>ML058461.1:9437500-11878455 GCA_003013855.2 Liriodendron chinense | reverse complement strand
AGCCGTTAGCCCTCCGACGCTTAAGTTAGGCCACAGAAGAGAAGCCAAGCAAAACGGGACCAAGATTGAATGATGAGTACGTACCTCCTATTCAAGGGAGCCATCCCCTTATATAGATCTGAAACAATCCAATCTGTTACGTGAGATGTCGAAATCCCGTTGATGTCGCATACGATACTGAGAATCCGCTGATTTCATGGGATAAGATCCTATCTTTTTAGTCAGATTCAACCCAATGATTTATTCCAACAATCACGCCCCTAGATGGTAATCCCTTGAAATCCGACTGGATCCGGCCGGAAGCCATAGTTGGAGTCATAGCCTCCGAAAAGGAAGGAGACGCCCGTAGCTGGGAGTCATGGCCTCCGAAAAGGAAGGAGACGCCCGTAGCTGGGAGTCACGACCTCCGAAAAGGAAGGAGACGCCCGTAGTAAAGCTGCTCGCAGGTTAAAATGTGGTCGCGAGTCCAAGTACATATTTTGGGTGTAATGTCTTTCAACGACTTGTGAGAAGGTCTGCTCGCGGATCGAGCTTTGCCGTATTTGACTATCGGTTATGAAGACTCGGGACTTGCGAATAGCTGCTCCGTATTTTTCAATCTATGACTCTTGATCAGGTGATCTCGAGAGTCGAATGGACGTCACGTGCCTATCAGACATTCGACTCTCGATCAGCTAATCTCGAGAGTCGAATGGACGTCCCGCACCTATCAAACATTCGACTCTCGATCAGATAATCTCGAGAGTCGAATGGACGTCTCGTACCTATCCAACATTCGACTCTCGATCAGGTAATCTCGAGAGTCGAATGGACGTTTTGGGCATTTCCGCGTGAAATCTTATCTCCATCATTTAGCCTATAACACGCACTGGCCCCAGCGCGTCGCAAAATAGCCCAGCGCATCAGGAAATTACAATTTGAGGACGCACTATCCGCAGCGCGTCGCAAAATAGGCCAGCGGATCGGAAAATTATATTTTAAGGACGCACTGGCTCCAGCACGTCATAAAATTACCCGGCGCATCATGAAAATCATTTATGGACGCGCTGGCCCCAGCGCATCAATAAAATCAGGCCAGCGGATCGCAAAAATCAGTACTTTGTACATTCATTCCAGCACCTTTAAATCCTCATTTTATAACATTTTTAAGCCCCGTTTGAGCCTATTTTGGGTATTCCGAGCGTTCCGGACGCAATGGAGCAGTCAAACGACCCATCCGGGCTACCCAATGAGCAAAACACAAGCCTTCGGAGTCCGATCCGACCCAATGAGCTGAATGGAACAATTCTCCCGAAAAGAGGCCGCCGGCGCCCAGGATCATACTGATGCATCATCATTACGTGTACGATCATAATATGACCTGAATCCAGGTCTGGACTAAGCAAAGGGGACTATGGTTAACACGATAAACCACACCAGGAGAGTTCTGAACTATCACACACAATCTGTTAAAAACTGATATTCCAAGAACAGTCGATGCCCTACCCATCAAACGGCATCCACTGGTTGAGCTGCAGCAGGTACACACAACTGTAGAATGGACTTTCCGAGGTCACCTGTCCCTACATTGATAGGCGTGGGCCCAGAGTCGTCCATCTCAGCCATAAACCCTGACAGTCTCAGCCCGGATCTCCGGTCAAAACATGGGACATAGACATCCGACTCGTACAAATGTGGATCAGTCTATAACAAACACAGGTCTCCGCGACCATACAAATACAAGTCTCCGCGACCACACAAAAACACAGGTCTCCGTGACCAATGAACTCTGAAACCATAGTCCCCGCTGACTAGTCTTTTGCCTTTTAATCAAGGGTCATCGATCATTCGATGTAATTAAGGGCTCGTGCCAGATCACGGCCTGGAATGTACAAGATCTCAGAATCTCTGAATAAAATTCGCCTTGCGATATCACTTCTCTTGTGTATTTTGTGAACGCTTGTGATTGTCTACGAATGTTTCTATATTTAGAACCCCAGATCAGCAAAACACAACATTCCGGAGAATGTTCATTCTCTAGTTCTAACAATTATGAAGCTAAATAAGTTCCCTTTACAGTATAATCTATAAGATAACAGATTAGCATACTTGAGCTCCTCTTAAAACTTTAATCTTCTGCTATTTAAGAACCTACCAAGAGGGAAAGTGGGAGAGAAGCTTTTGAATGCCCAAGTTCCCTTGGACGTCTCCACCTAGAGAGCTTGTGTGAGAAAGTAGAGAGTTTTCTTGAGAGAGGAAGAATGTGGACATCCCACCTCTCAATCTCCCATATGCTTTGTATGCACGCCATCCATCGTGCATGTGATCCATGCCCTCCATCATGTGCTTTGAAAATCAATTTATAGATCATAAAAAATCAATCGATCCAAAAAATAATTCCTTAGAGTGTTATACTTGAGTAGTTCTTCTCACTATAAAGTATGATTAGTGGCTAAAGGCTACATAAACAAGTTTATGGTGGATTATCCTGATACATTCTCCCCAGTTGTCATGCTTACTTCCATGCTTATTATTCTTTCAATTATTGCTAATAATCAATGGTTGATTTATTAACTTAATGTAAAAAATGGGAATCTCTACGAAGAGATTTACATTTTTCCATCTCCTAGCTTCCAACAAAGGAATTGCTCTAACAAAGTATGTCATTTAAAGGAAGCCCTTAATGACCTTAAGCAATAACCTTATGCTTAGTTTGGTCGTTACACACTACTACCCTTCAATTTGGATTTCAATATTACTCTTTTGACAATTATGTCCTTGTCAAATAGATTGGCCACTATTCTCATAGTTATGTTAATGACATCCTCATCACTCGGTGACGACAAAATTTCTATGGTGAAATCATTTTTAGCTCGCTCAAAGCTTTGAAAGAAAAGACTTATGACTTATTCATTATTTCCTCATAATTGAGGTCATTTTTCCATTCAAGGGAATCTTCATTTCCCCACAAAAGTATGCATAAGACATCTTATAACTTAGTCAAATGCTTGATGCTCGTCCCACAAATTCACTAATTGAATTTAGTGCTGACTATTCATTGCGTAGAGTAAACCTCTTTCTAATACAAAAATATAGGGTTGACTAATGGATAAACTTATCTATTTTATGATTCCGCATGATATTACTACTTATGCAATTAAGGTAGTGAGCCCATTTATGAAGGCTCTATGTTCTCGGTATCTTAATATTTTGTATTACATTCGTCGCTACATCAAGTCTGCCCCTGGTAAAGTTCTTCCTTGTTAATATCCACGCCTATTGTAATAGTAACTGGGTTGGTTTCACTGAAGACCACTGCTCTACTTTAGGCTTTTGAACTTTTGTTGGTAGTTATAATCTTGTGTTCTAAAAGAGCAAAAGGTAATTTGTTGTTGCTTATTCTTTCATTGAGGCTGAGTTTCATTCCACAGGTCTTAATACTAGTGAGATAATATGGTTCTGTTCCGTCCTTGTCGACCTTGGGCTTGCTGTTCCTATACCCACATTCCATTATTATATGGCAATCAGGTGACCATTCATATATATATGCATTCAATCCTGCCTTTCATGAGCACACAATGCACGTTGAAATTGACCATCACTTTGTTCATGAAAGTGTACCTCTAGGATCATCTGTGTTGGGACTCACGAAAACAAACGAAGGAGAATCAAGAAACGTATAAGTAATCATACAATCAAATCAACACAAGAGAACACTCCGAATTTTCGTGAAAAAATTCTTGTGAGAAAAAATCATAGCACAAAGTGATGAATGCACTATGAATCAGAAGTTATAAGAGATAAAACCTTACCCGGATCAAGCCTCAAGAGAAAACCCTAGATTTCTCTCTCACAAAACTATCTCAAACCCTTAAACACATTTTAGCAATGTCCTAAATACCCTAATCTTGTAATTACACCCACTTATATATCACTAATCCAGAAATAAAAATAAAACAACGAAAACAGCGTATAACTACTCAAATTGTCGATCGACCATGCAAGTATGATCAATTGAACTTGCACGAAACTGTCTAAAGAACTCACTATATAAAATCCACTTTGGTCGATAGATGAACGACCCTGTGTAAACATAGATTTGAGGCATCTGATTTTAACAATCTCCACCATGTTTCTAATCTTCATATTGCACCACGCCATTTACGATCATTCGTCTCTTTTTCATCTCCATCATAACTTCACTGCTTCTCACACTCCGTCTTCACTCAATTTTAGCCAGATACAGGGAAGTCACACATAACTTGAACTTTTCTACATGAACCACCTTGGTTAGCATATCCACTAGATTTATGCTTGTATAAATCTTTTCCTGAGTCACACTGCCTTCCTCAAGCACCTGTCGAATAAAATTATGATGAACATCAATATGTTTGGTTCTACAATAGTAAACCGAGTTCTTTGAAAAATTAATAGCGCTTATGCTGTCACAATTAACTGGCATGACCTCCTGCTAAGACCCAACTGATTTATCATTCCCCTCAACCAATCCGCTTCCTTGAATGCTTCTGTCACCGCCATGTACTTAACTTTAGTAGTGAAAAGAGCTACCACAGAGTGAAGCTTTGATATCCAACTAATCACTCCACTTACTAGCACAAATGAGTAACCAAAGTCAATCTCCTACTATCTACACTACCTGCATAATCAAAATCCGCATATCCTACCTATGGTTGAAAGTCAGGTCGGCTTCAACCCGACCGACTCATAACTAACCTGACATTGGGTTAGGCTCAGGCAGTAAGTATTGAGTCTGATCTCCGGCTTGGGTTATGCAAACACCAACTTGATAAAGCTTAGGTCAGGCTTGGGTCAAGGTCTCGGGTCGCCTGACCCAACCCGAACCCGATCTATATACAAGTTATTTATAATTTATTATACTTTAGTTAAGTAAACTTATTAGTTTATATTACTTTAGTAAGTAAGCTAATAATGCTTGAATTTGATATGCTTGAGTGTTAAAGGAGTAGTTGTCCTATATTTTATCTTGTTTGTTTAGAAAAAGTGAAGTTCTTTATGATAAATAACTACATATATAATTAATAAAGTCATAGGTACAAAAAGTAAGATGTGTATCGAAATATAATAAACTAATTAAATAACGAAAATATTAGCATGTATCAACCCGACCAACCTGACTGAGACAGCTTAGGTTAGGCTTTGGTTTAGAATTCCCAACCCGAGGTTAGGTTAGGTTGGGTTGGGTTAGGGTTGAGCACCAACCTGACTCGACCCGCCCGACTTTCAACCTAATACTACCAACTTGTCCCTGATTTCTCAAATGTCAATATACCTCGAATATACTGAAGTAACCATTTCACAGCCTCCCAATGTTACTTGCCGGGGTTAGACATGAATATGTTAACAATACCAACTACATGTGAAATATCGGATCTCGAACAAACCATGTCATACATCAAGCTGTCAACTGCACTCGAGTAAGGTACATAAGACATAACTTCAATTTCTTCTTCTATTTCAGGATACTGCTCAGAAGAAAGCTTAAAATGAGTCATGTAAGGAACACCGACCGACTTTGCCTTGTTCATCCTATACTTCACAAATACCTTCCAAAGGTATTCTTCCTGAGATAACCAAAGCCTGTTCCTCTCCTTGTCTCTGTGTATATCAATACCAAGAACCGTCTTTGCAGCCCTCAAATCCTTCATCTCAAATGTTCCTGATAGTTGAGCCTTCACTATATTAATCTCAAACATGCCATGATTGGCGATAAGCATGTCATCAACATACAATATCAGTATAATGAACTTTCCATCACTCAATGTCTGGAAGTAAATACAATGATCATACTCACTCATTGTAAACCCCTGATTCATCATGAAGGAATCAAACTTCTTGTACTATTGCCTAGGCAACTATTTCAGGCCATACAATGACCTCCTTAACTTTCAAACCTTGTTCTCTACCCCTTGTATTTCATAACCTTTCAGTTGCTTCATGTAAATCTACTAATTCAATTCCCCATGCAAAAAAATGGTTTTCAAATCCATCTGTTCTAACTTGAGGTCGTATTGGGCAATCAGTGCCAACACAAACCTGATAGATACTTGCTCACCACTAGCACGAAGATCTCACTGAAGTCGACACTTTTTCTCTAAGGATATCCCTTCACCACCAACCTCACCTTGTACCTATCATGTTTCTTCTTAAAGATCCACTTGCACCTGATCATTTTACGGTTGACGAGAAGCTCTACAAGCTTCCACATCTCATTCCTGTACATGGAGTTTATCTCGTTATGCATCGTCGTATTTCACTTTTTGATATCTACATCATTAAGTGTCTCCTAAAAAGTAGTCGGATCCCCCTCATTTGTAATGAGGGCAAATGAAACATTTGAGTTATTCTTGTACCTAGCCGGTAACCTACGATCCTTCTATGAATTCCTTCTCACAGGCTGTTGCTCCACCTGATCCTTTACCTTTGTCTGCGTCTTAATATCGGCCCATTTCTCATCTTTATCTATAAGAATGTCCACTACCAACTTCTCCATCTTCTTGTTGTTAGAACTGAATTTTGACGAAGAATGTGAATTTCAATGGTATTTACTTGCTTTAAGGAAATCAGGGAATTCATAAGCATTCACAAACAACATAAAAAAAAAAAAGACATGCAATCCTGAGTAGTCAACCTGCTGACCACTCTACACTTCCTCTAGAATCTTACAATCTATAGTCGTAAAATGGGATTGACTCACTAAGTAACAAACCGTGTTAATGGCCTTAGTCCACATCTCCTTGCCCAACCCAACATTACTAACAATGCATCAGGTCGTCTCCAAGAGAGTCCGATTCATCCGCTTAGTCACACCATGCTGCTTTGATGTATGGCACACTATGTTGTGCCTCACCATACATTGATCTTTACAAAATCGATTGAAATTCCCAGAAGTAATTTTTTCACCGTTATCGATCTTCAACACTTTCACCTCTACCCTGACTGTTTTTTCCACCATCGCCTTTCAATGGTTAATGGTGGAGAAAACACCAGATTTATTTTTAAAAAAATAGACCCCTACCTTTCTAGAATAGTCGCCAATGAATGAAACAAACTATGACAACCTTCCACCAGAAACTACGGACGATGACCCCTATACATCATAATGCACATACTCTAGCACTCGTTTACATACATGTTTCCCATAGTTAAAAGACAACCTTGATTGTTTACCATACATACAATACTTACATATACTAAAATAAAAAAAATTAAATGCAGGAATTAAAGAATGAACAGAAAGTACCATCATGCCCCGCTCACTCATATGGCCCAAGCGTGCATACCACATACGTGTAGACGTGGAATCCTCTATAGATCCTACAGCTCCACCCGATGAAGTGCTCCCTTATCGTTCCTCTGTGTTTTTATAACGATGAGTGTCCCCATAGAAACTTTAAGGACACGATCAAAATTGGTGAATTTTCACCCCATTTCTTCGAGTACACTGAGAGATATCAAATTCTTCTTCAGCCTAGGGACATGCCTCACATCTGTTAGGATGCATTCGAGCCCATCGAACATTCCGATGCACACTGAACTAATACCCACAACCTTGTAAACATAGTCACCACCTAAGAACATCGAACCACCATCATATTCTCTGTATGCGGTGAATGAACTCCAATCAGGACACATATGATACGACGCACCTAAATACAAGACCCACTTATCGCTGAGATTCACGAACTTGGATACAGTCAAAACTTCACAACCATCACTCACGTCCTCTATAGATTCTACGGTATTAGCCCCCCCTAAAAGATTCATTTGACTTCTCATTCTTCAACTTGGGATTGTAACAATCCCTCTTCATGTGCCCTGTCTGTCCACAACCCCAACACTTTAACTTTTATTTGCCATTGCCCTTAGATTTGGATCTCAATCGGAAGATCCTCTATCCTGATCAGAATTTCTCTCCCTCGTAACCAGTGCATCAATAGAGGAACCCACATCACTACTCTTCTTTCTCATCGCCTTCGACTAAATGGCTAAGATAATGATCTTAATACTAATATTGACCACTCTACCGGTGCACAAAGAGCCATTGAACGACTCATACGATCCTAAAAGAGAGTTTAACATGATATATGCTTGATCTTCGTCCTTGATCACGTCATCCATGTCCAGCAATTTACAAATATACTTGTTGAAGTTGTTGATATGGCTCTCAACATCAGCCCCCTCTACCATCGTCAGATTGAATAATTGCAACTTCAAATACAAACGATTTTCAAGAGATTTTTTCGCATCGTTATTCTCTAACTTCACCCATGTATTAATCGTCGTCTTCTCTCTCATAACGTTATAAAGAACCTCATCCGTTAGGCACAATTAGATTGAGATATTGGCCTTTTGATCCAACTTGTTCCACTTTTCTTCTTTTATAGATTCCGGTTACTTCTCAAGGTGTGCAACTTTCAATCCTTGTTGAACTAGAAGGCCCTTCATTTCAGCTTCATAGTTCAAAGTTGTTTTTGACAGACTACTCATCAATGTCTAGCTTCATGCTATATATCATTGATACTTCTCTTTTAAATTATGTCTGCCTTCTAGCGTTAGCTCTAATACCACTTGTTGGGACTCAGAGAAACACACAGATAAGAATCAAGCAACGCACTCGCAATCGCACAAGCAAATCAACATAAGAGAACACTTCGAATTTACATGTAAAAACCCTTGCGGAAAAAATTCACAGTAAAATGTGATGAATACGTTATGAATCAGAAGTTACAAAAAATAGAACCTTACCTAGATCAATCCCCAAAAGAAAACTCTAGATTTGTCTATAAAAAAAACTCTCTCAAACTCTTAAACACATTTTAGCAATGTCTTAGATACCCTAATCTTGCAATTACACTCGCTTATATAGCACTAATCCAAAAATAGAAACAAAATAGCAAAAATGCGCAAAACTATGCAAACTGTCGATCGATTGATTGATTGACTATGCAAGTTCGATCGATCGAACTTGCACGAAACTGTCTAAAGAGCTCGCTATATAAAATCCACTTTAGTCGATCGATCGATCGACGACCTTGTGTAAACATATATTTGAGGCATCTGATTTTAACAATATATACTCTACATTTGTCATCCAAAGACTACCTTGTCAATGTGTTTATTAAAGTGGTTTCCAGTGATCATCTTCAAGATATTCCATTTAAGTTGGGCATAATCAACATTTATCCTCTACCTTGAGGGGGAATGTTAATGTAGTGTAAGGACTACCTTACTTCCATTGATTATAAATAGGGAAAAAAATCACGAAGGGGAAACCTAAATCCTAATTTCCTCCTAAACATCAATTATAAAGATTAATAAGGATTAAACATGGAATTAAGATAGTTACCAACCTCTCTCTCTCTCTCTCTCTCAAAATGGTGGTTGGCATCCATGACACATGAAATATATTTACAATAATTAATTTTGACCATTCAAATCGTGGGTCCCGTTAAGGATGGGCCAAGCATGTAAATCACATTATTTATAGAATCTTAGCCACCCATATCCATCAGTTTCAATTTGGACCACAAACCATTTCATTTATAGCCATCCATTTCATTGTCACCAATTTGATGATTATGACCCTCAATCAACATTAATCGGCCCAACACCTTGGATGGTCCGAATTGACATAGTGCTATGTAAGTAGGGTTAACGAGTCACCACCCTAATACAGTTTGTGGTGAACTACCACCCTATTCTCTCGACCCTTGAAACATGACTAGTCATTATCAAATGGTGGAAAGAATTAGGTACCGCTACATGTACTTGGCCATATTCTTTTGCAATGAATGATCCGTTAATGAGTGTAGGACCATGGGACGTCATCTTCTAACATTTTCCTTCTATGTGCCCTGTATGCGATTCTATGCATAATAGTATTCTATCGCTGTTTACAGTCACTCCCCACCTTTATCATGTACAACCACAAGATCTTGACCCCTTTACCCTCCACCCAATGCCTTAGCTTCTCAAGTACAATCTAGGAAGCACCATTTGATTTATGTAATTCCCAATTTTTAAATCCAGTAATTGATATTAAGCCGATAGGTGATTGAAAGAAAGCGGCGATTGATAAATAATTCCTCAAATAAAAATACACATACAATATGTAACATTAGTTTGTTAATCATCATTTCGACTACTCATGCAAGTTGCGCAATTAGTTCAAGTATGTAACTATAATGAAGTGCATTAGTAGTAGGAGATTTCATTAATGCATGCACATCAAGCTTTTTAAGTTGGTAGGTTAGATCATGAGTGTGCTTCCTCGCAAGCAATTAGGATGAGTTTGGATATGAGGATTTAAATATAGAGCTCATTGATAGCTTCCAAACAACATATCATGTGCATGAAATAGATAACCAACTAAAAAGTTATGTACATTGGAAGCTATAACGATGCTAGACCCTTAGATCAAACTTTCAAATTAACCTGATTTCTTTTGATTTTAGGTGACCATATGATTTTCCTCGACTTTGTCCAACATCCCATTCATTTGTTTTGACATGGAATGGCATACCTGAGATGTGAACGGCTTGATTTTTATGGAAGAAAATATGAACAATGAAGCTCACGGATGGACAGCTCAAATCATTATGACACATTCACCAACCCATATGTGGATGTGTATGGGAGTCGAAAATGAGTCCCTACATGTTCCCCAGCACCAAAAGAAGAAAAGAGGACTCATACCGTTCTAACCACGAGGTCAAATCATACTCATACTTCGATTGCAACGCACTTATGAAGAAACCCTACTTAAAGATTTTTGTTAGATTTCGCTGAATGATTGGTTGTAAGAAAAGGACAAGACAAGGAGTATGGTGGATGGTTCTTTCCTTACCATGGTAAAAGGAAGAGAGAGAGAATCATTCATGGGATACTTGGGTATGGTCAATCCAAACCGTCAGAATCGTAGGGCCCACTGTCGATAGAATACAGCTCGCATTCCACATTGGTCACCTTGGGTGGGTTAACAAATGATGTTTGAAAGATAAAAAGGTTTGGAATCTGAGATTCTATGGTGCGAAATGATATCATTTGGGCCATCCAATCAGTGTCATTTTTCTTGATTTGATCCAATGGTCAGCTATCTGAACGTGCTGGATTGCCATTTGTGTATGCCACACGTTCCCCCGCTTTCTAACTCTCGTTGTAGTCTCACCCACGTTAGAATCCCACGAGCAAAGGAAATGCCCGGTCTACGTACAAATCTCAGGCGTGCGATCTCCAGACAGATCTCAGGCGTGCGAGCTCCAGACAAAACTCTCTCTCTCTCTCTCTCTCTCAACTGACCCATTGGTCCCTGGCCTACATCCACAGAGACTTTACGTGCGAACCCATTGGGGGTGGCTTAGGTGGGCCCTGCCTGTGATGTGTACGTGAAATCTATGCAGACCATTGGATGCATCCCCTAATGTTAGGCCTAAAGGCCAGAAATCAGCCTCATCCATGATGCAGGTGGGCCACGCAATTGGGAACAATCTACAAGGGGACATTCATACACCCTCCAAATTGTTTCCCTTGGTGTGGTGGACTGACGCACAGGGAGGATATGGGAGTTTGATCACTGTCTTCCTCGCTGGTTGGTTCCTGTTTTCACAAGAGAAAATAAGAGATAAAAAAGAAAATAATTTTGAATAATTGTTGAATAATTGATTGAATGCTTAAAACAGAATTACAATGCATATAAATAGTAAATTACACCCTAGATAAATAATCAGGCTCCTATTCAAACTAAAATATCTTAGAAAATCCAATTTATTATAAATAGTAAACTTACTATTTGTAGAAGTCTCTCAGTCCTACTAGAACCATGGGCAAAAAATAAAAAAATTTCAAATGGGCCTAATCATGTTGTTCTACTAATTATTCTAAGTCATTTTAATGTTGGATACTAACTCTAAAATCATACTGATCAAAAGTCGCGATTGAATTAAAACTTACTATAAATAATAAAATTGAAAATAAATTAGCCTAATGATCCGTCGAATCTCGCGCATGGGTAACCTGGCATAGCGGGGTTGGGTGGCTAAAGTAGCTCGAGTTAACCCAAAAATCATATATTATGTGTCCAAAAACTCATTACGGATTGTGAGATACGACCGTTTTACGATCCTGATGGTCTGGATTACTTCCAACCTCGACTGGTCTTCTTTTAGTCCATCAGGGCCATATAGTAATCGACGACCCGCTCTACATCATCAACTTGAGTCACAGAGGATTCTGATTTGTGGGTCCTAGGCCTAATGTGCAAGGGCTCATATGATGGTTGGAGGGATTTCATATACATGTCATGGTGGGTCCTACAAGAAATCAAGGTTGGCAAGTCCGTCCGACACATTCACTATATATAGACAAGCATATGAGAAATGCCCTAATGCTCTCGAAGCATTATTAAGCGATAGTGCTCCTAGTTACATCTTGGACACTTCAATCAATCAATATCAACCGTCCATAAAGTTGAAAACACTTTTCACGGGCCACTGAACTAAAATAGCACTGATGAGGTGATCCAATCCATCCATGGCTTGGCTTTATTCGCATCATGAGAACCACATTAGGTAAAAATCAGATACATCCACTCATCGAAAAGATTAGCAGGTACCAAAGCCAAAATAAAGAAACCTGAGGAAATTGCAATAATAAGGAATGCTTGAAGATGGAATTTTCTGGGTTATCTGACATCCAGGGACTTATCCAACGGCTCTACTCTTAGAGACGTGTTTACATGTATTAATATGCCAAATCATCGCATGGCCCATTGGTGTCAAAAGGAGGACCCATCATGGAGTGATCCGTGGTTAAGCAACGTGAAAGTTGCAAGCAACCTGGCCAATTGGACACAGATCAAGCCATGTGTCTGATATTCCTTCATCACTTGGCCCACATTCTGATCAAATGGTATTGCACGGCAACCCCATAAGTCTACACAGTTTGGCTCGATCCAAAAACCTAGTATATCCATCTTAATATCCTCAGGTCTACCAAATTCATCCCTTAGTAATGTTAATTTATAACTACTTACCACCTTACGCAATAAGGCATACCCATTTGAAAGGATCAGATGTTCCTCGAGCTATTGTATGTAACCAAAGTTCTTAAAGTGGACCAGTTGAAATGGGACGTGTGTACATATTATGTGGTGAGATCGTCGTATAAGGATGAAGAAAGGGTAAAATAATCATTTCA
This sequence comes from Liriodendron chinense, assembly GCA_003013855.2. Classification (NCBI taxonomy): domain Eukaryota; kingdom Viridiplantae; phylum Streptophyta; class Magnoliopsida; order Magnoliales; family Magnoliaceae; genus Liriodendron; species Liriodendron chinense. The sequence goes on along the minus strand of ML058461.1, from coordinate 11,865,240 downwards.
TCCATATAACTCATATAAAGATGGGTGGAAGACTCACAAGAGTTTCAACTCATGGTCATGGGTTGTGTTTGGGGTGTTTTTGCGTGTGTAAAAAATAAAATAAAATAAACTCTTATAAGGATAAAGAAAATGATAAAATCATCATTCTAATCTGTGGAAGACTCTGGAGCAATTTGTAAGCCCACCATGTGAGAAGCACATGCAGCGCATTTCGACCTGTCCACGTCTTTAAGGTTGTATGCAGGTTACATCTATTTAAAAGCCTACCTGATATATTTTCTTTCCTATTAGTTTAGGGGCATGCAGCTTCTACCCAATCATTTGATCAGTGGACCATCCTGTGTGTCTTCCATACTGACCCGCAATCACATCTATTCAATATATTCAGGCAACCACTTATTAATGGCCACCCATAAGTGTTGACCGATAATATATCTTTAAAAAGAAAAGAGCTCAGTTATCCATGAATTTGGATCCTTAGTTAAGAACGAGCAGAGAATCCCTGCTGCTGCTACTTTGATTGGTCTAACTCAGCTTGCTCTGACATAATCAAGGCTGAGTTGGACCAATAAGAGAGATGATGAGCTGGAATATTTCTCTGCTCAGTTTTAACAGAGGATCTAAACTCTTTATCCATTGGCCATTGACACGTCTGAGAGTGGCCCACCTTTGATGAAAATGGGACCCAAATAAATGGGACAACTGGTAATGTATTCTCTGTTTTTATTGTATTAAATAATCATTTTCCTAGAAGCTCAATATCTGTCTTCTGGGCATGGCTTGGGTATCGGTGGATACCCGGATCCACCGAGGTGGGTGGGACCCACCTTGATGTATTTTTCTTATATCCATGCCATCCATTTGTTTTTTAAACTCATTTTAGGATATGATGCCAAAAATGAAGTAGATCCAAATCTCAGTTGGACCATAATACAAGAAACAGTGGTAATCAACTATTAAAAACTTCTCATGGGCCGTAAAAGTTTTGGATCAAGCTGATATTTGTGTGGTCTCTGAATCCATGTCTTTGTGACCTTATCAATAGGTCGGATGGAAAATAAACATTATGGTGGTCCCCATGAAGTTTTTAATGGTGGGGATTCAATTACTACTGTTTCTTGTGGTAGGTCCACCTAAGATTTGGATTTGCTTTATTTTTTGGATAATGTCCTAAAATGACTTTCAAAATGGATTGACGGTGTGGATGTAAGGAACATACACCATAGTGGGCCACGCAGTTAGGGATCCACCGACCTCAGTGGATATGGGGATCCACTCAAACCGCACTCCTAGCTTCTAGGGTGAAGTGAAGCGCTAAAGTGATTCAGGGCACACGTACAACAGATCCAGGACATTCATCTAGTGAGGGCTACTTGAACATGACCTAATAAAAATTCATGCTAGCACGCTTAGGGGTCATTTAACACCATGAATTTGGGGAGATTTGCACATAAAGTAACATGAGGTTTCAAAATGCCCTTTAAGGTGTGTTTGGATAAGAGTACATGTATGGAAATGAAATGAAATGGGAGTAAATGGGTGAAATGCCTTTTTGAACTCCCTTGGAGAGCAGCATGAGTGAACAAAGGTGTCACTACACATATATCGATCATGCACTTGGCTCGTTGATGATACTCTGAAACAATCCAATCATTAGCTACATCACTAAAACACACCAATAGAATGATCCAAACCATCCAAAGGTTGGCCATCTAAATTGATAGTAAAAAACATTGTCAAGTTGCTTTCTTGTGATTCTTACATTTGTGGCCCAGCTGAGGCTCAAAATTTCCTCATTTTTGGCTAAAGTACATATTTCAATAAGCTTATTACAAGCATTCTCTTAAATATCACATATATACAATAATTTGGGATATCACAAATGTTCCCATGAATATATTGAAAAAATTTCAATACATTCCAATTCCTTCCATTTACTCACATCCAAACAAAATATTTGAATTTCTCATCTAAACACAACTAGTAAGCCATTAACTCTCCATTCATTTACCTTTAATTCAATTTCCTATTTACCTCCTTATACAGGCTCCCAAGCGAGCCCTTAAAGAGAAGGTTTGAAATCTGAGGTAGAAGCTAGTATTTTATTTAAAATCCTCCCATGAGTCACATGTATGTGTAACATGTGTGTACACTAGGCTACTAATAATGATATACCAAAACAATCATATTATCAACTGCATAGCTAAAATTACTTTAATAGGATGATCTGCACGGTTCAAATATTATCCATGTAAATCAATGGTTAAAAATCATTGATTAGTCACTCGGTTGTAATCCTATGCTTGTAACCCATTTGAAACTTGAAATTTCATTTTTTTTGCTAAAATATATATTTCAACCTGCTTATTACTATTACTGTGTCGAACATTACATATGTACACTTATTAGAGATATTAAAGTTGAATTTTAGTAATTAAATTCAAATCCCCTTAGCATATTATGCATAGCTACTTTTGGATTACAGGGATTCCAAATCTATGCTCCCAACAGGCCCGGTGGGCCATACAATACACGTCCAAGAGATAGACGGTTAAGGAAAAAAGTGGATCAACGGTAACGTGTGGGCAACGTAATGAATGGACTCGCCTAAGCCTTAGTGCTGCGGCACGATCACATGCATAACGGTCATGTTGGCAGGTGCGCGCCAATGACTTACTTTCAATTATGAGAGGGAAAATTGGGTAAAAATTTCCAACCGTTGAAACCCTCCTGGGATCCAGCCGTGATGTTTATATATCATGCAAACCGTTTATAAGGTCATTCTCACTGGGACAAGGTGAAAACACAAAAACTTTAGCCTGATAGTGGCCATACGATTTAATAAACGGTGGTCATTGAATCCAACTGTTTTCTCCCGTGTGGCCCACTTGAGCTTTGGATCCAACAATTTTTAGCGTATCGTCCTAAAATGCATTCGAAAAACGGATGGACGGAGTGGATTTCTCACCAACAAGAAGGTGGACCCTACCTAGGATACCCCGTAGGAACTTCCTGCGAAAGCCTTTGGCTGTAAATCCGCGTACCCACCAAAAAGGCTTCGACTGTTTCTATCCTACGCAAACTCGCTCGGGGGAACGTACTCACATCACACATATGAAACAGGCACGTGTGTGAAAGATCTAAACCGTTCATCAGGCTCTAACCACTAATAGATGTTGAAAATAAGATGGGCTGAACGGCAAGAAAACAAACGAACGGCTCAAGAGAAATCGAATAACAGTCCAAATTTCTTTGTGTAGCTTGTGGCCCAGATGATGGTCAGATCTGCTGATCTTTTAGAACATGGCATGCAGATATGCATGCCTCTTTACCACGTGCATGCGAATTCACACGTGAGAGGGTTCCGTTAGCATTTCTCTTTCGTACACGCAAACCCTATAAAGAATCGCACCGGCGAAAGAACCGGAATTGGGTCGGTGTCTCCATATTATATAAGCTGGCCGTGAAAGCGACTGTCGGCATATCGACGAGTCGCCACGTGTCGTAATCAAAGACCGGTCAACGAGCCACTCGAGTAGATGTGCGTGCATGAGGGCTGGGGAAAGGAGGTGGGGCCCACTTACTTTCCAAAACGCCTTGTCAAGATATGCGGCTGTGGAAAGGGAGAGGAGAAAAGGCACGGATGCTCATCAGTATTTGATAGAGCTGTATGCTTGCCAACAACCTGCGCACACGTGGCTATACAGAACCGTCCAAATCGTGGGCCCCACTAGATAGGTTTTATTTTTTAATCTATTAGTGGATCTATTTAACGACCTTATCCACCCCTTAGTGGCTGTTTGCTCGATGGATTTGAACAGCTGGTGATTTGTTATTTCGACCGTCCATTTGATTGCCACAAATCAAGAAGCTAGAACCATGGTTCACAATCCAGACCATCCATTTGATAGGCCCTGCAGTAAATGAAAGATGCCCCAAAAATCTCGGAGAATGGAAGATCCTAAGCTCATAAATCACTGCCTTGGTAATAACGGTTTTGAAAAGCAATGGTCGACATTCAACGAAGGTTGGATGGCTAGGATTTCAATTGTTAGAGGCTTTTGAGACAGCCGCAAACCACGGTGGAGAAGATCAGATCAAGGAACCACCAGCCCACCTGCATGGAGTTAGGCATCTTAGGACACTATAGCCGTTGAATGTGCATAACTTGTGTAACCCAAGCCCAGTGCACTGTAGGCCGGCCTGCAACCATCCGGCAATGGGTGCCATGTGGGCGTGGATTGGGACTACCCCCACCAGGACCTAGCTAGAGACGGACGGGGTTCTGTGGGCCCACCTCAATGTATATGTTTTATCCACACCGTCCATCCATTTTGAAAGATCATTTTAGGGCATGATCTCAAAAACGAGATATTAAAAGCTCAAGTGGACCGCACCATAGGAAGTAGTGAGGATTGAAATTCCACCGTTGAATTCTTCTTGGGGGACCACAGAAGTTTTGGATCAAGCTGATATTTATGTTTTCCATTCATACAGTTGTATGTGACCTTATGAACAGATGGGATGGAAAATAAACATCAGTGGCCCCTAGGAAGTTTTCAACCGTAGAAGTTCAATTCCCATTGCTTCCTGGGGTGTGATCCACTTGAGCCTTCCATCTCACTCCCTTTTTCAGCTCATTCCCTGAAATGAACCATAAAAATAAATGAACGGCGTGGATAAAACATATATATCATAGTCACCCCCACAGAGCCCCTAACATATGATCGTCTGTCTCTAGCTGGTCCCTTAGGGGTAGTGTCACGCCCGTTCAAGTGGGGTCTGTGGTTTAATCAGATGATGGTCCTAGCACAGCTGTCAAAATGCTGGGCCTTTGTTAGTTTGAGCCTAAACTTGGAGCTCGGATTAGGTACTACCCTCATTAGGAAAGAGCTGCAGATGGACTAGATAGATGGGTACGTGGCAGCTTGGTATTGGTAGAGAGCAGGTAAGGTACGGCCTGCACCTCTGTTCACTTATGGGTCTGTCAGCAATTCACTAATTCCAAGACGCAACCCCTGCTAATACTGGTGGTACCAAATCCAAGCTTTTAAACTTCACCCATGACGATGGGCTCATCAAATGAGCCAATCAAAACTATCCCATTGGGCCAGGCCCAGCCCATTGACATTGCCAACTTAACTAATTTCCATAGACCTCCAATAAAAGGGTCCCACATGGAGTCATGCCGCGTCAGCATAGATGTCTGCATTGCGCTCACAGCAATCCAGTGTTCACATGAACCAAGCCGTGGATGAGACCCAATTCCAAAATCTCGGTGACAGATGATCCTGGCCATCCAACTTTTTTTTTTCTTGCTGACTGATGATCCTGACCATCCAAATAAATAGTCGAAAAGAAACCTAACGAGGCATCCGGAATTCAACTGGAAAAGTTCATTGACTAGTAAAATGTCCAGCTGTCATGATTTCAGGACCATGGTCCACCAATTGATATGATCCAACGAAAAGTGGGCCATGTGTCCTCATCTAGAAACACAGCCAAGACGTGCTGATTGTCAAAAGATCACCATGCTCATATGTCGGAGATATTTCCATCTACAAGAATCTAGATTCGTTTTGGACGATGCTCGTCATTTTCATGATAAAGAGACACCACTCTTCTTCTCACAAATCAACCTCTTTTGATAGAAGGCCATGTACTGTATACTACAGCCGCCTCAGCTCTACCATGCTACACTACTATTTTCTAGCCAATATGACACGTGTAGGACATCCTAGCCATGCAGAAGGTGGGCCATACCAAAAAGATTATCTGGAACGAAAATCAGTCTGATCAATTTATCATGTGAGCCAGAAAATAAAAAAACGATGGACAGCCAATGATTTGACTCAGCAAACAAGTTTGACCCCCCTAATGACCAGAACCGCCTGATTTTCAGGCTGAGTAATCGTCTTGATTAGGACCACCTTTTGCATGGATCTGATGTCGTACACATTGACAGATTGGCAGGAAATGATGTAGCTTGATAAGCTTAGAATACAGTGGATGTATGTGGTCATGTTCCTCTTTAATCAGTGGTGGGTGGGACTTTCTCGTTCCCTTGTATGCATACAGCATGGACTTCCATCACGCACCTATAATTAGAAATTGAAATAGAATGTCCACCCAGTGGAAATAAATAAATAAATAAGATGAGAATTTTATTTAATAAAAATTTATAAACCCGTCCCTTTTTTTTAAATGTTTTGAACTTCCCCTGTTAATTAAAACCTTTGAATTTACAAGGGTAATTCTTAAGTGTATGAAAATAAGAGAAAAAAATTCAGATAATTTTATTGAATTATAATTTTAAGAGTTCTAATTACATTACTTGGAAAATTAAAACCTTAATTTGTATAGAAATTACCCATGTAGCAAAATCTACCCTATAGGATAAATTGGCCGAAGATAAAGAGTCCAAGTAAACTTTATCATAACAATATTGCAGCATCATTACAGGCAGCTTCTAATAAAAACAAAAATCCTAAAACTACAATAATAAACAAATACGATGAAATTAGAAATTTATAAAAATAGTACTTTTTTTAAATCACAATATTGTATGGAAGGTGTTCGTTTTCTTATGAAATGGATAAATATGACCAACATGGCATGTCACTTTTTTTCGAAAATCATCATTATATAAAGATCGATGGGTCATTTGTTTCATGACAATGCCTTGATCAAAATTACTGTTGCTTTATGGTCAATAATTCGAACGGTAATTTCTCCATATCTAGAATGAATTTTTTTGAACCAGACATGCCTAAAGTCCAATGACATCATACCCTATATAAGATTGAGCCTAACTTTAGCAAACTACTTTTGTTTTTTTCAAACTTCTTTTGATTCAATGTGCTAAGAATGCATCTGCAACCTGCTTTACATCATTTTTCATTAAATTAAGCCTATGACCCTATGGCTCAGTGGTAGACTCACAAGAGTATTAATACAAGGTCATGGATTCAAGTACCCATTGTGGTGTGAATGCGCAGGCATGCATGAGGTGTGTGAGTGCATCTGGAAAAAAAAAAAAAAAAAAAACATTTTCATTAAACTATCTTGTTAAGTTTCATTAAGCTACCCTCCATTTAGATTTTGCTAACAGTAGTTAGATTAAATGAGATATTTTTCATAAATAATAAAATCCATACTCTCCAATAAGCAAAATTTTTCATAAATAATAAAATCCATACTCTCCTATAAGCAAAAACCTGTTGACATATTCTTCGATAAAATACTTGATTTCTTGAATTGACTCCTTCAGTCGTGAGAGTTGGCTGATGCCGGTGGGTCCAGCCGAATCATCCCTATAAATAAGAGAGCAGTAACCAACAAATTTATGGGGCCCACCAATATGAGGTGTTATATCCACCCGGTTCATCCGTTACACCCGTTCATGTTAGGACGTGAGGTAAAAAAAAATCATGCAGATAATTCACAACTTAAGTGGGCTACACTATATATAATTAAAAAAAAAGAAAAAACAATGGAATTGAATGCTCACCATTAAAATATTCTTGCATCGCATTGAGGTTTTCAATAAAGTAGATATTTATGTCTTCCTCATCTTGGTGGTGGTGACCTTATAAACGGATTAGACTGCATATAAAGACCAGGATGAGCTCTAAGAAGGCTCTGAATGGAGTGTTTCCATCTCAAAATTTTCTTGCATGGTCTACTCCAGTTTTGGATCTCCCTTAAAAAAAATAAAATAAAATAAAATAAAATAAAATCTCATCTCCTAACAAGAGCTTGCAAATCTGATGAATGGATTGGATGTCGCACGTATATAATAGTGGGCCCAACGGATCATGCATCAATTCCTTTTGTTGAGGTTGTTAATGTAGCATAGTGAGAAATTACAGCAGAGATGAGAGAGAGAGAGAGAGAGAGAGAGAGAGAATGGTTTTTGTGTTGATTGAGTTTTGAAATTGAGAGAGTGATAGTTCAAAACTGAACAATCCAATACTCAAGTGGACCACACCACAAGAAACAACATGAACTAAAGCTACTGAAACTCTAGGACCCACAAAAAAGTCATGGATAATGATAAATTTTTTGTTTTAAATTCATCCTAATGAGAATCACATTACAAACGCGTTGGGTAGTATAAACATCACAATGAGCCTTAGAAAGGTTTCAATGGTAGTCATTTTCATCTCTATTGTTTCTTGTGGTGTGGCGCATTTGGGTCCTGGAGAGAGAAAGGGTGCCCGGGCTAATTGTTGGAGATATTAAATTCAAGATAAACTTATGCCCCACATACAATTTCTGAGTGCCTGCATATGAAGAAACATGCTCCACCAGAGTATCAAATAACTCTCCTTTGTATCTTAAGTGCAGATATTTTATGGTAATAATAACGCCTGGATGTTGTCTAAACATGAAAAACAAAAAAGGCCGTCCCTTTCTTATTTACTATATACATAGCATATGTTTTAATGATTTGGACCATTTATCCACAGGGCTCTGCCTGATTAGCTACTTGCGAGAATTGCCTGGATTGGACGATCCACACCATCTATGAATTTAACTTTTCTCATTGAACCTGATCTATGGCTGATATTTGGTCATTTAATGCTCACTTTTACACCACCCAATTAGTTAGTCTCGTCCATTGATTTTCTATATATGATCATGCCCCATTGGACTTTTGAATGAATGGTGCAGATCTCGACTACTCATATCACGGGAGCGGGTTACCTGTTACCCCATAAACACCTTAGTGGGTGTTACCCTAACCGTGTGATCCACTTTGATGTATGTTTTGTATATCCATGCCATTCATCTGTTTTTTCATGCAACCCCTAACCTTAAGAAGATCCAAATCTCAATGGGACCACACCACTAGAAACAGTGACTAATAAATTTTGTAGGCCACAAAAGTTAAAGAAAAAATCTGATTTTCGTAATTTCCCTTCATCCAAGTCTTCTTGACATTATCAACAGGATGGATAGAAAATAAACATTATTAAAACTTTACGATTGACCCCTTTCCAATGGTGTAGTCCACCTGAGATTTGAATTTACTTAATTTTTTATACCACGTAATAAAATAAGCTGAAAAAACGGATGGATAGCATAGATACACAAAAAATCATCAATGTTGGCCCAACAGTAAGCGGAAGGGTAGCACATGTCCCCTGTGAGTGAAGTGCATGGAGTTGTATATTGGCTGTATCCGTGGAAAGCATAATCGTCGAGCTAATTTTTTTAACACCACACTTTGGCTCCGTTTGGATACGGAATCCTACTAAATTGGAATTAAGCCTAATCATGATTTTAGTAGGCTCCAACCCTCCACGTCAGATGCGCCGCCCTTATAGTTGTAATGACCCAAGTTTAAGAAAATTGTCAAATGCCATCATTGCATTTATGCTAAACAAAGCAGACTTGGGACTCGGATTTGGTGACCCTGCTGCTTGGTAACCAGGGAGCGAATTAGGTGTTTACCTGGGTAACAGCTTAGTGGGTGTTACCCCTACCGTGGGGCCCACCATGATGATTTTATGTATATCCACACTGTCCATCTGTCTTTACAGGCCATTTTAGGATGGAGTACCAAAATTTATGTAGATCCAAATCTCAGGTGAACAACACCATAGGAAACAATGGGGATTAAGTGCCTTACCATTAAAAATCCTAAAGGGCCGTCGTAACATTTTTTAATGTTTATTTGCAATCCAACCTAGTGATAATGTCAAAAATATCAGATTGAAGGGAAATTAGAAAGATTAGATTGATCCAAAACTTTTGTGACCCACAAAAAGTTTTTAATATTTATTCATCCCTGTTTCCATTGGTCTGGTCCACCTGATATTTGGATCTTCTTATGATTTGGAATAGCATCCTAAATAAAGATGAAAAAATAAACGGACGGCGTGGATATGCAACAAATACATGAAGGTAGGCCCCACACGAGGGTAACACCCACCAAGTTGTTACAATAACAATTAATTTGCTCTGGAAGTGCCACGTTGGTACTGGAAAAGTTGTGTGGGCCCACCATGATGTATGTGTTTTATGGACGCGCATTGCATCCAAACTCAGGATGGACACAAAGGGTTCAGACCAAGTTGTGGAGTGGCCCACCGTGATGTATCTGTTTATCTACTTCATTCGTTCCTTTTCTAAGATCATTTTAACGCCCAGGTCAGCCACACCAGAGATGACCCTTGCATTTAATGCAGCCGGGCTTAGTATTTTGGTGCGGCGGACATCAGCATTGGATCTGTCTCATTCTTGGTCTCATGTGATCCGCCTGATTTTAGACGGGAAATGGACCAAGTGTATAAACAGAAACATCATAGTAGGCCATACTGAGCTTTGGACACAATCTGCGTCCATGTTTTATCATGCTGAAATAGTGGTGACAGATCGGCCGTCATTAAAAACTTCTTAGGGCTAGAAAAGTTTTGGATCAAGGTGATCTTTGTGTTTTCCCTTTAACGAGGTTTGTGTGACCTAATCAATAGGTGGGATGGCAAATAAACATTGTGGTGGGTTTTAAAAAGTTTTTAATGGTGAGCACTCAATTACCATTGGTTTCCTCCGTGGGGTCCTCCTTAGATTGGGATCTACCTTAATTTTGGGCTCATGAGCTAAAATGAGCTGGAAAAATAGGTGGACAACGTGGATAAAATACACATGTCATGGTGTGGCCCACATAGCGTCGACCAGTGTCCAATTAGGTGTGTAGGCAATCAATGTCAACATTTTCGTATCGAAAATAGAAGGTGTGTTGAAGAATTGCAGTAAACAAAGGCAGAACACCCTGATTCATAGCTCAATTGGTAAAGCGAGTGAAGATAACCTTGTTTCAACACTGAGGTCTTGGTATCGATTTCTAGGTAGGGGTGGCTAACATTGTAGTGTGACTAATCGTAGGGGTGGGTGTACTAATAGTGAGGTGTGTGTACCAACCAGGGAAAAAGAAAAAAACAAAGGCAGAAAATAAATGAACAGCAACTTAATACGAACCTCACACCTGATCGTTGATTAAATGTTGATACATAAAGTAATCTGTAGTTGGAATGAGGTGCAGATGATGTCACTCTCTTTGAGATAGTTCGTACTCCTAGGACGATTTCAATCGGTGCAGAAGCTCCCAATACGCTATCCCTAGGATACAATGCCCAACAATCGATCTTTTCGGCATATGCAAGTCGAAGATATCCCAACACCAAAACCACCAAACTTGACCTTCGATTGCTCAAAGAAAAAAACTACGAAAGATGATTCTCATATAAAAGATTTTAGGGTTAGGGTTTTTCTTATGTTCGCCAACACCCCCAGTAGATCCTAAGCTCAAGTGAACCACAAAATAAGAAATGGTGGGATAATGAAACCTATTGTTGAAGCCTTCCTAAGGCTTATTGTAATGTTTATTTTCCATCCAACCTATTGATAAGATCACACATACCTGGATGAATAGAAAACATTAACATCAGCTTGATCCAAAACTTTTGTGTCCCCTAAGTAGTTTTAAATGGTGGGCATTCAATCACTACCACCTCACATAGCAAGGCCCACTTGAGCTTCAAGTCTGCTTCATTTTGTAGATAATGTATTAAAATGAGCTATCAAAATAGATAAATGGCATGGATATAAAACACATACATCACGATGGCCCTACCATACCCAACATATCAACACACCACCGCTGAGTACCAACACCACCTGATCCACATCCAATCTTGATTATGGGAGATCCTTTGCCTGAGCATACAAACTTTCATGGTGACTCTTTTGGCAGGATTTGATTTAGCTATGTACCGTTATTAAAAATAGGACTCATGCAAAGCATGTTTGAGATTTTAGAAAACAAGTACCTTATTCTTAAGCCAAGGGCTGGACCTACCGGCGGCGCAAGCTAGATTTTGTGCTGAGTTTGGGGCGGCTTGTAGTTTCTAGTAGAGTAAGACTTTGTTACTTTGGCAGAGTATGATGGATGATACGCAAGGCAGTTCGGAATTACTTAGAAATTGCACATTTAGCATACAAACAACTGTCCAAATTATTAGCCCAATTTAGATGTTTCATAGACCAAAAATTGCAGCCATTTGATTATCTCACTATCGGATGATGGACGTTTATTGGACGGTTAAAATGAACGGTCTCTAATGGTCTTATTGTAATAAATAAGTTGCTTCTAATCATATATTAGGATTGCTTAAGGACTGTGTCTTAGCAATAATGGGTTCCATAAGTTAGTTGGTTTTAACTCGAATCAACTTGTGCCCCCATATACAATTTCTCAGTGCCTGAGTATTAAGAGACATACGCCACCAGAGTATCAAATAACTCTCCTTTGTCTAAGACACGGAAAACAAAGGTCGTACATGGCTTCCTAGTTGCCATATACATAGCTTATGTTTTAATGATATGGACCGATCTGCCTGATTAGCTACTTGCGAGAGTTGCCTGGATTGGACGATCTACACCGTCTATGAATTTAACTTTTCTCATTGAGCCCGATCTATGGTTGATATTTGGTCATTTAATGCCCACTTTTTACACCACCCAAGTAGCTAGTCTCGTCCAGTGATTTTCTGTATATGGTCATGCCCCATTTGGACTTTTGAATGAATAGTGCAGATCTCGACTTCATATTTCATGGGAGAGGATTAGCTGTTACCCTAACCGTACGTGCGGCCCACCTTGGTGTATTTGTTGTATATCTATGCCGTCCCTCTGTTTTTTCATCTCGTTTTAGGATGCGATCCAAAATCTTAAGAAGATCCAAATCTCAGGTAGACCACACCACTAGAAACAGTGAGTAATGACCATTAAAAACTTCTTGTGGGCCAGAAAAGTTTTGAATCAAGCTGATCTTTGTAATTTCCCTTCATCTAAATCTTCTTGACATTATTCAACAGGTTGGATGGAAAATAAACGTTACTAAAACCTTACTATGGTCCCTTGGGAACTTTTAATGGTGAGATACTCAAACACCACTGTTTCCTGTCGTGTGGTCCACCTGAGATTTGGATTTGATTAATTTTTTTGGACCACGTTTTTTAGGCTGGAGAAACAGACGGCGTAGATATACAACACATCATCGAGGTGGGCCCCCACAGTAAGGGTAAGGGTAACACCTAATCTGCTCCCATATGTCCCCTGTGAGTGAAATGCATCGAGCAGCTGTATATTGCTGACTCTTATCGCTCATGCGAGGATGCTTTGAGAGTACGATCCTCGACCTAGGTTTTGAACACCACACCTTGGGTCCGTTTGGGTACGGAATCCAACTAAATCGGGATTAAGCTTAATCATGATTTTAGTAGGCCCTGCCTTCCACGTCAAATGCGCCGCCCTTACAGTTGTAATGACTGAAGTTTTAGAAAAATCTCAACTGCCATCATTGCATTTATGCTAAACTAGGCAGAGTTGTTGGGGCATAATCAAATCTCATGTGAACCAATGGTGCTTGATCCGCCATAGTTAAAAACTTCTTAGGGCCACAAAAGTTTTGAATCATATTTGTGTTTTCCTATCATCTAAGTATGTGTGACCTAATCAGCATATTAGATGGCAAATAAATATTACGGTGGGCCATAAGAAGCTTTTAATGGTGAGCGTTCAATCACCATTGTTTTCCTCTGGTGTGGTCCACCTGAGATTTGGATCTTCATTAATTTTGGGTTCAGGAGCTAAAACGGGCTGGGAAAATAGTTGGACAGTGTGGATAAAACACACACATCATGGTGTGGCCCACGTAGCACCGACCAATGTCCACATAGGTGCCTAGGCAGTCTGAGTCCGCACTTTAGCACCCAAAATCATGGAGGGTATGGGCCCAATAAAATAAATGATGATTGCGTTTACTCTCGATGGACTCGGAGTAGGTGATGTTGCCACACCACCCAACAGGGTGGTGATGTGTTGGGCATGTCGCCCATTGGGATGTATGCCTTTGGTTGCCAAACTGTCCAACCATTTTGCCCGCTCATTTTAATGCATAAACCTCAAAATGAAGTAGATCTTAAGCTCAAATGGACCTACACCGTAAGAAATGGGAGGGGGGGGGGGGGGGGGGGGGGGGGGGGGGGGGGGTAGAAACCCATTGTTGAAACCTTGGGCAGTCAGGTAGAAACCCATTGTTGAAACCTTTGCCATCCAACCTGTTGATAAGGTCACAGATACCTTGATAAAGGGAAAATATAAACCTTTGCCATCCAACTTATTGATAAGGTCACAGATACCTTGATAAAGGGAAAATATAAACATAGGTTGATCCAAAACTTTTGTGGCCCCTTAGGAGTTTTAAATGATGGCAGTTCAATCACCACTATTTCCATGTAGTGTGGTCTACTTGAGCTTCAAACCCACTTCATTTTTTGGTTTACGCTCTAAAATGAATTAGACAATGTGGACATAAAACACATACATGGGCCCTATATATAATGCCCAACATATCAGCACATCACCACCGAGGGCCAACACGATCCATATCCAATCTTGATCACGAGCTAGGGATCCCTTGCCTGAGCATATAGACATCCATGGTGACCCCTTTAGTAGGATTTGATACAACCACATGCTATTGCTACTAGAGATAGGACTAGTGCAAAGCATGTTTGAAAGTTGTTCGGTTGAAATATATTTAACCATATTCAGCGGTATTTATCTCTAATAGCGACATATGGCCCAATCAAATTCATCACATCAAGTCACTGTAGACATCCCTAGCAACCGATTCACCATGCAATTTACGTCCTTTGGTTTTTCATTTATGACATGTGGGACATGGCGTTGGTGGAAGTGAATTACCTGCGTCATAATCTGCCTGGAGGGACTCAATCCATGCATAGGCTCTATGGAACCACCATGACGTATAGGTTTTATCCATGTTGTCCATACATTTTTTTTTTTTTTCAGATTATTTGAAGTCCTGAGCTAAAAAATAAGCAAAATTCAAGGATCAAGTGGACCATAGGGGGGATTGAACGCCCACCATTAAAAACTTCATAGGAGGCACGAAAGTTTTGATCAAGCTATATTTATTTTTTCCCTACGTTCTCAAAGTCCACGTGATCCTATGAACAGGTTGATGGCAAATAAATATCATAGGGAGCATCATTATCACAGTTGTTTCATGTGGTTTGGTCCACTTGACCCTTGGATCTTCCTCTTTTGTGAGTTGATGCCCTAAAATGATATGAAAAAATGAATGGACGGTATGGATAAAACCCATGTATCATGTAACGCCCCTACAAAGCCCCTGTCCGTCCAGGCGGGGGCAGGACGCAATCCTCTTGTGGCTTTGGTAATCCTCACCAGTGATATCACTGTTGCATTCAACATAGTCTATGGACTATGCCCCAAATAATTCCGTAGATGGACCTTTTGATAGTTACTAGAACGGAAGGTTAGCTGTCCACATTCAACTGGAAAATGTTTTAAAAAAAGGGCCGTCACGATCTATCAATCTTGGAGACTTTTTGGCGCATAATCCATCCACGCCAAGACGCAGAGAGCCATCACTAGATTGGATTACTCCAACGTACGTAGCCCCATCATGAAATCTCAAGTAGAACGTGTAACGAGAACGTCTCTCAGCCGCCTTAGTTACAGATGAGAAATTAATGAGTGTGGGGTCCACCATGGTGAGTGCATAGCATCCAACCCATCTAGCAAGACCTCCCTGCCATGAAAACTGGACATCCTAAAAATCAAAATGATCCAACCATCAGGTGAGCCACGACTAGAATTTATAGATTTTTGGGTGGTTGTCCCTTGTTTTATATAGTGTGACCCACCTGATGATCGGATTGGGTTTCTTCCAATTTCATGATGGTTTGATCCTGATGGACGGCCTGAATCCTATAGAAACATTAAGGTGGGCCATCCCCAATAGAAGTACAGGAACCATAATATCATCACTGATCCATGGACCTACTTGTACATGGTGAAAATTCGAACGGTAGTAGTGAAATCCACGATAGCATGTTAGAAAATATCACAAACGAGGGGCCCACTATCAAGGTCCACGGACAAGTAGTGATGATTCACCACCATTTTCAAAATGGTAGTGATTCATACTTGATACACACGGCATACGTGCACCCCCGTTGCGGATGGAGACAGCCCGAAGGTCTCGTTGGTCGAACAATCGCAACCATTCGATTAGCAATGGTCCCAAGTAGAAGAATCACCATCGGTCCAATTTCAACAGGATTAAAATCAACACCGTCCAATCATCATCATCTACGCCTTATCCCAACTAATTGGGATCAGCTAAATCAACACCTTCCAATCATAACCTTTTTTTCTTTTTTTTTTTTTTTTTTTGTCTTGATTCATTCACTATTTGGACGGTCCGGAGCATCACAAATGTACGTCAGTGAACGGCCTATGGCTCACCACCAATTCCAAAACGTTGGTGAACTAGCACCGTGCGAGTCATATGATAATACTCAGGCAGCGCTTGACGCTTCATACACAGTCATCCAGAAATCGGACACGTGGCATACATTAACTCAAGTTAAACGGGCTAAATTGTGGAACCCACTGTACCTGAGTCACAGTCCGATAATTAAATTGGTTGCACAATTCTAACCTTTGATTCGTGGGCATTTGTCTGTTGAAATAGGACCGTTGGATATTTTTCATTTCTATCCGTCCATTGAATATCCACCTATCTGATTTTCAGATTAAATTTTAGTTCGTGATAAATCTAAATTGGGAAATATAATTTGGACAGTTTAATTCGACTTACCTATACGTATGCAATTTCTAGGAAATTTCTAAATTCCTGCTTAAGATCCATCACATTCGGCCAGAGTATCAAAGTTTTTCTCTTTGCTTATAATGCTCTTTTGATTCTATTTGCAAAAGAAGCCACGAAATTGAATAGATTTAAACCGTTGGATTTTAATATGTCAAATAGCCTGATTTCTTTGTTATTTTAAGGGAATGAAAAGCTAAAGGAACCCATGTTGAGAATCTTAATCTACCCTATAAAAATATACTGCTTGTGGAAAGCTCTAGGGCGGAGGTGGTGCGCAGGATTAGACAGGTGGGCCTCAACGTAAGATTTGTTTAAATAAACGTGCATGAACTTGTAAAGAAATATATATAATTTGGACAGTTTAATTCGACTTAACTATACGTATGCAATTTCTAGGAAATTTCTAAATGCCTGATTATGATCCATCACACTCGGCCAGATTATCAAAGTTTTTCTCTTTGTTTATAATGCTCTTTTGATTCTACTTGCAAAAGAAGCCACGAAATTGAATAGATTTAAACCGTTGGATTTTAATATATCAAATGGCCTGATTTCTTTGTTATTTTAAGGGAATGAAAAGCTAAAGGACCCCATGTTGAGAATCTTAATCTACCCTATAAAAATATACTGTTTGTAGAAAGCTCTAGGCAAAGGTGGTGCGCAGGATTAGACAGGTGGGCCTCAACGTAAGATTTGTTTTAATAAACGTGCATGAACTTGTAAAGAAGGGACAAAGCTATTGCGTGTATTGTACTTAAGAAGCAATTTGTGTGATTTCATACGATTCTCTTGAATATAATACCACCTTGTATGACAGCATTACATCATATCACATTCATTAAGGGAAATGTCAGGTCATGTGGTGGAGGCTTTCTAGGTGGGCCTGATGAAAATCATATCAAAATGTCATATTAGTTATAGCTACCATAGCTCTATATTCACTCATGAATGATGTCATGTTTAAGCAATGGATTAGTTCATGATATCTCATTTGCTAATAGAACATGACCCAAAAATCCCATTGATCAAATGATGGTAACCATCCAATTTTTCCTGACCCAAAAATCCCAGTGATCAGATGATAATAACCATCCAATTTTTCTTGTTGAATTTGGATTGCTTGCTATTTTAAGATTAATAGCCACCATATTGGATGGGTAGCGCTGCTCGATCAGTGTGATTTTTGTGGTATGCTCCATCCATCATGTGCCCCACAAGTTGAATGGTTTAGATAGCCTTACATGTGTGACATGAGAAAGAGAAAAGAGTCATTACCATTTTTTAAAATGGTGGTTAACTAACACTAAGTAATGTCAGGAAAGCTATTGCTTCTTTAAGTCAATTTGAGGAAAAGGCTGTCTCCCACTTTATTAAAACAAACACTAGTCTATATGCTCCAACCACATGCTTACAATTTCATTTTCAATCACGTAACTTCCAATTTCATATGACAAATCTCCTTTCAGTTTCAAAGCATGCTTGAGGCTTCATGATGGAAGGTGACACTCTGTAGCTGTAAGAAATTTTGTTTTAAGTGCAAAAAAATCTGGCATATGCATAGACCTATGTCAGTGGACCGCTAAAATCCATGCTTCCACACATAAGCGCAAATAACATCACTTTTGATTGTAATGATGATTTTGCTACTTCGTTTGTTTCACCTGGAAATCTCAGTAAAAACAATGGCTTTAGAATATGAAAATGTAGTTATTAAATTTTATTTTACCTCCATTTACAAGTGTATTTGACTCTTTATTTAGTATAAGTTATAATTATTATTTAAACAAACACCTAAAAATAATAATGATGACTCACTTACTTTGGAGTTCGTAAAAAATTAGAAAAACAAATAGCCCAAAAGAGGTTGTTTGGATAGTGGAGGTGAAGAAGAAAAGAAATGAAAACTATAATAATTATTCAATGATGATTTTCTAAAATCTTCATGAGACATAAATTTCCTTGAAGTCCATTTTAAGGGCGGGTTTGAATAGCAAGTGGAAATAAAAAAGCTCTCAGTATAAAAACATAAAACTAATATTTTAAAGCACAAATGCCAACAGGTTTTTCCATGAAGTCCATTTTAAGGGCTTGCTTGTCGGGTTTTTTTGGTACATCCTGAGACACCCTGTTGTTGCAGGAAATTTCTATCAGGTGAGACTCATTATGATGTATATGAGAAATCCACTTCATCCATCCATTTTGGTAGATCATGTTAGGACCTGAACTAAAAAATAAGGCAAATCCAAAACTCAAGTGAGCCATAAGATAGGAAAAGTGGGTAGGAAAATGACTACAGTTGAAACCTCCTTGGGGTCTATTGTGATGATTATATGCCATCCAAACCGTTTATAAGGTCATTTCTAATAGGATGAGCTGGGAAAAAAAATCTTGATCCAAAACTTATGTTGCCCCATGAATGTTTCAACAGTGGATGCTCAATCCTTACTGTTTGATGTTCTTATCATGCGGCTCACTCGAGTTTCGGATCACGAATATTTCAACTGTGGATCTTCAATCCTTACTATTTCCTACTATCATGCACCCCACTTAAGTTTTGGGTCTGCCTCATTTTTTAGGCTCATGTCCTAACATGATGTGGCAAAATGGTCAAACGGAGTGAATTTCTCACAAACATCAAGGTGGGCCCCTCCTAACTTCTTAACAAAGAAACTTCCTGCAAGGCAATCCTAAGTCCAACCAGTAATACCTGATTTTGTCCTAAAAATCTATTTCGTCTTAAATAATAGAGAGAGAGAGAGAGGGAGGGAGATCACTAATAACTAACCATTATTAGTTTTGGTTAGAATGTTTGATTTTCAAGTAGAAGATACAGTTCAAGTCAAATTTGACTGAAGTATTTGAATTTCTTTTTCCTTTAAAAAAAAAACACTTACCACTTAATTGACCAGGTTTTAAGATGAACCTGACCATTTTGGTTGCCCATTGTGGTCCAAACCGGTCCGATTGTTTGTTCGGGGCTGGGTTTTGAATCATTGAGTAAAACCACTATGAAAATTCAGTTTAATTGAAATTTCCTCAAACAGGGTCTACCCACGAGATACATGTGGGGGCTCATGTTTAGTTGTTCTAGACAGTTGGTCTTATGGACCCCACGAAGCGACCCCAATGTCTCCCACACCACAAGATCATAACCCTTCAATCTTCGGCCTCATGGAAGAAGCATGATCCTGGCCATGTTTTCTCCCAGTCTGTCTATTTCTAGACCATCCATTTAACAATTATGATCTTCCAATCAGGGATATTTTCTGGTCAACCCCATTCATAGTGGAGCTAACCCAATCAACGGTCTGGATCAGTGGATGATAAGTGCCAGATATACAAAACTGGATCCTAAGATACCTTTCTTTTCGGACTCCAACATAAATAGAAAACACTTAAATAGTAAAAACATCTAACAACACCATCAATCAAAGAAAAAATATATAACAACACCATAAATCAGAGAAAAATAAAATAAAAAAAAACACCATCAATCGGTTTCATGAGTTGTTTTCTGGAATGCATGAGTGGTTCTAACAAGCAATTACATGTGAATTTCCCTGTAAGCCTGTTTATCACTTGCTAATTTTCTATTGGAAGAATTCGTCAACTTCATTGATGTGCTTCATTTGCAATGGAGAACGATTACTAATCATTTTTATCTACTTGATGCCAGTAATACTCGTGGCGTGCTTTCAATCCCGATCTTATCGGTATTAAGGGAATCCTCAATGCTTCTTAAAACTTTTAAAATGATATCTGGACTAGGACCCACCGAACCTAAGTGGACATTTCATGGGCACCCAATAGGGCCGGGCTGTACCGCTGGTCCAACCAGGTCAGCCCATGATCTCTGTACTACAATTACTTAAAGAGTCTGGATCCAGTATATGCGTTGTCCATATACAATGCGTGTAGGTGTTTTTAAGTACTTTCATCACTAAAATCACACTAATAGAATGATCCAAACTATCCAAAGGTTGGCCATCTAAATGGATGGTAAAAAAACATTGGCAAGTTGCTTTCTTGTGAATCTTACGTTTGTGGCCCACTTGAGGCTCAAAATTTCCTCATTTTTTTGCTAAAGTACATATTTCAATAAGCTTATTACAATCATTCTCTTAAATATCACATATATATAATAATTGAGATATCACAAATGTTCATGTGAATATATTGAAAAAATTTCGATACATTCCAATTCCTCCCATATACTCACATCCAAATAAGATATTTGAATTTCTCATCCAAACACAGCTAGTAAGCCATTGACTCTTCGGTCATTTACCTTCAATTCCATTTCCTATTTACCTCCATGTACAGGCTCCCAAACGTGCCTTTAAATGCACTTAACCACACTGAGATGCTTTTGTACCATAATCTAGCCTCTTGTTTAAGAGACCAGGAAAAAGAAGGCCGCCGGTTCCAATCCAAATTGCCCAGGTTGAACAGTTCAACGGTTTGACTAGAAAACTCCTGGCATGCAAGTGCAAGTTTTGGCTTATGATCCATTATTGGTACCTACAAATTGATAGTTTGATCTGAGTTGTATTTCACATGTACAATTTCTTGGTGCCTGCATTTCAACCGTAACAATTTGCCAGAGTATCGAAGTTGTTACCTTCCATTAATGTGCATGTCGAAGGAACAGAGATATGGTAAAATAGAAAGAAAAAAAATGTAAAAATTGGTGAGTGAAAGGTTGTACTCTCCTCAAATAATGTAGAAAAATGTGTCCTATTTCTATATATTCGAAAGCTTTTGAGTCAGTGTAGGATGTCTCAATCGTGAATAATAAAAGCTTTGAAAAAAATTTGGAGAGCAATAAGCGTTTCAACACTGTATGGAAGTCTATCCTTTCCGACAGGAAAACAGGAGGAATCTACCATCGCCCTCTCCAACTTTTCCACATTGGAGGGTGTGCCTATCTTTTCTACATTGTCATTTAATGAAAACAACATCCATAGAATTTTTACTTTGACGAAATGGCCTAAATCCAAATCCATTTACATTTCCAACCCAATACGCCGGAGGGACCACAAAGGCCATGGGAGCGGATTAGGTGCAGTGTGGCTTACTGTGGGGCCCACCTTAATGTATGTATTCTGTATCCAGGCTGTCCGTCTGTTTTTTTTTTTTTTTTTTTTTTCAGATCATTTTAGAGCATTATCCTAAAAACGAAGTAGATCCAATTATCAGGTAGACCATACCATAGGAAACAGTGAAGATTGACCATTAATGGGCCACAAAAGTTTTGGGTCAAGCTGATTTTTGTTTTTTGTTTTTTTTTTTCATTCATCCAGGCGTATGTGACCTTATCAACGGATTAGATGGCAAATAAACACTATGAAAACATTAAGGTGCTCCCTACAAAGTTTTTAACGGTAGGACGTTCAATAACTACTATCTCATTTGGTATGGTCCACCTGATAATTGGATCTGCTTCATTTTTTGGATAATGCCCTACAATGATCTAGAAAAACAGATGGACTATGTGGATATGGAATACCTACATCAAGGTGGGCCCCACGGTAAGGCTGCACCATCTTCGGTGAGTCTGGGGTCTCATATAATTATCTGTTTCCTAAAGGCTATTTCCATTATTAAACATGTCATCTTTCATGGTGTAAAACATGCATACAAAATTATTGTCATCTAAGATATTTGACTCCAGAAAAATAAAGTAGAGGAACTTGAGTTTTTCTTTAATGGAAAAGTACAAAACTATAAGGAAAAAAATGAATTCCATTGAAGGGAAAAAATATTATATTTTATGACGGTGAATAGTTGTAAATAAGTAATGATTATGTATTCTTGTAATTATGTGGTGACATCACTTACATTTGCCTGCAATTATGATTTTGATCCATTGTTTGTTTCACCAACAAATCACTATGAAAATGGTAATTTAATGATATGATAATATAATGATTACAATTTACTTTACCTACTTTTGGTAGAGGTGTATTGGACTCTCGATTCATGAGTCATAACTCCTGTTTAAACAAACACCTAGAAATGATAAAGATAGTTGCAATTCATAGGAAATTGGAAAAACCAAACATACCCTTTGGATATACCATTCAACGGGATATTCATAACTCAATTTTTCAAAGTTGCCAAGTTTCATTGGCTATAGGAACTCTTTTGCGATGGATTCTTCTGGACAAATGTGACTTTCATACAAATGTGAAAGTTGTCATCTTGCCAATTAAATATTATGTTGGTTTTCACTTATAAAGAAATTGTATATCTCACTTGCTATCCATCTCTTTTGTTCCCTCGATGTATAGTTTTTTAGTGCCTTAAATGGTTCATTTTTCTCTCATTGTACCACATCACCAAACGTTATGTTTATTTAATGATAATCCACTTTCTAAGCAATTGATAAGATGGTTAAAATCATCTGATTAAAGGTGCGTACTTTTGAAAAGGATAGGCTAGTGTCATATGAGCAAAATCAATAACCAAACTTTTTCCACCTTAATCAATATAAATAAATTAATTTGTATTGATGGTGAAATTGGATCAGATATAAACATTAGATAAATATTACGCCAGGAATCGCATTCATTGTCATTCATCACACAGAATGTTTGTAAAACATTTCGATTACATTATCAAATACGCATAAGAATAGAAGAGCAAATATAGTTAGAAAACTTTTATTATTATTATTATTATTATTATTATTATTATTATTATTATTATATACGTTTTTATTACATTTCAGGCCATGATTTAGCACGAACCGTTAATTAAATCTCTTTATAATACGCTCAACAATAAGGTAAAATACAATATGGTGACAAAATAGTAATAGATATTTTATGGTGACCAAATGGTGATATTTAATAAGATGCAAAAGATATATGATATGCAACTTAGATGCATGGAATATGACTACTCTCAGACAACCATGAGATCATCTATGAAATCCATGATTTAGGTTCTGTTTCTTCATATGGTGAAATATTAAGATAAGTACTCTTATTAGTGTTATCCTTTCCAATATAAATCCATGATAATAAATGGGATTTAGGATAAAGGAATGTATGCTTGTCATGACGTATTAATCTCCTAGATAGAGAGTGTATCATTATATCTATATTATAAAATGCATTATTTGCACATTAAAGAAATAGTACTAGAGCACAGTATTGGATGTTGTATGTGCTTGATATCCACAGATTCATACTATATTGAATAATAGAGAGTATTTCTCTTCTCTGATTCTATTTGAATTACCATGGTAGTGATCATAGGTTAAATTTAGTATATTAATATTGTGAGAAAGCATAGAAATGAATAATTAATGTTAAACGAAATGATGAATATGAACCATATAGAGGATGGTGCATCCGTGCCATCACCTTAAACAGTAAGACGAGTATGGGATTTACATATACATTGATAAAGCAACATTATAGGGGGTGGCACGGCTTTTCCTTGGCTTCAAGGAGGCAGGGAGGCTTTTCCTGTAGGTTGGAAGGTGGCATAGCCATGCTTTCATTGAAAATAATATAAAGAGTGTATTTGCTCAAGAATTTAACCTGAGGAAATTAAGCCACACAACCCTCAGAACTCATAACTCAAGCAAAATGAGAAAATGAAATGATTAAGTGCCTAAAGAGAATAGGTATTTATAGACTTCCGCAAGGGTCAAATTATAATGTGACACTCCCACATATGCTAAGTGTCGCAACATATGAAAAATGCACCCTCCAGAATAGCGTGGGAGATGACATGGAAAGAAATGGGTTCAGGTCGACCCATGTGATAGTGCGATGGCACGCACTTGCTCCTCAATCCGCACCACCACAACTTTGAGTCGCACCTTCATTGGTCTAAATTGCGCCCTTTATTGATTTAAAATTATTTTGTACTTTCTTAAATCTAACAGTTTACTAACTATTGATCAAACAGTTACAATCATCCACTTTGAATGATTTTTAAGAGGGAAGTAAAATAAGAATTGAGTTCGCTGTGATGGTTGGTCCATATTATTCGTCAGCCCCTAGTATAAGGCTGCAATATAGTAATAATTCAGTGAGATCGAGCTATCCTCAAAGATTTGTATTAACAATTTCAAACACAAGCTAACCTAGATTAACTAAATTCGGATTTAAATTAAATAATGGATTTCAGAAATATAAACTATTTAAGAAAAATTCATAAAATAAAATCACTATGAGTCCAAGGATCCACTTATAACCATCTACAATACCAAACTTATCAATTCAAGTTGATAACTCAATTGGAATCAAAGTCCTATCTCTATCCAATCGAAAGATAAATTCATTTAAACTACAATTCACAAACCAATATATGATCTAAACTTCAATAGGTTGGTTCTAGATAGAACATAGAGTATTTAACTTGTAGGATTATAAAGAATCCACCATAATCATGATGAATCTAAGAATTTCATAAATCAAAACCCTAAAAAATCCACTTGATCAATCTCAGAAAATAAAAATAAAAAATCTCATGTAAACACAATCACAAAAGATGGAAGACTAAACTAAAATTATCAAATTCATTCAAACAAAAATTATGTAATTCATCATTAAATTCTTAAATACTTGAATCAATAAAGTCTAAGTATCGTAAACAATTATAAGCTTCACCTCTTAGCCCTAGCTAAGAGGATTAGTTCATCATAGGCATTATTAAACAAAAACTTATAAGAACATATGAAAAAGAAAACTAAAACTGGAAGAAAATGAGAAAACTCGAAGTAGAACTTCTCCACGATTGATTATCTCTGATCCTTCACGTCCTAGTTGTGTTTAGAAACATTGAGATGCCCTCTTTATATAGAAAAATCAACCACCGCCTTTAAATTGTGTAAGGTTTTTGCACACCGATATTGGTGGACTATCCAACAAACAACTGATTTGTCCAGCAAGCTTTTCACATATGCAACTACTCTGTCGGATGGTCCAACTGTCTGGTCAAATGGTCTGATAGAACTATTTTTCTTTGTATTTTTCATTCCAAGCTTTAATCTTCAATATCTTCTTTCTTCCACTTGTTAACAGAGCTTGGCTTGAGTTTAATTGTACACTCTTGATCTCTATTCTCTCTAATCCCTCTTTATTTCCTATGAACATGAAAACATGCTTAAATTATCTCATTAGGGCCTGTTTCATTTTTCATATTATATGTAAATCTTTGTAAACATGTAATTATTACTTTTCTACTCAGTTTGAAAATGCTGGTGTATTTCTACCTCGAAAATCGATCTAAAAGTAATGGCTTTATTTTGTTGGTCCCACTATGATGCATATGACATATTTGCACCGTCCATCCGTTTTATCAAAACATTTTGGGGGATAAGCCAAAAAATGAAATAGATCCAAGCCTCTAGTGACCCACACTAACTGAATCAACGGTCATAATACGTCCACCGTTGAAAGTTATTTCCTTCATGAGGCCTACATTGATGTTTATTTGTCATCTAATCAGTTCATAAGGTCACATAGACATGGGTAAGGGGAAAACACAAATATCAGCTTAATCTAAAGCTTCTGTGGGCCTCAAGAGGTTATTAACGGTAGGCGTTATATTCTCATTGTTTCCAATGGTGTGGTCCACTTGAACTTTAGATCTGCCTCATTTTTTTGCTTATATCCTAAATTTAGCTGGCATAGCAGATGGACAGTGTAGAAAAAGCCACATACATCACAGTGGGCCCCATATTTAGCTCATAAAATCCTCATTTCTATGGTAATTACAATCAACCCAAAAAATGAAGCATGCCCTTAACTACAATGTTTCATGTAAATGTAGTATGGAATTGAGAATAATTATGCACAATTTAAGGCTCGACACATATTAATGCTTAGACTTTCTTTGATACATTCATTTTGGAATTGCATATTTTCTTAATTACTTTTGTAGGTTACTTAATAGAAATAACATGGGAGAGGTGGAAAATTAAAGGAGGGTATAGACCCGACATACTGGATGGTCCATCTTTATGGTTGGGCATTGACGCAGGGAGGGATATGGTGAGGTCGATCACCGACTTTCTCACTGGATAACTACTTTGAATCCACGGAGCTCCATGTACTCATTAACAAGGCTTCCTCGAATCCACGAGATAAGAGAAGGCAAAAGTTAAACTTTGATTAATAGTAATGAATAATGTCTTTAACAATGATTATAATGTACTTAAATAGCCTAGAAAATCCTAAACAAACTCTAATTGTGTAAGAAATGAATTTTATTCACAAAGGAAAGAAAAACTAAAAAATAGCGCAAATTCCATAATATTGTCAACGACACTTTAGGTGGGACCGAAGCTAACCAAAGTTGGCCAAAACTTTACAACGTGTAGGGGTTCCAAAGCTCCACTATTTTGTGGGACTGAAGCTCTGTTCAGTGGGACAAAAAATCATTGAAATATGCTAAATTTTATTAATTCTTCTTTTATCTTTTTTTTTTTTTGTCCATGTGTGATAGAAATGTGCTTGATCCATGCCCTTCATTAGAGGGGTCCTTGCTCATCAGACTCCCCCACTTGAAAAAAAAAATCTTCCTCGAGTTTCACTTTAGGTTAGGGCTACGATCCGCTTTCAACTTCAGAAGTCGATGGTTATTAGTCTCGTCCTGGTATGCTGGGGAAGGTCTCACCGACTTCTTCTAGACATCATCATGGATAACTGCAATGCGATCTATCATAACCCCACCCCAACACTCGTACCTAGTAGTATAGGCAATGGAAACAAGTCGAGTATAGGGTTAGGAACTTGATCAGACACAACCTCAAATTGGGACCATTTAGTAGACGAATCCACCGTGTTGTCGCCGAAAATATCAATCTAAGATATATTAATCTCTTGCATAGGAGATAAGTCGTTGGGATCTTTGGTGATCATAATTGATTTTAATTCCTATAAGGCCGACGCGACATCTTCTTAGATGATTAAGGATTCATACACGACTGATTCCACTAAGTTCGGATTGCTTCCGAACTCTATTTCCTTATCCTCCATAATTAAAGCAAAGTCTTCATCCATCTCTTTAGGAGGTTGAATTACCTCTGAGATAATGGTGGGCTGCACTTTACTTTCCTCTTCAAAAGCACATGTTTCTCCCAGTCCTTCAGAATTTTCGATGAAATCCTTGACATGAACGGGAGACTGCCCCTCCACTTTAAAAGCTTCAGGAGGGTATTCCGTTGCCGCAGGGATGACATATGCACCACCAACTAGATCATCCTGACCATCATCGTCGTAGTGAAAACACGTCAGCAACCGTTGTTTCATCCACGACCACTTGCAGATTGGTGTCTTCATCTCATTCTTCGAACCGTGCTGAACGTATTCCCACCAAACCGCAGCACCGCCCTTAAGATGGTATGTTACGATTGAAACCTTCCTCTCTTTAGGAATCTGCATATATTTGAAGAAGCGTTCCACTTCAAAGAATCATTCATCGATGCGACTCTGACCATTGAAGCTAGGGAGATCTATCGTCTTCTTGTAAGATCGATCTTTCCGAACCACCCGATTGTAAAATCCAGCGGATCCCGGAACTCTTGCATGGTTTAACGACTCTCCTACTGGTAAGTCTCACGTGTCGCCTCGAAAGCCGTCATTATGAGAGGATAGATCCCTTGATCACTGTCAATGGGATTGTCGTCCATACCTTTACAAAGAGACATCGGCCCAAGAGGTGTCCTCGCTTTGATACCACCTGATGCAGGGAGGGACGTGGTGAGGCCAATCACTATCTTCCTCACTAGATAACTACTTTGAATCCACGGAGCTCCCTGGACTCTCAACGGGGCTTCCTCGAATCCACGAGATAAAAGAAGGAAAAAGCCAAACTTTGATTAATAATAATAGATAATATCTTTATCCACGATTAGAATGTACTTAAATAACCTAAAAAAAACTCCAAACAAACCTTAATTGTGTAAGAAAATAATCATAATTAAAAAAAATAAAAAATCGTGCAAACTGCATAATGCTATCGGCGGCACCTTGGTGGGATCGAAGGTCACCTTAAGTGGAGCCGAAGCCAACCAAAGGAAACTTCGGTGGCACCGAAGTTGACCAAAACTTTACAACGTGCGGGTGTTTCAATCCTCTAATATTCAGTGGGACTAAAGCTTTGTTCGGTGGCACCGAAAATTGCCAAAATATGCTAAATTTATCAATTCTTTGATCTTTTTTTTTTGTCTTTGCGTGCTAAAAACGTACTTGATCAACGCCCTTCATCAAAGGGTCCTTGCTTTACATCAGGCATTTTCTAGCATAATCAATATGGATTATCCGTATTTTTTTTAACTACCTATTGAATAACTTAGATCATCCACCAAAAGTGACTTTTAAAAAAGTTGGCCAATCAAAGATGGGCCCCACAAGTTTGATGCTCCATATCAATCATTAGAGCTTCTCTAGTGTAATCAAAATGGAATATCCATTTTCTAAGCAATCAATATTAGGATTACCCTATGAAAGTATTGATCACATATCAATGATCAAGCCTTCTCAAATATATAAATATGGACTATTTTTTCCTATCTATTAATCAAATGGTTATGATAATCTATTGAAATTGATGTTTTGGAAGGATGGGCAATAAAAGGTGGGTCTCACATGATGGACAATCCAAATCAATGATCAAACCTTTTCCTAAGATGATATTGTTGGTGCACTAATTAGTGCATCGTTTTGTCAATTCCGTGATTATGTAAGTCAGTCAAGTCTTGTGAGCCTCGACGAAGATTGAAGACTCAAGACTTGAAGACCAAAGTAGCTTTCCGCACCCAAGTTCAAGTCAAACCAAGCTCGGAAGGTAAGTTGCATATAGATAGCCTATAGGATCCCAAAACACCCGTATTTATGGCATTCTACACATACTATCCTTAGCCATTTAATCCACGGTTTTAAGGTCAAGATGATCAGTCTTGGACCTTTATTAAGTAGGTGCCCAACTATGAAAATCTATAGGAAAATCTCCTTAATAGGGCACTTATATTTCAGCTGGAAAACAGCTTGAATTTGGACTAAGATTAGGCTTGCCGACCGGCCGGTCACTGGTCCTTGACCAGCATCATTTATAGGCAAAATATCCTCAGCCGACCGGTCTTATGACCAGCCGGACAACGGGTCAGATGGATCATCCGATCGGCCGGACATTGGAAAACTGTCCAAATTCTATGCAGCGAGAGGTCTGCCGGCCGGCCGACCAGACAGCAGGTCGGATAAGTTAAAATTAGTCCAGCGAATTTGTGGTTTTTGGACCACTTACCCAACCCATCTGAGGACAGGTCGGAGCTCAAATTCGACCGGCCGGAGGGGGTCCCAAGCAAGTCGGAATATGACCGTTTTATGTCCATTTGAGCTCGTTTTTTGGCCTCTATAAAAGCATATCTTGAGGTCTTTTATGGAATGACTTGCACACCCATTGAGAGCATTGAAGGGAGCATTTAAGAACATCATATATCCTTCCTTTGCTCATCATTGCTTAGAGTTCATCATTTAATCCAAGTGATTCATAGCACTTCAATGAGTATTCAAAGCTCGGTTTGAAGAATGAACTCAAGCAAGGTATTCATGGCTGACCTAACCCATCTTATTGAATCTCTTGGTCATCAATAGCCATTGAATACCCAAGTTGGTAGTTTCTATCATCACCATTATATTGAATAGGCAAAGGAAACTCCAACAACTCCTCCCACCTACCCGGCACTAGTCTAGGAACATCATATGCATTAGTAGCTGATCGTGAGAGCTTGGAGAGGAGCTAAAGCATTCGTGGAAGCTGAAGCTACTCATCAACAGCGCTGAATTGGGGCTCATCTCTTGTAAGTGTTTACACTTATAGAGTCCATTGTTTGATTCCCCATTCTTGTTGAGATTGGGATCTAGAGATTGTGACCCGATCTCGGAGTTGTCCTTGAGTAGGACGGGTAAGTCCTTGTGTAGGCCTCCGACACGGGAGAATGCGTGCGTAGGAGTTGAGAAGTCCTTGTGTAGGCATTTACCTTGTGTAGGTTGTAAAGGTTGAGAGGTGAACCTCATTTAAAACCTCCGATAGTG
This sequence comes from Liriodendron chinense, assembly GCA_003013855.2. Classification (NCBI taxonomy): domain Eukaryota; kingdom Viridiplantae; phylum Streptophyta; class Magnoliopsida; order Magnoliales; family Magnoliaceae; genus Liriodendron; species Liriodendron chinense. Next base: position 11,834,442 of record ML058461.1, on the reverse strand, counting down.
AATGCCGGTGTACTCAAAGGAGTTGGGTACTTGAACCGGGAGTGGAGTAGACTTATCATCGAACCACTATACATCGTGTGCAATGTGGTGAATGCATTTTGTCTATTATTGTTCCTTATTGATCAATCTTATAAGTGATTAACTGTATGCCCATCTTGTGTTCGACAAAATGCTCATATGCCATCTTTGAATGATTAATACAAACATGCATATGAATTGTTTGACTAAATGCTTCTCTTAGAATAATTGTCAAATTGAGTTGGATCTTGGGTGATCAATTGCTATCATTTACATGTGCTTAATTGTTATATTGTAGTATTAATGCAATTGAGTTTTTGAATTTGCGAAAAATATTTAAAAGTCCTATTCACCCCCCTCTATGACATAAGCATACCTTCAAGCTTATCTCATTAGCGCTAAAACCGCAATTTCAGATATATGTTGACCATCTATTTTCCAGTCATTGATGAGATGGCTAGTGTTAGAGTCCATTATAGGATGTGTATCTACAACTGTACATATATGGCTATAAATACTACTATAGATAAGTATATGAATAGAAATAAGTATATCTATTAAGATTGTCCATCTATTATATATAATATTTTCTTTGTCATTTCTAATAAAAAAACAATAGAAATTCCACAATGTACTATCTCATATTTATTATTTAAGGCGTGTTTGGCGCATGGTATTAGATGGGATTAGGAGGGATGGGATTAGAAAAACATCATTATTGCTGGTGTCATGGGATTGTCTCCTAGTGCTGTTGGAAACCATGGGATGAAGAAACTTTATACCGTGTTTGGCATCCAATGGGATTCACTGGATGTAATTTGCACTCATTACTATGGAACACACATGGACGAACAAACTCTACACTAGTATTTGGAATCATTGATCCCATGATGTATGTGTTATATCCGCACCGTCCATTCATTCCACAACATAATTTTATGGCATGGGCTAAAAAAAGTAGGAAATACAATGGATTACAGCACAGCAGAAGCTTCAACAGTAGGCATTCAATCCCAACTACTTTCTGTGGTGGAGTCCACTTGAGCTATGGATCTGCCTGATTTTTGGGCCCTTGCCTTAAAATGATCTCGAAAAATGGATAGACGGTGTGGATATAATCCATACATCATGGTGGGACCCACAGTACTGTGCTGACATTAGCCTTACGTTTTCAAAATTTTCAAACGTGTGAGCGAGAAACAATGCTGTAGGTGGTGGGATTCGTGTGGGACCAAATGGAATTCCATCCCACCTAATCGCAACCTCTCCAAACGCAGTATGGGATTTGCACGATACCAAATGCAATTTCATCCCACTTAATCCCATCTAATCCCAATTCGCCAAACACTCCCTTAAGATCTCATGATCAAAGTGATTTTTCATAAAGGAAACCATATGGAGAGTAGGTTTTATGTACAAAACATAAGAGCTATCACCTTAAATTAATGAGAATGTTGAGATGAATTAGTGACAAGATGAGAAACAATTAAATTAGAAATGCATATAAAATTCCAAGAAACTTGAGAATATCACCAATAGATCATAAGATAATAGAAAATAAACTTAGATGTCATATATGCCGTGGAGGCCAAGAACCTCACCCATTAGGGGTATGTTTGGTTTCCAAATTACAACAACAACTAATGATTGTAAGTGGATAATGATTATTTAATCTTGTTAAATTGTGACGACATTACTTACATTTCATTTTATTGCAATAATGATTCTGCTACATTGTTTGTTTCATCCAAAAGAAACTATAAAAATGATTGTTTTACAATGTGAAAAATATAATGATTACAATTTTTTTTTTTTTTTTCCAGGTGCATTTGACTCTTGATGCACAAGTTATCATTCATGTTTAAACAAACAGGCCTAAAAATGATAATGATGACTTAGTATTTTACATTTTATAAAAATTTAGTAAGTTAAATGGGCCCAAAAGACTGCAAAAAAAAACACCTTAAAAGCTATGGTCTGATTTTATGTTTTTTTTTTATTTTATTATTCTTTTGGGTTAGTACACCCACCAGGCCTCCCCTGCTAGTCGCATTGCAATGTTAGCCACCCCTTTTGGAAACCGATACCAAGACCTCAAGTGTTGAAACGATGTTATGAGTCAGTATCCCACTTGAGCTATGGATCTGGGTATAGCTATGGCCTGATTGGAAATGTGGCCTTCCTCAACCTTGGGAAAACTGTATCACCTTGCATGTAAAGCCACACCCTAAATTGATTTTGAGGTGGTTACTCATCCATATTCAAAAATGGACCCACGTGTACGGAAAGATAAAAGTCAGGGTTCGATTGGACACTTCTTACAACGTTATTAAAGTAAGACAGAGGGTCCTACTTTGGTTTTTTATTATGGCTTCGGTCCGTACGTGGTAACAAAAAGGAGAATGGGCCCACCCTCTAACGTCCACTAGTCTCCTCACTATAGGACCCCACTGGTTGATGAATTTGAGCCGCACAAGATCAAACACATCAGGCCCGACATGCAGTGTTTCCCAGCGTACTACTGCTACGCTTTGTTTTTTTTCCTTTTCAAGTCATTACCCTCAACAACTGTATAGGCCGTTGAGGATCTCAAGTGGGGCCATGATCAACCGATCCAGATCGTTCATCTACGTTGCTCATGGTCCATGGAGACCTTTAAACCTTTGGGTCTGAAGTTCCAAAGATCGAATAGCTATATTCTTGCAATTCGAGATATTTTTTGAGGAGCCCCATATGGGTCTCATCAGATCAACGGTCTAGATGGTCAAACCACAATCCCCCTTTAGGCTATGGTCACTATGGGAATTACATGATACTCGGCTGCCATGACGCTTGATACTCAGGCACTTAGAATTAATGGTACACGTGGTATGAATTTACTCAAATTTAACCAACTAAAAATCAGATTGGCTGAACAATCCTAACCTCTGATTCGTGGACACTTGAGTTTTGAAATAAGACCATTGGATTTTTTTCAATTCTTGACCGTCCAATAAATATATATATCAATCTGATAGCTGAATCACTAAACAAAAGTAACTTTCGGTTCACAATATACGATTTCTCACTGAAATCCAACTGGCTGCGTATCATCCATCACACTCTGGCAGAGTATCAAAACATTTCCCTACTTGGCAGGAGCACAGGACATGATCGTCATTTTAGGTGAAAGAAAAAGAAAATCAGGAAAAGACAAATACCCCTAGTCCTACTCCTACCGTATTTTTTCCTGCTTTTGTCCTCATCCATATCTGACCGTTCAAAGAGACCGCCTTCTGTTGCGCTGACACCATTAGTGGGACCCACGGAAAATCTACAGAATCCTGCTAACCAGATTCTGAGGTTACGTGTCGACGGCCCACAGATGGACACGCGTCAGCGCCGTCGGGGGACTCGTCGTCACGTCGTTAGCCCCGGCCCCACCAAGGAGATGTGACGTGGCGCTTCGTCTGGACTCTTAGGTGTTGGTTCCGTACAGCCTATCAAAAGCTCGTGTATGAATGCGGGTTTAGGGACAGGATGGGGTGTCATCTTTCTGTCCGTCGCCTAATATGAGTGGGGACGAATATCTGATTTTTCAACTATAATCATTCATTTCTCTCACCGGCATCGGCACGTGTTCTTTTAATCTCCGCACGCGGTTCCTCTTTTAGACGCGGATTGGAAGGTTACCACTGCACCGGCTGTAGCCGGTGGACAAGCTCGTGGCCCACCATGATGCATTCACCTATTCTGTCAGCACATCGTACGACATGAGTAAAAAAATGAGACAGATTTAAAGCTCAAGTAGATCACTCTACAGGAAACTATGGGATAATGACAGTCTGTCTTTAAAACCTTTCTAAGGCGCACTACGATGTTCATTTGCCATCCATCATATTCATATAATCATATAAAGCTTGATGAAGGAGAATACAAACATCAGCTTAATCCAAAACTTTTGTGGCTCTCAAAAGGTTAATTGTCACGTCTACTTGAGCATTCAATCTGCCTCATGCCCTAAAATAACATGCAAAATAGACTAACTATATACCGATAAAACACATACATCATGATGGGGCTTATGAAGCTTTTACACCAGCTACCTTGTCGATGTCAGTGCCACCGTGAATCTGCTTTGATATAGCTAATGAAGGTGTAGCCTGGGTGGGTCGGTTCTAGTCTAGTGGGGTTTTGGATAAACCCAGGCCCAATCTAGCCTCAAGAGGAGTAGACCCAAGGGTGCCCTAAGATGAATTGTTTATTTTTCAACATTCATATTGATCATCCACACCAATATTTCTGCAAGAGTAATGCTTACATCTTATGCCTTAGAAATGAAGGTAGATTGTGTAGTGACTCTGCCACTATGTACGTCCATGGTGACTAAGGTGATGGCATTTGAATAGGCCACATGCCGTTGTTAGAGATGAGCTCAGTCATAATATTCCACCAAACAATTTTGATTGAGCCACATGCTACTGTTATCAAGTGCGTACTCTACATACTAATCTTTAAACATGTTTTGACTAGCCCCATCTCTGACCACTGCATGTGGACTACCACGTTGGGGTATGTCACCATGCAATCTATGTCCCTTAAAAATCAGACAATTTCGCTCTTTAAGCGGACACAAACATACGAAGTAAATTGAAAGTTACGTTGCTTTTCTAGCCATTGATTTATTTTGATATGCTATGACCACCTGAATTTTAAAATGGCCTGATTTTCATGTAGAAAATCGAAACAATGTTTAGACCAACTAATAGAAATCTCAGATATCACACGTGTGACAATGTGACAAATGCACCCACATGATGATGTGCATGGCCCCACATTGTGTAGAATTTACCAAACCTCTCTTTCGTAAGGAACGTAGGCTTTAGATTGCAACTGGGTAGAGCCGTAAACCGTTCCAAATCCAACCCATGAGGTAGGGACCCAAGTCCTAGTAGCCCAAGCATGCCCATGAGCTTGGGCTGTTTTTTTCTGGGCCTGTACAAAGCCCAACAGTATTTATTATGACTCAAGCCCAGACTCAGTGAGACTCGGTATAGAATCTGAAAACTCAGCATCCACCCAAGCAAGGGTCCATATTTTCACCCAAACCCAGCTCAAAGCCGACTGGACTCAGGCCAGTTCGGTCCAGCCCAGCACAGCCCAATTGCCACATTATCCTACATTTGGTGTAAATTGCAGTCTATCATACCAAATAGGTCGGCCACATCACCTCCCTGATCGAAACCATCTGGTGGGCCCCACTTTGAATTCCCATGGCCCATAATTACAATAAAAAGCTCTCAATCAGACGGCCAAACCCAAGCATGGGTCCATATTTTCACCCAAACCCAGCTCAAAGCCGACTGGACTCGGGCCAGTTCGGTCCAGCCCAGCACAGCCCAATTGCCACATTATCCTCATTTGGTTAAATTGCAGTCTATCATACCAAATACATCGGCCACAGCACCTCCCTGATCGAAACCATCTGGTGGGCCCCACTTTGAATTCCCATGGCCCATAATTACAATAAAAAGCTCTCAATTAGACGGCCAAAAAAAAAAAAAAAAACTAATCAGCAAAATCTATCTTTTACAGCAATTTTAGAGCCACCATCGACCCAAGATGTGACCCAACAGTTGGATGGAGCACCATCTGAAAAGAGATACAATGAGGATTGCATCTATGGTTTCTTCCCTTTTTTTTGCTTTGAAACTGGGGACCTCACTAGGAGCATGAAAGTTGCAGAGTTTAGGTCCTAGCGGCTAGGATGGCGACTGGGACCACAGCTCCAAATGCCGACATTAATGTCGAGACTAGGACCACAGCTCCAAATGCCAACTTTAATGTACCTCATCTGGTACAATGTGATAGGAACATTTTTAAATCTTGGACCACATAAATGTAGGCTATGTAAGAAAAATAGAACCCCTACTGAGGCAATGTGGACCACTAACATGTGGAAGTCCAACAGTCATATGGTCTCAGTCGACATGGCAAGCATAGGTTAGCTAATTGGCAAGTGATGTGGAATCGCCGACACCTGGAATTCCGTCAGGCCTATGACTAATTGCCAAGTAGGCATATGTTGCCTAGCTGAGACAGAATCACCGTCACCCATGTGACTGCTGTTGACAATTCCCCAAGGACACTGGACCATGAAACTGAGATTTGTGAACATGACCTCCACCACAGTTACAGTCCAAATCTCAATGGCCCCACACTATAGGATCCATGGCCCAGGCCCAAAAAATTGGTTGCTGTCCAATTTTGGTTTGGATCCACATCATGTTTTGTCTAATTCCATAAAATGATCACCCAAGAAGGATGGACGGTGTGGATATAACACATGCTTCATGGTGGGGGCCATGAGAACACATTTTTGCCAATGTGTTTCCGCCTGTGATTCCGAAGATTATCATAATTTGAGGGTAGGCGATATCCAATCAAAGACAAGTTACAATGATGTGAGTTTTACATCCCTTACCACAGTACATTGTCTAAATAGGCCCTAATTGAGGATTGGAACAGAATCTTTGTAGGATAGAATAGGTGCGGCAAAATTCCACATGACTTGCCATCCCGCACAAAACCGACATGAAATATTCAGTGTTTGGGTCCGGCCTTATCGTGTCGGGTCACTAACGGGTTGGCCCATCAAGACCTATTAAGATAATGGGTCGAGTTAGTGTTTCACCTGCAAAACCTGCTTAACCCATTAGTGAGGGTATTTTGGTAATTATTTTTAGTGTGGTGGGAAATCCCTAAGAAGTTAAGACAGCCAATAAGACTCTCTCTCTCTCTTTCTCTCTCTCTCTCTCTCGGGAGTTTTCTCCATCTTTATGCCCACGGCCACGCTCTAAAATCTCTGTCGAACTAAGCCCCTTTCCCATCTCTCTGCCCACAAAAGCACGGCCCATTTATTTAATAGGTTAAACAGGTCAGGTTGCGTGTAACCCATTAAATTAACGAATGGGTTTGAGTTTCTAGATTTTGACCCATTAGTTAATGGGTCAGGTTTGGGTGAGGGCATTTTTGACATGACACGAACATGGTTCAACACGACCCGTTGATGGGCCTAGGGTAGAACACATATACTTGTGAAGCCGGGCCAAGCTAGGCATACTCCTGGTAAAGTGCCTTCAGCCCAAGCCCGGCCAGCAAAATTGGGCCATACTGGCACTCCCAACCCCGACCCAAGTCAATAGGTCCAAGCCCATTGCAAACCAGTCTGGGTTCACCAAGCTTGGGTGGCCCACCCGACCCATTGCCTAGGGTTAAGGACCATGACATGGGACCATTGTGTTGCCATGGACAGTTTTCTTAAAACTTTGGAAGAAGTCCCATGTTATGTCATCTGACCGTTCATTGGTGAACTGAGATTCTTGATCTGATGACCACCATGTAGGTGTTTTATAGGCCAAAAGTCACAGCAATCGTAAATTTGCAAACATGTATGGTTTTTGAGACTACTGATCTGATGGGCCATTGATGGGTCAGGCCAGTCACTGTCCATTGGTTTTATCAGAATTGACCTTTTAAGCTTAAGGCCTGCTATAAATTTCAGCCCAGTCAACTTACCATGAGGGCCCCACATGTACGTTGACGTGGTCCATCGGTTCATTTCTTTATACGCTTATAGCCCACCTGAAGGGTGGACTCACCAGGATTTAGGCTAGAGCCCATTCACCTTAAGGACCCAGCTGATGAACAGTCTGGATTTCACATACTTGTGCCCTTGTGCAGATGTGCACAGCTGCAGAAAGCATGGTCAGGTGATGTAGCAGCCAAAATGCATGAGCATGCATCCCACACTGGTGCCCACCAATTGGAGGCCACACAATTGGAGGATCTTGACCGTCCATCTAATGGGATGTAATCAAAAGCCCACACCCAAAACGGGCCATGGTCTTCCTTGGCCCAGCCTGATTCATTTTCAAGCAAGAAATCTCAGACTCGCCCAACCCATCAAATCAATAAATGGACCCAGGCCCATTCCGTTTACTCTTCCGGCATAATCAGATCCGAGACACATGGACCCAAGGAGGCCTAAGCGTGGCCCATTGACAGCCCTATAAATAGTTGGTATTTTTTAGATTATGAGGCCCATTAAAAAATTTAGAGTTTTCTCAGCCAGGCCTGACCCATTTGACACTACAGATACAACAGAACAAAGCTGTACTATGTTATCACCAAGAATCCGAAAGTGGGACCATATCGTCGTCCAAATGGATGAAAACAGTGGCTTGTTTGTTACGGGGCCTACAATGTGTGGGCCTGGACGGGCTTTTCCCATGTAGAGAAATCGCCGGAAACTCAAGCATGGGGCATCTGCTGCCCACCATAGGGCTATACAATCAGGTCACACGCATGCATGAAGTTGAAAGCCTCTGATTTCTCAAAGACCTTAAAAACGGCTCAAAAACGCTAATAGTCCAGAGATATGTAGACGTGGCACATATACATTCATGGTTGGACCAAAAGAAGGCCAAACAAGCAGAAGTCGTCTATTAGATCCACACCCAGTCCTACGTAAGGCATGATGTAATTGAGCCCTTGGTATATTTGATTCAAAGAAATTTAGTTCGGATAAGGAGAGATTGCCGTTTAAAGTATGAACCATAAATCAGTCATAATTTTTTATCTGAACATTGTTATGAGACACGTGACTTATCAGTCTTTACTGTAACAAGCCATCCAAGGTCAACCAACCCACAATGTGGGTTGCGTCCATCCATTTCACGAGAAAACGCACATTTTGAGTTAAAAATGAGATTTTATGAAAATTTTACTAATTTTAGTATTTCTAATTTTGTTGTATTTCCTTATTTTTAGAATTTTAAATTTCTATTCTTTTTTAGAAATTACTTGTAATCATGTTATATTTTTGGCAAATTAGGCTTTGTATGAGTTTTATTATTTTGAATAACTTTTAATTAGAGTTAAAATTTTACTATTTTGGGTAATTTCGAATTTGAGTTTTTTTTTTTTCTTTATTAGTGTTGTAATCAAGAAATCATATACATTACGCATTATTCAATAAAATCATTTGAGTTTTCTCTCTTTTTTTCTTCTTGGATTCAAAAAACTACTTGTGGATTCAAGGCCTTTAGTGCTTAAGAAAGATGGGTGATCTTCCTCCTCACACTCTTTCCTATGTCAAAAGACGAGGTGTGAAAAAATGATGGTGAAGGAGACTCACATAGGTGTTGCGCAGCATGCCAACAACGTCGGTGAACCAAGATCCAATCCCCGGTCTCACCCATAAATGATAAACAGGAAGAAATAATAACTAGAAGTAGAATTCACACAAACCAACAATCCACAAGACAGAATTTATGTAGAAAAACCCCAACAAGGGTAAAAAACCACGGGTGTAAACTTCCACTATGAAGAAAATGAAGTTACAAGCAATGCACTTACCTTCTCCTATGCTCTCATGCACAGAGATGGCCATTTTGCTAATCCCCTCGCCTCTTTTTCACCTTGGACATATAGAAACCCTAATCACATGGCCTAATCTCGGTTTACACCCATTTTTATAGTAAAACCCGAAATTGCAACTCAAAATAGGAAACCCCGCAGTTAACCCCGCGGCCGGTCGGGCGCCCGCCCATTACCAAAAACGTCCAGCGAGTTATAGGCTAAATCAACCGATTATCAGGCGCCTGGTCAGATTGATCGTCGGGAGCCGGACTGTTCCCAAAACAATCCAGAGACATTTGTCTCAAAACACATGAATATCAGGCGCTTGATCCAAAGACCGTCTGGGAGCCCAACCATCCCTTGAGTGATTGGCTCCACACTCAACAATCTCCCACTTGGAGACACATCATTGCAGTCATTCGTCTTCTACATCCGGAGTGCACCACCTCCCCGTCTTCAAGCTTGAAGACCAATCAAAGCTGAACAGCGCTTCAACTTCTCCCGTGCGACCGCCTTGGTCAACATATCCGCAGAATTCTCACTTGTATGGATCTTCTCCAAAGCAATCGATCCATCTTCCAGTAACGAACGTATGAAGTGATATCTGATGTCAATATGCTTGGTTCTCGAATAAAAAGCTGAATTCTTAGCTAAGTGTATTGCACTTTGACTGTCACTGTACAACTTGCAATCTACTTGCTTCTTCCCCAACTCTTCCATAAAACCTTGCATCCACACCATCTCCTTGCACACTTCTATAGCTACAACATACTCTGCTTCTGTTGTACTGATGGATACTATCTTCTGTAACTGAGAGACCCAACTGACTGCAGCACTACCCAAGGTAAAGATATACCCTGTCGTGCTCCTTCTGCTGTCAATATCCCCTGCCAAATCTAAGTCGATGTTGCCTTATAGCTTGATTTTTTATCCTCCATAACACAACCCTACATCTACAGTACCTACCAGGTATCTGAGGATCCACTTCAAAGCTTTCCAATGTTCCTTCCCATGGTTGTTCATGAACCTGCTAACAACTCCCACTGCTTAAGCAATATCTGGCCTCGTGTTAACCATAACATACATGAGGCTCCCTATAGCTGACACGTATGGGGACTTTAGCCATGTAGTCCCGTTCCTCCTGCGTCTTAACTCCTTGCTCCTTAGAAAGCTTAAAGTGGTTGGCTAATGGAGTGCTAACCGACTTAGCACCTCCCATACTGAATCGATCAAGTACATTGGCTATGTACTCTGCCTGTGACAAAACTAGCTTATTGTCTTTCCTATCACACTTTATCCTCATGTCTAGGATTTGTTTTGCAACTCCTAAATCCTTCATAGCAAATTCTCCAGACAATTGTCTTTTGAGATCTGAGATGTCCTTCATGCTTGATCCGGCCACAAGCATATCATCAACGTACAGAAGAAGAATGATGTACGACGTATCAAACTTCTTCAAGTAGCAACAGTGGTCTGCATGACATCTCCTATACCCGTTTCCCGACATAAAACTGTCGAACTTCTTATACCACTGCCTCGAGGTCTGCTTCAGGCCATATAGACTCTTCTTCAATCTACATACCTTGTTCTCCTTTCCTGGTGCCACGTATCTTGTCGGTTGATGCATGTATATCTCTTCTTCAAGGTTCCCATGAAGAAAGGTTGTCTTAACATCTAGCTACTCTAGATGTAAGTCCTCTGTAGCCACTATACTGAAGACCATGCGAATCGTAGACATCTTCACCACTGGTGAAAATATTTCAATTAAGTCGATACCTGCCTTTTGTTAGAACCCTTTCACAACCAATATAGCCTTGTACCACTTCGAACCATCGTGTTCCTCCTTCATTCTGTAAACACACTTGTTATAAAGAGCTTTCTTACCCTTAGATAGAGTGACTAGCTCCCACGTACGATTGGACTCAAGAGAGTCAATCTCATCATCCATTGCCTGCTCTCACTTAACCCGTGTATCTAACTGTAATGCCTCTTCAAAACACTCTGATTCACCATTATCTGTCAGCAGTGGATAATGTAAGGAGGGTGAGTATCAAACATTGGGTCTCCTCTCTCGAGTAGACCTCCTCACAACCGGTGTCTGTGGCTTTGCCTCATCATGCTCATGTGCATGCTCGTCCTATGGCACTGTGACACCTGTGTCCGGTAACTCTTCTAACTCTACAAATTCCTTCTCATTGACCTTGTTCTGTTTTTACTGCACACTGTCCTTATGCATCACTTTTTCATTGAAGATTACGTCCTTGCTTTTGATTATCTTCCGGTTCTCTGTGTCCCAAAACCGATAGCCAAAATCATTTTGCCCATAGCCTATAAATGTGCACCTTCTGGACTTCGCATCCAGCTTGTTTCTGTGCTCTGCATCAATGTGAACATAAGACGTGCAACCAAACACTCTGAGATGTGCAAGGTTCACCTCTTTTCCAGTCCACGTTTCTTCTGGTAGCCCACCATCTAATGGTGCTGAGGGACTTCTATTAATGAGATATACGGTAGTATTCACAGCATCCGCCCAAAACGTCTTGGGCAACCCTGCATGTAGCCTCATGCTCTTAGCGCACTTAAGAATGATCCTATTAATGCGTTCAGCCACACCGTTTTTCTACGGTGTCCTTAGAATCATTTTCTAGTGTTTGATCCCATTTACTGCACAATACTCCTCAAATCTCTTATCACAATACTCTCCCCCATTATCCGATCTAAGACACTTTACAATTTTACCTGTCTCATTTTCTACCATAACCTTCCACTTCTTAAATATATCAAATACATCCAATTTATGCTTTAAGAAATAAACCCACAGTTTTCTACTAGCATCATCAATAAAGGAAACAAAATAACGTGATCCACCAAGAGATGATACATATGCCAGTCCCCACACATAAGTGTGTACAAGCTCCAACAAATGTGTCTTTGGAGCGCGTCCTATCTTCTTGAAGCTTACTCTCTTCTGCTTGCCATACACGCAATCATCGCAGAATTTCAGATCGATTGCCTTCAACCCAGGTAGCTTCCCCTTTGACAATAGCACTTTCATCCATTTTTCACTCATATGTCCTAACCTCTGATGCCATAACTGCCAATTTACTCCAGTTGATGCGACTACGAGTGAACTATACGATCCGGAAGTCACGTACAAGGTACCTTCTTTCTTACCTCGAGATATTACCAAGGCACCTTTTGTGACCTTTCATGCATCGCTTGTGAATGTCGTCACATATCCGGTATCGACCAACTGCCCCACTGAGATCAAGTTCCATCTCAAACTCGGTATATGTCTGACATCCTTCAACTTCAAGACCGTTCCGTCTTTCTGACTTATGTGAACGTCTCCCTTGCTAACAATACTGTATGGCTCATCATCACCCAGGTAGACTCTCCCGAAGTTACCTGACACATAATCACGAAGAACTTCCTTTGACGAAGTGGCATGAAACGAAGCACCCAGGTCTATAACCCAAGACTTATTCCACGCATCAAGAGACAAGATCAACGTCTCTGTGTCACTCTCCTCAGATAGATTCAATGAATCATTTCCACCTTGAGAGCTTCCTTCTTATTTCTTAAGCGTCCTGCAATCTCGTTTCATGTGCCCCTTCTTCCCACAATGCCAACACCCGTCCTTGTCTTTCGATCCCTTAGACTTATTTCTCGACTTAGATCGCCCGTGTTTATTGCCACATTTGTTTGAAAATCTTCATCTTCCTTCAACATTTAGAGCATTCCCTGAATTCCCTGAAACTCCCGATGCCTTCCTCCTAGATTATTCGCTGAGAATTATATCGGCCACATCATCGAATTTCAACTTCATCATTCATGAGGAATTGCTCACGACAATCACTAAACCATCTCAACTGTCTGGCAAACTTGACAAGATCAAGACCTCGTCATCAAAAGTGATGCCAACGGATTTCAATTGGCTCATGACCGTATTGAATTGTTTAGATGTTCAGTCACGCCCCCACCATCTGACATCTTCATGTTGAATAGTCGTTTCATAAGATGAACCTTATTGGATGCCGATGGTTTCTCATACATCATAGCCAAAGCTTGCATTAATTATTTTGTGGTCTTTACTTTGGATATATTGAAGGCAACGTTCTTAGACAAAGAGAGTCGGATCGTTCCTAAAGCCTTCCGATCCACTAAGCCATTCATCATCTGTCATCTTCTCTGGTTTCTTCTCTTTTCCTTCTAGAGGAATATAGAGGTCCTTTTTATACAAATAATCATCCATCTGCATCTTCCAGAAGGCAAAGTTTAAACCATCAAACTTCTCAATTCTAGTTTTCCCTTCTTCCGTCATCGCTCCCACTTGAACTAAACCAATAACTCTGATACCAGTTGTTGCGCAGCACGCCAACAACACCGGTGAACCGAGATCCAATCTCCGGTCTCACCTACAAACGATAAACATGAAGAAATAATAACTAGAAGTAGAATTCACACAAACCAACAATCCACAAGACAAAATTTACGTAGAAAAATCCCAACAATGATAAAAACCCATGGGTACAAACTTCTACTATGAAGAAAATGAAGTTACAAGCAATGCACTTACCTTCTCCTATGCTCCCATGCACAGAGATAGCTCTTTCGCTAATCATCTCGCCTCTTTCTCACCTTGGACGTATAGAAACCTTAATCACATAGCCTAATCCCGGTTTACACCCATTTTATAGTAAAACCCAAAATTACAACTCAAAATAGAAAACCTGCAGTTAACCCTGCGGCCGGTCGGGCACCTGGACAGACTGAGTCGGGCGTCCGCTCATTACAAAAAACATCCAGTGAGTTATAGGCTAAATCAGAGAATTATCGGGCACCCGGTCAGATTAACCATCGGGTGCCCGACTGTTCCCAGAACAGTCCAGAGACATTCGTCTCAAAACGCATGAATATCGGGCACCCGGTCTAAAGACTGTCCGGGCGCCCGACCATCCCTTGAGTGATTGGCTCCACACTTAACAATAGGGAGAAGGCCAGAGATAGCTTTGAAAATGAACAAATTTTAAGGGCTGTTAGGAATCGCGGAAAGAATGATTGTTTTCCTTGTTTGCCTTTTAACAAGATTTTTCTAAAGAGTAAAGATTAATTTTCAAAATTTTTAGTTAACAAATTTAAAAAAAAAAAAAAAAACTTTAAAAAAATTCTAGATAATTATTAGCATATGCCCGTGTTACCACATGTGGCACATGTGGGAGGATGTTATGGATAATAGTAAATGTAGCATATGCAACATATGTGAGCACTTGAAGCTGAATTGTGGGACACATGATACCTGTGAAGTACTTGAAGTTGGACGGTAGCACATGTGGCACAAGACACACATTGGCAAATTTGGCATGTGGGCACTTAAAGCTAGTGGCAACACTAATGTACATTAGTACACGTGGCATATATGGAGTGATTGAAGATTAAAGATGCTCGCATGTGGAGTGATTTACAAATGTGGGGCACAAGAGGAGATGAATAATGGTAAATGTGGTGCATTAGCACATTTGGGCACAAGAGAACATGGATGGTATTAAATGTGATACATTAGCACATGCAGGATGCTTTACACATTGGGGTGCAAGATAAGATGGATGATAACAATAAGGTACATTGGCAGATGTTGCATAGTAGCATGTGTGAGACATAATGTAGATGACTAATGGCTCGTTTGAAAAATAGGGAAGCACTCACTATATCGACACTCAAAGGAAACAGATGCTATAACCGAAGCTTAAGGAACTATTGATAATAAACTCAAAGCTACTGTCTAAATACAAGGAGATGATTACCCCTTACTCAATTTCTTATTGGTTGGTTATTATGTAGTCAACCTTACTCATTTCATCTAATAAAGAATTGTTGGAATGTTCAATCAACTAAAAATTATGGTTTCCATCCACCTTAAAATTTTAAATTGAAGCTTTTTTATATCTTTAATTCAGCATTCTGTATATCTTAAACTTTTAATATCGTGTAATCAAGAGCTATTTATGATAAGTTAACATCAATCAATATACTTTCGAAAGGGAAAAGTATCTAGTTTTTAATTAAAATACTACAAAAAGAAAAAAATATTATATTTAGCTACTATTGAATTCTCCAAATGTAAGGTTTGGGCCAAACATAATTTCCATTTATATATCTAGCACTCATATATTCCATTTCAGGCAACGAAGCAACAGGATATGAGTTCCCTCTGGACCTGACTTATAGGTTGATCTGTCAAATGATGGATGGTTTGCTAAATAAGCATGAGTGAAACGGTATGATAAGCAAAATTTGGTGTCCTTAATTCAAGCTTCATTCCTACCGTGGGACTGTAAGTATCTCCTGTGCATACCACAAGTATCAATTCATAGACAGCTTTCATTAAATGCAAAACATATTAAAGTTGGGAGAGAAAGTCAAATCTGGAAGTAGCAGCATATAAACTTATTCAAATAGATCTTCATGGAAAAAAAAATATGTTTTCTATGTTCAAAGCCAAGTGTCTTGCTGCAACAATGATGATAAAGATACGAATTATAATAATCTTAGCGATAAGGTTGAATGTCGCCTCATATTCCTACTTCTCTATAAATAAAAAAAATTAAAAGAAATGAAGAATTGAAATACATCGATATCTTTTTTTAAACAAATGAAAAAAAAAAAGATAACGTAAATTATGAATCAACTATGCCCTCCTCAGGAGCTCCACGTTTCTCTTCATAGAAACAAGCGAAGAAATTGAAATCTCTCCATCTCCATCAAAACAATCACGTTGAATATTCAATCATTAAGTGGATCACACATACATGTCTAATATGAACCCTAGATTATTTTTAACCTTTGATTTTTTATACATGTAGCCATGATAACTAGGTGATCATGATTTTTGGGTAACGGTGGATATATAGCAAACCTAAGAATTGAATTATATAAATCTTGCACATGCACAATATTTAATAAATCTTTAAAGCTTTTTATAGCGAAAGTTACATAAGATATTATAACAAATTTAATTTTATTTTCACAAAATGATATTATAGAATATTTCGCTTTAAATTGATTTAGCATCCTTAATTTTTAGTTTGTATAAGAGGTTATAGTTCAATAATCCAAACAATAAACTAAATTGGTAAACTTTGAGTAATCATGCATTAAAGTTTTAAATAATAAAATTCTAACATATGTATAGCATAAAAATAATAATAATAAACAAAATACAAAAATACAGATTCAACTAATTAACATTTAATTATTACAATTTTATCATATTAAAAAATGTTAAACCAATTATTAATTTCTAAATTAAATGCGAATTTATTGCATATTGCAAATTAATACAAACTAAAAATAGTTCTTAGATTTATATATAGAATATATTTTAGTATTCTACTTTGGTGGCATATTTGCTACTCTTGGGATTTGAACGTAAGACCTTCCGCTCTAATTCCATGTCAAATCTCTAGTTGATCTAAAAGCTTGAGCTATTAGATTATAACATATCAATGTATATTAAGAGGCTTTAGCAGATATAACAACGGTTGACCTTTGTAAAATTTAACCTGCATTTTTTTAATGAACAAATAAAGTAATTGGTAATATCTATCCAAACGAAAATATTACAAGAAGACACTACTTACCTAATATAACTCAATTTATTAAGACCAAGCTACAATTTGTATATATTATCAATTTTCTCCAGTATCTCAAATAATTCCTTATAATTAAATATAAATTAGAGTTTAACATAATAGGATTTCAAAGTAAAGCAATTGAGAGAGGAAAAAAAAAAAAAGAATAATTCGTTAATATCTTCTAATTATACAAGATAAATGAATTTTATAGATAAAGAAGAAGAATAAGAAACAAATTATATGTATTTTCACATGATTTTCATGTAAATAATAACAATTGCATTTTCATAGAATTTTTATGAATGTCATTATCATGCCAAATGTACCTGTGTGATCTAAAGATAATCGAGATGATAAAAATAAGTTTAACAATTATAATTAGAATAATCTATCAATTAACTTAGTGAGTCTCATTTCTAAACTAGTCTCATCATATCATCATAATTAAGTCTGGTTAATGTAACCTTGGGCATATAGCATCGAAACTAAAGCAAAATTTTTAACTCACAAATCAATCTTATAGTGTTAATTAAAAAAAAGTCACATCCAATAATCTATCGACCACACATGTATAAGAGAAGATCATTAAAAAGATAAGTAATCATTCATGATTAAAAAAAATGGTACCATAATGCCTCCTAGAAGCAACTACTTCCAACAATAGAAGTATCATAATGTTCAATAAATCTAACCCACTTTAGAAAAATTTAATTAAGACGTTTATAATGAAAACTCTCTTATAAGATTCGTCTATAAGAAAACAACCTATACAAATCTCAATGAGTTCATTTTCCTCAAATTTATCTTATTTTATTGAAATGATACTTAAGTATATAAGTCTTTGACACTTCATTGAGGTATAGTGGACATAAAAAAATTAAATTATTTTCATTCATATTGTCTCTCATCTCCCTGTGTATATAACGAAGGAACAAACAAAGCTATGTATCGCATAACATTAGAAATGTCGAAAAAATATCAGATTTCATCTTTTTAATGTGATATCATATAATAGGTTAAATGAATTATTCCATTCTCTTTTTCTAATTATAAATTTATATATAAAACCCAACCTCTGTATTATTTTTCTTCTCATTGAGAGCTGTATTTAAATAAAAATTTAAATAACTTCGAACCAACAAAAAAATGAACAAAACTGAATATGATAAAATTAATTAAATTAAGTGTTAAAATATTACATAATCTCTATCATCTATTTATTTATTTATAAATGTAATGGATTAATATATCATCTTAGGTTTTAAATATTGATAGAAATGTCCACACTTTTCTACCTATTTCACCTAACCTGATTAACTATCACTTATTTCAATAGTCCTTATTAAGAAGTATGCATGCTTTAAACAATGGAAGATATATTAATCAGTTTAAAAGATAGTCTATAATATAAATTTGATGCGTTTACTAAAATCTTTTTTCTTTTGTCTATATTGTTTTTACTTATAGTAAGTATTAATAAGAGAATATTTTCTCCCAAAATCTATTTTGAGTGATTTCCTTAATTAAAAAATAAAATACATTACAGACAGTAATATATTATTTGCCCTCTATTATAACCCTAGTGGAAAGCCCTTAATTAAAAGGGGAAAAGAGACTAGCATTTACATGTTAACAATATATGATACCATAATATATTGTCATTCATCCTACAGTGCTTAAAGTATTAAATAGGAAGGAATCTTGATGAGCTTAAAGGATCTTGATAGCATTTTGGCTTCAAGTTTCCATATAACCATGGATCTTTCTACATCTCATAAACCATGTATCAAGTATCCGGAGGTACATAAGCTTCAAATATTCATACAGCGTTAAATGGTCATGTAATCATATAGCGTATAGCTAACAAGTTGTCATTATCTTGTAGGATAATTTCTTAATACGTTATTATCTTTCTCCAAAAGGAAGACAGACCCACACTATAGTTTTGGAGTTTACGTGAGATAAAAATATTAGTCTCATGCTATTTCATAGTTGTTAGCACGAGCCGAGCTGTGCCTACAAAAAAATTGTCTCATATAAATTCTCTTTCGGACAATTCGAACTTTGCAATTATTTCTTATATTAATAATAAGTTAATAAAATTTAAACAAACAATGTTTAAATAAGAGAAGATGAGTCTCAATTCATACAAATTCTTGTTTTACTTATGCTATATAATTATTACAAAAATATTATAAAAAAAAATTTATGATATTAGCATTGAAGAAATTTAAATAATAACACTTCATTCACTATTAATTCTTGTATTTAAAGTATATCATATGTTGTATATATTGTAAATAACTATATAGTTGAATACGATATGTTGTATATACTGTAAATAACTAATCGTCTACAAATCCCTCACCACTTTTATATATCTTTGTCATTCACAATGAAATAAATAAAATATATTTTCTAAAATATAGTTTGTTATGGAATAATATAATATCAGAGCCATAATGATAGCCTTGATTTTAGCAAATTGGATTTCACTTTTCATTCATCATAATTCACTCACATATTTTACAATATTGGTTATATGCTTTCACGTCCCATTGTAAGTATAATCTTTCCCTCAACCATTGGATCTCACTTCTCGTTCATTGTAATTCACTCACATAGTTTGCAGTGTTCATCACAACCATGATCCTTACCCTAATTTTAACAATTGGATCTCACTTCTCATTCATTACAATTCACTCATATGTTTTGCAATGTTCATCACAACCATGACCTAGCCTTAATTTTAGCAATTGAATCTCATTTCTCGTTCATCACAGTTCACTCACATATATTAGTGTTGCATGTGTGCTTCTACATGTTTTTGTTAGTGTGGTTTCTCAATCAACCGTAGCGATGTAGTTCACCCACCTATTATACAATGTTGCATGTGTGAATTAGAAAGGATTTACATGTGAATAATCATTGAGTAGCCTAAAAGTTGTCAAATTTGAATGATGTATAATTAAGAGTAGGGTTGTCAATGGATCGGATACGGGCCGGATCAGTGATGATCCGAATCTAATTTGATTAAGGATATATCATATTTGAATCCGACCCGAATCCGATTCGGATCACAAGCATATGATATGAACCCGACCCGTTTAAATATTTTGGAAACCCGTATCCAATCCGAATATGATCTAATCCGATTTCGAATCTGAATCAACGGTGGGCATCAAAGTCCTCAATATTTTCAACAGTGAGGTCCACTTGAGCTTTGAATTTGCCTCATTCTTTAGCTCATGTCCTAAAATAATCTCTCCAAATGGATGGACGGTGTCAATGTAGTAGATACATTATTGTGGGGCCCACAAAATTTGTGACATCACTTCAGTAGCTAATCCACGTCCACCCTAGGATTTTAGCAATGGCCACGTAACACAAGAACAGGAGAGAGGGCATCGACCGGCCCGTCTCACCTAATCCGCTCCCCAGAGACTCCGCGATGGCGGGTCATCCAGACAAGGAAGGGGGAGAGAGAGAGAGAGAGAGAGAGAGAGATGCTCACCTGATGAGAGGACTGACAAGCGTCGGGGTCGAGCTGGACCAGCTGGTCTCTTGGCAGCGGCATGGTGCAGGAGTTGAGACGGGAGCTTGCTGCTGGTGAAGATGCGACGTGATGTGAGGAAATGCAAAGATACACCTATCTCTAGTGGAGAGCAGAGAGGCAAGGAGCCGAGGATTGAGCAAGCTGTAAGCATTAGGGTTTTTTTTTCCTTTTATACCTGGCTTAATCGGGTCATTAACGGGTCAAATCAAGGTCAATCTGAATCCGACCCAAATATTAAACGGATCAAAATCTTCTATCTAAATCCGACCAGCTAATCCAATTATTGATTCAAATCTGATTAATTTAGAGCGGATTTAGATCGAATTCGGATTATGATCCGAGCCGTTGACAGCCATAATTCAGAGTAGAAGTTTCAACAAAAAACAAAGACTCAATCTACTGACAAGCAACACTTGATTATCTTGTATCTCAAAAATATTTTATATAAGGTGGAGGCACATACTGATCGTCGTTGTCTTCTTCACATATATTCTAAGCTAGCATGATTGATATACACACTCCAACTGTGAAAAGTGTTAGACTATAAGATACGTATGTACAAATGTACACAATAGAAAGCTATATAGATGAATTCATGTCTTTGTTAAAATCTCCTACATATCTCCCACATCTTTTATATATCCATGTCATTCACAATGAAATAAATACAATACAATTTTCATGATGTACCCTCTTGTAGAATAGCATTGTCCAATTTTCCTAATGGTCGGGTTACTTTTACAATTTTCTTTTTACACACTTTGCATCTACAACGCCATTGTTTACATATTTTATAACTATGTTACAATTAATTGATGTATATATAGATGACATACAAATCTAATCTAATATCCAATAAAATAAAAATCTTGTCATCGACTCTTTTGTTTTAAAGTCAAGTGACCATTTTCTAATAGTACATTGTATTACAAAGAACTTACTCAGGACCATCTCATTGTCATTCATGTTACCATTCAATAAGAAAAAAATTATCTAAGTTATTTTTAAAGAAACTTTCAAAGAATAATGCCAAACTTCTTCATGTTGTTAACTTCTTATTCACATTACCCTTCAAGGAAGAGAAAATGATATAAGTTAGATTTTTAAAAAACCTTACAAACAAAATCATCAAACTTCTTGTTATCTTTTTTTTAGAAACCTTATTGTATGTGTAGTTAGCACTTGGCATTCACCATGCTATTTTTAAAAAGCTTAGTAAAATATTCAACATAAAGAAATGATCAATTATATAATGGAAATAAACCGTTGTTATTTTGTAGTGGAATTATCAACAAAAAAACCCACAACCTTTATATATATACATGCAATTGTAAATTTGATGGAAATAAAGCTGCAATGGAAATAGGGAGTGTTGATTCCATCCACTAATGAGATAACCTAAGGCAATTTTGTCAAATTTTATAATTTTTTGTAATTTTTATTCTAATAAAATCAAATAAATTAATTTAGATAACTTATAATGAATATGTTAGTTTCTCTAAGGATCTCTTCAAATTATATCATAAATTCCTTAATATCTCAAATCAATCTTTATAAAATTAGAGCAGAACTTCAGATATGAGTATCTTTTTATTAGTCCAAAACTTCATATATAACCAAATTTTTTGCAGACAAAAAGATTTATCATATAAAATAAGGAGAGGAAATTTATAAATAAAGACTGAATGGCTCTTAGGTGACTTAGAAGACTGCATGAAACAGTAATGCTTGCATTACTTCGACTATCATGCAAAATGTGCATTTAAGACTGTTAAAATAATTGTCTAAGTGACATTGTGCGGGTAAAAAGGAGGAGAAAGGTCCTAGAATGAGTAATTCCTCTTGTTGGAAATGGGTGAGAGCCATCTTGCACAAGTGGAATATGTGAGATGTGCCGATCCAAGCTGCACACCATGCATGATTCCAAGCCACTCATCAGCTGTAACCAAATACTGATCAAGTACCGTCTAAATGAGTAGTAACTTGCAATAAGCAAAAACTTCACGTTGTTACATACACATTGTCACAAGTCAGCAACTAGTTTTTGTTCTCGTCACACGTACAATATCAAGACCACGTACCAAGCAGGTCTCTGTGCAATATCATCCTGAATGCTAGGATGTTCCACTCATCAGGTGGGCCACACATAGAAAAGGGGCATTTGTTTCTAACCACTCACTTTCCTCATTGGAGTGCAGCCCAAGGAGTAATCACAATATCTGCCAGATGACATTCCTCGTTTTTCAAGTTCTTAGGGAGAGGAATTTTTGGTTGGGTCTCATGGCATTCAACCCTCCACGGAAAATTAAACAAAAATAGAAGATTTTGAGGGTAGGACCGTAGCCCAAACCCAACTGACCCAACCTGGGTTTGGGTCAGGAACTCAGGTTGGGTTGGGACATCGAAAAGGTGCTAGTGTTGGGGTTCCAGGTTGGAAAACACAAACACAGTTTGAATTTGGGTTCGTATAGGTCGAACAAATTCAGGTCAGGTTGTGTTGGTGAGTTACAAGGTTCCTCCAAAACCGGTTTGTATTGCTCAACACATACCAGTTTCAGCCATGACCAATATGGGTTGCATTACATATATTGACATCAGCCATGAACACCAACACAGGTTGGAATCAGCCCTGTATCAGTCATCAAAAGGTTCTCGGGTTGGTTGGGGTTCCAGATCGGAAAACACCAACACAGTTTGATATCCACTTTCGTATAGGTTGAACAAATTCATTCAGGTCAAAGTTCGTCGGTGAGTTCCAACTGTTCCTCCTCCAAAACCGGCTTGCATCGCCCAACACAGCCAGTTTCAGCCATGACCAACAGGGAGCGAATTTGGTGTTACCCTTACCATGGGACCCACCTTGATGATGTTTTGTATATCCACAACATCCATCCATTTTTCCAGCCTTTTTTTGGACGTGGTCCCAAAAATTAAGCAGATCCATATCTCAGGTGGACCACACCACAGGAAACAGTAGTGATTGAACGCCCACCATTAAATTCCCAGGTACCGCCATAAGCAGATCCGTAATGTTTATTTGCCATCCAAACCATTGATAGGGTCAACCAGACATGGATGAAAGGAAAATACAAAGATCAGCTTGATCCAAAAGTTGCCGCATACAAAAAAGTTTTTATTGCTCGTTCACCGCTTGTAGTTTGGAGATTTGGATCTGCTTAATTTTTGGGATAACATCCTGAAATTAGCTGGAAAAAATAAATAAAAACAGATATAGCATATACAACATATTCATCAAGGTGGGCCTCACACGATGAGGGTAACACCGGTTACACCTAATCTGCTCCCTAACCAAGGTGGGCCCCCAACCAACATGGGTGCATTAGATAATGGTATCAGTCACAAAAAATATGGGTGCGTCAACCCAAAACAGTCTGACATGGCAATACATGGTGACATGTAAAGTTTCATTGGCGAACGGTAAATGTTATGCCCATTTCAAACCTTGACCAGGCCCAATTGGATCTGTTTAGGTCAAGCATAGAGGAAATTGTGGTTGCAGACCAAGCAGGGGTTGACTCTCAACATGACCTGACCTGCTTGAGTTGCACTCCCCGTTTGGGGTGCATTTGAAAATTCCATACCTGTATTTGTGATATGAAGCACCACAATTCCTAACCATTTTCATGGACTATTCAATGTACAGACCCAGAAAGCCATCCACTATCAGGTGGGGGATCACTTTCCGAGCTTCAAAACAGTCGAATTGCCCCAGTTTTGGCTGATGTCCCCAAACAGAACCCAAGGCCACAAGATCATGAGGCTATGAGCAACCGCAGCCCAGGCCCCACATGTACAGAATTTTCCCTGGGCCTCTTTAAGGCATTTCTTAGAAGGGGGAGAGGAGATGTCTCTTTAAGAAATACAACCACGTCTCAAATTAGCATTCCGAATCCTACTCCCCCCACACATGTTACCTCTTACACTATGTCAATCAATCATCACAGAGACACCCAACAAAGAGGTACAATTAAGAACACTGCTGTAATGTCCTGCTTTCAAGAAATATAGAAACATCATGAGAAAGAATGCAATCTCTTGAACCCAAATTCCATGCCGTATTCTGCTAAACTAAGAGCCTCACTACAGCTTCAACAGAGTCTCAACTACCACCATTATCTTAATTTTACAAAAATAAAGACCTCTACCGTCACATTGGTGGGTCTTATTCCCAGCGGACCTCACATTCCATCTCAGCTTAGTAGCCATACCCTGATCATAAACACAAACAGGAAACAGTTAATTCATTTACAGTATTTGGAGTCTGGATTGAACTTTCAAAACAAGAAAGAGCAATGCATTATGGGTTTTGTTGGTGAACCTGAATTGTCCATGGGGCTTCCGGCAGGGCTGGGTTCAGGCTCCTTGATGTCGACAACCACAACATCTGATGTGAGGAAGGTTTTGGCCACAGAGGCAGCATGCTCCAAACAACACCTCACCACCTAATTTTCAACGACAAAACATCAGTAACTGACTGATATAGAGACCATGCCTGGACAATGTGGAATAACAGGGTGCATTTGGAAGCTCCCTATGTTTGCATCAGCAGAGTGGCAGCTGGCTTCATTTCCTTGAAGAATGGAGCTCGCTAGCTACTAGGATCCAGTTTGGCATTCCCTCTACTAAATGCATAATGGGTGTGTAGTCCACACATTTCCCAATTTCTAAAGTTGTCACTGATGTGCCTTAGATCTGGCACTGACCCAAATGAAACAACTTTGCAAGAACTAAGTACACAACCAATGACAAAGTTTGGTAAAATAGAATGAAACATATATTTACTGCAACTCCCTAGTGTTTTACTCGATGTTAATGTTGGGGTCATGCCCAAAACTAATATGTACTCTCTTTTATATCAAGCTTATTGGTGATGCATTCATTCATGGGCCATAAGTGCATGGAACATTGTAATCGTGCTATATGAATGGGTTAATGAGAAGGATTTCTCTAGTTGTCCTTCGGAACTTTGAGATTGAATACAATGGACACTGGCCAAGGAAGAGTTGTGGCCCATGGGGTCTCCACTCCATACACTGTTAGCCAGGACCACTTCACAGGTAGGACAAACCAGTGGTAATTGCTATTTTGGTCATCCTGTGTGAGGGGACTGGCGACAAGTTGGGATGAAAAGTCGGTATACCTTGGCCCTACCCCTGCATAGGAGAGTGTGTGTGTGTGTGAGTGTGCGCGTGCGCACGCCCGCAAGGCTCACTGGCAGGATTGAATGCAAATCTCTAGACCAGGAGACCTATCATGCTTAGACTAGATTGAGTTGTTGTTGAGCTAGCTTTGACTAATCCCTATAACACACAACATGCAGGGTGAAAGGTCTTCATAACATGTGCTTTGGCTCCCTCAACTAAGTCATCTTATGGCCAGCAAAAGTGAATGTAGCTGGGTGCATACATCAAGGTTCATTAAGGCTCACATGATACAACAAGAAATCCACTTCGTTTCCGGGGACATTACTTACGACTATTATGTTTGGACCGTTCAACTGTTAACTTTTAGTTTTAGCCATTAATTTGTTTTAAACTGAACATCCAGTGGTTATCATCTGGTGATCCATACCTTATGCAAGCATGGGACATTGGACAAGTATAGTAGCCATAGAGAGGCCCACTTGAGGTTCAAATCTGGCTGATTTTTGTGGCCAGGGCCTAAAATGGACTGAGAAAACAGATGGACGTCATGGATTAGTCACATGCATCAAGGTTAGGTCTATAACTGTGGTCCTCAAAAATAGATGAACAATATAAAAAAAAAAAAAAAAAAAAATACACAAAACATCACGGTGGGTCAGACCACGCTTAAACCGCCACACTTCCTAGCTCTTGTTCTGAAATGATCCAGTAAAGTGGTGGCATGGATATACTACACATACATCTAGGTGGGGTCCACATGTGGCCCACCAATTGTACCACAAAATGGGTCCTTGAGTGAAATCCATACCATCAAAAGGTGGGCCTCACTTACGCCCTTGCTTCTGCATGAGACCTAGGGGAATATGGATGCACTCACACCAAGATTAAACGGTTGGATCAGTTCGGATCAACGATCAGATAGTCCACCAAACTCCCCTATTACTCTCTAAGCTCCCTCACTAAATCTCTCTTAATCTCTCTTTTCTCTTAAACAAACTCTATAATCTCTCTTTCTTTCTCTATCTCTCTCTCTCTAATTTCTTCTCTCTCTTTCTAGCAAGTGAAAATGGCTCATACGTATGCCCCTTTTGTGGTAGGGGGGTTTGGGACATGGAAGGAATTTTTGAAATGAAACATTTATGAGGGGGGAGTGGCTTAGCATGGGAGAGGTATGGACAAGCATGGCCTTGGTTGACATTGGTGGAAAAGAAGGGTGATTGGGTATTTAATTTATTGGTTGGTTGGTGGGTGAATTATCGGTAAGGCCATCTTGGGATGCGTGCAAGTAGGGCCTGCGCCACGGGTACATTGCACGGTCCACCTCAGATTGCACCAGAGACTGCAACTTCTAAACCGGGTATTGCAATGGAGCGTCTCGCGCGGCGTTGAAATCGCGGCGTCCCGTGGTCGTAAAGATATAAGTCTCAGGTCGTTGCGATACTAAATCAAAGTCATGATCAGAGATCGTCAATCTGGTCCGTTCGAGACGTGCCAGCGTCCAAAACTAAGTGTATAGTCGGTTAATCAGGGTACGAGTCTTACAATATCCCAAAAATGAGAGAGATCCAAATCTCTCGTGGCTGATACCAAAGGAAACAATTTCAACTGTTAAAATCTTCCTAGGCCCATCCTAACGTTTTGTGCTATGAAACCTGCCAAAATCATATCTCATTGGACCCACCATGAGCTGGCCCATTTGATGGATGGATTGGATTTATCAGTTGGCCAAACCATGCTGGGAAAAATCACAATAAAATAAAATAAAATACAAAACAATATATATATTTATAAATAAAGGCTGCTAGTGCAGGCAACGTCCAGAGGACGCTACTGCCCAGCAACGTGATCCTCTTGGGCATTTCAGAGGGGCCCACTCATGAGCCCCATCATAATACATATGTTACATCCATGCCGTCCATGTTTTATGTCAGATCATTTTAAGGTCTGGGCTAAAGATTGAGACAGATCCATATCCCTACAGTTTTTTTTTTAAGGAGAAACTAAAAGAAAATCGAACCAAAAATGAGGGACTCATGTGTGGCTAGACGATACTTGGACGATATCGTCCAGGTATCGCCGATTTTAAGAATTCACTAAAGGAGATATTGACAATATCTCAACCGATATCGATATATCGCACGATATTATCGATATCGGCCGATAATATCGTCGATACGCAAGAACATGTGAAATTTTGTGCGTCTCCAGGGGGGTTTCGTATCACCGACTAGCGATATCGATATTATCGGCCGATAGTATCAATACTGCAATCACTAGGCCACACCATAGTAAACAGTGGGGACAATGATACTACCATTGACACCTTCCTATGGCCACCATGATTTATTTGTTTTATCTAAACCATCCAATAAATTTTTCAAATCATTTTAGGTATTGAGCCCACTACAAATCAGGCCGATCCAAACCTTAGGCGAGCCACACCACATGAATCAGTGGTCTATTATGTTTGGACCGCTCAAGTGTTTTAAAGGTGGGCAAGCACATCAAAGGTTTTCTAATAGTTAATCGAGATTTTCCAATTGTTAACTTCTAGTTTTAGCCATTAATTTGTTTTAAACTGAACATCCAATGGTTATCATCTGGTGATCCATACCTTATGCAAGCATGGGACATTGGACGAGGATAGTAGCCATAGAGAGTGAAGGGATTTGGTCAATTAGGGCACATGGTTAAGGCAAGACCACAGACTTTTAATGCAATAAGTCATATACCAAAGTCTGTTGGGTGGTAGAATACTATTACTTGCAACCCCAACTCCCTAAAATCATATCCTAGAGGGAGAGTACAACAAAAGAGAGAGCCTTGGACGTCCCAAGCCCTCCTGGGCATCACTTCAAGAGAGAAGAAAAGGAGAAGTGAGAGCCAGAGAGATCTCCCACCTTCCATGACATGTGAGATGTATGGGGTCCACATTTGGATGGCTCTCATATGTTAGTCCGGCCCTACTCAAAGCTTCATTTGTGGCTCTCCTCCTATTCCTTCATCTGAGATAGATCAGGGAGACCTTCGAGCTTAAAAGAATCAACATCGAAGTTCTTCACTCATTGATGGCATTAATCAAGGTAATCCTAGCCATAGGATTTGGTTTTTTTTTTTTCTTTTTTTTTGCTTCCTAAAAACTTGATGATATCTAAACGGGAGATCCTTAAGTTAAATAAGACAAAATCTGAAATTTCAATACTTGTATTTTCCACTACATTTTGAAAAACCAAACTGTGTCAACTTCCATATGCTAATATAAAGAAGATTGTTTCAACCCAATATTACCTATGCAATCTAGACGCCAAAATACATGCCAGTGTCAAACTTGGTAGCCCCACAAAATCCAACAGGCCAGCACACTTTATTAGTGGCATGATAATGCATTGTATTACATTAGTATATTAATTTAAACCTACTGGAAAAAGAAAAAGAAAAAGAAAAAAAAAAAAAAGCAAGTACATGCATGTATGAAACATGGAATGTGTCCCCTTTACACAGACTTAGGTTGCACGCATTGCAGAATTATGTAGGAATCAAGGAAAACAAGAAAAACAGGATTTTCCCAAATAGCTTTCCTTAAAAAGGAAAAGTCTAGTAGTCAATCCATATTAGATCAAAGTGATTGCTACCTTGAACTTGTATTTTATCTATAACTACATAAAAAAGCGGAAGTTGGCACTTCTGGTTTAGTGACATTCATGTCCTGTGAATACAATCTCATGTAGGATTTTCCATCTATGTCCCTCAGCCTACATCTATGCTTGATCTAAGGCACACATACATGTATGTGCCCACAGCCTACATTTATACTTGATCTAAGGCACACATCCGATGGGTCACACCTCAACTGTGTCATGACCCAGAAACAGCGGGGATAGACATGCATTGTCTGGAGAATTCTGATAAATTCGCACTTATGTTACATTGCAGACTGCCTCCACCTCTGCAAGTACACAAGTTGCCTGGTAGCAACATGCATGCATCCTCTGCACCGACCTATAGACTATTTTTTTTGTTAGTTTAGCACCATGTTCAAAATGGTGACAGCTCATCCCCTCACATTTGGAGCTAATATACAGCTATGAAGACCTCATAGTTTAAGGTCTAATCGTCAATGAAGAATCACTCTAAAAACACACTAATCAAATGGTCCTAACCATTCCTTTTTAATTGCCTATCAATTGCATTGTTAAAGGTAACATTGTAGGTAGTTCAAATCCAAAGGAAAAACCAGAAGGTTAATATGATCTGTGTAATTTTTTGGTCATGCTCCATCCACAGTTGGTCAGCAATTTGGACAGTCAGGATTCCCATGGAACTATGATGTGTACTGTTGAAGAGTCACTGCTATCTTTTAAAGGTGCTAAAGTAACTCTAAACACAGCTTGCACCTCCTTATGGCCCGTGTTCATGCATGTGCCACACGTACTAGTTTATTTTCAAAATATGTGACGTGTTAAACATTGATGAGATCAGAACTACAAAGAGAACAAATCTAACTAAAATTTCATGTTTGTCATGCCAGTACACCATAAATGGAAACACAAAAAATGAAAAAACAACTCACCTTAGTAGGATCAATTATTCCAGCGGCCATCAAATCCTCATATTTTCCAGTTGCAGCATTGTAGCCGTACTTCGGATTGTCACTGGCAAGAACCTAAAGGGAACAGCAATCAAAATGGCACCATTCAATGCAACAGAACATAAAAGCTTCAAGAAGTTTTGCCAGCCTTAATTCAGTTTGATGGTGTAAGCACCTTCTCAGTGACCACACTTCCATTGACACCCGCATTTTTGGCAATTAACTTGAGCGGATAGCTCAAAGCCCTCCTAACAATCTCCGCCCCAACCTGCAGACAAGTCAAAACAACAGAATCAAGACCCATATTACAAACACATAATAGACATGCAAACCAAACATCAAACTCTCTTTTTTTTCCATCACACA
This sequence comes from Liriodendron chinense, assembly GCA_003013855.2. Taxonomy (NCBI): domain Eukaryota; kingdom Viridiplantae; phylum Streptophyta; class Magnoliopsida; order Magnoliales; family Magnoliaceae; genus Liriodendron; species Liriodendron chinense. The sequence goes on along the minus strand of ML058461.1, from coordinate 11,803,713 downwards.
TTCATTTGCCTACCTTCTGCTCATCATTTTCGAGAGTATCCTTGATGGCATCCACCTTTGATGCGAGTCTCAACAGCGTACAGCCACCCCCAACAACAATACCCTCCTCAACTGCTGCCTGAAAACCATCACATCCATCAAGAAAACAAATGATGATCCTGGTTTGGTTGAAACATCAAGCATGACAATGGCTCAAGACTGAAAAATGGCCTCGAATCTGGAAAGATGCAGATACCTTGGTTGCATTAAGAGCATCCTCTACTCTCAACTTCTTCTCTTTCAGTTCTGTCTCTGTTTGAGCTCCAACCTGTCCAGCAGCACCAAGAATGTTGGGGAATTGAACACATCTATCCCAATTAGTAGTTCAATCATAACCCTCATGTTTGAGGGGGGAGAAGACTCCTAAAGAGTACCTGAATGACAGCAACACCACCAGAGAGTTTTGCTATTCTTTCATTAAGCTTCTCTCTTTCATAATCCTGTTCGGCAGCCTGCAAAAACCCAAAAATATATGCCACTAAGACTAAGGATGCTCAATGGCTGAAGCATGATAGAGAAGGAAACGCCTAGAACAATTTAATTACAATTGAAAAAAGAAAAACGAAAGAACAAAACACCTCAAGAAGATTCCGGATCTGCGCAACTCGCTTATTTACAGCATCCTGAGTGCTCCCATCACCAACAATTGTGGTGGCATCCTTGGTAAGTACTACCTTAGCAGCTTGTCCCAAAACCTCCTTGTCAGCCTTATCTAGAGATAGTCCAACTTCTTCTCTAACCACAGTAGCTACGCAAAAAAAAAAAAAAAAATGACACTTAGAAACACGCTAAGCATAAACCAGAAAGGTGATGCAACAATGCACATCTAGGTCTGGAAGTACATTTACTACAGATCATGAGAAAAAAAAAACACATTGGGTAACAGCCAGGCTAGCTAACAAGGTGGTACAGCACAGGCGCATCTAGGTCTGGATGTATATTTACCCCAGATCATGAAAAATACACTTCAGGTTCTTAACAGCCATGCTGATGTTGGTTTGGACCCGGACTTTCAACTGGCTGGCTAGGCGAGCCTGATCAAAAATTTTATTATGATCAACCCAGCCAAGCTAATTGACAGCCTAAAATACAAGAAACAGCTGAGGGCCTAACCTCCAGTTAAGATAGCTATGTCATCAAGGTATTGACTTTTGCGCTCTCCAAATCCAGGAGCTTTTAGAGCAGCAATCTTCAAGGCCCCTCTGAGCTTATTCACAACAAGGGTTGCAAGAGCTTCTTGTTCAATGTCTTCAGCAATTATCAGGATTGGATATCCGCCCCTTATCGCATCTTCCAAAACATTGATTAGATCTCTAGCATTTGTGATCTTCTTGTCAACAAGAAGCAACTGCACATACAACAACCACCCATCAGGACAATCCAAAAACACAAAGTTCTAGCTAATTCTAAGAATGTTGTAGCCTAAGAGGAGCTGCCACTTAATAAAGGGGAACCAAGGTTTCAAATAACAGTATCTGCCAGCATATCGGCCATGCCCAAAGACAATGGCATGGGGTGTATCAGATGATATGGGAATGTATCAGACATTTTTCCCCCCTTTCTGAAAGTTTTTGAAAAGATTGCCAGGAAAACGGGAAAACTTTTTAAACCAACGGACTTTATCATTTGTAATGTTTTTAACATGTATTAAATGGTGTATCAAACCATTCTTTGATAAGAACATTGTCTGTTAGCTTCACCTATTGAAAGTCAACCCAATAGGCCCAGAACAAACATATTCAACATGGTTTAATATATTAGTGCCTATAACTCCGAAATACAACAAAAAGAATAAAAATATATGTATATATAGTTTTCCCCTTCCTCTAATTTTTCCCAAAATGGTTCATTCCACTTCAGTTTATTAAGTAGCACTCAGATCATGTGTTTGTATCCCTGAAATAAGCCTAGATCTAGTATAAAATGTGTTTTAAAGCTTCCTCCATGGTTGAAATGAAGAAACAAGTGCAGAAACTCAAAAAAAGCTGGATTTTTTTTTTCTGAAATGAGCCCTCTATGGGGCCTCTATCGGCCATATCTGTGCCGATTCAGTGTGTATCAGCTGATGTGGCCCCTTTAACAGACCAGTTCCACACCCCCCCCCCCCCCCCCCCCCCCCCCCCCCCCCCCCCCCCTTAACACATCATGGGGGTGGCTGATGCACAGCATGATGGGAACTCAACAAAACAACTACAAACCTTGCAATTTTCATATTCAACAGACATTTTTTCACTGTCTGTCACGAAATACGGGGAGATGTAACCACGATCGAACTGCATTCCCTCCACAACATAGAGGGTGTTCTCAGCGCTCTTGCCTTCTTCAAGTGTCACAACACCCTTCCTACCCACTTTACTCATGGCTTCAGCTATCATGTTTCCTATTTCATAGTTGTTTCCAGCACTGACAGCTGCTACATCTGCCAGCTCACTGTCTTCAACCTGCAACATCAATTAACTGCATGATGATTTGAATCCCAAAAAAAAATAAAAAAATTTGAAAGCCTTGATAAGCATTTTGTGATGATTGTAAAGAAGACAGTGAAATGGGAGAAATAAGCAGTGAGCAACAGTAAAATTCTGTGATTCTATGACTCCAGAACTGCCCTAGCCGCACAATTGAATTTCAAGAATCAAAAAATAGCATTTTCAAAGTCCAGTTGAGAAGATAAACATAGTTAAATGCTCCTCTTTAAAACGGCCACACATGCACACCCAGCTCTGGATTCGAGTCAGTGTATTGCCTTCCTGAGACATGACCCAGGTTCTAGTCTCCAGTGGCTTCCAGTGAGGCAGCGGGCCAGTGGCCCCATAACCCAGTCAGACAGAAAGACAGACAGAGACAGTTGCCATGCAAGCAACACAAATTACTGTGCCTTGAACTGAACAAAATCAACATTACAATGCACCCTCCCAAGAGCATCTAACTTGCCTCTTTTGACATTAATTTGAGTTCGGCCACAAGAGCTTTCGCGGTCTTCTCAATACCTCTAGTAATTTGAACAGGATTCGCACCCGCTGCAACCACCTGAATAATAAATCACCTCCTGTTAGTAATACACAACACTGTATGCTGAATTCTCAAAGAAGTTAGCCTTTGAACACCTGCCACTAAATGACTGCATGAGTGAAAATGTCACAAACCTTGACACCTTCAGCAATCAGGCCTTGGGCCAGAACAACTGAGGTAGTAGTACCATCTCCAGCCAAATCATTGGTCTTGGCAGCAGCTTGTCTAACCAACTTAGCTCCGATGTTTTCGACGGGGTCCTCCAACTCAACCTAAAAAAATGATTGAAATTTTGAATAACATTCAGTAACCACAGTATGACTACTAACTACTAACACATCTATTTTTACATAAGGCTTGTTAATCCCACATGTGTGCAACCCATCTACAAGCCATCAGATCCACCACATGTGCCAACATGGCACACATAGTAATCACTAAGTTAACCATCTGTGGGCCCATAATGTAGATGACATCTCAAATATCAGGCTAGCCCACTCATCGAGTGGACCAACGTATTCTAAACAAGTTGCGGACAACTTGACCAACTTCTCTTTAGCGGTCTTGTTTCAAACACTATGAACCAGCCTGATTTAGAGCAGAGCTCATGCATGATGGGTCAACATACACAGTGGCATGAAGATGAATTGCTTGATACACCTATCTTGGACTTACGAACTCCAATATCACTCCTGCATCAATTGTATCAATGCAAAATACTAGGGCATGTTATTGCAGTAAGGTGTTTTGTCAAAATTGTTATCATATCGCAAATCGTAGTAGGGTTTGAATCGTATCGAATTGCAAATCGTATAGTAAATCGTAAAAAATTTGCGATTTTCTTAAAATTTTGAAAAATATAAATAAATCAGAATTTTTTAAAACTCATCAATCTTGCTTTTGCAATTAATGTGCATCAGGTAATACCATTGTCATGATAGTGTTCAAGGATTCTTATTCCTTTATTTCTCTGTCTTTCAAAAAATTTCCCTTAAAAAACATACAAGTATCCTTTAATAATTTATGTTCTTGTTACCTTTCTTGAATGTAGAATCACGGTGGAAAAGCCATCTTTGATAATATAGACGGACGAAAAATATATATATTTTGATTTCTAAACATTATTTCATAATACATAGAAGTCAACATTATCATAACCGTCCAAAAAAAACATTACATGAAAGTCATACATCAATTTAGGTGTTTCAACCAGTTAAGAAGTAAGAAAACAAAACATGATTTAACATTGAAGAGAATATATATAATTTAATCTCTTATTAAAAATGAATAAAATAATTTACCTTTTCTAAACTATTATTAGAGTTCCCACCAATTTAAAAACATAAAATGAAAGCCAAGTGAAGCTTAAAAAAGCGAGAACAAGTATAATTTGAATCGTAAATCGTTGGATTCAATTCATAGAATCATAGGATTCATATAAAACGGGATTCAAATCATTTTTCTTAAGATTTGACTAAAATTGTATATCGTAAATCGTAAATCCTAGGATTTTGACAACATTGTTACATCCCAAAAAATGGCATAAAGCAGTCCAAAAAAAAATATATGTATTATCAAGTAACCGAAAGTCCAAATAACAGTAGCAGCAGCTGCAAGCAAAACATAGGAACTGTACTTGATGCTCGTCCAACATTTGATAAGAACCAAATAGTGCATACCTCTTTTGCCACAGTCACACCATCATTGACAATTCTCGGGGAGCCATACTTGCTTTCCAAGACAACATTTCTGCCCTTGGGACCAAGGGTTACCCCGACAAGGTCTGCAAGCTTGTTCACACCAGTCTGACAAGGCAGAAAACAAAAGCTTAGAAATAAAAAAGCTGTGGACTTCTCATTTCTTCTGAAAGCTGATATGAAATAAACCACTGGAACTCAATCCTGAGACATTCCCTCTGCATAAGAATTCATAACATGTTCCTCCCACTCAGCTGGAAGGGACATGCAAGTAGTATGTACACATTTAAAGTAACAGGATAAGACATCAAAAGCAGCTGATTCACAAACTTACTTGAAGCTTCTTAATAGCAGACCCGTCCTTGTTGAAATACAACTCCTTGGCCATTGCCCTTATCTTAGGAGAGCATCGATTCTGCAGATGGAGACGCTGCCTCCTGCCACCTAGGGAACTTGTAGATATTGAAGCAAGAGATGAGAGCTTGTTCGAAGAGATTGAAAGCTTCTTGTCCAACGCAAGGCCACTAGTGGACGCCAAAGAGCCAACTGTCGACATGGTGCTAAAAGTCGATGCCATATCCTTCTAGAACCTGAGAGTTTTCATCATTACTTTTAAGTTTTAACAAGTCTATCCACAGCAGATCCTTCAAAAATAAGTCTATCCACAGCAGCACCAACACAATGAAAACCAAAGTACACAACCAAAGATGCATATGCATACAGTGATGATCACATACAACTGCGGATTCACTGCTCTTAATTCAAGAGAGATCCCTAGGATTCTTTTCTGAACTTAAAAGCTGAGATAACTAATTATATCATGCAACTAGTTGTGTGTGATCTTTATCTCGTCTATGTGTTTATGTGTGCAGTCACCATCATATCCTTGTCCGAGCTATTTGGGGCCCATTTGGATACCACCAAATAAGTTACTTTTTTCTAATTACAGCAGTAGATAAGTAACTTATTTGAGGTAAGTTTGGTAATTTGGTTTAAGATCAATTATAAGTAACGTTTTTACTTAAAGGTACTTAATCGCTTCAGATTAATAAGTAGAAATCAAGATAAGCTACTTAAGGCATAAGTAGCTTAAGTAACTCACAATCCAAACGCCCCCTTAGCATCAACTTATTTCTCAAGTTAGCTCAGCAGGAGCTTGACACCCAGCTGGCCCAACTGACATTAACCCTTCTCCTTTACTGGGAGACCAGCTGGTGCAGTTGCTAACACTGTTCATTAACAGCTGAAAATTTGTTTTGCATATATAGAAAGATAGATAGAAATAGATAGATAAAGAAGAAAACATCAACAGTATCAATTCTGAATTGCACCATCTGATGTTAGACAGTAATGCAGAATAGGAATTTTTTTCTTTTTTTTTGCTTTTTAAGAAAGAGTTGTAGAGTTCACCTTTTCAATAAAACAGAAGATACACAGCCACAAGCACATATGGATATGCTTGCAGTGAAGAACAAATACAGATAAAAAACATGAACGAATTGAAATGCAAACCAACAAATGTAAAATAGATATCTTTCAGTTTAGCTAGCTAACCCAGTCACCAGATTTCCATGCTAACAAGCACTGTTAATGGATCTTTCTGGCCCATCATCAGCTTCCAGCCCAAGCCCACAGCCACGAGCCACACTAGAACCTCAATTTCAAGTCATCACGCACCAGGCCCTTTTTTCAGGTCTGGCACTAATTTTTAGGCCAAAAAAATGCATGGCCTAGAAATGGGCCCAGACCGGCATTTGACGACTTAATGAAGCATCGTCCAAGTAGGCTGGCAATGGGTCAGCCTGGGCCTGAATTTATCACTGGTCGGGCTGGGCATTTAGGTCAGCCCTATTCAAAATTTTGATTTTGCTGGGCCCAGGGCCAGCCTATTGCCAGCCTTACATCCAAGTCTCTAGTTGACAGGCAGCTGGCTCAGACCTGCTTAACCGGACGCAAGTCTTGATTTAGCTGAGGTAACTCAGTTAACTTCTCTCAGAACCATTGGTTGGAGGAAAGGTCGGAAGATTTTGCATCAAGTTGTGAAACATCCTATGAACTGAATAAGGCCTCATGTTCACATAAAGGGAAGCTAAGCTTTCCTCTAACAGCACAAAGAAGGCACCCATTACATATTTCTTCTGCTGAACTTATGCCTTCATGTCCTGCATAGACCATTGCTCCGTGCCCACTTAATATTAGTTCTAAAAAAGGCCATCCAAACAATACATGTGGCAAATGTGTAATGATGATCAAAACCATTGATCTGGGAACACTGCAGTTTTAGATCTAGCAATCTTTGGGCTGATGTCCTAACATGAACCGAAACCAAGGTGTCCCATAACGGTAACGGTGACCGTAACGGCCACCACCATTACCGTTACGATACGGGCAGTAACAGCCGATACGGCCCTTTTTAATTTTTTGAAAAAAAAAAACTGTTTTAAGACCGTTACAGGGCCGTATCGGTCCGATACGGGGCCGTTACGGCCTGTTTTTTCTGTAACGGCCGTTAAGGCCGTTTTGACCCCGTAACGCGTAAAGGTCATGACCGTTTCCGTTATGTATCGGCCGATACGTAACCGTTTTGGGATACCTTGGCCGAAACAAAGATGCATGGAATGGATGTCACAGAGTCATCATGATGGACCTTACAGAGCCTTTGCTGAATGGGCTCCCTAATAATTGTGTGGGCTACACACAAAGAGGAGCACAAGGAGCAACATGGGAGAAGCTACTTGCATGAAAGAATTCAAATGACAAACATGTCTTTTTCCTTTTTAACTGAAAGTTTACACCCTCCTGACTAATAGCAAAGGTAAAATTGGTTAATGTTCCGGAAAAAAAAAAAAAAAAAAGAGTAAAATTGGCCAAACACTACCCACATTATGTATAGCAGACATACTTGAGTCTCAATGTGAGGAGATGAGTAACAAACATTTTAAAATTATGGTAAATTATAGATGGAGTCTACCCCGCGTTTGGATAGAGACAAGGCCATCCTCCTTACCTTCCCTAAATGCCTTCTAATAAATTTCAAAAGCCCTTCTAATATTTTTCATTTTAGCCAGTCGAAAAACTAATTGCTGGGGATTCTGCCCAGGTATAATCAAGTGATACATAGCAGAGATTTTGCAGGCCACTGATAAGATGGCTACCACAGTCCCATCACATTGCTTTTCGAGTTGTGACTTGTCCCATCCACATGGTGGCCAACCAAATCAACAGTCATGATCACTGCACGCTACTACCACGTGAACAGTAGAGATGTTTCAGTGTACACTGTAGGGAACACCAAACACGTGCACCATCATAAATTGATGCTTCATCCAGACTAAATAACCAATCCCTAATTGTGATTGCTTTCGTTTCATGTCTCACATGTAACAAAAATCATTCAAACAACACCAACAAAAGAATTGCAGTAATCAAGTTTCACTTTCTTTCTGCATGTTGAATATCCCAATCGAATTAAATCGTGGATCCAAACACGCCCTCAACAAACAAAGCAACGAACATTTCAGAACTCGTAACAAAACAGAAATCAGATTGTCAAATGTACGCAGGATTGTAAAAGGCGAATCAGAAAACTTCAGAAACCCTAAAACCAGAAACCGAAAACCGGGTTTCGTACCTGAAAACCGCTCTGGAGGCGTAGGGTTTTGGAGTGGTTTTGGGGTGGATAAGGCCGCTATCTAAGCTAGCTCGAGAAACTCCTGCAAGTGAGAGAGTGAAAAGGCAGATTAGGTTTTATAAAAGGATGCGTTTCTTCTCTTGAAGCTTCGGGAGAATCTGAGCCGTTGGATTGAAATTGCGGGCCTTTCGTTTGGTTATTATCGGAACAATCTAGAAGCTCCGAGGTTCGCAGTTGCTCAGCGAGGAAATGGACGAGGATTTGACGTGGCAAAGATTTTAGAGGTGAATCGCGTCATCTGAGAAACAACACGGACGCGGAATCGCTACTGACAGATGAGTAGCTATAGTGAGCTCAACAATTTTTATGGAGCCCATCATGAGGTATGTATTGTATCCACACCGTCCATCCACTTGGAGAGATCATTTTAGAGCACGACACAAAGAATGGGGCGGATCCAAATTTCAAGTGGATCGCACCAAAGAAAAAAGTGGGGATTGATCTCCTATCATTTGAAACTTCTTGAGGCCATCGAAGTTTTCAATCGAGCTGATACTTGTGCTTTCCCTTCTTTCATATCTATGTGAACTTATGAACAAGTTGGATTTCAAATAAATATCATGGTGGGTGAGCTCTAGGAAGGTTTTAACAGGCGCGTGCGTCACTATCCACACTGTTTTCTTTCTTTTTGGGTCGCTTGAGCTTTCGCTCTGTCTCATTTTTAGATCATGGCCTAAAAGGATCTGTTTTCTTTGTGGCTCACTTGAGCTTTGGATCTGTCTCATTCTTTAGATCATGGCCTAAAATGATCTCTCCAAATGGATGGACAGTGGATACAACACAGCATCGGTGGAGCCCACATAAGTTGGTGACGTCACTTTAGTAGTGTCTGTAGCTAATCCGAGCCCCAAGGGCACCTGTATGAGGCCGTGTGATAATAATTAGGTGGGCCAGACATTTAACATACTACGGCCGTTAAATCAGGCTGATCTACTCATCAGATGGACCACGCTCGTGTCAGAAAATCAACGGCTATAAAGAAAACCATCAACAGTCTATTTTAAAATGTACACGAGAACTCCCCTGATTAGATTACCTGCCAGGTGAATGGCTTGGATCCCTCACAAGTGTGTTGAGTTGGCACGTGTGCCTAGATTCACCTTTTCAATCTATCCTCGCGAGAATCACATCGGCATTTCTCTTTCTCAACGTATTGGATTATCCTCATAGAGTCGCCGCAGGGAATTATTAAGGAGGTTTTCTCGAACACATCCGGACGCATTGCAATATTATCCTTTAAATCTGAGTCTTAATTTTATGATCGGAACTGTTTATCTGTTTAACATCACCTTTGATATACAAGAAATAAAATATTTAACATTTTACTATTTCAATTTTAACTGTTTGAAATATGAATTTTTAGGCTTTGAAAATGAACGGTTTCCATAACCCTCTGTATAATCAAAGGGTTAAAACATTCTATCTTTTTACATTCAACCCCATCACAAGAGAATCCCTATCACATAAACGGTGGCATCACTGAAAAAAACCAATTCAAATGGTTAAAGTCCCGACGGATCATATTTCAGTACTTCGCGAAGCGTCCCGTACTGCTTCGGTCGTTGGGTCGGAATCCTTGTGGGTATATTCGCCGGACAAGTGAAAATGAGGCACACGTGTGTCAAATCCAAGCCGTTATCAGAAGTTTGCCATGGTGCAGACTAAATTGGCCACACGTGTCTGAAACAAATGAACCGTTCAAAATAAATTGACCAACGTTCCTAACTCGATGCACTTTTCCCTTGGTGGATTACCTGCTCCTATCTACAAATTGGTGGACTTTTTTCTTCTGTAATGTTGACTAGGGTTGCAACTGGCTAGGCCGGGCTGAGGTTGCAGCTGGGCTGGGCCAACCTACAAATGAAGGACCAAGTACAACTTGTAAGACTCCATTGGGTGGGCCACACATGATCATCAGTTTAGATCATGACCGTTGGATTATTCAGATTGAGCGATTCAGTGGGCCCCACTACAGTTGTGATCATTGCTAATAGGTTTGGGGCGGAACGCTTGAACCGTGGCCCCTATGCGCGGTTATTAAGCCAGATATGGAAACCTACGGTGTGGAGACCCTAGAGGAGAGAAGTGTGATGGGTAAGCTTCTCTGGCCCTCTTTCCTATAAATATACGTCTTGGTCCCCTCACCAACATACAAGAGAAAACCCTAGTCCCCATTGAGAGGTTCTTCTAAAGGTGTTAGGTGCGGAAGACCGAGCGTTCTTCTCGACAACACGACGGCATCGGGAATGTCTTCCCAATCAGGTATGGCTTTAAGATTACAGTAAGGAATCTCTATTGTTGATACATAGACGATCCGATTATTCCGCATTCAGTATTAAGTTTCACAGTTGGTATCAGAGACCGCTATGCATCAATCATGGTGGATTCATGGATTCTAACATCTCATATGCCTTTTGGATCGGATTCGAGCATCGGGCATGGTTTTTATCACCGTTCAGTTTTGGTGAGTAAAATCTCCAGTTGTAACCCATGATGGCTGCCCTGTTTTGTGTTGAGGCAGCCATCATCGATTGGGTGTATGGCCATCACATCAACGATGTAATCCCAACCGTCCATGGACATCTGCGGCCATGGACAAAGTCGACTGCAATCAGAGATCGCCGCCGATCCCAATCAGATTCCAGATTCGGATGCAGCTTTATAGGTTGCTATCCCCGCCGATGGCCGTCAGAACCCGCCACTCCGATCATGGCCCTGTTTTTTTTCACAGTGCCAATCAGGGCCGTCCGAGTCCGGTCCTTTGCCGCAGCCACTAATCGCGATCGCTGTTGCTTCGTCAACAGAATCAGATTTAAAAAAAAAAAAAAACAGGCCGCACCTTCAGCCATTGATGGAAAAACCCATCTCCATCTCTCTCGTGCGGCAACCGGATCTGGCAAACGGCAAAGCCGGAAGTGGCTGAAAACCGGCCGCACCTTCAGCTGCTGCGATTTTCCGCTGGTTGAAACAACCGTCTTTAATGGCTATCTCCCTCTTCGTCGATGGGTGTCCTGCGGCACCCAATTTGTGGCAGCGGCGATGGGAGATGAGTGGCGGCTAGGGTTATGGGTGTCGTCCGCCTCTGCCAACCTTCTTCTTCAGCCATGAAAACCGCTGCCATTGTTGCGCCAATCAGCAGGCCGGCGGCTGGTGGAGGATTCCTGCTGAGAGGCCTTGAGGCGGCGGCTGCTGCTGCTGCACAACGGCTGTGGAAGAGGATGATGGGCAGCGATTAGGGTTTCGTCAACCCATTTAGGAAGAAGCGGCTGCAAGGATGGTTTCCAATTTGGGGTTTTGGCCGTGCGTGAGTGGATCTTCCTGTTATGGGTGGATAGATGGCCGGGAGTGGGGTTTCCTTTTGTGTGTTGGGTCCAGCGGGCCGCATTCATGCCTAAATGACTGGGCCTGATTTAGTGGGCCCAATTCTATCAGGTACTGGCCCACGCACAGTCCATTCAATCAGGCCCGCCAGGCCCAGTCCAGTGGCCACTTTCTTGGTCAAATTTGGGCCCAACTTTGGGCTTTTTTTTGGGACATTATAGGGCCCATTTTGAATACTTGGGCCTATTGTCCAAAATAATATAAAATCATTGAATTAATTTTGATTGGGCCATCTATAAGAGCCGTCTTGGGCTTATTGTTGTTGAACCATTAATTGAGAATACATGGGCCAAATATATAAATTAATTTTTTTGGTGGGTCTTATTGATAAATGGCCCAAGTACTTCAGTGGATATGGTTATTTAATATTAAGTTCAAATTTGGCCTAAAATAGGGCCATTACCCATATGTTTAAGGCTGATATTGAGCAGTTGACCATTAAGAACTCAAATGAACAATCACTTTAGAACATGTTTAAGCATACGAGCGGTTAACATCAGCCGTATTTTAGGCCGAATCAGAATTTTGCAATATGGTCTATTGTGGGCAAGACCATTATGCAATCCTTGAGTCTAGGAATGAGGATTGGAGCTTATTGTGTTAGCCACCAAAGTGACCTCAATTGGCAAAGATTTCTACTTCTAGATTTCTGTATATGGAATTCAGTGACACTTCATTGTAGGATTGCATTCAGTTGCGTTTATATCCAGGCAGCGGTGGTCAGAACAAAGAAGTATCATCGTTTGGCTGGATGTGAGCGGGATGAAGTGGTTGGTGATGGTGATATAGGTCTGAGAGATTCATTTCACCCAAAGGTGATGGGCGTCTTAGATTTATTTCACCAACATTGGTCAGCTTCATGATTCAGTAGAGCCTCCTGTATGTTACAATTTCGCCCAAAGGAGGAATCGTGATGATACGCTGGGCTCTTGCCAGATTTTGATGATTATGGCCCATCATCATTCTGGGTCATTTGATTGAAGGCCCAAATCAATCGAATGTTTCATACATGCATGATATTTGTGGTTTATGTTCATGCATTGTTATAAGGGACTTGATTATTAATGTGAGTTTTATGCTTTTGAATGTCCAGTTATGACTGTTTCCAATATTCCAACACAATTCAATTCCATACCTTTGCTTACTGGGTCCAACTATTCCAAATGGAAGTCGTCCGTTGAAATAGTCCTAGGTTGCATGGACTTGGACTTGGCCCTGGAGGAAGTAGAGCCTCCTACTCCAACTGATTCTAGTACGGATTCAGCAAAGGCTCACTACAAGGCCTAGACCAAGTCAAATAAGATGTGTCTCAAAATCATAAAGAACTCGATTTCTGAGAGCATGCAGGGTGTCATGCCCGACACTGAGAAAGCTAAAGATTTCCTGACTGAAATAGGAAAACGATTTCAGAAATCGGATAAAGCTGAGCTGAGTTCACTTTTACATAAATTGACTCAAGCCACCTATAACGGTCAAGGAAATATCAGGGAGTACATTGGTGGATTATCTGATGTTGTGGCTAAAATCCGCGCATTAGACCTTAAGATTGAGGATGAACTCCTGATTTTCTTGGTTCTGAACTCCCTCCCTCCACAATTCAGTCAATTCCAAATCAGCTACAATACTCAAAAGGAAAAGTGGACATTGAACGAGCTGATATCTCAGTGCGTTCAGGAGGAAGAGAGACTCAGAAGGTCGAGTAAGACACAAAGTGCACACCTAGTGACATCTGGTCAGGGACGAAAAGGAAATAAGAAAAGAAAGCACATTTCAGGAAAAGGTTCTACGGGTACTGCGGGTGGCAATCAGCCTAAGTCTGGAAAGACATTTAAGAAGAAAAAGAAGGGTCCTAATGATTGTTAATGTCAGATTTTGTAACGAGATCCTCCGGCTTTTCTTCTTCGCTCCGGGAGGGATTTTCACCACCAGACCTGAAACAAGACAGCGAATAAGGGTGGCTGGGGACCAGCCGTTAGCCCTCCGACGCTTAAGTTAGGCCACAGAAGAGGAGCCAAGCAAAACGGGACCTAGATTGAATGATGAGTACGTCCTTCCTATTCAAGGGAGCCATCCCCTTATATAGATCTGAAACAATCCAATCTGTTATGTGAGATGTCGAAATCCCGTTGATGTCGCATACGATACTGAGAATCCGCTGATTTCATGGGATAAGATCCTATCTTTAGTCAGATCCAACCCAATGATATATTCCAACAATCACACCCCTAGATGGTGATCCCTTGAAATCCGACTGGATCCGGCCGGAAGCCATAGCTGGGAGTCATGGCCTCCGAAAAGGAAGGAGACGCCCGTAGCTGGGAGTCATGACCTCCGAAAAGGAAGGAGACGCCCGTAGCTGGGAGTCATGGCCTCCGAAAAGGAAGGAGACGCCCGTAGCTGGGAGTCATGGCCTCCGAAAAGGAAGGAGACGCCCGTAGTAAAGCTGCTCGCAGGTTACCATGTGGTCGCGAGTCCAAATACATATTTTGGGTGTAATATCTTTCAACGATTTGTAAGAAGGTATGCTCGCGGATCGAGCTTTCCCGTATTTGACTATCAGTTATGAAGACTCGGGACTTGCGAATAGCTGCTCTGTATTTTTCAATCTATGACTCTTGATCAGATGATCTCGAGAGTCGAATGGGCGTCCCGCACTTGTCCAATATTCGACTCTCGATCAGATGATCTCGAGAGTCGAATGGGCGTCTCGCACTTGTCCAATATTCGACTCTCGATCAGATGATCTCGAGAGTCGAATGGGCATCCCGCACTTGTCCAATATTCGACTCTCGATCAGATGATCTCGAGAGTCGAATGGAGATTCCATGTGAAATCTTATCTCCACCATTTTGCCTATAACAGATGCCCCCCAAGTCCTTGCCGTCAAGAATTCTTAAGGAAAGGACTTAGCTCACTATCACACGAAACCGCTCGCTACCTTCATCGAGAATGACACCCCTCATGATGGGCTGAAATTAATGAGCGCCAGCTTTTCGCAGCCTTTTCGCTGATGGGAAATGAAGGGGCGCTCGCCACGTGTTTGAGGAGTTAATGGGCGTGCCTGCTCGAGCGCTGTGTCCAACAAGGGACTGCCACGTGCCATCAGATACGGCGGAATGATTGCCTATAAATATACGGAGTCCGCCATTTCTTTGAGTTTCTACAGAAGTTTTTTTTTTTTTTTCGAAAGAGTCCTGCAACCCTTCCTTTCCATTCTTCTTCCTCCTCCGGTGTTCAATCTTTCTTTTTCTTGGTATTACTTCCCTTTTCTTCTTCTTTTATTTTCATCTCCCCATGGCTGGGAACTCTGACGAGACCACTGTCCCCCTTGGCGATGCCACTCCGGAGTCCTCTGCCTCCAGCAGTGCAAGGGTTTCGGCGGGGAGATACACAGCAGCCGGGTACCCTTCCTTTTTATCGGAGGACCGGCTGGCTGAGCTCCGGGAGAGATACCAAATCCCTGCCTCTGTAACTCTCCGCTTGCCCGGAGGTGGAGAAACACCCGACTCCCCCCCCCCAGGATGCGTAGCATTTTATGAGTACCAACTCATCTTGGGGGTACGCCTTCCCCTCCATCCCTTTGTTCGCGATGTATTACGAAGTTACAAGATTGCCCCTGGGCAACTTATTGTGAACGGGTGGAGGGTGGTGTTGGGCTCCTTTGCCCTTTGGGCTCAGGCTGGCAACGGGGAACTCACGGCGGAGGAGTTCCTCCGTATGTTCCGCCTGAAGAAAGCTCCATCCAGCGAAGGCTGGTATTATTTATGTTACTGGCACCGGGATAACTTCGTGTTGGGTAAGCCCTCCTCGAACTATCCCGGCTGGAGGAAGCGATGGTTCTATGCTTCCGGGAGCTGGGAGTCTGCCTCCTCCAGGGGTCCAGGAGTGACCCGGTTTTTCTGTGAAGGTAGACAATCCCGTATTGTGCAGTTTCCTTAGAATAAATTTTAGGGTTTCTCTTTGACCATGATTTGTGCTCGCAGGTATCCCAGCTTTGCGGAAACCGAATTTGAAGGGTGGGATCAACGAGAAGATCGTCAGAGTGTATAAGGTGCCTGTCGGAGATAGGCATATCGAGGCTTGCTTATCTCCTTCGCGACTTGCAGCAGCAGGCCTCATATCCAGGAGAGAAGTCGAGATGACGAAGGCCGGAGAGAAGAGAGGCCTACTGCCCCGTCTGAAGGGCACAGGTTCCAAAAGGCAGAAGAGAGCCCCTGCCGAACCGTCTCAATCTTCCATCCGCGCGGGCAGCGATCAGTCTGCCCTTCCCGCGAGCATGGCGGGGGCCCCAGCTGGGCCCACTATCCCTTCACTGGTGGTCGCACCTGGGCCACCAGTGATCAACATTGCAGACAATTCCCCAGATGGGGTGGGGTCCAGCTGCCCCCCAGCTGAAGAGGCTCGAGAGCAGGTAGAGCCACAAGAGTCAACTCCTGCTCGGGAACTGGTCCCAACTGCCGAGCAGGGACCTGCTCGCGAGTCCATGCCTCCGCCTCGCGAGCAGACCGGTTTGGTCGTTGCCCAACCGTCTGGGAGCGGGACGTACTCGATTCCACGCCACCTCCACCTTGTGTGTAAGTTCTTGTTCGAGAACGTTCCGCCCCACGCCTTCGGCTCTCTCCCCGAGCCAAGCCCTGAGAACCTTATCCTTGAAGCGGGGATGAGGATGGTTCAGGTAAGACTGTCAAGATCTGTTTCGACCTGTTGATACATTCCAGAAATCTTATACTTTTCATCTCTGTGCAGGGTTTAGATCTGATTCTGCGAACGAGGCGTGATATCGTTGCCGCCCGTCGCACGATAGAGGAGGCTGAGGGAAAGAGGACTGCCTTGGAAAAGGCAGTTCAAGGAAGAGATCAACTGCTCAAGGCTCGTGAGGCAGTGATCTCAAAGAGAGATGAGGAGAAAAAGATCCTCATAGAGAAGATCCAAGTCCTGACCGACAGGTATCAGGCCTTGGACTCAGACTACGCGAAGCTCACGGGTCTGAAGGAGAAGGCAGAGAGAGAGAGGGAGATCTTCCGACAGGACAAGATCTCATTAGAGGAGCAATTCGCGGGAGTCAGGTCGCAGCTCAAGGAGGCCTACGACAACTTGACCAGGGAGCGCACCGCTCTTGCGCAGCTTAAGGACGACTCGATCCACTGGGACGAGGAGAGAGTCGCCCTTGTAAAAATGCTCTCGGAGGAAGGTACTCGGGCAGTTTCCGAGTTCCGGACTTCGCAGCTGTATGACGATGAACGATATGAGTCATACGATGCTGGTCGAGACTTTGCACTGAGAGTAGTGCAACGAATGATCCCATCCTTCGATATGGGGGAATTCGGTCGAGTCGCGACCATCATCGCTGCAGAAGAGCAAGTTGCTGCCGAGAACGAGGTGACCGAAGCCACGCAGGCTGGAGGGGCTCCTGAAATGGGCCCTGAAGTCGAGAGCGTGGCTCCTCCTAGCGATTGATTTCCTTTTATTTTCTTCTCTTGTATCTGCGCTCATGTATATGTAATCATATGATTATCAATGAAAAGATATTTTTGGAAGTATTGCTGTTTTGTTGCTGTTCTCCCTTCATCTTTCATTTTTGGCTTGTTAATCTTAAATGGATTCGTCAGAGATGTGACCCTTTAATTCGAGCATGAACTAAGCTGCTCGCGATCAGGATGTGACCCTTTAATTCGAGCATGAACTAAGCTGCTCGCGATCAGGATGTGACCCCGTTCGCTGCCCTAATTTGGGCACGAGCTGTGGTGTTCGCATTTTGGAGTGCGATTCCTCCTCACCAATCGCGAGTAACTAACTCATGAAAAAATGAATTAGACTCAATCCGGGGGTCGTGAGACCATGTCCGCGTTGAGATAGACTGATCTATCGATTGAGATTTTGATTCTACCAAGGGCAGAAGGTTGGTCAAGAGATGGTATTCATTCTCTTCGGGGCTGTTCAGGTCCATGAGAATGGAGAAGCGACCAACTAGTAATGATTTCAGCCCTACCAAGGGTAGGCAATTGGCCAAGAGGATGTATAAGTACTCTTCAGGGCTATTCGGGTCCATATAAATGGAGTAGCGGCCAAAAGATATCTTTCACTTTATTCATCAAATGTTATGATAAACTACATCGAATCTAGGGGTAGTATCTTAGCAAATGCTCCACGTGCCAAGGGCGACGTACAGGCTTCCCGTGCATGTCTTCAAGATAATAAGTACCGGGTCGCACAACCCTAATAACCCGATACGGGCCTTCCCAATTCGGATCCAATGAACGAACAGGAACTCCAAGATTTCGCCTTAGAACCAAATCTCCGAACTGGAAAGATCTAGGTCGAACCTTTGCATTTCGATAACGAGCAATACGTCGTTGATATGCTGCCACTCGTGCTTGGGAAGCATTTCTTCGCTCTTCCAAGAGATCGAGATGAAGTCGGATATTTTCCTGATTGCTCGCGGGATCATACTGTTCGATCCGATATGAGGGCACTTGAATTTCCACTAGTACCACTGCGTCAACACCAAATGCTAAGGAGAAAGGAGTTTCTCCTGTCGATGTACAAGCTGTGGTTCTGTAGGCCCATAACACTTCTGGAAGTAGTTCTGGCCACACCCCTTTACATTCACTTAGCTTGGTCTTTAAATGATGCTTTATAATTTTATTCACTGCCTCGACCTGCCCATTCGCCTGTGGATGATATGGAGAAGTGCGGAGATTACGTATCTTCCATTTGTCGCAAAATTCATCAAAGGCTGCGTTGTCGAACTGCGTTCCGTTATCGGTAATTATAGTATGAGGAAGTCCGAAGCGACATATAATATTTCTCCATATAAACTTAGTAGTTTGTTTTTCAGTAATTTTGGCTAATGGTTCTGCCTCGGCCCATTTGGTGAAATAATCAACCGCCACGATCGCGAACCTGTTCTGTCCCTTTCCCATAGGTAAGGGACCGATGATATCGATCCCCCACTGAGCAAAAGGCCAAGGGCTGTCGACTGGGGTCATCTGCTCAGACGGTACGCGAGGTATAGGTTGATATCGTTGACACTTGTCGCATTTTTTAGAAAATTCTATGGCATCTGCTTTCATAGTAGGCCAATAATATCCTTGCCTCATCGCTTTATATGCTAGAGATCGCCCCCTGGGATGATTACCACATGCCCCCTGGTGTACTTCATCTAGAACACGATGTGCTTCTTCTGGGTGAAGACACCTCAAATAAGGCAAGGAGAAGCTTCTTCGCAACAAGATTCCATCTTGTAAGGTGTACCTGGCAGCTCGAAGCTGAATTTGTCTTGCAGCTTTCTTATTTTCTGGTAGGTATCCATCTCTGAGATAAAGGATGATAGGATCCATCCAGCATGGAGATGATTGTAACGATATAACTTGCTCGGGAGCCACTTGGTCGATACTCGAGAGTTGACGGTGCTCGATGGGGATCGAATGTGATAGTTCTGATTCTGGTGCAGAAGCGAGTTTTGCCAAAGAATCGGCAAGTTGGTTCTGCTCGCGAGGGATATGGAATATTTTGTAAGTCTTCAGTTTGGCGAGCAGGATGAGGACACGAGATTTGTATAAGGCCATTCTTTCTTCTTTGGTTTCGAATTCACCAAGAACTTGGTTGACAATGAGCTGGGAGTCGCTATGAATTATCAAATTCTGGACTGCGAGGACAACGGCTAGCTCGAGGCCAACAATAAGGGCCTCATATTCTGCTTCATTATTGGATACGCGTGATTCGAAACGCAGAGCGTATTGAAAATGCGACCCGTCTGGAGCCACTAAAATCAGGCCCGCTCCACTGCCACTGGCCCGTGACGACCCGTCAACGAAGAGCGACCAAGGAGGTTGATCGCTGGTCATGACGCCATCTTCAGAAGAATATGTAAATTCGGCGATGAAGTCAGCGACGGCCTAGCCTTTGACTGCGGTCCTAGGACAGAATGAAATATCATGCTCGCTGATCTCGACCGCCCATTTAGTTAAGCGCTCGGAAGCCTCAGGCTTTTGAAGGACTTGACGTAGTGGATGATTTGTTGGTACTAAAATGGCATGGGCTTGAAAGTATGGTCGCAGTTTTCGAGCTGCCGTGATTAAGGCCAGGGCCAGTTTCTCCAAATCAGAATACCTAGTTTCTGCATCAACCATTGCTCGACTGATATAATAAACGGGCCTTTGTACCCCGGAATCTTCTCTTATTAAGGCGGCACCAACGGCCGTGGAAGACACAGATAAATAAAGAATGAGTTGCTCATGCGCCACAGGCTTAGATAAAATGGGGGGAGTGCTCATATATTGCTTCAGTTGTTGAAAAGCTTCTTCACATTGAGGTGTCCACTTCCAATCAGACTTGGCCGTTGCACGAAGGAGTTTGAAAAAGGGCAGGCACTTGTCGGATGCTCGCGAGATGAACCTGTTCAATGATGCGATGCGACCAGTTAGACGCTGAACGTCCTTCAGAGTCACTGGGGATTTCATCTCTATCAATGCTTTAATCTTTTCGGGATTCGCCTCAATTCCGCGTTGGCCAACCATGAATCCAAGAAATTTTCCTGCAGATACTCCAAACGCACATTTTTCTGGATTTAATTTCATCTGATACTTCCTCATCAGATCAAAGGCTTCTCGAAGGTCAGGAATGTGGTCATCTTCATTGATGCTTTTCACGAGCATATCGTCGACATATACTTCCATGTTCCTACCGATTTGAGCGGCGAATATTTTGTTGACAAGACGCTGATAAGTGGCCCCTGCATTTTTGAGACCAAACGGCATTACCTGGTAGCAATATAGTCCTCGATCTGTGATGAAGGCAGTGTGTTGGCCATCGGGTGGATGCATCATAATCTGGTTGTAACCAGAGTAAGCATCCATAAAACTGAGGAGGGCGTGTCCAGCTGTTGAGTCGACCAACTGGTCGATTCGTGGTGTCGGGAAGCTATCTTTGGGACATGCTTTGTTTAAGTCTGAATAATCGACGCACATCCTCCATTTGCCATTAGCTTTCCGGACGAGTACTACGTTGGCGACCCACTGTGGGTAGTCAACTTCTTTTATGAAATTTGCCGCGAGCAGCTTCTCAACTTCAGTTTTGATCGCCATCTGTCTTTCTGCAGTGAAGGCGCGTCGACGCTGATGTACGGGTTTATGCTTTGGGTCAATGTTGAGACGATGTACGATGACATTAGGATCGATGCCCGGCATATCTTTATGAGACCAAGCAAACACGTCCTGGTATTCAGTGAGGAAACGAATCAAATTTTCGCGGTGGATACTATTTAATGAGGAACCGATGTACACGATCTTAGACTGGTCGTCTTCGGTCAAGCAGATTGCCACTGTTTCCTCCCCTGGGGTTCCTGATTTCAGAGCACTTTCTCTTGGATCCAACGTGGTGGCGAGAACGTCGGGTGATCCTTGAACTATTTCCATGACAGGTGTCGCTTGAGCCTTCTTTCGATCTTGGAGGGTTATCTGGTAACAGGACCGTGCCTCCTGCTGACTTCCTCGCACGACCCCTATGCCATTTGGGGTTGGAAATTTAACGCATAAATATGAAGGGTGCAAGGCCGCTCCAATCTTAGTTAGAGACGGTCTCCCCAAGATGGCGTTATATGCTGATTTTCGATCCACGACGAGGAAGTTTACGAAGACGGTGGTCTTTGCTGGACTCTCCCCAAAGGTGACTGGGAGATCGATACTTCCTTCAGGTGTCACCACTTCTCCTCCAAAGCCGACAAGAGGGGTCGATACTGGCTTGAGGAGGTTTCTGGCAAGTGCCATCTTGTCGAAAGCCTCCAAATACAGAATATCGGCCGAGCTACCTGTATCCACCATAATTCGATGAGTCAGATAATTTGATACCTTCAGTGTGACTACGATGGAATCTTCATGAGGGAAATGAATTCCTGCTGCATCTTCGAGGGTGAAGGAAATTGGGGGGTGGCTAGCTTTCGAAGAATTGGAAGTTTGTTCCAGCCAATAGATCTGCTGGGGTTCTTTGGACGCCTTTCGAGCGTATGCCTTTCTTGAAGCTTGAGAGTCACCCCCGCAAGCTGGACCCCCGACGATAGTGCGAATTTCTCCTGTGGGCTCAGCATCCTCTTGGTCGGTTTGAGACGGTTCCTTTTGGCGAGATGAGGTCTTCGCCCTTTCTGGTGACCGATTTTTACGAGCAACATAATCCTGGAGATGGCCTTTTCGGATAAGTGCTTCGATATGGTCTCGTAGAGAGATACAGTCTTGAGTCCTATGCCCGTGATCTTTGTGGAAGTAACAGAACTTACTCTTATCTCTCTTCTCGGGATCGGATTTAATCTTTGCAGGCCACTTCACATATGGCTTGTGTTTTATCTCCATTAGAACCTTTTCAGGAGACCGATTAAGAGGAGTGTAATTATGATATTTACCAGAGTAAGGCTTCTTGGGAGATCGATCGCGCTGATCGCGATGGTATTTTTTTTCTGTAGAAGTTCCTTCTGGCTTGCGTTTCTTACTTTGTACTCCATGGCGTGTCAATGCGACTTCTTCTGCATTGATATATTTTTGAGCTTTGGCTTGGAATTCCGCCATAGTTTTCGGCGGACTCTTATCTAAGGCAAACCTAAACCTCTCACTCGTTATTCCAGCTATGAGGGCTGTGAGACCCTTTTCTTCAGTGTAACCCTCAGTTTGAACGGCTTCGGCAGTGAACCGTACTGTGAACTCTTTTATTGTCTCCCCATGTTGCTGTTTTAGATTCATCAGATGGGAGGTTGGCTTTTTAATGCGAATACTTCCCATGAATTGAGAAAGAAATATCTCTGATAATTGGGAAAAGGAACTGATGGAAAGAGGCTTTAACCCCCGAAACCACGTACGAGCCGCTTCCTTCAACGTAAGGGGAAAAGCCCTACACATGATTTCTGAACCATGTCCCTCCAACTCCATGAGGGACCTATATGTTTCCAGATGTTCCAGAGGATCGCCAATGCCTGTATACGGAGCAATAACAGGCGTTCGATACTTTCTGGGCAACGGGGCTTCCATGACCTCGCTTGTGAAGGGAGATTCAGATTGATGTATAGCCGCCATGACAGCAGATGGCCGATTTGCCTGGTATCTCTGCTCCATGAGATCAAAACGGTCTTGGATTCTTTTGAGATCCCCTTCCCATGGCAAGGTATAGCTAGACGTTTCGGCGTTGGAGCCTTGCGGTTGAGGTTGTCGAGACGAACTGGAATGTATAGAATGTGGAGACGGCACAGGGGGATGGCCGCCAAGTGGCGGGACCTGTGGTTCATCCATAGAATGCCTGGAAGCAACTGGTATAGGTGGCGGCGGTAACCCTTCGGAGGGTTGTCTTTGCGGTTCAGGGAAGTGCTGATCAAGTCGATTTGACAATGCCTGAACTCCGGCGTTTAGAGTTAGGAGAGTGTTCCCGAGGAATCGTAGGACATCATCCTGATTTCCAGAAGCCTCCAATAATGGATTTGTTGATGGCATATTCGGGGCTCCTTGAGGGATATCTGCCGGAACAGGTGGGAGGGCAGGTGCGGATTCCGTCTCACCAGGCGGAGGTGGTGCCTGCCTTGAAGTTGAAGGATGAACAGTCTTTTTAGGAGGCATCACCGAAGGATTTTGATCGGTGGTTAACACGATTGATTTTGATGATCAAGTCGTTCCCACAGACGGCGCCAAACTGTTAATGTCAGATTTTGTAACGAGATCCTCCGGCTTTTCTTCTTCGCTCCGGGAGGGATTTTCACCACCAGACCTGAAACAAGACAGCGAATAAGGGTGGCTGGGGACCAGCCGTTAGCCCTCCGACGCTTAAGTTAGGCCACAGAAGAGGAGCCAAGCAAAACGGGACCTAGATTGAATGATGAGTACGTCCCTCCTATTCAAGGGAGCCATCCCCTTATATAGATCTGAAACAATCCAATCTGTTATGTGAGATGTCGAAATCCCGTTGATGTCGCATACGATACTGAGAATCCGCTGATTTCATGGGATAGATCCTATCTTTAGTCAGATCCAACCCAATGATATATTCCAACAATCACACCCCTAGATGGTGATCCCTTAAAATCCGACTGGATCCGGCCGGAAGCCATAGCTGGGAGTCATGGCCTCCGAAAAGGAAGGAGACGCCCGTAGCTGGGAGTCATGGCCTCCGAAAAGGAAGGAGACGCCCGTAGCTGGGAGTCATGGCCTCCGAAAAGGAAGGAGACGCCCGTAGTAAAGCTGCTCGCAGGTTACCATGTGGTCGCGAGTCCAAATACATATTTTGGGTGTAATATCTTTCAACGATTTGTAAGAAGGTATGCTCGCGGATCGAGCTTTCCCGTATTTGACTATCAGTTATGAAGACTCGAGACTTGCGAATAGCTGCTCTGTATTTTTCAATCTATGACTCTTGATCAGATGATCTCGAGAGTCGAATGGGCGTCCCGCACTTGTCCAATATTCGACTCTCGATCAGATGATCTCGAGAGTCGAATGGGCGTCTCGCACTTGTCCAATATTCGACTCTCGATCAGATGATCTCGAGAGTCGAATGGGCATCCCGCACTTGTCCAATATTCGACTCTCGATCAGATGATCTCGAGAGTCGAATGGAGATTCCATGTGAAATCTTATCTCCACCATTTTGCCTATAACAATGATGGCTGCTTCTTCTGCAAGAAGCCTGGTCATCGGAAAAAGGATTGTGAAGATTTTAAAGCATGGCTCGTTTCTAAGGGTAAAGACCATATTTTAGTCTGTTTTGAATCAAATTTAGCTGATATGTCCACAGACTCCTGGTGGATAGATTCTGGTGCTACTATTCACATTTGTAATTCCATGCAGGATATGCTCCAAAGCCGGACGCCAACTGATGCAGAGAGATCAGTCTATATGGGGAATGGCATTAGAGCAAACGTGGAAGCTATTGGAGTCTGTAGGCTTAGGTTATCGTCAGGACACTTTCTTGATCTAGTAGATACTGTTTGTGTGCCTTCTATAAGGCGCAATTTGGTTTCCATTTCTCGTTTGGACAAATTTGGTTATGAGTTTAAATTTGCAAATGGAAAATTAAGCATTTACTATGATTCAGTTGTGATTGGTTCTGGCACTTTAGTTAATAACCTTTATCAGCTAGATTTGGATGTTTCACATGTATACAGCATTAACTCATCACATGGAAACACTAAAGGCATCAAACGAAGTTTAGATTGTGAGAATTCCTCCATGCTATGGCACAGGCGATTAGGCCATATCTCTCGTGAGAGATTGGAAAGGCTTGTACGTGAAGGAATTCTTCACTCCCTAGACTTCTCAGACTTTGGGGTTTGTATTGATTGCATTAAAGGTAAACAGACTAGAATAAGGAAAAAGGGTGCCACTAGGAGCGTAGGACTCTTAGAAGTGATTCATACAGACATCTGCGGACCGTTCCCTACAGCATCTTGGAATGGGCAGAAGTATTTTATCACTTTTATAGATGACTATTCTCGTTATGGGTACTTATACCTTATTAACGAAAAATCAGACGCCCTGGATACATTTAAGATCTATAAGGCTGAAGTCGAGAATCAACTCGACAGGAAGATCAAAGTCGTTAGATCCGACCGTGGTGGTGAGTACTACGGAAGGTATGACGAATCTGGGCGTAATCCAGGTCCATTCGCTAGATACCTACAAGATTGTGGCATCGTCGCCCAGTACACCATGCCTGGTACTCCAGAGCAGAATGGTGTAGCGGAAAGGCGTAATCGCACCCTAAAGGACATGGTGCGATCTATGATTAGTAATTCTACGTTGCCAGAATCTTTGTGGGGTGATGCGTTGAAAACAGCTGTGCATATCCTTAATAGGGTCCCAAGTAAGGCTGTAATGAAAACTCCATATGAATTGTGGACAGGGCGAAAGCCTAGTCTACGATATTTTCATGTATGGGGTTGTCCTGCAGAAGCCAAACCGTATAACCCGCATGAAAGAAAACTTGACCCTAGAACTGTTAGTTGCTTCTTTATTGGATACCCAGAAAGATCAAAAGGATTCAGATTTTATTGTCCATCACATTCCATGAGAGTCATTGAGACTGGGAATGCTAGGTTTATTGAGAACACTGAAGATAGTGGGAGCACAAATTTAAGAGATATTGTATTTGAGGAAGAGCGGATTGTGATTCCCACCACAATCATTCAGAGTAGCATGGTTGTCCGTCCAGTAGTGGACCCTGAGCTCCCTATGAACGACCATGTACAACCTCAAATACAACCCACTGATGAGGAAATGGAAAATCCAATTCAGAATAATGAGCCATTAAGACGATCACATAGAGAGAGAAGATCTGCAATACCAGACGATTACGTCGTCTATTTGCAGGAGCATGAGTTTGACATTGGGGTTGAAAAGGATCCTGCATCCCTTTCACAGGTTGAACAAAGTGCGGATTCTTCTCATTGGTTCGATGCCATGAAGGATGAATTGAAATCCATGAAGGACAACAAAGTTTGGGACCTTGTTGAATTGCCTGAAGGGATTAGGCCGATTGGTTGCAAATGGGTATTTAAAACCAAACGGGACTCTAAGGGCAATATCGAAAGGTATAAAGCCAGACTAGTTGCAAAGGGTTTCACTCAGCGAGAGGGCATTGAATTTAAGGAGACTTTCTCACCTGTATCCAAGAAAGACTCCTTTTGGATCATTATGGCTCTTGTGGCTCATATGGATTTAGAGCTACGTCAAATGGACGTAAAAACTGCGTTTCTCAATGGAGATCTAATGGAGAACGTATATATGTTGTAGCCAGAAGGTTTTAAAGCCAAAGGCTCAGAACATCTGGTCTGCAAACTTAAGAAGTCCATTTATGGGTTGAAACAGGCATCACGACAGTGGTACCTAAAGTTTCATGAAGTTGTTTCCTCATATGGTTTCATTGAAAACACTGCGGATGAGTGCATATATATGAAAATCAGTGGGAGTAAGTTTATCATTTTGGTCTTGTATGTTGACGACATTTTATTGGCCAGTAGTGATATTGGATTGTTGCGTGAGACTAAGAAATTTCTATCTCAAAATTTTGAGATGAAAGATCTTGGTGATGCTTCATTTGTCATCGGCATTCAGATTAGCCGGGACAGATCACGTGGATTACTTGGCTTGTCGCAGAGGGCCTATATTGATAGGGTTCTCGAAAGGTTTGGCATGCAAGGTTGTGCTCCTGGCCAAGCACCTATTGTAAAAGGTGACAAGTTTGGTCAATTTCAGTGTCCTAAGAATGACCTAGAGAAGGACAAGATGAAAGCTATTCCGTATGCGTCAGCAGTAGGGAGCATCATGTATGCTCAGGTCTGTACGCGTCCAGATATTGCTTTTGTGGTTGGAATGTTGGGCAGGTACCTTAGCAATCCAGGAATGAATCATTGGATAGCTGTAAAGAAAGTGTTGCGCTACCTGCAAAGGACAAACGACTTCGAACTCACATACAGGAGATCCGACCATTTGGAGTTGGTAGGATATACAGATGCAGATTTTGCTGGTTGTCTCGACAGCAAGAAGTCCACCTCGGGCTATGTATTCATGATGGTTGGTGGAGCCGTATCTTGGAAGAGCGTGAAACAGTCGATTACGGCATCATCTACCATGGAAGCAGAGTATGTAGCTTGTCATGAAGCCACGAATCAGGCGGTCTGGCTTCAGAGCTTTTTCTCTGGTTTACGGGTTGTACAGATGATCCCGAAACCATTGAAAATCTATTGTGATAGTTCAGCTGCAGTTAACTTCTCCAACAACAACAAGCATTCATCGAGGTCAAAGCACATTGACATCAAATATCTTGTTGTGAAGGAGAGAGTTCAGAATCATCAAGTGTCTGTGGAACTCATCGGCACAAGGCAGATGATAGCGGATCCTCTCACTAAAGGCCTTCCTATCACGCTCTTTAAGGAGCATGTGACATCTATGGGAGTTGTTGATCCCAATGATGTATTTCAGTAGTGGGAGTTTTCATGTATGATCCGATTATGTCCAGACATTTTTTAGAGATATCTTTTATGCATTGATGATTCTGTTTTTTCAGTTTATATCTTGCTTCTCCTTCAGTGTGCGCATTCAGTTTTGAGTAAGCAAGACTTTCGTTTGTGTCTTGGAGACACGTTCAGTAGGACCACTTGAAGATAAACACGTATGATCACTTTAGACGTGTAATCTTCATACCACACCCCATATCATTGATCCATGTCATTAAGGTTATTGGTATTTGTGATTGTGACTCGTCACACTTCGACCAAATATGAAATGTTGTGTTGACTACCATGATTCAATATCAGTGTTCTTGATGGACCGGATCTGACAAGCGTTGCTCATAATTATCCAACGGTATTGTTTTGAAATCAGTAGGGCGCCCATTAGGAACTTTTGAAACAAACATGTTTTATGAAATGTTTTTCACAAAATAAAATAAATGTTTTGTTTTCCTTCTGAGATCAGTGTAGCCCAAGTGGGAGAATGTAAGACTCCATTGGGTGGGCCACACATGATCATCAGTTTAGATCATGACCGTTGGATTATTCAGATTGAGCGATTCAGTGGGCCCCACTACAGTTGTGATCATTGCTAATAGGTTTGGGGCGGAACGCTTGAACCGTGGCCCCTATGCGCGGTTATTAAGCCAGATATGGAAACCTACGGTGTGGAGACCTTAGAGGAGAGAAGTGTGATGGGTAAGCTTCTCTGGCCCTCTTTCCTATAAATATACGTCTTGGTCCCCTCACCAACATACAAGAGAAAACCCTAGTCCCCATTGAGAGGTTCTTCTAAAGGTGTTAGGTGCGGAAGACCGAGCGTTCTTCTCGACAACACGACGGCATCGGGAATGTCTTCCCAATCAGGTATGGCTTTAAGATTACAGTAAGGAATCTCTATTGTTGATACATAGACGATCCGATTATTCCGCATTCAGTATTAAGTTTCACACAACTTCAATTGAATATCTGACCAAGCAACCCATTATCAAAATCGAATTGCGTGCTGAGTTACTCAGTACGCTTTTATCGTACTAAGTAAACTCAGTTCGGATGTATCGTGCTGAGTTCCAGCTCATTTTAGGGGCTGAGCCCAAAATTGAAGCATATTCAAAAATCAGGTGTACCATACAACAGGAGACGGTGGGTATAATGACTTCCATAGTTGAAACCTTTCTAGAGTCTGAAGTGATGTTTATTCGTCATCCAAACTGTTCATAAGATCACATGGACATAGATGAAGGAAAAAAAAAAAAAAAAAAACAAATACCAGCTTGATTCAAAACTTCAGTGGCCCTTAATAAATTTTCAACAGTACAAGTTCAATTCACACTGTTTCCTGTGGTGTGGTCCACTTGAGCTTTTTATATGTTTCATTTTTTGTCAAAATCCATAAAATTATCTGGTAAAATGGATGATGGAGTGGATAAAATACATAAATCATGGTGGACCCTACAAAGTTTACTCAGCACGCTTAGCATACTACCAGTCGGATTGGGACACCATTTGCTATTCAATGTCCACTAGATTGGACCAGGACAAAGATGAGCAAAGGACCAAGCGCCAATTCAGCACCACCAGAGAACAAGTGAATCAAGCTTGGCTCACGATAGGCCCACCAGGCATATATGCAGCCTAACTTCAGTTGGAGGACTTTTGAAACGCTGAAGTGTAAAACCTTTAAAATCCAGATTTTAACCTTCAATACTCTGCGCAATCTAAAAAATGATGTAATATGAATTCTTAGAGTTTAATCCAATGGCCGTTATTTTCTCATTAGCAGCTGTCTTTTTTTCTTTTTTTTGGAATAACAACCTACGGTGCATGTGGAAGCCGTTTTTCTAGCAATAGCAGTGTCACATTATGGACTGAAACGTCATTTCTCATGAGCAAGTTCCCCATTTTTACTGGATCACCTATCTAACTGTAACGCCAATGCGATCTTCCTAGTTCAGTTCTTTTGACAGCCTTTCAACTGGGGCTGTCAACTGGACAGGCTGGCCATTGACTCCGTGTTGGTTTATCCCACATCGGCTGGGAAGGGGGGTGGGGTTTGTCTTCATATATCCTGGAGTTACTCCACCTAACAGGTTAGCCTTTTGGGTGTGACACAACACTCCGGACCTGGCCCTCTATCATTGCCTTCCAGCTAATTTTCAAGGTCATGAGCCATTTTCAAGCCCTTAGGCTTGGGCCAGATCACAGGTTTCACATTTTTTTTTTTTTTATATTTAATCCCAGCCTCAACTTGGGTGCTTATTCAAAAGTGGCACATGTCCATCCTGAGGGTTAAGCTCATCCTTGAATTTCAGTCCTAGAAAACAAATGGTACAGGACTTGTATAAACCAGTCACAAGGTGGGTTCTTTAAGATTTTAGAAATTTCAAAATAGGCTGTCAATGGGCACATACCAGGCCTAGCAAAATCAGATTTTCAAATAGGCCAACCAGTTCAAAACCCTGGCCCAAACAAACCTGGACCTGGTCTGTCGATAATCATGTTTCAGAATGGGTCGTCCATAAGAGTGCCCATCGGAGTCCTAGTCTCCCCACACATGCCGACATGGCACAATTGTAAAAAGATCTTTAGTGTGCAGAAAATCCTCCATGCTGTGACGCGCTGTAATACATACACCCACGAGCATGCATGCACACACACAACGCACTGTTAAACACATGGAGATCTTATAGCACCAAAAGCACACAGGAACATATTTTCTTAATGCTCACAATGCATTAGAATCAAGAAAAAACCACACAAAACTCTCTACAAAAGCTTGCTTTTATTCACCACATCACTTATAAAGATAAGTTCCCTAAAGGTTAAACACCACTTTCATCCAAGAAAAGTCACCTAGAATTCATATCTTCACAAATTCAGCAACCAGAATGCTTCTCTTATCTTTCTAAAGACCAAGATAAGTTATCCAATTGGGATAATACTCTGGCCAAACACTTGCCACTTAAACAATGAAAAAACTTTTAAGTTCATCTGGGATTTCCAATAGCCTCCCTTAATTGAAATTTCTAAGCACTACAACACATCATCTTAAGCTCATGGAGCATGTCTTCTCCATACCTAGCTAGTCTTCAACAGACCTCAGCTCCATATCTTCTCAAGCTTTACGAAAGACCTGCACCAATACAAAACATTACTGTCTCACTTCACAAGACCCTACTAAGCCTTCCACATGACATTACTGCATGCGAACCATCACTGAAAGTCTTCAAACCTTCTATAGGCTTGCCTTGTTTCTCAATCATTGAAAACAAAAACTACAAGTAAGAAACCGTGAACTCGCCAATATCACCAAATCTTCTATAGTCTTTCCTTCTTCTTTTTTTTTTTTTGAAGAGTAGACCTTTTTTTTTGAAGAGTAGACCCGCCTCATATCTTGAACTCATCAAGATAAAAGCCTAACACTTTGGGTTGACAAATAGCACTTTACAACTTCGAAAGATAGTCCACCTCATGCACTGATTTCATCTCACGCGATGAAGATGCTTCTGCATTGGATATATGCTTTCACCTCAATCTCTACAATAAGATCATACCTGTTTCAATTGCTTGACTTAACAAACATACTTGTGAAATGCTGGCCTGGAAAACGTTGGTGCATGACCACACCGGATCCGTTAGCAGTGCTACAGACCACCCCCCTGACAACCTCCCAGACAGCCTTGCTTTGACAAGCCCACCTCTGGATCATCTTGCTATGATAAAATTTGCAGAAAAAATCTTCTAGACGTACAGACAATCTTACATGCACTCATCCAGAGACGTAGCGATAGTTTATCAAAGTAGAAGGCCAGAAGCACACAGTCAAGGGAATGTATTTTCAGGAAATTAGGTCCCTGGCTGCCCGGCTAAACATTTTGTTTACCCAGTCAGTCCAAGCTACTGATTTGGTTGTATGATCAGACTAAGGGATTTTGCACAATTTCGTTAGCTTTGTGGATTCTGTTCCTCTTCCTTTTGAATGAATTTTTCTGTTCTCTCAAAAAATAAAATAATAATAATAATAATAATAATACAAACAAACAAACAGACCAAGAGAAGTTATCCGCTAATGGTGCCACACTACTTTCACCCAATGAAAAGTTACCTAGAGTTTCTATTTTTATTTTTTTTTTAAATCTTTCAAAAGAAAAAGAAAAAGCTACCTAGAGTTTCTATTCTAAATAATGAGCAAATAATGAACTTCGTTTGTCTTTCGCCAAGGACCAAAACAAGTTACCCCCAATTAGGCAAAAACTCTCACACCAAACAATTGCCATAACTGTCATCATCATCATCTACACATTATCCCAACTAACTGAGGTTGGCTACATGAATCTTGTTCCACCATTCCACTCTATCAAAGGCCATAATTTCAGTTAGAGCATAGGTCATCACTTACCATAACTGTAATATCCCAAATTTAAAAATAAAACTATTTTTATTTCAATTTTGGATTTGTGGTGTTTCTATTTTATGGTTGATAAAAGACATTTTATTGTATTTTGGATCTAGCTTAGATTCAATTAGTGAGTACTTATTTTGAATGGCATGGTTAATCAACTATTAATATGCATTGCATGGTTAATCAACTATTAATATGCATTCAAATTGGTTCTTGAATGCAGGCTAATGTGAATTGAATGTAGGTGGGTATGGTTTATTTGTGTTTGAATTGGACAGCTCTAGTGAATAGCTGAATTAGTGCGCCCTGTATTGTGGGCAACCTGATGATTGAATTGGCCCTTCTCTTTGGGACGAAGGGGAGAAGGGACGAAGCTATTTCATGACGGGCCTACAGCCCAATGAATGTCTTATATTTCACATGTGGAATGTTGGCACAGGTGACATGATTTACATATTCAAGTGCTCTGCTCTATGATACTCAAACCAATAATCCTACCAACTCTTTCCCAATATCCAAAATAAATCCGGATTCTTGATAATAGCTTTCCCAATAGCCAAACACCATAAACAGAGAACTTGTTTCCTAGAAACAGATTTGCGATTCCCTAGCGTTTCTATTCTTAAAAAACAAAACAAAACAAAAACAAAAAACAAAAATCTACAAATAGCAAACTTCTTTCTCTAAAGGCCATAAGAGGTTAACCCTGTTGCGGATATCTTCAATCTTGGACACCAAGGGGGGCTGTCGAGCACCCTATAGTTTCGGGTCAAGTGCCCTAAATTGCCTCAGATGAGGCTTCTGGAATCTGGACACTGCTGGAGGGGTGTAGGACGCCCTATAGTGTAGGGTCGGGCATCCGAAACTTCCCGGATGGAACTATGAACTCTCTGGACAGTTTTGGCCGTTGTCAGGCACCTTACAATTTCGAGTCGGGCGCCCCACAATGTGCGCAATTGTTTTATATAGTTTTGTGCAGTTTGTTTCTAATTCCGGTTTTATGCTATTTAAAGGGATGTAATGCAGGATTAGGGTAACACAAGGAGTCCTAGACGTGTTCAAAGGAGTTGAGAAAGTTCTAGGATGAGGGAAAAAGCTTGGGTTTCTCTTGTGGGGCTTGGATACGGGTAAGTTTTCTTCATCTCTTGTAACCTCTGATATTCATAGTGGATTCGTCGCTTTGTGCCACGTTTTTTTTCCCGTAAGGATTTTTCCACGTAAAATTCAGATTGCCTTCTCGTGTGTTGAATTTGTTCAGTTGCCTGCCGTTGTGGTTTTCCCTTGTTTGATTCTCACTTCTGCGGGTTTCTCCCAACAAACCCATTAGGCTAACACTTTCAAACCCAATACTTATCATAAGAGTAATCTCCTCAATTAAAAGGAAAAAATGAAAAATGGAAACATTTTGCAATTCAGTTTACAAAAGATGGGAACTATAGTCCATTCATCAGGTGGGCCCACCACAAGTTGCCATGTCATAAAAATCAAGCTGGTCCACTAATCATGTGCAGCTATGCATGAGAAACACCGCCAATCATGGAAAATTATCGAACTATCCATATCTGACATACTCTCATGGCCCAGCTGATGGGTAGACCGACATGATTTCCCCACTAGTGCATGTTCATGTGGGCCAACACCCAATGAAAGTCCCATATGTATGACAAAGAATGTCAGTAGGCATGTCTGCAACAGCCCCATCCATCTCACATGCACAATAATCATCCAATTTCTCATCTCTAAAAAAGTAAGGGAAAGGCAGAGAGGTAGGGTGGGGATTTCTCTCTCTAAGGGCCAGTT
This sequence comes from Liriodendron chinense, assembly GCA_003013855.2. Lineage (NCBI taxonomy): Eukaryota > Viridiplantae > Streptophyta > Magnoliopsida > Magnoliales > Magnoliaceae > Liriodendron > Liriodendron chinense. Next base: position 11,769,718 of record ML058461.1, on the reverse strand, counting down.
TGGATTCATAGAAAAAAATGTTTTCAAGAAATTGAGAGAAAGGAAAAGTTATTTCCCTTTGCGAGTGTTTTGATAATCTGGATTCTGTTTGGATTCTAAATGCAATATTACCTAATAATCTGCAAGTGTCAATGTAGAAAACAGGATTCCAAAAATGAGTTGTGTGTTTAGATAGTAGGCAGAAACCTCAAATTCATTAGACAAAGTCACTGTGTTTCTTGTTCCAAGGAATTCTAACCGTGGATAAGAGTAATGATTAGCATGTAGAATCTATGTATCCAAACAGCCCAACTATCTTGTCGGTGGAAAATAATTTGCATTTCCACATGGATTCCATATATCCAAATGTGCCCTCTGAGTATAGACTGAAAAAAACTCAAAATAGAGCAAGGGCCTCATTTGGAATGTCCCTACAACAACAGTGGATTTGTGTGTACATTTGGCTGTGTGCATTTTGCAGAAGTGGAGCCTGTTTGGCCTGTCCAGCAAAGTGTAGATGGCTGGAAGCTAAAATCTCTCATTCAGAGCGCAAAACCCAAAATGAGAATGGGTTTCATTTTAGCACCATATAATCTCACTGAAATCAGAAAGGGTCCACTAGTTGCAGCCCCATCAATCCGAGCACATGAAGAAATGGGAAGACATAAACTTAGAAAATTTAGAAGTGGATTCAGCCCCAAAGGCTATCAGAATGGAGCTGTGTATTCTTCTCCACTAGGATCTGGTGGTTCTTTCTCTTCATGCAAACCAAGATGAGCTAAAAAACCAATATGTCCCAATAAATGGCACTTCTCATGAATAACGGAAAACCCAATTATGTTGCTTGTGAACTACATTACACTCTAAAAAAAAAAAAGAATGGTCCATGATGTTCTTAGGGCATGTTTGGAAGAGGCCAAAAATTGAGTTCATCTCATTTTAGTTAATCATAATTATGCATTAGAGATCATATTTCCTTTCCACAAGGATTTAAAATAAGCTTGATACCAACAACCATTTTCTCTAATATATAATTATCATTGACTAAAATGAGATGAACTCATTTTTAGGCGTCTACCAAAGAGGTCCTTATGACTTTTCTCTATCGTACAAAATATATCCATATTCCTATTCATATCTGAATCCATCCAGAACTTCAGAGATTACCAGCATTGCTGTCATGCACAAGTCTGGTTCCCATGCACAAGAAACATAGTTGAAAAACAATCTACACCAACCCTGGATGACCCATCAATATCTCCGATAGATGGCTTCTGCTTCTTGTTTCTCAGTTATATCATCATGATCATGTATCCATGTCAATGCATTCTGTCTACCCAGTTTGCATTTCTAAATGAAAGTTGCTGCAGCAAAGGCTTTGAGGCAGTTTCCTTGCCCCACAGACACCACTTACTCTCGTTTTGCGACTCCAATGCAATATCCCAGTGCTCTTCACACTCTGCATTCCCTCCGTTGTTACGGTTCCTTAAAATGCATGCATCTTTTAAAAGGTTCTTCCTTTCATGGTACGAGCATTGTAAGGACTAGAAGCCTATGCTTAGGTTTTAGCTGCATACAAGTGGTTCTGATCAAGTTGGAGAGGATTAACACAACTCATTTGGCTTTGAGTTGGAAGTGAAACAATACAAGTTGATAAAATGATTTGCAGTGTTTCTACCTCTGCCAGGAATGCTTAGCACAAGCCAGACATCCATGCATTTTTTCAGATGACATATTCTGAAAAGGTCCCCTCAAATCCAAATTCCAAACAGGCCTTTTAGAAAAACACCTCCCATCACCAATTATCCTTGCAGGAGCATTGCCCGCCCACAAAATGATGGAATCTGTTTGAATCTCTCAAGACAATATGCCGATCAGTAACCTTGGAAACAAACTTCATGAATAAATGGCAGTCACCGCAAACACGTATGTTCTTCACAATCCTTATGGGCATCCCTCGAGGCTTCTTGATCAATCCAAATGCAAGAGCGAGCTTCTCACTGTGATAACAGATCGATTCGACCTTCTCTTTCTCCCCCACATCATGAAGAACGAGGTTTGTGTTAGGAACAAAACCCTCCTCTCTCACTCTCACCACCAGTCTACTCAGTTCTCTGTAAATCTCCTCGGTTTGAGGATGAGTTCTGTCATCCGATATGAACTTGTGTACCTTGTTATTGAACTCGATCCAGCTGTAAGCTGCCAATTTTCGGATCTTCCGGTCCTTCATAAGAGATCTCATAGATGCAACACCATCCCATCTTCCAGAAGCAGCATACATGTTCGACAACATGATATAAGGTCCTGCATCAAGTGGGTCCAATTCAAAAAGATGCCTTGCCGCAAGCTCTGCATGTTCGATGTCACTGTTTATTCTACAAACAGATAAAAGCGTGGACCAAATTAAGGATGTCGGTTCATCAGGCATGCCTTTAATCAAATTGACTGCTTCAACCACATTCCCTGAACGACCAAGGAGATTAACCATACACGCATAGTGATCCGAAGTGGGCCTTATTCCATGCAGTTTGCTGATTGAATTAAAATATCTCTGCCCATCTTCAATCAGACAAGCATGGCTACAAGCAGAAAGAACACCCACAAAGGTAATATTGTCGGGCTTCAAGTTTTCCTTCAACATCCTATCGTAAAGAACCAAAGCATCTTTATCCATTCCATTTTGAGCATAGCCCATGATCATGGCATTCCAAGAGACCACATTGCGGACCACCATTCTATTGAAAACATCACAAGCATCTGTGATTTCTCCACATTTAGAGTACATATCAACAAGGGCACTTGATACACGCAAATCAACCTCAATTCCAATCACAATTGCTTGGCTATGAACTACCTTCCCATGATCCAGAGATGCCAATCCAGCACAAGCACTCACCACGCTCGACATAGTAAAACTATCTGGCCTAACATTTTCCGACAACATTTCACCATACAACAACAAGGCATCCTCTTCTCTCCCATTTTGTGAATAACCCACAATCATTGTCGTCCAACAAACCCCATCTTTCTCATTCATCTCACTAAAAATCCTACGTGCTTCTTCTACCAATCCACGTTGAAGATAAGCACCTAGAACACTAGACATCGTAACCAAATCCGGCTTGATACCCAAAACCTGCATTTGGCGAAACAAATCCAGGCACTTCCCAGGTTGCCCATTTTTTAAATAACCCGCAATCATTGAATTCCAAGAAACTACATTTCTATCAAGCATTTGATTGAACAAACTCCGCGCTTGATCAATCTCACCACATTTCGCATACATATCAATCAAAGCATTCCAGACAAACACATTCATTTTCAAATTACTAGCAGTAAGACGTCCATGAATCTGCTTACCGCGCTTCAAATCCAGTAACTGCGAACATGCATTTAGAATACTCACATGGGTATACTCCGTCGGCTCGAATCCTTCTTCCCGCATCCATAGGAAAAAATCCAGAGCATCCTCAGAACAGCCACAGCTTGCAAAGCCCGCAATTACAGTATTATACGAGACGGAATCGCGGGTGGGCATTCGATTAAAGAGCTCTCGCAAGTTCTCAACTAGACCCAATTTCGAGTACAGCGAGAGCATGGCGTTCCATGAGAAAACATCTCGTTGAGGCATTTTGACGAACAGTTGCCGAGCGCTGGAGATTGTACCGCACTTGGCATATAGATGCAGAAGGCGGTTTTGGAGGAAGGTGTCGTTGGGTTTGAAGCAGTGGCGTTCCATGTGAGATTGCAGTCTCTTTCCTTGCTCGGAATCGTTGGTACGGATGCATTCAAGCAAGAGACGCGCGTAGCCATTGGATCCGGTGGGGCCGCGGGCGTAGAGTAGATCAACGGCCTCACGGAGCTTTTGCTTCCCTCTCATCTCATCTTACCGTCTCAACGGCTTCACATTGTTATTTGTTACTCTGGCGGCGTACGATGCTTGATACGTAGGGACGCGGATTGCGTCCTACCCCCGCCCGTCTCCAGCTGGGAACGGGCAGGAGCTTTGAGTGGCCACTGTGATGTATGGGTTTTATCCACACCGTCCATCCATTTCAGCGTGCCATTTTATGGAATGGGACAAAAATTTAGGTAAATCCGAGGCTCAAGTGGACCACACCATAGGAATCAGTAGTGGTAATGATTCTCACCGTTAAAACTTTCCTAGGGCCCACTGTGGTTTTTATTTGCCATCCAACTTATTCATAAAGCTACATAGACCTGGATTAACCGAAAACACAGATACCAGCTCCATCCAAAACTTCTGTGGCCCCCTAGAAGTTCTCAACGGTGAGAATTTAATCCCCATTGTGTGATCCACATGTATCTTAAATATCCCTCATTTTTTGGACTATAACCTGAAATTATACGAAGAAATGGATGGACGGTGTAGATAAAACCCATACATCACGGTGGCCCCGGAGCTCCCGCCCATTCCCAGCGGGAGAGGTGCGGGGTAGGACGCAATCCGCGTCGACGTAGGCACTTGGAAATGACATGCATTACATAAATCAACTCAAATTAAACACTTGGATTGTTGAATCTACAATAGCCAGGTCACACTGCCAAAATAAGATTGGTGGAGCAATATTAACCTCTTATTAGTGATGGACATTATGGAATCCACACTTACCTATTAAAGAATTAGTTAAATTTATTAAAGGAAATTTTGATGAGACTCTTACCTACTTTTAAAAATTTTCCAAATAAATCATCATTTATATGTACTACTGAAAAAGTAATTAACCTACTTTGGATTTGGGAGGCAGGGTTATTTTACGTTGTTTTACCTACATCGAGCAAACGTGTGCTCAGATTTGCTAAAAATTTTATGGGGCTCATTATAGTGTTCTTATTTCTACTGCATTGTTTGCACTTATTTTCTATGTCCTGACGTGACACCATGAATTGCGACTACTAGCATAATATTCACGAAAATCATAATCACACTTGGGAGTATCTTCAGTTAATTTTCTTTGGGTGTTATCAATTTTGTTATTAATGTGAAGGCATGGACCCTTGTGCATATTTTAGAAGAGTAAATTAATAGATGTCCACGTGGTTATGATTAGTGAGCCAATTATTAAGGCAATGTGCTTGGCACCTTTATAAAGTTCTACAGAGAGAACACATCTTATCACAAATCTGAATATGGTACACTCGGTGAAGCCATCTTTCATAGTTTTTGCAAAATGTAAGATCTTCTCAAAGACATTCAAATGGTATCTGACATTCGAGAAAGTTTAAAATATCCTCTTCTGTGGGTAAATCCGAACTAACCTTAGATCACGAGGAAAGTCCATAGTCCAGTAGGCCCAAGTACGGGTCATCAAGCTCATACATTAAATCCAACCTGAGACTAAGCCGATGACAAGAATTGAGGTTATGACAGGCTGACCTGAGACCTCCAAGACGACCTGAGATCACTCACACTAGATGACCTGCGAAGTGAGGAGCTCAGGTGATGAACTCCATCAGCCAATGAGCTCGACTAATGATGAGCTCAGCTAATGATGAGCTCTGCCAACGAGCTCTGCTGATGAGCTCTGTCCCTAGGCCGACCAAGCGCATGACCACCATAAAGGAGTACGATAGATCAAGGACGAGCCCGAATAAATCGAACACGTCTCCGAGAGTTACAGCCATAACCCACGCTGTCGGAATCATGCCGGCCATTACGGGCATAAAACCCACGTTCAACGCCCTCTACAAGCTCTCCAATATTCTATAAATAGAAAACACTCCTACACGCCAGGGTACGCTAAATTTTCCACCGAGAGACATGCTTCTCATCTTCTACACCCAACTAACTTAGGTATTGAAGGGCTAATGGCTGGACCTCAGTCACCCCGCTTAGCTTTCCTTTGTGTTCTACAGGATCTAGGAAACCTTCAGTTCAGATCCAAACTGCACACCTACAAGAGATCAATTGCATTCATCTGTCGAAGGTGGAGGTTGAGCTACCTCATCTAGTAGCGATGGAGATCACCTCATCTAATCTGCTGACCAGATAGAGGTCACGTCATCTCGTCCATTGACCCATTTTTAGCATCAACATCCTCCATATTGGAGTACAATACCTTGGTACTTGACCCTTTGAATTTGGGTTGTCTTCAATGATCCAAACCATCAAAGAATCTCACATTGTATGGTCCATAACAGTGATTAAAAACTCTCAATTGGATGATTTCAACTCTTTTTCTATGAGTATATTTGGAGGGTCACGGTAACCTTTGTAAAATCAAAGCTTCCACTTATTCAATCTAAGAGGTTCTCTGTTTGGGTTTTTTTTTTTTTTTTTTTTTTTTTAAAAACACCCAAATCCGATGGCCAGTCCTGCATTATCTCATTGCAATGCATTAGAAAGTATGCAAACCTGAATAACTTACGGGTGACAATGTGCTCAGTGGGCCCATTCGTCAGTTGTCCAGCCTCTCTGTGACGGCTCCGGGCTAAGTAAATGCATGGCCCATTTAAGCAAATGGGTACATGTTGGTTGAACCCAAACCGAACCAACCCGACTCACCTGTGAAAGTTAGCAATGGGCTGTGGTAGCTAACCTTATCTGACCCAACCCAAAACCTGAAATAGAGTAATATAATGTATGGATATATATCTACTAATTCGGCTCGGCAGCGCATTCCTTTAGCCCCAAATTTTATTCTAAAAATTGGGTTGGGTTTTTGATTGGTCAGGTTGGGTCGGTCAAGTCCGACCATTGAATGGGTTGGGTCCGTTGGACTTCCAATTGATGAATTTCAAGCGGGTGGGTTGGGCTTCAGCTTGAAGAATTTCAATTGGATCGGCCTAGCTAATGGATAATGCGTCGCTGGTTGGGTTTGGGCTATAGTTCTTGGGCCGCTTGCTAAATGTGTCAAGCTAGTGCCAGATGAGCCTAGCTGGACCACCTGACCCATTGTCATCCTTCATGCATATTAGTCAGAAGACTGGCGATTGTGGAACGTATTTTATGTGGGCCATGATTCAGAATGATACCGATCACATGATGTTTGCCACCATTTTTATTAGGGAACATTTTTCGATTTGCAGGACTAGTTCATTTTAAAGGGCATTGATCACCTGATTGGTGTTGCTTTTCAAACATGGGTCAATCATACAAGTAGGGTTGTCAACAGGCCGGGCCTGAGATTGGCTTCAGCCAGGATTTTGAGCTGTTTGGGGCTGGCCTATTCAAAATTATGATTTGACCAGTCCTGAGCCCGCCCATTGGTAGCCCTACATATGAGGATCCCCACCATTTGTGTCCTTCAATTGTTGTATTTGCGCTCCTTGAGCTTGACCATGTATAAGCAATGGTCCCACCATTTTGTATTAGCAATGGTTGTTAGGCGCAGGCCCACACGCAGGAAACCATTTATGGGTGGGTCCCATATGGTTTCACTTAGAATATCTCTGCATGGATATCTCTTTTGAATCACTCTCTCATAGTTAAATCTATTGGGGAGGGATAAGAAATGGGATATCTCTGATGAGAAATGGGATATCTCTATCTCCTACTCTTTCTATTCCTCGCAATTCCTCTCTTTAAAAACGCAATGGATTCCCTCACTTGAAGATACGGTCTGAAAATTCTCCAGAGAAAATCGAAAGGAACAACAAGAGCCATTCTAATAGTGGCTTAGAGAGGTGAATAGACATTTTTACTCCCATAGTAATTAGGTGGACTGCGAGATGAAAGCTACTCATCTTCAGCTTTGTGAAGGTCCCTAAAATCATGTAAATACCATCCAAAGCCGGCATGTGCATTTTGTCCTCTTTTTCATTTGGAGTAGATTAGACAAATACATTATAGTTGTGAGAACAACATCAACAAAATTAACAGTTCGTTGGTGACATTGATCGGGTAAATCCAAATTGCCAGATTTTATTTTTTTAGAAACTTGAAAGTATCTAAAGAGGAATCCACTTTCTAATACCCATGGACAACAAACATTGCTGTTTAATGTTGTCCACAACCTCTTTAATTAAATAAGCCTAAATATGGACTTGGGCCCATTTACTGTTAATAATGCCTTTTAATAGTTTTAGCATACCATTAATATATTAATTTTATGCCATAATGTGGGAAGTAAGACATGCTATCCATGGGCATCCAGACAGTGTGTGCGGACCCCACCTTTATGCACAAAATGAGGTATGCCTGAATGTAGGCCCATTGTCCTTCTCAAGTTAAGATTAAATCACTCTTATGGGGCCTTTTATCCGCCATTTATAGGTTGATTTAAGTCGCGATCTAAAAAATGACGAAGGATTTTTTGAAGTGATCTTTATAATGGTGTGGTCTGTTTTTGTAATCAACAGTTCATATCTCATGTATTGATGATGATCAATACATGGATTAAGTGATAAAATTTTAGATTACTCATAACATGATGATTTTGATAGTGTGATTATATCCTATTACTTGTAGTGGACCCTACACCTTTAAATGGTGCCAAAAATGGGTGACCCACCATAATGGAGGTATTTTTTATAGTAAATATTGAGATTGCAAGTTTACATGGATTTTTTTAATATAGATTCTCTATTATCACATTGATGATAATTGATGATGAGGATTGGATCTCTGAGCAATACGAATGATTAACGATGATGTTTGGATCTCTGAGTAATACTAATGATTATAGATGATGGTTGGATCCCTAATCAACACTAATGATCAATGGTGATTGTCTAATCCTTAATCAACTTTTATAATCGATTGTGTTGGTCAAATTCTTGGTCATTATTGATGATCGATAGTGATGGTCAGATCCCTGGTCAACATTGATGATTGATGGTGATGGTTTGATCCCTTATCAACTCTGATGTGATGGTCAGATCCCTAATCAATGTTGGTGATTGACAATAATAGTTGGATCTATGATGAACAATGATGATCATAGATGCTGAAATGATATACAATCCTAATCTTGTTATTGATTAGGTATGCACTATTATTATAGATGACAGTTAAATTATAAGTGTTATAATTGTATAAGTAAATGTGATTAGATCTTACCTCTTTATCTATTATAAATTTCTAACATTTTTAATCTAGATATGATTATTCTTTTAAGGTTATGCTCAACTTGAGTAGGAGTTTATATCTACTACCAAAATAATACTTGCACCCATGATAGAGGGATTGCAAATGTTATACAAATAATTATTTTAAAAACATATCATTCTTCTTAATTTGAGAACTTGATATTGTACACCGCCTACTATAAGTACCTAACTTTTTAGATCTTATATAAAATGGATAAATTACTTTTATAACAATAATTTACTAAGAAGTATGAATACACGGCTTTTACAAAGTAGTGATATTTCTACAAAGTAAAGATGACTACTAAAGTGCTGGTGGTAGAATTGCTTAAAGGTAAAAATTTTAAAAATTCAATTGTAATTATAATGAAGGCTGATCTAGCACTATGAGAATCCTCATATATTATAATGACATAGCATTACACTGGAGAATTAGTTTAGAGGAGCCTAATTTGCAAGGCAAGTTAGCCACTGCTAAAGTTGACTTTAGTCACTATCTAAAATTATGGATGAACAACCATACAACTTATAATATTTTGTTAAAGAAATTATACCCACATATGAGGTGCATGGGACTGCTAAAGCAGTATGGAATGCACTAGCAGAAGCATATGTGCAAAAGTTGATCATATGCATAGATTAGGATAATAAAAATGGAGTTTCATGAGTAATGTCTATCAGACGCAACATCATATCCATATGATAGAGCAAATGATAAGCAACCTTAAAAATGCGGAGTGTATCATGATGAGAAATAAAAAAATATATATCACGATGAACTATTTCTTGTCCAAGTCTTGAGCTTCTATAAAGAGAATATTGAATTGTTGATTCAATCACTATGTTTAAACACCTTTATGGCTATTTAATATGTGAAATTGAAATGACATGTTGTCCAAATAAGAAAAGCCAAAGCCCACATAGCTGAGCCTTATAAGTGGAAGGCTTGTACACGAAGGTCTAGAGGTTGCAAGAAGTTCAAACAAGATGCTCAACATATGGATGCAAAGGATTGCCAATCTGGCACATATCCGATCGAGTGGAAATGATCTATAGTTGGATGTCATTTTTCCAATCAGTATCACTTAAAACTCAAATCAATTGAGAAGAGGAGATAAGGTTTGATGCATTACCTGTTGTAACCAATTCTTCATGATCCTTTTGGTTCATCTCTTATAAAAGGGAGCCATTTCCTTAGTTAATGACATGATATGAAAAGCTTCCCGATGATAGATAGAATACTTATTTGTCAATTAAGTTGCCTTTAGACAATCTAAATAATTAATAGTGGCCAATAGTTAATCTAATTGCGAATTAGAAGGATAAGGGTGAATAGCTCATTTCTACACCGGTAATAGTTAAACGGTCACTTAATAGTTGAACGATCACTGCATAAGGGTTATCCATCTTTAACTTTATATGAAAGTTTTAAAATCATGTAGATATTATTAAATCCTATAAGCCCACCATCCTGGCTCTTCGGTATATGACTTTTTGACAGACAACAGTTGAGAAATAGTCTACAGAAAAGCACTGTATAATTATATGGAAAAGCCGGGATAGATGGCCTTATTAAATCAATACCACCATCCTGCGGACCGTGGCTACTCATCCATCATACACGAAAGCCAATCTACACCGTCCAGAGTACTAATCCATTTGGTAATATGGTCGATTTAAAGAACAAAAAGCTTTGTAATTGAAAACCCCTCTGCAAAATAATGATCAGTTCGAAACCCACAATCATGCATATAAAATAGCAATACTTTCCACAAGTATGATGGATTCCAATGTGGCAACTTTGAATCATTTTTAACCAAATAATGATATTCTTGTCATTGAGTGATTTTCCACCACGTGGCATGCAAAAACGATGGTCCAATATTAACATGGAGCATGGAGAACGCACTTAAATGGGTTTTTTTTTTTTAATTATTATTAATGGTATGAAACACTTAAGAACATTTATTAAAGTTAATGGCCCACCAATTGAGTGAACGGCCAGAGATCAAGAAAGAGACCCAACTAAATGCATTCATGGACCACCAACTGAATGAATGGACAGAGATTGAGAAACAGACCCAACCAAATTGCATACTCATGAGAATGATAGTGAAGGGCAGGAATGGCAAAATGAAGGCCCACCTCATAAAAAGAAGGCAGCCAAGAAACCAACCTTTTGTTGTCATGGTTGGAATTGATTATTATTTTTTTTCCCCGTTAACTGTAACACCTCAATCCATAGAATGCTCATTAGATTCTATCATGACAGTCGATCATATTACAATATTAATAAACCCTTTCATCATCTACCATTATTTAATGATGTGGGGCCCACTCCATTACTCTCCATCTTTTCCTGCTGCAATGTGGTTGAATGTTACTTTATTTTAGTAAATCCACTGGTCCAATCATTTGGGCCGCTAGAATGGTCTGAGACCATCAGTGGGCCAGAGATCAATCCCAAGAGGGAAATGAGAGCAGCATGCATACGCGCAAATTTGAGGGACAGATGGCTCAGACAAGTCAACTTGGTATATGTGCTCAGGATCCAGGCCGTTCATCAAGCGGGGCCCAGTGTGTTGATGTCATGGTGAAAAACTCAGACGCATCTGGTGGGCCTCACTTCCTGTCTTGAGCGTGAACCACTGTTCCATTTATTTTCTGCACGTGTGTCCAACTGAATCCGCTAACAAGCTCGAATTTCTGGCTAGTGTATCGAGACAGCTGTGCCTATCTGATGATCGGCTTAGATTTCAAATGTGTGACACATTTACACATGTGAGCCGCGAGTAGCGTGAAAGTTCAATGGCCGATGCAGGCTCGCCAAACCTAACAAACCTTTGCTTGCACAGGCCTGTAAAACACAGGAAAACAACAACAATGCGGCTGATATTTGTGCAGGGGAATGTTCGCATGCATCTCAACGGACTTTAAGTTACATCTGCTTTTATGATCTGGTCCCAGCACGTCACGTGCGTACTAAATCCAAGCCATCCGTAAAGTGGACCCACTAGGCAGATTTACTGATCAGATAAGCCCCACCTTAAAAAACAATGAACAGAAATAATGATTCAATGTACACGTGTGGACTCACCTGATGGGTGGATCCATCTGATCTCTGCATCATATGATCCTGGTTGTGGGACTCTCCTTTTTAATGGCTCAGATGCATAATTTACAATCCATCGAGGTGTATGTTAAGACAACTTTTGGCAGTACCTGAGATCTCTCTTGAGGGCAGGCATTTTTTGCTTTATTAAACGGAGGAATGCTCACGGCGCACTTCTCTCACGAAACTCATGAGCACTTTTTAATGGCTCATCCCACATGACGTGAGCTCAAAATCTGAGCCGTGCATGTGATGCATCACCCCAAAAGACCCATAGGACCCATCTTTCAACTTATTTCAGAATTTTGGTAGGCCTATGAAAGAAGGAAACAACTTACTCCCTTGATTTGCCTCTTGCTTTCTGCTTCGGCCCACCAGAGTTCTGTATCAGGTTGAAAGATGGGTCTTAGGTTTTTTTTAGGGTTCTACATCACATGAACGGCTCAGATTTTGGGATCACATCATGTGCAATGAGCCATGAAAAAAGTGCTTACCAATTTCTCGTGAGAGAAGTGCCCTAAGCATTCCTCTATTAAATGAATCTCAATTGCGTGCTTTCACATGTTTCCCGTATTATCTAATAAAGCATTCAACGAATGGGACCCACATGAGACGTTGGTTCTTCTGCCTCTGCTGCGCTAATAATTCATTTCTTAAGTTGTGGTGTCTGATCCACAAGTGCCACATGCGCATCAATCCAACCCATCCAAACCATGGGCCCATCTGGGATGGGTATAACTCTAAATGCGCCTTTAGAAAATGATCTTCACCTTCTCATTTTGGCCGCTGAATTTGGACCGCCTAACACCTTTTTTTGCCTGCGCACTTGATAGCGAGAATCTGATTCTTGGAATTGTTTGGTCAGGGGACCACGGGATCCAATTTTAACGGCCCCGATCCCTTTTTTTTTTGGCCTGTTAAGAACTTTGATGGGTTTCGGGTCTTGCGTCTTCCGGTCCTAAAATTGGATTTAGTCGGGTTCAGGTTGGATCCACCACTTGGGCCTGGTCATAATCAGGTCCGGTCAGGGTCAGTTTTAATAATAAAACATTCCTGTTAGAGAGCTCCATTTACGCACCATGCATGTGTCATGCCGGATTTAGACACGGGTTTTACTCTGATACTATGTTAAACAATCACACACACAGTTCTCAGATTATTCTATCTTTACTCAACCACAACTAATTTTGTCTCCATTATACGCTGCATAAAGATGGTATATTTTGGGTGTGTGATTGATCATTCCCTAGACGATTGATCCCTTCATTTTAGGGCATAGGCCCAAAAATGAAGTAGATCTAAATCTTAGGAAACAGTAGTGTTTGAACACCCACCATTAAAATAATCCCTAGGGCCCACTGTAACTTTTATTTGCAATCCAACCTGTTGATTAGATCACTGAGACCTGGGTGAAGGGAAATATCAGCTGTAACATCAAGAAGTTTTTAAGTGGCGCTCAATCACCACTATTTCCTATGGTCTGGTCCACTTGGGAATTGGATCTACCTCACTCTTGAGCTCATGCCTTAATATGCACTCACAACATGGATGGACGAAGTAGATAAAACACATACATCATGGTGATACCTATCAGTACTGAGGTGGGTACTGGTGGTGTCACTACCGAATTCGAGTCCCCCAATTACCAGTCCTGCTGCCTGCCGTGGGTAACATGAAGAACAATCGCCTTGCGCATATATTATCCAACAGTTGATTGTCCACCTCTCACAAGTGCAATTAAGATTTATAAATTCTCATGACATTCTCACAAAATTTTCTTATCAAATGATATTATCCTGAGGTTTTCAAACCATGGGTGGTTCTAATTTTTCCGCAGTCTAAAAATAAATCATTTTATACCTATGTTTTTAAAATCATTTACTACTCTATAATGAATGATCTGTAATTTCTATATTCAACAGATATTTCAAGGAAAAAAAACTTAAAATTTTGAAGATCTTACCTGCGCACGGACTATTTGATTGTACTGTTTCTGCATGCCTCCGAAGAGCATTTTGCTTCGAACAGCATCAGTGGGGGGATGATCTCTCATCCGAGAAACTTTAGTACTCTCTTGGAGTTTGATTGTGGTTCACATGCATGCACTCATAGAATGTAAGCATGGGGAACATGCAAAATAAGTCAAACCGTGCAAACTGTGAGTCCCACTATTGATGGTTTTAAATCAACAATCAACCTAAAATGCTGTCCTAGCTGGCCCATTAATGGATATGAACTGGACGGTTGAGAACCCAGTCAATCGTCTGAATTCATTAAGCCAATTAATCAAAGAATAGCTAATCTCAATGACTATTTGCAATCCTTAGTGAATATCTACGGTCTTTAGAGAATATCCACAATCCGCTATTAATATCTGCGTTCCTCCAAGAATATCCACAATCCACGTGGTCTCACCATTCATACAAAAAAAAAAAAAAAAAAAATCTCCACACTTTTTTTTCTTTTACAAACTCCTACCATTTATACACATCAAATGAAACCATCAAATGAAAAAAAAAAAAAAAAAAAAAACATAAAAACTTACCTTCACTCACCATTAGCTTTCACTTCAGAGATTGCGTCCGGAAAACTTTAGAAAAAATATTTTTTTTTCCGCTGAGGTTTGGACTTGTTCGAAGCTTGTCAAAGATTTTTGCCATCACTTACAATATTTAGAAATTGACCATATAACTACCAACTGTCGATGAAACTTTAGCTTCGTGTAATCCCATAAAGTGAAAAAAAATAAAAGACAAGAAAAAAAAAAACTAAAACTAAAACAAATTGGCATGGTGCGGTAAGGGACCCACGTTATGAACTCATCCACATCTTGTAGGGTTCACTTGGTTATCTTGAAGCAAATATATCACTTTCACATGTAAGAGGTTTTAATTTCATGTCACAGGCCCGCACTTGAGGGAAAAACTTATCACATATGGACCACAACGGAGGAAACAGTTCAAAATTAATGTATATTGTTAGTGTAGTTGTGGGTCATAGAAAGCTTAAAACAAAAAACCAAAAAGGCCCTTTTACGGGTTCACAATTGTTCGATTAAAATGAACGGATCAGATCGGCCAAGGGGTGGGCTGAATCCCTATTTTTGGTGGGGTCACGCTTTCTTAAAAAAAGTTCTCATCTCGAAACAAGAGCCCGCCGTATGAGAGTTAGTTGTAATAGATGAGCATTTTTGTCCACCGAAAAGAAAAAAAGGTGATTTCAGGACTAAAAAGCTTAAGTGGATTTTGATAGAATGCGGGACCTCTTTCCACCACCAGATTGCAAATTTGTCATTCATCTGGGCCATTCATCAAGTACAACACACCAAGAAAAATACTTGGGGCCAGAAAAGCACGATAGTAAACACATCAAGTGTGCCACGTGCATTAAATTTGGGCCATAGGTTTTCTTTACTAGACGCCCAATTTCCATGCAGGTGGGATGTGCATACGAAAATTACTTTTTCTGTGGAACATGCTCTAAGTGCACACCATCATATGAATGACACAAAGCTCTACCATGGGTGCCCTATGGTGGGAGAGGCTCTGCCACGATGTGGCCTATTCTATAAGAAATCCAGGCAACAAGTCACGCTAGAATGATTTGTTCTTCTCAAATTCATGTTGAGGATAATTTGTGTTAGTTCTCAATATTGCGGAATTGAAGAGGAGCGTACAGTGCATCGAGTATGGAGATTAAATAACTTGATTGGGCCATTTGATTTCTGTGATCTGGATCTTCCTCTCCTGAAACGACTGTAGAGAAAACCTGCAGATGAGAATACGATTTTCTGTGTGTTCCAGATGGGGAACCAAACACCCCTTAAATAGGGATTGTTGAGGGTGTTGCAGTATTTGAAACCCATCGAAATACTGCAACCCCTGCTCCACACGAATTTAGTTTCTTTAGAATCCATGTTCAACTGTAACACTGCCTCTCGACAGTTTTAAATGCACTACCCTCTCTTATCTTTGCGAGATCACGATTGTAATGGAGTCCACTAATCAATCCATACAAATCTTGACATCTGTATTAGATTTAGGCCGTTGATCAGTTAGGCCCACTATATAGAAAACTTACAATTTAGTCTTTTCAAATTATTTAAATGCTCATTTGGACTATGTTTTACATCAATATTGAATGGTAGAAGTGTCATTATCTTGATTTTACAGTATTTGTTGAAATATTTAATTCAATAGTCAAATGCAAATATAACAAAAGACTTATAAAGAAATTTATAGTTATTACAATTTTAATTTGTATTGTAGTGAAAATCTTTTATCAGCACAAACACATTAATATGGGATTATAATTTGTAATTCATGTACTTTTATAACAAATTAGCAATATAATTTGTAATCCAAACATGCCCTTAGGTGGCATGGAATTGCATTTGGTCCCATAGAAATTCTATGCAGCAATTGGAAATTGCAAGAAGGATTGGATTAATTCAAGTATCATATCATATCTAGTCCCAACAGTAGATACTGCAGGGTTTATGATGGATTTCGAAATCCACTACATATGTGGGACCTATATTATGTATATGTTTTATCCATATTGTTCATTTGCATGCACCCTACACATGTCATTCGAGTTACATATGCATACAAGTGACTGACATGGTTGTGAAATATAGTCTGTTGATTACAATTTTATAGTCTATCGAACATAGGTTTCACTTAATACAATACTCTTACTATAGGATGAATTTCATCCCAAACTTGAGATGGTCAAAATACCATCGTATATCCAAACATGCAGTCATTGTGCAATAATAATATTAATTCCATCTAATGCAATTCTATACCATTTAATCCCATGTCACAAACTGGACCAATATATGAGCTTATTATCATATTTATATGAGTGTCCTATTTGTTTCACCAATTATTATAGTGATGTTAAAGAAAAAGAATCGTATTTATTAATTTACTACCACTAAATCAAATATAAAAGATGAGTATATTAATTTATAATTCATTATACCTTTTCATAGAGTTCGCATGAGCCGAGCTCAAGTTGAGCTTTACAGAGCTTGAGCTTGGCTTGATCAGTGGCCCACTAAGCTTGAGTTTGGCTTGGCTTGAGCATCGAGCTCAAAACAGCCGCTCGAGCTTGGCTTGCTGGTCGAGCCGATTGAGCTCGAACTCGAGCCAAGCCGAGCCAAGACGAGCTTTGTCCTTTTTTTTATTTTTTTTATTTTCTTTTTTTTTATATGAGCGTATAACTATAACCCTAGCCCGACCCACTGACTCAGCCCAACCCACTCGACCCAACCCTATCCTGACGGTCCCGACCCACTGACTCAGCCCAACCCACTGACCCAACCCTACCCAGCTACCCTACCCAACCCAACCCAACCCAACCCAACCCAACCCAAACCCTACCCAACCCAACCAGCTGACCTGACGGGCGACGGCTACCCCAATTCGATGGCCCGACAAAAAAAAAATCCCAATGGCATTCTGACATTCTCTATTTTTTTAAAAATAAAAATAAAAATAACCTAAATAAGAAAAAAATAAAAAGAAGCATACTTGGTCTGGTCGCTCGTTGCCTCACTAGGCTGGGATGTTCGCTGTTGAGTCGGGAGTCTCTACTCGTGGGGTCTAGTCGCTCGTTGGCCGCTCATTAACTGGGCTGGGGCATTCGTTCGCTGCCCGCTGGAAGGTGGAGGAAGGAAGCTGGAGAGAGAGAGAGAGAGAGGGTCCGAGGAAAAGAGGGAGGGAAGGCTGGACTCTTGAGGGGCAAGGCAATCGGGTGGGCAAGGGGGCACGGTTGGTAGAGTTTTGTCATTTTAAAAGAGAGAAAAATGAGATGTGGTCGGGCGTCAAGTAGGGTTTTGTTATAACTTATGATTATATTATATATATAAATTTATATTATATATTATATAATATATATAAATATTTTTAAACAAGTTCAAGCCGAGCCGAGCTGGAAGTCCAATCGGCCTAGGAGCCAAGCCAAGCTTAGTTTGTGTGCCGCTCTACTTTTTTAATGATAATACCGTTAAAATCTCATGTCTAAAACAAGCATCAGCCCTTAAACAGAACATGAGAAACCGTAGTCGAACGAATTTTCTTAGCCAAACAAACGGGCTTAAATGCATTGGCTATGAAAAAAAATTAAGTGATAGGACAATCTAACGGTTCATTTATTGTGAAAGATGGGCTGTTGCTTTAACTATACCCTTCAGAATCACCGATTACATGGTTAACATAACGTAATCACAATGCAAGCGTCGAACGCGCAGGCATGAAAGAAATAAATACTTTAAAATTCAAAATAATATAAAATAAAGACCGTTGGATCGATGTACAGGTAATGGTCAAATGGACAAAGAAAACGTCTGGTGGTGCAACGAGAGAGGTGAAATCAAATCTTCAACATCATCGATGGATGCGATTCTTCGATCCATGATCCATCCAGGATAGGACCCATGATTCAAACAGTCTAAAACGAAGGTGCAGTGCAACGTGTATACCCCACTCGGGATGGGCCACCTTCTGTATGGTTCTCCAGCTAATGTTAGGATGTGATATAAAAAAAATGAGTAAGATCCAAAACTAAGGTGGGCCACATTACAAGGAACAGTATGGATTGAACGGTCACAATTGAAACATTACTGGGGCACACCGTGATGTTTTATATGTCATCAGACCCTTCATAAGTTGATTACCAAATGGGATGAAGGGAACACACAAATATAACCCCGATCCAAAACTTCCGTGGGACCCAAGCATTTAATCCCCCACTATTTCTTGTGGTGTGGCCCACCTAATTTTGGATCCACTTCATTTTTTTTTGGAACACCACTAACATAAGCGGGATAAACTGATGGACGGTGTGGATATCACACAGGAAATCACGGTAGGGCCCTATAGAGTTGGAGCGGATTAGGTGAGAACTCGGATCCACCGAGGTGGGTGGAACCCCTGACTGTGGGGCCACTTTGATGTATGTGATTACATCCACGCCATATATCTGCATTGAAAGATCATTTTAGGGCATGATAAAAAAATGAAGCAGTTCCAAATCCCATATGGACCATAGTACAGGAAACAGCGGTGATTGACCATTAAAAATTTCCTGTGGGCCACAAGAGCTTTGGATCATGATGATATTTATGTGGTCTCTTCATCTAGTTGTTTTTCACCTTATCAACAGGTTTGATGGAAAATAAACATTCCGGTGGAATCCATTGAAAATCCATGAATTTTTCAATGGTAGAGATTCAATCACGTCTGTTTCTGTGGTGTGGTCCACCTGATATTTGAGTCAGCTTAATTTTTGGTATCGTACCCTGAAATGAGCTTTCAAAATGGTTGGACGGTGTGGATTAAAGACATATACATCACTGTGAGCCCCACAGTCAGGTGTCCCACCGACCTAGGTGGATCCGGTGTCTCAAGTAATCCGCTCCCCTATACAGCTTTGTGGTGGGCCCACATAGTTTAGCAAATCACTCTCTAATAAACTCGTCACCACCATTTATTAGTAAATCATGCCAAAACGTATTACAAAGATTTTGTACTGTGACCAACGCTCTCTCGCCTCTCTCTCTCTCTCTCTCTAGATATAAGCACCTCTGCTTGCGTTTAAACCTTTCTAAGAACACTCATCTTCCTGAGAGGGAAGCAATTCTCAATCTGAGGAGAGAATACCCACATTTCTGTGCTTGAAAATGGCGTTTCTTTTCAGGGATAAAGGTATAAGCGAGTCGAAGAGACAAACGGCAAATCCCAAAATCCTCATTTCTGATCTCGCCTACCCTTTCGGCAAGTTGGGCTGTGATCTCTCCGACTCCGAACTGCGAGAAATAGCCTACGAGATCTTCCTTGCCGCCTGCAGATCTTCCCTTTCAATGCCATTGCTCCAAACTCCTCAGCAATCCGATCGAGGCAGCGCGGGCAAGCTGGAGAAGTCGATTTTGCCGACGCCGCAGGCGTCGTCGCCGTCACCGCAGAGATCCGCGACGTCGAGCGCGGCGAGTAAGATGAAGGCGGCGCTGGGGTTGGGTTCTTCTTCTTCGAAGAGCTCGGGGAAGGAGAACAGCCCGTTGAGGCCGAAGAAGCCGGTGACTGCTGGGGAGCTCATGAGAGTCCAGATGAGTGTCTCGGAGGAGGCGGATTCCCGTGTTCGTCGTGCGGTGCTGAGGATAACTGGCGGACTGGTAAATGCTCTCTGAATTGCCTTTTCGTGCTTTCTTTCTTTCTTTTTCTTTTTCTTTTTCTTTTTCTTTTTCTTTTTCTTTTTTCTCTTCTTTTTGGATCATGATTTTTGTTGTGGGTCTGTGAGTTTGGTCCGATGCTTGGTGACGTTGGGTTCGAATTTCTTTTTCCTTAGTCATGGATCATGGCTGTTGTTATTGGATTCTAGGCATTGTCTTGATCAGATATGGATACCGACTTTCTCATCTCATCTTATGAGCATTCATTTGATTTTAGTGGACCCCAAATAGCTGGGACAAGTTTTACAACCTATGGTGATGGTGGTGATGATGATTTGATCTTCTCCAAGCTTAGTTTTCATTTTCTTGTTTCACATGTGTTGATCTGATATTCTGTTATTCTTCTTTCTTTGTGCGCGGTATGGTAGTAGTCATGGTTTTGAATTTGAACTAATCTGTTGTTGATTTTTACAACTGATTTATCGTCATGTTTTCTGCTACTGTTGATTGATAGCATCTATCTATATCCTGCAGTGGTTGCAATTTGCGATCACTTTGGTTGGAGATTTCCTGGAGAAATTCTAAAGTCTGTCAAATGAAATATAATTGCATGAGAAACATATGGATCTCTGCTGTGTACATGCTGACTCGTTGGAAATTTGCTTGTAATCCTCATACAGAGTTAGCCACTGGAAAAATGTAATTCCTTGTTGCAGAGATGCTTCAATTGTTGAGAAATCATCTTTCAACAATCATGTTGGTGTTTTTAGCAGATAGACATTTCTCATGAGATGAAAACTTAGTTTATATTTTCACCATTTTCTTAGGGCTTGTTTGCTGGATGCCTAAAAATGATTGTCTCATTTTAGTTAATTGTAATTACATATTATGGATTTTCATAATTTTCTTATCCCATTTGAAAACTTTCTTATCCCATCCATTCTTCAATACCCGTAGTGGCAAGAACATGTATTTCCTTGTGAAAAATGACACTCTTTTAAATACTAGCTATGTTGCCAATATCTTAGGAAAACACAGTGAAAAAGACTAAATCTAAGCCATTTTAAATCCGTTTTGTATTATGTTCAAATGATTCTGTGTATTATGTCGTCTATGGAAAAGAGATCCTGAGACCTATGAATTGTTTGAAAAGAATACGAACGATTTGCTTAAGCATTTCTGCAAACAGTCAAAGATTTTTTTTTCTTTACATTTCTTTTTTCCATTGCATGACCATTTTTATCCCCTTTCGGAACCACTGCATATGTAGATTCCCTTTAAAATGGCATTCACCTTATTTTGCTAGCAGTGTTGTTACTTACATCATGATTCACAGATTTTTGGTGCAACATAATATCTATAATTCTGATAATTGTTGAGTAAATGCTGATACTTCATCGGCAGTTTCAAGTTCTCTCCTCTTTTTTTTTTAAATCTTTTTCGTTTCTTTTTTGTTGTTGATTGGCTGGTAAGCTAGGTTCAAATCTGAGACCTCAATGTTGAAATTCACCGTCTACTGTTGATCTACTGGCTCAAATTCTTGCAGTTTTGCTAGCTTTTTGTCCTGTCTATTTTTAATTTTCTTGCAGGTGAGATCTTTTTTATGATCGGTGTGGATGCTTATATCCTGGTGTTCTTATGTTCTCAAATGTCTCAAGGAGGATGTATATTCATTTAATCATGTGTAGTCCTACCTTATTATGTTTGCTTCATCACTACTGAGCAAGTCTACTGCTTTATCTCTTCTCAATCAACACCTAAACTTTCATCTCATGGACGAGTTCCAAATGATTATCTCTGTTTTGCTGTCCTTTGTTAATACAGGGACACAAATGTTCAACCATGACTAGTGTAGGCCACTGTAACAAGGGCATCATTTTCTATTTGTTTTGAAAAGAAAGTAATGGTGCTGATTATTTTGTAGCACCATTGCGGGTTTCTGTGTGATTGACCACGGCTTTTGTTTATGCTTGTACAGCATGGAAGAAGCTTCGAATCAATGGTTTTGCCAGTAGAGCTATTACAGCAATTAAGGGCTTCAGATTTTCCTGACCAGCAACAATTCACTACCTGGCAGATGAGAAATTTGAAGGTTCTTGAGGCGGGGCTCCTTATGCATCCTTTTAAGCCATTAGAAAATCCAAATTCTGCCTCGCAATGGCTTCGGCAAATTATACATGGAGCTTCGGACAGACCAATAGAAACTGGGAAGAATTCTGAGTTGATGCAAGGCTTGCGCGATGCCGTGACATCTCTTGCTTGCAGACCGTTTGATGGGTCAGCTCCTGAGACATGCCACTGGGCAGATGGGTTTCCGCTGAATCTCCGACTGTACCAGATGCTATTAGAAGCGTGTTTTGATTGTAATGTTGAAACATCAATCATAGATGAGGTTGATGAGCTTATAGAACTAATAAAGAAGACTTGGTTGGTCCTCGGCATGAACCAAGTGCTCCATAACCTTTGCTTCTCATGGGTTTTATTCAACCGTTTTGTAACGACAGGCGAAGTGGAAAATGATCTGCTGTTTGCTGCTGAGAATCAGTTGGCTGAGGCTGCAAAAGATGCAAAGACAATAAAAGATCCTGCATACTCTGAAATCTTTAATTCAACATTGGGTTCGATATTGGGTTGGGTGGAAAAACGGCTACTTGCCTATCATGACACATTCCATCCTGGAAATGTCGCGTCAATGCAGAGTATTGTTTCTTTAGGGGTATTGTCTGGAAAGATACTCGAAGATATATCTCGTGCGAAAAATTGCCGCAGGAGGAGAGAACAAGTTGATGTAGCTCGCAACAAGATTGAGATTTACATCAAGTCATCACTCCAAACTGCTTTTGCTCAGGCAAGCCCCATTTATTTATTGGTTCATGCCATCTAGTAAACTTCTTCCTGAATTCATTTTGCTTGGGCTGCAACAGATTCCCATCTAGCATGGGTTGCTTTGTGGTGCCCACATACAGAAATGGTCTGATGTCAATCTACTTGCTGCTACTGTCAATGGACATTGGTCCAAAATGATGCCGATCAGATGATCTTGATCACTGTGTTTTAACCTTGAATACAGCCCATTGACTATTGTTTTTCAAATTACATCTGAACACTGCTAATTGATAGTCAGAATCATGAGTTTGCCATGATTTTTTTTATCATCATCCATCAAAATTAGCACCGGGAAGATGGACAATCCCCTTCGCCTGAAAGTATCTGCATGTGGATCCCATTTGGCAACACATACTGGTGGCAATCTGTCATGACCACATCTGAAGCAAACTTATTTTCTATCGTACGTGTATCCTTAACAATTGACTTAAAAAAAAAGGGACATAACTGTTGTATTGATGACTCATTAATTGGTTTGATCTGTCTTAAGGCAGGGAATGGAGAAAGTAGCCTCAAGCAGGCGATCATCTAAAACCCAGCCAAATCCCACTCCATTTCTTTGCATACTTGCAAAGGACATAGGCGATCTAGCAAGTAAAGAAAATGAAGTATTCAGTCCGATACTGAAAAGATGGCATCCTTTAGCTGCAGGTGTTGCTGTTGCTACCCTTCATCGTTGCTACGGGAATGAATTAAAACAATTCATCCAGCGTGTCACTGAGCTGACACCTGACACTGTCCAAGTTTTGGAAGTTGCAGACAAGTTGGAGAAAGATTTTGTGCAGATTGCTGTAGAAGATTCAGTCAACAGTGAAGATGGTGGGAAAACAATAATTCGTGAGATGCAACTTTATGAGGCTGAATATGCAGTTGCCACTCTGGCTAAGGCATGGATAAAAACAAGGGTCAACAGGCTAAAGGAATGGATTGACAATAATGTGCAGCAAGAGGTATGGGCATTCTCTGTCTTCCATGACTTCATTCCCCCTGTAATTAAATTTCATATTTTTGAGAAGCATGTAATTTAATACTTCGTTGCCTGTTGGTGTTGGAATATTGGTTGCTTCCAGGGTCACCTAATGGTCCGTAAAGGAACTCAAAATTCACTGTTTTGAAAATGGGACAAGCAACTGGACCGGCTAGGTCACCAGGTGCCCAAATTGGGCTTCGACTGGTGCATAGAAGTTCCAAAAAAAAAAATTATTCAAATTAATTATGAAAAATTAAAGGGAAAAGGTATATAATTGTTGATGAGAACTAAATGTTAAATGATTACTAAATATTATTCAAATTGTAGTTATAGTACCAACAAAAGTATTAAGAGGAAATTCGCCTAGAAGGTTTGGAGGGACTTTTGTAATCTTTTCAGTGAGCCTTGGGCCATGCCGGGTGTGGTTGGATATATTATCTTATGGCCTGGACTTGCGGGCTGTTGGAAAGAGGAAAAAAGCCCTTTTGTACCTTTCCAGCCTCTCTTTTGTGGTCTTTATGGAAAGAACAAAACAACCGTACTTTCAAAAGTAGTTCTGAGTCTAATGAAGCGGTTTTCCTTAGGGCTTGAGTGGTTGGGATCAATATTTGTAAGTGGGGTGATCTCTTGGGTGTTTGGACTAATGTGTTGTAATATTCTAGAGTGAGGGGAGCTGGTGGGTTGGCCTCTCACCGTCCTGTTCTTGCTTCATTCCCTTTCATGTTTCTTTCGTTTTGTTTGGTTTTAAAAAAATTCATTGCTGCTGTACCCAAAAAAAAAGAAGGTTTCGATAGAGAGTTATTGGACAGTCAACAGACCAGGCTGGCTTCTTGGGCTTTCCAGCTTGGCCTGCTTTGGGTGGGACTTGGGCTGTATCTGAGACCTCATTGACCCTGCCAGTTTAGCGTTTAAAGGCTATTTCATAATATGTCATGCATGGTGGGAAACACCTAATATACTGCACAAATGTGCGTAGTCAAGCTCGGGCCAGACTTGTGCACTGGCGTTACGTAATCATGGCAGGGCTCGAGCCTGTTTGTTTTGGCCCATGGGCCAACGGCTTGGGGCTGGGTTTTTATTTATGGGCGGGGCTTGGGCAAACCTTGGCTGGCCTGTTGACAGCCCTGGAGAGTGAATAGATAGAGAAGTACAATGAGAGAAGTGCTGGCGGTGAATGTATAATTTTCAAGGCTTTTTATTTTGATCAGAGAACGACCATGCATTTAAGAAATTTCACACGGAAAAGCGCATACACTTATACGTGCATACATACACATCTGATGTAGTTTATAATTGCCCTGCTCATCTAGTCTAAATATTCAAAGGGTTTTTTTTTCCTCCTTAAATCTTCTTTTTGGCCATTGTATTTTCAATGCCTCGTGTTTTTTTTATATCTTTCGTCAAATGTGTTCATATGTTTGTTTAGTTTGCCCCAAGATAACCTGTTGACTCTTGTGTTTTTATAGGTTTGGAACCCGACGGCAAATAAGGAGAAGTTTGCTCCCTCTTCCATCGAAGTTCTACGAATAACAGACGAGACTTTGCATGCTTTCTTTCAGCTGCCAATGAGCATGCATCAGGCCTTGCTTCCCGACTTGATCATTGGACTTGATCAAAGTCTACAACACTACATAACAAGGGCAAAATCTGGTTGTGGTATGTCCTGAAAAGCCACAAAAGATTTTCAGAATGTTGTCTTAAACCTTAAAGGGAAATGCAACCAGGACTTGATTGCACGCACAGCATGTGGCACATGTGCAAGACCCAAGCCTCTCCTCATCAGGCGGGCCCCACCATGTACGTCCTCCGGCCAAAAATCCGGCTTAGTTCATTTGTCTGGTAGGCCAGATGTAAGTTGAATGTGGACGGATGATTCTTTTAACTGCACCTTTCTTTTATACACATGTGGCTCTCCTGATGAGCAGGTCAACCAATTTTGGGACTTCGACATCTACATGGTGGGGTCCGCATGCATGTGAATTACTTTCTCTCACATATTTTTCAGACTGATAATGTGGGCACAAGTGCACTGCTACATCATGTCAGCAGGGCTCAAACTTAAAAATTTGTTTGACAGATTCTTACTCCATGTTTGCAGGAACACGAAATACTTACATTCCCACTATGCCAGCATTAACCAGATGTGAAATTGGGTCGAAGCTTCAGGTTGTATTTAAGAAGAAAGAGAACTTGCAAAGCTCCCACCAAAGGAAGTCTCAGGTTGGGGCATTCAATGGTCATGACTCCTTTGGACTGGTGCAGCTATGCGTCCGCATGAATACCTTAGACCACATCCAGACAGAGTTGGAGACCTTGGAGAAAAGGATTGTCACTTATCTCAGGAACACCAAATCCTCCCACATAGACACTGCAAAGGGGGTGCAAAACAAGTTTGAGCTTTCATTAGCTGCTTGTCAGGAAGGGATCCAACAGCTCTGTGAAGCGACTGCATATAAGGTGGTTTTCCATGACCTAAGCCATGTTTTATGGGATGGTTTGTACGTAGGCGATGTGGCAACTTCAAGGATTGAGCCTTTCCGTAGAGAGCTCGACACAACTCTCGAAATGATCTCTTCCACTGTGCATAATCAAGTGCATAGCCGTGTGGTTACGTCATTAATGAAAGCTTCTTTTGATGGGTTTCTGCTGGTGCTTCTTGCGGGTGGTCCATCCCGTGCTTTTTCTCGCCAAGATTGTGAGATTATAGAGGATGATTTCGCAACCCTTAAAGATCTTTACATGTGCAACGGAGATGGGTTGCCGGAGGATTTAGTGGACAAGGCTGCAACCCCGGTGAGACATGTCCTTCCCCTTTTTCGTGCAGACACAGAGAGCCTAATTGAACGGTTTAGACACTTGGCTTTTGAGGCATATGGCCCTTCTGCCAAATCAAACCTTCCATTGCCTCCGACTCCAGGCAACTGGAACCCAACCGAGCCAAACACGCTTCTGCGTGTTTTGTGCTATCGAAACGATGAAACAGCTTCCAAGTTTCTTAAGAAGACTTACAACTTGCCTAAGAAACTGTGACACCTTCAAGTAGTACAATATGTGGAAATCTGTATCTAATTACATTTCTGGTCCAGGGGTAGTATCTCAAGTTCTTTGGGAATTTTCTCCACATGCCCACGTTCCAATGAAGATTCCTTGCATAAAATACGGTCGATCCAAGATCTCCATCGAAGATACCTTGCCTTTCTCGACTTCATAGGGAAGGCAATTCTGTATGACAATACAACGTTCAGGAGATTGGATGTCGAGGAGAGTGGGCTGGTGTTTGAACCATTCTGGCCCGTTGTTTGAACCATTCTTTCTCATCATCTGGATGCCTTGACAGCTGTCTCCACTCTGAGCTATCTGGAAGAATTCTTTGACTATGAGAATTTTTCTTTATTGTTGCCGTTAAAAGAAAATCTTTATTTTTTATCAGTTTTTGAATGTAGTCTCTTTCCCGGGAGGAAATTCAGGTGATAGAGAGGTAATGAGAATGGGGTATGAATAATTTCTTCTACCTTCAAATGGATGGTGAAGGATACAATGCTAAACGCAATGTGTGAAATCCAATCTATCCATCAGGTTGGTCCAGCATTCTACATAATCTCCCAAAAATAAATCTGGCCCACTCAGCATGTGGGCATCAATACTGGAAACAGGTGTGGGGGTTAGAAAACTTCAGCTAAGTTTCTCAGAGCGGGACACATGTTTTCAAAACTTTGGCCCACCTGACCAGTGGATCAGCCTGATTTTTGGGCTAGGGCGTCAACAAAGTGGTTCTGTTATGATAAGATGGATTGGATCTTGGGCCTACTAGGATGGCACGTGTGTGGCACATACATGAGCTTTATTGAACTGGCATGTGTGCTTAGGCATTTACGCTTGCGCCACTTATGTATGGTATCTGGACTGTTCATGTATTGGATCATACCATGCATGGTCCATTTGCCAAAAATCATGCTAGTATTATGATGATCCTAGTTATGAATTGGAGTTAGGTGATTGAAACTGGTTGTTGGGTGTTTTTTTTTTTTTTTTTTTTTATATTCTTCTTTTAAATAATCCATTTTAATCATCCAAAGTCATCCAGCTAGTGGCTCTAGGATTGCCTAACTAGTAGTCCACATTCAGTAAGGTTCAAAGAAATGAATAGTCCAGACTGCATGCATGTGTATCATTTGGATTTCCTAGTCTGGTATCTACAATATTTACTAGTGTATTGCCTCTTGGAAAGTATTTGTTGAATCACTGATCTCAAACTTCCCTCTCTTTCGTGTATTTTGTGTTTCTTTCGACTTTTTGTCCTCACCCAATCATAACGAGAGATGCTAAATGGATTTGCAAACGAGATTAAGAGGTGAATCAAGACGCTTCCCAATGCGGCACACATGTGAGATCCAAGTTATGCACTTGAAAGAACATGACCTATTGACCTATACCAAAATTTAGGCTGCTATTCGTATCACATGCTACAAGTGTTCCTCCAATATAAGAGCTTGCTGATTTCCCTTCTAGCCATCCATTTTACTCTTATACCGTGGCCCTGCCTATAGTGGAATTCGCCTGATCTATGGGCCAGAGCATATCTACTGTGGAGGAACCTCATTGATGGCCCGCATGGTGGGCACACCTGCTGCAATTCACCTCATCTAAATCATTTATGCGTTTTTTATATACCAATTACCAAGTAATTCGGTTATTGTTCCTAAGGTGGTCTCCAAAAGTGCGAGAGTTAAATGGAATACTTACGTTAATGGGAGCAAGTCTCCCAATTCAGGATAAGGTACGGAAGCTGATCTAGCCAACACCTCCCACTGCAGCATTTGCCTTTCTAAATGTGTACTTTTGCCAGACCCAGTCCACCAACGTCTAAGCTTCAGGGACTGGGTCTGGCAATTCTGCAAAGAGAGGAGGCACTTTCCTTCCCACCTTCACCTGGTTCAGGAGAGATTGGATCAGATAGCTGCGAAAGCACCTATGCATCTCTAGTTAACGATGCATGCCTGTTTTTTATGGGCATTCGGACAAACCAAACCATTGAAGTTTATTCTGAAGAATCCAGGTGGTTTGGATGACATCTGAAGGTTGGAAGGAATTGCAAAATGTCGTCCGTTGATTCGAGCCAAACATGCAAGGGTACCAAAAAAAAAAAAAAACATGCAAGGGTACAGTGACTTCCACTCGGTTTAAATGCCATTGAAGGATGACATGAGACCGTTGGAGAGAGATGGAAATTTTCCACACTTTCAAGCCCACATAAACCACAGCTTGCAAGGATACAATGACTTCCATTTAGTTCAAATACCATTTCAGGAAAGCTTCAGATATGTACAAGAGGCCATATGGGGCAGTGGAGGAATAGGTGTCAATGAATTTCTGGGCCCTGTTGCGTATGTTACAGGATTGGGTCGACTTATATTTTTTTTGTTAAAAATCAGGTCTTTAGTTTAGACCCCGGCCCTGTCCTCAGGCATAGGATTCTGGCCCCAGCCCTTAATAGAGGCGAAACTGCCCGTTAGGTTGTACACAATTCACAGGCCACCATGCAAAACGACATGGAACAAGGCTTAGGATCAACTGATCAAAGCCATTCTTTAGAACAAGCAATCAGTGCGAGGCAACATCATGGACGGTTCAATTGTTGATTTAGACCAATTTTTCCACACTATCTTTATCTGCCCATCTTAAAAGAACCCTGAGAAAGAGACCGCCAACCTGAGCATTTAGTTAAAAAAATAAAGGATTTTCTCCTTTTTCTTTTTTCCATAATTAATCCATGAAGAGGCATGTCGTTCCTTCACATACCAAAAACACAGATAGGATTATCCTGGCCATCCATTTTGTGGTCCATGAATGACTGGTTAAGGACACTAAATGCTTCCTTGGTGGGGCAGGTGGGGAACGAGAATCTATTACTGTCCACATCGACAACATAAACTGCCTCTACAACAAAATGGAACACACAAAGAAGAAAGAAGCACATCCATATATACATTTTTTCTTCTTTGACTATGGGAAATATGTTGACCAACACACCGCACAACTGCGTGCATCAACTTTTAATTTTTCAACTACAATTTCTAAAATGATAACTATACAAGTACATTTTAGCTTGAAAAAATCGACCGTCTCATGTTTGGAATGACCATATGAAACAAAATCCCAGCACTCGGTATTGTGTAATTATCGGATCCTAGAAGATGTGTGTGTCCCCGATTTTGTGTAATTATGGGATCCTAGAAGATGTGTGTGTCCCCGAGCCTCAAATTTGTATATTCCAACACGGACCTTGTGATCCAGATTACTTGACATGAAGAGCCTCAGTGGATGGGGGATTTGTTCAACAACAACCTCCCATATCGAAAGACTATATGTATCTGTCCTTGGCCATCTCCCCCATTGAAGATGGGGACCGTTGGGCTTTCTCAACTGCTTACTTGCAGGATTCCACCTTGTGGATTTTTGGAGAATATCCATCCTATCTGGGGCTCAACATATTAGAAAACCAGGATCATTGTGTAAGGACCCCAAGTAAAACCCGAGTCAAATGCGACAAGGCAAAGGGAGATTCAAACAACTGGACTTCACTGTACCCTGCAACTATGCTCCTCTCCACTAAATCAATTCTTTCAAGTCATAGTCTTCATTGTGTCACTCAATTTTCAAACTCAAATGAATAATTTTCTACTGAGAATAATGCACATATCCTTCGCTCAAGAATCATAGAATTCCCCATTTGCATGAGCTTTTGCTCCGTTGGCAACAGAACTGCATGAAGCACCTAATGATTTTCTCAAAAGCCAGAATAGCAAATGCTACTGACCTGTTCTCAAATTCCTCCATTGCTTTCTTCTCTAAGCCGTTCAAACAGTTTCATAAAACTAGCTCTTCCTTGAAAACTATGATAATCACGGGGGAGGAGAGAAAAAAAGAGAGATACAAGATGAAAGGAAGAGACTACAAAATCTCTAATCAGGCATTCATATTTGTCAAGGGCGAAAGGGCCAATTTCGCCAGTGCAGCCCCCTACAGGGCTAGGGGCTCATGCACATATATTGAATGAAAATTGACTTACCCTAGAAAACTTGTGTTATGCATATACTTCAATGCCATGGATTTTTCCTCTTTCCACCCCCCTTTTGACTGGTCGGTGAACTTGTTTTTGAACCCTGCAGAAAAGCAAAAAAAGATTGTAGGTGGTGCCTTGGCCCATAATGAGTTGCAGAATATATAAGTTAGGGCTAGTGGTCCAATATACCGATTTCGGTTTCTTTGTCTTTCCTCGGATCCTATTCTTTGCAGGTTTCAACTTATAAATACGCACCATCCAGTGATGTGTTGTAAAAACCTGAATCAATGAAAGATCGTGTTAGTGAATTGATGAACTGAGAAAATCAAGAAAGGACAATAGTTCAGAAGTTGCATCTTTGCAAACATGCACACATCAAACCAGGGGCAATCCGGTCATTGTCAAAAGATTAAGGTTATTTTCATTGGAAATAAGAGCTCCATTTAGGGCTGTCAGTGGGCTCTGCTTGGGCTAACCAAAATCAAATTTTCGAATAGGCCCAGCATGAACAGTTAAAATCCCGGGCCATGGACAGCCTATCTCCAACGTGGAGAAAAACAAAAATATAGTGTCATTGAATATATCCAAATTTTGAGAAAAAAAAACAAACAACACTGATTATGCAATAATAGCCCCTGTAAAGAAATACTATAGCAAGTATACACTTCCAACAAAATTTTGCAGATGACCTGACCTCCTCAAAATGGGTTAACTTGAAATACTTCTTTCCAATTTCTGTCCTCCTTACTCTATCGAAGCCCTTGCCATCCGTTTCCACAAATCTAAAAAAGTAATAAAAAACAGGTGAAACCATAATGAGAATCCACAATGCATACTGATAAAATAAGTTCAAGGGAGAACACTCTGAAATTTGTGCAGACCTGTAATACGAGAGCTTGTACATGAGGCAATTCAGCATTGTTGGTGTGGCTTGAGAATCTATCCGGTATTGACCATCCCTCTGTTATACAACAATAGGGTGAAAAGACTGGTCATCAACTGCTCATTTCCATCCAACATTTCCAGCAGTAAATAATTTGTAGAAAAAATAGAGGATAATCCTTGTCATATTATAAATGTGCGTATGGTTTTTTTTTTTTTTTTTGAAGATTTTGTTAAAAACAAAAGAAAGCAGAAACAACAACAGAACGGGGCGCCAAGAAGGCGACCCAACAAATACCCAAGAAAAGCCAAATTACACCATTTAATTTAGAGAGACAAGAAGCCCATTCTATAACCAGCAATCTAGCCCTTTGGGATATGCCTTCCATCGGCTTACTAACACTATTAAAGCACCTAGCATTTCTTTGTTCCCAAACAACCCACCAGATTGCGAGTAAAGCCATTATCCAAAGCAGGTTCTTTTCTTTCCCTAGACCCACACCATGCCAAGAAGACGAGATGTGTGTATAGTTTCTAAAAGCAGTAAATCAGAAAGTACGATTCAAGATTTGACTTGTTTATGCAGTATAGTCAAATAATCTAAACTGAAAAAAAAAGGACATCATCTTAGATGGAATGCACAGCCTGAACACAATGACTTACAAGGTAATCTGGTTCCTTGATGTGAGGAAAGACACCCCCTCCAATGCGAACCATCCACAAGAACTTATTGATATCATCACTTGGGTAGCCAACAAGACCTGAAAAAATCACAGTAACCCTTCTGAATGAACATGGTTTCCTCTAGTAAAGGTTGTGAGAATTGTAGGGGTCAAATACAAAGAGGAAGCCCACCTCCAAAGACAACAAGAACATATTTTACATCCAAGGAGTTGAAAATCTCCCAGGCTGGCTTCTCTGTAGAAGACATGGCTGTGCCAACAGTTGCAATGTGTGTGTTATTCCATGTATTATTATCAACTATGACAGTACGGTTAGCCATCGCAGTTGTTTGGTAGCCGTAGTCCCACCAAGAAGCAACCTGCAACAATTATTTGATAAGCGCCAATATTGTATTGGTTAAGCTATGTTAGCTAGTCAGAATCCTGGCAGTCATAATCTACAAGCTAAATTAAGAACCTTGGCAGTTCAGGGAACAGAGATTGCCTACTGACCAAGCAGTCAACTGGTACCCATCTTCATAGGTAAAAACATGCAGTGTAGTATTCATAAAACCATCAATATCAAAATTGGAATTAATGGGACAAACAAGAACTAAGAATATAATTGAAGGGAAATATGAACAAATAAACAAAATAGGAACCATCTTTTATTCAGATAAGCCAGAGAATAACAGTTCCTGAAGGGACAATATTCTCCCAGCCAATTCCAGAAGCAGTAATTTCCTCATTATTGTGGCACTTCCAACAGTATGTTGCAAGGAAACAGACAATCACGTATTCCACATTGCTGATATAAAAAGGTAACTGATCACCTGCAAGCCATTATAGGTTAGCTTAACTCGTAACCTTTTTCTACAAGCATTTTCCTTAGATACATGATATTTTCAAGGGAAAAATTGTAAATGAAAAAATTAAGCATAAAAAGTGGGTAGTAGATACAACTGGTTGTAGGTGAATAGGTGATGAGACCTGAAAATGATATACCTTTTATTTCGAGTTACCTGAATATTCTCAGAAAGCAAAGAGATCAGGCATGGGTATATCACAAGCCACATCATTTTATGACAAGCAATGAAAGATGAAATGATATACCTTTTATTTCGAGTTACCTGAATGTCTTCAGAAAGCAAAAAGGCTAGGTCTTGGGTAAATCACGAGCCATGCCGTTTTTTGACAAGCAATAAAGCATGAGTTTCTTAGAAAAAAAGCCAAGATGTTTCATGATAAGCTTGTAAATTCACCAGTTGTCGCATGAAAAGGTAATGTTAAGTTTCACGTCCGACATATACGAACTCTGAGATGCGTTGAAATGGATTAGCAATTGTTGGATTTGCTTTGTCCTAAAGTTAATCAAAACTACCTATATAAATCTAATATATATATATATATATATATATATATATATATATATATTAGATTTTGGGCGGTTCAGATTTTGGGCTCACATCACATGTGATGAGTTCTCAAAAAATGCTCACGATTTCTCATGAGAACTGGTGCGCAGGTGAACATTCCTCTCTCTCTCTCTCTCTCTCTCTCTCTCTCTCTCTCTCTCTCTCTCTCTCTATATATATATATATATATATATATATATAGAGAGAGAGAGAGAGAGAGAGAATATATATATATATATATATATATTCTCTCTCTCTCTCTCTCTCTCTCTCTCTCTCTCTCTCTCTCTCTCTCTCTCTCTATATATATATATATATATATATATATAGAGAGAGAGAGAGAGAGGTAAGTGGTTGCTATATATATTTTTAACTCATGCTGAAATAGGTGAACAAGTTTGAAATTTGAATTTGCTTTCATTTTTCTTTTACCAGAAAGAATTATTAACAAAAGAAGAGAATAGAAAACATTCACGTCTTTTTTGAGATGCACTGAAATGGATTAAAAAAAATTGTATTTGATTTGTCCTAAAGTTATTCAATACGCTCACTCATAGAAATCTAGATTGGTTGATATTATTTATTTTTAACGTGTTTGGCATTAATTTTTTTACCTTTTTTCTGATCACCAAAAGAATTATTAATAAAAGAGGATAATAGAAACAAACATTCATCAATATAATAGAAACTGGGAATAAAGATTGCACGGAGACACCTTCCTTGGCCAAGTTCACAAATTGACGTCAACACTATCCTAAAGAAAATGGAGTTTTTGAGACTGAAAGTTAATCCTAAAGCACTACGGCATATATGATCTTAAGTTTCACTTCTGCAAAATCATGCCTAATGTAGGAAACAGATGTCTGCAGATTGAATTGTTTGTCCATTCCAAGGCTTGTTTGCTTTGGGAGCAATTTGAGACATCCATATTTTGACAAGGATAACACAATGGGAACTGGTTTCATTGTCAAGATAAGACTTTCTGAAACAAGTTTTTCCCGGGAAGCAAGGTGGGCGCTTCTTCCATAGGGAAAAACTAATAACTGCAGATGATCAGATTCCTGTTACCATGGGTGTTCGAATAAAAGTTAATATAAATGCGAAGAATAGAATAGAGGGTGCTTTTCTTTTCAGTTTGTTTCTTTTGTTTTCTGTTGCTGTTTCTTTGTCCGTTCTTGTTTTCTGCTTTTGCTTTCTTTTGGCCTTTGGCCTTATTAAAATTATCATATTTCAAAAAATATATAAACAGAGAATTCCACTGGCACCCCGTATATTGGCTCTTGTTGATAATAATAATAATAATAATAAATCAATCTGCAAATAATAAACACCAAAAAGTAACGCACATAATTTCTGATAAAACCGCAAATGAATTTTGTGGAGGAGAAATAAGATGTGATGATGCAGATGATGCATGCTGGAATATTACATGAAAAGAATTGAGGAAGAATCACCTTACAAATATAAAGAATAGAAGAATCACCTTATCATCCACCTCAGTATTATGGCTCAGCCAGGCATAAGCTTCTCGGAAATCATCGAAAACATGCAACCCATCATGCGAGTGAGATGACAAAACAATAGATGGTGCTGAATAAGCTTCTGCTGCTGCCCAGACACAATGAACCTACAATGAAAAAAGTTGTGTAATGTTCACGAAGTGAAAAATGGGATTATGAGAAGCAACATGAACCAACATTCTGTTTTTCTATGGACACAACATGAACCAATTAAAAGTGCAAATAAACCTAGAGAATTTCTAAGGGGATGTCCAGGAGTAACTATATTTGCATTGAGCAGAATGGCCATTGCAAAACATGGCTAATTCCCTCAATTCAGTTGCTTGTCTCATTTAGCCCACTCGTCATTTCAAGATGGTTTGACAGACTGTTTTCCATTCTGCTCAATGTGGAATGGGCTTCTGCAATTCCCAAATAAAAGCTCATTTCTATTTGGACATGCAAGTGTAATGTTTGAATAGCGTTCAATGAGTATTTGCCAAGGTATGCTAAAACAGTTATGTAATGGCCGTAATGGAAAAAAGGCCCCATTACGAGGCCGATACAGGATTTTTTTTTAAAAAAATGAAAAAAATGAAAAAAAGAAAGAAGAAAAGAAAGAAAAAGAAGAAGCCGTAATGGCTTGTATCGCAATGGTAACGATGGCATGCCACCGTTACCGTTACAGAATACCACAGTATTTTGCACCATTACCAAACTGGGCCTAAGCTTCATCATCGTCATGGACAATTAAATAGAATAATATACATAAAACATGGAAAGTCAACCAACATAACTTTAGAAAGGAAGAAACACGTTTTGAAGCGCATAGGGCCAGTCACTTCGGCATCAGGTCATGGGCGGTTGTCTACTCAAACCACTTTTTTTAATCAGTGGATGAATTTTGTTAAAAACCCCCTAAAGAGTAACTCTGCAGGAGGCACCTCTCCAAAGATAAAGCTAGCTCCTCACTTCGCACATTTTCATGATTATTTCAAGCAAAATCCGTCACAGAGCAGGTCGAAGTGGAAACTAAAATTTGACAAACTCCACCTTTGACACCGATTGCGAGGATAAGGATGATTATTCTTTTCTTTCCAAACTGCCCACAAAATAGCTACACACGGTTCCATAGTTTCTTCCAGTGCCCTTGAAAGGCGCCCCTCTCCAAGACATGACAAGAGAAAACAAAAGCTGGAAGAGTGCATTCAACACCAAACTATGCAAATAACCAATACAATATGACTGACAAAATAGAGCAATGGATGACCAAATGGTTCACAGATTCCCTATCCCTTAAGTGCAAGCAGCATGCATCAATGATAATTTTCTTTCTAGTTCCGAAGACGATAAATAGTTAGGACCTTTTTTTTTCTTTTTTTTTCTTTTTCTTTTTTTTTTTTTTTTTGAGAGAGAGAGAGAGAACAACAAAATTTATTAGAAGCCTGCCAAAAGGCGAGAAAAGAATACAACCCAACACCAATCAACAAGGCCCAAAAGGATTAGCAGCCGAGGCTACTTTAACATAAACAGCCCATCCCATGACTAAACTTTCAATTCTCCTTATGACCTCTTCTAGAGATGCGCAATCATTGTAGAAGCAACAAGCATTGCTGGCTCCCAAAACAACCCAAAGAAGCCATGATGATCAGCCTCCACAAAGCTTTACCAACTTTTCCTACTCCTCCCCCATGCCAAGCCCACAAGAGATCTTTGGCATAACCCAAGGAGTGTCAAGAAGACAGAAAAAATGCTCCCAAGCCTTACACACAAAAGGGTAGACT
Organism: Liriodendron chinense; assembly: GCA_003013855.2. Classification (NCBI taxonomy): domain Eukaryota; kingdom Viridiplantae; phylum Streptophyta; class Magnoliopsida; order Magnoliales; family Magnoliaceae; genus Liriodendron; species Liriodendron chinense. The sequence goes on along the minus strand of ML058461.1, from coordinate 11,732,239 downwards.
CAGGACCTTATCCAACCGACTAACCAAGAAAAGGGGATGATTCTAGCAAAGCGTACATCTTCCATAACCAAGAGAGTGGAGCAGTAATTAAAGTGTCCCCATTCCCATCTATCCAAATATGGTTCTAAAAAGACTTGACTAATAGGGCTCTTTCAGACTAAGTGAATTCACACTAACTGATTGATCTTCCGACGACAGGCGGCAAGTACACATGGTCCAATGGTCAAGATTGGGCTATGATGTCAAGGATCGATAGATTCCTAGTCTCGGCAGAGTGGGTGGAAAAGTTTTTGTTAGTCTCTCAGTGTGGGTTACCGAAGCCCATATCAAATCCTTGTCCATCTTGTTGGAAGTTGAGGAAGAGAATTGGGGCCTGAAACCTTTCAGGTTCAAGTTGGTGTGGTCAGAGGTGGAGGGGTTTTCCAAGATGGTTGAAGATTGGTGGGGTCCTTCGATGTTGAGGGCTACACCACATTCAAATTAAGCCAGAAATTGAAGCTCTTGAAAGGACAGCTATTGAAAGAGGTAAGGCCCTGTTTGTTAAATCTGAAGTCTGAAGCATGAATTGGAAATTTGAATCTGTAGTCTGAATCTGAAGTCCGAAAAGTAGTATTGAATTGGAACAACATGTTTGTTAACTAATCATCTGAAATGTCTGAAATATGTTAATTTGACACATTTGCCCCTATCTCCACATGAAACAGTCGTGATTAAATCCTACCATTAAAAACTTAGTGGATTCCACCACAATGCTTATTTGCCATCCAACCTGTTGATAAGGTCATAAAGAACTAGATGAAGAGACTACACACATAACATCTTGATAAGAAATTTTTAATGATTAATTACCAAAATTCCAATACTATGGTCCATCTGAGATTTGGATGTACTTTATTTTTTAGATCATGCCCTAGAATAAGCTTTCAATATAGATGGACAACATGGATATGGTCACATATATCACAGTGGGCCGCACAATAAGAGGTCCCACCCACCTTGGTGGATCCAGAGGATGCCGATTGCATAATGTATGTGGCCCCTAGCTATTGGACGGTGCTGTGTGGCCCCCACCATGATGTATGTGTTTTATCCATGTCGTCCATCCATTTTTCCATATCATTTTAGGAAATGATCCCAAAAATGAGGAAGATCCAAATCTCATGTGGACCACACCACAGGAAACAGTGGTGATTGAATGCCCACCATTAAAAGCTTCATGGGGACCACAAAAGTTTTGGATGAAGCTAATATTTGTGTTTTCCCTTCATCTAGGTTTGTGTGACCTAATGAATTGGTTGGATGGTAATTAATAAACATTACAGTGGGCCCTAGAAAGTTTTTAATAGCGGGCATTCAATAACTACTGTTTTCTTGTAATGTGGTCCACTTGAGATTTAGATTTGTCTCATTTTTGGGTATTCCATAAAATAATCTTGAAAAATAGATGGACGGCGAGGATAAAACACACATATCATGGTGGGGCCCATAAAGCACGGTCCAGTAGCCACTGGCAACGTCCTTAGGCAACCAGAGTAAACAAATTGGTGACCTCCTTTTGTGTGTTGGTGTCACCAAGTTCAGTGGACCCACTATGATGTATGTGTTATATCCAAACCGTCCATCCATTTAGTGAGAACGTTTTAAAGCCTAAGCCCAAAAAGGAGATGGATCCAAAGCTCCAGTGGACCATATGGGGATTGAATGTCTACCATTGAAACCTTCTTGAGGTCATAAAAGTTTTGGATCCATCTGATATTTAGTTTTTCCCTTCATCCAGGTTGTATGACCTTTATGAACAGACTTTTATGAACATCTTGGATGACAAATAAATATCATTGTGGGCCCTCTGAATGTTTCAACGGTGGGAATCATTTTCCTCATTGCTTTTTGTGGCGTGGTCCAGTTGAGCTTTTAACATGACTCATTTTTGGACACATGCTCTATATTGATCTCGCCAAATGGAGGGACGGTGTGGATATAATGCATACATCATGGTGGGGCCCACAAAACTTGGTCGGTCACAAAAAAGGGAAGTCGTGGGGTATGGCACATTACGCAATCCGCTTTCCTTGCGGATCCAGGGGGGGGGATTGGGTACTACCCGCAAAGACCTTGTTGTAGACGGATGGTCCTGCTGGGGCCCTATGTAGGGCCTACTGTGATGTCTATATTTTATCTATACTATTTATCCATTTTTTTTCATATCATTTTATGGCATAAAACACAGAACTAGGAAGATCTAAGGCTCAAGTGTGCCACACTATAGGAAACAGTGGGAATAGGGCGTCTACCATTAAAAACTTTTTGGGGGCTACAGAAGGCTCTGATCAAGCTGATATTTGTGTTTTCCCTTCATCTAGGTTTGTATGACCTTATGAAGAGGTTAGATGGCAAATAAACCTCACAGTGGACCCTAGGAAGGTTTTAGCGGTAGTCGTTCAATTCCCGTTGCTTTTTATATTGTGATCCACTTGAGCTTTGGATGTGCCTCATTTTTTGAGTTCATGCTCTAAAATGATTTGAAAAAGTCGATGGACAGTGTGGATCTGACACATAAATCATGGCGGGACCTAGAGAAGTTTGACACGTTAAAAGTTACCTATTCTAATTTGGGAGAGAAAATCTCTCTCGCAATGCATAGGGTAATTTTGGATTTAAAAAAATTCTACCGAGCGCATTCCATGTTCACCATTAAGCCAAGCTACTATCGCCGAAAAAAATCTGGGCAAATAATGGAGTGTTTTTCGAGTTTGGCGATAACAAACAACTATTAATACCGAGCACTTTCCTAATTCTGCCTTCCTTGATTTTTTTCAGAGTCAACAAACAGGCCCCAAGTGTTGGGGAAGCAGGAGACTAAAACTGAAAAATATCTTCAGCAAGATTTAAGCTCTCAATATCAAGGCAGAAGAGGCAGAGTTCTCAGAGGAAGAAAAGAATTTACGCGTGACGCTAGAACAAGACTACTTGGGCTGCTTAAGGGAGGAGGATATCAAGTGGAGAGAACTCTTGAGCCACTTAGTTCAAGGAAGGCAATAGATACACGATTACGATCTGATTCCAGGTCCCGAGAACAAATACGGTGAGATTACAGTTCCTGGGAATGATTACACGATCGGGCTAGATGCGACAAGATTAGCAACATTGTTGTGGATGGTAGAAGGATTGAGGAGAAAAATAGGGTGTGTGACTCGGTGTAATTTTACAAATATTTGTTGACAAGATAGGGTGGAGGAGACTACAATTGGATAATTTAACCTTTAGAAGTATGTCAAAGGAAGAAGCTGACTTGAGAGACTGTTTATTGAGGATGAAGTGAAGGCTGTTGTGAATTCCAATGTTTTCTCTATCAGTATCGACGAATGAATCGCACCCTTGGAATACAGAAACATATCGGTCATCACATGGAAACTATTGGATGTATCGTGTACTGCATTGTTGTTATTGGGAAACATTGGGAAATTGGTCGAATTTATCAATGAAACTTCAGGGAATGTGAAAGAGGACATCAATACACACTTAGAAATCAAAAGATCACAAAAAACAAGTTCACAAAATAAGTTTCCTTTGTATGAGGTCCTAAACTATGCGCAGTATAATAGAATTGATGCAACTATGTTCAAAATCAGTTCATATAATTAATAAATCTAAGAAGACATGCATGAAAATATAACAAATTAATTATCTTTAAAAATTGCACACTTGGCGTACAAGAAATTAAAATTAAATTGTCCAAATTATGTCTCATAACCCAAAAATTAGGTTTAATTCCTCATCTGGCGATGAGATTAGTGGACATTTACTGGACGGTTGAAAAATATTCAATGGTCTTGTTACAACAAACAAGTGTCCATGAATCAAAGGTCAAGATCATTCAAACATCTGATTTTCAGACCGTGACTTACGACGGCGGGTTCCACAATTAAATTGGTTTACTTAAGAGTTAATATATGGCACGTGTACATTTTTTTAGTGCATGCCTATCAAGTGTTATACATTGATAGAGTATCATATAACCTCCTTTTTTAAATAGAGAATACTTAGATACTTTGGTAGAGCATGACGAGCAATATGCAAACACAGAGAAGTTGCGTAAGTGGCATACAAAATAATTCAAAATAAATCATCCAAATTATAGGCACCAGTTTAGATGTATCATGGACCAAAAATAACTCTTATTTGGTTATGAAAATCATATATTGTTAGACGCCTGTTAAAGTGTTAGAAATGAGAAATATCCTATGGCCTTATTTCAAATAACAAGTGTCTACGAATCAGTGGTTATTATCGTACAACCAACCTGGTTTTTATACTACAACTTAACAGAAGTGGGATCCAAAAATTAATTGGTTTAATTTTGGGTTAATAATTTAATATATGTGCCACTTAATACCATTTCTAAGTGCTTGTGTATCAACTGTAAATACACAGCCAGAGTATCAAATACCCCAGCTTTTAAAGAGAAGGTCTCAGGTCCAACTGGTTGGACTGCAACTTATGGTCTACCCAACAGGTAAGTTCTAACATTTCATGTGCATTTGACATCTCACCCATCCAATAAGTTAGCCCCATTGCATGGATCACTTTGTGCAAAATTCAGGCACATCCACTTATTAAGCGGGCCACATTTGCATTGTATTATTTATCAATGGCTAAAAATTATTTTATATAATGTGGCCTACCTGAGTAGATGGGGCTGATCTTTGCACTAGTCGATCCTTGTGGTGGAACCAACCTATTCAGGGTTGGATGTTACACGATAGGTTGGAAATTATCCACTGGGGGTGGACCATTACTTGTGGTCCAACCGGTTGGACTTAGACCTTCTCCTTTTTTTTAAAATACATTAAGCTAAAATAAAAACGCCCACCCTTCATTTTTTTGGGGCCCACCATGATGCGGTATGTGACATCCACTCTGACCATTAGATGTGTAATCTCACTTTAGACCTAGGGCCAAAAAATCAGGTTGACTTGTGATTCAGGTGAGCCACACCAAACGAAACAGTTGGTAAAGAGACGTCCAACTTTGATTTGTACAGGGCCAACCATAATGATTATATAAAATTCACTCCGACCAATAGATGCCACAACAAAATTTAGAAATGGGGACCTAAACATCAGGCCAAACCGTGATTCACATGGGTCGCACCAGGGGAAATAGTTTGGAGGGTGAGCATTGCTTGTACACTGTTTACAATCATTTGGCCCAGCTAAATCTCGGATGGGGCTGATTTATGGGCCGTAGGCCTAACACGGGATGACACACATGGTGGATGGGTTGGATTTCACATAAACATCACAATAGAGCCCACCTGAGTCGGGTGATGTGTGGCGAGTAATAAAGGCTGATAGCCTTTCTTCTTCTTTTTTTTGAAAAAAAATGCCGAGATGTATAAGTCTCTTTTTCAGAGAGAGAGAGAGAGAGAGAGAGAGAGAGAGAGGAGGAGGAGGAGGAGGACAAGAAGAGGCCGTTTTTTTTTTTCCGAACAATTATTGATATTTGCATCAAATTTTTTTTTTTTTACCGATGAAAATTTTATTAGCCCTCGAAGCAAGGAAAGAAAGGAAAAAGAGAGAAACTAGAAAGGGAAAGGGACAGCAGGAGCTGCCTTAACGAAGGTTGCCCACTCCATCACCAAATGATCACTTTACAAATGATCTCCCTAACCCCCTCCTCATTTCTGAAACATCTACCATTTCTAGCCTTCCAAATAACCCAGAGAAGTTCCATAATGAGCAAACGCCAAACCGCTTTCCCAACCTTGCCGACTCCACCTCCATGCCAAGCCCACAAGAGATCATCCATCTTCAGCATAACCCAATCTATGTGGAAAAGACAAAGGAAAAACTAACATACCTTAGTAACGAAGGACATCAAATAAAAAGGTGATCGATCGATTCCTCATTCTCCATACACATCTTTACAAGCTATCGATGGTGAGAATCCTCTTCCTCCCAACCAACCATACAAAGGCAGCAACCCGAGGAGGGGCTCCATAAAACCAATGGAAATAAGGGAGGGAAACACCGGAGTGATCAAAGAGCAGATTATAAAGCGATTTAATCGAGAACTTCCCTGAACTCTGAGTTGACCAAATAATTTTGTCTTCTTGGAACAAGTTTATCTTGATCGAATCTAGCAAGAGCAATAGGACTAGCCGCTCCACAAGTTCCTCTTTCGATAGATTTCTGGGGCAAGGGGGAAACCAAACTATCTGACCGCCATCCGTCGAAACAGACTTGCACACCTCACTCAATTTAAGCAAATGAAACTTTGTACTCGACGAATCGCCTTTTCACAAGAAGTCCCTCCTAAGCTTTTCAATCTCTCCAAGACAGACTTCAAACATTTGAACAACGACAATAAGTACACCAGCATATTGGAGAACGCAAATTTAATCAAAGACAGACGACTGCCCAGCGATAGAGTTGTAATCTCCCAGGAAATAAGTTTCCTCTCAATCACCGAGTCCCATAAGTGCTTAGCTAGCTTCCCGATACAAAGAGGCAAACCTAGATACTTAGTCAGAAAGGAGCCAACCTTGCAACCAAAAATGCTAGCAAACCACGACAACTCCTTCCCCACATGAATTCCTAACAACTCTGCTTTCACCACATTAATTCTCAGACTAGAAGCTGCCTCAAAACACACCATAATCTTCCTCAAATTTCTAATCAACTCGTCATTCGCCTCATAGAAGAGAAGAGTTTCATCCGCATATTGAAGGTAATTAATACTGTCTTGGCAACCCTCAATTATAAACCTGGAAAAGAGACAGTTCTCCTTGCCCTTCCGAAGCATTCGACTTAGCGCCTCAGCTACAACCACAAATAGATATAGCGATAAGGGGTCGCCCTGTCTCGGGCCATGGGAAGCTCTAAAATACCCTTTCGGCGATCCGTTAATCAACACCGAATAAGAACAAGAGTGAATGCGGGATTTCATCCAACCCCTCCACTTAAAATCGCAACCCAGTCTCCCATGCATGTAGTCTAGGAAATCCCAGTCTACATGATCTTAGGCTTTCTCAAAGTCTAATTTGCATATCAGATCATTGTTCTTCTCTTTATGCCTGAAGTCAACGCACTTATGAGCTATAAGGGCGCTATCTAGAATCTGCCTATCGAGCACAAATGCCCCCTGGGATTCCAAAATAACTTTAGAGATAAATTCCCTGAATCTCAAAGCCAGAATTTTCGCTAAGATCTTGTAGGGACTACCCAATAAACTTATCAACCTGGAATCAGTCACTTGCTCGGCCCCTTCTTTCTTAGGAATTAAAGCTATAAATGAAGCACCTAATTCGGAACATAATCTGCCATTATCGAAGAACTCCGTATGGAAATCCATCAAATCATCGATAATATCCCCAATACATATACAAAAAACAACAAGTAGTTCACGATATCTCGCGAAATTGCCGATATTTGATGATATCAGTTGATATTTTTTGCAATATAGGGAATTTCTTACTGTAACTTGGGATTTCATATCGCGGCTAGCGCAATACCAATGATATCAGCCGATATATTAACCAATATTGTCGATACGATGAACACCAGTGGATTCTTTGGGAAGGGATAAAGCTCCTGGCCCGAATGAATTCCCTTTGGTGTTTTTCCAAGCCTTCTGGGAAGTCATTAAAGGTGACGTGTTGAGCTTCATGTCGATTTTTTTTAAAGGGTCGTCTATTGGCAAAGAGCTTGGGGCATCCTTCATTGCCATTATTCCTAAGGTGACGGGTGGGATTTCAAACCAACCAGCCTGATATGTGGACGGTATAAAATCACTGCCAAATTCTTAGACTCTTAGCTTGCAAACTCAAGGTAGTTCTAGTAAGCGTCATATCTAAGAATCAAGGAACATTTGTTGTGAGACAAAAAATTCTAGACAGTGGCATGTATAGCCCATGAGTTCATAGATTCAGGATATAAGGATTAAACGGAGTCGAACGCAAGCTGGATACCGAGAAGTCCTACGATCATGTGGACTGGGACTTATTGGATTATATGCTATGCCGGACCAAGTGTGGGAGGAAATGGAGCTAGATGAGGGAGCATGTCAACTCATCTAGATTCTCACCTCTAATTAATGGCTCTCCAAAAGGATTCTTCAAATGCTCGAGGGGTATTAAGCAAGGTGATCCGCTCTCTCCCTTCCTCTTTGTGGTGGTGGCAAAAGCTTTGGGTAGAATGTTGCGTTGAGGGCAAGGGATCAGTCTCTTTCACAGATTCCAAGTGGAAAGGTCAAGCTTGCCAATATCCCACCTTCAGTTTTGCCGACAATAAGAATATTTTTGCAAGGCCAATGCAACCATGGTGGACAAGCTAAGAATGATTAAAAGGTGCTTTGAAGCGGTGTCAGGGCAAGAAGTTAATATGACGAAGAGTGAGAGTTGGGCGTTTGCATGCCTATGGTAGACATCGGGCAGATGGTAGGGATCTTTGGGTGTATGGTGGGCTCTTTCTCCTCCACTTATCTTGGTTTGTCCCAGTGCATAGGGAAGCCAACTAAACATTTGCACAACAAAAAATAGTGAAAAAGTTTGAGAGAAAATTATCGGGGTGGAAGAGCCAGTACCTATACCCTGGAGGCTGAATTACTCTCATTAATGCAACCTTGGCAAATTTTCCCATCTATTTTATGTCCTTATTTAGATGCACGAAGTTGGTGTTGGTTAGATTGGAAAGGTAAAGGCATAAGTTCTTGTGACAAGGATTAGAAGAGAAGAAAAAGTTCCATTTGTTAAGCTAGGGGGAGGTGTGTAAGTCCTACGAAGAGGGTGGAGCTGGCATAAGCGACTTGGAGCTGATGAACATCATGTTGCTAGGTAAGTGGTTGTGGACGTTTGGGATGAAAGAGTGCGCCCTATGGAGGGAGACTATTACTCATAATTGTGGGTGCAAGGTGGTGCATTAGGGATTCCTCCTTGTACAGAGCATTTGCGATTTGGAAAGGGTTTCTTGTGTGAAGTCTAATCTTTTAGAGGGGATTGGATTTTCCCTAGTAACAGGGAGAAGATCCGCTTTTAGGAGGACATGTGGACTGGCGAAACTTTCTTGCAAACTGCTTTTTTAAGAACAGACCACCTCTCCATAGTATGCAATATTATAGTTGCTCAATTCTTCTCTTATTGTGAAGGGTCAATTGTTTGGGCGTCTCCTTGCTATAGAGTCCTTTCCATGAAGAGGTGGAGTATGTATCGCTATTAGATCACATCTAGTTATGCTACTCAATGAGAGGGAACTTGAATAGGATGGTCTGGTGAAAGGACAAGTCAGGACGCTTTTCAGTTCACGCTTTCTACCACGCGCTTCAAGCTCCATGCAGGGATGGTTAGTACAAGCAGACACAACACGTAACGCTTTTCGGTTCACACTTTCTAATATGCGCTTCAAGCGCCATGTAGGGATGATAGTACGAGCAAATGTGGCACATGTGGTCCTATGCGCACCCAAAAAAATGGTCGCAACCTTTGGATGGTTAGTCGAAAGGGGAAAGGTCTTGACCTAGACAATCTTAAAAATGGTCAGTGATGATCCCTAACGTCTGCCTCATGTGTATGGCAAACACCAAATTGGTCAATTACCTTTTCATCCATTTTGTTCATGTGACAAGTGGGGAGTTGTTTCCTAGAGAGTTTCAATATTTCTTAGACAAAGCTAAGTTCAATCGACGGGCTTTCAAGGCATGCTATGAAGCGGGTCTTCAAAAGTGAGGGTTCTTTGGAGACCACGCTTGTTGGTTGCCCTTTGGGTGATTTGGGGAGAAAGGAATGGGAGATATTTTCAGAATGAGAGCAACATGGTGGAATAGGTCACTAGCAGGGTGACTAGGCCTGGCAACGGGTTGTGTTGAACCGTGTTCGTGTCGTGTCAAAAATTTGCTCACCCAAACCCAGCCCGTTAACTAACGGGTCAAAATCTAGAAACCCAAACTCATTCGTTAATTTAACAGGTTACCCGTAACCTGACCTGTTTAACCGGTTAGGCCAGTCTACTCATCAGATGGCCACACCGTTGATGAGGAAAACTGACAGTCTGACCCAACATACAGCTGTGGTCCACCTAGTGGGCCCATTTTATCACTGGAAATAATAGGATTCTAGTGAGACGAGGAGGAATCACCTGTACATTGCAATATTGCATATGATGGAGTGCCAAGGTTCATAGGTGGGCCATGGTTTGGTGATCTAGACCATTATGTTAACGGGTTAAACGGGTTCGCGGGTGAAACACTGGCCCGACCCGTTATGTTAATGGGTCTTAACGGATCAACCCATTAGTGACCCGACACGATAAGGCTGGACCCAAACATTGGTTTTTTCGTGCAGGTTAACGGGTCGTGTGGAATTTTGTCAGGCCTAAGGGTGACGTTATATGTATTGGAATGGGCCTCTAGGTCATTAGTAGGCGACATTATGTGGAATGGGCCTCTTGTATCAATGTTTTGAAAGATTGTAATTTTCCTTTCTTAGGGTTGTAGCTTTTGCGCCATCTCAGCGCGTTTTTCAATAAAATTACTATTTTTTAGAGATGCCGGTAATTTTATTGAAAAAAAATGCCAAGATAGTGCAAATGACTTTGAAAAAAAAAAAAAGAATGAAAAATTACAATGCTCATCACTTTTCATATAAGAGGCCCATTCCACCATATAAAGCTTTGACCTAGGAAAGCTCTCCAAATCCAATTTGCTCTCATTATGGAATCAACATCCATTTCTTTACACACAAATTGCTCAAGGGGCCACCAACAAAACCAGTAATGCAAGGGCATTTTCATACCGAGCTTAAGTGGGGCGGCCTGTGGACTCAGGAGCACACTCGAGGTGGGGTCGGCTGTGGACTCAGTGCCTGTGGACTCAGGGGGACCGTGGATTCGAGGCCCACGTAAGAGGATTCGACCGAGGGCCTAGGGTGACCCGTGGATTCAGGGCCCTTTCGACCTGGGCTATAAGATAAAGGGATTGATTCGCCACAGTCTAACAGTTCGAGCTTTTAGAGCAAGTGGTTAGTTGTCTTGCATCAACCAGTCTCTAAATTGCCCTTGCTTCCCAAGCCCAACACCATGCCAATTCAAGAGGAGAAAGCCAATGGAGTTGGGCATCAGCACCCATGACATATTGAAAGGCCTAAAGAAGCTTCTTCTTCTTCTTCTTTTTCTTTTTTTCTTTTTTTGAAGATTGTAAGTGCTAAGTTCATCCACACCTTCCACACAAATGGCAATGAATGAACAAATTGACCACTTATTCTGCATTAGACATACACATTAGGTACAACCATTGACCTCTTTTGAAGATTATCAATAGTCAAGAGCTTCCTCCCGACTAACCAACCAAAAGCTACAACTTTTGGGGGAGCACTATAGAATCACGCATGAGACGTACGTGCGCTAGCACCACCACTCGACGCAGTTCACAACCACCTATGGTAGGAACAGACCAAGAAGCGACCTAATTTGTTCTGTAGCCAAACCATCCTATCCCAATCCCCTCTCACCGGATAGCAGATTGAAGATGATCCAGAAGCATCATAAAGTCTTCCACCTCATCAAGCAATTTTCTCCAACACGGACGAGAACAAATCACAACATCTGCACTAAAGGAGAAGCACATAACAACCGAAATATTGCTCTACGGGGAGAGGCGTGCCAACCTTGGAAACGCAATCTGGAGGGGTGTCTCCCCGACCCACGCATCTTCCCAAAAAAGGATCTTCTCCCTCTTGCCAAGAGAAAAACCAACTCCCTCCTATAAACTTGGATTTTAGGGTAGAGACCCCCTTGCATATCCCTGATGTCCTATATAAAGAGTCCCTAACCCACTGCCCTCCCTCAAAAGACTGTGAACAGAAATATCAGATCACCTAAACAACACCAAATCACCTGAACTGTTGTCCAATCAACAAATAGACAATCTACTAACTCCTCATATTTACTAGTTACAGGAGCACACCATCACACACGCACGCAGTCGCACACACACGCATACGCCAAATTCTTTTTATTTCATGATAATTGTAGGAAGGAAAGAATCTTATCCATGTCATCATCCAACGCGCTCAAATATTGAAGATATTCTTCTCCATGTTAAAGATCTCTACTAAACCCCATCCTATGACCCCTTATGCTGCCAGACAAAGTTAATAGTTTCTAAAAGTTAATTTCAGTAACATTATTTTATCCCCTGATTTCAATGAAATCTAGTAAACAATGAAAAATATCAATCACACTAAAGACATTGACAAAAGATGCTATTGAAAAAGGAGATGGTGCCACAGGGCGCATGGGGGTCATATTCTGACAACAGAACAGACGTTATCAAGCAGTTCAGCAATACAACCCTCAACCAAATTATAAGCAAAGATGTACCAATGGGCCCATGCAGTTCATATTATGTGAAATAGAAAGAAGAGACATACCACATAAAAAGCACCCAACAAAATGAGCAGAAGAATAGCAACGACAGATGCCTCCAAAGGCAAAACCAGAAGCCTCTTCTCCTTTTTAGACTTAACAGGAACCTTTTCTATATTTTCCTTTTCCTTCTTCCTGTTCTTTCTAGACGGCCTTTCCTTGGAATTATCTTCAGTTTTATCACCAGCTGAGTGTTTGTCAGCCTTTGCTACATCATTTTGAGGTACACCATTTCCAGTAGCATTATCCCCTGCCTTAAAAAGGTTGAAATAACTAGAATTTTAATCAAGAATCTAGATACCAACTCATCAGATTGTTTGAAGAATGTGCAGAGACGACAGGAAGAAAACTAAACAAGGGCTTACACCAGAAGGGAGGTTGTCTAGCAATCCAGGCAGTTGAAATTTGACAGATCGTGTAAAAACATCAAAGGCTTCTGAAAGAGCAATCCCTGACATAATGCATGCTGCTGGAGCGAATACAAGCATCAGGCGCACCTGGAAAACAAACCCAAAACTATGTCAAAAGGATGGTAATAGAATAGCAGAGGAAATAAACAACCTAATGCACAATTTAAAAAGATCTTACCATGACACCAGAAAAATACACGGATGTTGCTATATACAGGACCACAAAGGAGCTCGCATCAGATAGGGGTAGAAAGCATGCCTGCACAAAAAGTGATGAATCTGCTGTCAATCTACACAAAAGGTACAACATGTTGCGTAACGTTCAGGTTTATGACTAGTTATTTTAACAACATTCATTAGTTCAACTGATCACTCAATTATCTGAAGGGGAATGCTACTTGCAGTTGTGCATCTGCAGTTGCAAAACCCAGAGCCCACAACTTGGCAACGTAGGAGAAGCATGAGAGATCCAGGCTATTTGCCGAACAGGACCTGCCATTAATGTGCCCTTAGATTAAAAATCTGGCTGGTCCGATCATCAGGTGGGAACAGTGTAAGAACAAAATGGAAGGTTAGAAGAGGATCACCAATGGTCACATTCACTGCACATGTGGCCACCTAAAAGTATCTGTTTATCTCACACACAGATTTCTTTTTAACTTATTTTCTAGATTCGCCACAATGCATTAATCACAAATGGACACTAACTTGCTCTCCTTTTCACTTGCCAAGTTCTCAGCTTTCTGATTCTTAACACCAATGCTGGATAGAACCACATAATTTCACAAACTTTAGGTCAGGCTCCTTGCATCCAGAATAAAATCTTGCTTACTACACTCAGTTGATACTGAAGTATGAGAGTACAAAGGATTAGATATTGATGTCAACACATGGAAATAAGACTGGAAACTATGATATCCATTAAAAATAAATAAGATAAATAAAAGCAGAAAGGAAATGAAAGTAGAAAGAACGAAAGAATGATAGAGAAAGATAAAAGAGAAAAACACATTGAAAATTGTGAATGAAATAAAAGCATCACAAAACTAAGAAAGTAGATGTTTCCACTATGTCTAGATTCTGGACAAAGCACAAGTGGCTCAAGATATAGAAATCATATGCTTCAAAAAAGAAGAGGTCATGACACTCTCATTAAAGGTTAGCGCATGTAAAGTTACAGGCTGTTAAACCTATAATATCAAAAAACAACAAATTCATACGTAAAAAAGGATTAGTCGTAAGTTTAACAAACAACAAAGTTACTGCCCCACTGTGCAACATGCAAAGCCATAAAACAAACTTTACACTCTGTGGAAACTCCTTTTGAGCATAATTTGTATTCTTGGTAACAAGAAACAGGACTGCTTCTATACACAGCAAGTGTACAAACAAGTTATTACTCTGATTTTTTAAGAGGGCAATGAAAAATTTAGTGTGCCAAAGGCATTAAAGAAGGGGAAACAACATCCCAATACAAAGAGCCTGGTGGTTTACATACTCTTTGACCAACACATTGGCAAAGCAATTACTTCACAAAGAAAATCACTGGGTGGGGGCATGGCAATGTAATTATTATGGAAAATCACTGAGTTGGGGCATCAACGTGAGAATTATACAAGCAGTGAATATATACTTACAATGATGCCAGCTGGAACCAAGAATGCCAAAACATTGATGTCCATAAAATAAGATGGCCAGGTTGGAGGCTGATGTTCACTAACACTAGCAATTATTGGTATGTACTTGCTTGCGTATGTTCTGTTTCAATTCCAAAGTAGAGAAGGATCAGAATACTATGAAAAATAAATCGTGGACCAAGCACAAATTAAAAAAAAAACAAATCTTAATTAATATGTTTACTGCATTGGTTTCACAAAAGTGGAAAAGAAAAAGGGCAAGTACAAACTTCATGTTAAAAAATCAGATAAAGACATACAGACAGACCCAGGTAAACAGAATCCCTTCATTATGACTGTCCCCTGAAGACTCCCATTTTAATCCATTCCACAAGCAATGTCATGTTGTGCTGTAAAAGAGATTCCCCAGCAATGTGTATGTCATGGACCATGAAATTATTACAGACTAACAGTTCCCAGCATTGTCCAGGAAATAAATTTAAATCGCAGAACTGAAGAACAAGCAGAAACCCATTCCCTGCTAATAAATAAATAAAAATAAAAATAAAAAACTCTTCCTAAGACCACAAAGACCAATAAATTTTCCATGAATACAAGTAGGCTGCATTCTACGATGCTAGCAAGCGAGTATTGACAATGTGAGCCTCTAATATGGCCAATCCCCAGGGGTCATGGTGCTTGTGAGGTGACTTCAATGTCACTAGGTTCCTCTGTGAAAAATCCACCAGGGGGAGAATATCGAGCAGCATGAGGGATTTTCTGACTAGGTGGGCAAGCATGATCTGGCAGACCTTCTGAGTCAAGGCTCAATTGGTTTCTTGTTTTCCCTGAATGGGTGGAGAAGTAGCCTTTAGGGGGTGTTTGTTTTTCATTTCCACCGGGTAAATGCAGGTAAATGGATGCAACATGCAAGTAGGTAATTATTACCGCTTCCCTCCGTTTGATACGAAGAGTATTTACTCCCTGTAAATACGTTCAAAAAAGGATAGCCATACATTCGCAGGGCCCATTGTGATCTCTATGACATATCCATGCCGTCCATTTGTTTTACCGGAACATTTTAGAGGATGAGCCCAAAAATGAGGTATATCTGAAGCTCAAGTGGCCCACACCATAGGAAATCGTAGTCATAAACGATTTTTTATGGTATATATTCAAACTACTATTTCATGTGGCGTGGTCCACTTAAGCTTTGGATTTGCCTCAATTTTGGGTCCATGCCCTAAAATCACCTTGCAAAATGGATGGACGGTGTGGATAAGCCACATGTATCACAGTGGGCCCCACTCAAAAATCTGTACCTTCCTTGATTTTAGTGCACAAAAAACAAAACTGTCATTGTCAAAAAGTACAGAAATTACATGGTAAGTAATAATTACCCATTTGCTTGTATTTACCCCATGTAAATGGAAATCAAACAGGCCCTTAGTGTCCAAACATGCGTTACCTAAGCCTGTCTTGAACCACTGCCCCATCTTGTTGGAAGTGGAGGTGGAGGATTGGCATCCCAATAGATTTGAATTAATGTAGTTACAGGTTGAAGATTTTCCACCATTAATCAAAGAATGGTGGGAATCCTCTGAGGTTAATGGCTATGCTGGTTTTGCTTTATGTAGGAAATTGAAGCTCTTAAAAAGGAGGATTTTGGTTTGGAAAAAGAAGTGATGGAGAAGAGGCAGGCCAAAATGGAATCCATATCAAGTAACATCCGGGCCTTGGACTTGAAGGCAGAAGGGGCTGAGCTGTCAGATGATGGAATGCTGTTGAGATCAACGTTTGTGCAGGACTACGCTGGTTGGCTTAGAGAGGAGGAGATTAAGTGGAGGCAATGTTCGCATGCCAAGTGGCTTAAAGAGGGCGATAAAAACACTAGCTTTTTTCATAACATTGCAAGTGCCCAGGCAAGAAACAACAAGATGAGTAGTATTGTGGCAGAAGGAACAAAATTGGAGGAGAAAAATAGGGTGTATGAAGAAGTGGTCAGCTTTTACAGAAATGTGTTGAAAGAGGAAGGTTGAGAAAGACCTAGAGTCCTAGACTAGATAACTTGAACTTTAGTTGCCTATCACAAGAGGATTCAGATTCGCTAGCACAGACCTTCTCTAAGGAGGAAGTTAAAGTCTTCTCTTTAGGGAGAGATAAAAACCCCAGGCCCAGACGGTTTTCCTCTAGAGTTTTTTAAGAGGGGTCGTCTTTCTTCTGAAATGGGGGCATCTTTCACTACGATCATTCTGAAGATTTCAAGGATGGAGAGGTTGGGAGGCTTTACACTGATTAGACTTATTGGAGGGCCGTATAAAATCCAGGCTAAAGTTCTTGTGGCTAGATTTTGGGATGTTCTTGGAAGTGTTACTTTGAAAAAACAAGGAGCATTCGTGAAGGGGAGACAGATATTGGGTTGTGTCCCAAAATGACTATATGTCTTGGGTCAATAATTCATTAGCACAGTGGATAGATCGAGAAGAATATGACTCATAGACTTAGAGCTGGGTGGATAAAGTAGAGATATAACTCTAGAGTTTTATGTGATCTCCACTTACCAATCAAACTGAAAGGGAGAATTTATAGGACAACTATAAGACCAGCCATGCTCTATGGGACAAAATGTTTGGGCAATCAAGGAAGAACACGTTCACATGATGAGTATACCAGAAATGAGGACATTGATATGAAAGAGTGACAAGACAAGGACGGACGAAAATTAGAAATAAACGCATGCAGGGGAATATAATATTAACAATAGGTAATGAGATGAGGGAAAGAAGACTTGGATGGTTTGTCCACGTGCAATGGAGACCAAAAACTACACGGCTTAAAAGTAAGTCGGTTCAAGTTGAAGGCTCTAAAAGGGGAAGGGGATGGCGTCCAAAAGGACGTGGGTAGAGGCAGTAACAAAAGATTCGATGACCTATAGTTTAACTAAGGAGAGATTTTGATGCGGAACAAAAGCATTCAAGGTGTACCAACGAAGAAAGCGCCAACCACAAGTACCATCCTTGTGGATAGGCGACTATTGAGGAGCATTGAAGACCTTACACATATAGTCCGAGACATTTGAAAAGACCCCACCTTGGGAAGACATGTGTAAGTTGCTTTGAGGAGATGATCAGACCGTTGGATCGTGATGATGATGTGATCGGACCGTTGGTTCATTGTGGCCCACTTTCATTACACCATCATTGGAGCACATTGGACATCTTCGATTTGAGTTTATTTTACGCATTTTTTACTTATTTGAGTTTTGGGTTAGTGTGGGTACGTTTTTTTCATGCAAATGTCTTTTTTTTGAAATTTTATTAGTAGGGGTATTTTGGTAATTATGCTAATTCCGAATTTTATAAGGGTGTTGCCCTAAACCTTTTTGATTAGTTGTTGATTTATGAAAAAAAGCAAACCTTTGGTTGCCTCCTTCCTCTCCCTCTCTCTCATGGTGCTTCTTCTTCTTCCTTGATCTCCTTCTTCTCTATTCTTCTTGTGCCCCTCCAACTTCTTCCAGGTATTTCATCTTCTATTATTATCCTTCTAAACTTCTGTTTTGTTTATTCCCCACGATCTAAACCTTGAGAATCGATCCAAACCCTAAACCCCCAAATTCTCAAATCCCTAATCCGAGAAACCTCCTGGTTCTTCAGACTAGTGATCCTCATTGATCGATTGGGCATGACCATACAAGATCGGGAGGTTCCATCCCTCGCCGGATCCAACCTATACGCTACTTGAATCCCATACTCCATGGTTGTGATGATGGCCCGTTCCATTGCATGTTTCCTTTATGATTTTCTTAGTTTATGATGATTGATGCTAGATTTCATTATTATTATTGCTTTTATTTCCGCTGAATAATTGTGTTCATGAGCATGCATCATATTTAGGGCTGTCCTGCATCAGATTTCTCCTAGGAACTGGTTTTCATGAGAGCCCATAATAACCCTTTCAGAACTCATCCCATGTGATGTGTGCACAACATCCAATCCATCCATCAAATTCATCACCTCACGAAACCTCTAGGACCCAGAAATCAGCCTAATCCAAAAATCAGGTGGGCCACAACAAAGTGGGAGGGCATGCCCACGCCCACCTGAGTTGCAAAACAGTATGATTTTTTACCTGATCCTTCATCCAAGCCAGATGAAGGGTCTGTATGGCCAGGATCGCATATACATATCACATGGGATGAGTTCTCAAAGGGTTCTCATGAGAACTGGTTCCTAGGAGAAATCAACCCTTGATAGAGTAGAATGGTAGTATAGGATTTGTGTAGCCAACCTAATTATGAAGAAGTTTCTCAAATGCAGAAGAAAATACAATAAAATAAAACCACAGCAAAGGGTATTGGATTTCATGAATGAAATACTGAACATAGAAAACTATCAAAAGGATATGAGGGCCATGGCCCCTAAGGCCCAAAGATTTCTATAAACAAGGCA
This sequence comes from Liriodendron chinense, assembly GCA_003013855.2. Taxonomy (NCBI): domain Eukaryota; kingdom Viridiplantae; phylum Streptophyta; class Magnoliopsida; order Magnoliales; family Magnoliaceae; genus Liriodendron; species Liriodendron chinense. The sequence goes on along the minus strand of ML058461.1, from coordinate 11,713,349 downwards.
ACTCTGACCAAGTTGTCTAGAAGGAAACAATCCTACTGATTAGCAGAAGTGGTTCACCCCCATATGTATGGAAACTGAAAGCTATAAACAGTGAAGTGATAAAAATATAGCATCTCAATAATAGCTGAACTGTTAGAACTGTTTGCATGATCTCGTCTTAATTAGTTGGCAACAACAATTCATGGTCAATCTTCCAAGGAAAGCATTGATCGTTAACTTTGCCATTTTTCAAGAAATTGCTTTAGGATAGTTGATTTACCATTGCCTATCTTCTTAAATGGATGACCCAAGGCCAAGAAAGGTACTGCAGCATTAAGAAAGAGAAATTGCAAGGAAAAATAAACATGAAAGAAACTGGCAATGCCAGCGAAAAAGCTAAACCCCACTTCAACCACCTTGTTGCATAATGACCCATGTTACCATTTGTTTCATCATGATTATGTGCAAATAGAAACAGCACGATCATTCGACTCAAATTTAAATATGATCTTAAGTTTGAAAGAAGTAAAATAAAACCATACAATACAACCAATTTACAAACAAAAAATTAAATTGAAGGTGCAAAACTTGAATGGAAGTGATTATTTAATATGTTGCAACAGCATAAACAGTATACAACTCATCCAATTATAATTTCTCAAAATAATCTACTTGAAGTTGCAAAAACAAGTCAACTGCCGGCCCTTTGAACCATGATCGACATCACAAGCCTTTGCAAGCTGAATTTGATTTCATAACCTCCATCTTCCATTGTACCCGACTTCTTAAGAACACTACTAAATGATCGCAAAGGAATGCTTTTTTCTTAGCAAATCATGATTGGCATTACGTGCTCCCACATTTTTTTTCCTTTGAGACACAAATTTGAAAGTGCCAATAAATCTAGCATAAATTGGAAATAAATTGAACTTACATTCTGAGTTGGTAACTAATACACATTTAAAAGATGTTGCTTATCAAATATAGGTGTAAGTACTTACGGGTCAAGAAGAGACAAACTGCGCCCACTCCATCCCTTTGTTGGGCTCGAAGCAACCAATGCTACAAGCACCGCTATCACTGCACAACAGACTGCCCTGAAGATGACATCCACTTGGTATTCAAGATCAATTGTCAAAAGTACAATATTTTATAACCCAATATAATATATTTATATCATATCAGTGTGGAAAACCCTATCGGTCCTTCAGTTATCTTTAAAGAAGATTGTCGATATAGAACACCCTAATCCATATTAGAGAAGCTTAATCCTAACTTTCAAGAACAAGCAAACAACAACGTGTACAAATTAAACAGCAATGAAATTGCTATTTCTTAAACTTATAGAGATGCATTACTGATTTATAAATTCACCAATAACATAAAAGGCCAGTGCAGCTTACAAGCCAACAGTCACAACAAGAGTCATAGCCACTTTAAACATCTTTGGTGAGAGAATTCCCTTGATGTAGTACACAAGGGCCACCACATGGATAATAATGAAAACCTGCAAATGAAATGCATTTAGTGGCACAAGAATACAAATCAAACACAAATCATTGGTAGAGAATGCAGAAAAGACAATTTCTTGTTTGATAAATAAACCCTAGTTGGAGGCTTAAAAGGGTGAAAGTTTGCGCGTACACACACACACACACACACACACACACACACACACACACACACACACTACACACACAACACAGAAATGTTGCCAAATAATAACAACATTATCATAAAGTCCATACTCTTGCATCCTCCATGTTAAAGATAAATATTGTGGATGTACAGATGGGCAGGTGCACATGTGCCGAATACATGCTTGGAGATTTTTGTTCCTATTATCACTCTAAGCTGAGAAGGTAAGCTACCCACAATGAAGTCTTTAACTCTGTCTGAAGTTCTGTTCATTTATTTGTATTTCTTTATGTAAGTTCAGCTTTTGACAATTCCCTTCTTATAGGTGACCTGGTACCCAGACAGCCAACAAAGACATCGAAATCGGCATAAACACTGCATATATAGGAAGTACACTGATATGGATGATGTCCCAGTTTCAGGCAGAAGATACCATGATATTTCCATCTTCAATCATTTTTTTTATTCATCTAGTCTTGCCCTTTGACCCTTGCTTATTAACCAAACATGCGATACTCAACATAAGAATGTGAGAAGACACTGAAGGAAAACACATTCGGAATTATGGATCACATTGTATAAACACGACCAAATGCAATGCCATAGTTTATGTGCCTATTAACATTAGGCAAGGAGTTATGCATTAGTCAAAAAGAATTGTCACAATGGAAGTAATGCAATCACGATGCTATTTCAGCTCTAGTGTTGCAAAAGAATCATAAGATAGAAGCCTCTTCCTCCTGGGATTAGTGAAAATCTTCAAAATCGAAATAATGCGATCACAAAACTATTTCAGCTCTAGTGTTGCATAAGAATCGTCAGACTTAGCCTCTTCCTCCTGGGAATAGCTTGGGCATCCTTTTAGAGAAGCTAATTCCTTAGCAGATACTTTGGCTAAGGACTTCAAGGCCAATATTAGTAGTTGGTAATTTGTATCATTTGTCTTAATGGATAGTTGTGTCCCCTTTTTCTTGCTTTCTGTTGAGTAAAATTTTGTTGCTCGTAAGTCGTAACGAGAATTCAGTAACAAAGGCCTTCCATCCTATTTCAAGGATCATAATGTAAAACTAGGCTGCTCCATACATAAAATGTAGAGAGTTCCGTTACGAAGATTGAAGGCTAGACAGAGTCAAGTGACGATAGGTCCATTCAATCTCTTCATGCTAACCTTTCGTTCAAGTTATTATGATGCTAAAGAAGCCTTTCAGCTTCCATGTTGTTTCAGAAGTTTTCTCACCAGAGCACAAAACTCTGGCAAAAGCAGAGGTTTTGCTTTTGTTAGATATTGGTATATGGACCATGCTCAAAGGGCCATAGAGATGAGCAATATAGAATGATGGGGTTATAGTCATCTACATCAGTGAAGCCAAGAAATCAAAGAAGCAGGATCAACAAGGTCATTGTGAACCTTTCTCTGGGACGGAAGAGTGGAGGGTCCTGGGTACACTTTGGGGAGGCATTGGAGAAGTCTTCTCACCACTATTCCTTTAAACTTGTGTTAAGGGACAGTGCAAATACAACCAGAGAGAGGTATTGAATAACGGTAACAGGTGGCCATAACAGTCACTGCACCACCACCACCCCAATGTTTTCGAGAGAGAAAAAAAAAAAAAACTTGTATTGGCTCCGTAACCATAACAACCATTACATGCCATTATTTTTTTTCCATAATGGCCATAATGCACAACAGTTTCCACCATTACCTTACGTAACCATTTTTTAAGATCTTCACCAAGAGGGTTGTAGCTGGCAAGGAGGAAAATGTTATTCAGGTCCCACAGGATATCATTGATACGAAGCAAGAGCTAGTGCTATAAGTGGTTGGTAGGGCCATTAACAACGTCTCGGTGTTGAACATAATTGATGATCTCAGGGAATCTCAGTTTGTCTGGGTGGGCTGGCTGTTTTTCGTTTTTTTTTTTTTTTTTTTTTTTTTTTTTTTTTTGAGCCACTGTTGTTTTCGTGTTCTTGCTTGTTGTGGGCTGCTGTTGCCACCTCTCTCTTTCAATAAAGCTACCCATTCATTAAAAAATAAAATAAAAAAGCATCTACAAGGCACAAACATATTAGTCAATGAAACATCGTAAATGAACTGACCAAAAATGATGCAAAATGCTCTGAAGTCATCACTGCATTAAAACCCACAACAGGCACCAGAGAAGCCAGCAAAGTTCCCAAGACAACCTGCGTTGACGAAGGAAAATATCAAAGAAAAATCTTCCCATCAAAAGGAAATAGTTCATCAATAACAGACTATATTTCTCCAGTGACATAGGTTGCAGGACATTGAGAGTTATCTTACGAGGTTTGTGAAAGAAGTAAAAGTATGCCAAACATTTTTTTCGAATGGATACTTACAAGGGGAGCATAAGCAATGTAGAGCCGAGAAGAGTAGCGACCAGTTACAATGCACAGAAGCACGTGCATTGGGATAAGATTAATAATGAAGGTATAACCTCCCCAAGAGCAAACCTGAAAAAGAAAAATATTCACCAAAAACCCTTTAATATGATTGGGAGCTGACAGTAATGGTAACTTCAACAGATCAAGCTTACCATATAAAAGTATGCAAGAGCATTTAAAGTTGCATAGAAGAGAGATCCTGTATTCAATGTCTGCATATGATTTGAATCATTATTAGATAATGGTCTCAGATGAAGTAACACCAAGTCATCTTAATTCTTTATCCAGCACACCATTCAGGATAATTGGTAGAGCGGAAAAAATTTAGTCAGCAAATTAGTTCTCAGCTTTCCATGCATCAGCCTTACATTACGATACACCAAGGATAAAAATCAGGTAGGTTCATGTGTCTCACCTTTATATATAAATAAAAAGTGAAGATTAGAGCGAATATTGCTACAGCTTCATTGTCATAGCTACCAGCCACAGATCGTGATATATACGATGGCACCTAAACATAAAACAAAAGACAGATTGGCATTCAATTTTAAATTATACCACTAGTGCAGCAATTGCTTAGGGAAGATGCCATGTCTATCTAAAGGAGAATTACATGCAGAGTCACAGTCCCAAAGAAACAAGTAAAACCAAACAATGTCAAGAGAATGCGGCAAAACCAAGACATAAAAGCAGAGAACAATGCCATGACAAAAATACAAGATAAGCACCCACCACCAGTGGCATAATCTATAAAAGTCATTCATAAAAAGGAAAAAAAAAAAAAAAAACTTAATAAAGCAACCAGATCAAGCACATATATTCTCTGAGTTGGCAGAACCCTATGAAAAGGAGGATGACTCAATGGAGATCAACAACAGATGCCAGGTATGGTGATCCAGAAACCTGGAATGCTGATCCAAGGGTTCAGTTGTATTAAAAGTATATTATTGTATAAAGTATTTATAGAAATGTAAAATCAAGACAAAAAAGGAAGATATTCGATATCAATATCAAGATATTAAAAGGGATATATTAAAATAAAGAGAGTAGGGATATATTAAAGTAAAGAGAGTATAATCATATCAATGAATATTGAAAAAGGTATTAAGGCTTTATTTGCTGTTAAGTACAGGTATCCAACACATGAATCAGACTTCCTAATTTTCTTTTTAAAAAGAAAAAAGAAAGAAAGAAAGAAATGCTTTTTGAGAAATTTATTAAAAATAAACATCGTTGTTGAAACTTATTGCAAGGAGAGAAATTTTTGTTGCTCACAGATGCACAGCATATAGCTAAAGGCAACTATCTGACAAAATGCATATAAATATTTTACAAAGCGAAAGGATGCATACAGCTGTCACATTTACAAAAATTTCTAGAACATTTAGAAGATCCTGCAGATTAACCACATGCAATAGAATGCAACATATGATTCCATTATTCAACATGGAGTAATGCCATACATTTTGTTTCTCTTTATCGTGCTTCCGTGTTAGATATTGTGACATTCTTAACTCTTGAACTAATATCCATGCAAAACAGCTGTGAAGCATTGAATCCAGGCACCCAAGTCTCAATCAAGGTTGGGGAAAACAGGCAGGGTTTGGGACAGGTCAGGGTTCATCTGCACCAAACCCAACAATACAAATCTGGGCACAAGCTTGGCCAGTTATTCTAGACCAGACCCTGGCCCAATTAAAAACTTATCAGGCCTGATCCAGGCCAGAAATGCACTTTTTTTACATCATAGCTATACACACCATCATTACCCTGGCCTGAACTTGCCCCAGCCCAACCTAACCTGATCCAACAGACCAGTCAATCTCACATGAGCCTGGTTGAATTAGTAGTCAGGCCAAAACTTTTAGATCAAACCGACCGTCAAGCCTAGGAGTCTGGACCAGAACCAGTCAGTGACGGTGGGCCAGGCCAGACCCATCGACATCCTTGAGTAGGTGGAAGTTCAAGATGCAAGCAGACCATCATACGCATGCTTCAGAGCACCTAGAAGAAGGGGCATTTGGGATTTGGGGATTTTGGTTCTGCAGGCAGATGAGGCAAGCTAACCATAGGAGCTTGTGTGCCCCTTTGAGTGAAAAAACAACTAGAAGCCGCATGAGTAAATGATAGGGTACCAAAAGATCCTAGGGGTGCAGTATTGCTGGAAAGAAATTTTCACTAGTCCTGAGATACCACTTATACACCGAGTTCCTACTTACACAAAACAAGCACATGACTATTAAATGATGTTCTCCGGCTCAAACTAGAATGAGGACTCAAGACCATGTGGAATTGTGACATTTTAGCTATTTTCTTTTTTCTTTTTTTTATTATTAAAATACTTGTTAGCTATTATCAAGATTAGTGTGGAAATCTTCTTGAAACATTTTCTTGGGCCTTTAATAGTGGAAGCAAATTCTAGCAGTGCAATTGTGAGAGTGGCTTAATCTCTTGGAAATTAGTGCTTTTGTTGAGTGAGGTTAAAATTTTAACCACTTTAATAGAGCGAGATTTTAACCATGTATAAAGGGAAACTAATACCCTTGCCAACTCTACACATTTCAAAATCTTGTATTCATATGGCAATTCATATCCGTCATCTTGATGTATCCTTTACATTTTAAACTCCTTTTGTATTTTTCCTCTTTGACGGTTTTCATTTGTAGCAAAAAAAGGAAGAGTTCATGAGAAACATTATAAGAGAATATAAATAAATAAAAAATTCTGAAACTCAAGAATAAACAAAACAGTTTAAGCTGGTGCATCGACCTCAATAGTTCTTGAAAATGGTGGAATCCAGATAAAGTAACAGACGACAAGCTAAAGAATTTATCAATATTAGTCTAGGTAAAGAAAGGCCAATAATGCTGCATTCAGATGTCAAAGTATACTAATGTAGTTTCCGCTTCCATATCCATCAAAACCTCAACAAGAAAACACAAAAGTGAGAACACAAAATTACCATTCCTAAAAGAGCTGCTGCAGTCAAACCAGCTCCTACACCCTTGACTTCCTACAAGAAAAGAAATGAAACATCATCAAAGAACATGAGAAATCTGTAGGATGCTAACATAAACTAGTATAATCCAGTCAATAAAAATGGAGAACATGAACAAATTCAGAATATGTGGAACCTTTGTCAGAAAGTATGTCGCCCAAGCCGCATTAGCTGAGAATATTGGAGCCGTGAATACACAAACAGTTTCCACAGATAGGGGGATGTTCAAAGAATTCAATGCCCTGAAATCGGAAAGCAAACTCTGTAAAAACTTGGGTTCCATGACAACTGGCTAACAAAAAGTAAATAAGAAGTTCAACAATGCTCAGACCAGCCAAGCAGAAAAAGCAGACCAGAATTATGGTGGCTAAGAGCAAAACAAAATTACCCAAAATCATGATCTACATAAACCACAATACATACCACCATATGGAACCTGCTGTCAATGTCAATCCAGGATAAACAGTTCCACCAATCACACGACCAAGAGGGTACCTTGTCACAAATGGGGAAAAAATTATGTTCAAGTTAGTTTTACTCCATGCGCTGTCATAGTTAAAAGAATGTGTAAACATGTCTTTTCAGACCAGTTGTAACCACTATTACCATGTTCGATCGTCAAACCAGTTCCAGAAGTCGTAAATTCCATTCTTCGTAAGGAACTGAAACCAATAAAAAGTAAATGTCAGCCACCTTATAATGGCAGTCTACACAAATTATAGCGCTGAAGGATTCTGGATTATGGATCCCAATTTGTTGCTGAAACTGGAGGCCCCTGGACCCTTCACATTTCAAGGCTGGGGCACTTGCTTCCCACCAATGAGTGTCAGGCTCATATAAGAAGAGAAGGATCGATCGATTGTGAAACATCACTTGAGGAAAAAACCGGAACACAGAATGCGAAAATGCTACGGGGTGTCTGGCAATAGCATCTGATGTATATTCGTTCACATGGAATCGAAACAAAACTATAAGCTGTCAACAGCTAATTTACAAAAATTGGCAGTACATAAACAAGATCACAGTATAACAACGTGGTCCCTCTTGTTCAACTGTATAGACTACTCCACTGAGAGTACTTCAGACACTGGAAATGCCTTCAACCAATTGGGTTTTCATCATTGAACCTATTTTAGTTTCACCGACACATCCATTGCTTAAGAAAACTAGTATCATAGTTCTCATTTCCATGATAAGACATCCATGGCGTCTGGTAATATGTTCTTCTGTAGCAAAATTCAATTCATCACCGCTTTCCTTGCTTCTGATACCAAAAGAGAGAAGTGCCTCCATTTTCTTCATAAAACTCTTTAAATTATGATGACACCATGAATGTGCTCAATCTATGGCATTATGAATCCAATGACCTCAGATAAAAAAAGTCAATTAGGAATAAAAAAAATTCAGAACTTCCTATAAAGTGCTGCATTTCCTGAAATCCCATTAATCTACCTACTTAAAGGTTAAAACTATAAACTTTGGTTGTCAGAAGGCAAGACCAGACACATTCACAAGGAGATTGACTTTCAGTAGTGATGAAATCTCAAAATAAACTTCAAACAACGTCAGAAAGAGATCCAACAAAACGAACCTGAGTCACTCTGTAATTGAAGTAAGGATCGAACTCGTGAATCACGCTCTCGTACTTTATGACCTGAAAATCGCAAAACGGTAGCAGAATGTCTAAGAAAACGAGCATAATTCGCAGGATGCTGACCTAAAAGCGAGATCATGGAATGGAGAACCGATCTAGTGTTTTGAGCAGATTATACGAGGAAGTGAATTGAGAGACTTACAGAGAAGAGGCGGATAGAGAAGGCGAGGACTCCGATCAAGAGGAGGATGAAGAAGGCGAGGACGCTCCCCCAGGCGTTCCTGAGAGTCGTCGATCCTTTGGCGGAAGCTTCGGATTCCGCCATTAATGGAGAAAAAAAAAGCTCGGAAGATGCAGAATGAGATAGATGGAGTGAGAAAGAGAGGGAGTCTCTCTCTTTTTAAGTTTAGGTCTTCGAGGAAGACAAAGAAGGCGGAGACTTTGTAGGGGAAGGCTTCGAAGGAAGTTGACAATTACTGAAATACCCTGCTTTGTGAATATCTGGTATAATGACCAAATACTCCTGCCGCAAAGTTTTTGGGACCAGATGCCCCCTCTTATATTTTCATTCCAAAAAACCCCTCAAGTTAAAAATGCCCTGCCTGACACCCCTGCGGACAGCGACTAGTTCGGTTAATTTTATTTTATTTTATTTTATTTCTAATTTACCTCATTTTCTAATCCGTCCAGGGGATGGAAATCTTAAAATCAAATTAAAATATCCCGTCGACTTCTCATCTCCCCTTTCTCCTTTACCCTTTCCCTCGTTTCCATTTGGTTGTTTGAATACTACCAAATAAGTTACTTTTAATTGAACTTAAGTCATTAAGATATTTTTTTTGTACTTAAGTTAGTTTGGCAAGTAGCATTGTACACGAGTCAAGCAAAGTCGAGGTTGGCCATGCTCGACTTGACTCGATCAGCAACTAACCCTTGCTTGGTAATCGACTCAACTCGACAGCGAGCCTAAATGCCATGCTCTACTCGAATTGGTCAATAAATCGGGCGAGCTCGAGCCAAGTTTGAATTTTTGATCTGATTTTGAGCTTTCGGTCGAGTCGGGCTGCCATGGAGAGTGGTCGGTCGGGAAGGGAATGAGAGAGAGAGAGAGAGAGAGAGATTGTCGAAGCTAGAGGTGCTCGTCGGATTGGAGATTGGAACTTAAACAGGCGTTGGCTGGACAAAGAGACAAGAGAAGGGGGGCAGTGTCAACTCAAAGCCTCAGACAACCGCGGGCTAGACAGCGGATAGAGAGGAGAAAGGGGGGTAGTGCCAATGGTAGCTTGGACAGGCAACCCCTAGCTAGATAGTGGACAGAGAGAAAAGAGAAAGGAGGACGATTGGAGGGTGTTGATGCTGAAAATTAGTCAACAGACGAGATGAGGTGACCTCCAACTGGTCAGCAGATGAGATGAGGTGACCTCCAACTTGGTGGATGGATACAACTGATCTCCTGCATGTGTGCGATCTGGATCTGAACTGAAGGTCTTTTAGATCCCGTAGAGCACAAAGGAAAGCTAAGGGAGTGGCTGGGGTCCAGCCGTTAGCCCTCCGATGCCTAAGTTAGTTGGATCTTGAAAGATTAAATATCTCTCTTTTGATCAGTTTTTGTGTCATACCTTGATTATGGAGAGAACGCGTTAATTTATAGACTTAACCTGCAGAGTTGGGTTCCCATTTTGAAGCTGTGATATTCGTAGAGAAAATCTCGGATTTCTAAGATTTCCTAAGCTGTCCCGTCATTTTTGGAGATTTTTAGTGAGTTGGTTGGGGATTCTCTGGATTCTTTTCCTCTTATTATGCGCAAGCCTAAGATAAGAGATTTGTGGTAACGGAATCAGCTCGTAAAAATGAGAGAGGTCGGCCTCATGTGGTCATTTTGGGAAAACCTCTTCATACTGAACTAGGTCGAACAGACCTGCCGACCTGTTTTCAGGCCGTACTGTCTAGGTTTCAGGTTGATCGGGGCTTAACAGGCTACCCCAGATCTGCTCTGAGGTCAGCTCGTATCCATCCCACAACAGAAGTCCCCCCACTCCCGAGTCTAGCTCGTCTGTCTCGGGAGTAGCTTAATGAGGAAGATACAACGATCTGGATGCCTTTGGCTTTTAGTAGCTGTAACGCCATCATCTTGATGGGCGGGAAGGCGGCATTTAATACGTTGTTCAAAAAATCGAGGCGTCATCATCCGTTTGTACGGCGCATCAGTGCTTATCCGGGTATTATCGAACGGGGGGGAGGGGGGCACGTGTCCAGAGTAGTACGTTACTTTTTGTACGCTCTAGTCAGGGGTTGACACGCAGAGCTACTTCATTAAATGCGGGAGAATCCTTTGGGTATATAACACGGGACTTAGCGGATATCAGATAAATCTTTTTCTTTTCGGACCTTCCTTCTCGGACACTTCTCCTCTCTTCTCTGATTCTCCTCATCAGGCCGGTATACCAACGTCTGGGGTACGCTTTTCCTAACCTTAGAAGAACCTCTTTTCTTCATAATACCTTTCATTTTATTATGTCGGAGACTTCCTGTTCTGATGCGATACTCATGGTGAGGTTTGGGGATTCCGAGTCGGACCTGCCTCTGACAGAGCCTCAGGAGATGGGACCCATGGAATCCCATTCCAGGACAGCTGATCCTGTGAATGATGAAGGACCTGACGCTCCTGAGACAGTGGTTGGAAGTGAAATGGCTCAGAAAGATTCTTTCGAGCTAGATAGCGCAGTCTCGCAGATTACCGAGGAAGAACTGGACGCTGCGAGGAGAACGTTTGGAATTTTCGAATCCATCGGGTTTAGGATCACGGATCGAGCTGATAAGCCGAGCCGACCTCGACGGGGGGAGACAGTCATTTCTTTGATGCATTTAGAGGCCGAGCTAAGGTTGCCTCTACATCCCTTTGTACAAGAGGTTCTTAATACCTTAGGTGTCTCACCGAGCCTGCTGCAACCCAATGGCTAGAGGTGTATGGTGGGATGCTACATTCTGTGGTAAAGGGTAGGGAATAAAGAACTGACCTCGAACGAGCTCTTTTTCTTGTATAGCCTCAAGTCTCTGGGAGGTCAGGGACTTTATTACTTCTCTTCTCACCCGGGTCAGGGTGACTCGATAGTAATCGGCCTGCCATCTTCCACGAGAACTTGGAAGAGAAAATGATTTTTTGCATCGGGGGACTGGGAGGCTTCATCGGATGTGCTTCACCCTCTGGAGTACAAGGTTCGAGCTGACTTTGCTCTGCCAGGTCGAGCTGCGCCCCGACCTTCTTGAGCCTCTAATACTTTTTATTTTCGCTTTCATTTTGTATCCTGACGTGCGTCTCTTTGTCTGTGCAGCTTCAGTGGCCATTAGGGTGGCCCTTTCTGCTGTGCAAGAGAGGCAAATTCGAGTTGCCCGAGCTTGTTTCCTTGAAGAGAGGGATTTTCGTAATTTAATAACTGTAGAATCCGTCCTTGAGTCAGGTCAGTTCACGAGTAGGATAATCTTGTTGCATACGTTTTGTACGTCGCTGTTCCGTCGAGGCTACTCTCAAGACGGCAGAGGAGGAGAAAGTGGACCTGGCCAAACTCTTGAAGGAGGTCCAGCTGAAATCTTTGACTGACATCAAAGGTTTGAAAGCTGAGCTGGAGAAACTGAATGCGGTCTCTGAGGAGCTGTATAATCATAGCTTCCAGGACTGCAGGCGGCTTGTCCTTAAGCACTTTCCCGATCTCTACCTTACCCCTGTCGATGACGACGAGGACGAGGACGAGGTCGTGGGGGAAGGACTTTCCAAAGGGTCTGGTGCTCAGGCTGAGGGTGCTGGGGCCGGGACTAAAGCATTTTTTTTTTAAGATGTACGAAAATCCATTTTGTTTCAATACAAGCCCTTCTGAGGCGGATTTTGGCAATTTGCTCGTAGCATTCATTTCATTTTATGTGTGAATGAATAAGAGATATCCTTTAGCAACCTTTGTAATCAGGTCAGCTCGGTAACACGAATCCGGTCATTATACTGGAGTAAGCGAATTGACCTGAGGTCAAGACACTATAGTGACCAGCTTGGAACATAAATGCTGCTAGGCCGACCTGTTGCTCCATGCGGCTTATCAAATGTAATCGCGTGATTTCATGATCGCAATTAAGTCGCTTCGGTTACGAGCGAATTAGGTGTTAAAATAACGCTTCGGAAACAATTTTATTGAATCAATGTCCTGGAATACATACTTTGTATAAGGTCCTGCCCGTTCATGGATAGTAGACTTTTGGATGATCAGCGTTCTACGGATGGGGAAGGGGTCTGCCCTCCATGCTTTCGAGCCAATAAGTACCGAAACAACGTGAGCTGAGTACTTTATATGGTCCTTCCCAGTTAGGGCTGAAGACGCCGGTTTTCTCTTTTGTACTTACTTTTTTTAGGACTAGGTCACCTGCTCGGAACCGTCGTTCTTTTACTCCAGAGTTGTAGTATCGCCTGACTCTTTGCTGATACGCCGCCATCCGTATTTGAGAAGCTTCTCTTACTTCGTCGAGCAGGTCTAGGTTCGTCCATAGCTGCTTTTCGTTTTGATCGAGTCGGTGTTGGGTAGTCCTGCTTGTGGGCATTCCGATTTCTACTGGCACGACGGCTTCGGCTCCAAAAGCTAAGAGAAAGGTGTTTCCCCAATTGTGGACCGGGCTGTGGTCCAGTAGGCCCAGAGTACTTCGGGAAGTTCCTCTGCCCAGGTACCCTTTTTTTCTCCGAGCTTCATTTTGAGGTGGTTTTTGATAATCTTGTTAATTGCTTCGACTTGGCCGTTGGCTTGTGGGTGGTGAGGAGAGGAATACACATTTTTAATGCCTAAACCTCTACAGAATTTGCGAAATCCTTCGTTGTCGAACTGTCGCCCATTGTCCTTGATTATCGTATTCGGGATCCCAAATCGACACACAATTGTCTTTAAAATGAAATCCGTCGTTTTCTTTTCTGTAATGGTAGCTAATGGTTCCGCTTTTGCCCATTTTGTGAAGTAGTCGACGGCAACTATTGCATATTTTACCTACCATTTTTCCGTCGGAAGAGGGCCAATGATATCGACTCCCCATTGAGCGAATGGCCACGGTCCGGACATGGGAGTGAGCTCTTCGGGTGACAGGTGAGGAATGGGAGCGAATCGTTGGCATCTATCACATTTTTTAACGATCTTCCAGGCGTCCTGCTGAATGGTGGGCCAATAATACCCCTGTCGGATTACTTTCTGCGCAAGTGCTCTGACCCCGGAATGATTTCCACAGCAACTAAAATGGATTTCACGTAGTACGTAATCGGTTTCTTCTGGTCCTAAACAGCGTAGATACGGAGAGAGAGAACCCCCTTTTGTAGAGGGCCCTATCGATCAAAGTATACTGGGCTGATCTATAGCGGATGCGCTGAGCTTCTTTTTGGTCGTCGGACAATTCGCCTGTTTGTAAAAATCGGATGATGGGATCTCTCCAACTTGGGGTTGTCAAGACTAGGTAAACTTCAGTGAGTTCGTTTGACGATATGCTTCTTTGCGGGAGGAGTTCGATGGGTATCGTCCTACTTAGCTCGTCATCTGCTGATGACGCTAGCTTCGCAAGAGAGTCTGCATTCGTATTTTCATCTCTCGGGATTCGAATAATTTCATATTGATCGAAACGCGACAGTAGCTCTTAAGTTTTCGCTAGATATGCGGACATTTTCCCTCCTTTTGCTTGATATTCTGTGGTTACTTGTCCGACCACCAGTTGAGAGTCGCTGTGTATTCTTATGGATCGGATTCCTATTTCGGAGGCGAGGCGGAGGCCCGCGAAGAGGGCTTCATACTCAGCCTCATTGTTTGAAGCTCGGAATCCAAACCGGAGAGCATATTGAATTTTGACTCCATCCGGTGAGGACAAGATGAGACCAGCTCCGCTGCCTTGTGAATTGGAAGATCCATCAACGTGCAATAACCAGACTGGTGTGACGTAATTATTCTCTGGAGGTTGGTCGGGTTTGTTGTTGCCCTGAATTTCGTGGGGTTCGGTTAGCTCGACGATGAAGTCGGCCACGGCTTGGCCTTTGATTGCCGCTTGAGGTCGATATTGTATGTCGAATTTGTCGAGCTCAATGGCCCATTTGACTAGACGACCTGAGGTTTCCGGATTTTGCAGCACCTGCCGCAGCGGTTAATCGGTCAGTACAGCTATCGAGTGTGCTTGAAAGTATGACCTCAACTTTCGGGCTGAGGTGATTAATGCCAAAGCCAGCTTTTCTATTTTTGGATATCGTGTTTCCGAGTCGAGTAGAGCTTTGCTGACGTAGTAAACGGGTCTTTGTATTCCTTTGTAGTCCTGGACTAGTGCCGAGCTGACCGCTGCTGGTGAAACCGCTAGGTATAAGAGCAGTTCTTCTTTATGGGCCGGTTTGGACAGCAGGGGTGGAGAGCCAAGGTAGGCTTTTAGCTCGACAAAAGCTTGCTCGCACTCCGAAGTCCGAGTCATCTCCTTACATCTACGCAGCTGCTTGAAGAAAGGAAGACATCGATTCGTAGCTTTTGAGACGAACCTGTTGAGTGCTGCGATTCTTCCTGTGAGGCGCTGGATCTCTTTCACTGTGCGAGGTGAGCCCATGTCGAGAAGGGCTTGAATTTTTTCGGGATTGGCTTCAATTCCTCGCTGGTTTACCATGAAGCCGAGGAATTTTTCCGAGCTTACTTCAAAGGCGCATTTGCTAGGGTTGAGCTTCATACGATACTTCCTTAATATTTTGAACGCGGTGCAGAGGTCGTTGACATGGTCTTCCGACCGCTTGCTTTTGACGAGCATGTCATCCACATATACTTCCATAGTGTTGCCAAGTTGATCTGCGAACATCTTGTTTACCAGTCGTTGGTAGGTTGCTCCGGCGTTCTTAAGCCCGAAAGGCATGACCTTATAGCAGTAGAGGCCCCGATTTGTGATGAACGCGGTCTTTTGCCTATTGGGAGCATACATCTGGATCTGGTTGTATCCAGAGTAGGCGTCCATAAAGCTGAGGAGCTCGTGCCCAGCAGTTGCGTCAACGAGCTGATCTATCCTTGGCAGAGGGAAGCTGTCTTTAGGACAGGCTTTGTTCAGGTCAATGTAGTCCACACAGACCCTCCATTTCCCATTGGCCTTTTTGACAAGGATGGCGTTTGTTAACCATTCTGGATAACATATTTCTTGGACGAATCCCGCCTTACGCAGTTTCTGTACTTCTTCTTCGATTATCATGTATCTTTCCGTGTTAAAAGAACGCCTTTTTTTACGGACCGGTCTGGTGGTCGGGTCGACGGTCAGCCGGTGGACCATTATCTCCGGGCAGATTCCGGGCATCTCTTCTTGGGACCATGCAAAAACATCTACACGCTCCTTCAAAAAGGTGGTTAGGCTTTCTCGCACTTCGTCTTTCAAACACGACCCGATCTTGATAATCCTGGTCGGATCGGTCTTTGACAAGGGAACGTCGACCAACCCCTCGGCGGGTGACCCGCGCTCCTTCTCTTCTCCTCTCGGGTCTAAGGAGGATGCGTGAGAGACGGTTGATATCGCACCCTTATTTTTCCCTCGTAAGGAAAAGTCGTAGCAACGACGGGCTTCCTGCTGGTCTCCTCTGACCACGCCGATTCCTTCGTCAGTTTCGAACTTCATTGCTAGGTGATAGATGGAAACTGCGGCTTTAAGAGCTCGCAGGATAGGGCGACCGACGATGGCGTTATAGGCAGAGGGGATATCTACGACAAGGAAATCAACCATAATTATTTTCTGGTTAGGTTCTTCCCCAGCTGTAACCGGCAGAGTTATCTCCCCGTCAGGCATAACGCTATCCCCTGTAAATCCGGTCAATGCTGTTTTGACCGGCCTCAGTCTGGATCGGTCGATCTTCATTTTCTCAAAAGCTGAGGTGTACAAGATGTCAGTCGAGCTCCCTGTGTCAACCATCATCCTGTGGAGTCTCTTGTTGGCGACCACCATCGAAACGACAAGGGAGTCGTCATGTGGATGTACGATTCCTCGGGCGTCCTCTTCGGTAAACGTTATTGCTCGTGAGGTCACCTTTGCGACCTTTGCAGGTCGGCTGGTGATGTTCACCGAGGGCCCCGGTTGGGATGTTCTTCCTTGCTATACATAGTTTTTGCGAGAGTTCCCGGAATCTCCAGTGGTCGGCCCTCCGAAGATCATGTGGATTTCTTCTATAGGATTGTTACTCGGTTCTTTAGTCAGGTCTGCAGCTTGACCTTCGTCCCTCCGGCTGTCCGAACGCTAAGCGATGTAATCTTTCAAAAATCCCTGCTGGATGAGGGCCTCTATCTATCGCTTTAAGTCAAAGCAATCCACAGTGTTGTGACCGTGGTCTTTATGATATAAACAGTATCCTGATTTCGACCTTCTATTGGGGTAGGTCTTTATCTTCGCGGGTCGTTCGAAGGTGTGCTTGCTTTTTTCTGCTAAGTACACTTGTTCGATGGTTTTATTGAGCGGTGTGTACTTTTCGAAACGCGGCGTTGGGAATTTCGTTCCTCGGGTAGATCCGTTTTGGGCTGGCGACCTTCGTTCTGATCTATGTCTTTTTGAGCTGCCGCCATCCTGACGATCCTTATTCTTGGCCAATGGTCGATGAGCATTGACTAATTCCTCGGCGTTGATGTGCTTGGCTGTCCGATCAAAAAATTCGGCCACGGATTGAGGTGGCTCTTCCCTGACAGACCAAAGGAATCTTCGGTCACGTAGTCCCCCGATCATAGTGTGTAACAGTACGTCTTGTGAGAGATTTTCAACTTGTACGGCTTCGGAGTTAAAACGCGCGAGGTAGTCTTTTAACGACTCGTCCTCTTTCTGCTTGATCGCGACAAGGTGAGTTGAATGCTTCCTCGGGTTGGTGCTTCCGATGAACTGAATAGCGAAGGCCCTGCTCAATTGGGAGAACGAGCTGATTGTCCTTGGTTTCAAGTTGCAAAACCAAGTCCATGCTGAGCTCGTCAATGACAACAGAAAGCCTTACACATAATGTGCCCACTAGCTCTGAGAAGTTCCATTCGGACTTTGAAATTTCTAAGTGTTATGCCGGATCTCCTATCCCCGAATATTGCTTCAACTGAGGAACTTTAAATTCTTTGGGAAGGGGCTCTTCACGAATCTCGTCGGTGAACGGCGATTCAGATGAGTCGACCAGCGTGTCCACTGCGATTGGTGCTCGGGCTCGCTGTGCTCTTTAGATATCGCCCATTTGTTCCCGGAGTTCTTTCAACTCGGCTTCCAGCGGGCTTAAATTGTCGTCTACCAGGTCGCTGGCTTCACGATCGGCCCGTCCATGCTCGAGACGAGCCGTCTTCCGTTCCTCGAGCTTATGCCGTAGATCGTTGGCAGGCAAGTCTGCTGCTAGTCGGGACCTTGCTCCTGTTGATTGGTTGGCGGCCTCGTTTTCTTCGACCGGAGTGGGCTATTGAGAACGTTGTGACGCCCGAGTTTGGTGAGAATGCTGGGATTGTTGAGGCTGGGGGTGAGTATGTCGAGGTCCTTCATGGTCTCTGTTATTTAAAACTGTCGGGTGGACCAGCCCAGTTAATAGAGCCTTGATTTCGTCCAGCCTCTGGTCCACGTAGCCGAATCGTTCGTCAACGCCTCTTAGCTTTTGGGTGACTCCTCCCACTTCTTCTTCGAGAAGGGACAACCTGATTCCTCGATTGCGAGGCCTCTGTTGTCCCCCCTGCTGAGCAAAACGAGGAGAGTTCCCACCGAGCTGGATGGCGAGGGGTATCGAGAAACGATCCTTCGTTCTCGGAGATTTGATCGTCCGAAGGTCCGGTGATCGCGGGTGCCTTCCCTTTATACTTTCTCTTTCCAGCCATGAAAATGTCGAGATTGTCTTGAGCGATTGGGCGAGAACACGAACTTCCTGGCTAAAGGAAGAAACAGCGATCCCACTAGACGGTGCCAATCTGTTGATGCTGAAAATTAGTCAACAGACGAGATGAGGTAACCTCCAACTGGTCAGCAGATGAGATGAGGTGACCTCCAACTTGGTGGATGGATGCAATTGATCTCCTGCAGGTGTGCGATCTGGATCTGAACTGAAGGTCTTTTAGATCCTGTAGAGCACAAAGGAAAGCTAAGGGGGTGGCTGGGGTCCAGCCGTTAGCCCTCCGATGCCTAAGTTAGTTGGATCTTGAAAGATTAAATATCTCTCTTTTGATCAGTTTTTGTGTCATACCTTGATTATGGAGAGAACGCGTCAATTTATAGACTTAACCTGCAGAGTTGCGTTCCCATTTTGAAGCTGTGATATTCGTAGAGGAAATCTCAGATTTCTGAGATTTCCTAAGCTGTCCCATGATTTTTGGAGATTTTTGGTGAGTTGGTTGGGGATTCTCTGGATTCTTTTCCTCTTGTTATGCGCAAGCCTAAGATAAGAGATTTGCGGTAACGGAATCAGCTCGTAAAAATGAGAGAGGTCGGCCTCATGTGGTTGTTTTGGGAAAACCTCTTCATACTGAACTAGGTCGAACAGACCTGCCGACCTGTTTTCAGGCCGTACTGTCTAGGTTTCAGGTTGAATCGGGGCTTAACAGGCTACCCCAGATCTGCTCTGAGGTCAGCTCGTATCCATCCCACAACAGGGGGTGTTGGTTTTGTTTTTTTTTTTTCTTTTTAATTAGGGTTGTAAAAGTATAAATAGTATCTGTATCCAGTAAAAAATGAGTCAAACCGAGTTGAGTCGAACTAAGTTGGGTTCGAGCCACGTATCGAGTTGGGTCGAGCATGATCCAGCTTGAGACTCTACTCAATTTTTTTCGAGCACTCAAAAATTTACTGTAATCGACCCAAACCTAGTTTCGAACCAAGTTGAGTCCAGTTTTTTTTCGAGTCGAGTCAATCTTTTTCAAGCTGAGTCGTGTACAGCCCTATTGGCAAGTATCATTGGATAGTAATTTATCTCCCAAAAGTCATTTATCTGAATAAGTTATTTATTTTTAGCCTTTTGACTTATTACTTCTCTACTTATATCTCTCTTAATGTACATGAAGCTCTCTCTCTCATACTGTACCTATCAAATGAGGCCCCATGTGATGTATTGTCCCATCAAAGATGGGGCTCTCACAATGAATGATCTACATCAAAGATGGGCCCAACACGGTGGATGACTCCATATTAATGTGAACCCACACAATAGATGGTCCACATCAAAAGTCGGCCCATAATGATAAATAGTCCACATCCAAAGAGGGCTAGCACGATAGACGACCCACTTCAAAGGTGGGGCTAGCATGATGGATAGTTCACATCAAAGGTGGGCTTCACAAGATAAGCAGTGGATATTGAATCTAAGCCCTACATGATGATGGCCCACATCAAGGTGGACCCACATGATGGATAATCCACATCAAAGGTCAACCCCTAATGATGAATTACCCACATCTAAGGGGAGCCCCACATGATGGGCAACCCACATTTAAGGTGGGGCCCACATGATAGGCAATCCACATCAAAGGTGGACTCCACATGATGGGCAATTAATAATGGTGGGCTCCACATGATGAATGATCCACATCAAGGTAGGTCTCACATGATGGATGGTCCACATCAAAGGTTGACTGAATGAGAGTGGCCCATATCCAAGGTAGACCCCATATGATGGATGGCCCACATGGGAGATGGGCCCACATGATGGATGGTCCACGTCAAAGATAGGCACCACATGATGGGCAGTGGAGATTGAAGATGGCCCCACATGATGGACAATGACATTAATGGTGGACCCCACATGATGGGCGGTGAAGATTGAAGATGGCCCCACATGATGGACAAAGACATTGATGGTGGACCCCACATGATGGATGACCAACATCAAAGGTAGGCCCTATCCAATGAATGATGCATATTAAAGGTAAGATCCTAATATTAAATGGCGCACATCCAATGTGGGCCCCACATGATGGACGACCCACATTAGTTTTTTGGGGGGGGGGGCACAATGAACGATCCACATCAAAGGTTAGCTCCACATGTTGGAGAGTAAATGTGAGGGGGACCAAATAGACTTAAGGGATAATTTCTTAATAATGTTGGAAACTGTACATTCTTTTTCTACTTTTTGGAACGATGTTGGAAACAAAGCATGCTTTTTTATGTGACTAACTACGTGACATCTTGCAAAATGCCAAGGAGGACAGTAACCCCACTAGTGGGTGGGTGCATTGTGCGACTATCCATGTGGGTGCATTACACAGCTAATAGGGTGAGTGCATTACGTCACTAACAGATAAAAAAAATATTTTTTCTATTTTTTGGATGATAAGTATGTTATTTATCGAATATACTTATATGCTAATTAAGTAGAAACCCATATGAGTTAACTATAAGATAAGTAACTTATTTAAAGTAACTTACCATCAAAACAGGAATACTCTACACACAAGCCTTTTAGAGCCCAGTAGCCCACCACATTTATACGTAAAATTCAGCATATCTATCCTGTGTTGTACCTAGTTCTAGTTTGCAGGGATAAACATCAACTAGATCCCCAACTTAGGTGGGTCGTACGAAGAGGAACAATGGGAATAAGATACCAACTACATACGTCTTTCATCAAATCCATTAGTCAAGTGAACCTAACTTGGATGACATGAAAATATAAAAATCAACTAATTTAAAACTCAAGCGGGCCATGCCCCTCAAATTTAATGATTTTATGAGCAATTTCACATTTTTTTAGGCCTGTCGGGACTTTATATTGTACCTAGGCCTGTCGGGACTTTACAACCAATTATTAGGTAGGCTACAACTTACAAAATAAAATTCCCATCTTATTTTGACATGTCATGAACACTCTGAGTTATTAAAAATTGCCTAATGTTTAGGCAGAAATATGAGAGATGTAACCCACCCAATGTAAAAGTAAAATTTAACGCATTCATATTAGCAAGCTCGCCTATGTGAACGGTGGAGCCCTAACACACGTGTGGAATAAGCAGATCTTATGACTCGACGTTTCAAGGAGCCCGGATCTAGTGATCGGTGCTACTTTGGCCCCACTATGATGTATGTGTTTTATCCACACCGACCATCCATTTTTCCATATCATTTTAAGGTTTGATACCAAAAATGAGGCAGATATAAATTTCAATTGGACCACACCATGGTAAAATAAATAGTTTGAATGTCTATCATTAAAAACCTCCTAAGGCCTCACTGTAATGTTTATTTGACATCCAACCTGTTCATTGCTCGTACATACCTGGATGATGGAAAAGAAAAAACAAATATCAGCCTGATCTAAAACTTTTGTGCCCTCAAGAAGTTTTTAATGGTGGGCCTTCAATCAATACTGTTTCCTAGTCCACTTGAGATTTGGGTCTACCTCATTTTTAAGCTCATGCCATAAATTGATCTGGAAAAATGGATGGACGGCGTGGATGAAACACACACATCATGGTGGGCCCACGAAGCACTCAACCAATAGCCAATGGCCATTACAAATCTTGTGCATGTGGGCCGCTATGATGTCTTCTTGTCATCTATTCCATCCAAAATGATCGTAGCACAAAAATCATGTCAATCCGACCATTGGGTGGGCCATCATGTGAATAGATGGTTTTTGGTGCTTCTCCATTGTTTTTCTATAGTGTGGCAATCATGCCAATTCAACCATTGCGTGGGGCATCACGTGAATGTGTGGTTTTTGGTGCTTGTCCACTGTTTTTCTATGGTGTGGCCTACCCTTTTATTTTATGCAGCCAACCTATTTATCAAGCGAGCAAAACAATGTTGGTGAGACTTTCAGAAAACCAATCATATACATTCACTAATGGGGCCACAACATTAGAATCAATGGACAGCCACATAAAAACCTGGATTAGTCTGATTTTCTAGGCATCCCAATTTCATTGGTGGGCCACCTGCTTGGATGGTTTCCATGCCTTGAATACACCTCAGTGGGCCCCACCAGGAACATGTGCAGAGGATGCCACCAAACCTGACCCTCACCATTTCTTTAGTAGAAAGAAAGGAGGGAAGCACAAAAGCAAGAAGCAAGAACATTACACGTAAGGATTAATTTTCAATCAGGACTGTCCATCTATGGGACTCGATGTGGATTAATTCAACGTACACAAATTTGATGATCCTAGCCATCTAAATAGTGGACTTCAGATCTACGGTGGAAAAGAAAAAAATTAATGGTCAATATTCAGTTCTGGAGAGGAAAAAAAGAAGTGATGGCTACGGTCTTCTGATTAGTATGATTTTTGAAACATCTTCCATCCATGATGAGGCCCACTAACTGGACAGGTCATATTGATAGATAACCGGACCACGTGTAATTTAGAGAGCTGACTCTACCAAACCCCTGTTTTTCTGAGTCCCGAGGGTATAACTGGAATTAAAGGAAGGTACTAACATAAGCTTGCCGTGTAGGTAGGATTATAAATCTGGGGGAGGATCGCAATAAAAACCAAAGAAAGAGGCTTTTTGTCCGGAAAACAACACCTAAGGGGCTTTTGGTCCTTTTCCCAGGAACCTACCAGAAAGTCATGCTGACTTAGCTCGCACGTGCGGACTTGCGGAGGGGGACTGGTGTGTACGTGTGAGAGATCCAGACCGCTTGTGGCCTGGCAGATAGATGTTGGCTGATCATTAGGCATGTCATAAAGAACTGAATAAATCAGCGGCAGTCTACCGCTTGGATCCCTTACACGCATGCCATTTTCGCACGCCCGGTCGCCCTTGGCAGGGCCGGGAACGAATTAGGTGTTACCGCGGAGCAGCTTAGTGGGTGTTACCCTTACTGTGTGGCCCACATGGATGATATTTTGTATATCCACACCGTCCATTCGTTTCTCCAGCCTGTTTGAGGATTGGGTTCCAAACATTATGCAGATCCAAATCTTAAGTGGACAATATTACTGGAAACCGTGTTGATTGAGTGCCCCACCATTAAAAATTCCAAAGAGCCCATTGTAAGATTTTGGTAATGTTTATTTGGAATCAAATCTGTTGATAAGCTCAAGAAGAACTGGATTACGGGAAAAATATAAAGATCAGCTTAATCCAAAACTTTTGTGTGCCTACAAATGTTTTTCAATGGTCATTCATCACTCTTTCTAATGGTATGGTCCACCTGAGATTTGGATCATCTTAGGATTTAAGATCACGTACTAAAATGAGATGGAAAACAGATGAACGGTGTGAATATATAAAAAAAAATCCATCAAAATGACATGATTAGGGTAACGCATTAGGGTAACGCCACTAAGTTGTTCCCCGAGTTCAAGCTAATCCGCTCTCTCACCGAAGATGGTTCGGGCCTTACCGTGGGACCCACACCTTGATGTATGCATTCTGGATATCTACGCCGTCCATCCATTTTTCTATATTATTTTAGTGCGTTATCAAAAATGAAACAAATCCAAATTCTCAGGAGTATCATACCATAGATAATAGCAGCGATTGACCATCAATGGGCTGCGATCAAGCCGATATTTATTTTTTCATATCATCCAAGTGCATTTGACCTTATCAACAGATTGGATGGCAAATAAACACAACGGAAATATTAAGGTGTGCCCTAAGAAGTTTTTAGTAGTAGGACATTCAGTCACCACTATTTCCTATGATACGATCCGCCTGATAATTGGATCTGTTTCATTTTTGGATTGATGCCTTAAAATGATATGTAAAAACAGATGAACGTCTTAGATATATAATACATACATCAAGGTGAGCCCCATGGTAAGGGCCGAACCGTCTTGGGTGAGGCCAGGTATCACCTCATCCGCTCCCGGAAGAGTCCGCTTGACCATGGCCTTTGCATTCAGCAGTAGATAGGTTGATGGGTACCAGGATCGGCTGTACTACCTAAGGACCCGACCCGAAATCTGAGTTGGTCCATTTTTCAGTGTCCAGAAATGAGGTTATCGGGTGCGGGTGAAGCTCAATTAATTTTAATAATAATATTATTTTATTATACATTAGTTATTTTTCATAATAAAATAAGATTTTTACAACGCAAGCATGTGGAGTGCCCGTCTACACACCACAAGCATCAAAGTGGAATGTGTCTTCAACCTAATTCATTAATGGAGTGGGCCCGACTGTGTAATAACTTCGTGCAATAGACCTGAAACCATAGTCCCTGAACCACCTAAGTTTCAAGAATTAGATAGGTGTGTGATGTGTAACCCTCATTGGGTCCTGGTTAGGCCCTAAAAACTAGACCGAGACCTAACATGACTATGGTTGTCAACAGATAGGATTTGAATCAGATCAATAATTTAGGATTTATATGATTGGAATCCGATCAAAATTTGGCCTGGATCACAAGTGTTTGATTTGAATTTGATTTGATCAAAACTAGTACTCCTTTATATAATTCATCATTTATTTTTTCATGGTTGTCATAGACTTATATCCACAAGCATAGTGGTAGAGAAAGAAAAATATTGCTCACCATTTATTTTACTGCCTTTATAATCAGATCATTATTGAATCAGATCGGAGTTGATTCCTGATCCAATTATTAAACGGATCAAAGATTCTGATCTGAATTCGATTAGATTGGATCAAATCTGGATTGAATTTAGACAATAATCGGATCGGAGTTGATTCAAATCTAATCCGATTATTAAACGAATCAAAGGTTCTGATCCGAATCCGATTAGATTGGATCAAATCTGAATCGAATTTAGACAATGATCGGATTCATTGAGAGCCCTAGTCACAACCCAAACCAGATCAGATCAAATTCAGGTAGGATTGTCATGGTGTTTGATTTAAGTACAAGGTATTTATATACCCATATCATCAATAAATACCACACTCATATCCACACTCAATACCAATGGCCGTACACACCTCCATCACAGTGAACTAGTGTTGTATATCAGTAAATTATAATGGCACCTTTTCAAAGTTTCAAAGTTATTTTATTCCACTTTCAAGCTTTCTTTCTCATTCACTTTATGTATGGGATTACCATTGCATGTGCACGTCGAGCGCTCTATGCATCAAGAATGCTCTAAAATTAAGAAAACCCAATCATCAGGTGGGCCACGCCATATAAAAATAGTACAAAAACATCAAAATTCACTTAATGCTTGTTTGACTTGGTGTAACATAAAAAAAAAATGTAAATGAACAATGTTTACAAGTTACTTTTCATGTCTCCTTACTTACCGTTGCATTTAACTACAACGAATATATTTTTTCAATGTTTGATATGTTGCATTTACTTTACTTCAATGTTATATTATATTAAAAATAAATTAATATAGTTATTTGATTGGATTTTTTAATCATAATTACAAAAAAAAGAGCAACGATTGTGAACTACTTGCCTCCTTAATGCATCTGCATTTGGCTAGCCATTCCCTTATTTGAATTGGTTGTGATAAAATCATAATGAAACCATAATTCATTTACACCCAATTACAAGAATTTAAATAAGCCCATGGTAGCTGGATTGGCTTCAACTTTAGTCCACTTTGCACTCAGGCAATCTTATTTAATGAATTGAATGCAGAGTACACACTCTAAGGTGGACCGCACAAGGAAAGTAATGTATAATAAGCTTATCCTATGATGTTGCAGAGGAAGTGGTTTTTTTTTTTTTTCTTTTTCAGATTTGTGAATTAAAAAGTGATAATTGTCCTTACTAATTATAAGTTAATTAAAATGTGTGTATGCCATACCATCTAATACCATACGGAGATATGCCAAAGGCTAAAACATTTAAAAGCACTTGGTGAGGCCCACTTGAGTTTTGGATGTGGCTGAAACTTGGTCTGACCCCTCATCCAAGTGGGACACACACAATGGATGGGCTGGATTTGTGAACCACATCTCAGTGAGTGACGACTTCTGAGTCCTCCTTGTAGGACAAGTAATGCCCAATTGAATCTGATTTCGATCTACTCATCGAAGCACGGAAACATGAGAAGCAGAAGAGGAGAGATAGGGAGAGAGGTGATCAGCTAAACGTCCCCTCAATAAATGATCATGACGGTTTTAATGAGCGGGTAACCCCTCTCACCTGTTGTATCATGTGGTGCGGCCCACCTAAATCATGAATTGACCCGTTTTTTAAGCTTGTGTCCTACCATGGAATGATGCATCTCACACACATCAGGATGGAAAGTTCCCACACAGCTTGACCTCATGGGAAGTTCCCACACAGTTTCTGATGAATGCGAACCATGTATGCTATTTTAGCCGTCTATTTTTTTTTTTATAATTTCGGAACAAGTGGTCCTTACCTACTTGACGGGGCTCAATTCTTGGACCAAATCAAATACATGGCCCAGCCTGCCTTGTTAACGGCCTGGATCTCCTTGGCACCTGAACTCTTTATCAATTCTCTAAACGTCCTCTTTTTTTTTTAGTGGTTACAAGTGATGCTGATCTTATACTTCTTTAGTTTTGGAGCAGAACGAGTGCGTGGTGGGACCTGACCAGTGAAGGTCCTGGAACTTGCACTCGTGTGTGCCTTCGCATGCATGTGGCAAGTCCAAGCGCGTGAGTCCCGTCAGATGACCATTGGAGTCTTCATGCATTGACCTCACTTTGTTGATTTTTTTTGGCCCTAGAAGTCGTCTCAAGTCAAGCGACCCAAATCTAGATGGACTGGAGTGCATCACCACCACACACATGGCCTAATAATCGAATAATCCAGACCGATTCATTTGAAGTCGCACAGTTGATGGGCCATGGTACAAAAATCACATTGTTGCTGAACATAACTCGTGATATTGAAAGCTACACTTTTAGATTGCAGTGGACCGCTTGATCATCTGTCTGCTGATGACAGTTCAACCAATTGTAGTTTCCAACTCGGCCACAAGAGGTTCACATTCCAGTGGTAAAATATCATAATTGGACGGATAAGATGGTCCAATTGCTGCAACTTTGAGCCAGAGTGGATGATCTCCACCTACATGGAAAAGTAAAGATCATAGCTTTAGATGAAAAGCTACTGATAGATAAACCTAAGGGCCTGTTTGGATAGGCTAGGACTCCCTTTCTGGCAAGCTAGGGTTTTTGATGTGCATTTGGACGCACTTAGGTTTTATCCACACCGTCCATCCATTTTGTGGTATCATTTTAGGTTACAAGGCAAAAAATAAAGCAGCTCTAAGGCTCAAGTGAACCACACAGTCGGGATTAAAGACCTACTGTTGAAAACTTTTTAGGGGCTATAGAAGTTTTGGATCAAGCTGATATTTGTGTTTTCCGTTCATCCAGGTCTATGTGATCTTACGAACACGTTGGATGGCAATTATCCATCATGGTGGGCCTTACAGAGGTTTCAATGGTGGGTGTCACTATCAAGGTCACTCCTGTGGTGTGGTCCACTTGAGCCTTGGATCTGCCTCATTTTTTGCTCTGTACCCTAAATTGATATGGAAAAATGGATGGATGGTATGCATAAATTACAGTGGCTCCTCAGAGCCCCCTGTCCTTTTATAGCCAGGGACAGCCAGGGGAGTATCCGATGGCGTGGAAGTGCATTCAAATGGGCCATACGGATGCGTCTGTTTAGTTTCTTTTATCCTTTGTTTGATATAATACTTCACCACTAACAACTTAATGATTTTCAAACCGACCCATTTACTTATATTATTTGATTTACCAATACTTTGGATTGAGATGAGCAAAAAATCAAATGATCCATCATAGCTGATTAGACCCTTCCATCCAGTGGCGCCACCCTGGGTGGGCCACTGAAAAGGTTAGATCTAATCACCTCGCAGGTGCCTCCAAGCTTCAGAATTGCAAAATTTAGTTGAGGGAGTTCTTTTGATACTCTGGCAGCTAATGATGCTTGATATGCGGGCACAAAGAAGTTGTACACCTGGCAGATGTAAACTCAAATTAAACCACCTAAATTGTGTAAACCACTGTGAATATGTCACATTCTCAAAATCAGATTGGTTGAACAATCCTAACCTCTGATTCCTGAACACTGGCTTGCTGAAATAGCACAGTTGGGATTTTTTCATTTCAACCGTCCAATAAAAATATCCACCCATCTCATAATTTTCAACCAACTGCAATTTCTGGTTTATGCTACATCTAAACCGGGTATGGATATTTCAATTTGAATGTCTTGTATGCCGAGCATCCAATTTCTCAGTGCCTGGGTATCATCCATCCATCAGACTCTTTTAACTTATTTGGTAGTATCCAAAAGGGCCCTTAAAATCTTGACAGTTACATGATCTAAGCCATCCAACTGATTGACCATATTAAATAAATAAAAAAAGAAACAGAAAAAAGTGAACAACTTAAAAGCAATGGATGGACGAAAAAGATACGGAAAAGCTGAGATTTATTGTATTACCATAGTCAAAGGAGCATTCGTTGCAAGCGTGCCTGGTCAAAACAGTAATGGCTGCGCCACTGGACCATTCAGATCGTCCATGGATAACCAGTCAAGATGGTTAACAACCCAAAAACTGCAGCTATCGGATGAGCTGGGACTTTCTGATCTCGTAGCTTTAAAATAGAGTAATTAAAATTCGACAAGTGTCCTTCTATCCAATGGTCAACATCACCCAACTGATGTAATTTTGCACTGTGGCCCAGTTGAATGGTCTCAGTTCAAAATTAACACGATGGAATAATCATTCTGGGAATTTGATTATTTTATTTTATGAGACCTGATTTATGGGACTGGTAAATAAACAGGCCTCAATCTAACATAATTTCCATTGAGTCACGACAGTCTGGCACCGAGCCCAAATCTAGTCCCAAATAGGACCTCATTTTCAGACCCATATACTGGGCCCAGGTAAAAATTTCAGAACCAATTGAACGGATCAGCTTCAGGCTGACCTCAGCCTCGCCCACTGAGAGCCTACATGGAGCCCACTCTTTAGAATGTTTTGTAATGGGCCAGGCCTGGGCCTGGATTTTGAATTTGCCAGCCTTAACGATTAGTGAGACAACTGATTGTCTAATCACCTTGCCATGGATGGAGACACCTCAAATAAAAAAAAAGAAAAAAAAAAAAAAGAAAAGAAAAAAGCCAATTTGAAGATACTATACTTTATATCAATGGCCAAAATTCTAATGTCTAAATAAATTGAATACAACAATGGCCCACATTTGAAAGGTCGGATGTTCCAATTTGGGGGGCAACCATTCATCCATCAGATAAATGATCTGTATTCACAAACCAATGTAGGGAATAATGAGTACCTTTTTTTTTTTTTTCCTAATACCAGAAGAATTTATCGGCAGTCCTATTTCACATTGCCCATAAATGCCGTCTCTGCATGCCAATATCACACAAGGCAAATGATTATTCAAACTTCGAAGATGAACTGCTCCCCCACCATGCGATAGCTACAACCTGATGCATACGCAGGGAGTATCATATAGATGCATATCCGGTGTATGAAGGAGACGCAGAGCAGTGACTAATGAAGTTCACTCCCAACCAAATAACAGAACGACGAGAATACATACATGCAAGATATGCTTATGGGTCTACAGAAATTACATGGATCAACATGCTAATTGCTGCAAGGACAATGATAGAATAGATTTCAATCCCCTCAAATCATCCAAAAACCCATAGATCCATTGGCAAGAATCACATCCGCTACCAATGGGATACTCTCGTAGAAGAAGCAGACGATCTTTAGGAGACATTTTCTACTCTCTAATTCTCTATCTTTCAGATACATGCAACATAAAGTCATATGTGAAAGCTCTCGCCCAGGATTTGGAGGTCAGGTCATAATTCATGTCATCCTGCAAATGGTTTATAGAGATGGCTTAGAGCATAATTAAAGCTCAGTGATGTTCAAAACTGCTAAGAACCCTGCTTTGGAGATCAGCGAAGGCAATTGAAAAGTATCACTGGCAGCATCTGCCAGAATGGCACATGTTCCTGAGATCCAGGCCATTTGTCAGGTGACGGCCCACCGCGTATATTCCATGGCCCAAAAACAGGGCCATTCATTCATCAGGCAGCCCACATCATATATTCAAACATAAACTGCTGGACAAGCTTTTAGTTGTCGTCTCTCCTTATACGTGTGGCCCATCTCATGAATGGACCAGCCTGATTTTTTAGACAACGGCATGTTAATAGTGGGCTCACAGGATGATAGCCTGGATCTTCCCAGCCACATTTGAAGATGTGCTGCAAAGATCCTCAATTGCATTCACATATCCCAATGGGCACATGGTGATGGAATTCTTGGGAGTTTTGATGGGTGCATAAATACCAGCAATAGCAGCATGAGGTGCTAGTACAGGAGCTGTAAATTATCAAGATTAGAGGTCACTCCTCGAGAATAGCCCGACCGAGATTTGTGGCCAGAGCCAGTCTGACAGAACTCAGGGCCTGAGGTGGCAAGTCAGCATCACTGAAATCTGGGCGCAGCCTAGCCAAAGACAGCTCTTGCAGTTTGCCCAACAACAGGTTGGTTTCAGAGACATTCAGCAGAGGCCGCTCCCGCCAGTTAAGCAATTTCAACTGAGTACATGCAAATTCAGTTAGCAAGTGAAAACATGCCTACAAATGAAACAACCTGCTGAGACATTGCATACGAACTCATCTGTCATATGTAACCATTTACATTTGATCTTTCAACATGTCCACAGAAAATATGAATAAATAAGAACTGGGAAAATATCATAATACGATCAATTTGATGGATAAAACATTTTTTTTTTGAAGATTAGTGGAATTTATAGAAGACCTGCTAGCCGAAGCAAACGCAGGAAATGAATACAAGGTAAAAGAAAAAAAGAAAAGATTGTCTGCACAGTGTGCACTGAGAGTTGATGCCCACAACCGGGGCCAATAATCTTGGGCAGGAATCTTAACACACTTGAAAATTCTCATTTGAAATGCTTGCATATTCTTACCATCCATCACCGACTCTCGGTGTTCACTGTGTGCATTGAAGTCGTGCTCATAAGAAAGGTTACTATGAGAAAAAAATGATGATTACCAAATATTCATAAAAAAAAAAGACTATTACCTATAAAAAAAGATAAACAAATAAATCTCTTATCTTCATTTAATATTTAATCACCCTGAGCATTTAATCTAGTATTTTGAAGCTATAGGCGGGACTTGGATAAACTGATCTTTTAACAAAAGGCTCATGAATGCTATGTGCCATGTGCACAACTCACCGAATCATGAAGAAGAGGCAGCCAGAAACGCTCTGGGGTTGATGGGTTCTTCATGAGCTGCAAACAATATCACAAAGGAATTGCCATCAATGCAACTTTTTAAGGATCACATTCATATCAAGAAAATGACCTCAAACCCTTCATCACCAGATGAATGCAAGATCCAAGAGAGCTTCTCTGTTTGAAGAAGGGGACTTACAAACTCCTCATAATCTCTCTATGACGAATATGAGTCTGCTAATCCTGAATTTATTTACTTCTATACTCTCCTGACAATGAAAGGAAAGAACAAAGTCCAAAACCAAACCATTGCAGGTTTTGGGGGAGAATCATATCAATTATCAAAGATTCAAAAGAACTTTGCAACCCATTGCTACATTGGCAAAAGATCGTTAGTGAATAAACTGTTACTTTGGTGTCTGCAAGTGTCCAAGAAAGATGATCAAATGCAGCATACTGAATGCGGACACTAACGTGAATAAGAGCTAGAGAAGAAGCTATACTCAGAGCTGCTGCTAACTGTGAAATCCCCCCCCCTTTTTTTGGGTGTGTTGAGCAAACAACTGAAAATGTATTACAAAGAAGAATGAACCGAAGAACCAAAATACAATGCTGAACACGATGAGGCCCATATGCACTGGTAACAGGGAAGACACCAATCTCCACACGTTAAGTGAAACGTTTAACCTAGATGAGAGACGTGAGCAGTAGTCAACCAGATTTGACCATTCATTTCCTATCTCAGATAAAGACATACCACAAAATTTCAAAGACAGTGATGCCCATTCTATGAACGATCCTTCGATTTTCTCAATCAGTGTTTCTGAGGAAATCTGGACAGCCTCGGAAATTCTGTTGCTGGTAACTGCAGAATCTTTGAGATGCAAAATTTATCTAGGCCATCTAGTGCTAGATAGTACTCATGCTAGAGCCTTTAGACATGAAAATGTGTCCATATCCAATACTATATTCCTATAAAAATGATATAAGCATGAAATTATAGGCTTCATTATATGAGAAAGTCTGGTGCATACCAGTATAAGAGAGTCAATAGCTTGTCGAGCAGCATCAGAAGCCTTTTGATCTTGAACCTTCTGAAGGGATTTCTTGAAGTCTCTATACCTAATAGTCACGTCAAAGGTTAGAGGTGCTAAAAGATGAATTGAAAATTGAAGATAATAACTCTTACTCCATACATCCATAATTTAATGCAGCTAGATATATAAATAGAGCATGAGAAGAGAAGATATAGAAGTACTTGTGAAGAAACTCAAGGCCACCAGAGGTCCTGGCTTCTGAACCCATTAATTCAATCAATCCTTCCCATTTCTGTTGTAAAGAGCAGAGAAACAAATGAGACCATCCAAAAGCCAACAATTCAATTAGCCACGAAGTGGATGCCATAAAAAAGACAACAATTCAATCAGCCATGAACTAGATGTCATCCAAAAGCCAACAATTCAATCAGCCATGAAGTAGATGCCATCCAAAAGCCAAACTATGTGACCTTTTGTGACATATTGGAGCATCATTGCATATAAACCTCCCTAAGCTGCCATATTCTGTTTAACTTATAGAACCAAAACTTTCAGACCAACCCAATTTCAGACATAACTTACCTTGAAACTATCATCAGAAACTGACTTTCCAACAAAATCAAACAGCTGTTGAGCGATTCTATTGAGCCGAACTTCATCCTGAGCTTGCTTGAGCCAGAAAACTCCAGCCCCTTTCCTACCATGTTTCCAGTGATGCGTTCCAGCTATCTATTCAATGAAATACTGACACTTGAATAGGGACATCATTTGTAAATAAAGCACATTCTTGACAGCTTTCTCCACATCAATCAAGCAAGCAATCAAAAGAAACTTTTGAATTTCATATGTACAATAAAATGAAATAGAAAGGAGTTCTGGAAGGGCTTGTTTTCTTTACAAAGTGAAAGAATCAAGTGAAACCACTTTCAAGTCTAGAAATACCTTCATAATGCTTAAACTGATGTTGTTGAGTTCGTATAAACGGCAAATGTCTAGAGTCTGCTCAAAATGCATATATTATAATTTAGTCAGAAACATAAATCAAGAAAAAAGTGAAATACCAAACATGAGAAGAAGGCATCTAGAAACAGACTCGGTCAATAGACCAACTTCAATTCACCTTAAGCATCATCTGATTGTGTTGTACAGGTTGTGCATACAACAAAATCTCCAACAAACCCAAACCTTGCTTTTTGCATGATGCTAAATAAAAAGGAGCAATCTGTACGGATGGAACAAACACAAGGTTATCAGAACTCAGTGAAATACCCTGGAGAGAACAGTAGTGGGGGAAAAAAAGATACTGGCAAGCATAGGATAAAACAAAAGGGCTTCGCTTGGTTTGGATTATTAAAATGCATTTAACTTGATATAACACCTCAAACAGACTAAAAAAGTAAGCATGCTGCAAAAACAAAATAAAATAAAATAAAATCCAGGGCAACTTGATCTTCTTCTCACGAATTGCAACACAAAACTGGTGTTCATTGTGTATTGGTAGATACTAATATACTATCAGCATCGCAACCAATATGAGATACAGCGAGAACTGAAAATTCCCCCCATACCCCTAGGTATATGGCATATATCCTGTGATATTTTGTGCTATCTTGTATCAACAATACAGTCGGTTTGTGTCATCGATACTGAGTGAGTTCGAGGAAAAAAAAAAAAAACCATTTCTTAAAAAAATTTGCAGGGTGAAATTGTTCATAGCTACATTTAGGCAATTCCACTCGAGTTCTTTACCAACAAACCTC
The DNA here is from genome assembly GCA_003013855.2 of Liriodendron chinense. NCBI lineage: Eukaryota > Viridiplantae > Streptophyta > Magnoliopsida > Magnoliales > Magnoliaceae > Liriodendron > Liriodendron chinense. The sequence goes on along the minus strand of ML058461.1, from coordinate 11,678,810 downwards.
CTTTTTTGGTGGAGAAATGTGATCTGCGAGCCCTTGCACGCAGCGTTGTGTCCATAGACATCAGTGATGGGTGGGTGAGATCTGCTTCTGTGCCACATTACAGATATGGATCATATGGATATTGGATGAGCGACTCAAGTACTATTGCATGCGTGCAGTCATTCGGCTATGGACATGGCCAGGAGCATGCCTATGGATATGGCTATGGGAAGATGTATCCAATATACTCAGATGGGTATGGAGGTGCCCCGGCCACAGCTGATGATCAGAATTATTGTCTCTATGCAATGTGCATCCATGGGCACATTGGGATGAGTACCAGCAATAGATTAGACAGTACATGGCTTGGTGTCATCAAGTAATGAACTGTGCATATAGATATAATCCCATTTTTTCAGATATTTAATAGAAACAGAAAAACATGAGTAAATGCACTATGTCGTTGGGGGATTTACGGGCGGGAATTGCCGGTCATCATCAACTGGTTTTGTATAAAACCTGTGGATAGAAATTAAAACCTGTTTTGATTTTATTTATATTGTGATGTTATATATTAAAATATATAGCCTTTTTCTACAGCTTTTTCGTCAAAATCATATTAAATCCAAACACTTCATTCTTCGACTTTTTGGCATTTTCGTTTCTTTACCAAACTTGTAATTATTTTCTTCATGATCAGGAACTACACCTAAACTGGAATTTTTCTCATACAATTTTTGCCACATGGTAATTTGCTACTATGGTGAAGATTGGACTGAGTGTTGGAACAAAGATTCCTTTTTATCTAGGATGAATTAGATTCATTAATGGATATACAAAGCTCTTTCTTTACAAGGATGAGCTAGGTTCATCAATAGAAACTAACATTGGTACCATGAAAAGCATCTTCTTTGTTCGAAAACTGCAATTCTTTCTAATTCGCCAGTCCCATGACATGGCATTTCCATCTTATGTTAACCCATCAAAATGATGGCCCACACGTTAGCTAAGGTCAACTGCCTCTTGGTAAAGGGAAAAAGTTGAAGGTGTCCAATTTGTGGTTCACTTGGAGATTGAATGCTTCTAAGATAATAAGGTAAGCCTACTTTCATGAAAACTAACCATGATAGCCAACAAAATATTTCTACCTCAAGTGATCAGTCAATTATGATCGAAAGATAGCTTGCAAGAGCAAATAAACGTTTCAGGGCCATATATAATGAACTAATCATCCGTGACCAGCTGTAGGATAACTTAACTGACAACCCACTTTTATAAGCATCTTGTCCTCGAAAATATTAGGAACAAAGATTCAGAAAGCATTAAAAAAGCAGGCTGTAGCGCACAACCAATCACAGACGATCAGTACTCTAATATAAAATGTACAAAGTAAATATCATATGAGATTAATGTGGTGACCTCTGCACCACTCAAGAGTTATTATTTATTTATTTTATTATTATTATTTTTAAGATGGAATTACTATTTTCTACCAATCAACATTAGCAACTAAACAGTCTTAACCTCCACCACTTCAAGCACATGAGATTATTTGGCATGGATCTCATGTTTTTTTTTACTGGAAAGATTCACTTAATCATGCAACAGGAAAGATTTCTGAATCATTTGTTTCAGCATCAAAATGCTCAGGGTTAATCATAAAGCCAAAACATGTTTAAAGTTTAAATATATGCCAACACAAGCATCACATGCAACAACATGCATCATTAGATATCCCTGTGGATTAAACACAAGCATCCCTGTGCATAAAAAACGTCCCTACACAGGTAATCAAGAAGATTTAATTTTATATGCTCCCATAGTGGACAAAACCCACTGCATTCTGTTCAAACTTGAAACCTTAAGATCAATAGCTCTGCTTCAAAGTGGCTTGCCAACTGCCTCAAGATTAATGAACTCCTATGCAAATGATTTTTTTTTTTTTTGAATGAAGGATACTTACTTGCCAAGTCAAAGCATTAGAAGATAGAACTTGAGCATAGACAAGTCGATGGAGCTCCTCTATGTTGATTCCTCCCAAATTGTAGCGCTCTTCGTGTAAAAGAACCTCAGCTTGCCTGTTATCAGCCATCAACAGCTCTACAGCATGGACAACCATCCTATAAAGAAGAAAAGATGTCCAATTGAACATAAGCAAATAGTGATGATAGAATACCCCAGGCATTGATCCAAATACATCCAGTTCATACTTGTCAACATCTCCACTACAAAATTCCATGGATCAACCAAATAAAATTAAATAGAAACATATATAATCTAACCGGAGTTTTGTGGCTCACCAAGGGCCAAATGATCTTGAGCATACTGCCAAAACAACCTGAAGCATACAGAAAAGGAATACATCATGTTAGCCAAAGAAACCACAATAATGGTGCATGTATACTAACAGAGAACATAACCTCTTCTCACCTCAGTATTTTCCCCAAGAATTCCAGTTATAAGCCCCATCAATCTATGGGAGGTCGACGCTGGTTTCAACTGCATGCATTTCTGAGCTAAGCTATGCATGCCTTCTAAACCCTGATACGATACAAGAAAGTACATATCACTTATCAGAAAAAAAAAAACAGAGAGAGAGAGAGAGAGAGTACACATTTTTTTGAGAGGTAACGGAAATTTATTAAGGAGAGTACAGATGTCTACCTCAATTGTCAAAAACAAGAAAAATCAAGAAAGATTGCCATTACTATAACATTAAATGCCAAGCACAATACAGAAAGGCACACACTGTATCAAAACAGCTGCTGATGCTAGAAATATAGATTTGAAAAAATCATCAAAACATCAAGAGCACTCATAATATCTTTTAGATCCTCAATCAACAAAACAATTCCATGTTTCCAGAGAAATAGTTTTCTTCACAAGTCATGTGATAGATAAGGAAATGAATTTGGCTAGCGGACTTGGGAAATCCCTCCCTCCCTCCCTCCCTCAAACAACAAACAACTCCATGTTTCCTGAGAACTGATTTTCTTTACAAGCCGTGTGACAAATAAGGAACTGAATTTGGCTAGTGGACTTGAAAAACCCCCCCCCCCCCCCCCCCCCCCCCCCCCCCCCCCCCCCCCCCCCCCCCCCCCCCCCAACAAACAACAAACAACTCCATGTTTCTGGAGAACTGATTTTCTTTACAAGCTGTGTGACAGATAAGAAACTGAATCTGGCTAGTCCCTCCCTCCCTCTTAAAAGGTTTGGAGATCAATCCATCTCCTGAAAGTGGATCAGAGGGCTCTCTTATACAAAAAGCCACGTGCCTCAAATAAAGATTGCCTCCAAAGCTTGATCTTCCTCTCTGCTAGCATCTTTGGTTCCTACGATGGAATTCTCTGAATGATGTTCGGAGGACTCAAAAATCCTCCAGAGCTTTCAAGAATAAGGTTTTTCTAGACATGATATATCTGAAAAACAATCTGGTGGATGACTCACTAGATGACTCGATTAAGTTTCCAACCATAAAATCACATGCTTAACCAACCATATGCCAATTTGGCTAGAGACAGATTAGTCTTTATTTAATGGGAAATCCTTTTTAGAATGCTTTAGCATAATCCATAGAAAAGGAATTTCTGGCATCCTCAATAGATGGCTTTGAAAAGGGAATTCAGTGAAAAAAACAGTCAATTAAAACAAAAGCACCCACTTCTCAAGGTTCCTGAATCCATGCAAATAAATTGTTAACAGAAAAATTGCAGTAGAAGAAAACACATCCTTCGAACTACACAAAGCATTAGAAACTTGGTTGTAGAGTATCAAACAAGATACGAAACTTAAAGAATGAGTGGATGTTGATAGATGCTAACCACTGTGAATGGCCTAACATAGAGAAAGTGGGATATAAACAGCTCCATCCAATGGCATGTTGCAGCAACAAGAATGCTAGTATTTCCCAGCATGACCTGTAACAGATTCTTCAAGCCTTCCTTGGTCTGTCGGTTTTCACATTGAATCCAAAATGCACTGCAGTCTAGCTTGGCTATTTGGCCACGCCACTTCTCCCAAGCCTGGGCAAGGGATATAAACATATATGGCCAGCCACAAGAAAGGGCACATAAACAGAACTATTAGGTGCAGAACAGAAAATCATTGCAAGTACAGAACAGAAAATCACTACATAGTGCATACAGAAGGCAATCATACCTTGATAAAATCGGGCTTGGTTTTAAAGCATTGACCTAATCCTTCAGCAGCTAACTTAGGACGCATGCGTGGCATTGTGGACACAAGAACAACAACTGCCTCCACCAGTCCATTTTCTGTCTGTTCCAAGTACACACAGTCAGCATAGTATGCAGATTTTTCTTACCGGATACTTTCTGCAATAGATGGCCATCAACTGCTCAAGATATTCACATTAGTTAATTCATGCATTAAACTAAACCAGTAAGGTTTGAGTGTAAAAGGGATTACCTGTAAATGCAGGTGCACTTAAGAGTTAAGACTGCCCTTTAGAAATGATTTGAAATGGAGATAAAATTATTTTATTTTATGATTGTAAATATGAAAAAAATGACCATGCAGTACTGACACTGTGTCAAGCATCTTGCAGGCTTTTTACCCGTGTCAAATGCAGCACCAACGTCAACATACACGTTAAGGGCCTGTTTGTTTTGACAAGTTCCACGGTAAAGTAGTGTAATCAGTGTAATGTATAGTAAATGAGAAGTGATTATCATTACCACAGTAGTCGGAAGTAAACGGCTTTTACTATCGTATGCAATACACCTCTCACAGCTCTGCGTCCAGACATGTAAAGTACTTTCCCTGATTAGACGTACTTGGATGTTCACACCATTCATCCATTTTGTAATATCAATACGTGTTATATCCACACCATTCATCCATTTTGTAATATCATTTCAGGGCTTGTACCAAAAAAATGAGGAAGATCCAAAACTCACGTGAACCACACCACAAAAAAGCATTGGGATAATGATGCCCGCCACTGAAACCTTCCAACGGCCCACCTGGGATCACCAAGATGTTTATTTGCCATCCAACTTGTTCACAAGGTCAAACAAACCTGGATGAAGGGAAAACACAAATATCAGCTTGATCCAACATTTCTGTGAACCCCAAAAAGTTTTCAATGCAGGAGTTCAATCGCCACTCTAGCTGTGGTGTGGTCCATTTCAGCTTTGGATCTACCTCATTTTTTGTCTCATACCATAAAAGATCATTGGAGCAGCTCAACTTTTTCTCAACCAATATTCTTATAACTTTGATGCAAAAAGCCCAAGACGGGTGACTATTAGCCTTGGGTCAACAAAATAATGAAAGTTGTCATGCCTATATTGGGCATTGGAGAGCGATGACCACTCAAATGTAGGAGAAAACTAGGGAAGAGGAATAAATGGAATTGATAGTCCAATCTGCTCATTCAGGTATTTCAACCTTTTTTTATCATCCATTATCAACCCAATTTCCACGTCTCAATTGAATTGGATCCAGAATTGAAGCTACCATCAAGGCTGGAAAGCAAGTCCCATAGCCTTTTCCCCTGCAAATGATGAGCACAATTTTATAAAAGGGGAAAAGGTGATACCAAGACCAAGACCAACAGAAACAGGGGAACCCAATGCTCCAAGGATGATGTACTTTGTGTCTTTTTGTAAGTGCATGTCACAGTGTTTGGTGCTCTTGTGGATTACTTTATTGTACTCTAGTATTATAATAAAAGAGTGTGTGGGGTTGAAAGCCCTAACACAACCACGTATTCTACAAACCTCTCTCTCTCTCTCTCTCTCTCTCTCTCTCTCTTCCATTCCTTTTATCTTCTTCCTCGAATCTCCACTCCTCTACTTGGTATTAGAGCCCAGGGATCTCACGTTGATCGGTGCTACAGGAGCCTGCTGACATTAGCAACCGTATGGTTGACGTCAGCAAGTGTACGTACTGTATGGACAGTTTTGCATTGGGAAGAATAATCTGGTAGAGCTTGATTTTAGAGGAATTATGGTGATTTTTGCAGGATTTTTTTAGGCTAATTTGAGGATGTGTTTGGGCCTTTTTTTCAAGTCTGGCGGAAAACCCCAAATCTTCGTTTTTTCGCGATTTCTTCCAAATCTTCACTCCTCTACTTCACGGGCAGTGTTCGCATTGTCGGTATCGTTACAAGTTTCGCTGGCCGGAGATAAAGATATAATATCGTTATCGTTGATAATATCGCTGATAACCGGAAATGTGGGGAAAAAGGGGGAAATATGATGAAAACTGTGGAATTTTTCAGTAAAACTTCAGGAAATGCCTAAATACACACATTTTCATATTTAGAAATAAAAAAAGTGCAAAAAGAATACATTAAATAATAAGTTTTCATTCAATGGAGCCCAAAAAAGCATGCGTTTCATAAGAAATCACTCCAATAGCTACGAAAATGAGTTTATATAATACAAATGCAGCCACCATACAATGATTAAGGCATAAAATTAAATGAATTCGAAAAGCATACTTTTTTGCCATATTTCATCCTCACATGGAGTGACGAAGTGGCTCGAAGTGTTGTTGCCCAATTTGTTAACAGTACTGTTCCCACTCATCCACCACTTGTGGTGCATCCGTGCATGCCAATCCAAGCCATCAAATTGTGGGGGTTATGGGGATGGAGCATAGGAAATTATATTGAACGGTGATAACAATCTAATTGGTGGATCATCAAATGGATGGTTAAAACAAAATATCAGCCGTCCCATTTCAATCAATGAATTTAGATGACTAGGATTGTTGAATCAACCATAATTTGGACCATCATCTACGAGCACACAACCTGTCTGGTCCAAATCGTGATCTGGGTCCCATCCAATCTTAGGAATAGGTGAGGCCCCGGTCTCACCCAAGACGGTGCAACCCTTACTGTGGGGCCCACCTTGATGCATGTATTATGTATCCACGCAGTCCAGCCGTAATTTTCCAGATCATTTTAGGGCATTATCCCAAAAATGAAATAGATCCAGTTATCATGTGGACCATACCATAGGAAAAAATGGCGGTTGGCCATTAATGGGCCATGGAAGTTTAGGATCAAGTTGATATTTGTTTTTTACTTTATCCAGGCTTATGTGACATTATCAACAGATTGGATGGTAAATAAGTACTGCGGAAGCATTGAGGTGTGACCTAAGAAGTTTTTAATCGTAGTATGTTGAATGACCACTGTTTCCCGTGGTATGGTCCACCTGATAATTGGATCTGCTTCATTTTTTTGGGATAATGCACTAAAATGATTTGAAAAAACAGATGAATGGCGTGGATACATAATACATACATCAAGGTGGGCCCCGCGGTAAGCATAGCACTGTCTTGGGGGTGAGGCTGGGGTCTTACCTACTCCGCTCCCTCCTCTCGGACGTGGACTGCGTACTGACACTGCCAGTATACGATAGCTACTGGACAGTGCTATGTGGGCCCCACAATAATGTATGTGTTTTATAATGGGCCACAAAAGTTTTGGATCATGTCCTAAAACGAGCTTTCAAAATGGATGGACAGTGTGGATGTCATATAAACGTCACTGTGGGCCCTAGGAAGGTTTCAACAGTAGGAATCATTGTCCCCCGCTTTCTATGGTGTGGTCCACTCGAGCGCTCGTTATTGGGCTTATGAGATCGAATGCTCTCTCAAAATGGATGAACCGTGTGGATATTACACATATATCATGGTGGGGTCCACGGAACTTGGTGACGTCCACATGCAATGGATCGCGCACATGACGTTCCATAAAAACGGAAGTGGATTGCGTGCTAAGTAAGTGAGCAGTAATGAGTAAACTCTGTGGGGCCACCATGATTTATACATTTTATCCACTCTGCCCATCCATTTTACCATATAATTGTAGGGCTTGATGCAAAAAATGAAGAATATCCAAAGCTGAAGTGGACCACACCACAATATACAGTGTGAATTGAATGTATACCGTTGAAAAATAATTGTGGGCCACAGAAGTTTTGGATCAAGCTGATATTTGTGCTTTCTGTTCATCCATGTTTTGTGATCTTATGAAAATGTTCGGATGAAAAATAAACATTATTGTGGTCCCTAGGAAGGTTTCAACAGTGGAAATCATTATTCCCACTGTTTCCTGAGGTGGGGTCTACTTGAGCTTTGGATATGCTTCAATTTTGGGCTCGACCCCTAAAATGAGCTAGAAAAAAGGATGGACGGTGTGGATAAACCACATCTATTTACGGTGGGCCCAACGGAGTTTACTCGGTACGATAAAAGCGTACGGAGTAACTCAAAACGAAATCCGATTTCTGTAGAAAGCTTCACGAAGCCGTTTCTTGATAGAGAAGAGGGTTCCGAGAGGGAACCCTCAAAATCCCTAGAATCCCTCAAATTTTTTGCAAAAAATCCCTTTTCTTTCGTAGATCTGTCACCAAAATTCTGAAATTTTCTATCTATTGGAAGAAAAAAAAAGGGAAAGTGGAGATTTTTTGCACTTACGGTGATCAATAGGCCCACTGCTACTTCTGATCAACGATCCTCTTCTACAATTGGCCCACTGGTACTTCCGATCAACGATCATCTTCTACAGACTACAGGTACCAAAAATCCGATCGTTTCCCCCCCTTTCCCCCTTTTTTTCTGAATATTTTGGGTATTTACGCAGTCCCCCTAATATCGGCACTTTTTTTCGCCGAAAAGGGGTTGGTGGCTACAATTATCCCGTGCTAAGGTAGGTAGGTACAGCGATTTCTCTCCGACGACAACTGATTTTGTCGCGAAAAATCGATAATGTCGCCAAAAAATCGACGATAATAGGAAGAGAAACGAAATACTGGAGTTTCGGTGTCGCAACTCTCGCGACACCGATAATATCGGCGATAATATCGACATTTTGGCGACAATGCAAACACTGTTCACGGGTGATCGATACCATCATCTTCTCAGGCACCACAATAACATGAATCTTCAGAGCACGTTTCACAAACATTGGAAAATCATAATCAAACTAGGGAAACCAGAGCCCAGAGTACACCCTTGGCATTGCCATAAAACAAGATTTTAACTATTTTGATTAAAAATAAATTGATTTTGCTGAAGCAACTCCAGCCACCACTGAACCACTTGCCCCGACATTATAATGCTAATGTGTAGCTTCCATCATGTTTACACTCAGAAACAGCTCGCAGTTTCTTGGTTGAATACTAACCATGAAAATAAATTTGTGACTGTATCTAGTTTTACATTCATGAAGTAGTCTTACGTTGATCGATCATGGCTAATAATAAGGAATCAGCATTGTTAGAGTGCTACAAACCTCACGATGGGCAAGCTGATCCAGTTGATAAGACCCATGCAATCTCAATAGTTTCACCTGCAAAACAGCTCTATAAATATTTTTTTCCCAATGTTCCACAACTGGCAGTGTTGGACTTTCCATAGTCCCTGAGTGCAGATGAATAATTTGGCAGAAAGGCAAACCATTGAAACTCCTTACCACAATGTCAAGCCAACCAACTGCCAGTGCTGATGACATCCCTTCCCAGTATTCAGGATCATCCTCAATGACCTGTATGGTATAAACCAGTCAATACAGCTATTACTTTTCGTAAGATTAAGACCACAACATAAAGGTCTATGCACCCAAGTGGATGTCAGTGCATAAAGGAAGCAACTTCAAAGCAAAGTGAGGCAAGTCAGCAAGAAAAAGATACACAGGATCTAGTTAAGTGGACAAATAGAGACTAGAGAGCGAAGCAATAAAGAAACTATATCCAAGCAATCAATCAAAGAAATAACTCAATAAGTTTAAATCCGCATTAAAGAAGCACAGAATCAGGGAAACTTGGAGCAAGATTCTCTATGAGCAAGAAGAATATTATTTCAGGCCTAACAGATCTAAGAGCTTCAAGCTTTTTTTTTAAAGAATGATTTTCTCTCCTTCGACTGGGTTTGCTATGGGTCTAAACATGCTCAAATGGAAAGTCTAAAAACCTTGTTGTTCAAGTAAATTAAAACCAGAATAAAGCTTTTAATGAGTAATTTACAAATGTAGAGAAGAAACCAATTACATTGTAGCACAATTTAGGAATCCTTCTTTAGTACAAGTCAACTTTGAAGATCTCAAGGTGGGATTTCCATGGCTTTTTATCTGTTCACAACTAAGTCATTTTGTCAAAAAACCTTCCCAATCTTGTCCCAAGCAGAGTTGCCCATCCATCAGTGAGCAGGAAGCATTCAGAAGGTGGCTGGAATTTATCTCCGATGACCCGAAGAATTACTAAATGAAGAGGCATATGAACATCACAAAAACAAGCTACATAAAAGGCGTAGATCCACATAGGTCCATCTACAACATATGTACACCATAACATGGGCACCGACACAGGTGACATTATAGGAGTTTTTGTGTTTGACACAAACTTTAGAAACTTGACCCATAGATACATCTATATAAATGTATTGAAATATTAAAATATTATATTTAAATAATAAATATCAATTATTTAGGTTAATAATCCCCAAAAAAAGCCAACCTAAAATTTATTATTTACAATAAGATATCCCAAAATAAAGATTAAGAATATCCGACATTAAAAATAGTTTTGCATGGAGCCATGTCAAATAGAATGCTACAAATGTCTGCGACCACATGTCGAGAGGGCACCATTCTAAAATTGCCATGTCCTTTTTACATGGTTTCTACTTTATTTTTGCATTGACTGTTTCTTTCATTATAAAGTCCAGTAAATAAGCTGCAATGCTTAGCTTCAGTGCTCAAATATATGTTCCAGACAATGTCACTAGAGAAGAAGCATGGTTCCTTTGCAAGGGATTTATTCCAAGTCAAACCTGTAAATTGACAAGTTTCTTCTGCAGGTTCACAAGCTTTGAATGAACAGCTGACTCTGTCCTTGAAAGGAGACTATCATAATCCTGCAGAAAGAAAGTATAATCAGTTTTTGAGGAAATTAAAACATACAAGTCCTTTTTCATAGCAATAGATGCTAATTGCTAAATAGGAGAAAAACTTTTCTAAAAGCAATAAAGTGCCAGGAAAGCATAGGAAGAAAGATCATTACTGCTAACCAATCAACAAGGTGCTCTGGGAGCCAAGACAGTGATTGCTTGTCCACGTAAAATATTTCCAACAGCTCCCATGCTGCCTTCAAACAGGTTGGCTCCTCATCTGACTGCAGAAACAGGGGCTTTTCGGTTAGAAACTGTACTTATTCTCAATCTTATTAAAAAAAAGGAAAAAAAAGAAGATGATAAAGACAAGCATAGAATAAACTATGAAAGTGTGATCACAAAAATGCAATTTTTATAAACTATAATCGCTTGGCGCCATGGTTTCTATAATAGCCAGTATATTGGTTTGTACTAGTAATGGCACCCCTACTATAGCAAGTTATGCAAAAATGATTGTATAACAGCATGGGCTGTTACCCGATACAGGGTGGTAATGGCCCGTGTAAAACAATTCTGACTGTAACAGGCCCATAGCGTTCCATTATGATCATGTGTAACGGCCCAAGGCTGTTATGACCATATTAGTCCCCTTTTGGGGCTGTTTTTCATTTTTTCCTTCTTGACACTATTTTAATCCATTTTCGACTAGATCTTTGCAAATTTTGAAGATTAAGACACAAGATTTAAGACATTTTCAAATAATAAAAGATCCGGGGCCAAATTTAGGAAAAATAAAAAAACAAAGGTCAATTTTTTTTTTAAAATTATTTTTCATCAATACAAATGTATAGATTCAGCATTATATTACCAAATTGACCAAATCTTGCTACATTTATGTTTGATTTGAAAATGTTTCTATTATTTTTTGTATTTTTTCTGGTTTTTAATATAATTTCCAGCAGTTTAAAAAAATTATTATTTTATTAATATTTGGTTTGTACTATGTAGATTGTTCAAATGCATGTATGGAGTTTAGATATACATATACATCCACTAAATAAGTGTTTTTCAATTCTGTTTATATTTTTTGGTATTTTGGATCCTTTTCGGATGAATAGTGACGGATTTTTTCTTCTTCAAAATTTCCTTAAATTTCTTAAGGGAAATGATGTCAGATGCTTAGGGATATGCATTAGTGGGATAAATCCTTGGATTGCATGAATTGTGGTACATTTTGGAGACATTCAAACGGTCCCAAATTGGCACGACACTATTCATCCAAATTTAATTTTAATTTTCCCTCAAGAGGAAATGGTGTCAGATGCTTAGGGATGTGCATTAGTTAGATTATTTCCACAAGCTGATGAATATTGAGCCGTTTTGAGGGATTCAAGTGTGCCCAAATCAGCTTGACATATTTATCCAATTTTGATTTTTAAATTTTCCTCAAATTTATATTGAATAAATTTTTAGATAGATTTATATTGAATAATTAATATTAGATTTTAAATATAGGAGTTTGAAGTCAGTATAAGCCTCTCAGGTTAATAAATTAGGCAACCTGAGACAACATTCTTACTAAAAATGGACCCATTACACCATCTTCAGTTTTTGAAAGGTGATAAAATTTATGAACATGTCCAATACATATTTGGAATCCTCTCAGTTTTTTTTTTCCTGATTTTTTTCTAGTATTTCCAAATTCCACCTTTCTTTTTTCCTTAAAAAACTTTGACCATCAAGGCTTGTAAAGTAACGGTTCAACGGTCGGCCATTACCGTTATTGAATATCTTGTCTATAGTATGGAGCGCTATCCCATACCTCAGAGTCTGAATGTGTCCGATCTTTTTGGCCAAAACTTTCACCCATAATGGCTTTATGATGTATAATATCATTTTTAAACTTTTTGTCAAGAGAAACAATGTGATACCATCATGGAGTACCCTGGATCTTAGCATGCACAGTTCCAACCATAAACATGTCTTGCATGCTAATCTAGACCATCAGATGGGGCATGGGATAAAATCTTACATTGATCAGATGATCATAGTCATCCAATCATTGGACATCAAAAGAACAGTTGAACGAAATGGTAAATGGTGCAAAATGTTTATTGTTTTGATACATAATGCAAATCAGGGGTCAATTGAGGAAGTTATTTTACACACACACACACACACACACATTTACTTACGTTTCATGCATATATAATGTTAGAACAACTGTACTAATACATACCGGCAAGTAATAGTCACCAATTCAGCGAGTTATAATGGCCATTTACAAGATTAAAAGGAAAAACAAAAGTCGCACCCAGCAGAACTGATATAAAGATCCATATCAGCAGTAGGGACTGACTCATATGAGCTGGTACATCGGAAGTAAACCCATGCATAGGCTGTTTTTGGGTGCATATTTGATTTAAAACGAGATAATTAAGTCGTGTTTCCAACTAGAAATGTTAGCTAGCACTTAGAACTCTGCTGATTTCTAGAGTGAGTTGGTGCAAGTTGAAGAGTCTAAAAGGGCGCGGGGAAGGAAAGCGCATAGGGAGAGGCAATAAGAAAACACTCGATGACCTATGGTCTAACTAAAGTCATGGCTCTTGATAGAGTGGAATGGTGGTAAGCGCATAGGGAGAGGCAATAAGAAAACACTTGATAACCTATGGTCTAACTAAAGTCATGGCTCTTGATAGAGTGGAATGGTGGAAAAGGATTCATGCAGCTGACCCCATTTAGTTGGGATTAAGGTTTAGATAATGGCGATGATGATAATAAGAAATGTTAGTTCTATTGATATAGTTGCATTTTTTTTATTTTTTTTTTTTGAGAGAGAGAGAGATAACAACATACTTCATTCAAAAAGTGTCGAGATAGTGCCAAAAAAACTACAAAGCACAAACAAAACAAAAGGAAAAGAAATTACAATCCAGCCCTTGCACACCGCCTACTCAATAACAGAAAGCCAAACATTGCTAGCAACCCAATTGACCCCTTACTTTCATCACGGAAGCATCTTCCGTTCCTTTCGCTCCAAATTGACCATTAGCCTGTAAGGAGACAGCCTCCACATGGCTTGAGCATTTTTGCAGAGAGCTACCGCATGCCAAGCCATAAAGAGGTCTCCCATGGCATAAGGCATGGACCGGAACAAATTAAACTTATCAAGAATAAAAGCCCAAATGAAATTAGCAAAGGGGCAATGAATGAATAGATGGTTAACTGTCTCGGCGTTGGACTTGCATATAGTTGCATTCCTTTTTGCTTCAGACTGTACTGAAAATGAATGCTAACAGAGCTTGGGACAGGTTATTCACTCTAAATAAAGTTTAAGTAACCCGACTTTGACATTTAGACATCAAGTTTTTAACAAAATAATTACTGCAATTTAAGTAAATTGGACATCCAACCACAGCTAAACGATGATGCAGAATCACCTTCATAACTGTCCTTGGGTCCTCGATCACTGACTTTGTAGAAGGCTTTGGAGATCCTAGAAAAGAACTTATGTGCTCGCTGTACTCCAAAACATGCTGCCACCTGCTGGTCCCAGAGAGATAGGGAGATAGGTTATATTTATGTGCAAATGTAGAATCAGACGCGCGTGCGCGCACACATGCACACGCATGTGTGCGTGTGTATGCATGCATTTACATGCATATGAAGACGTGCAAAAATAAGCATGGGTGACCCATAGTGACAAACTTCGCTCTTGGCAGTTTCTCAGTTCAAAAAGTTCTCAGGAGGTTTTCGGATTTTATGGTTTTTCTCTAGATATGGGGTTTTTGGATTTTATGGTTTTTCTCTAGATATTGCTGGGAAAAATCTTGCTGAAAATATAAAATTCAAAGTATTTGTTATAAAATTACTTAATTGTTTTAAAATTTAAATATATGTGCATCTAATTCTTATTTAAAATTTTAAAAAATTTCATGTTGATATAACAACAATTTCATGATAGATTTGCGGATAATTAAAAACTAACGAGAATATGAAAATTTTGTATTAACAATACAATATCTTAAGGGGTCGTTTGGATGCCTATAACTTCTTTAAAATGTAACAAAGTTGCAGGTAACTTTGTTACAGTTTGTGTTTGGGGGAGAAATGTTACAGGTAACAAAGTTACAACCTGTAACTTTGTATCAAGTAAAGAAGCAAGAAAAGTCACAGGCAAAATAGGTGTTAATCAAGTCACAGGTGACTTTGTTGCAGGCAACGGCTACCTTCTTTTGAAATCGAAATATAGGAGAGAATCGCAGTTGCATTGAAGAGGCGCTTGCTTGCATGCAGACGATTTGAAGGACGAGCGGCCATTGACGGCTGGCATTGAAGGCTGCCATTGACGGCTAGCATTGAAGGCTGCCATTGAAGGATGCCATTGAAGCTCCCAAGCAGTCGGTGGGTGAGTTCTTTACCTCTATTGAAGAGGGTTGGTGATTCCAAAGGCTATAAGACACCTTCCGTCTCTCTCAGTCTCCATATCCCTCTCTCAGACTCTCGCAAATCCCTATCTCCGTCTCTGTCTCCATCTCCGTCTCCGTCTCCCAGGTGAGTTAAAACCCTTTCCTTTTCTTCTTTTTTTCGTTGTTTGTTTGTTTGTTTGTTTTTTTCTTTTTTTTTTACGCTTTCCCCTTTTCTGGGGGCGCGGATCAGCTAGTCCAGTATAAGGGGTGGTTTCAAATCTCTGTGGGCCCCACCATGATGTATGCATTTTATCCACGCCGTCCATCCATTTTTCCATCTTATTTTAAGGCTTGAGCCCAAAAATGAGACAGATACAAATATCGGGTGGACCACACCATAGGAAAACAGTGGGGATTGAACGTCCACCATTAAAATCTCCCTAGGGCCCACTGTAATGTTTACACTGGGGATTGAACGTCCACCACTGGGGATTGAACCTCTTGATAAGGCCACGTAGACCTAGATGAAGGAAAAAAACAAAAATCAGCCCTATACCAAACTTCTGTGGCCCCCAAAAAGTTTTCAACGGTAGGCATCAATCCCCACTGTTTTCCTGTGGTGTGGTCCACCCGAGATTTGTATCTGTATCATTTTTGGGCTCATACCTTAAAATAAGATGGCAAAATGGATGGACGGCGTGGATAAAATGCATACATGTGTGGCATGTGTGGTCACGAATCCAACGGCCCTATTTCAGCACACGTGTACATGGATAAGAGGTTAGGATTGTTGCAGGTCACACATGCACATATACACACATGCTAATATGGGACCAAGAAGATTAGGCAGATCAGATGGGCCACAATGTATAAAGTGATGAACTGATGATTAAAGCGAACTTTTCTTTCTAACCGTCCATTTGTGTAGCAAGTATTTGTGGCCCATCAGAGGTGTGAAATTGATTGATTTTTAGGATATAAGATCTAAACAGCGTGTCCCACACTCCCATTTGATGGAAAGATCTGATCAATGGTTCCATATTGGCACGTGTGCCTGAGTGGGTGGCAAGGTGTGTTTATGTATATATACCAGCATGCCTGGAGCCTTAAGTAAGAAAGAAGGAAAACGTTAAGCTGAATGTTAAGTTGTGTGAGCCCACTTTTACAGCCCACTTTTTTATTAGTTTAGCCTTAAAAAATTGCCTAACTATTCATCTAGATGGACTCAATAAAATGGCATACTTTTATTTAAATTTATTTGTCTCAATTTGATTTTTAAATAATTCTCTACTTCAAGCTTTGGATAAAGTGTGAATATATAACTTAATACCTGTAACTAAGTTACATGTTAGCCAAACATAAAAACTAAGTTACCTGTAACTAAGTTACAACTTACATCCAAACAGGATTACTTGTAACTTTCTTTCACATGTAACTTAGTTACAACTTAAAAAAGTGACAGGCATCCAAACGGCCCCTAATATTCCACAGAAATATCGCAAGATTTTCAAAAGTCTAGGTGATGTTTGTCACAGTGGTGCCACCTAGGATGTGCGGCAGGCAAAAGTCATGCCAATTGAACAAATCCCAAGCGTCGAATCAATGGACTCTAGCAAACTCAATATGAACCATTGGCCATTTTAAAATTCCCTTTTCAGCCAACTAATCACCATACAGAAGTTTCCATTTACAATGGATAACAGCATAATCTCAATTTGGGTGGTCATAAAATTATATAACTCAAAAAAATGAAGGAAAATTATAGAAAAAAAAAGAGCAAAAGATTACCACTCAACGTGATATGAAGACGAACCAAACGGCATTTTTGACACTGCCGAGACTGAGCTCCGCCGGCTCTGAAGGAGAGCGAAAGCTGGAGCCGATCCGTAAGCGATCCTCCGCTTCTGCGCGTCGTCAATCTCACCGTCTCTGGCGCTGAGCTTCACCTCGACCACTTTCCCGCCGATTTCATCGCCGGAATCCCCGGCGCCGGGTTCCGGAGATGGTTTCCGGAAGAAGGCAACGAGGAGGGAGTTTCCGCGGGACCAGGAAATGGAGAGGCGAGCAATTGGGGGTTTGAGACCGTGGTGGAGAGGGTAGACGACCGGATCTTTGACTTCCGGCGAGAAAGGAACGAGAGAGTCGCCGGGATCTGACGCACGGCCCGGCATTTTGCGGTGGAGTGAATGGAAGTAGGGTGGTGGGGGTTTGTTCTGTTATGAAAGGGTATTAGAAGGGTTTGCCTAAAGTGGCAATGAAAGGTGCGGGGCAGGGCTGAAGGCTTTTTTCAGAGGAGACGAGACTATCTGGCGCGTTGGGTGGGAATGCGCACCCCACTGGGGATTTCAAGGGGCCGGGCCAAGCTCGTTCCAAGCCCGTCCCGAATTTTTCAACATGGGCCCGAGCATGATCCAAGCCCATGTGAGCCAAAATACTCTAACTTGAGCCCAACCCAAAACTTTAATACTCTGGATCCAAGTCCAAGCCCAAGATCAAGCCCGCTTGGTCCAGTTGGAGCAGAGCAGAGCAGCAGAGCAGAGAGAGAGAGAGAGATTAGGGCGTGAGTTATAGTAACATGAAGAATAAACGATGATTTTTTACATATGGTATATATTAAAATTGCTCAAATCTTAATGGGTTGGGCCTGGATGATAGGCTTTTGTACACAGTCCAAACCTTGCTTATTTGAGAAACATGCATGATTTTTAAGCCTAAACCCAGCCCTTAGGCCTCATAGTCTAATCCAAGCCTATCCCAAGATAGATGAGGCCTGAACGCCTGTCGAGCCATCTTGGCCCATTGACATCCCTAATGGGCTACGATTTTCTTGTAGCCCCACCTACCGGAAGTCCCGGTAGCAGAAGCTCTATGACGCCACCATGGTGTCCATCGACATCCACTCTGTCCATTGGTTTCATCAGTTGGGACATGAGCCCAATATATATGCAGATCCAAAACTCAAGTGGGCCACGCTGCAGGAAATATTGGGAATTATACGCATTCTTTGTAGGTCAATAGAAATTTTTTATCAGATAGATTTTTTTTTTTTTCTTTTTTTCGCGTTCATCATCTATCATGGTGGAAATAACCTTATAACAGTTTAGATGGCATATAAAAGTTAGTGGGCCTTGGAAAGGTTTCAATGGTAAGCCTTTCCATTGGCCCACTTAAGTTCTGAATTGCTGCACTTTTGAGCCCATGTCCTAACCTGAGCTAGCAAAACTGATGGACCGAGGGGATGTCGGTCACATAGAGCTTCATCCAACAGGCAGAAGGCTTCCTTCATGCAGGGTTATCAAAAAGTGAGGACCCATGACATATCTTGTTTTTGGCAATTTCTCGATGTAGTAATTTCCACGGAGATTTTCAGATTTTGATGTTTTCTTGTGATATTACAGGAAGATCTTGCTCAAAATAAAATAAGAAACATATATATGACAAAGTAATAAATAATTTGAAAATTTTAAAACATGGGTATAAGTGAATTAATTTAAAATATTGAATTTATTTTGTTAAAATTGTGGTAATTTGACAATAACATTTTGAAAAATTAAAAACAGCCACTATGGTTCGACAGATTTTCTATGGGAATATGGTAAAATTTTCAAGATCTCTGCAATATTTGTCACATTTAGCCTGAGTGGCTCTAGGGTATCATTTCTCCATGTTTCGACACTGAGTTTATGGTATCGATTCTCATAGTAGGGAGTGACTAACATTGTGATGTGCCTAACAGGGTTGACTGACTCTAATTATGCACACACTTAAAAATTGCACAAGAGGCATGGATTAACTCAAATTAAACTAAGTTATGGATCTTTCTGCCGCCAGGTCAGAATCCCAAAAATTAGATTTAGTTTAGCACCATTTGAAAGTGGTGGTGATTCATCTTCCTCCCAGGCCGAGGTGACAGTATATAAGCTATCAAGACTGAATATAGGTGAGTTCTATCTCTAAAATCGCACTGATCAAGCAATCCTGCCCATTCAATTAATGATTGTTAAGTGAATGTTTAGAAGTCTTCTATGTCACCCCTCATCTTTGGCCAATAGTACCTTGCTTTGAGGAGGGATGTTGGCCAGGGTGACCCACCCCCTATCATAGTCGTTGTGTTATGACACTCTCTGAGTAGCCCCTTCTTTAGTTACCCACTTAGGCACATAGAGCCAATCTCCCTTTGTGATTAAGAGACCATTCCTCAACCAAAACCTCTCAGTCCTTTTACGGGCCAAACTTAAAACAGTGAGTTATTCAATTTTCACTGTCTTGAGTTCATAATTCATGAAGGGAGAGAGATTGAGAAGGATATTGATAATAGAATTAGAGTTTAATAGATACAATGGGGAGACATGCATGCCTTTGGAGTTTTTTCTTGATCTCCACATCCTAATCAAATTAAAGGGAACATTTAGGCATTCTAGGCTGTAGCTTATAACCATGCAATGTGTGCCATTAAAGAGTTGCCACCATTTTTTAAATGGTGATAAATTAATGTGGGAGTCTATATGAGAAGTAAATGATACCCAATCTTCACAAGCACCTGATTAACAAGCATCATCGCACACAAAACATGGACCAATGAGCCGAGTTGGTTGGACATGCTTAAGGCAGGCCACAACAAGAAGATTAATATATATATATATATATATATATATAAAGCGACACTGTTTAATAAGAGGGCTGCACATTTATATTAAATGTTGACTGATGGTCAATTTCTCTAATTGGTCCATTCTTTTCATGCATGTTGGCCTACCAAGTAGATCATCTAATTTTCTATGTAGCCATCTTTGCCTTGCAAATCTACCTTATTCAGGACCATGGATGTATTGGGGTTATGCTTTGGAAAACCAACGTTTGTAAACCTTGCTTATTAATGATACATTCATTCATTAGGCTCATTAATGTGTATGAAACATAGAAATGATATTATGTAAATGGCTTAAAGAAATGAACTCCTGATCTAGTTGTCCTGGAGAACTTCAAATAGATACAATAACCATTGGCTAATACCCTGTTTAACTATGACCACTATAAGGATGAAAGACTTCCACCATTAGGCATGACAACAAGAATAGGAGTAGTGTGAGTATGCCATGTAAATAAGCTCCGGGTGTTGGACCAGCCGAACATCTATGTTTGAGAATCTCTTCAAGTCTCTTGGACTAGAAGGCCTATCATATTTGGACTAGATCGACTTATAGATGCGCTTGCTATGATTAATCCTTAGATCGAGAACATGTGAAAATGTCAAAATTTTGATAACATGTACTTTGGTTCCCTTTACCAGATTATCTTATATATAGCCAATAAAAATGGGTGTGGGTAGATGATACATTATGGTCTAGTTGAAGCTCACATAATTCAACAAATGATTTACTTAGTTACCTGATGCATTATTAATAAACTGATCTTATGGTTTGGATTGTAAACATCGTTTTGTGGTTTTAAGAGATTGCTGAGGAGGATATGGATATTTTAAAGATTTTTATTTATTCTAAATCTCTGGCCGCATGCACAATGCCCTTTAGTAGGAAAAGGTCTTTTGGAAGCAGTGCTCAGGGCTATGTCAAGTGTTTTAAAGGCTAATCAGCACGTTAAAGGTTTTCTATTGATTAATCGAAAATTTTCAACCATTAAATATAAGTTTTATCTGTTGATTTATTTTAAACTGGATTTGATAAACATCTAATGACAGATATCATAGATTTATATGAGATATTCGCTAAGGATAATGGCCATGTTAAGTGGAGGAGTGCATGGTTAAGATAGAATTACAGGCTTTTAATACAGTGTAGCATACCCTTTATAGTCTATAAGACAATGAAGTATATCGCAGTTGGAGTCTTCCTGGGAAGATAAAAGCCTTCGATGTCACAAACCCCCTTGACTATCACTTTGAGAAAGGAAATAGAGAGAGAAGTACATTCTCATCACACGTGTGGAATTTGTGGGGTCCACAAAGTTGGATGACTCTCATGTGTTAGCCCGGCCCTACTCCGGGACTAGCTTGTGACCCTACTCCCACTTCATCTAGAATGGATCAGGTAAGAGACCTTTTGACTTGAAGGATCAGTATCGATATTCCTTAGTCATCGTATTCATGCCAGTCGTCTAAAAATTGATGATGATCAAAATGGAATCCCATGTAAGTCATGGATTGACGTGATTTTTAAGCCTGTGGCCGGAATGGTGCATCTGACTGATAGGGTAGATGGCCGACACACATCACAGTGGGGCCCACACAGCTTGACCTCATGGGAAGTGTGTGTGTAGTGTTTCGAAAAATACCAGGATGTTCATCAGATAGCTTTTTATTTTTTATTTTTTATTTTTTTTATTAGTCATGCAAAGCACCCACCCTGTTAGCTGGGCAACACACCCACTTGGTTAGTCACACAATGCACTCACCCACCAGTGGGGTTAGTGTCTCCTTAGCACTCAACCTGAGACTTGCTGTTGAAGAGTCCATCCCCAAGGTCTACGTGTTCATCGGATAGCTTGAGAGCATTTTATTTTGATGCAAGGCCCGGCCCTGGCTCATGTAGTAGCCTAGTTATCGCCTTATCCCATGAACCAGGTCCTAACCTGCGGTTCAAGCCTACATTTCAAGTTTGAATGCCAGACCCAAGTAGCAATGGGCTGAGCTCCGGTTGACTTGGCCCATTGACAGCCGTACCTTGCATTGCCATGCATTGATCATGCAAAAAACAATCATTCATAGGATGGGCCACACGTAGACCTTGGGGATGGACTCTTTATAATTTAATTTCAATGACCTGCTTGAATTTTGGGCCAGCCAACCCGTGCTGTGGGGCCCAACTGATGAATATAGCCCAATGCATCGCACATGCCATCTACTTTGCTTATAAAACACATAGAAGAACATGGTTATAATAACATAGCTTAAAACTAATAAGGTTCCAAAGCACCTACTTACACATACATAAATATAATGAAATGACAAAAACATGAAATAACACCGTCTCTTTCCCATCGCAGCCATATTTCGATTCCCAGAGATCGAACCATGATCGATGAAAATCAAAATTGTGGGCCACATAGTTAAAACAGCCAAACATGGCCCATGAATGAGATCGGAAGGATGATCAGAGCCATTAGCACAATTGGAGATGTAGCGATGGTGGTTAAGACCGCCGAGCTTGGAACAGGAGATGGTGATGGTGCATCCATCCAGATGGAAGGTCGGTGAGGAATAGGCGATGGATGGAGCGCGATTACATCGACGATCAATCTCTGGCCATTGTTGCAGTGGTCGTGGGTCCCACTTATGAAGTAGAATGGGCCAGGCCTATCAAGCTTAATAACAGTTTTCCCATCATCGAAAGAAGAGATGGGATTGGTTGTATTGCAGTGGTAGTAACCTCTTTTATCCACAACAAGAACCGAATCCTCCTTGTACTGGAAATCTGAAAAGGCCAAGAGTGAAATTTGAAAGGGCTACAATACAGTGCACCGTGCGTACTTTAGATACCACATGTATGGTTTCACTAACGTGCATTGTGAAGTACAACTCACTTGCAACATGTATGGTGTAAGTCATGAGAGTTGGGCATGTGGATGGTCCAGATTAATGGCCAGGATGTCATCAGGTGGGACCAACTTAGATTACTGTTGTCCCAAATGGACAAAAGTAAAACTCATAGCCAACCGTCCAAATTCAATGGTCCAAAATATCCGTTTCTCCAGGCTGATGATCTCTGTTGCATGCTGTACCTATATCACACGTCAAAGAGGCCGGATCCACTGAAAATATTTTTTGGTTAAGCTTATCATACAATGTGAAGTGTGGGCCCACTATGATGTATACATGACATCCAATCCGTGTATCGTGTGCACCCCCTGACATTCTCGTTGGCTCCCATCAGGCCGAAAGAAAAATCAGGTGGGCCACACCATATAAATCATGCCCAAACCCTCCAAAATCACGTGGTGGGGCTCACATGACCTGATTTTTGGGGTGGTGTGGCATATTTTCTGAATGGATTGGATGGAACATGCAAAACACGTACGGTGACCCCACACACACAATCTGGAAGGTTTTAAGTGGTGGGAGTCACAGTGGCCCACCCAAGTTTTGGATCGGCCTGATTTTTGGGTGCCAACGAGAACAGTGAGGAGGGTGCACACGATGGGCAGAATGTCATGAACAGATCATGGTGGGCCCCACACATGGCCTACAAAGGTTTGTAGAGGATGCGGCCTCTTTATCATCACTAATTATATATGTGATTAAAATTTAGAACGCAAAAATGAGGCCATACAGGCATTGTATGCGAACTTTTGATACAATCGAGTGTATGAAATCCAAGCAGTTCGGCCCCAACCACTAAGATCACATTGGGAAAAAACCAGGCTGGTCTACTCATCTGGTGGGCAATACTTCCAAAATCAATCAACAGCCAATGGTCTGACTCAACATGTGTGTGGCCCACCCGCTATGAGTCGATAGCCTGATTCTCTCGTTAGTTAAATGTTCATGGTGCGGCCCATATTTTGCACGGCTATGATGTTGCACACAAACTTTGCTGAATGCAAAACATGGTATCCAAAAACAACTCCCACCCACCAAAACAAAGGCTACTTTGGCCCATTGGCATCTAAGGAGTGGAGAAAATCATTTGTAATTTTTGTAACTTCTACTCTGTAGATTTTCTCAAAATCATGAAATGGAAACAAAGAACCTTTTCTTTCTAAATCCCAAAAATTGCAAATTGTTTTTCTCATTGCCCGAGCCAAACGCAGACTGCACATGAAAAGAGATCAAACTGCAGCGCCACACCAAGTAGGATATAGGATTAATCCCAGAATGCATTCCAAAATGGGATTTTGTGTTGGGATTCCCACCAATATCAGGTACTCCTCTGGGTTAACCATCATGCATGCATGAAAAACACTGCAAGAAAAATAAGAGAGAAAGAAGAAAAAGAATCACTTACGCAGAGTATCTCCAACTTGGAATCTAATCTTGGAAGCCCATCGAGTGTAAATTTCAGTATCGTTCGAGTCGGGTTCTCTCCAACCGATGACATCTCCGACCCTGAATTCCTTTGAAGCTCCAATGACGACGGCGGAAGTAGCGGTGAAGAGGACAATGAAAAGGCCAACGAAAGAAGCCATGTTCTTCTTTCTTGATTGCAATTCAGAAGGTTGGAGGCAGAGATTAAGAAGTTAATGGATGATGAATGATGACTCTAACCTTCTGATTTAAGGCCTAACAGGAGAGGATTTGTTAGATGCGATTAGAAATCGTTTTAAACGTGTTGGAAGCAGTTACCGTCAGTTAATGGCAGTTAGAGGAAGATGGAGATCGTGGGTAGTTTTAGTTGCTTGGGTATAGCCGTTATAATTTAAAAAAAAAAAAAAAAAAAGGTGGTGGAAGGGGACGTGGATTGCCTACGGCGCTGGCCTGTCAGTATCCAGTAGCTACTGGACTGTGCTCTGTGGGCTCCACCACGATGTTTTTTTTTTTTTATCCACGCTGTCCTTCCTCTTTTCCAGATCGTTTCAGGGCATGATCTAAAAATGAGGCAGATCCAAATCTCATGTGGACCACACCACAGGAAATAGTGGTGATTGAACACCCACCATTAAAAACTTCTTAGGGGCACAAAAGTTTTGGATGAAGCTGATATTTGTGTTTTCCCTTCATCCATGTCTTTTTGACCTAATCAACAGGTTGTAAATGCCTTTTTGACCTAATCAATAAGATGGATGGCAAATAAACATTATAGTGGGGCATAAGAAGTTTTTAATGGTGAGTGTTCAATCACCAGTGTTTTCTTGTGGTGTGGTCCACTTGAAATTTGAATGTCTCATTTTTGGATTCATTGCTATAAAATAATATGTGAAAATAGATGAACACTGTGGATAAAAAACACACATACATAAGGGCATAGTACCATTTCCATATCCATATATATATATATATATATATATATATATATATATATATATATATATATATATATGCACACACATGATGGGGCTCACAGAGCGCTGGCCACAAACCTGGCTATTGGCAGCGTCAATAGGCAATCCGTGTCTGGTGGAGAGGAATGTGACTTTGTAAATCCTCAATCAATGGTGATCGTGCATTCGGTGAGACTTTGACGAATAGGGATATGTTGAAAAGAGTGTACCAATGGCTCTATTTCAATACTGAGATCATGGAAACCAGTGCCCATGTGATGAGGGTGCATGTAAGAGTGTGTATGGTGTGAGTGTGTTTTAAATCATATCCAAAGCTCAAGTGGACCACACCACAGGGAAACAGTGGTGAATTGAAACCCAGCATTGAAAACTTCTTGGTAGCCATGGATGTTTTGGATCAAGGTGATATTTGTGTTTTCCCTTCCATGTCCGTGTGACCTTATGAACAGGTTGGATGACAAACAAACATCACTGTGGGCCCTAGGAAGGTTTCAATGGTGGATGTGTAATCGCCACAGTTTCCTGTGGTGTGGTCCACTTGATATTGGAATATGCTTCAATTTTGGGCTCATGACTAAAATGACCTGGAAAAATGGATGGACGGTGTGGATAACGACACATATATCACAGAGGGCCCTACAGAGTTTGCTCACCATGCTATAGCATGGTGTGTTCCTTACTACACCATCCGCGTCCCCCATATACTGCCTTCATATCCTTCCAATCCGGAGGACTTTCGGTGACTTGGCCATCTACAGTGGGGCACATAGTATTGACTGTTTGGATCACTGAACCATGGGCCCATTTGGCCCTCTTGCAAACAGTTTCATGCCAACCTTCAGGTAGGGGTGGCAATGGGCGGGGACTGGACTGGTCTAGGGTTGGCACTAGCCCGGCCCTGGTTCCAACTACTACGAGAGG
This sequence comes from Liriodendron chinense, assembly GCA_003013855.2. Lineage (NCBI taxonomy): Eukaryota > Viridiplantae > Streptophyta > Magnoliopsida > Magnoliales > Magnoliaceae > Liriodendron > Liriodendron chinense. The sequence continues at coordinate 11,652,675 of ML058461.1, read as the reverse complement.
AATGTTTCCTTGCATTTCATTTGCATCACAAGGAATTAACAGCACACACATCGGTTGTATTGCAGTGTCATTCTAATCCTATGAATGCAGACATTCCCATCCCATGCATTGAAATGGACGTGCCAACTACTTTGATACTCTGTCAAAGTGTGATGGATGATATACACTTAAACAGGCACTAAAAGAACCACTTAGAAATTGCATACTTGGCATACAGTAATTCAAATTAAACTTTCCAAATTATGGTGGGTCCCAGTTTAGATGTATCATGAACCAAAAATTAAATTATCTGAATATCAGATTTGTGGACATTTCTTAGACTGCTAATCATGAAAAATTCCCAATGGTCCTATGTAAACAAATAAACATCCACAAATACGAGGTTCCTACTGTTCAGCCAATCTTGTTTTGGGACTGTTGTCTTAGGGCCTGTTTGGTTGTAGAATCTAGATTCTAGACAAAATCTAGATTCCACTGTTGGAATCCAAAATTGCAGAAACTAGAGTGGAACCAAGGTTTCATCCGGAACTTGCTGTTTGGTTGAAAACGGTGCAATTTCCAACCGTTGCTTGTGGCAAGGCCCACTTGGGCTTCAAATCCGCCTGAGAACCTTAACCTTGGCCTATTGTACTCTCGCAGGACAAATGGCCAGGTTGGATGGCAAATAAACATTATAGTGGGCCCTAGAATGTTTTTAATGGTGGACGTTCAACCAACACTGTTTTCCTGTGGTGTGGCCCACTTGTGATTTAGATACGCCTCATTTTTTGTCCAATGTCCTTAATTGAGCTCTCAAAATTGATGGACTGTGTGGATATCAAACACATACATTATAAATGTACAACGGATATATGGAGGTGGTGACACTCACTTCCCCCTCTTTCTCCCTTCCATAGAAAGGGTTGCCCACATCGTTTTCACTAATCCCGGTTCCAGTCCATTTAGACTTCCGGATGGAATCCTGTTTTGACTGGAACTTGCCACCAAACACACCAGTTAAAATAGGATTCTGCTGGAATCCGGATTTTAGGCTGGAAACGGGTTTTCAGATGCCAACCAAACGGAGCCTTAGAGATTGTGGCTTCCACAAATTACTCTGTTTAATCTGAATTAATATTGCCAGAGTATCAAATAACTCCCCTGCAAAATTTGCATCATTCCACCAGTGGAATTAATCGCTATATGTGCTTTTCAATGTCATACACATCTATAACCAAGATGAACCTGACCTTTTTATTTTTGTAGTTTAAAGTGAGCTGCTTTAAAATGTCATACACATCTATGGTTCATTTGATTGACTTCTGTTTCTTACAGCGGGACCTATATCATAGAAACCACAATGCATAACGTTCGGATCATCAGACCATCTCACATTTGGGTCTAATAGGGCGACATATGGTAGGATTCTGAGTGATGATAAGACGCAAAGCAAACGTCAGTTTGCACTTGTTGAGGGGTTTTACTTTGCCAATCCTCGGGATTCAGTGCATTTTGAGGCCTGCCGTCCATCCATAAGAGAACCATTGACCCTATGGACCTGGAAATCTTCTAGACTGGAAGATCCTAGGCTTCTACATTAGACCTTTTTCCTGAACACGGACTCCTATTTGTGCCTTCTCTCAACCACCAATTTCCAGCCCTCCAGCAAATTTATATGCTTTCCTATAAAAGAATTTCATTTTCCCATCATTTATCAACTGAGCTATAGATGTTTGATGCGGAAAAACTAGGCATGCATTTGTATTTCATTGAACCCATCATTTATCGACTGAGCCATAAATGTTTGACATGGAAAAACTAGCATGCATTTGTAGACCCAAAATCCAACATCTCAATTGGAGCTGGCCTAGGCAAAGCTCAAATCATCCACCTCCTCAGTAATGACAGTATGGAGCATTTTGGCATGGCCCTCCTGGTTTCCCTGACTTGTTGTGTACCTAACACACAGGAGATGATTTTTAAACATCACAAACTGAAATTCTAAATGAGACAGATATGTGAAAACAGGAGCATACGCCCCTTCTGATTGACATCCCAGTAGAAATATTGAATCCGGTACAACCTTCACATGAAAGAAAACTGCCCGACATGCATCAAAAAAGGATTTGTAGTCCTTTGAAGCTATCTAAGCTAGGATTGAAGTTTCACAGGTTAGAGAGTGTATAGGTTTAGGTTTTGGGACTTGTCAATCCCTTGACAAAGATTCCTGTCTTTTTTCATTTTAAGTGCAATGAAAATAATTCATTACAGAGGAAGGCAATTTACCAGTCTTCAAAAATCAGCCAGCCATGGCTACTTTGCTGAATTAAGAGAGCCACCACAGACACCTAAAGATATCTCACGCAAAGCTCGTTGGGACTCTGGGTTGCACCACTGCAAAAAAGGTCAAAGAGTTGACGATAATGCAAATGTGAATGGCTGACCTTGAGAGAAAAAATGGTGATGATTCAAATGCTCCATAAGACTTTCACAGCGTGGATGAACCTAAAAAACAAGTAATGGAAAAAAGAAAAAAGAAAAAAGGAAAAAGAAGGTTAGTGGTAAAGAGCTACAGCATTAATTTTAGCAATTGGACAAGGCCCTATTGCCCAGAATGCCAAACGTGAATCCAACCATTACCCAATCATCGGAAAATTACAAACACCTCGGGCTTTTTATACCCTCACCTGCAAAAGAACAACAGATGCTTCAAATTCATTAGAAAGAAAAGGTCATATGAGCAACTTTGATTCTAGAGTGAAGTTTAACATCATCGTGGATTGTTCATATCAGTGTGTTTTTCTTTATGAAACAAAGCAGGAATGCAGTTCTTGATGGTGTTTTGTCTACTGTCGTTGACTACCTCACAACCCTGGCATGCTAGTACCCCTAAGCTTCCAACCTCACAAACAGTCCACATTTCTATCAAGAATGTGATCATGAATAGGGGTTGTGTCCCCTTTGTCAACTCCTTTTTTAGCCAAAGGGGGGGGGGGGGGAGGGGGGGGGGGGGGGAAGGGTGTTGGAAGCTGTGGATTCTATAGTTAAATATGGATATTTACACCATTGCCAGGAAGAAAATCATGATTGATTCTTTTTTGTAGTTAAAAACACAGTGCAAGCTCTGCTGTAACTGGATCTAAAGATGATTCTTTTTCCCAACATGCACAAGGGAAGTGGTATCTGATCATTTCCTGAAGGGGAAACCTAACGTACTCAAACAACATGCTTGTAGTGTGGCATAAGAGGATTGGACAAGTGGCACATTGGTTCAGTGATCCAGATGGTTCATCTAGCAGGCTCCATGTGGGTGGGCACAGTTCAAAAATCAGACTGCATCATCTAAGCTGTACGATTAAAATGGAAATTTTCCTGTTGAATATAGAACATTGCCTGTCTTGTTTTACCGCCCATTCTCAGACCATCAGTAGCATGGTAAGATTCTCTTATTGGTGTGGTTTTTCAGCAGTGATTCCAGGGTCTGGCCCACCAGATTGATGGTCAAGGTGAACCACATCCAGGCCACATGATAAGGAGCACATGCCTGCTGCACGAATTATCCTCTAAGAGGATAGAATCTAGAGAACCAGATAACCAACTCGACTAATTGGCAGAGAACACAAAGTGAAACATTTACCATGAGGCGGCAAGCACAGCCAACAAAATGTTCTCTTGGCAGTTGGCATCTCATGGACTGCTCGAAGTAACTGCTGCCTTCTTGGACATCATCATTTCTTGGAATTGTGTGCGTTTGGCAATCCTGATGTCAATGATACTAGGTGGCAAAGGTTCAAGGTGGCCATTCTCCTCAACCAACCGAAAGAACTCCTGCTTGGTAAGACTCTTCTTCCGGATGAGTTCATCAACCACAGCATCCATGAGACTTCGATTGCGCTGTAGGATCTGCAAAAGGTGCATGAAATACTGATTGAGGGAAATTATGACAACTATTTGTAACCAGCAGGTTTCTTTCACATATTATAAGTACCTGTTTTGCGCGTTCATAACATATATTCAGAATGTGCAATGCCTCCAAGTCGATTTCCTGTTGATGAAAAAGATGATATTGTGAGACCATATGCAAATCATTAATAACCCGATCACTAAGAGAAATACAGAAAGAAATGCTGTTCTGTGCAACATACATTAAGCCGATCTGCGACCCAAAAATCGGATAACCCATAATGTTTCTCAGAAAGGCCACCCAGAACGTAGCTTCGTGCAGCTGACCTGGCATTATCCGCTGTTTCTGCCCAGATAGTGCTCAACTGCAGAATACATTTTCTTCTCATCACAAATCTTTCGTGTGCATCATAGTAGCTGCTGGACTATTAAGAACACAAAGCCCAAAAAGAACAAGACATCCATGTCTCTTCTGCTATTATAAATAAACTCAAAATTGATGCTTTATCCCCGCATATTAAGCCAGAAGGAAATCAAATCTAAACACTTTAAGCAGTGAGAAAATAATATTTTAACCATCAAAGAAATATAACAACAACTAACTGGTTCATCAAAGCTAGTAAAAGAGAAAAATAAGTAAATTCTAAAGCTAAAATAGGAGACAGTTCACTTGCAATGAATCTCACCATGTTTTTTGGGGGGAGAGGTCAGATTTTGGAAAACAAGGAATAAGAGTTGATGAGGCTGCTATGTTATCAAGGAGAGGAATCGGTGGACCATCCTTTCATACATTGTCTGTTTGCAAGAAGGCTATGGGATAGTTTCTTCATCTTATCTGGTGTAGCATGGGCAATGCCGAGTTCTATTGATCGCTTAATTTTGATGTGGCATGGTGGGGGTAAAGGGCAAATTGGGACAAAGGTTTGGCAGTTAAGTCTATTAGCAGGGATTTGGTCCATATGGAAGGAAAAGAATTAGAGATGTTACAAGAATTGTCAGAATCGAGTATTGGAGGTATTTCGGCAGGCTAAATCATATGTAATGGAGTCGGTTCTTTCAGCAAAAGTTTTAGGTCAATTTCCAAATAGTTGGCTTGAGCTTTAACTTTACGCTGTTTGGGGGTGCATGTATTCTTTTGGCTTCAGCCTCATATCAATAAAATTATCAATGTTGGAGTTGGCGTTCTAGAGAGAGAGAGAGAGAGTTGATGATGTGGTCACAGAAACACTAATTATTACAGAAAATTAACTTATCATTCTTATATCGATAAATTGTAACGTATCATTCTTTCATCAACAAATTTACTCACATGTGCGCATTAGTTAGGGAGAAGTTTTGAGCAAACTGCTACGATCTACATAGCAATTGGTTACTGGTTGCTGAAAGTGGGATTGAAAATAAAAAGAAGCTGGCACCATCAAAAGAACTGGTGAGCTCCATCAAACCTAATTTTGATGGAAGTTGATGCAGCGGGCAGCTGGTATTGGGCAGTGTTTGCATTATCTCCGATATTATCTCTATTTCTAGCTCAGCGACACCGATAACACCGGTAGTGATACCGATAACACTGATAGTATAAAAAATTATTGATATCGGTGATGTATCACTAAATATTGCTAATGTATCGATATCGTCAATATTTTCAATTGTGTAAATTCCAAGAGTCGTTTGTATTGTCAATACATTGATCCCGTCGGTGTATCGCCAATATTTTTTATTGTGTAAATTCCAACTGTCGTTTGTATCGTCGAGATGTATCTGCAATATTTTGATAATATCGCCAATGTATCGATATGCCAAAAATCTATATATTTAAAAAATTCCCATTTCATATTTTTTATGGCTGCATGGTTGTATGCAGCGTTCAATTTGCTGACGATAACATTGATAATATCATGATATTATCATTATCGCAATATGACAATAACGAGATCACAATCTTTAGTTTCTTTTTCAGTTGTTAATGATTTGTTTGGAAATTTCATGCGCTAGCCGATATTCTGAAATATCAATGGATGTTTGGATGGAAGTTCAGATTTTGGATGGATGAGATGATTGGACTGACTTCTTACGACAACACATGCTTTTACGCCCCCATTAAATAGAAACCTTCTAATGTATGCATTCTTTATGCAAAAATTTTTATTCCTAAATATACAACTATGTGTATTTTATCAACTCTTGAGGTTTCACTGAAAAATTCCATTGTTTTTCCCATTTTCCCCGCATTTTCGGTTATCAGCGATATTGAGATTGTTTTCGTATCCCCGACTAGCGAAACATTGTAGCGATACCAAAACTTCAAACACTGGTATTGGGGGTGCGAAAAGAGATGGCAGTTGGAAGTTGTTCTTGCACTTCCTAAGTAGTAGGTATGAAGGATTATAATGAAGTTTAATGAACAACTTACTACATGGTTAAATTTTTTTTAAGGCAAGGTTGGACTCTACAGTGGAAATTGATTCAACCTCATTGATGTATAGGTCTTCTTGCCCTTGGAAAGTGGTAAATTCGATTAGAAGTAAGGTATGGGGAAGGAGTGGGTCCTCCTTAGGAAATGGCTTGAAAATTAGGTTTGGGGACAATATATGAGTGGGGGAGTAGAAATTGGGTGAGGTTTTTCCTAGGCTGGCAAGCTTTTCGAGGGGGGAGGGAATAGTAGTTGCAAGTTGTTTTTCTTTTCAAGGTGAGGAAGTTGTTGGGTTGATGATGTTTTTTAAAAACTAAAGCCTTTTGAAAGAGAAAAGTTCCTTTTTACTTTTGCTTGCAAAGATAGTCCCACATTGGAAAAAGTTGAGAACTTCTTCACCTCTATATATAAGTGTGGTTGCATACCTTTTGTTGTTCTCTTGGAATTACTATGCTATGGACCACACACACGCGCGCCCGCCCGCCCACTGCGTCGTGCCGTGCCCATGCTCGGGCTTGGGCATTGTCTACATGATATCTTGTTTTTTCGGTTTTTATTTTTTCTTCTTTTGACCGATTCTTACGATAGATTGTTGCTGACCGATTCTTACGGTAGACTGTTGTACGTCTCGCAACGTTCGAAAACACGTATGCACCACGTGTCCATCCAGTCTGCCCTAGTATTCTATATAAAGAATGCTTTCGGAACACCATAAAAATATCTTCACAGCAGCTCTACAAAGAAAAAAAAAATTCAACTTTTGCTGATTAAAAGAAGATTTCATCTCTATTCCTCTTTTCTTTTTATATGAGCATCAACCACTAGTAGGAGAAGTCGGCAAATGTTTGTCGGCCGGTGGTTGTATCCCAAGGGCTATTGCTGCTACGTCGATTAATTCAGAATCGTTCCAGAAAGAGGCGTAAATAGTCTTCAGGAAAGCGTCATGGATCCGCGCCTCCACTGATTTTTTTTAATTTCCTCTACCATTTACTTTTTGACATCTTTCCAGGTGCATTCAATCCTATCTCATATTGTTTCAATTATTGCAATATTTTATTATTAAATTGTGTGTTGGATTACTAATTTCTGTACTCAGGAACATCAATTTGAAACTAATTTATTTATGGGTACATGAATTAGAGCACAAGAATTACAAAAATCAATAATTACCATATTTAAGATCTATTTACTGTGTTAATTTAGAATTTCCAGAATACTATTTAAAGTTTAGATCTGCCTTAGATTTATTTGATAATAGCATAATCTGAATAATCATATGCTCATTTTGTTTTATATCTTATCGTAAGTATAAGATCTTTGTTAATTAATTAGGACAGTTTAAATTTATTGCTCTTATCTGTTTTGAGAATTCTCATGTCTTCCTCAAAGCTTCCACTGTCACTATAGACCTATTTAATGGTACCAATTTCAAAAGGTGGGAAAAGAAAATAGAATTTCTTTTGAGAAAAAAGAAACTTTTATACATTCTAAAGGAAGAACCAGACACTCAGGTATTAGAACCTTATCGTACTTGGAAAATGAACAAATGGAAGGAAGATAATGATCTTTGTAAGGATCATATTCTTAATTGTATGATTAATCCTATGTTTGATTTTTATTGTGACCATAAATCCTCTAAAGAACCTTGAAATGCACTTACCAAAAATACCGCAATGAAGAGGTTGGGTCTAAGAAATATGCAGTGAGCTGATTTAACCATTATATAATGGTAGACGGTAAATCAGTTGTAGCTCAAATTGAGGAAGTCCAACTACTCTTCAATGAGATATTGTAGGAGGGGATTAAAATGGATGATCAATACTTAGTTGCTTCTGTAATTGATAAACTCAATCCTTTTTGAAAGAATTTTAGAAGGAACTTAGAAGGAAAACTGATGAACTTACCATGGAAAGATTAATTGTTAATATTCGTATTGAAGAAAACGCTCGTCTCAAAGATCGTAAGGATGATGGTCGACCTAAAGTCCATCATATAGATTTAAAAATCAATTATCAGAAAAAAGAGAACAATATGAATTATAAGCCTTATTTTGACCCGAAAAAACTACAAAAAAATTCAAAAGGTGAAAGCTAAGACAGGTTGTTTTGTGTGTGGTATTCCAGATCACTATGCCAGGTATTGTAGAAATTGTAAAGGGAAAACTCAAGCTAATGTAGTGGAAGCTGAGAAAGCTAATAATGTTGGTGAAGAAGAATAGTTGGTCGCTATGATCATGGAGACATGTGCTGTCAATGTGAACGAGGGATGGTGGCTAGACTCAGGAGCAACAAGGCATGTTGCGTTTGACCATGCTTAGTTTAACTCCTATGAACCAGTCCCAGCATCACCAGGTTGTTCATATGGCTAGTTCCGCAAATGCCAAAGTAGCTGAAAAAGATAGTGTGACTCTTAATTTCATATCGAGGAGAGAGCTCACCCTGAAAGATGTGCTGCATGTTCCAGAGCTAAGGAAAAATCTGATTTCTAATCACCTTTTCGATGGGGCAGGGATTAAGGTTGTAATCGAATGTAGGCGGTTTGTCTTTTCAAAAAATGGAAAGTTTGTAGGGAAAGCCTACAAAGTAGATGGCATGTATAAATTGTTTGTTGATTTGAATAAAGCTTCATCATCTTCTGCTTAATTGATTAGTGCTCATAACTTGAATGTGTGGCATGACAGATTGTGTCATATTAATTATAATTTATAAATATGTTAAGAGGATGAGCGCTTTAAAGCTCATTCATAAGTTGTGTGATTCTGTCAATACTGACAAATGTGTACATTGCAGTATAGCTAAATCTGTTAGAAAACATTTTCATTCTGTAGAAAGGGTAACTGAACTTTTAAGATTAGTTCATTCCAACATTTGTGACCTAAAAGAAACACAAACCAGAGGAGGTAAAAAGTATTTTATTATCTTTATAGACGATCACTCTAGATTTTGTTATGTTTACCTTATTAGGTCCAAGGATGAAGCCTTAGACATGTTCAAAACTTATAAAGCTGAGGTAGAAAATCAGCTAAGTCGAAAAATCAAATGCCTTAGAAGTGATAGGAGAGGTGAATATACTTTTCTAACATTTAGTAATTTCTGTAAATCCCATGATATAATTCATCAATACACAACCCCTTATTCACCTAAGCAAAATGGAGTTGCTGAGAGGAAAAACAGGACTTTAATAGCCTTGGTTAATGCAATACTAAGTTCATTAGGTCTTCCTCATAATTTATGGGGAGAAATAGGATTCCTTCTAGTAAATGTGATAAATCCTCTTATGAAATATGAAAAGATAGATCCCCTAACTTAAATTATATTAGAACTTGGGGTTACCTCTCATATGTTAGGTTAGTTGACCCCAAAAGACCAAAATTAGGGGATAAGTCTATAAGCTGTGTGTTTGTTGGATACGCTGTTAATAGTAAAGCATATAGGTTCTTGACTTTAGAGGATTCAACTATTATAAAGTCCAGAGATGCAGAATTTTACGAGGAAACATTCCCGTTTAAGTATGAAATTAGTGGGGGTGAAGCGTCAGAACCTGTACCTAAATTTAGTGCAAAACATTCATTAGAGGACTTTTATGACATTGATGAATCAAGAGTCGGTAAAAGAGCGAGGAAAACTAAGGATTTTGGACTTGATTTTTATTCTTACATTGTGGAGAGTGATCCTGTTACCTTTCAAGAGGCTATGTCCTCACATGATGCTTCCTTTTGGAAGGAGGCCATTGATACTGAAATTAACTCTATTTTGGCAAATCATACTTGGTATTTAGTAGATCTACCTAGTGGTCAAAAACCACTTGGTTGTAAATGGATTTTTAGAAAAAAAAATTAAGACCAGATGGCTCAATAGATAAATAGAAAGCCAGGTTAGTGGCAAAATGTGTTTCAAGCAGAAAGAAGGGATAGACTTCTTTAACACTTATTCTCCTGTTTCTAGAATAGCGTCAATTAGAGTATTGATCGCTATAGCATCTCTTCAAAACCTCATCATACATCAGATGGATGTTAAAACGGCCTTTTTACATGGAGATCTAGATAAGGAAATTTACATGGACCAATCTGAAGGTTTTGTTGACCCTGCTCATCCTTTTAAGGTGTGTAGACTTGTTAAATCTCTGTATGGTCTTAAGCAGGCACCTGAGCAGTGGCACTCCAAATTTAATTCCATTCTTAGAGATGATGGATTCAATATAAATGAAGTAGATAAATGCATTTGTTATAAAAATAATGGAACTATGAGTGTTATTATATGCTTGTATGTAGATGATCTTTTAATATTTGGGTCTAATATTTCTATTATTAACCACACTAAGGCTTTCTTATCTTCCAAGTTTGATATGAAAGACTTAAGAGTGGCAAATGTTATTCTTGGGATTAAAATCATCTGGAAAAAGGATGAAATAGCACTTTCTTAATCTCGTTATATTGAATCCATTCTGAAGAAATATAAAATGACAGATTGTAAACCTGTTTATACCCTGTATGACTCTAGTGTTCATTTATATCCCAATGAGGGAATAAGTGTAGATCAGAATGGATATGCTAGTATAATTGGTAGTCTAATCTATGCAATGAATTGTACTAGACCAGAAATAACCTATGTTGTTGGTAAATTGAGTAGATTTACTAGTTATTCCAGTGATAAACATTGTGAAGACATTCATAGAGTTTTGAGACACCTAAAGAAAACTCAGTGTTATGGCTTACATTATGGAAATTATCCAGCAGTATTAGAAGGATACTTCGATGCTGATTGGAATTCTATTTCTGATGGTTGTAAAACAACTAGTGGTCTCATCTTCCTTATAGGAGGAGCTGTTACATGGAAATAAAAAAAACAGTCTATAATCTCTGACTCAACTATGGAATTAAAGATTATAGCTTTAACCATGGCTGCAGAAGAAGTCGAATGGTTGAGAAAAATTCTTCATAATATTTCTTTTTGGAGTAAACCTGTACCTTCAGTAAAACTTAATTGCGATAGTAATGCAGCTATCAAGCGTGCAAAAAATGCACAATCTAATGGAAAAAGGAGACCTATAAGTAAAAAACACAACAGGATCAGAGAATTACTTAAAGGAGTAGTCTCAATAAGTGAAATCAAGTCTCCAAAAAATCTGGACGGATCCTTTAACAAAGGGTTTTGCAAGGGAAAAAGTTTATAATACAGCAAAAAGAATGGGACTTAAGCCAATTGAGTGAGTTGCCTGTAATAGTAACCCAACCTGTATGACTGGAGATCCCAGAAAACTGGTTCAATGGGAAAAACGAGTTACAGAGCAATCCAGAAAGGTACTGTATGAGGAAACTCAGTTTACAATCCCATTCATAGATAATGAACAGTACAACTTGTGACAAAATTAAAGGATGAGGTTAAACCTCTTAATGAGTTTTATAGTCCTTATGGATGAAATGTATGGTTACAAGTGCATTCTTGATAGACTCACCTATATGAGCGTGAAGGATTAGCCACCTTCTATGAGAATCTGGCAAATTGTCTAGAGCTCTCATGAAAGAATAAAAGTACTTGGCTTTAAATGTGTATTAATGATATACTTGAAAGTAGTGGTGATTACATGTGTGTGTGAAGAATGACCTCACCAATTTAATAAGCTTAGTTTTGAAAGACTCCGTCCACTAAGTTTATGGTAAATGATTCCTTCTCATTTAGTTAAGGTTCAAGTCTACGTGACACCTTGGTTTATGCACCTGTGGTCAGATGCTCATATAATTTTTTGTTTTTAAAAATAATGGGAGATTGTTGGGTTAATGATGTTTTTTAAAAACTAAAGCCTTTTGAAAGAGAAAAGTTCCTTTTTACTTTTTGCTTGCAAAGATAATCCCACATTGGAAAAAGTTGAGAACTTCTTCACCTTTATATATAAATGTGGTTGTATACCTTTTGTTATTCTCTTGGGATTACTATGTTATGGACCACACGCGCCGGCCGCGTCGTGTCGTGCGTGCGTGCTGTGTCCGTGCTCGGGCTTGGGCTTTGTCTGCATGATACCTTTTGTTTTTTTGGTTTTTATTTTTTCTTCTTTTGACCGATTCTTATGGTAGATTGTTGCTGACCGATTCTTACGGTAGACTGTTGCACGTCTCGCAAAGTTGGAAGACACGTATGCACCACGTGTCCATCCAGTTTGCCCTAGTATTCTATATAAAGAATGCTTTCGGATCACCTTAAAAATATCTTCACAGCAGCTCTACAAAGAAAAAAAAAATTCTCCTTTTGTCAATTAAAAGAAGATTTCGTCTCTATTCCTCTTTTCTTTTTATATGAGCATCAATCACTAATAGGAGAAGTTAGCAAACGTTTGTCGGCCGGTGGTTGTATCCCAAGGGCTATTGCTGCTACGTCGATTAATTCAGAATCGTTCCAGAAAGAGGCGCAAATAGTCTTTAGGAAAGCGTCATGGATCCGCGCCTCCACTGATTTTTTTTAATTTCCCCTGCCATTTACTTTCTGACATCTTTCCAGGTGCATTCAATCCTATCTCATATTGTTTCAATTATTGTAATTTTTTATTATTAAATTGTGTTTTGGATTACTAATTTCTGTACTCGGGAACATTAGAAGTAATATGGGCTCCGCTGTGTAGAAGGAATTTAGATGATGAAGAGTTCGAGAAGTTGGTAAATTTATTGAAGCTTCTCACCAAGGTGAGGCCGGTGCTATCAGAATCGGAGTTGATGTTGTGGTTAAAAGAGAAGTCAAGAAGATTCTCTGTAAAATCTTTTTTCAAGATTTTAATCCATCTGCTTTTGTTTGGCGTTATGGTGCACCTCCTAAGGTGGCTGCTTTAGAATGTCTTATGGGATGTAACAAGGTGCTCACGGTTGATAATCTCCACAAAAGAAAGATGGTCCTCCCAAATGTATGTGTCATGTGTCTTCACGACGAGGAATCGGTGGATCACTTATTCATTCACTATGACTTTGCATGACAACTATGGGAAAACTTTCTAAATCTCTTCGAAGTATCGTGGGTGTGGCCAAAATCTATTGGGCAACAACACGACGTGGCATGGTCGCGTTTCAAGCAAATTAGGATGAAAGTTTGTCCGGGACAGGGATCCTTAGGCTGATCTTCGTTTTGGGGTGGTTGCCAGTCATGGGACTGGTTTTTGTGTTTGTTTAGCTGCTTGTTTCGTTGCTTTAGGCTTTCTTCTTGTTTTTGTTGCTGTCTTCTTTTTTCCTTTCTTTGCTCCCTTTTTTGCTTCTGTTTTGACTCTTTTTCCATTAATAAAATATCATCTTTAAAAAAAAGTTTGGCGGCTAAGCCTTCTTGCGGGGGTTTGTTTCCTATGGCCAGAAAGGAATAATCAGTGCTTTAGGAATTGGATGGGGCAAGTGGCAGAGGTTTTTGGTAGGACTAAATTGCATGTGATTGAATGGGCAAAGGCATCAAAGGCTATTGATCATTTTCCCGATAGTTGGTTTGAGATGTAATTGCTTTTCTTTTATTTCTGTATAGTGCATCTTTGTATATTCTGGCTACGGCCATCTTTTTTAATGTCTTGCAATGTTTAAAAAAAAAAAAAAAAAAAAAAAATCTAAGGTGGATACCAAACAATTCCTTCTTTTGCAGCTTATAATATATCCCTCGATAGATCACTCTATTGCACGTCAGTTGTGAGTTTCTGGATTATTGGGGGCGATGGATGAAGGAAGGTGTTTCATCTGCAAAACTCTCCATGCTCGTGAATGGTTCGTAGAAAGGATTTTTTGGGGGATCTAGAGGGCTAAGACAGGAGGACCCATTAACTCCAATTATCTTTGTCATGGTGGATGCAGCATTGAGCAAAATGACAGAGAAAGGTAGAAGGGAAGGTCCTATAAGGGGCTTTAGAGTGAATTAAATCAGAATTCCAAATTAAACACTTATAGTTTGCATATATAAATTGATTCTTCGTGACATAGAAAGACAGCAGTTGATAAATTTGGAATGCATCATGAGATGTTTTGAAGCAATTTTAGGCATTAAGATCAATCTGTCAAATGGCATCAAGCTGGGGATAGAGAGGTAAGTACCACGGGTGTAAGGATGGCTCACTTCCATCTACTTATCTGGGATTGCTGCTATTTATTGAGATACCAAACAAGTGGCCGTGGGATCCCATTATCGAAAGGGTTCAATGAAGATTGTATAGAAAGACTAATGTGTATATTTGTCCTTTTTGGGTGTGTGTGTGTGTGTGTCTAGTGTTGCGTGCTCCTGCAGAGTTTGTTTTCTGTATTCTTAGCCTTATAATAAAAGGTGTGGGGGGATTGTTGCCCTAACACACTAAGAAGCTTCTCTCAATGCTCTTATCTTCTCTCACACCTGTCTCTTGCTCTTCTCCTTTTCTTCTTCATTTCTCTTCCTAAATCATTCAAACCAACTGATTGTTGGCCTCGAAGGCGTGATATCCATCAATAGATATGACATGGTCCACTCATCTTAAATCACTTGTGTTGATGAACCATATGCTAGTAGGAAAGAAGAAAGTCTGCTATTGAAAGTGGAGTTGATTGAGTATAGAATGCATGATAACTGGTGGAGCACAGCCACTTGTTCTAGATAGATATGTTCAAGGATCTGGAAAAGTATCTTATCCTCGGAAGATTTTATTTATAATAGCACGTGTTTCAGCTCTAGGGGATGGGAGTAAGATAAGGTATTGCGAGGATGAGTGGCATGGTGATGAGCCGTTTAACAGCAAGCTTGCCTCCTCATACGGCTTAATCACTCTCCATGAGGTTAGTGTCAATGAGGTATTCAAACGGATTGGAGAACAAATTGTTTGGGTGCCTCTCTAGTCTCTTCAGGAGAAAATTAAGGGAGGAGGAAGATTTTATTAGGTTCTTCGCTTGTCTTCAAGGGGGTAAGAATCAATAAAAAAGAATAGGAAATAGGGTGTGGAAATAGGCAAAGATTGGATGGTCCCATGATGATTGATGGCAGAGGGGTAGAGCCGTAGAGGTAGAGAGGCTTCAATGAAGTGGGTTTGGGGTGTGAAGCATTATTCACAAGAGTTATTGCCTTCGGGATGGATTGTGGGCAGAAATAGATTCATCACACAATTGAAAACTTATGGAGGAGGAAAATTATCATCAATCGTTGTTGCATGTGCCTAAGGAATGAGGAGACAATCAGTTACTCATACATTGTGCTTTCACTTCTATGGTATGGGAAAGGCTTTCACAGGTATTTAGGGTGGCATGGATGATGCAAATGCTATAGAGTTTTAGAAGGTATTCATGGCAAAGGAAGAAGACTGGATTTTGAGCTTCCTCACGACAATATGGTCAATATGAAGGAAGAGGAACAGAATAGAAGTTTCAAAACCGTGAGGAGCCAGTCAACCGAGTGATAGATATGACTCGTAATCAAGAGTCTTTTTGGGCTAAATCTTTGAAAGAGTTTGCAAATGCATCGATGAGAATATTTGGGCTATGATAGGTAGGGAATTGAACTTGAGGATGGAGGGGTATCCCCCTATTTAGTTGTGAATTTTGCCTTGGTGGCTTGTTTAATAAAATTCATTTACTGATAAGAAAGATCATTCCATTACACAAAACATGTTGGTTTTATCCATTTTTATTTTTTTCCCTATAACCTTACAAGACTAGGGGTATGGCACATGCAATGCCCGTGGAGTGAGGAATGGATAGAGAGAGAAAAGGGGGAGAGATTGGGAGGGGAAGAGAAAATAGGAGAGGAGAGAATGCAGTCCTCTGCAACATCTGTTTCATGCATCACGTGAAACATCCAAGTTTGTAGGGCCCACCATGTTTTAAATGTAAAATCCACTGTCCTTCAGGTTCTATACTTGATGTTAGGTACTGAGATAAAAAATCAGCTAGATCCACAACTCAGATGGGCCAAACCACATGGAACAGTTGGAATGGAATTCCAACCATAGGTTTGTGTGTGGGCCAACATATGGTGCATCTTTCATCAAATCCGTTATTTAATCAGGTCCAACTCACCGGGATGAAGAGAAGATACAAAAATCAACCTGATAAAAACTCAGGTGGCCCATAAAATGTGAACTAAGCAGTTTTGGTTGCAAATTTACATTGTTCACATTAGTGTGGCCCATGTGAGTTTTTAATCCAGATTATCTTTTGTATGGTTCAAATAATGATTCTCACCTGATGGACAGTGAATTTATATAAACAACATGGTGGGCCCCATAGAGAGCTTAGCGCGGCTCCTCTTCGTGCCGGCTGCACGGGCTGCACACATTAAAAGAAGAAGGAAGTGGGTTCAGTCTAAGCTGTCCTTGGTGTGGTAAAATCTCAACCGTTCCTTGCCAAGCAGCTACATTTTTATGAAAAATTTACCCTCCCTTAAACAATGTTTTGAACATCAATTGTGAGGCTATTGGCATTATATAAAGTAGAGATGAGATATGTTGCAGATATGGTCTGTTATTTTTTAGCCGCGTGTCTTCCGTTTCTTGCTTTTGGTAGGTACCGGGATTGGGCACTAGATCGAAGGATCTGCATAGAGAGCCATAAGAAATTAATAAAGCTAGAATGGTGTATGTTACCTTACCTTATCCTCACCATACCAAATTTCATCTGCTGCACGTGGCGCTAACTGAACTGTGATATGATCCAGGAGAGATTGTCGACTGCACAAAATGAAAAGGAAAAAAGAAAATAAGATTGAGATGATACTTTCAAGTAGCGAGGGAAAGGTAATGCTGCTTATAAAACTCCCTGATGATCTTAGACACTATCCCCTTTTAAAGGGCAATTATTACTTCCATTATTCGAAGAAATATTCCAAAATTGGGGATGAGGAAGTGTTTGGAAGAAATTTAAAATACAATGTCACCCACCTAAGCATCCCTTCTTTAAATTTCATGTGATCCATCTTCATTCGCACATAGCCTAGTTCTCTGCCAGCCCTAGGTGATATTGTGACCTATTCACAACAATCATGACGTCATGATGTTTATCATTCAGAAATAAAAAACAATAACAACAACTATCATGATGTCATTAAATTTCCAATTAGCACGTAACTCCGAGCAGGCAGAGGCAAGAGGAAACAAGTTTTTGACATAAACCATACTGGTAGACAAACCAAACTCATAATAACAACTAGCAAAAAATTCAGAGCTCTCGATGTAACATTTAGTTATGGAATTAACAAGCATTCAGAATGTCAATATGATTTCTGAACACAGTCCATCTCCACTGATGAGAATATCACGAGCAAATCATGCTTATGGTAACTGTGTATGATTCAACCTCTCAGTACCTAGCTAGGTTGGGAAATAAAATAATGTCAACTGATGATTCTTAGTAACCTCACTCTTTCATTAGTACTCATGGCATGCATGGTATTGATGACTTGGTCCTGCTCCATCAAAATCCATGATCGCTAGTTCCTGTAGTTCCTTTAAATTTTGTCTTAAATGGTCATCATCTCCTTCCATGCAGGTGCAAAAAGACTGCCCATCAAACTCTGAGAATTTACAAATGCCCTCCATGGACATGGAAGTGAAACAACACAGACAGCAAAATTGATTCAGGTGGCAATGATGAATGAGAAAGGGGATTGCTGATAAAAACGATTAAACTAAGGAAAGTATCTTCCTGGTGGGTTTAAGGTTAAGCCTCTTCTCTACAGTTCAACCTCAAATGAAAAGGCAACACATAGAGGCTTGTTGCGGACAACCCCAAAGACACTCCACACTCCAGAATTCAAATCCAATGCTAGATATGTGGTTCACTAACCCTAATATACAAAATCGAACAGTCATGTTGAACCATTAAGAAATATGTTTCACGCACATATTCATAACTATTGATAAGCAGTTGTTGCCATCAATAAATCATATGAACTATTGCATGCAGGTCTTGCATAGTTGAACCACACATGAGATTATGGAAAGGAGTTTTAAGACATTAGGTTTAATTTGTGCACATGAAGCATGTCTTGAAACCCAAAATTTGAAACTGACCTGTCTATTTAGATTTCAAATGCTATGGGATTTTCTGAACTTCAATATTAGACATTTGAGTCATTGTTTTCTTATTTATTTTATTTTTTCAAGAAGTCATTTGAGTTATTATCTTGAATTACATTACCATGGAAAGTTAAATGCTCTAGGTCATTTGATGATGATTACAGGCCAGTCAAATGAAAAATATAAAGTTCGTCCACATTGCATACATGTACCTTTCATGCTAAGCGAACATGCATCTTTGCCTTTTCACATGGGCTTTATCTCATTTTCCAAATACTCATAGGTGGTGTGAACCACTAAGCATATTACTGCAGCGTATCCTTCTAGGTGATTCATAGAAGAAAAGGGATTTTGTATGGAGTCCTTTCCAGCAAAATATGACACAAATCAACAAATGTTACTCCTAAGAACAACCATCGTCTTTTGATGAAATTCAGTCACTTAAACGATTTGCAGGGGGGGGGGGGGGGGGGGGGGGGGGGTATGGTTAGTTTCAGTAAAGATCCATATTGCAGTTGATGTTTCTCCCTCTCTTTTTTTTGGGGGGGGGGGGGGGGGGGGGGGGTGGGGGGTAAGATTATGTTTCTCCCTCTATGGCATCATGAGCTGCTAAGGAAAAGGAAGCCTAACAGTAGCATATGGCCAACAGGGTTTAATAAACATGTCATCTTCATCTTCTTTGCAGCATAATGCTATGTTTCGGTTTCTGGCCCTCAGAATGCTCTACTTGTGGAAGGACCCAAGCAGTAAGGGTGCCCTTAGTCATTTGGCCTCTGATCTGATCAACTAATCCAATTAAGTTTGCTTGGCATCACAAGCATCAATATGAACATTAGGAAGTGTACAACATGGTCAATGCTTCAAATTTAAGATTACAAGAAGATAGGATATTCCCAACCCCAAATAGCTGGGGCAAGGCTATGGTGGCGAGGATATGATATTGGCACATCGAATCAGGATCCAGGTATAATCTAGGGATTCTAGATCTCCTTCTACAAGGGTTTATGTGGAGGGCCCCACCCTGCAGATCTTCCAAAGGTTTCTTCAAAAGGCTGTATTAAATACCCAAAGCAAATTCTACAAAAGAATAATTCTAGCCAAATAGAAAGTGTAACAGAAAGAATTTCTTAAATTCTAAAGACTCCTTGAATCCAATAATAGAAAAACTAGAACCAACTAAACAAAATTCCAGAACTATCCCTGAGATCTGGAGAAGGCTAACCTACTTAAATTACCATTGTGTAGAAAATAAAATATCCATCAACTCTGTGGATTGGACAGCCACATTAGGAAGATAAATCATCACCCACATCGAAGCCTTATAGCAATTAACTGGGGTCGGCTACATGAATCTTGTTCTGCCATTCCACTCTATCAAGGGCTATACTTTCAGTTAGATCATAGGTTGTCAAGACTTTCCTTACTACCTCTATCCATGTTCTTTTGGGCCTACCCCTTTGCCCTTTTAGAGCTTTCAACTTGTGCCAACTCACTCCTAACTAGCGGAGTTCTTGGTTTGTGTTGCACATGAATAAACCATGTAAGTTGACTTTCCCTCATCTTATTACCCATCGATGCCCACTTGTACATTCCCTTCAATGCATTCATGTCTAGTTCTATCCTTCCTCGTCTTGCCACTCATCTATCTCAACATCCTCATTTCAGCCACGCTCATCCTATGAACATGTTCCTCAACTGCCCAACATCCTCTCCCGTAAAGCATGGCTGGTCTAATAGCTATCTTATAAAATTTCACATTCAATTTGAGTTGTACATAACAATCACATTAAACTCCATAGGCACATCTCCATTTCGTCCACCCAACTTGAATTCTATGGGCAATATCCTTCTCAATCTCTACACTCTCATGAATTATTGACCCAAGATATTGAAAGTGGTTATTTTGGGAAAATTCTTGGTCAGCAATCATAACTAATTCCTCGTTTTCACTCCTACTGTTACTAAAATTACACTCCATATACTCCGTTTTAGTCCAACTAATTTTAAATCCTTTAGATTCTCAAACACCCCTCCATAAATCTAGCTTTGCGTTTATGCTCTCCCTCGTCTTTTCAATCAAACCTATGTCATTTGCAAAAGACGTACACCACGGGATCTGGATTCAAACTTAATATCATGTAAGCTATCTGGATTCACAATGCAATGAAATAGAACTAATATATAACCTTTCCTAGAAAGGGGCAAAAAGATCCTGTCAAAATCTACCAGGGAAAGGGTTATGTGGTTATTGGGCACAAAATAACGGAGCTCAAGGTCCACGGGAAATCAACCATGTCCATATAAGCTAAATAGGACCATGTTGCATCTTCTTTGTCCTTTTCTTTTTTAACATATGACTTCTCCCCCATAAGAAAATGTCCTTGATCAAAGTTAAAATACAAAGATTCACTATGTTTGGGTGAATTATGAAAAACTAAGAGGCTAAGGTCTTCCTCTAGCTTTTACCACTAGAAGATTCAAGGGTGCACTCTAGTAATGGGGGAGAGGCATTCTATGGTATAGAAAATTGACAAATCGGGTCGGTTCTCTGTCCGTTCTTTTTACAAGGCTCTCTGAAAGTCTCCAATGGGAGAGAGCCAAAATCATACAGCCAAGATTTAGTTTTATGGCGCTCCTCTCTTGATGGGGACATCAGAGGATTCACACGAGTTTACCAAAGATAGAGACAACCATCATCTTCCTCGCAGCTTTCACTTTGGATGGATTAAGACTTCCGAGTGGGGCCTATCGGGACGATTTGAAGACCCCACATGCATTGGACGTGCATCGAGAAGACCCTACAGTGGAATGATGCATGTGGGTTGCTTGCTAGGAGTTTTTAGCCATAGGTTTTCAGTTTCGAGTCAATCCGACCATTGGATCTTGGTGATCGGACCATTAGAGGTGGGCATCAGGTCGGGTTGAACCGAGTTTGGGCTGACCTGATCCTAACCATCCAAGGGAAACCCCTGTGCCGAGTCGGATCGGACATGATATCGAGTCAGCCAGGCTTAGACCAATCTCAACCGTTCAATGCTTGGTCCATTCCGATTCGTGTTTGGCCTGGTCACAGGGACCGAGCCAGATCGAGTAAAAGATTCGACGTCTTCAAATTCAAAAAAATCTATAAAAAAAAAATAAAAAATGTAAAAAAGAAAAAAATATATATATAATAAATCGCATATATGAGTAATATTCATTTATTTACCTAGTCTAGTCTAGTCGAGTTTATCTATTCATTTACCGCATCAAGATTCAAGTATATATTCACACTAATACATAAATCATCGAATTTGTTCGAAAAGTCAAAGACTTAACCTGAGTTGCTATTTGCTAATATAATTTATACAAATTACTTAGCATATTCTATTATGCATTCATTCATTCAATAATATCCTCTAAATGATGAATGCATTTGTGGAGTGTAACCTGAGTGTCTATGTCTATAATAGTTATCACTGCCTCCACCTTCGTCGCCCGAATCATCATTCAGTTCTCTTTTTACCTCTTGGACTGCAGTATTAAGGTTATGGACTTAATATTAAGGTTTAGGTTAAGGTTATGGACTTAGAATTAAGGTTAAGGTTAAGGTTATGGAGTTAGTATTAAAGTTATGGACTTAGAGTTAGGGTTTAGGTTTAGTATTAAGATTATGGACTTAGTGTTAGGGTTAGGTTTTAGAGTTAGGGTTAGGGTTAGGGTTTAAGGTTTATGTTTAGGGTTAGTGTTAGGGTTAATCAACAATAACAATTAACAGCCCCCTAATTTCAATTTACGAAAATCCCCAATTTTCAACCTAATTTATAATTAAAATCCCCAAAATCCCCAAATATAATTGGAATTTGTACCAATAATAATACAATAATTATTAATTAATCAAACAACAATAACATTAATAATATAAAGATCTACCTAGGGCTAGAAGGAGGTGGAGAAGGAGGAAAATCGGGTAGGGCAGTAGCGGGTAGAGCAGCAACGGCGCGACTCGTGGCCATGCGGGTACAGTCGTGTGGGTAGGCAACGGGTGGAGTAGTCCCGGAGGAGGAGGTGGTGGAGGAGGAGGAGGAAGATCGACAACCTCAGGTAGGGCAACAACGGGTAGGGCAGGCTGCAGGTGGAGGTGCCGGAGGAGGAGTATTGTCGTCGGCAGGTAGGGACCGTAGGGTAGGGCAGCAATGGGTGGGTAGGGTAGATCGACAGCAACAGCAGGTGGGTGAAGGTAAAAAAAAAAATGTTTTTTTAACTTATACCCGATAACGAGTCGGGTCGGGTCGATTCCTTTTCAAATTGGATACAATTCGGGTCGGGTCGAATCAATGTATAGTCCGGACCCGACTCGTTTCTGATTCGAATATGAGTCTTATTACTCGATTCTAGTTGAATATGGCTATCGAATCTGTTTGAATTAGGTTTAATCGGTTTAGACGAGTCGAGTCAACTGAGTTGACTCAGCCCATGCCGAGCTCTACGGGCCATCAGATCTTCCAGATCCGAGCCCCTTGGACCCTGATTTTTTTTTTTTTTTTTATATTTATGTTTTTGTTATTTTTTTATATTTATTAGACGGTTTAAATTAGTTATTTGACTGGTAGTTTGCTCATTTGGATGTGGGCCACAAGACTATTGGATTGGAAGGTAGGGTTTCCTTACAAACCCTAAAGAAGAATGAAGAATGGACTTCTCAAGATAACAAACTTTCTAGCTATTTTTTTTCTTTTGCTCCAAAATGAAGTGAGGCTTGGATGTAGGGCTGTCAATGGCACGGATCTTGATCCGTATCCGATCCGTATCCGATCCGATTTAATCGGATTCGGATCAATAATCGGATAATCAGGGTCGGATACGGATATCCAAAGATGATCCGTTTAATATTCGGGTCGGATTTGGATCAACCTTGATCCGGCCCGTTAACGATCCGACTCGATAAAAAAAATAAATAAAATAAATAAAATAAAATAAAAACATATGATAATCTCTCTCTCTCTCTCTCTCTCTCTCTCTCCTCTCTCTCCTCTCTCGGATATCCGGTCGGATATCGGGTCGGATCATAATCGGATCGGAAACGGATTTCGAAAAATTTAATCGGGTCGGGTTCGGATCATATACTTGTGATCCGAATCGGATTCGGGTCGGATATATTCTTAATCGGGTCAGATTCGGATCATCACTGATCCGGCCCGTATCCGACCTGTTGACAGCCCTACTTGGATGTCCCTCCCTTTTAGCTTTTATAATAAAACTTTAAAAAAAAATACAAATATACCCCAACTTAATGTTCCATGGGTCAAACTTAAAGTAAAATATCCAAAGCAAATAAAATTGATCCAAATAATCTATCATGTCCTAAAAATAACATAAAATGAAATAAAATAAAAATCAGGGTCCATGCGGCCCAGATCTGGAAGATCTGACAGTTCGATGGCTCGATTAACAGTTAGATTGACTCAAAACTAAAATCATATGGTTAAAAACTCCTCCTAAGCAACCTACATGCATCATCCCAAAGTGTGGTGTTCTTGATGCACGTCCAATGCATGTGGGGTCTTCAAAATGGCCCTGCGGGCCTCATCTGGAAGTCGTTGTCCATCCATAAAGAAAATTATGCTAATGCAGGTAGTTGCCTCCGCCTCTGGTACACTTGAGTAGGTCCTCTAATGTCCTCATCACATTTGTCTTTATATAATTAAAAAAAGCATGTGACATGAGGTGGTCCTTTCTTCTACAATTAGGAGCATGGTCTTAAGACTAGGATGAGTCGGATATGACTTGAGTCGACTAGGATCTGGTAGTACTTGATCCTGTTCGTAGTGTGAGTTGGGCCAATTCAGCCCTGAGTCGGGCGAGTCTGAACCTGCCTCGGGGCTGAAAAAGTCAATCCGAATCGCTGAGTCTTTTAACCATGATTAGGAGTAATCCATAAGCCGAAAACATATAGAGCCATACCTCAAAGAGGACAAGTTGAAGCAAACAAAGAAGAATAAGAAGAAGAAGAAAAACAGCCACTAGATGTACATTTTCATTCGGTTTAGTGAGAACATCAACAATAATTTTTTCTCATTGTAGATCTTGAGATCAATGTTTTAAATAGCTACGCTATGTAGCATGTAGCTTACGCTACGTAGCGTAGCTTAGCCTTAACGGTATGTAGCTCACGAAAATAGCTTAAGTTGCGTGTAGCCTATGCTACATGATAATTTGCATATGCTCCACGCAACATAGACTACACTACACACTACGTACCTCACATTACAAGTTATTTTTCATTAAAACGTTGAAATCAAATAATATTTTCGATTATTTGTTACATTTTTCTATTTTCAATATTTAATGCTTTTAGTAAAAATGATATAAGTAATAGTATTAAATCAGTTTTGTTGCTCTTCTTTACCTTTATACTTAACGATTACCCTTTCCTATTACTTTAAGTTGCATTTGGTTACGCCAAATATCATGAAAATTTGTTAAATTTCAATATTAATCAGTCTAATTTGGTGAATATCATAGAATTAGTGCAACCAAGCGCAACCTTGATTAAAAATCTAGAAGTAGCATGTAGCCTATGCTACACGCTATGTAGCTTACGCCTCACGCTTCAAAGGGGTGAACGTTACGCTACATGCTATTCGTTATTTAAAACACTGCTTGAGATCTAACTGCAGGTATCTCCATGGGTTTAGGGAATATGACATCCATCAGGCCTAAAAAATCTACATGATAATTGAATCTGTTTGACAATGTAAAGCAGGTACTGGAAAGCCATTTTCATGAATATAAAAATACAATTTGTAAACTATGATGTCAACGTCATTTTTTTTTTTGAGATGTGTCAATGTGATAAGTAGCACAAAAGAAACCCCAAAGTTAGATGCTGGACATACAAACTCGATGTTCTTTAGATCAGGAAAATTCACAGCTACGACCGCCATGGCTGCTTCATTGAGAGCTAGCTGCTTCCACATCTCCAAGCTTCGGTCCTTCTTATCAAGCATTCCTCTTTCTTCTATTTGTGCAGCTTGTAGCAAGTCATCAGTTGTAATCTGCACAAAGAACAAGAGAATCTTTATCAAGATCTGCAAGGAGGTAGAGTTGCAAAATTAATATGACATGGAAATTTCTTTTCTTTTCTTTTCTTTTGTTGGAACAATTTGAAATGTCTTCAAAGTAAAATAAAGCTTTTTTTTTTCTGAAAGATAAAATGAAGTTATTTTAAGCGATTATCATCCTGTGATAATCTGGAATATTTCCTATACATGCACATCAAATTGATCCTTCCAGTAAAGAAATTAGTGACCTTAAAGACATCATACAGAATTTTCATCTCCCATTCCACCTTCAGGTCTCAACAAATGAAGGATTTTGTCCACAAAGTGCACCCCCACAATCGCCAACTCTATTTGTGCAACTCCAAATGAGAGAGGCAGAGGCTATGTCTCTTAACCAGAGATGCAGGTGGAAGAGGTAGTCGATACCATTTACTAGGAAGTGGGAGTGATCTAAATGTAAAAAACATTAGTAGAAAAAGGTGGCATTATTTAACGAAGCTAGCATCAAATTTTGACTAAATGAAAATTGTACAAGTAGGGAAATGGGTGATACCCTTAAATTAAATGTTCTTCAAAGTTCTTATTAGCTTAAATTAAATGTTCTTCAATCTTCTTATTAGCTTAAATAAAAGAGTCTTCAATCTCCATATTAGCTTGTGAGTTTGCCACCAAAGCACTTGAAATAGGGCAACCTTTTCAGTTCTATGTTAAAAATAAAGCACACTGTAATATTTCAGCCACACAAGATTTTCCTAAAATTTTGGCTTTGCACCACAGATTCACAGATCAAAAGGAAATTTATCAGTTTTTGGTCCATAGTATTTCAATAGAAACTCTGCTTAATATAAAATTGAAACTTATGGACATTTTCATTTTGGCCATAGTTTGACTTTTCTGGTTTTTTTACCCCCTCCTCCATAGCAGTAATTTACAGGTATTTCAAACGCGCAAATTTCCAAATATCATAAAATTCAACATAAACGCATCATTTTGTTCCATTCAGGTTTTGTAGCATTGCATTGCCAGTCTTAGGCATCCACTCTGTAGACTCTAGCTTGTGAAGAGCCCACTCAAGCAGAAAAAGGTTTACTTGGAGCATTTACTTGCAACAGCTCCATGTAACATCTGAAAGGTGGGAAAGTGCACTTATCAAGATAACATCTATTGACAAGAATAATAGTAATTATAACTTTATAACAATAGGACTATTTATTAAAAAAAAACTTATAATAATAGTACAACTTAGTTGATTTGGAACACTTTTAACAGGAAACAACTATGAATTTCAAGCATCAGTTTCAAAGCACTCGTTAACCATGCATCGCATAAATAACTTCTGCTTGCACTCCAACACACACTGCATGCGACTTCAGATGACTAAGTGTGGACGGTATTACCCATGGGCATTGATATGAGAACATATGAATAAGATGAGAATACATGATTGCATATCTTCAACAAAGGCCTGCCTTTAAGATCTTTTATGGCTGTCAGGAACTCAGCCATGAACAAATAAACATGAAGTAAAAACTTGGAAGGACTTGAGACATACCTCAGACCTACTTTCACGCATCATATTGATGGCAGAAATCTCAATTATGTTGGCTAGCTCAGCACCAACCATTCCCTCAGTCATACTTGCCACAGCCATATAGTCTACATCATCAGCCATTGGCTTCTTACGGGCATGGACCTGTGCCCAGAAATATTCAGATGTTACCATTTATTACAGAAGGTTTGACGTAAAAGAAATAATAGAAGTGCTAGAAATTTCTATTAGGATTCATGAACCAGACCCCAAATAGCTGGGGAAGGCTGTGATGATAATGATGTTTACACATTAGAAATAATATATATGTGCCATTATCAGATAGTCAACAGATGGTATATCTATCAAGACTGTGGTGTCTTTGCCTCTTGGCCGGCCTATGGGTGATATAATATGGGAAGAGTGGAATGGAAGATGCTTGCAAAATTCAAGCCACAATTCTGATTGGGTTACGTTGAGAGTGAGGGCTTTTGTTAGCAATTTGGGGGGGGGGGGGGGGGGGGGGGGGAGATGCTTGTCTATTTCCTCTCCTTTGTATAGTGTTTTGCGCCTTCTCGGTCCTTCTTTGCTCTTCTAATAAAATTCCCGTTACCTTTCAAAAAATAAAAATAAAATTTTTACATATAAGATGCTTAGTTTATGCATTTGAGAACTTTCCTTGTACACAGAAACGTTGTTTTAAATGTGATTGCATAAAATTGTTCCAAAAACTAAAAATACAACCATCACCAAGTGTACATCAACCTTTAACTTGAAGAAGCCAAAGCTGCCAGCCAGAAATAAACTTCTATGTAGGTTTGAAAGAGAAAGGGGACTGCTAAACATAATTTGATGTCTTCACGATTTTGTGCATGAAATAGTCACAATTTTTTTTTTCTTTTTTTCTTTTTTAATAGTTACATGAAGTCTGAAACCCCAACTTCAACTTTTTACCCTCAAGGCCATAGTCACAAAAGCAAATGCACAACTTCAATGGCCATGTAATGACCATTTAAGAAAAACGCATGATTTGAGAAGCGATATTCCACTATCCACAAGTGACCAAGATTCAGAAGGAAGCACAGCTTCCAGCAGAAAACCATCTTCAATCTAATGGGTTATGATTAGATCCATTAGCATTTGGCAAAGATCACCAATTATAATATTGTTTTTTCAGTTACAAAATTCATAAAGTTCATGCTTTCCCGCTCTCACTGAGCAAGAAGTGTACATCATACATTGAACTAAATGGGTCAAAAAGATGAGAAGCTACCTGTAGAACTTTCTAAGACCAAATGAAAATAATATGCAGTCACGTCGACCTTAAGCATTATAAGTAACCACAAGAAATTAGTACATAATGATAATAGCCAGCCCTACCTTCAGAATCTCAATTCGACCTATGAGGCCAGGTTTAGGAATATAGATTTTTCGATCGAATCGTCCAGGTCTCACGAGTGCTGGATCAAGAATATCCGGTCTATTTGTGGCAGCAATTGTGATCACATTGCCCCTTCCTTCAAACCCATCCAAGCATACAAGAAGCTACAATGAGTACAAGCAAACAATAAAGTCAGAAGTACAGAACTTATGTGATATTCCACAGATGGGGTGTGTGTGTGTGTATTCCCACCAACCTGATTGAGTGTAGCATCACGTTCTTGTCCACCAGAACCCTTGATCAGACCGCGCTCTCTTCCAACAGCATCCAGCTCATCAATGAAGACGACAGACGGTGCCTATACAAATTAATGTGTTAAAAATCATTTACAAAATAACATACACATCCAACACCTGGTGAAGTAGAAAAGTCACTAACCCGAAGTATCAAAATTAATGTGACTGAAAGAGCAAATACTGTGATGCAGAGGAACCTCAGACATGATGAAAAAATAGTGCAAGCATCACCATACTCGAAAACAGAAAATACTTTGATGCAAAGGAAGAAGGCCAACATTCATGAACAAGGAAAGAAAGCTTTCAAAAAGGCTAGAGCAGTTTACACGTACATTCTCTTTTGCTTCTTGGTAAAGTGCTCGCACACGGGAAGCACCAACACCGACATATATTTCTACAAACTGGGAAGCAGAGATCGAAAAGAAGTTCACACCTGCCTCGCCGGCTACAGCTTTTGCTAACAGTGTCTTGCCTACTCCAGGGGGTCCACAAAGAAGTATGCCACCTGATGAGACAATATATCACATGACAAGACATCTCAATTAAAAATGAGTTCACTGCAGAGAGGACATATAATAAAGTATAACAGAACTTTGAATGTTAACCAAGTCTTTTGTAAATCACAAGGCTAAACATTTCGTTGGTTTCTTATGAAATCCACAACCTCAATTCAAGATTAAACATATGTTTTGCCTATGTGGGAAGGGCAGTGAATAGCTGGGCCGATGTTTTGACCAGAGGTGGTGAGTCTCAGCCTTCTTTATGTACTGGGAATTCATTCCCTCTCCCTTGATGTACTTTCCGATTCTCTTTTAGTAAATATTACTGTTGCCTATCAAAGAATGTATGTGTTTGTGTGTGAATCCCCCTCACCCGTTGTCCTAGTCATTTGTGGTTCGCTTTACAAATTGTATTTCACCAGTTATTGAGATACGAAGCTGGAATTCTCACGATTGCTTGGATAAGTCAATGGCCAGCTGCCTACTTGACATCAATCCTCCACCCAGGCTGGGGTGGCTGCATCGAACCAAGAAATGTACCTTATATGTAAGTACATATGTATGTGGGTATGTAGATACACGCACACACAAGGGAGAAACAATGATGGGAACTCGCAAAAATATCTGGCCTCAGTTATAGCTTCTCTTTGGCTCCTCGAGAGCGATTTCATATTTGCGAGTTTTTTTTTTTTTCCACACGTTGAATACTCATTGCAAAAAAAAAAAAAAAAAAAAAAAAAAAGGATAATGGAGGTTGTAATTTTAATGAGTAAAACAAAATCCCAACCTGGTATTTTCACACCACGGCGACGGTACATATCCCCATGTGTGAAGAACTTCACGACTTCTTCGAGTTCAAGCCGTATTTTCCCGAGCCCTGCAACATCCGTGAACTTCACATCTAGACCTCTCTCCAAGTACTGAGGCATCCGTTTGCTGCGGGCCCGCCGGACACGGGCACCTGACTGCATAAATTTCATAATCTGACGGTATGGGTCCTTCTCGTTTGCCTCAGTCCTCATCTCCTTCTTCCTCTATCCCAGCCATCTCCTTCTCCAACTCCCTTATCTTCCTCTTCTCCTCAGCCTCCGCCTTCTCAATCTTCCTCCGATCATCATAGTCCTTCTGATTCCTCCTAAAATTAAACACAACCGTTTGATAAAAAATGACAAAGAAGAAAACCCCAAGTGCGGTCGCCACATTCTGATCGCGGGCCATGTTGGCCCACATCAGTGCCGTTTTCTGATAATCCTTCCGCTTCTGACGCAGTGACTGCTCCTGCTGGGCCTTCTTCAGCTCCTTATTCCTCTTCCTCTCCTCCACCTTCTGCTGGGCCTTGATAGCCTTCTCCATCATCTCTCTCTCCTCCCGTACTCTTGCCAGCTCAGCCTTACGTGTCCGCTGCAGCTCCTTTCGGGCCATCTCGAACTCCAAGGCCCGCTTTGACTGCGGCTTCGTCTTCACGAATGACAGCAGAAATAATGGAAACTTTGACAAAAAACCCAAATACGGCGACGGGACCTCTGGTTTTTTAATTGGCGGAGTATATGCGCTAACGCAAGCAGAATTTAAATCCAACTGGTCCCACGCATCCCAGAACTTCGCATCCCTCTCAACTGACGGAAGGACGGTTCTCAAAACCCTAGAATCATCTAGAACTACTAGGACAGCATCTGGTCGTTGCTTCAGATTCAAAGATGGAAGCTTGATGATGTGCTTGAGCTTACCTTCTTGTTTCAAATTGAGGATTTCAGTGTACGGAATCCGATCGGCGACGGTCGGGAGATCGCGGGACCACGATTTCAGCTCTTCGGGAGACAGAGCTTCGGTTTTTGGAGATTTTCGCTTCTTTTCGGTTGTTCTCTTGGCAGCGGCAATGGCGGGAGAGAGAGGGATGGAAGAAGAGATTATGGTTAGCGTTACAGAGAGTTCGAGTAGTTTGGAGGGGTTTCGTTCCGGTTTTCTGCGATCGGACGGTTCGGATTGGGCCGAATTGCAGGAGATTGAGAATGGAGGGTGAAGATGGCGTTTCCGGGTGGGGATTTGGAAGGGATTTATAGCAAAGAGGGGGGCAAATCGCGAAGAAGTAAGGGTAGAGCAATCCATGAATTTTTATTCTTTTTTTTTTTTTTTGGGAGGGGAGTGTATTTCTTCAAAAAGGAGGGGTTTTTTGTTAAGGGTTTTGGCGAAAGAGGGGGTTATATTCCATTGAATTTGCAGAGAAGGGGAATTAGTATTTCTGGATTTTTGCCGTTGATGGAGAATGGAGAAGATAATCTGCGGCGCTGGAGATCATCGTTTCGCGGGTAATGAGAGGGAGGAGAGAGATGGGAGGAGGCGAGAGCGAAAATTACCGAAATAACCTTTCTGAAATTCTCGACTGGGGAACGGTACTCGCCCCGCACGTACGTGCGGACTGCTGTGGTCGGTTGCGGATTGCCTCTCCCTATTGGCTGTGGGCTCCACCATGATGTATGTGTTTTATCCACGCCGTCCATCCATTTTTTCATCTCATTTTAGTGCATGATACCAAAATTTAGGAGGACTCTCAGGTGGACCATACCACAGGAAATAGCGGTGATTGAATGGCCACCATTAAAAACTTCTTGGGGGCAACAAAATTTCTTGATCAGTTGATATTTGTGTTTTCCCTTCATCCAGACATTTTTGACCTAATAAACAGGTTGGATGGAAAATAAACATTACAGTGTGCCATAAGAAGTTTCTAATGGTGAGTGTTCAATCAGAACTGTTTTTCTGTTATGTGGTCCATATGAGATTTTGATCTGTCTAAATTTTATGCTCATTTTCTAAAATAATGATGCAAAATTGATAGACCGAATGGATAAAATACATGCATCATTGTGGGGCCCACAAAGCATCGTCCTCTGTGGTCTTTCTGGTCAAGGTGATTTTGGTCGCGAGAGGCACTTAGACGCAGGTAGGCCTGGCAACGGGTCGTGTTGACTGTTCCTTGGCAGTCGTGTCAAAAATTTGATGACTCAAACCTGGCACATTAACTAACGGTCCGAAGTTTAGAAATCCAAACCTATTCGTTGGTTTGTCGGGTTACCCATAACCGGACATGTTTAACCCCTTAGGCAAGTCTACTCATCAGATGACCACACTAATGATGAGGACACTGATGATGAGGACAACGGATAGTTTGACCCAACATACAGCTATGTCCACCTAGTGGACCCATTTCATAATTGAAAATAATAAGATTTACTAGTGAGACGAGGAGGAATCACCTATACATTGCAATATTGCATGTGATGGAGTGCCAAAGTTCATAGGTGAGCTATGGTTGGGTGATTTAGACCATTATGTTAACGGGTTAAACAAGTTCATAGGTGAAACTACTGACCCAACTTGTTATGTTAACAGGTATTAATGGGTCAACCATTGGTGAAGACACAATAAAGCTGGACCCTGAACACTAATTTTTTAATGTGGGTTTCATACAGGTTACCGTTTGATATAGGTAGTGTGGAATTTTGCCAGGCATAGCCAAAGGAATCTCCCAAACCTTAAGCTCTATGGTACCCACCTGATGTCTGGGTAACATCTACTCCATTCACCAGTTGCATCACATCATTTTAGTGAGTAAAAAAAAAACGAGGCACATCCAACACTGAAATGGGCCACGCCACAGGAAATAATGGGGATAGGAATAACAGCTGTTGAAATCTTTCTGGGGCCAACGAGATGTTCATATGCCATCCAAACCCTTTGGGAGGAAAAATACAAATATCAGTCTAATCCAAAACTACTGTCGACACAAAGAAGGTTTGAATGGTGAGCATTCAATCTCAGCTGTTTTTTGTGATGTGGTTCACTTGAGTTCTTAATCTGCCTGAATTTTCTAGATCACAGTCTTAAGATGAAGTGGTGCAACAGATGGACCGAGTGGATTTAGGGTTCTCATCCATGTAGTTATAGCAGGTCTGTCTGACCAACGGTTTGGGTGATAGCAAACCCACTGTCCAACAGACTCCGTTTGCGAGCGTGCCGCGTGTAAGTGTGCGTGTGGGGGAACTTGCTCTCAATAACCGAGGGTATTTTCATCTTTTGAGTTTTTCCCTTTGATGAGTGTCTTAACGACAGAAACGAGAAACAGAAGATGAGAGAGTCTCTTCATCTGCTCTATAGCAGAGGTATATTTATTTTGTTTTCTATTCTCCTCCAAAGGCTGCGTTTGGATGCTCAATTGAAATAACTCAAATCAAACAAAGAGATAATGGCAAATGCGGACTTACCTCCACTAACTCCATCGTTCGCGTTTCATCATCATAAAAGTGGTGCCACCCCATTTCCCTCTAATGGATCGAGTTATTGCAATTCAATCCAATTGAGCATCCAAACGCAACCCATATGTTTTGCACTTGGATTTTCTTCTATCTTTGTGTGTGTGTGTGTGTGTGTGTGTGTGTGTGTGTTTCTCCTCAATAAAAATATGCAATTTTAGGGGGAAAATCTGCATGATGGAGAAAATGGGAATGCTTATTTTTAGAACATTTATATATGCAACGATGTTTTTAGTTCCAAACACCTTTTTTTTTTTTCAACTTCTGGTTTCAGAATAATACTCTTATGGCAGTAAAAGTAGAAATAAAAGGGTTTGTGTATAAAATGAGAGGGTATCAGTATCAGTTACCGTTTTCGAGAATCATCGATTAGATGCTATCTGAAAAGAGGAATTTGGATCTTTATCAGCAAGCAAAGTAATGTTGAATTTGGACTGCAAATCAAGTTCATTTGGGTACCCATTACCATTGTATGTGTGGCTGCAAAGGTTGACGAGCTGGATCGTCCATTTTTGGTGGACTGGGGTCCCAAATTCATGTTTATTATATGATCTTGATCATTCTTCAATGTTGTTGCTTGTTGAACGACCTTTTCATCATATGGTTTTGATCATAACTACAAAATGCTTCAGCCGTTTTTTTTTTAATTGCACATTATTTTGAAAATTCCAGAAAAAGGATCCATCCCAAATAATTCAAAAATTGTTTGAGAATGATATATGAATTGTTCAGGATTATCTCAAGTTATTCAATAGTCTAGATGCTCTAAAAACACTCAAAAAATCTTTTATAATTCTCGATGGTGCATTTGATTTCATGAAATTTCATGATTAACCAGTCTAATTTCATGGAAAATATCATGATATTTCATCAAATATATTTTTCATCGAATTTGGCTTCAACCAAACATAGCCTTTTAAACTATTCAAAATTTTATTTTATATTCCATATTTTTTATACATCAGGGCTAAAATCTCAGATACGAACTTCGTAGCAATGGCATTAATCCAAATAATTTATTTTGATAACATTGAAGATTATATGGATATGAGAATTTTCTTCCCCTTTTTGTGTATATATATGTATATTTACATGTCACTTGGTTTTCAGGTTCTTCCTTAAAATTCTGGAATAGCAAATTACAGATTTCTTGACTTTAGAATGTTGGAACTGCAAATTTAAATCTTTATTGGTGAATGGAATGATCGCTGATTTGAGATTAGTACCTAATCAGTATTGCAGTTCCATATTTCCCTTAACAGATGAGTAATTTGATCTTCCTTTGCTGCAGGTATTTAGATACCTTTGTATTTTTGCATGCAAAGAATCTTTGTTGTTGATGAGATTAGAAGGAAAATATGAGATTTTGTTTTGAATACGTTTGAGATGATGAATTCAAAATCTTTAGCACTAAGTGATGGCTGAATTGGAATTAGGAATAGGCAGACATTGCAATACAATCTCATGTCTTGCTCACAGAATGCAGAATTCGTTTTTTTTTTTTTTTTTATCATGGGTGTTAATGTAATTACGTAATTTATTTTGCTGAAAGATTGTGAAATTCAATCTTTTGTCACCCTGGGTATTAAGATAACATCAGTTTCACCAAAAGGTCTACTGGATCAGAGTGATTATGTTTCATCCTATGGTTTGTTGAAATTAGTTCCTTTCGATAGGATCTGAACTTGCGTGGATCTGGGCTTTCTTCTTTTCTTGATGTCTCTTTAATTCTAATGATTACTGCATGTTCTTTAGATTCTAAATATGTTATTATCTAGTGCATTAGAAGTCAGCATTCAGCATTAAATCCAAACAGTAATTGCATTTCTGTTTTGTAATCCTGTTTTTAAGACATGAAGCAGGTCTTTAAGCCTTCTGTCTGATTTAATTCTTCCCTGTGCCTTTATAGAAATTCAATTATTTCCTTAACCAAAAGCCTCAGAAAAAGCTTACATCATGGCTAAAGCCAACAAACAAAAGGAACACCAAACAAACACAGCCTGTGTTTGGATTGAAGGTAAACAGAGGCGTGTGAGGGAACTGGGGTTTAGTTCCACTGCCCAATTTGGCGGACTTCCAAACAGGCCTCTAATGTTACCAGGGCAAAGCTGTCATTTGAGGATTTTGGCATCGGGAACTGGGGTTCAAGTATTTTAGCCCCTTCTGTTCGATGATTTTGGTTTCAGATTTTAATCTTACTGCCTAGCCAAACCCAAATAGCTGAGACAAGGCTATGATGATGATAATTTTAATCTTACTAGCTATTCTTTGTTATTAAACTTGTAGAACTTCGGTACTTTTTATATTATGAGCATCAGTCATCATCGCTTGCTGTCTCATGTGAGATCATTTTTATGCTGTATATGTATTGTATGCAATGTTTGAAATATCGTTATCGCACCATGTATCGCACCCTTGGGATATTGATACGTATCGGATATCGCATGGGATATAGTATTAGGTAATTTATCGCACTTTTGGGGAAACATGGAGAAACATTAGGTTATTGATTGAATTTTTCAATGAAACTTCAGAGCTTGTTAATTTATACCTTAATACACACTTGTAAATCATAACATCTCAAAAAATAAGTGCATATAATAGGTTTCCTTTGTAAAGGTCCTAAATTATGCGTCGGTTCACTGAACTAATGCAAGTATATTCAAATTGAATGCATAATATTTATAAATGTATCAAGACATGTATGAAAACACAATTAATTCATTCAAAAGTAAGAAAAAGAATTTGAAATTGTAAAACATACACATTGATAATGTGAATGGATATGGCTTAGACCCACATAGTGTTGGATACACCGCGAATGTATTTGGTTTATCCACATCGTCCATCCGTTATTCCAGCTCATTTTAGGGGTTGGACCCAAAACTAAAGCACATCTAAAGCTCAAGTGGACCACATCACATAAAATAGTGAGAATAATGATTTCCACCATTGAACCTTACTAGGGCCCACAATGATGTTTATTTGTTATACATGGATAAATGGAAAACACAAATATCAACTTGATCCAAAACTTTTGTGACCCCCGAGAATTTCTTACCGGTAGATGTTCAAGGTGGAGCCTAGAAGGTTTCAACGGTAGGCAACTTTCCCCAATTTTCCCTCTGGTATGGTTGCCTTGAGTTTTGGATCCACCTTAGATTTCGCACAAACATCACGGTGGAACTACCTAGCATTCCATCGGAACTTCCGCAAAAAGCTTTGCCAGGAAATCATCTCCGGGCCGGAACAAGCGACGTTGGTGAGACCCTGACAGCAGGGCCCACCTCGATGCATGCACGGTATATCTACACCGTCCATCTGTTTTTCCACAGGGGTTGGTCCAAAAAATGATGCAGACGCGAGTTTCGAGTGGTTGTGGACCACTCCACCCGAAATAGTGGTTATTGACCATTAAAAACCTTTTCTGGGCCACAAAATTTTTGGATCAAGATGATATTTGTTTTTTCCTTTCATCCAAGTCTTTGTAAACTTATCAACAGGTTGGATGGTCAATAACCATTACGGTGGACCCCAGGAAGTTTTTAATGGTGGAAGATCAATGACCATTGTTTTCTTATAGTGTGGTCCACTTGAAACTTGTATCTGCTTCATTTTTGGGACCATGCTATAAAATAAGCAGTTCAAGCATATGGATGACGAGGATATGCAGTAAATACATATAGGTGGGCCCCAAAGAGTTTACTCACGTGCGCAATGTACTTCCCCAGATCCATGCCGCTGGACCAACCACGAATTGGGTGGGATCCTGACCGTGAGGGCACCTCGATGTAATATGGTGTATCTACACTGTCAATTCATTTTGAAAGATCATTATATGGAATGGGCCAAAAAACAAGCCCGTTCCAAATCTGAGGTGGACCACACCACACGAAACAGTGGTCATTGAATGGCCACCTTTAAAAAAAAATTGGGGACTACAGAAGTTTTGGATCATGCTAATATTTATGTTTTCTCTTCATCCAGGTCATTCAGACCTTATGAACAGATTGGATGGCAAATCCACATCACGGTGGGCCCTAGGAAAGCTTCAATGGTGGACATCATTGCCATTGCTTCCTGTGGTGGTGGTCCACTTGAGCCTTATATCTGATTGCCACCATTGCTTCTTGTGGTGTGGTCCACTTGAGCCTTATATCTGACTACCTTTTGGTCTTATGCCCTAAAATGACCTATCAAAATGGATGGACGGTGTGGATAAAACACATACATCATGGTGGGCCCTACAAAGCCCCCGACAAGACCGTCCATCTCGAGCTAACTCGATCCGCGCCCGTCAAAAGGGCTCAGAAGCCATTTTCAGATGCCAAAGAGGGTTTCGGCCTTCTGGAACCCAAAATCCCTCCCAAATCTCCAGATTTCTCTGGATTTTTTCAGAGAGCGATGCCAAAATCAGTTGCGTTTCGATTGGGTTAGCTCGAGACGGACTTGGAGATTTTGTTTGCACTCACCTATGAATGGCACAACGCTTCGATTCGAATGGCCTACCAAATGAAGCTTTCAATCAAGACAATCTCTTCTACAAGTACCAAATCCACCTTGTTGAAAGTCTCTCTTCTTTTTTTTTCTTTTTTCTTTTCGATTTTTTTGGATATTTACGCTGTCCGGAGTCTCACTGTTTGTTGATGCATACAAGTATCACTGTTTTGTTGATGCATACAAATATCATCGATATAGCATGATATTTACGAACACTGTTTTGTTGATGCATACAAGTATCATGTATCGGCCGATATATCGCTGGACTGCCTATGCTTTTTTGTTTGTATGTATATCATGTCCTTACAGCAGTGTTGATGCATACAAGTATCATGTTTTTATTTACTTTTTCTGGATTTTAATTGGAAAAGCATAGGCAGCAACTTTATCTACAAATTGTACAGTCTTAAAGGCCGTCCTTGTTATCATCTTCTCAAATACTCGTTGTCTCCTCTTGCACTTTGTTTCTTCAATCTTCATGTTCTTGTGCTTGTGCTGGTCATGTAATTGTCACGAATGAGTCCTACTCTCCTCATTTCGGATGTTTGTGCAAGATCTAGCCCATTGGTGGGCCTCACCATTAATGTGACATTGCTCAAATTAGGCTGGTTGGATCAGCTGGTGGACCACATGTATGTTAATGCAGACCATTGGTCAATGTTTTCTGACCTTCCTTTTTTCACACACATCTGGCAACCTGATGATGGAGCCACCTACTTTTGGGCCATAGTACATATACCCTGGGGGCAATCAGATGAACAACAACCTGGATTGCGAAACATGTTCCACATGGGGAGGATAGATTTGGCCCCACTCTCATGAGTAGCATCATATTTCTCTTGCTGGAGTTAAACGGTCCATGTTATGCTCATTTGGTGTCATGGACCCATGGTTTGGAATCTGATATCATCCATTTTCCTGTACAGGTCCATTACAACATCTATCGCTGTAATTAAAGAGGATTTCTTGCCATCAGTTAACTGCTCGAGCTTTGGATGCGTAGCAGGCAGTTGATAACACTAAATTTTTGGGGAAAGCTGGATTCGTGCTTCATTATAGCTTTCAAGTAGAATATCTTTTTCCTTGTTGTATTGTTGGCTATTAATGGAGAACAAAATCAAAGACGACCCACCTCGACAGAAATGGAGAAAAGTGGCATATGGAGGCATGCAACCCGGGTATGATGACAACTACACTGATGAGTCTTTCCTTGAAGACATGGTCATGAACGCCAATGTTGTAAAGAGAGACATGTTGAGAGTGATGCAAGATTCTGTTTCCATTTCTCAATACCTCTGCATTGTAGCTCTTGTGGTTTGTGTTTGGACCTACACACTGGGCTCCATAATTGATGAGACTTCCCTCCTTTTCCTGGATGTGGGTCTTCTAGTACTTGGCTTCCTAGTACTCTTGCTAACAGCACAAAGGCTTTCCCTTCAGCTCCTTTCCAAATATCTCCTTAACATCTCCTTTTTCATAAGTGGGCTGTATGTCTTGGCTCCCATCTACTATACCCTTACTAGGTCCATCAGCTCAGACTCCATTTCGGCTTTAACTGTTTCGCTTCTCATCGTTCATCTCTTCTTGCATGATTATTCGGGTTCAACAATCAGACCCCCTGGGGCTCTAAACAATCCGACCT
Organism: Liriodendron chinense; assembly: GCA_003013855.2. Lineage (NCBI taxonomy): Eukaryota > Viridiplantae > Streptophyta > Magnoliopsida > Magnoliales > Magnoliaceae > Liriodendron > Liriodendron chinense. Next base: position 11,613,201 of record ML058461.1, on the reverse strand, counting down.
TAACTAGCAACATCTCTTTGAATGCGTCCATAGTAGCATCAGTTCTAATCGCCTCTCGTCTCCCATCAAGGCTTCATGTGTTTGCGATCATGCTCTTCTCCTTACAGGTCTTCCTCTTTGCGCCGCTGGTCATGTACTGCATAAAGAAATACTCTTTCAAGCTGCATCTTTGGATTTCATTTGTATTGGCAAGTGCTACTTTGGGTATTGTTTTTCCATTGCATCGGTTGCTGTTTGCTATGTTCTTGGGTCTGTTACTTTTCATTACAGTTGTCTGTCCTTACTGGCTTATAAAGATACAGGAATACAAGGTTGAGATAAATGGTCCTTGGGACGAGGCAAAGCTCTGTTTTGATATAACAGATTAAGCATTGTCACCTTTGTATCGTTGTCGCAAATTTCTGTATGGTGAGACTGACAAGAAACAGAAATTCCAATTCATTTATTATTTGGGTATGATTCATTTTCAATATTTAGCATCATATAAGTGGGTTTGATGATTATTTCGCTACTGTAATGATTGATTAAGTGGTCATCTTTCTCTGATTTATGAATTGATTAAAGGGGGGTAAGTAATGTAACTTTTATTGAAAGTGGTACTTATGTCCCAAGTTTGTAATGAATTTCATTAATGTTTCGAATACAGTTAATGGAGAAAATCTCGACGAGAATTCCTTCCAAGAATAAAAGCTTTTCAGAGGTTGTAACATCCATTGGAATGATTATTATCTTCATTGTTAGATTTTTTTTTTTCTTTTTTTGCTTTTTTTCTTTTTGGTACTTAGAATGCTTTACGAGGGAAGACAACCTGGGACTGAACTGGTTCACTCACACACATCAAACCATCTCTAACAGCTCTACAAATGAGCCAGCGACATCTGGTTCTTTGTTTATTTTTCCATGGAAAATGAAATTATTGGGAAAAAAGAGGGTTTCCTTTCAACACTTAGCAAATACAGATTTGTTTCCTAATGCATTCTAGATATGCATGGGAGCAATTGGTTTTATCAGCTTCACAAATTTAAAGATGGTTGTAATTCAGGGCCACACTGTAGTAACCACTGCAACACTGCCATGATCAACTGGTGCACCAGAGGAACACAGAACAATAAATTCTCTACTAACTCATTGCTTAAGACCTTCAAATTGGTGGGCTATCTCTAACATACACTATGGTCCAAACATCAATCATGGTAATCTGATCAATGGACCTTTCTTTTGAACCAACATATGTTGCTTTTGACCATTGAAAAGGAAGCCTTGAGAGAGCAGATAGATGCATTGAAAGAAGGCATTAACTGTTGTTGTCCATCTTTATTGTCATGGCATGTGTGACGTGTGGACCGTTCATTAGGTAAGGCAAACTGTGAAACCTCCCCCCCCCCCACCCCCACAAAAAAAAAAAAAAAAAAAAAAAAATTCTAAACAGATTGGTCTACTCAGCAGGGAAGCCAAAGTTGTCTGAGAAAATGGATGGACAGACAAGATGACCAATAGCCCATGTCCAACACTACCTGTTGAGTGGACTATCTTATGTTCCATGGCATGCTTGACAATAGTCCCTACCTGACGAACCAAACAGATCTCACACGTCCATCTCAACTGAGCTAGTACGCTTACAGTCCTTGTATGGAATGCAGAATGTAATGAAGCAATATAACAGCCAGGCTAGTACGCTTACAGTCCTTCTATGGAATGCAGAATGTAATGAAGCAATATAACAGCCAGGAAAAACGTCTGTCACGTACTCATACCGCCATTAGCACGGTTGTGTCATGAAGGAAAAAAGCCCACCATCAGCCAGTAAATCAATTTAACACCTGGTGCAACATTGCCATCCTCTAACCGCAGGTGCTGAAAAAAAAAGTGCTTTTCGGAAGAAATGGTCATGATGAATATACTTTCGTAGTGTTTCACAATGCAATATTTTTCAGCGTTGCGGACAGGTGCAATATCCAAGACATTCATCAGAAGGGTACTGCTATGTAGATTCCCTATCCCAATAATCAGGTCAGTCCACTAGTTAGGTGGGCCACAATTAAGTGAATAAATGTATGATCACAAAAAAAATCAACTGAAGTTTTCTAACCCGTCAACTTATTTCTAATATCAGGCCACACCTACTAAACATACCACCTTTATCTTTGAGCAGTAACACCTACACAGCGAGGTCCATCTGATTGAAGTCTTGGATATTTCATGTGTCTGCCACACTGGCACATGTGGTGGCAGGTGCATTAGCTTGACTTGTATAAGTGTCTGGGTTTAGCAAAGCTCTTTTTCTAAGACCATGATAGTGTGGTATTTCGTTGTCTTTTGAGGCCACAACTTAAAAGCCTAGCTTACCTGATTAGGGACAAGGGTCATGCAACATCAGGGTCATGGTTAGGATCCTAGCCCAACCAGTTAACATTCAGGTCACAACGATCTTTATGATTATAAAACTACCGGATTTGAGCACAACAACCACAACATTAAGGGTTACCTGCTCAATCCTACCTTGTCAAATTCCCTTTCTACACACTCGGCTGAGAGAGAGGACATTTTAGATATTTCAGTTCCTCTGCACCACTGGAATTGATGAGTCAACACAAGTAACTTCCAAGTTACAAACAGAGTAAATACATAAAATGATTTATGGAGGAGCACTTTGCAACTTCACTAAAAATATATGAAAATTCAAAAGGTTGAAAATAATTAAAGATCTGCAATAAATAATCATTGATCATTAGCATTTACGAAATTCCCTGTTAGATGTGTATAATTGAAACCTACCTCTTTCCTGAGGCAGACAATTGCCAACAAAGGAAAGAGGAATGAAGGAAACTGACATACCTATCAGGAATCTAGAGAGAGCTTTTCGAGCTCTCTGATTCCATTACTGGAAGCTTTCTTCAACTCCAGAGCTGTTTTATAAGGTGGGGCGATTGGGGGCTGTACTGGATCCAAGCTCTGGTAAGAAGTGCCCTCTGCGACAGCAGGAAGGGGATATGAACGGTCCGAATCATAGCCACTGAGGTCTCCACAAGCCAAAAATGGAATGTAAACCTTATTTGGCCCTTCCAGCCACCCGCTACTGCAATCTGCAATGGAAATTTATCAATATCAGCATTGTCATAGAACATAATGAATTAGCAGTTCCTAGGCCACCTAATATGAAAAGTCTTAAGAAAGAGAATTAAGTACTCAGTCCAAAACTGCAGCTGAGTGAAGGTGAGTCATTAGTTTCTACAAATACTGGGAAACTTGATCGAGGAAAAGAAGAATTTGAAAATTTGGACTACAAGATAAGCTTTTCGATATGCATTTTAGAAAGATAAAGAATAATCACCCACTCTATGGTTTTTGAGTCATAACCAGATTTTAGCTTTAAACATCCATTAAAAGATTCAGGTTGCATTTGGATGTTCCAGAAAAGTGAAGGGGGTGGGATACTTTCTTACCAAAATTAAAAACTACAACATCCCAGGTCATCCTTGAAATGTTCCAGATATTGATTTGAAGCACGGAAGGTGCCTGTGTAATTGGTGCAATTTTCCACACTGCTCAAACAGATAACCATCCATTCTACCAAATTATCCCTTCTGCCCAACTTTTTCAGAACATCCAAACGTAACAGGCCAAGAAAGATTAGAAAACCAGAAGATGGGCCAGTAGAAAACTAGGACCTGAATCAGAAACCAGTCTTTCAATTTTTACTCATCTGAGTCAGTGAGAAACTTGCTAATACTATAAAAATAGATTGACTCGATTGTCACCTCATTCAATGTTTCCATTAAAAACAAGGAAAAATGAGTTCGGGGTCAGTACATAGAGTGAGCCCAAACCAAGAAATACTCGGTTTGTGAACATCAAGGCCAATGTTTCCAAGTCAACTAGTTTGCAAACATCGAGGCCAATAAACTTCAACCTAATGTGATTGAAAAATGTCTGATAAGTTACAATCAGGTATGACCTGAGATTATTGGTTTACCTAGATCATCTTCTCCGGAAGGACTGCCCACCTTTTCCAGGAGGCGATGTAAATCTTTCTCGTTGAATCCCTCGGGAGGTGAATAGTTCTCACAAACTGCAAATGCTTCTGTACAAAAAAACGTAAAAGGAAATATAAGAAACTATCCACAAATAAAAAATTCACCATCCCATCTTTTATAGAATCAGTGCGTTTCTCATTGACTTGGCCAATTCAAACTTGGATAATCAGAAGAACCACTTTCCAATTATTTAACACTGGACATTGTCGAAGAGTTTCAACAGAATGAGGCATTATATATATGATCACTGACCCCAGTATATGTATACTATCCTCAGGCCTGCAGTTTATACAAGTGGAACCCATGGTTTGGTGATCCAAACCATAGCATCTAATGCACCCACCATGGATTGACCATGCCCCATTGAACCCCCTAGATTAGAAGATCCTAGCCATCCAATCTTTGGCATTGTTTTTGCCTGAATGTGGGCAGTTGCTGTAATCTTTCTTAACTGTGGATTAGCAGCTAGAGATAGAGGGGTTAGGAATGTCCCATTGGGGAGATTGATTGAGCAAGGACCATACATGGTGGAACCCGTTAGATCAGCAATCCTGGACCATGGGCCCTGCTTATAGGCACTGAGGTCCTGATGATGGATAGTATACATATCCTCCAGTCAAAGATTATGTAATGCCAGCAAAAGAAATTGGTTGGTAAAAGCTACCAGAAGTAGAAAACATAAGCAAGAGAAGACACCTACTCACCTATGCTAGAGTTGCGGCTGCTCTTTGGTTTTGCGAAAGTCACAACAGGGAAAAATAGTTTCAGCTGCAGAGAAAAAGAAAGGTGATTCTCTGGCAAAGTGTCGAATCATCCACAAAAAAGTGGAGTAAACAAAGGCATGCTAAAAATCACCATAGTTACCTCCTTGCTAGTAAGTAAAATGAAGAAAATCTAGAGGCCAAAGTCCAGATTCCAACTGAAGCCATGGAAGGACAGGAACTGACACGTAATTCATGCCACACTCAGAGCAAGACGAGCGATCACAAAATCAAGGACAGATCACCTAAAACTGGTTGTAGGTTGTAGTTAACATACAACTCATTTTTACAACTATTTTTTACTTGAAGAAATGTGATTTTTCATGGGCAAAATTATAAACCAAGATTCTGAAGCGTGGACTTTTGCTGCCCTGTTCGGGTTATTCCTAATTTTGAGTGCCCTGTCTTCCCAGCAGGAGAGCAATCAACACGTCATCAACGTATCTAAACTAACGAAGGTGAGGAATGCTTTGTCATGGTTTGTAGCAAACAACTGATTGTAGGTGATCATTCTACAAATCATATATCCTTACAGAACCATTGGGGGTTTGTTTGCTAATGAATAGGAGATTAAGAAAGTTCAATTTTTTTGTGATGTCCCTTGGACGTTTTTAGTCTGCAACCAATCCAATTGATGACAAGTCCATTGAAGTGCCCTACCCCAAGAGACTACCATGTTCTCAACAGAAGAAGAGAGCATTGTGTACCATATGGCTTATTGGATTCTTCCACGAATGTTGGCCCATCATCAGTAAAGGTCTCATTCTTACAATTTCCAGCATCTTCAGAGACTGTAAACTCATAATGGAACTTCTCCAACATCATTTGTCACTTTTGGTTGCAGCTGCAGGTTCACTACATTTATAAAATAAGGTTCTAACATTTCTTCGCTGTGTGAGAGTGCAAGACACTTGCTAGTATTCATTTTCACTCCAAAACTTCAAAGAATAAATCCACATCCATACGGATGGGCTAGTTTGGTTGGATACCTCAGATGGAATCTTCCCAAACCAGGTGGGCCCCGCCTTCTCCCCCGTTATTTGTCATGACTCTTCCTTCAAAAGGCAAACAATGGGATTTCTAAGCTTTAGCTTCATAGAAATTCCAATGTCAGTGTTGTCCGGATACTGTTAGCACTTTGACAGAAGAACCCTGCAAAATGGCAGGGGAGTGCTGAGCTAGAGAAGATGGGACCCACGTGAGTTGGGGAAGGTTCCTCTCCTAAAATGTGCCAAAACTGACCCTACAGCAAGAACTTTAATTTCTAATTATATATCTCCAAAGATAGCCATCATTGAGAAGCATAATCAAAATGGGCAAAATGGGCTACGGAGAAGTACAACAATTCTTGAACTAGTACATAAGCATTGAGCAAAACAAATCTCTATTTAATCCACAAAAACCATCAACTCTCATGAATGAAACTCCAAACTCATGGAATTGTATGTTTAGAGAAAAAGAAAGTGAGAAAAATATCTTACTTGGCAGTAGAGGAGGCTTGTATCTTTACCCCGAAAAATCTTTGCAATAAATTTACCACCCACTCGAAGTACATGAGTAACAATAGTTAGAGCCTACATGCAAGTTAACCATCAGCAATGTGATAAATATCATACAATTTAAATAACTAATCTAGCATCCAAGCCATTGCTCATGAACGAACATATCTAGATGGCAAACAACAATTTGAAATGCCCTTGAGGCAGGCTGAAGATCAAGAGCTTGTCTTGGTCCGCATACATCTCCACATGAGATCTAAGGTGCCAAACAGGTGTGTGTGTGGGACATCTAGGTTATGCATCAGGCGTACCCAACATGTAGCTGACCTGACCTATCAGGTAGTCAACTCGTCAGGTAGGGGCTGCAGGGCACATATGTAAGAAACCAACAGACTTTTTTGAAGGTCTTCCAAAGGTCCACATTGAACATACACGTGGCCCACTTGATAAGCAGACCAAACTAATGTTTGGGTCAGTTTATCTACATGGTGGCCCCACCTGATGCATGGCTCAGATGTCTAACACATGGTTGGCACCACATGCGGGCCTAACAAAACTCTAGGATCAAATAGAAAGTGCTATGGGTAAAGGAGAAGTCAGAGTTCCAACATCATTGTTATAATTTACTTTTCATACTTGAATTTACGGATTAAGATAATTTTAGAAGCAGAAGGATACAATTCAGCAACCAAAGGATGTACTTGTGGTTCGGATTTGCTGCTAGAAGATGCAAGATGCAGGAATTGGTGAAGGAGAAGCAGCAAAAAGTACAGAATAAGCTACTTTACGACTCCAAGCATCTAGTAGGGATGAGATTTTGATGAGGACATCAGACCCTTCAAAGTCTATTAGCGAAGAAAGCGCACACCACAAGCATCTTCCTTGTGGCTAGGCGATCATTGAGGAGCATTGAAGACCATACACACGTGGTTTGGTACATAAAAGACCCCACATTGGGAAGACACGTGTGTAGGATGAAGAAGACACGACTGGAAAACTGGACAGTTGTTGGACAGTTTTCACTGTCTTCGGGCGCCTGAACTATTCATTGGGCGCCTAACCGAGTGCCCGAAATTCATCCATTTTTATGTTTTAGTCGTTGGATGTTTTTGGCCAGCGCGAACTATTTTTTTTAAGTTGTTTTTTAACTTAAGTATTAGGGGTATTTTTAGTCTTTTCTTTCTTTCTTAGTGATTATTTAAGAGGTTAAGCCCTAAACTCGAATTTTAGTTATTGATTATTGAATGAGAAGCCTTTTGGTTGCCTCCTCTTCTCTCTCTCTCTGTGTGGAACTTCATCCCGTCTTCCCCAATCTTCTTTTTCTTACTTCCTCCTTTCCCCTCCAACTTTCTTCAAGGTAATCTCTTATCTTCCTCTTTATTCTAAGCTTACTTTTGTTGGTTCCCAAAACCCTAAATCCGAGATTTGATCCAAACCTTAGTTTCTCAGATTTTTAAATCCCTAATCTGAGAAAAACCTTTGATCTTTCGGATTAGTGATTCCCATTGGGCAATTGGGTTATGACCATGCAAGATTGGGAGGTTCCATCCCTCGTCGAATCCATTCTACGCGTTAATTGAACCCCCACACCATGTGATTGTGATGATGGCCCGCATTATTGCATGTTTCTTTTCTGATTTTCTTAGATTATGATGATAGATGCTGAAGTTTTTACTGTTATTCTTTTATTATACTGTTGGATTAATTGTGCTCATGAGCATGCATCATAATTAGGGCATCCTGCATCAGATTCTAAACCAATCCCAAAGTTAAAAATAAATAAATAAAAAATAAAAAGGATGAGATTCTGAAGTGTAAGTAGAGCAACCCTAAGTAGTTTTGTGCAATCATAAGTTTAATATTCACATCCCATGCAATGCCAGAAGAAATAGTCTAGAGTATCAAAGGGTGAAAGATAATACTCAAGTAGTATCCAATGCTTTCAAAAGGCATTGGGGAGATTGGTAACTTGGCAAAGGGAATCTGTATAATTCAAAGGGTGTAGCCATGAGACAAGGTTTTCTTCGTGCTTGGTGTAGGATGTCTCCTTTTCTTGTTTCATAATCTTATCGTCTTTAAAAAAAAAAAAAGGAAGAAGAAGATAACATTGAAGTGAACCCCCATTCAAAAAAAAAAAAAGAAAAGAAAAGAAAGAAAGAAGTTACTAAAAGCTAACTCATTCTTCATTCTGTAATATCTAGTGAGTGAAAGTTTAGCGATGGAGTTATATAATGATAACAAAAAGGAAGAAGAAGAAGAAGAAGAAGAAGAAGAAGCTTTAGACTCACTGCTAGTATAAGTTGTGACTGAACAAATTCATCCATGTCATGAAGTCCAGTAACTGCATTCAGCAAGCAGTAACTGTACTTAAAACCATGCATTAATACCATTGGCAACAGCAACAAGAATAACATGCAAATCAAACTCAAATGTAAACAGCAACTCTTTCTAACCATCAGGAGCACCATCGCAGACAACCAAGTCAGCTTTGCAACCATCAAAATGTTTGATGACCTGAAAAGACATTTAGCATCAAGTAAATGATTCTGGTTCAATTCCAGTCACAATTACTGTAACACTTCACTGGAAAAGCCTGTTAAAACTAGTATGCTAAAATAAATAGTGGGACAGAACTAAGCAGTCTTTATCTTGCAACATCAAACCTTGAGAACTAAAGCAAGCTCACATGGGTGCAGATACAAACCCAACGCAAGATAAAGAAGATCACAGCAATCCTATTGAGAGGAAAGAAAGAAAGAAATTGTACCGCTATGACCATCATGAACTTGGATATGAAATTAAAATATTGTAAAATATGAGACCCATGTAGTGAAAATAAATTCAAATAGTCCAATCAGAAAGCTAAGAAGAGCTCATGATCCCTATACATGGAATCAGTAGAGCCATTTGCATTATTACTCCACCTGGTGGCAATGCACCAGCTGGTCCCCAGCACAGGTAAAGAAGGGTTGATGTCAAGTTAGCAACCAGTCGTTGAACTTTTGCCAAGCTCCCATGACAATTCTTGTTTCGACTGGCAAAACTAAATTGATAAAGCCTACCTCAAATGGATGGGACAAGGCTATGATAGTCGTGATGATGATTTATATTAACCAATGTGCAAACTTTTTTCTTTTGGGAATTTTTTTCCCAATGTGCAACCTTGGAAACCAAGAATCAAGAAGGCAAGAACCAGTTTGGACAAGAAACAAGACCTGTGTCTTAAACTACTAAAGGTTCTTTAGCACCCAACCATTAGTAAAGTAACAGATTATAGACATCATTACTCAAGAACATATTGTATTTATGTAAGTGCAGGCAGAATAAGAAGAACTAAATATGCCCGCATTTTTACCACTTCAGCTGTTCGAGCATTTGTGATATCTCCCTGCACTTGAATAACACCATCTATTGGAGCCATTGGCTGCAAGTCAATTGCAACAATCAGAGGAAGATCGCCATCTCTGTGCAACAATACAAAGTTAGGAAATTATGGTATTGCCAGCAAGCAACAGGATGATATAACTTGGCTGGGACCCTACCTTGACTCGGGTGAAATTTTGGCTGGAAGATATAATTTTCGGCTCAACACCTACAGGTCAGATACTTGAAATCAGCCACATATCAACATTATACCATTATTTCTTTAGTCAACACAGACATCAATTAGTTTAAAATATCTAATTTCAACAAGATGTGGAAATTTTCACACTTTGGGCTGTTTGGATTGGTGGAATCATGTTTTCAGTTGCGGAGATGAAATTGATTTCCTCAGATGTGATGTTTTCACCAGTTTGTGAAAACACTCTTAGCTGTGGAAATTAATTTCCATTTCCATGGTTTTCCTTGAAAATGGGTGATTTCATTTCCTTAAAAAAATTAAAATAAAATAAAAGAAGAAGAAGAAGAAAGTGTTACATGGAGATACCTTTTAACATTTCCATTGAAATCTCGTGTGCTAAAATAAACAAGTTGACATAGATTCTTCTCCGCACATTTCGTTTTCCTCTGATGACATTTGGTTTTCCATATCCATGTTTTGGTTTCCACCAATCCAAAACAGAATGTTTTGGAGTACCCTTAGATCATCCAAAGGAATATAGAGTCTAGAAACTAGATGTTAAGGTGGTAATTGAAACGAACATTTTTGTGCCAAAGCTGACTAATGAAGTTTAATAAAAAATATTGAATCATTTCTTTCAATTGTTGTTGGCTATGTGAGATCAAACCTCATATTTAGTAAGTGACTATCTATTGATAAGTGGGCGAGGCTAGCCAAGGAGTGTTTCACCAAGGTGGCTAGAAAGAGGGTAGACGAGTCCAACAATGGCAACCCCCTAGCCTAAGGTGGTTGGACAACCCCGTTGGTATAAAATATTCCAAACTGGGTGATGAGATGCAGTGTTCGAAATATCGGTATCGCCGATATCGTGTCATGTATCGCATCCTTAGGATACAAATACATATCGGTCATTGCACAGGATATATCTTTTGGATCAAGTAATTTATCGCACTTTTTTGGGAAACATTGGGAAAATGGTTGATTTTTTCAATTAAACTTCAGGGATTGTTAAAAAAGACCTTAATACACACTTTTAAATCAAAACATCTCAAAAAAGAAGTGCACATAATAAGTTTTCTTTGTACAGGGTCCTAAGCTATGCGTTGTCTTACTGAACCAACACAACTATATTCAAATTGAATGCATAACATTTAGAGTGTATGTTATGATCATTTCATCAAACACTTCTAAATACTTCGAAATTAGTCTCAATTGACAACTAGTTGAAGAGAAATTTTGAAAAAAATAATTAATGTTTTAATATTTTTTATTAATTTCTATTTAAAAATGACTTTTATTTTCCGAAAATTGACAAGGACATAGATCAGCCCTCATACACGCTTGATTTCATGTTTGGAGTGCCACATTGCAAGGAATTTGGGAGAAATTGGTGAAACTTCAAAATTTCCCCAATTTTCTCCAAATCGGACAACCTAGACTCAAAATTTGAAATTAGAGTGTATGTGATGATCATTTCATCAAATACTCCTAAATACTTCAAAATTAGTCTCAATTGACAGCTGGTTGAAGGGAAGTTTCAAAAAAAAAAACATGGAGAACATGAAGAACCAATGTATATCGAAATCAAAGCATCCAACTCCATGATTTTCCATGCAAAACATGAAGAACCAATGGATTTGTAACCATTTGACACTGATTTAACATGATTTCAACAAAAAACAAAAAAAGGGATTGGAAATTGAAAATGCTCACCGGATCGAACAAGTGAGATATATCGTCACTACCTGAGTACCTGTGCATTTCATATCGCACGGGTGGGATACAAGATATATCGTGGGATATATTGGCCGATATTGTTGATATTTAAAACATTGGTGAGATGGACCTCATCAGTTTGAAGACCCTAATATGGATAGGTTGAATGAACCCTCACTGTGTAAAGAACCCTAATATAAGAGTTGGATGAATCCCGTGGTGAAGAAGATCTTGATCTGGGTGGTCCAATAACCTCGTCGGTGTGGAATGCTCAAACACAAGCCTGGAAGCAGGACACCTTCAGCAGAGAATGTACATCCGCAACATCAAGCTACAAGCTAGCAAGCCAATAGGAGCACGGCTCAACACTGGGCTAGTCGACTGGTCAAGAAAGCAAAAGAAATAGAGAAGATGAGTGGCAACTTCAGTCCCATTGGAAATGTGTGTCCAGTTTGGAGAGTTGTGGCGTCAGCGCCTTCGGATTGTAAGGGTCACTGGATATGGAGAGTATCAACCCTACTGATTTAACTACACAGTCTAAGACTTCAGAAGAAGGTGGATGGATTTGGAGAGTGGAAACCCCCAGTTTGGTGGTCAGCAAAAACCCCAATGGGACAAAAGACCCCCGATTCAGTGGTCTGAAATACCCAGTCTGTACAAAAGACCCTAAAATAGGATTGTTGGATAAAACTATTTCATGCAGAAGACCAACATAGGCGGTCAGATGAAAAGGTCGATACTCTTGCTTAAGGAGTGACGACTGACAAGAGTCAGCATATCCTCTATGACTCTATCCCTATTTTGTCGTTTTTCTAGCTTTTAACAAAATTTACTTATTTTTATATAAATAAGAAAGTTTCAAAGGTAGTCATAAAAACGAGGAATTCTCAGTTTTTTATACAATGAATGGTGTCCTGTTGTATCCATTCTGTACATGGGACTCATGGTTCAGCGTCCATACCATCAACCAGAAGGGACCCACAATGGATGAAGGATCCAGATCAGATGCTCCTAGTGTACGATCCATGACCTTTCCAAATAGTTCCTGTATTTTCCTGAACTGACTGTTTGTATGCCATTGGCCAAAGATTAGGTTCTTGCTGTCTGGGAGATCTTGGGGCATCCCCACCCACTGTGCCCCCCTGTGCAGAATGGGCACATCAGGAGTCAGGACACTATTCACTTCCTGATGCATCAAGACCCAATAACTCCTTAGTAAAAATCGCTAAGTGGTTCAATACCTGCTATGAACAGTTTAGCTGAACTGCACAGGTTCAAATAAAATGAAAGGAAGCATATATAATTCCAATATTCCAAGCTGATAAGATTCTATTTACAGGCACTGACAACCACGAAATCTTGTTACCGGAAGTAACTACAAGTCATAATCAATGGGAACATGGAGTTTGATAAGCAGAAATTATATAAGAATCTACATCACATTCCTCTAATCTCAAAAACCAACCAAATAGAACGAATAACTGGACTCATCATTAAAATAAAAAAAAAAAAAAAAAGCTGGGATCAAGATGCAGGTATAGCTTAATCATGATAGCATATAAGAAATATAGTGAATCAAATATATCTAAAGGGACAATATATTGAGTTGATCTCTGCTTAAAGGTACCTGACTCCAGCTTCCGGGAGCTGCACAAAGATCAACTACACGCTTCACCCCTGCACACCAAGATTCCTTGACACTTAAAGACCGAGATACTTGCAAGTGAAAGAATATCTACAATCAACAGCAAATCTGAAGTTTTGAACTTGGACAATTACAGGAAAGAAAGAGGTTCTCCCTGCCGCCGGGGGGGGGGGGATGGATATTGATCTGAACTGATGTGTATGAATTACCCACTGAAGTAAGCACATTTAGGTGCCATTTGGATGTATTGCCCAATCATGACTAGTGGCAGGGTTCTCAAGCACCCGTGATATGTTGGTGTTTGGCACAGGACTGGAAACACAACCTGCATTAGCCAGGCTAGTGTGCTCCCTCTTCTCCGCCCCAGATCTTGGTTGAGATGAGAACAGAAAGGTCGGTTCTTATCTCAACCATGATTCGACCTGAGCACAAAGTGGGCCATGGCAACTGTGAACAGAATGCTTCCACCATTCTTAATATCCTATAATTTACAATTCAATCTGAATGCCATGGAAGACAGTCCTTCTACAGCTTGAATCCTATTTGGCAATTGCCATGCACATGGAGTATGATAACTAAGGGCCTGTTTGGACGTGCCCTCAAATGTGGATGGAATTAAAGGCGCATCCCACCAGTTGTATTTTGGGGGAGAGTGGCTGTTTGGCAGATCCTCCAAAACACAAAATGCGGAATGTGCTAGATGCTGCCATCCTCAAGGGAGGACCAAAAACCCGTCATTGTCGTCACATTTTCATTGTGGGCAAATGACAGGCTATCCTGTCAGCATGTTACTTATTGGAGAAAGACGGAAGATGAAATAACATATTGAGATCAACTTCTCTATCACGTTCGACAGGTTTGTGAGGATGATCCATATAGTTTCTTGCTAGATAGGAATTCCCATTTATAAACCTACAAATTTCGAAATGCAATGATTCTGATGATGCCCGCCTGTATTTAGAGGTGGGCCACCTTGATCGATCCAAACTGTTCCTCACCTGGTGAGCCCCGCCTTGGATTGCCTAGACTCAAAAGCTAAGGTGACCCCACAATCCTAACTCTGTCTGATCAATGGATTTTCTTGGCCACTCTACATGCATAATTACTAATACCCTTCTCATGCCATCAATTTGCAGGCCCTTGACCATGGTTAGGAACCATCTGATTGGGAAAAAAAGGCAATTGGGCGATCCAGATTGATTGAGACAGGCTCCACCTATCCAACGCAAGCACTCCCCTCATCAGATCATCATTTCCCTCATCCGGATATGGTCAATTCAGACCCCTTCCTCACTCTTAAATTTCACAGTATTGTCTGGACAATCTGTAATACATAATTACGATTGACTAAAATCAGATGAACTTATTTTTAAGTGGCACACAAACAGTCCCTTTACGAGAGAGAGAGAGAGAGAGAGAGAGAGAGAGAGAGAGAGAGAGAGAGAGAGAGAGAGAGAGAGAGAACCATGGAAGATGTTGAACTCTTCGTCGATTTGAAGGAGTTTGAAGGCACTCCGAGCGCGCCATCCTTCTTCTTTTGCTTTTCTGTAATATATATCCTAAAATGATTTTTCAGAAAATTATTTAAAAATCTGAGTAAGAAAAAGGAAATCGGAAACAAAAGCATCGATTTGAGAAAGAAGAGAAGTGAGTTGGGAAGAGTACCCTCTTATCTCTGGAAGCCTTTCCCATCAGCTCTCTCCTGCGGCCGCGGGAAGAGAAAAAACAAGCAACAGAAGATGAGTATATACAGATACCGCCCAGGTCTTGAGTTTGTAAGAGGAAGATGCGCTGTTACGCGGCCGGTCCGGTCGAGTCGACTCGCAAACAGGTGCATCCGACTCGCTCAAAAGACGGGCTTGGGTCAATAACCCGTCGCGCTTGGGTTGAGGAAGTGGTTTGCGAGTCATGGGAGGGACGTTTGCTACGGGCGCGGATTGCCTGCGAAAGCCTTTCGCAGGCATCTCCTGCACAAGGAATCTGGGTGGGGTCCACCGTGAGTTTGTGAGAAATCTACGCCGTCCAACCGTTTCGTGAGATCATTTTAGGCGTTGCGACCAAAATTGAACGGGATCCAAGACTTAAGTGGGCCGAAAACATGACGATTGAACTTCCACAGTTGAAATATTCGTGGGGACACAGAAGTTTCGAATCAGGATACTATTTGTGTTTTCAGTTCATCTCAGTAGGAATGACATTATGAACGGTATGGATGGCATATAAACATCACTGTGGACCCCATAGAGGTTTCAACGGTAAGAACTTCACTACACACCTTTTGCTTTAGTGCAGCCCACTTGAGTTTTGGATCCCGTTCATTTTTGGTCGCAACGCCTAAAATGATCTCACAAAACGGTTGGACGGCGTAGATTTCTCAAAAAACTCACGGTGGGCCCCACCCAGATTCCTTGCGCAGGAGATGCCTGCAAAAGGCTTTCCCAGGCAATCCGTGCCCGTTTGCTACAATACGTCCCCACATTTCTGGAGGCCGCACCAAGACCATTAATTAGCAACCGTGCATCCTCAGGACCAACTCAAAAGTGTACATCAATGGCCCACATTAAATTGAAGAAAGGCAATCCATGGTCAGCCCTGCTGCACCCTATTCATCTGGATTGCTGAACCATGGGCTCCGGGTTTAGACATCAAGAATCAAATGTACTGTGGATATCCTTGAGTATAGGATCACTTAGTCACATGCAACAACATTTTGGAATTTTGATTCGTACAAGTTGGGCCCATGGTTTGATGATTTGTTAGGGGCCTGGACCATGCCCAAAAACTTCCTATGGGAGGATCACAGCTGCCATTGGGGCCTTTTTCTCAGTTGAATGGTAGGTCCTTCTCTGTCCTCTTCTTAATTGTCTATTTGTTGTCCACTTCTTGTCTATTTGCAGTTGAACAGTTAGGAATGATCAATAGAAGAATTGGGACATGGTCTATCTGAACAATGGCCTGGATTGGAAGGGCCATAAGAATAAATAGGATTTATGTACCAGATGCATGATGTATAGGCCCTTCTATGAGAAATGTAATTGGAATGCTTATTCTTCTGCACAATGTCTTGGATTATTCTTCTGGACCCTTGTGTATTCTGATACTTCGCTGCATACGCGCGGGGGGGGGGGGGGCTAGGATCACCTGCTATTCGGATTGGGCCATGATTGGAATTCTTCCTAGCTTCTTAGAGCTTCTGCTATTTGGCAGAGAATAGCTGTGACTATAGTCTGGCCACTCTTGTGAAGTCTTTGTGGTGCGGTTCATCATGGGTGCCATTTTTTTTTTCCCGCTCCGCATGGGCTGCTTTTTCATGCCTATGTTATCTGATTGTGATGCAGCTCATTGTGTTTCAGTTTGGAATAGATTTGTTCTCTGTGGATTGTAGGCTCATTTGAAGTGGAGCTGCGATGCCTTGAGCTTTGGTTGGTTTGGTCTATTCATCACCTCAGATAGTAGGTTGTTCAAAGTGGAACCGCATTTGTCATGCTTTGAGATTTAGTCATCCTCGGGTTCACCTATTTTCCATTATTGGGCCTTTGTCCTTGGCCTCTTCGGTTTTTTCTGGGTCTAATGGCCTAGTTCATGTCTGTATGTCTTGTGGTATGGCCCTTCTCATTGTATTTTTTTTTTTTTTTTAACGAAGATAAAATTGATGGATATTAAAGAAGAATAAAATCAGCGGAAGTTCAAGATCTTACCTCCGGCCATGATGATTAGCTTTATATTTTGTCAAAGATTGAAATCCTGGTGGAGTTGATGATACTTCAATGGTGTGACACAATTCAACAACTAAATACCCTTGATTCAAAGGAGAAATCTTCTAGTCTATTCAAGCACTTCATGCACAGATTAGATGGAAAATCACATGCTATTTTTGCTTGCTTGTAGACTAGGGACCCTCCATGAAAATGATTTTATATCTTTCTCCCATCAAGAAAGTAGTTACCATATGGAGATAGTGGATGGGTAGTTATCTCCTACACCTTAACCATAATTGCTCAACCAACTAGAAACTTAGAGGGAACGGTTACAATAATTCAAAAAACCCAATAGTTTTAAAAACTAACTAAAGTATGGGCTGATGTGGCAATAACTACTTATGTGATGACATGATGGTTGTTTTATGCTTTGTTATTTGTATTTTTTTTTGTAGAATTTATGTGAATTTATAAAGTTCTAAAATTCATATAAACTCCATATAGATGTCATGCTAAAGTTATAATTTTTTATTTATTTATTGAAATTGGTTGAATTCCAGAAGATTTATTTTTTGTTTAAATCTTATGG
Source organism: Liriodendron chinense (assembly GCA_003013855.2). Taxonomy (NCBI): domain Eukaryota; kingdom Viridiplantae; phylum Streptophyta; class Magnoliopsida; order Magnoliales; family Magnoliaceae; genus Liriodendron; species Liriodendron chinense. The sequence goes on along the minus strand of ML058461.1, from coordinate 11,595,697 downwards.
TTTTATTTTAATGAAGGCACCTAATTATTGGTGTAATTTATTCGAGATAATGGTGATGTATCATATCACTTTATTGCCTATTTGGTTTTTAGCATTTTAATGAAGAGACCATGAGATCTTATACATTTTTCTCTTTAATTAAATGTATCTTTCATGCTTTTTTAAAGTTGAGCCAAATGCATTTGGACATTAATTTTATTATATTTTGGATTAAGCAGAAATAAAATTTAATTCAGGGGTATCTTTCTGTAATTTTAATTTTTTGGGGATCTGTTTTTAAAATTCGTAACAGGGACATGTGTACAATAAAAATTACAGTAAGTATATAACTGTAATATTACAGGGTCTTATACAGAATTTAACAGGGGCCTATTTGCAGACAGAAAATTACAGAAGTACTTTATTGTAACAGAATGGATATTTTGATGAAATTTACACATATTATCATATGTTTAATATTTCATGATTCCATATTGGTTTAGGATCTTACATTGGCATTTAGTTTAGTCAATTTATACACTATTACTCATAGATGTCATTATAAAGTTTAAAAACATTTGATTGGCTTGAAGAGTAGCCACAGCATCTTAAACCATGATAATGTCCAGCCACAAATTACATCATAAATTGTATCTGATTATTCCTAAGGCAATGGCATCAATAATTGCGATTATTCCTTGAAAATTAATGGCTTTGCCCCACAGGGAGGCTACTATATTTCATGGATTAATCGGAATGAGATAATGCATTTTACATCAATATAAAAATTATTCTAAATGCCCATAGGTATAGGATATTTTTTTTATTTTGATATCATGAAATTGTTTAGTCTCATTATAAAGTTATTAAATAAATCAATAGCGTGTTACAACCCCTACCCATAGGAGGGTTATAATGACGCAATGATTTTTTCTTACTATCAAATTTGCTAACATGAGTTAGTATTTTGAATTTTGTTATAAATTTTTCATAGCACCTAAGTAAGCATGATTATTGTTTAAATTTTGCAGCTATGTCATCTGCTTTTATGTCAAATGAATCATCTCGTATCCCAATGTTAAGTGGTGACAATTTCTCGGATTGGAAGGAGAAAGTTCTCCTTACATTAGGGTGCATGGACCTTGATTTGGCAATTCGTATAGATGAACCACCCATTCCCACGGAATTAAGTACGTCAAATGAAAGGGTCACATATGAGCGTTGGGAGCGATCTAATCGCTTAAGCTTGATGCTCATTAAGACCCATGTAGCAAAAAGTATTCGGGGATCTATCCCTACATGCACTAAGGCAAAGGAATTCCTTAATGCTGTTGAAGAACAATATGTGAGTTCCGATAAGGCATTGGCCAGCACCCTAATGACTAAAATGTCATCCATGAAGTACAATGGAAATAGTGGAGTGCGTGAGCATATTATGGAAATGAGGGATATAGCAGCTCAGCTCAAATCCCTAGAGATTGAGATTTCTGAGACATTTCTTGTCCACTTCATACTCAACTCCCTACCTACTGAATATGGGCCATTCAAGATTTCCTACAATACACATAAGGAAAAAAGGGTCAATTAATGAATTATTGACCATGTGTGTTCAAGAGGAAGGGAGATTGAAGCAGGAGAAACTAGAGAGCGCTCATCTAGTAACTCATGGAAAGGGACATACAGGAAAGGGAAAATGTGCTTTTCAAAAGAAGAAGAATAACAAAAAGCCAACTAATCAAGTTGGTAATAAAGACACTATCACATGCTTCTTCTGCAAAAAGAAAGGACACATGAAGAAAGAATGTCCCAAATACAAGAATTGGCTCGAAAAGAAAGGTAATCTCATCTCCTTTGTGTGCTATGAATCTAATATGGTTGACGTTCTTCATAACACTTGGTGGATTGATTCGGGTTCTACAATCCATGTTGCCAATACCATGCAGGGTTTTCTCAACCGAAGGAAACCAACGCAAAGTGAACAGAGCATCTATTCAGGAAATCGGATGCGTTCGCATGTGGAAGCTGTTGGGACCTTTAGACTTATCTTGCAATCTGGTTTTATATTAGATCTTGATAGGACTTTCCATATTCCATCTTTTTCTAGAAACCTTATTTCAGTTTCCAGACTTGTTCCTTATGGTTTCAGTTTTAGTTTTATTGGTACTACCTTTACTTTACTAAAAGACTCTGTTATTGTTGGTAATGGAACTCTTAATGATGGGTTATATAGACTTCAATTAAATTCAACATTTGATTATAACCATCTAACTATGCATGGTAATATTGGCATAAAGCGTAGTGTTATGAATGAAAAATCATCAATGCTATGGCACAAAAGATTGGGACATATCTCCATAGCGAGAATCAAAAGGTTAGTGAATGATGGAGTTCTCAAGACTCTTGATTTCTCTGACTTTGGCATTTGTGTGGACTGCATAAAGGGAAAGCAGACCAACAAAATTAAGAAAGGTGCCAGGAGGAGTTCCAAAATACTAGAAATCATACACACTGACATTTGTGGACCTTTTCCTACTCCATGTTTGAACGGTCAGAAATATTTCATCTCTTTTATAGATGATCATACACGATTTATGTATCTCTATCTGTTATATGAAAAGGTTGAGGCACTAGATGCTTTTAAAACATATAAAGCAGAGGTAGAGAGATAAACAGAAAAACAAATTAAAATCGTAAGATCAGATAGAGGTGGAGAATATTATGGTAGGTACACGGGCACAGGACAGAAACCAGGACCATTTGCAAGGTTCCTTAAAGAACAAGGTATTGTTGCTCAATACACAATGCCAGGTGAACCACATCAAAATGGTATAACCGAAAGACGGAACCGTACATTAATGGACATGGTAAGGAGTATGATCAGTAACTCCACACTCCCATTATCCTTGTGGAGTGAGGCCTTAAAAATCGCTGTGTACATCCTAAATAGGGTTCCCACTAAAGCAGTTCAAAAGACACCCTTTGAACTTTGGAATGGTTGGAAACCAAGTTTAGGACATTTACACATATGGGGTTGTCCAGTTGAGGTCAGGGTGTACAATCCACAAGAGAAAAAGTTAGACCTAAAGACAGTCAGTGGATATTTCATTGGCTATGCAGAAAAGTCTAAGGGATTTAAGTTCTTCTGTCCTTCCCATACACCTAATATTGTTGAAGCAAGAAATGCCAGGTTTCTTGAGAATGATGATATTAGTAGGAGTGAGCAACCTCGAATTTAATTTTTGAAGAAATACAAGTTCCAATTGTTCTTCCTACTCTTATAGAAGAGTCAACTATACTTCAAAATGATCCTCAAGATATCATTATGGAAGAACAACCAGTTTTAGAAGTGCCACTCCATGAGGAACAAGTTGTCATAGAGCCTCTTGTTCAACATCCAAATAATATAGATGTTGAGATGGCATTAAGAAGATCCTCAAGAACAAGAAAACCTGCAATTTCTTCTGACTATGTTGTGTACTTACAAGAGTCTGACTATGATATTGAAATTGAGGATGATCCAGTCACGTTTTCACAAGCCATGAGTGGAGATAAATCTACACTTTGGTATGATGCAATGAAGGAGGAAATGGATTCGATGGCCAAGAACCTAGTTTGGGATCTCGTTGAATTGCCTAAAGAAGTCAAGGCCATTGGCTGTAAATGGGTCTATAAGACTAAAAGAGACTCAACTGGCAATATCGAACGATATAAAGCTAGGCTTGTAGCTAAAGGATTCACTCAGAAGGAAGGCATTGATTATCATGAGACCTTCTCTCCAGTCTCTAAAAAGGACTCATTTCGGATAATCATGGCATTAGTAGCTCATTTTGATTTAGAGTTACATCAAATGGATGTGAAAACGGCATTCCTCAATGGAAACCTAGAGGAAGAGGTATACATGACTCAACCTGAAGGATTTTCTTCAAACATGAAAGATCACTTGGTTTGCAGACTTAAAAAATCCATATATGGGCTAAAACAGGCTTCCCGTCAATGATATTTAAAGTTTCACAATGTAATTTCTTCATTTGGTTTTGAGGAAAATATTGTTGATCAATGTATATACCTTAAAGTCAGTGGGAGCAAATTTATATTTTTAGTCCTATATGTGGATGATATTCTGCTTGCCAGCAGTGATATAGGATTGCTATATGAGGCCAAGCAATTTCTCACACAGAACTTTGATATGAAGGATATGGGTGAAGCCTCTTATGTTATCGACATAGAGATTCACAGAGATAGATCTCGAGGAGTATTAGGATTATCTCAAAAGGCCTACATTAACAAAGTTCTGGAAAGGTTCAAAATGAAATATTGCTCGCCAAGTGTTGCACCTATTATCAAGAGTGATAAATTCAGTTTAGATCAATGTCCGAGAAATGATATAGAGAGGGAACAGATGAAAAATATTCCTTATGCATCTGCAGTTGGAAGTCTAATGTATGCCCAAGTCTGTACAAGACCAGATATAGGATTTGCAGTTGGAATGTTAGGCAGATATCAAAGTAACCCAGGGATTGAACACTGGAGAGCTGCTAAGAAAGTGATGCGATATATTCAAGGGACCAAAGAATACATGCTTACATATAGTTCATCTAATCATTTGAAAGTGGTTGGATATTCAGATTCAGACTTTGCTGGATGTCTTGACTCTAGGAAGTCGACATCGGGATATGTCTTTCTGTTAGCAGGAGGGGCTATTTCTTGGAGGAGTGTAAAGCAATCATTAACCGCCTCTTCTACTATGGAAGCAGAGTTTGTAGCATGCTATGAGGCGACTTCACAGGCATTATGGTTACGAAATTTTATCACGGGACTTAGAGTTGTGGATTCTATCTCTAAGCCATTGAGGATTTACTGTGATAATTCTGCAACAGTTTTCTTTTCTAAAAACAACAAAAGTGGTAGTCGAAACAAGCATATCGACATAAAATACTTTGTTGTTAGAGAAAATGTTCAGAATCATCGAAAAATTATTGAACACATTAGGACCGAGCTAATGATTGCAGACCCTATGACAAAAGGGTTGTCACCCAAGTTGTATAAAGAACATGTGGGGCATATGGGACTAATTAGTTACATTTGTGTTTGATTTATTATATGCATCTAAGAACTCATTTGGAGTTTATTTGTCTTAATATTGCAATATATAGTTTATGATGATTCTAATTTTTTGTCTTCTCATTATTGGTATACATAAAGCTTTAGAGAATGACAGAATGTCCATTTGGACAATAAAGTTGGACCCTGAATGGACATTGGGTAGCCCATTCATAAGGAAATTATGCCACATAAAGTACTCAGGTTAAAGGAAGCCAATAACATTGTAATACATGGAAGATAATACTCTTTTTAAAAGTATTTATCGCCATGATTCATGTATTGAGATTCTTTGATTGGGTATATATGTTTTCTTGACAAAACTAGAAAGGGAACAATTTTGTTTTCAAAATGTATGGCCATACGTCAGGTTTTTCCAAAGACTTCAAAAAATCCAATGTGTCATTTTCAAAATCGGTTGTGTCTATGTGGGCCAAGTGGGAGAATGTTGGATATATCTCATTTGAGATAGTGATTGATGTGGCCCACACTCAATTGCTATCTCAAATGAGATATATCCAACAAAAATAATTTACAAAAACTGCAAAAAGAACTATACAAAACGGCCTGCAGACTGCAGCCCCATATATAATGGCCCCTTACAGATCAGCCCCTCTACCCGTGAAACCTTATAGTTCAATCCTTCTTGTCAGAAAGCAATCTACTGCCTTCATTGCTACTGCCCAATCTACTGGCTTCTTCAACCTGCCTCGCCCGACTCCTGAAACATTTATTATTCCTTTCCAACCATAACCCTGCAAGCATCGCCAACCGCCATGCTTTTCGACCAACTTCCGAGAGCAAACTCTCGTGATGGCCCTTCTCATTGTATTTTCTTTCTTCATTTAATAAAATTTATGTTACCTAGTATCTTTCATTAAAAAAAAAATGTTACCTAGTGAAAAAAAAAAAAAAGGTAGGAAACTGGAGAGATATAGGAGTCCAAAACCTGAAGGTTGAGGCGGAAAAATGACTCTTATTGCTGAAGTTATGGAATTCTGGGGAGTTGGTATTTATGCTGGATTGCTCCACCAACAATCCCTTGATCTGCATTTTCTTAATGAGCTAGAGCTGATCTGAATTGATCCTGTAACAGATTGGTAATTACTACATTCATATTTCAAGTGATTCTGTAGAAGGGACGAGGACCAGATTTTGGCTGGACAAAGGGTATGGTGACAGGTCCCTGGCTAACCGTTTCCCTAATCTCTTTAACATTGCTTCAGACTACGAAGATATGGTGCTTAACTGTTATAGCATTGTCAATACCTCAGGCTTTTGGTCTCCCAACTTTTATAGGGATTTAGAAAGTAATGAGCTCTCTAGCCTCATTTCGTTGATTTCCTTTTTGCAGGAGGCTCCCATCCCCAACCTATCGAAGCCGGATGATTCAATGACTTGGTTGATAGCTAAGAATGGTCTATTCTCAGTTCGATCGTTTTATATTTCTCTAGAGGCTCCTAATATTTGTTCGCCCTCTCATAAAGGGCCGCTGTGGTCCTATGGAGCTCCCCCCAAGATATCAGCGTTTGGATGGCTAGCTGGTAGAAAGAGGATTCTTACCGTCGATAACCTTCGAAAAAAAGCGATGATTCTGCCAAACGTTTGTCTTCTATGTATGAAAGTGAAAGAAACAGTTGATCACTTGCTCATCCATTGCCCTTTCGTCGTTAGAATATGGTGGGGCGTTCTTAGGCTAGCTGGAGTCTCTTGGGTAATGCCGGAGTCTATCCAGCTCCTCTTTTCTGGATGGCATGGCGATCAGGGTGGAGCGCTGGGAAGGAGGAAATGGCGCATCATATTATTGGCGGTGATCTGGGCCATATGGACTGAACGAAATAATCGTTGTTTTAGAAGCTTATCCTCCACAGCAGCAGGGGTTTTCTCTAAAGTGATGGTGATATTTAGATACTGGGCTTCGTGATTTTCGTCCTTTCTATCTCTTTGTGTCTTTTTGTTTTTCTCTGTTTTCTGTTTTCTGTTTTTTTTTTCTGTTCTCTGTTTTCTGTTTTTTTTTTGTTCTCTCTGTTTTTTGGCAATAAAAGTATTACCTTTCAAAAAAAAATATTTCAAGTGATTCTTATTGTCAAGTGTGCCCGATCCAAATTTCTTTCTGATCTAATGATCTGTGGCAGTTGATACTCCAGCATTAACAAAATGTATTGTTGCTGCTTTGCCAGGCTTTTTTATTGGAATTGGAACTGGCTTTTATTATTCTGTGCAACTGATCGCTAAGTACTAAAAGAATTTAAGGACACTTAGCAAAATAATTGAAATCTAATAGATGTATGACTTTATCAATGGAGGATACCCCATGTCAGACTGATACATTACTATATCAGACGCTGAAGCTGCGACTAAGAAAAGCATGGTCAAGGACTTCGAATACACTGCCTGGATGCTTGAATCGACTTTTCTGTGGGCGGCCTAATGGGGGCTCTTTTGGAGGAAGATCTTAACCTTGTTGTGGGCTTAGAAACAGTATCTGAGGTACGGAACGCTCTCGTATCTTCCTTTGCTTAAGAATCATAAGAGAGTTTTGTTTACTTCAAAAGCTTCAACTTCATCGCAATGGATCTGCATGCTGGAAAACGGACGCCTCAAACCAGTTGCACAGGGCCACTGACCGGTCGGCCGACCAATCGGTCACAGAGAATCAAGGCAGCAAAGCTGCTATGCTGTTTTTAGGCCATCCAACCGGTCGGCCGACCGGCCGGTAGGGGTGCTCGACCGGTCAGATGACCGGTCGGCAGTTTCCTTGTGTAACACGGATTTTTGCACGGTTTGCACGCAAGAGGTTTTTAAATCCGTTTTTCTTACCTATTTAAGGGGTAATACGAGATTAGAGGTTTCTCAGGTTGCAAAGAGGATTGAGGGAGCTTTTAGGTGAGAGAAAGAGCTCGAAGAATAGGGTTTTCTTCTTGGGTAAGCTTGAAATTTCTCTTGTGGGCTTGGGTTTTTGGTCTTGGGTTCTATCTCTTGTAACTTCTTATATTATAGTAGATTGGTGTCGCTTTGTGCCATGGTTTTTTACCTATGAGGGGTTTTTCCACGTTAAATTCGAATTGTCTATGTGTGGGTGATTGCATGCATTGTGATTGCATTGCGTTGCTTGTTTGATTCAATTTGCTGTTTGTGTTCGGCTTTGCTTCTGCTGCCGGCCCTCTTATCCCAACAACTGGTATCAGAGCAATCGTTGGGGTGTAGCAGAAATTTGAATCTAAGACAAGAGCATGGCATCAGGCATGAGTTTCGATATAGAGAAGTATTCGGGGAAAAACAATTTTGAACTTTGGAAAGTGAAGATGAAAGGCCTTTTAGTTCAGCAAGGATTGCAAGATGCGCTCCTTGGAGAGTGACCAGAAGCTATGAGAGAAGGAGAGTGGGAGAAGATCGATGAAAATGCAAATGTCTCAATCCAGTTGTGTCTGGCAGATGAGGTTTTGTATAACGTCATGAAAAAGAAAACTGCGGCTGCAACATGGGTGAAGTTAGAGAATATCTACGTGAATAAATCTTTGAAAAATTGCATATACTTGAAGCTTCAGTTGTACAATTTGAGGATGACGGAGGGGGGCGATGTTGAGAGCCACATCAGCAATTTCAATAGGCTTCTTTGCAAGTTAATGGATGTAGATGAGCCGATGAAGGACAAGGATCAAATGTTTATCCTGTTGAATTCTCTTCCAGAATCATATGAGTCGCTCAAAGACTCTTTGTGCGTAGGTAGGGTATTGGCGTAGAAACCGTTATCTCAGCCCTTCAGGCGAAGGCGATGAGAAGAAAAAGCAACGGCGTGGGTCCCTCTAATGATGAGGCACTGGTTATGAGGGGGAGGAATTCTGGGTGGATGATCTCTTTCATCGAAATCCAAATCAAAGGACAAGTGGAGGCACAACGTGAGATGCTGAAATTGTGGGGAAGAAGGGCATGTGAAGAGGGATTGTTCGAATCACGGGAAAATGCAGGAGAAATCTGGAGATTCTTCTAGAGAAGGAACTAATACTGTAGAGGACGGTGGTGATGGTTGTGATGTATTGATTGTATCCGGCATAGAGCCTCTTGGTGGAGAGTGACTCTTGGATTCAAGAGCATCATGTCATGTATGTCCTAACCGAAATTCATTTATGTCATATAAGGAGTATGATGGTGGATTGGTGTTTGTGGGCGATGGCTACGCTTGTAATGTGATAGGGATTGGTTCAGTGCACATTAGGATGTTCGATGGAGTCGAACGAATCCTTGAAAGTGTGAAACACGTCCCTGAGATGAAGAAGAATGTGATATCTCTCGGTGCACTCAAGGCAAAATGGTGCAGGTTCATCGGTTGTGATCGGTATTGTAAAGTGGTGAAGGGAGCACGCGTAATGATCAAGGCACGGAGGTGTGATAATATTTATAAGGTGATCGGGAGCACAATTTATGATGGAGCTGTGGGATCGGTAGCGAGATCCACGGTTGCTAATGTGTGGCAAGAGAAAAAGGGCCACATGGGAAGAGCAACAAGGCGTGTGAAAATGTAAGAGAAGCGACGGGACTATAATGATGACGAAGTAGAAGTGGAGGTTATGCGTGGCAAGGTGGTGCATGATGATTTGAGTCATGCTGGAGTTTGTTGGAAAACGGATGCCTCAAATCAGTTGCACAGGGCCACCGACTGGTCGGTCACAGAGGATCAAGGCAGCAAAGCTGCTATGCTGTTTTTAGGCCATCCAACCGGCCAGTAGGGGTGTCTGACCGGTCGACAGTTTCTTTGTGTAACATGGATTCTTGCGCGGTTTGCACGCAAGAGGTTTTTAAATCTGTTTTTCTTGCCTATTTAAGGGGTAATACGGGATTAGAGGTTTCTAAGGTTGCAAAGGGGATTGAAGGAGCTTTTAGGTGAGAGAAAGAGCTTGAAGAAGAGGGTTTTCTTCTTGGGTAAGCTTGGGATTTCTCTTGTGGGTTTGGATTTTTGGTCTTGGGTTCCATCTCTTGTAACTTCTTATATTATAGTAGATTGATGTCGCTTTGTGCTATGGTTTTTTACCTGTGAGGGGTTTTTCCACGTTAAATTCGGATTGTCTATGTGTGGGTGATTGCATGCATTGTGATTGCATTGTGTTGCTTGTTTGATTCAATTTGCTGTTTGTTTTCGGCTTTGCTTCCATTGCCGGCCCTCCTATCCCAACACTAAAATTGTCACTAGTAATGGATCTTCAATTGTCACTGACTACCTCTGTATTTTTTAAAATATATATGACAATTTGGCTGCCATTCGCAAGCCCTTGACTGATCATAGCAAGGTATTTGCCCTCCTAAATGGGCTAGGACCAGGATATGAGTCCTTTGTCACTACCTACCTGCGTCCCTCCTATGCCCTCCTATAAGGAGATCGTACCCCTCTTACAAGGTCATTAGATCATGTGACCATTCACACTACTGATAGCCTTGAGGCTGCAAATTAGAACATGGCATTCTATGGTCAATGATCTCAAGGATAAGGGAATGGCAAAAATTTCCATAAGAAGGGAACACAGAGTAATTTCAACTCCAAGGGGTGTGGGTTTGCTCAATCTGGGCAACAATCCAACCATATAGATAACTCAAATGGCATGCAGGTAGATAGTTTATCCACTAAACGGAATTATAGTGGTTCAACCAGCAAGAACGAGCACTCCAATCAACCATGCCAAGATAAACAAAAAGGGGCGGTGTGTCATATATATAACAAACCACATCGTAACGGAACTATAATGCAGGAATCGCTTTGATAAAAAATATCTACTCGAGGATATGTCTCAAACATTGACCACTGTCTCTTGTTGATAAAAAAGGTAGTGCATGGTTTCCGGACACTGGTGCATCAGATTGTATGACCACTGGCACTGGTAAGCTTTAAACCTTACACATTACTTTGGTCCAGAAAAAAATAATTGTTGGAAATGGGGATACATTGGATATTACTCATATCAATAACAATATTTTATCATTTAAAAATAATAATTTGGAATTGAAAAATGTGTTAGTCATTTCACAGATTAGGAAGAATCTCTTGTCAGTCAGTCAAATGACTACAGACCATCCTTACATTTTTTAGTTCTCACATGATAGATTTGTGGTAAAGAAAAAGGAAAACATGGAGAATAATTGTAACAGGAAATAGGCGCAGCCGCCTTTATATGTTGCAACCCAAAGGAGGAGTTGCTCTATTTTTAACACAATTTGGGGGACAAGTGTTCATGTGTGGCATCAAGACTTGGACACCTGCGTGTGCAGGTCATTGATTATTTGAAGAAAAATAAACTTATTATTAATAGATTTGCAAGTAAAGTTGGGAATTTATGTAGTAGCTATCAGATGGGTGAGGTTTGCCATCTACCATTTATTTTATCTGATGAGTTGTGTGATAAATCTGTTGCTAAGGAGTTCCAAATCCTCTGTTGGCTGCAAACAGAAAGATTATGTTTGCAGCCTTTTTATTGGTCCACTGTCATCACATAGGTTTGCAACCTGATCACACCCTCGTGCAACCTGATCACATTGACGTCATGCAGTGTGACGTGGATTAATGAAAAGGCTGCAAACAGGGATTTCCTGTTTTGCAGCTAACAGAGGATTCAGACTCGTTGCTATTGGGGGCCCACCCCGATTATCTCATTTCAATGATTTAGATACTGTGGTTTTTATTAATGAATGCACTTGTTACACTAGGTTCTTCCCACTCAAGCATAAATTAGACTTCTTTGAATGCTGTCTTTTTTTTTTTATTATTTTATGACACACCCTCAGACCCACACATACCACAATGCGTACTTGAATCCATGACCTTAGTGTTGAAACTCTTTGAGTCTACCATTAAGCCATGATTAAGGACCCTCTTCAAATACTTTGTCAATTTTCAAAAGTATCTTCAAAATCAATTTAAAAAATAGATAAAAGTTTTCTAATAAGATGGTCAAGGAAAGTTTAGCAATAAGGGTTTTCATCCCTATCTAGTGGATCATGGTATCAAACATCAAATGTCTTACCCTAAGGCGCTAGAGCGAAACAGGCTTGCTGAAAGGAAGCACCGCAACAGTTAAGCCTCAATGACTGGGATTGAGATTTTCCTTTTTGTTATACGAGGACTGACTCGCTATGCCTTCTCCTACCTCCTGGCTTTGATGTAATTTGGCTATGAAAAGGGGCAGTTAGGAAAAAAAGTCCAACCCAAAATCAACGTACATGAGTGGCTCACCGGATCAACGGTTTTGACACGCACATTGTCTGCTCGGATCTCTGACAGGTGTTTTGCCACCTGACATGAGGGGTCTTCCTTGAATCACGACCCTTGGAGTGTTATTCATAGTACCATGTACTCAGCTATTCGTATCTCCGGGCAGCTGCTATCTTCTTCCTCTTCTTGTGGACTGTTGTAGTTGTTGCTGTTCTTCTTCTCTTGTAAAAGTATCATTTTGCTTAGCAATTCAGATGGGGATTTGGAGATTCTGGGGTGTTGCTTTGCCAGCTGAGTGGACAGCGACGGTTGGACTGTGGTTGGCCTATGATCAGTGTGCTGCAAAGGAACTATTATAGCAGCAGACCAGAACTCACGCAATCGCCCTTGAGTTGTTGCTGCATATAGCCTATTGACAGGGTGGCCCACCACATCAACAGCCGTGGATGCTTGCATCATGTATGATGAGCAGGGAACGGCAGAAGAGTTCTAATTAGCAACCGTGCATCCTAATGATGTATAGTTCTTTGCAGGACCAACTCAAAGTGTACGGCAATGGCCACATTTTATCCTGTACGTAGAATGTTATAGTCATTAAGCAGCAAGAGATTGAAAAGGGGTGGCCATGATGTTGGGTAATCAAAATGTGGGTCATCTAACTTTGGCTGGGAACTAGGGGAATCACAGCACGGACATGGATTCGGTACTACCCCCACCAGGATGCAGCAGGAGATGGACATAACAGGTCGGGATTTAGCTGGCCTGCAGGAGGACTCTGTCAGAGATGGGATCCACCCAAGGCATGTTGGAAAGTTGTTGGTTCAAGTACTGTACTCTACTGGGCTTTTAGCCTATGAGCCAACCAAATCCCACCACGCTGCCTCCATCTCCCATTGTGTTCGGTAGTGTCCAATCCGTGTCCTCGTGACACCAATCAGGAAAATGATGTCCCATATTCGAAGTGCTTGTGCATCAAGCTTGCATGGCAGATATGCTGCAGCATCGTGTGATAGAGATCTATTCCATCCAATTGGGGGGGACAGAAATCATTATCATAGATGGCTACTTCCATGCCTAGCTTATTGAAGAGATGGTCCCCTCTTCATGGTTGCTAATATTCCATTCCAGCATAGATGCCTGATGCCATCTTAAGGGTTTAGCAGTCAGAAGGGCCAGTCCCCCCCCCCTCGTATTGTAGGGTTTTGGAGGATTATCTGGTAAGTTGATAGGCAACAATTCAATACAGAACCAATACTCCTTTTGTTTTCCCCTTCTTGTCTCACTGGTCCTTGGGCCCTTTGATTTTGTGGATTGTAATTGGCCTGTTGGCCCTCTTGGTTGGCAATGAATCTTGGCTTACCTTCCAAAAGAAGGAAAAAAAGAGAGTCGTGGGCTGTTATTGCAGATTTTGTGCAGGAAGATTCCACGAGGTGTAATTGGAATTCTTATTCTTCGGAACGAAGTGTTGGAATTCTTATTCTCAACTCTTATGTATTCCAATCACTGCATATGGGTCATTTTAGGATCACCTGCTATTCAGATATTTGGGCCATGATTGGAATTCTTCCTTCATTCTCAGAGCTGCTGAGATTTGCCAGAGAGTAGCCGTGACTATAGTCTGGTTGCTCGTCAGGTCTTTGGGATGCAGTTCATCATGGTGCCACTTTTTATTATTATTATTATTATTATTATTATTTGCGTATAGGCTGCTTTTTCATGCCTATGTTATCTGATTGTGATGCAGCTGATTGCGTTTCAGTTTGGAATTAATTTGTCTCTGTGGATTTTAGGCTTGTTTGAAGTGGAGCTGCATTTGTGATGTCTTGAGATTTGGTAGGTTTGGTCCATTCATCTCCATGGATTGTAGGCTTGTTCCAAGTGGAGCTGCACTTGTCATGCTTTGAGATTTAGTCATCTTTGGGTTTATCTATTTGCCATTATTGGGCATTTGGCCTTGGCTTCTTTTGTTGTTATGGGTCTAATGGCCTAGTTCTTGTCTGTTTATCTCGTGGTAGCTTCTTATTGTATTTTCTTTCTTCATTTAATAAAATTTGTTTTACCTAGTGAAAAAAAGAGAGCAGAAAAGGTAGGAAACTGGAGAGAAATAGGGGTCCAAACTAGAATGTTGAGGTTGAAAAACAATTCCAAGTGGCTGTAATGGAATGGAAGTTATGGAATTCTGGGGAGTAGGTATCAATTTATGCTGGAACTAGTCTGAATTGATCCTGTAAAATACATTTATTTTTCAAGTGATTCTTGTTGTCAAGTGCGTCCGATCCAAATTTCTTTCTGAACAAATGATCTGCAGCAGCCAATACTTCGGCAGTGACAAAAATGTATTGTTGCTGCCATGCTAGGCTTTTCTATTGTAATTGGAACTGACTTTTATGATTTTGTTGTAACCGATCGCTAGGTACTAAAAGAATTTAAGGACACTCAGCTAAATACTTGAAAAAGTAAAGGATGCTCCATGGCGCAAAGTCCACGAAGCGCATCAGGGCCATGTGCTTGAAGAAGTGAAGGCTGGTGTGTACTTGAAGAAGTGAAAGATGACACTTGTGAGAGACATTTCTTTGACATTCTCAACCGTAGGAAACCTCTTCCACTTTTACAGCCCATCTCTGCAATACAAGCTTTAGTTCTGTTGGAAGTCTAATCTTAATCATCCGAATCTTCAACAAACAAGCACATTTGAAGAAGAAGAAAAATCCTAGTCATGAAAGGGCTTGTACATTAGAGATGCCAAATATAGAAATCATTTTCATAATACATCATTTTTCTTCAATACGTGGAACACTAAGTCACTGAGAAACAAGAAATTGAAAAGGATGAGATTGATGGTGGGGTGTCTAAGTTCAGGTGATCTAACTTGGATTGGGAAATGAACATCTATGGCCCATCTTCAAGTTCAAGCATGGGTCTATGATGGTGGGTGGAAATATGAAAATGCAGCAAAGAATGTTTGTATGAATGTAAGGACGAGGAGAATGACAGCACCAATCAGGGAAATGATGGCCCATGGATTATTGAAGTACTTGTGCATCAAGCTCGCACGCCAAGCATGCCACGGGGTCCTGTAATGCTGATATAAGCCCTCAAAAACATCAGAGAGATAGAAATCATGGAGATCGATAGTTACATCGCTGCCGAGCGAGTTGAAGAGATCAGCTACCTCTTCATCACTGCCCAACCAGTTATTGATGATTCCATTGTGGCAAAAAATCCCAACATCTGCTGCAGAGTTGATCAGACAATCCATGAAGGTGGTGTAAGCTGTAACGTGTTTACTGCAATGAGAATGGCATTGCTCGAAGGCAATAAGGTTTAGGAAGAGTGACTTGGTATTATCTTGGACAGATAAAGGTGGAATTTCTACCACCCCTTTTCCAAATTTGATATCTAAATAGCTATTAGCATTACTTGCCTTGAACTTCACCCCTGCCTCACGAAGTTTTGTTGCGCATGGAAACAGTTTCAATGGTTCATTCCCTCTTATGGGGCGGCCTTTTTGACATAGTTTGATACCAAGAAGGAGACATGAGTGAAATAGGTGGAGCAAATGCTGGGTTTTGCGTTTGCGATTGGGGTTGGAATTTGGATAGTCTTCTACTGTTGTCGTGTTGCTTCTTGGCCACATCTCCTCGAAGAAGTTGAGGATGATGCTTGAGAGAGAAACGCTTGGTAGAAGTGGAAATTTAATTAGATCGAATAAACATTCGAGAACACAGAATGGAATTTGGTTTTCGAGCATCAGCAAGTCAACTTGCAGCTTCGGCAGGATCCAGCTCTGTGTGAAGATGGGATCATTTTTCCTACCCCTAGGGCTGCACACCTTGCAAAGGAGCTCAAGAATGAAGCAACCATCGACCACCATCATCTCAACGAATTCGTTGCTGTTGAGGTAGATGGCTTCTGAATAACACTCCCGTGCACGTTGCTCCAACTCCTTGATGGCCATCAAATAACTCTCCAATCCGTTGTTGCCAGCCCGAGAGAGGACCTCACACAAGTACCTATGTTTGTGCTTTTCCATGGCCTGCAGCATTTGCTTGCCACGGTGGAATGGGCCCATAGAGACAATCTGAGGGGTGTAGGCCTTTTCGTCGGCTTCGCGGAAGCAATGGGGGACTCTGTAGATGGAACACCAAATACTACCTGCCGACCCTTCTAGTATTTGTGAATCAGCCTGGATCTTCTCTTTCAAAGAACTCACCCATGTTGGATCTAGAGCTGTGGTCTGAATGGAAATTGATGAACTGCTTCCTGCCATTCTTGGATTTTGATATTCACAACCTACTGATGTTTAAACCAGTTTACAAGAGAACTGTAATAAATCCGCCTATAGGATATAATAAGCCCTCTCTCTTGAACTAGATAAATGCGAGCTTCACACTGCAAGACTGTACCAGGAACACATTGCAATGTACACACCTTCTTTATTTTTTGCCATGTATACCCTGATTTCTTCACTATTACAATTTCTGCAGATTTTTTAAAAATTCTCAAAATCAGAAAATGGTAGAGAGAGGAGATTGTGGTTGTTTTAGTATGATCCAAGATTAGATTTCATAGACATAGAAGGGACAATTTAAATCCCTTTTCATGAAAAAACACATGCCTTTCATGATGTCTTTTTATTAATTCCAACTTCCTATCATAATTTGAATTTAAAGTTGCTCCATTTCATTAACAGTCGCCAACGGCTTGTTTGGATACCACCAAATAAGTTACTTTTTCTACTTACAGCAGTAGATAACTAAGTTTGGTTTATGATAAATTATAACTAGCTTTTTTATTTAAAATTAATTAATCACATTAGTTTAAAAAAGGCCAATTTGGATACCACCAAATAAGTTACTTTTTCTACTTACAGCAGTAGATAAGTTTGGTTTAGGATCATATACTTGGGCATAAGTAGCTTATCTCAAGTAACTTACGATCCAAACGAACCCTAAATAGAAATCAAGATAAGCTATTTAAGACATATGTTGCTTATCTTAAGTAAGTTAAGATCAAACGCTCACCGAGAATCACCAAGAGCCACAACCAGGAATTTTATTTTAATTTTTAAGAAAAAAAAAAAAAAACACAGCATCGAGTACAAAGTTCTGTATTTGCAAACATGGGCATTTTTATTCTACAAGGATAAAAAAAACTAGTTGCTTCCGTGCAAGAGGCAGAGAACTTTGATACTTAGTAAAAGGATGATGATAAGCATGCAATAAAAAAAATTGTATAATGAAGGTGATTCAAGTGACTAGACAAGATTTATAAAGAAATCATATGCATCGGTTGCATGGGTTCACTGAAACAGGATATCCAAGTAGAATAAAGCATTGATTTTCATCCCTGAAAAGGCAATTGTTTTTGCTTCAGCCAGCTGTACATTTGCATATTGAAAAGATATGGGTTTTCTGAAACCAGTTGCAACTGCCTTCAAGTAATGGGAGCGGATTAGGTGCAGCCCCTGCCTCACCCCAGACTGTGCAACCCTTACCATGGCCCACCTTGATGTATGTGTTCTACATCCACGCCGTCCATCCGTTTTGCCGGATCATTTTACAGCATAAGCCCAAAAATGAACCAGATCCAAATCTAAAGTGGACCATACTATAGGAAACAGTGGTGATTGAATACCCCACTATTAAAAACTTCCTCAGGCCCACCGTAATATTTCCATAATGTTTATTTGACATCCAACCTCTTAATAAAGTGACACAAAAGAAAAAATATGGTGGCCCAACGGATGGATGGCGTGGATGTAGAATAAGGTGATCCAAAACTTTTGTGACCCACAATAAGTTATTAATGGTCAATCACCACTGTTACCATGGTATGGTCCACCTGAGATTTGGATCAGCTTCATTTTTGGGCTCATGCCCTAAAATGATCCGGCGAAACGGATGGACGGCGTGGATGTAGAATACATACATCAAGGTGAGCCCCACGGTAAGGGATGGACCGTATTGGGTGAGGCCGGGGCATCATCTTTATAACTAATCCGCTGAGCTTGGGACAGGCTCGGGTAGTACCTAATCCACTCGCGGGCCACGCCTAATCTGCTCCCTTTCCTAGCATGGTCGAACCCAAACTCCCCACGCATTTGCAACAGAAAAAAAATCTCAAACGGAAGGAGCTGCATTACCTTTGAATGGAAGGGCTGTGAAGGGGCTTTTGCAGGGAGAGAGGAGGTCGTCTCCGTCAGAGACGACAGTAGATTCCGGAGGGTGGGCAGAGCTATTGCAAGGGCTGTTTCAGGGAGTTGTGATGGGGCTGCGCTGGTCGGTGACGTCGGTGGATTCCGGCGACGATTGGAGAGAGAGAGAGAGAGAGAGAGAGAGAGAGAGAGAGAGAGAGAGAGCATTGAACAATGGGCTGAAAGGTTGCAAAGCAGCTTTTGGGTTTTCAGTTCGCACAAGTGGGGGCAAGCGTCGCCTATGGTTTATGGATCCAAACAGTTGATATTATGGGTCTCACTGCAGTGCGGATGGTGCATGCACCCATAGCTCCAAGATTGGAAAAATCCTAGCCCTTCAATGGACGGGGTCCACAGATGACTGTGGCAGAAATGACAGAATGATTCACATTCAACCAGGCACGGTATTGAATATTCGACGTAGGCCATCGCCGGTCATAGGTTGTTCAACCATGGCGTTAATACCCAGGTGGCACCCTACAACCTTTCTGCCAAGTATTGTATTTTTCTCACTGCACAAACTGATGAATCCCAAGCTCTCTTTCACAAAAAAAAGCTCTCTTCAAACCGTAATCACATTTAGAAACATATTAGATACCCTAATTTCTGATTGCGCTCGTTTATATAGGTTACAAACGAAAATAGAAACAATTTATGCGAAACCGCGCAAATCCGCAAAATTCGTCAGTCAACTAGTCAATCGATTGATCGAGATCGCCCGAACTAACTCCGGTAGTCCGAGCCCCAAGTTCGATCGCCGGAACCTGCCGAAAAATATCCAAAGACCAATTTGCTATATTTGAGGCAGTTTTGGTCGCCTGACTAGTCGGTCCATCACCCGAAACCCCCTTGACTTGTCCAGATTGAAGACTCCATACAACAATCTCTACCAAGGCTTCAATCAATGACTCCACTCTTCCTTTGCTTTATCCACCATCTCTTAGCTTCATTGCTTCTTGTGCAAACTGCATCTTCTGTCTTCACCAATTCTAGAGAAGTTACGCAAAACTTGAACTTCTTTGCAGGAACCACCTTGGTGAGTATGTTTGTTGGATTCACGTTGGTATGAATCTCCTCTAGAGTCATATCGCTTTCCTCAAGCACCCGTCGGATAAAATGGTAACGCAAAACTGAGTTTTTAGCCAAATTAATAGCACTAGACCTGTCGCAATTAATCGACACGGCCTCCTACCGAAGCCCTAACTGATTTATCATGCCCCTCAGCTAAACAATTCTTCCTTGAATGCTTCTATCACTGCCATATATTTCGCTTCAGTAGTGGAAAGAGCCACCACCTGACTGAAGCTTGGACATCCAAATAATCACTCTAACCACTAGCACAAACGAGTACCTTGAAGTCGATCTACTACAATTCACACTACCTGCGTAATCTGAATTAATGTACTCAATCAACTTGTCCTGAGACCTTTCGAATGTCAAGACATATTCCTGCGTTCCTCGAATATATCAAAGTAGCCATTTCACAACCTCTCAATTGCTTGATGGGGTTAGACATGAATTCACTCATAACACTAATTGCATGTGAAATATCGGGTCTCGTACAGACTATGGCATACATCAAGCTGCTTATGACGCTTGAATAAGGCACACGAGACATAACCTGCTTTTCTTCATCTGACTTAGGACATTGTTCTGAAGAAAGCTTGAAATGAGTCGTGTGGAAAACGCTAACCATTTGGCATTGTCCATTCCAAACTTCACCAATACCTTCCTAAGGTACTCAGCTCAAGACAACCACAACATACTCATCTTCCTGTTTCTGTGTATATCAATGCTGATAACCCTTTTTGTAGCTCCTATATCCTTCATCTTGAATATTCCTGATAACTGAGTCTTCAATACATCAATATCGGACATGTTGTGACTAA
Source organism: Liriodendron chinense (assembly GCA_003013855.2). Taxonomy (NCBI): domain Eukaryota; kingdom Viridiplantae; phylum Streptophyta; class Magnoliopsida; order Magnoliales; family Magnoliaceae; genus Liriodendron; species Liriodendron chinense. Next base: position 11,575,335 of record ML058461.1, on the reverse strand, counting down.
CAATAAGCATGTTATTAACATAAAGCACTAGTATGATGAACTTCCCATCACTCAGTATCTTAAAGTAAACATAGTGATTATACTCACTCCTGATAAAGCCCTAATTCATCATGACGAAATTAAATTTCTTGTACCACTGCCTACGCGAATATTTAAAGTCGTATAACGACCTCCTTAACTTGCAAACTCTGTTCTTTGCCCCTTGCACTGTATAACCTTCTGGTTGCGTCATATAAATCTGCTCATCCAATTCCCCATGCAGGAAAGTAATTTTCACATCCAATTGTTCCATCTTGATGTCGTATTTGGCAACCAGAGTCAACATGAACCTGATAGATACTTGCTTCACAACTGGCGCGGATATCTCATTGAAGTCCACACCTTTTCGCTGAGCATATCCCTTTGCCACCTATCTTACCTTGTACCTATGTTGTTTTTTTCGAAAAGTTCATTTACAACCTATCATTTTTTGGCCCACGGGAAGCTCCACCAGCTCCTACGTCTCATTCTTGTAAAGGGAGTCCATCTCGTCTTGCATTAGCGCTGTCCACTTTTTAGCATCTATATCATCAAGTGCTTCTTGAAAAGTAGACAGATTCCCCTCATCCATAATAAGGATGAATGCAACGTTCAAATCATCCCTATACCTCGTCAGTAACATGCAATCTCTAGGTGGATTTCTTCACACAAGTGGCTGCTCCACCTGATTCTGTACCTTTGCCTGCACCTCAGTTTCAGGTCGTGTCTCATCTCTGTCAATCTAAATGTCAATAATCTCTGATTTTTCGGTTCTTTTAGCGCATCCTTTCGGAACAAGAATCCCTCATCAAATTTGACATCAAGGCTCAAAGTGATCTTCCGTGTGGTAGGGTAGTACAGCCTGTATCCATTTACGCCATCACCATCCAAAGATACATTTCATGGACCTTTGGTTTAGCTTATCTTTCTCAACTGATGGTACATGAAAGTAAGACTCACAACCAAAGACTCGCAGACTCGAGCAATCAATTGAACGACTACTCCATACTTCTTCTTGAATCTTGTAATCTATAACTGTAGAAGGAGACCGATTTATTAGGTAATAAGTCGTGTTAACGGTCTCAGTCCATCGCTCCTTGCCCAACCCAACATTACTTAACATGCACCAAGCTCTCTCCAAGAGAGTCTGATTCATCCACTTTGTCATACCATTCTGCTCTGGTGTGTGGCACACTGTGTTGTGCCTCACAATCCTTTCATCCTTACAATATAGATTGAATTCCCCTAAAGTGAATTCCCCACTGTTATTGGTCCTAACACTTTCACTTTTTTCCCTGATTGATTTTCCACCACCGCCTTTCAATGAGTGAAAGTTGTGAAAATATAGTATTTACTTTTTAGAAAATAAATTCACACATTTTTGCTATAGTCGTCAATGAATGACACAAACCATGATGACCCTTCTGAAAGTAATTTGCGAAAGTGTGGGCCTCAAGGATCCGACGGTCTACACGATGAGAACCTTCGCAATAGCCGAAGATGTGTGATGCGGTCCAGCAGTCCGCCTAACTGCTACAAGAACAAGTGGGTCTGATCACCCCTTTAATCCTACGGTGAGGATGGTCCCCGGATCAGATCCATGACTTAGATTGAAAGGGACGGGCCAGATGAAAAGTCTTTTTCTCTCTTTTCTCTCCGTATCTCCCTTTTGCCTTTTCTTGTGTTTATATCGAGGAAAGCCTCCTCTTATATATAGAATACGTAAGAGGAATAATAATGATAAGAAGGAGAGATGAGATAGGGTTTATCCTTATCTCATCTAACTATCTTCGGAATTTGAGTTTCAAATTCCCGGAAGAGAAAAGAATGCTGTAACAACCTATGGGCCCCAATCCACAACTAACATCTCCCACTCAATCACATTGTGGGATAGGCACATCATCCGGCCTGTAGCCACGGGGAGTTACAAGGTGTATATGAGGAATAACGCTTCTGAAGACGTGTTAGGGATTGACGTTTACCGTCTCCGTACGCGCGTAGGGCACACAATCACCCTCCATGATACTCTTTATGCACCGGGCATGCGCCGAAATTTAATTTCTGTTTCTAGGTTATTAGTTAATGGTTTTGACATTCATTTTTCAAGGACAAGAGTTTCTTTAAAACTCAATAACCTCATTTTTGCCTGGGAAAACTTGATTTCAGATTTATTTATTCTAGATGTAAATAATGATGATGCACCTCTTGCTTTGTTTGCTACGTCGAATGAACATGTAGTATCTAAATTTTTGAAATGGCACATGAGGTTAGGTCACATTGGAAATGACCGCATGACAAGACTAACACGTTCTAGTCTGTTAGTCTTGTCACATCTCCTCGAAGAAGTTGAGGATGATGCTTGAGAGAGAAACGCTTGGTGGAAGTGGAAATTTAATTAGATCGAATAAACATTCGAGAACACAGAATGGAATTTGGTTTTCGAGCATCAGCAAGTCAATTTGCAGCTTCAGCAAGATCCAGCTCTGTGTGAAGATGGGGTCATTTTTCCTACCCCTAGGGCTGCACACCTTGCAAAGGAGCTCAAGAATGAAGCAACCATCGACCACCATCATCTCAACGAATTCGTTGCTGTTGAGGTAGATGGCTTCTGAATAACACTCCCGTGCACGTTGCTCCAACTCCTTGATGGCCATCAAATAACTCTCCAATTCGTTGTTGCCAGCCCGAGAGAGGACCTCACACAAGTACCTATGCTTGTGCTCTTCCATGGCCTGCAGCATTTGCTTGCCACGGTGGAATGGGCCCATAGAGACAATCTGAGGGGTGTAGGCCTTTTCGTCGGCTTCGTGGAAGCAATGGGGGACTCTGTAGATCGAACACCAAATACTACCTGCCGACCCTTCCAGTATTTGTGAATCAGCCTGGATCTTCTCTTTCAAAGAACTCACCCATGTTGGATCTAGAGCTGTGGTCTGAATGGAAATTGATGAACTGCTTGCTGCCATTCTTGGATTTTGATATTCACACCCTACTGATGTTTAAACCAGTTTACAAGAGAATTGTAATAAATCCGCCTATAGGATATAAGAAGCCTTCTCTCTTGAACTAGATATATGTGAGCTTCACACTGCAAGACCATACAGGGAACACATTGCAATGTACACACCTTCTTTATTTTTTGCCATGTATACCCTGATTGCTTCACTATTACAGTCTCTGCAGATTTTTTTAAAAATTCTCAAAATCAGAAAATGGTAGAGAGAGGAGATTGTGGTTGTTTTAGTAAGACCCAAGATTAGATTTCATAGACATAGAAGGGACAATTTAAATCCCTTTTCATGAAAAAACACATGCCTTTCATGATGTCTTTTTATTAATTCCAACTTCCTATCATAATTTGAATTTAAAGTTGCTCCATTTCATTAAGAGTCGCCAACGGCTTGTTTGGATACCACCAAATAAGTTACTTTTTCTACTTACAGCAGTAGATAAGTAAATTTGGTTTATGATAAATTGTACGTAGCTTTTTTATTTAAAATTACTTAATCACATTAGTTTAATAAAGGCCCGTTTGGATACCACCAAATAAGTTACTTTTTCTACTTACAGCAGTAGATAAGTAAGTTTGGTTTAGGATCAATTATGAGTAACTTTTTCAGTTAGAGTTACTTAGGGTGCGTTTGGTAAAACTTAATTCCACGGCTTATCACTGAAAAATGATATTTGCAGTGATTTTAGTAATTCAGACCGTTTGGTAACTAAAAAAATTTAAGTGCTTAGTTGGAAAAATCACTTAAATTAAGTGGATTATTTTAAGTCATGCCAACTTGACTTAAAGCTTATAGCTGAATGCGGTAAGTGGTTTCTTTTTAAATTTTTAGATAAAAATTGACAAAAGTATCCCTATTAACATTTAAAAATGGCAAGATCACCCTTCTTTGTTTACTTTCCCATCCATGAAACTATCCCACGCAAATACTTAAAAGTCACCAAATTCTATAAGCCCCAACATAATGTACGTATTATATCTACATAGTTTATCCATTTGGAGAGATGATTTTAAGGCATGAGCCCAAAAATGAGACAGGTCCAAACCTCAGGTGGGCCACACCAGTGAAAGCAATGGGGACAATGATGCCCACCATTGAAACCTTACTAGGGCCCACCATGATGTTTATTTACCATCAACCTTGTTCATTAGAACACAAAGACCTGGATTAAGGGAAAACACAAATATTAGCTTGATCCGGAACTTTTGTGGCCGTGATAAGTTTTCAATAGTAGTTTTCAGATAAATTACCAAACAGATTTTTCAGTTCTTATAAGTACTTAAATTCAGCACTTTAAGTTTTCAGTACTTAAATTAATTTTCAAACTTAATTTTTCAGTTTACCAAACAGCACCTTAATCACTTTAGCTTAATAAGTAGAAACCAAGATAAGTTACTTGGGCATAAGTAGCTTATCTCAAGTAACTTACGATCCAAACACACCCTAAATAGAAATCAAGATAAGCTACTTAAGGCATAAGTTGCTTATCTTAAGTAAGTTAAGATCAAATGCTCACCGAGAATCACCAAGAGCCACAACCAGGAATTTTATTTTATTTTTTAAGGGAAAAAAAAAACACAGCATCCAGTACAAGTTCTGTATTTGCAAACATGGGCATTTTTATTCTACAAGGATAAAAAACTAGTTGCTTCCGTGCAAGAGGCAGAGAACTTTGATACTTAGTAAAAGCATGATGATAAGCATGCAATAAAAAAAATTGTATAATGAAGGCGATTCAAGCGACTAGACAAGATTGATAAAGAAATCATATGCATCGGTTGCATGGGTTCACTGAAACAGGATATCCAAGTAGAATAAAGCATTGATTTTCATCCCTGAAAAGGCAATTGTTTTTGCTTCAGCCAGCCGTAAATTCGCATATTGAAAAGATATGCGTTTTCTGAAACCAGTTGCAACTGCCTTCAAGTAATGGGAGCGGATTAGGTGCAGCCCCTGCCTCACCCCAGACTGTGCAACCCTTACCATGGCCCACCTTGATGTATGTGTTCTACATCCACGCCGTCCATCCGTTTTGCCGGATCATTTTACAGCATAAGCCCAAAAATGAACCAGATCCAAATCTAAAGTGGACCATACTATAGGAAACAGTGGTGATTGAATACCCCACCATTAAAAACTTCCTCGGGCCCACTGTAATATTTCCGTAATGTTTATTTGACATCCAACCTCTTAATAAGGTGACACAAAAAAAAAAATATGGTGGCCCAACGGATGGACGGCGTGGATGTAGAATAAGGTGATCCAAAACTTTTGTGACCCACAATAAGTTATTAATGGTCAATCACCACTGTTACCATGGTATGGTCCACCTGAGATTTGGATCAGCTTCATTTTTTGGGCTCATGCCCTAAAATGATCCGACAAAACGGATGGACGGCGTGGATGTAGAATACATACATCAAGGTGAGCCCCACGGTAAGGTATGGACCGTATTGGGTGAGGCCGGGGCATCATCTTTATAACTAATCCGCTGAGCTTGGGACAGGCTCGGGTAGTACCTAATCCGCTCCCGGGCCACGCCTAATCCGCTCCCTTTCCTAGCATGGTCGAACCCAAACTCCCCACGCATTTGCAACAGAAAAAAAATCTCAAACGGAAGGAGCTGGATTACCTTTGAATGGAAGGGCTGTGAAGGGGCTTTTGCAGGGAGAGAGGAGGTTGTCTCCGTCAGAGACGACAGTAGATTCCGGCGGGTGGGCAGAGCTATTGCAAGGGCTGTTTCAGGGAGTTGTGATGGGGCTGCGCTGGTCGGTGACGTCGGTGGATTCCGGCGACGATCGGAGAGAGAGAGAGGGAGTTGTGCCGGTCAGAGGAGAGAGAGAGAGAGAGAGCATTGAACAATGGGCTGAAAGGTTGCAAAGCAGCTTTTGGGTTTTCAGTTCGCACGAGTGGGGGCAAGCGTCGCCTACGGTTTATGGATCCAAACAGTTGATATCATGGGTCTCACTGCAGTGCAGATGGTGCATGCACCCATAGCTCCAAGATTGGAAAAATCCTAGCCCTTTAATGGACGGGGTCCACAGATGACTAAGGCAGAAATGACAGAATGATTCACATTCAACGAGGCACGGTATTGAATATTCGACGTAGGCCATCGTCGGTCATAGGTTGTTCAACCATGGCGTTAATACCCCGGTGGCAGCCCTACAACCTTTCTGCCCAAGTATTGTATTTTTCTCACTGCACAAACTTGATGACTCCCAAGCTCTCTTTCTTGAAAAAAAACTCTCTTCAAACCCTAATCACATTTAGAAACATATTAAATACCCTAATTTCTGATTACTACTCGTTTATATAGGTTACAAACGAAAATAGAAACAATTTATGCGAAACCTGCGCAAATCCGCAAAATTCGTCAGGTCAACTAGTCAGTCGATTGATCGAGATCGCCCGAACTAACTCGAGTCGCCCGAGGCCCCAAGTTCAATCGCCGGAACCTGTTGAAAAAATCCAAAGACCAATTTGCTATATTCGAGGCAGTTTTGGTCGCCTGACTAGTCAATCAATCACTCGAAACCCCCTCGACTTGTCCAGATTGAAGATTCCATAAAACAATTTCTTCCGAGGCTTCAATCAATGACTCCACTCTTCCTTTGCTTCATCCACCATCTCTTAGCTTCATTGCTTCTTGTGCAAACTGCATCTTCATTCTATCTTCACCAATTCCAGAGAAGTTACGCAAAACTTGAACTTCTTTGCAGGAACCACCTTGGTGAGTATGTTCGCTGGATTCAGGCTGGTATGAATCTCCTCTAGAGTCATATCGCTTTCCTCAAGTACCTGTTGGATAAAATGGTAACGCAAAACTGAGTTCTTAGCTAAATTGATAGCACTAGACCTATTGCAATTAATCGACACGGCCTCCTGCCGAAGCCCTAACTGATTTATCATGCCCCTCAGCTAAACAATTCTTCCTTGAATGCTTCTATCACTGCCATATATTTCGCTTCAGTAGTGGAAAGAGCCACCACTGACTGAAGCTTGGACATCCAAATAATCACTCTAACCACTAGCACAAACGAGTACCTTGAAGTCGATCTACTACAATTCACACTACCTGCGTAATCTGAATTAATGTACTCAATCAACTTGTCCTTAAACCTTTCGAATGTCAAGACATATTCCTGCGTTCCTCGAATATATCAAAGTAGCCATTTCACAACCTCTCAATTGCTTGATGGGGTTAGACATGAATTTACTCATAACACTAATTGCATGTGAAATATTGGGTCTCGTACAGACTATGGCATACATCAAGCTGCTTACGACGCTCAAATAAGGCACACGAGACATAACCTGCTTTTCTTCATCTGACTTAGGACATTGTTCTGAAGAAAGTTTGAAGTGAGTCGTGTGGAAAACGCTAACCATTTGGCATTGTCCATTCCAAACTTCACCAATACCTTCCTAAGGTACTCAGCTCGAGACAACCACAACATACTCATCTTCCTATTTCTGTGTATATCAATGTTGATAACCCTTTTTGTAGCTCCCATATCCTTCATCTTGAATGTCCTTAATAACTGAGTCTTCAATACATCAATATCGGACATGTTGTGACTGACAATAAGCATGTTATTAACATAAAGCACCAATATGATGAACTTCCCATCACTCAGTGTCTTAAAGTAAACATAGTGATTATACTCACTCCTGATAAAGCCCTAATTTATCATGAAGGAATTAAATTTCTTGTACCACTGCCTATGTGAATATTTAAAGTCGTATAACGACCTCCTTAACCTGTAAACTCTGTTCTTTGCCCCTTGCACTGTATAACCTTCTGGTTGCGTCATATAAATCTGTTCATCCAATTCCCCATGTAGGAAAGTAATTTTCACATCCATCTGTTCCATCTTGATGTCGTATTGGGCAACCAGAGTCAACATGAACTTGATAGATACTTGCTTCACAACTGGCGCAGATATCTCATTGAAGTCCACACCTTCTCGCTGAGCATATCCCTTTGCCACCAATCTCACCTTGTACCTATCTTGTTTTTTCTGAAAAATTCATTTACAACCTATTATTTTTTTGCCCACGGGAAGCTTCACCAGCTCTCACGTCTCATTCTTGTAAAGGGAGTCCATCTCGTCTTGCATTAGCGTTGTCCACTTTTTAGCATCTATATCATCAAGTGCTTCTTGAAAAGTAGACGGATTCCCCTCATCCATAATAAGGGTGAATGCAATGTTCGAATCATCCCTATATCTTGTCAGTAACCTGCGATCTCTAAGCGGATTTCTTCACACAAGTGGCTGCTCCACCTGATTCTGTACCTCTGCCTGCACCTCAGTCTCAGGTCGTGTCTCTTCTCTGTCAATCTAGATGTCAACAATCTCTGATTTTTTTGGTTTTTTTGGCGCATCCTTTCAGAACAAGAATCCCTCATTAAATTTGACATCACGGCTCAAAGTGATCTTCCGTGTGGTAGGGTAGTACAGCCTGTATCCATTTACGTCATCACCATCCAAAGATACATTTCATGGACCTTTGGTCTAGCTTATTTTTCTCAACTGATGGTAGATGAAAGTAAGACTCACAACCAAAGACTCACAGACTCGAGTAATCAAAGGAGATGATGACTGATCTCATGACGAAACCTATAGCTAAAGATCTATTTCAGGTTCATGTCAGGCAGATGAGATTGAGGAAAGCTTGATTGATATGCTTGTATCATGTGCCTTTGATCTTTCATGAATAATAAATTCCATTTTATTCAATATTGAGCACTTGTTAGACTAGGTATGTAGATCATCAACATTTTCTTTGAGATCAAGTAGGATTTTAACTTTTGTCGGCAGGCTGATCACCCACTCGCATGGGTTGACCAATCCTAAATGTACAAAAAGGTACACTTGGGGTGATATTCATACATTGAGGTATCAACCACCCTTTATTGAAAATAATAAAGGATGGGGATGCGAATGATTTGTATCCGCCTTCAGTCCTAAAAGATTGAAGACGAGACTGATAAAGTCGAATAACATAGTCGCACCATTACTCTCCATGCGAATAATGTTATGGCCTGAATCATAGCCAGGTTGTGAGGTTATGAGATGAGTCATACCTTATATAAGACGACTTGCGTATTGTAGACCCAACATATACCTAGTATTATCTACTTTACGGCGTGGATTGTAGCCACGTGCTAGGACCTTTTACCTACAGATTGCTTTGATTCGATGTAATCATTGCAACGTGCGAGTAGCCAGTCCTGTAAGTGACTCCCTGTATCCTTAGCTACCCTCCTCTTGTGTACAGGAGGATGAGATTGAGTGTCGCTACTTTAATATACGATGACGAAATACCCTTGATTGGTCAGACTCAGTTATGCTATGAAAGCGGCTTAATCGATTCCAAATTACACATCTGCGTGGGGAAGATCCCGTGACAGCTATACCAAGTTTCTAGAACTATAAATACGCACTTGAAGACTTATTCGCCGGCAGTATTGAGTTTTCTTAGACTTTTGTAAACGATATTCTCTTTTAAAAGTATCTTAATATTACTTTAAAAGGAATTGATGTTTGTGGAAAACCAAGTTTTTCAGTAAAAACTCGATAAATTGGATAAGTGCGTATGTTGGCTGAGTACTCCAGATTGGGAGTTAACTCTGTTCGATGTGGTCATGCGGACTAGGACAGGCATTGCAAAGCTTGGGTAATTGAGTGCTAATTAGGTGGTCACTTAGTACTCAAACACTTGTGAGAAAATAACGGTGTTCCAGCTGGTCCCACGCCTCTGATTCTTTTGATCATGATTTTTTATTTTAATTGTTAAGTGATGAGTCAGATGAACCATTGATGATGTGCCTATCCCACAATGTGATTAAGTGAGAGATGTTAGTTGTGGACCTATGGGGCCCACTTGTGGATTAGAGCCCATAGGATGTTACGGCATCCTTTTCTCTTCCGAAAATTTGAAACTCAAATTCTGAAGATGGTTAGATGAGATAAGGATAAATCTTATCTCATCTCACCTTCTTATCCCTATTATTCCTCTTATGTATTCTATATATAATAGGAGGCTTTCCTGGTATAAACACAAGAAAAGGCAAAAGGGAGATACAGAGAGAAAAGAGAGAAAAAGACTTTTCATCTTGCTCGTCCCTTTCGATCTAAGCCATAAATCTAATCTGAGGATCATCCTCACCGTAGGATCAGAGGGGTGATCAGACCCACTTGTTCCTGTAGCAGTTAGGTGGACCGCTGGACCGCGTCACACATCTTCGGCTATTGCGAAGGTTTTCATCGTGTAGATCGTTGGATCCTGGAGGCTCACACTTCCACAATTAAAGAAACTCTTGTCTCGAAAAAAATGAATGTCAAAACCATTAACTAACAACCTAGAAACATAAATTAAATTTCGGCACATGCCTGTTGCATAAAGAGTATCATAGAGGGTTATTGTGTGCCCTACGCGCGTACGGAGACGGTGAACGCTAATCCCTAGCACATCTTCAGCAGCGTTATTCCCCATGTACACCTTGTAACTCCCCGTGGCTACAGGCTGAAATTCCTGAAGTCCTCGACAATCTCGAGTGACGTGCTTTATTGCGCCTGAATCTAAAATCCATTTGTTAGATAAAATATTAACGGAAAGGATCTCAGAACAAAGGCCTACAAACAAAATATCTAATGACTGAGAAATTACTGTCTTTTTATGGGCGCATTGTCGGGCATAGTGGTCGGAATTCTCACAGACAAAACATGTTATGTTCGTCTTTTTCGGTTTCCTTTTTCCTTTCCCTTTTTGGGATTTGGAGGAGGCGTTCGGTCTTTTGTTCCTGATTGTTCTTCTTCACCTTCTTGTGAGTTTTGAACTGTTTCTTGTTAGTTTTTCGCTTGTGGGTTTCCGCTACAAAGGCCTTGGCCGAACCTGGCTGAATTGCATTCATTTCAACCTCTCGTACCAGATGACCACAAAAGTCTCTGAACGTTGTGATTAAATCATTATGGTTCAGAATCGTTTTAATTTGGGCCCCAAGATTTTGGCAAAGAACGGTGCATTGCTATTATTTTTTATTTTTAGTAAGTTTGCACCTTACATTTCTCAGGGCGTTTATCGTTTGCTCCATCTTACGGATATGATCCTTGATGGGGCAACTTATTGGCATCCTGTATTTTTGGAATTCTAATTTCATAGCCCAAACCTTTGTATCTGATTTTTGCTTATAGGCATTAGCCAGTGCATCCCAGATCCCCTTAGCGGTCTCATGCACTTCATACCTAGGTATGAGTTATTTGTGCATTGTGCTAATAAAAACATTACAGGCGGAGCGATTTTGTTTACACCATTTGTTGTAGCGATTCATCGCGGCCCTATGTTCTCCTAAATTTTCATTTTCAGCCATTATGGGTTCCTCTTGAACCCCATCCAGAGTGTGTGAAATGTCGTCCTCGTCTAGAAGGCTTCGCATTGCGCGGGACTAGTTTTCGTAGTTGTTGTCGTTGAAATGTTGACCTTTAAGTTGATCAGCGATCAATGCTTTAGGGGCCATCTCTACATTGTATCAAGTATCACTACTTAGCTATGATCTAGGGTATTGACACTAATCATCAGCATTTTTACTGGTTATTCAAAATTTCAAGTTTATAAAAGTATTTAATCCATCTCATAAGAGATCTGAAAGCCCACATACTCGGATGGGCAGTGCGGATCAATCAAGTTCTCTAAATAAGATGAAGTTGATGCTTTTACGACTATTTAGTTGTATAACCTATAACCCATCATTATGGGTTCATACATCATTTAGTGAAGGTGAATATCTCTCACTTAGGTTATGCACAACCTTAGGAATAAAAGGAGGTAATATAAGTTTTTCTATTTTCTAATAAAATGAGGGCTTGGATTTAATCACATGAAGATTAAAGCCAGTATTTATATTAATCATTAGATGAAAGAAAAACATCATTACCTTTAAATAAAGAAAACAAGAGCTAAGTTAAAAGGAAAAACCAATCATTATCATTGATCTTGTCCATTCATGATGGATCTGATCATCACCATTAATATTCATCATTGATGATAGATTCTTTCATTAATGTTGATCATCATAGTTGATGATAATTCCGATCACTTGTGGACTCGTGATCAATAGTTATCGTATGGATATCAATCATGGTCTACGTTCATTGGCTCACATTCATGTAATAATGCATACACATTAAATAATCAAGAGATATGTGGAGATTCACATTTTTCAAAAAAAGAATTGTGTGGCCCACTTATCATGATTACTTTCACAAAATTAATACATTATAATCATTTATTAAAACATAAAATTTTATTTTATATGCTTTTATTTTAATACATACATCAATCATCATCTTAACTTTAGATCTGGGCCGTTATTTTATAAAAACGGACCGCACCATTGATTAGATCTCGCCAAAAAACCCCAATGCTTAGTTTAAATCAATCCATAAAGGCCGATTAAAGGCCCTTTTACAAGATAAATTTAATCTTGAAAGGAAGTGAATTAGGCTTCTAACTTAGCCCATTATTATATTGGACATATTAGTGGGGTCCATATGGGTTGTCCAACCACATGTGGATAGTTCATAATGGTCTCTTATTTTTTGTCTCAAATAATAGATACGGATGGTATTAATTAAAACCAACAAATTGCAATATAAATAGTTAATGGCCATCTACTCGAAATTTGGGCCCACTTATAATTAGAGGCCTTAGACAATGTGTGAAGGCTTATTTGTACATTGTTCACAATGTTTGAAATAGTTTTGGGCCAACCAATTTGCAAGGGGAAAAAAAAAGCCCAAAAGAGAACAAGTCTCTTATAATAATTAATGTCACAGTAGCCATTAATGAATGGATTGATGGAATGGCTGATTACCTCGTGTGGCCTAAAGTGGTGGTTAAGGCCACATGATCTTTTTAAAAGTAGGAGATAGGTCCAAAGGCTTATGTGAAATGCATGCATCTCATGATTAGACTAACTCAAAACAGCATATCATTTTCATGTCTGGAATGATTGGTCTCAATGTTTCTACGCAATGACCCACCTCTCGTGGATTCATGCTCATAATCATGTCATTACTAACTAGCCCTTGGATTCTCATCTCTTTATCCAACCAATATGTGGTACGGCCACTCACAACACATTTATTTATTTATTTATTATAAATGGCATGTTGGGTTGTGTCATGGGTCCATAACCCATTGCAATAGTGCCCAATATACAAAGGAGGCCCAACAAGCCACAAACAAAGGCCCATTTCTACAAAAACTTGATCTATCTGTAAAGGGGTGAGGTAACCCTTCCAACAAGGTAACCACGGCTGCTTGATTTACAATTCCCCTTTTACATATGGACAGCAGCTGCCGCATCAGAAGACCGTGGCGGCCATGATTGTCCTAGCTAAGGCAGCCGCAAGGAACATTGGAGAGGAGAGAGAGTTGGCGGCCATGGTTGAAACAGGGGGCTGCCGCTGCTAGTGGGGGTGGGTGCTGCCGCTGCTGTTCGTGGTGGTGGGTAGTAGTGGCCATGGTTGCCGCTGCTGCTGCAGGCGGCGGCGGCGGGCCTTGCCTTCCCAAAAAAGAAAGAACGGGAGAGAGATTCAAAAAAGAGAAAACAGAGGGAGAGAGTTGAAGCATGGGGGTTGCTATCACTGCTTCCTTTGGTGATGCCAGCCATGGCTGTCGTTTCTTGTGGTGACAGCGGCAGCTAGAGCTAGACATGAACTGAGTTTAACTGTTTGGATTGACTCGGTAAAACCCTATTCGAACAAAAAGTCTTATTGTTCGAACTTTGTTCGAACACACCATGTGTGTTCGAAAAAAAATTCAATTCAATTTCAAACACAGTCCCGTTCGACTTGACTCGTTCGTTCGACTCGATTATATATATACACACACACACACACACACACACACACACACACAGAGAGAGAGAGAGAGAGAGAGAGAGAGAGAGAGAGAGAGAGAGAGAGAGAAGAATGGTGGATGACAAATAAACGTGACTTTGAGCCCAGGAAGGTTTCAATGGTGGACATCATTCTCCTCACTGTTTCCTGTGGTGTGGTCTATTTGAGTTTTGTATCTGCCTCATTTCTTATTTAATGCCTTAAAATAAGCTCAACAAATGGATGGACAGAGTGGATAAAACAAATACATCATGGTGGGACACACAGAACGAAAAAATCGGTATTTACTATTCATAAGTAGAAAAAATATTTTCAAGCGAAAAAAGCGAAATTGTTCGAACTTGTTCGAACTCGTAAAAGTTGTTCAAAATCCATATGTTCGAACATGTTCGAACATGATTGGGCTAGACCAAATTGAGTTCGAACAGAGCCATCCTGTTCGAATGTTTGTTTGAATATTGTTCGAACACGCCCACTCAAGCAGCCAAACAATCCGATCTGGTCCATGTTCGACTCGGATCGGATCGTTGTCCACCTCCAGCGGCAGCGACGGCATGGCCCTAGGTTTCAACGAGAAAGGAGAGGAAAAGAGATGTAGGGTTTGGTAAACTCATTCTACTCATTGAATTATTTTCTCTCGTAAACCCAAATTAATCTGGATATTAATCTAGCTTCTATTCTCTCCCAATATTTCAATCTTTCTTTTTGGACCTTTAAAACTGCACTTATTTATTTTAATCATTTTTCTTATTCTAAAATTTTTAATCTCCATACCTTAGAGATAAAAAAAATTGGAATAAAGGTAATAAATAAAATGAATAATAAAGGTGATGATTACTAGATGATTGAATGTATTTATTAAAATAAAATAAATTTAATACAAAATTTCAAGATTAAGGCCACTTACCTCGATTGCGATTATTTCCTTTTTAAATCGGAGATCCGCCGTTCAATGCTCTGATACTACTGAAAGTAATTTGTGGAAGTGTGGGCCTCCAGGATCCGACGATCTACACGATGAGAATTTTCGCAATAGTTGAAGGTGTATGATGCGGTCCAACGGTCCGCCTAACTGCTACAGGAACAAGTGGATCTGACCACCCCTTTGATTCTACGGTAAGGATGGTCCTCGGATCAGATCTATGGCTTAGATCGAAAGGGACGGGCCAGATAAAAAGTCTTTTTCTCTCTTTTCTCTCCGTATCTCTCTTTTGCCTTTTCCTGTGTTTATACCGGGGAAAGCCTCCTCTTATATATAAAATACGTAAGAGGAATAATAGGGATAAGAAGGTGAGATGAGATAGGGTTTATCCTTATCTCATCTAACCATCTTCGGAATTTGAGTTTCAAATTTTCGGAAGAAAAAAGGATGCCGTAACAACCTATGGGCCCCAATCCACAAGTGGTTGCCCACAAGTGGGCCCCACAGGTCCACAACTAACACCTTCAATAGAAACAACGAGCGATGACCCTCATACATTTGAATGCACATACTCCAACACCCTTTTACAAAAATGTTTCCCTGATTTAAATGATAACCTAGACTGCTTACCATACATATAATGCTTTCATATACTGAAGTCTATACATTTAAAAAATGAAATGAATGAACGATCAAAAAGTACATTCATGCTCTGCTTGCTCATGTGGCCTAAGCGTGCATGCAACATACGTGTAGACGTGGAATTTGCTACAGTCACTGCAATTTTACTCGATGAAGTATTTCCAATCAACATGTAAATGTTTTTGTTTCACTGTGCTCTCATGATAATGAGCGTCCCCTTAGAAACATTGCAAACCTGATCAGAATCGGTGAATTTGCACCCCATAGCCTCGAGTGCACTAAGAGATATCGAGTTTTTCTTCAACTTGGGAACGTGCCTCACATTTGTCAGGATCCGTTCGATTCTATCGAATATCCGGATGCGCACTGATCTAATTCCCACGAATTTACAAGCGTGGTCATCGCCTAGAAACACCAAACCACCCTCATATTCTCTATATGAAATAAATGCACTCCGATTAGGGCACATGTGATATGAAGCCCTTGAGTCAAAGAGCTACTCATCGCTGAGAAACCCCGAATTGAACACCGTCAAGACCTCGTATACATCACTAGCACTTTCTGATAATTCTACGGTATTGGCTTCCCTTGAAGGTTCACTTGTCTTCCCTTTCTTCAATTTGAGATTCTTATAATCTCGTTTCATGTGTCCCAACTGTCCACAAGCCCAACACTTCAACTTGCCCTTCCCCTTGCCCTTAGACTTCGATCTCAATCACGACGATCCCTCATCCCATTAAGAATTTCTTCCCCTAATAACTAGTGCATCAGAAGATGATAAACATGGCACTATCGAAGAGCCATGTGTATCATCGGAGTGCCATGAGACTGTCTCATGGGAGAGCCATGCATCTCATCGGAGTGTCATGTGTCTCATCGGAGTGCCATGAGATCGTCTCATGGGAGAGCCATGTGTATCATCGGAGTGCCATGTGTCTCATCTCACCGTTTCCAATGGTGGCCATTCAATCTCCATTGTTTTCCATGGTGTGGTCCACCAGAGTTCTGAATCCAACTGATATTTGTGTTTTCCCTTTAATCAAGCCACATAGGCCTCTGCCTAAGGTTTGATGGCAAAAAAACATCATAGTAGAGTTATCAAGGTTTCAACAGTGGATGTCACCATCCCAACTATTCCATATGGTGTGGGTCACTTGCGATCTGGATTTGTCTCGAAGTTGGGCCCATGGCCTAAAATAATGTGGCAAAAAGGATGGACGTGTGGATGTAATATATGTATCATGGTGGGGCCCACGGGTGGAGCCCCTTTAAAATGCCTAAGAGGACTTCTGCATCTTATGGACGTACACAAGACGACAGAGGGTCAGAGGGGCATTTTGGACCCAAGAATTTTCAAATTATCGTGAAAAGGCCAAAAAAGATGAGCCTCACAAGAAATTAGACTTTTAGTAAAAATAGCCACACATGGGGGCTATTGCAATAAATATCCCATATAATACAGTATTTGTAACTAATCGTGTGGGTGTGTTGCGCAACTAACAGGGTGGGTGCGTTGCATGACTAAATCTCCAGGTCCAACTTTCAACTTGATCTAAAACTCTGGTGGTCCGTAGCAGAGAGAGAGAGAGAGAGAGAGAGAGAGAGAGAGAGAGAGAGGCAAATCAAGGGAGGAAACTATTTTCATTTGCCATGGCCCACCAGAGTTTTGGGGTTCTGCGTCATGTGGACAACTCAGATTTTGAGGACACATCACGTACAATGAGTCGTCGGAAAGTTTTCATGAGTTCTCGTGAGAGATGGTTTGCAGGTGAGCATCCCTATATATATATATATATATATATATATATATATATATATATATATATATATATATATATATATATATATATATATATAATACGGCATGCATTTTCTCCGATAGGTAGAATGTTTTCAGATATAATACAACTTAATGCATTGGAGTAGTCTCTGATAAGTTGATGGGCAGTAAAAACCAGTACTCCTTTTGTTTTTCCCTTGTTATCTGATTGGTCCTTGGACCCTTTGATTTTGTCGATTGTAGTTGGCCTTTTGGCCCTCTTGGTTGGCAATGAAGTATCCGCTTAACTTCCTAAAAGAAAAGAAAAGTTGGGGGCTGTTATTGCAGATTTTTTGCAGGAAGATTCTAGTCTCAGCTTTTGGGTCCTTTATGAGAAATGTAATTGGAATTCTTATTCTTCTATACAATGTGTTGGAATTCTTCTGGATCCTTATGTATTCCGGTACTACTTCACTGCATATGGGTTATTTTAGGATCATCGGCTATTCAGATTGGGCTGTGATTGGAATTCTTTCTTGCTTCTTAGAGCTTCTTTGATTTGGCAGAGAGTAGCTGGTGCCATCTCCCTCCCTCCCTCCCTCCATGTGGGCTGCTTTTTTGTGCCCATGTTATCTGATTTCAATGCATCTCATTATGTTTCAGTTGGGAATCGATTTGTCTCCGTGGATTGTAGGCTTGTTCAAAGTAGAGCTGCGATTGTGATCATGCCTTGAGATTTGGCCAGTTTGGTCTATTCATCTCTGCGGATTGTAGGCTTGTTCAACATGGAGCTGCATTTGTCATGCTTTGAGATTTAGTCTGTCTTTGGGTTAATCCTTTTGCCATGATTGGGCCTTTGGCCTTTGCCTCTTCGATTGTTATGGGTCTAATGGCCCTAGTTCGTGTCGGTCTCTCTTGTGGTAGGGCCCTTCTCATTGCATTTTCTTTCTTTATTTAATATAATTTATTTTATGTAGTGAAGAAAACAGAAACGGTAGGAAACTTGAGATAAATAGGAGTCCAAAACTTGAAAGTTGAGGTTAGAGCTGGACACGAACCGAGTTTAACCGTTTGGATCAACTCGGATCGACTCGATAAAACCCTGTTCGAACAAAAAGTCTTATTGTTCGAACTTTGTTCGGTGTGTTCGAAAAAAAATTCAATTCAATTTCAAACACAGTCCTGTTCGACTCGACTCGAACTCGAACTCGACTCGAATATTGATCGACTAGACTCGACTCGTTCGTTCAACTCGATTATATATGCACACACACACACACACACACACACACACACACAGAGAGAGAGAGAGAGAGAGAGAGAGAGAGAGAGAGAGAAGGGTGGATGACAAATAAATGTGACCATGAACCCAGGAAGGTTTCAATGGTGGACATCATTCTCCTCATTGTTTCCTATGGTGTGGTCCATTTGAGTTTTGTATCTACCTCATTTCTTATTTAATTCCTTAAAACAAGCTGTACAAATGGATGGACGGAGTGGATAAAACAAATACATCATGGTGGGACACACAGAATGAAAAAATTGGTATTTACTATTTACTAGTAGAAAAAATATTTTCAAGCGAAAAAAGCGAAATTGTTCGAACTCGTAAAAATTGTTCGAAATCCATATGTTCGAACAAGTTCGAACATGATTGGGCTAGACCAAATTGAGTTCGAACAGAGCTATCCTGTTCGAATGTTTGTTCGAATAATGTTCGAACACACCCACTCAAGCAGCTGAACAATCCGATCTTGTCCATGTTCGACTCAGATCGGATCGTTGTCCACCTTTAGTTGAGGTGGAAAATTAATTCTCAAGTGATTATTAATAGATTTGAGTTACGGAATTCTGGGGAGTTGGTATCAATTTATGATGGATTGAACCATGTATAATCCCGCGAACCACATTTTCTAAGTCTGAATTGATCCTGTAAAATGCATTTATTTTTCAAGTGATTCTTGTTCTCAAGTGTGCCCAATTCAAATTTCTTTCTGATCAAATGATTTGCAGTAGCCAGTACTCCAGTGGTAACAAAAATATATTGTTGCTGCCTTGCTAGGCTTTTTTATTGGAATTGGAACTGACTTTTATGATTTTTGCGTAGCTGATCACTAAGTACTGAATGATTTTAAAGACACTGCTCGAAGAAGTGAAGGAAGATGTTGGGAAAATCGGCATTGGAAGCGGAAGCCGAACACGCAGAGTAATACGAAATCCAACAAGAAACACAATGCAATCACACCACACAAACATTCAACCACAAAAGACAATCCGATTTTACGTGGAAAAACCCCTCAATGGGTGAAAAACCATGGCATAAAGTGATCCACTATGATTAATAGAACTTTACAGAGAATGAAGAAACAAAACGCTTACAAGAGAAATCCCCGAGCTACCCAAAGCTTATTCTCACATGAAACGGACAGGCACAGTCCTTTTCTTCATCCCAAAGAATCCCAAGCTTTCCCCAAGCTCTTTCTCTTACCTTAGAACCCTCTTAATCCATCTAGGAAACATTGCCCCAATGACAAAACTCCTAATCCCGTATTACACCCCTTAAATAGGCATAAAACCGAAATTAAAAACCTCTTGTGCAAAACCGCACAAGAGACCGACTTGCAATAGGAAATTTCCAGATTCGTCGCGTCTAGCCACACCACTGACTGGTCGGAGCCCCTTGCAGACTGGTCGCCTGACCGATCTAGGGCACATGAAATCTGTCTAGCGGCCTCACTATACATCTGGGCCAAACCGTCAGACTGGTCGCCCAATCGGTTTGAGCACTTAAATCGTGCACAGTTTGAAGGCTACTCCAACAATCTCTACCGAGGCTTTAAACGTCGAATCAAACCATCCTCACTTCTGTTGGGAAAGCCGACAGCGGAATCAGAAGCCGAAACGCGTAGAGCAATGCGAAATCAAATGAGTAAACAAGATGAAAGCAAACCACACACAAGCATTCACCACAAGATACTCCGTATTTACGTGGAAAAACCCCTCAACGGGTAAAAAAACCATGGCACAAAGCGATCCACTATGAATATAAGAAGATTACAGAGATTGACAGCCCACAAGCAAGGAAAAACAGAGAAAACCCCAAGTTCTCTCTCACACACCCCCTCCTCACTTCCTAATACGATTATGAAACCTTGGACACTTTAGGATACCCATCTAAGTCGGATTACAACTCCTTAAATAAGTAAAATTTTGAAATTACAAACATCTTGTGCGCTACTACAAGCTGCGTAAGAAACCCGCGCGCATGTCTAACTGGTCGGCCTACCGGCCGGCCAGTGCACAGAACAGTCTAGGGAGAAAATGCCTTTGCTGCCTCACCACTGACCGGTCACCCGATCGGCTGGAGCCCTCTGCAGACTGGTCTGCCGATCGGTCTGGGGCACATGAAATCTGTCTAGGGGGGGTCTCCACATGCATCTGGGTCGCCCAACCGGTCGGAGCACCCAATCCCTGCATAGTTTGAAGACTACCCCAACAATCTCCACCGAGGCTTTAAACGACGAATCAACACCATCCTCGCAACGTCATCTTATCTTCAATCATAGCTCCACCGCTTCTCGTGCCACCATCGACCCTAACCATACAAATTCACGCCCCTTTTCCGCTCTTCTCATGTGGCCCTTGGGCACTTGCCACATACAAGCAACCGTGGATCTCGCTGCTTTTCCCACAGCTCCACCATGAATTGTGCTCCTGATCAACATGTAAAGATGGTCACACCTCCGTGCCTTCATACACACGAGTGTCCCTTTCAACACTTCACAACAACGATTGCGGCCGATAAACACGCACCCTTTCGCCTCGAGTGCTCCAAGAGAAATCATATTCATCTTCATCTTGGGAATGTGCTTCACATCTTCCAGGAGTTGTTTGACCCCATCGAGCATCCTGATGTGCACAGTACCAATACCCATAACCTTATGAGAGAATCCATTGCCTATAAACATCGATTCTCCACCATACTCTCTGTATGTCGTGAATGAACTTCGGTCAGGACAAACGTGACATGAAGCCTCTAAATCTAGGATCCACTCACTACCGTGGGATCCCTTGCCAGATACAGTCCTCACTTCAAAAAATCTCCACCGTCCTCTACGGTATTGGCTCCCTCTCCAGTAGAATTTCCATACCTCTTGCTTCAACCTGGGATTTTGAAAATCCCCTCTCATATGGCCCTCCTGGCCACAATTCAAACACTTCACCTTAGCCTTACCTTTGCCCTTGCCCCTAGATCCTGATTTGGAGTATCTTCCATGCTCAGAACTTCTTCCTATCATAACCAGTGCTTTTGAGGAATAACGGAAAGCTACGTCATCACTTTTCTTTCTCATCGTCTTCGACTGGAGGGCTGAGATAACGGTCTCGACATTTATGGTTTTCCTTCCTACGCACACAGAGTCCTTGAACGACTCATATGAATCTAGAAGCGAATTCAACAGGATGCATACTTGATACTCATCCTTCATCGGTTCATCGATCTCCACCAACTTGCAAACCAGCCTATTGAACGTGCTCAGGTGGTCCTCCACCTCATTTCCTTCAGTCATCCTCAAGGTGAACAACTGCATCAACATGTACATGCGATTCTCTAGAGACTTCTTAGCATAAACCTTCTCTATCTTCGCCATCGTTTCAGCCGCAGTCTTCTCCTTCATGACATGATAGAGAACATCATTCGTAAGGTTTAACATGATTGAGGTTCTAGCCTTCTTGTCGAGCCTCGTCCACTCATCATTTTTCATAGCCTTAGGGTCGCTTTCGAAGAGCTTCATCAAGCCATTGCTGAACTAGGAAGGATTCAACCTTCACCTTCCATAGCTCAAAGTTATTTTTCTCGGAGAACTTCTCTAACTCGAATCTTGCGCTCTATCCCATCTTTTCGTCTTAGATTCGAATATACTCCACCCCAACTTTAGCTCTAATATCAATTGTTGGGAAAATCGGCAGCGGAAGCAGAAACCGAAACGCGTAGAGCAATGCAAAATCAAACGAGTAAATAAGATGAAAGCAAACAACACACAAGCATTCACCACAAGAGACTGCGTATTTACGTGGAAAAATCCCTTAACGGGTAAAAAAACCATGGCACAAAGCGATCCACTATGAATATTAGAAGATTATAGAGATCGACAGCACACAAGCAAGGAAAAACAGAGAAAACCCCAAGTTGTCTCTCTCACACACACCTCTCTCCACTTCCTAGTACAATTAGGAAACCTTGGACACCTTAGGATACCCATCTAAGTCGGATTATAACTCCTTAAATAAACAAAATTTCGAAATTAGAAACATCTTGCGCGCTACTACAAGTTGCGCAAGAAACCTGCGCTCACGTCCGACCGGTCGGCCGACTGGCCGGCCAGTGCACAGAATAGTCTAGGGAGAAAACGCCTTTGCTGCCTCACCACCGACCGGTTACCCGACCGGCTGGAGCCCTCTGCAGACCGGTCGGCCGACCGGTTTGGGGCACACGAAATCTGTCCAAGGGGGGTCTTCACATGCATCTGGGTCACATCGTTCGACCGGTCGCCCGATCGGTCGGAGCACCCAATCTGTGCATAGTTTGAAGACTACCCCAACAACTTCATTATCTCATCTTCATCATAGCTTCACTGCTTCTTGTGCCTCCATCGACTTTATCTTTGCACCTTGACGCACCTTTATCGCTCTTCTCATGTGGCCCTTGGGCACTTGCCACATATGAGCAACTGTGGATCACGCTGCCGATCCTGTAGCTCCACTATAAAACGTGCTCCCGATTAAACTCGATCGCAGTCAATGAACCTGATTGAGATATTGACGTACCGGTCCACCTTCTTCTACTTTACTTCTTTCATAGATACTAATTGCTTTTCATATTTTTCTTTCATAGAATCCTTCTCCACGTCGAATCTCGTACTTGATCTCATCTTCTCGTCTCAGATCCAAATTATACTCCACTCCAACTTTATCTCTGATACCACTTGTTGGGAATAAGGGGCGCTTGCAGCGGAAGCCGAACAACGTCACAACGGAATATAAGATCTAACGAGAAACACAATGCAATCACACCATACAGGCATTCAACCACAAGAGACAATCCGATTTTACGTGGAAAAACCCCTCAACGGGTAAAAAACCACGGCACAAAGCAATCCACTATGATTAACAGAAGTTTTTAGAGAATGAAGAAATAAAACGCCCACAAGAGAAATCCCTGAGCTACCCAAAGCTTATTCTCACATGAGACGAACAAGCACAGTCTTTTTCTTCATCCCAGAGAATCCCAAGCTTTCCTTAAGCTTTTTCTCTTACCCTAGAACCCTCTCAATCCATCTAGGAAACATGGCCCTAATGGTAAAACTCCTAATCACGTATTACATATCCCTTCAATAGGCATAAAACCGAAATTAGAAACCTCTTGCGCAAAACTGTGCAAGAGACCGGCTTGCAATAGGAAATTTTCAGATTCGTCGCGTCCAACCATACCACGACCAGTCGGAGCCCCCTACAGGCCTAGTCGCCCGACCAATCTAGGGCACATGAAATCTATCCAGTGGCCTCACCATGCATCTGGGCCAAACTGTCAGACCAGTCACCCGACCTGGTTTGAGCACCCAAACCGTGCACAGTTTGAAGGCTACTCCAACAAAAGACACGTGCTTGGAGAAGTGAGAGAAAACATTTGCAAGAGAAGTTTCTTTGCCATTATCAACAGTAGGAAACCTCTTCCACTTTTACAGCCCGTCTCTCCAATACAAGCTTTAGTTCTGTCGGGAGTCCAATTTTAATCATCCAAATCTTCGATAAACAAGCACATTTGAAGAAGAAGAAGAAGAAGAAGAAGAAAAAATAAAAAAAATCCTTACTCATGAAACGACTTGTACATTGGAGATGCTAAATATAGAAATTATTTCGAGACATAATCCATCATTTTTCTTCAATACATGGAACATTAAGTAATTGAGATACAAAAAATTGAAAAGGATGACCTTGATGGTGGGGTATGTAAGTTTGGGCGATCTAACTTTGATTGGGAAATGAACGTCCATGGCCCATCTTCAAGTTCAAGCATGGGTCTATGATGGTGGGTGGAAATATGAAAATGCAGCAAAGAATGTTTGTATGAATGTGAGGACAAGGAGAATCACAGCACCAATCAAGGAAATGATGGCCCAAGGATTATTGAAGTACTTGTGCATCAAGCTCGCATGCCAAGCATGCCACGGGGTCCTGTAATAGTGATATAAGCCCTCAAAAACATCAGAAAGATAGAAATCATCGAGATAAATGATTACCTCTCTGCTGAGCTTGTTGAAGAGGTCAGCTACCTCTTCATCACTGCCCAACCAGTTATCGATGATTCCTTTGTGGCATAAAATCCCAACATCTGCTGCAGAGTTGATCAGACAATCCATGAAGGTGGTGTAAGCTGTAACGTGGTTACTGCAATGAGAATAGCATTGCTCGAAGGCGATAAGGTTTATGAAGAGTGACCTGGTATCATCTTGGACAGATAAAGGTGGAATTTCTACCACCCCTTTATCAAATTTGATTTCTAAGAAGCTATTAGCATTACTTGCCTTGAACTTCACCCCTGCCTCGGAAAGTTTTGTCGCGCATGGAAAGAGTTTCAATGGTTCATTCCCACGTATGGGCCAGCCTTTTTGACGTAGTTTGATATCAAGGAGACTTGAGTGAAATAGGTGGAGCAGATGCTGGGTTTCACGTTTGCAATTGGGATTGGAATTTGGATAGTCTGCTACTATTATAGCGTTGCTTCTTGGCCACATCTCCTTGAAGAAGTTGAGGATGATGCTTGAGAGAGATGCTTGGTGGAAGTGGAAATTTAATTAGATTGAATAAACATTCGAGAACACAAAATGGAATTTGGTTTTCGAGCATCAGCAAGTCAATTTGCAGCTTCCTCTGGAGCCAGCTCTGGGTGAAGATGGGGTCGTTTTTCCTAGCCCAAGGGCTGCAAGCCTTGCAGAGTAGTTGGAGAATGAAGCAACCATCGACAAACATCATCTCAACAAATTCGTTACTGTTGAGGTTGATGGTTAATTTCCGAATAACACTGCCGTGCACGTTGCTCCAACTCCTTGATGGCCATCAAATAACTCTCCAATCCATTGTTGCCGGCCCGAGAGAGGACCTCACGCAAGTACCTATGGTTGTGCTCTTCCATGGCCTGTAGCATTTGCTTGCCATGGTAGAATGGGCCCACAGAGACAGTATGAGGGGTGTAGGCCTTTTCGTTGGCTTCACGGAAGCAACGGGGGACTCTGTAGATGGAACACCAAATACTACCCGCTGACCCTTTTAGTATTTGTGAATCAGCCTCGATCTTCTCCTTCAAAGAATTAACCCATGTTGGATCTAGAGCCATGGTCTTAATGGAAATTGATGAACTGCTTCCGGCCATTCTTGGATTTTGATATTCACACCCTACTGATGTTTAAACCTGTTTATAAAAGAATTTGTTATAAATCCGCCTAGAGTAGATAATAAGCCTCATCCCTTGAACCTAAGAAATGTGAGCTTCGCGTGCTAAACCGTACCAGGAGCATACTTTTGCAATGTACATACTTTACTTCTTTATTTTTTGTCTTGTATACCCTGATTTCTTCACTCTTACAATTTCTGCAGATTTGTAGATCCAAACCGTTGATATTATGGGTCTCACTGCAGATGGTGCATGCATCCAAAGCTGCAAGATTGGAAGAATCCTAACCATTCAATGAACGGGGTTTCACAGATGACTAAAGCAGAAATGGCTGAATGATTCACATTCGACCAGGCACGGGAACGAATTGTCGACATAGGCCATCTCCTCCAGTCATAGATTAGTCAACCATGGCGTTAACACCCAGGTGGTACTCTTCGACCTTTCTACCCAAGGATTGTCTCATTGCTGCTCAGCCTTAGGGCCTAAGCTATCTCGCTGCTGAAGTGACGTCACCGATTTCTGTGGGCCCCACCATGATGTATGTGTTGTATCCACACCGTTCATCCATTTGGAGAGATCATTTTAACGCTTCAGCTAAAGAATGAGGTAGATCCAAAGCTGAAGTGGACCCACCACAGAAAATAGCGGTGAAGAGACGCCCACAGTTGAAACATTCTTAGGTCCACCAAGATGATGTTTATTTGAGATCCAACTGTTCATGAGTTCACACAGACATGAAGAAATGGAAAACAAAAATATCATCTTGATTGGAAACTTCTGTGGCCCCCAAGAGGTTTCAGTGGTGGGTGTCACAGTCCCCCGCTGTTTTCTATGGTGGGTCCACTTGAGCTTTGGATTTGCCTCATTCTTTGGTTCATGTCCTAAAATGATCTCTACAAATGGATGGACGGTGTGGATACAACACATACATCATTATGGGCCCACATAAAAATTGGTGACGTCACTTTAGTAGCTGATATGTGGAGTGGCCACGGTGATGTATCTACTTATCCATGCGTCTATTCCGTTTCTAAGATCATTTTAAGGCATGAGACCAAGAATGAGGTAGGTCAAACCTCAAGTGGACCACACCAAATAGTAGGGACGACTTTTGCATTTAATGCAGCCTTAAAATGATCTTAGAAAAAGGATAGACGGCGTGAGTAAGAAGAGACGTCACGGTGGGCCGCAATTCACGTCCTATGAACAATTTAAAAATCACCCAGCTGTTTGCAATAAAGTCGGAAGTTGGTCTTGGAAATCCTCGTAACAGCTGTACACGGGACTAACCGAATCAAGGGGCCTAGCTCCGCTTGGGTCGACTGGCGAACAATGCTGGCTTTCGAATGATGCTCAGCTTAGTCTAGTCAAGCTTTCAAGTTGACTTTGAGCTGAGCTCAAGCTTGAAAAAAATAAAAATTTGATAGGTCCAACCTAAAAGCTGGGTCTAAAATAGTTCAAAAATTGGGTCCAAAGGCAACCCAGGCCCATTGACACCTCTAAGGGCTGCTTTTATAGACAGCTTTCCCTTTTATTTCTTTACTCGGAAGATGTTGGATTAAATAACATCCATTTCTAACTAGCTGAGTTCAATCAAACTTAAATCGAGTTAACATGAACTGAGCTTTAAGTCAAGCTGAATCAAGCTAGGGTCAGAAATCTTCAAGCTGGAAAAAAAGTGGCTTGACTCAATTTGAACCCAACGTCCGAACTGAGCCAAATTGAGCTGGTCAAACCTAGTCGAGTGAGCCAACCGAGCTAGCTTGACTCGTGTACAACTCTAATGTTCAGCTTTGTAACAAGTGGCTCCCACTATGATGAATGTGTTATATGTTAGTTTAAAATAATAAATTTCAAAAATCTTGAAATTTTAGTTTTTGTTTATGATTACCTGCTTTCTTTAATTGGGTTTAGTTTAATCCCACGTTGAAAAATTGTTTGAAAAATTAAGTCTTTATATACTAATCTTTTGTATTGGAAAACAAAGTTATGCCAATGAAGCAACCTCGCACGCGCGCACACCGTGGCCGCGGACTTAGACATGGCAAGGCGCGGTGCAGTGTGGTGTGTCTTTGATCACAATAGTTGCATATGCCTCAAGCCCCAATGGTTGCTTGCTTTGCTTTTATAAAAGTATCTTCTATGTTTTGAAAATCATCCAAAAAATCTATTTTCTCCTTTATCTTTCTCTGCAACTCTCTTGTTGGGCAAGTTGGTTCGAGTTACTTGAGTTCGAGTGGCTATGATCAAGAGTGCACCATATCTAAGCCGTTCATCTCATAAAGGAGAGCTATTGTATTCCAAGGGCAGACTTGCTAAGACCTAGTACATTAAGACTGTCTTCCTGTGAAGGCAAATTTGTCTTTAAGACAATGACTGTAACATGCCTCAGCTCTTCAGCTTCTTATCTTTGCATATTAAAACCAACATTATATGCATGCATCCATTTATTTTTCATGTCATTTTAGGACGTGAGCCCAAAAGTGAGGTGGAGAAAACACTAGGAATTGTATGCCCACCATTGAAAACCTCTCACCGAAGTTTTAAGGGTCTGCCTCATTTTTTATTACCCATATACCACACGCCATTAGTGGGGCCAGCCATTTGGACGGGTTTAATGTCATTCACGTATGAGTACATGACACATTCTAATTATGCACCAGCTGTACCATAATTTTCTCATCCAACTAGTTGCATGTGAAACCTTATTAGAAGGGTGTTTGGATTGTAAGTTATTTTGAATAAGCTACTTATGCCATGAGTAATTTGTCTTGGCTTCTACGTATTTAGCCCAAAAAGTATGTTTAGTAACTAACATACTTGTCAACAAAAAAAATAAAATAGAAAAGCATGTTTTATTTCCAACATCATAAGCAATTATCCCTTGAGTCTGTTTGGTCCCCTCACATCCACCATCTATCATATGGGGCCAACCTTTGACGTGGGCAATCCATCATGCGGGGGTCCACCTTGGATGTGGGGCATTCATCACCATTCATTATGTAGAGTCCACCTTTGATGTTGGTGATCCATTAAGTAGGGCCCACCATTGATGTTATTGTCCATCATGTGGGGTCCACCTTCAATATCCACCATCAATCATGTGGAATGTGGGCCGTCCATCATGCAAGGCCCACCTTGGAGATGGGCCACTCATCATTAGGACCGACTATTGATGTGGAACATCCATCATGTGGGGCCCACAAGTATTAATAGCCCATCATGTGGAGCCCACCTTTCATGTGGACTATCCATCATGTGGGCCCCACCTTCAATGTGGGTTGCCCATCATGGCTTGCCTTGGATGTGGGGCATTCATCATTAGGGCCTACCTTTGATGTCGACTGTCCATCATGTGGGGCCATCTTTAATGTCCCGCCCATCATGTGGAGCCCACCTCTGATGTGGACCATCCATCATGTAGGCCCCTCCTTTGAAGTGGGTTGTCCATCATACCAGCCCGCTTTGGGTGTGGGCTTTTTACCATTATGGCCGACCTTTGATGTGGACCATCCATATGTGGGCCCACATTAATGCGGGGTCATTCATCATGTAGGGCCCACCTTTGACGTGGACCTTCCACTGTGTGAGTCCTTTGACATGGACCATGAGATAGAGCCTCCTTTGAAATGACCCGTGAGAGAAAGAAGTAGAAAAGTTATTAAGTTAAAAAGCTAAAAAAAATTACTTTATCTTGATAAGTAGCTTTTGCACCTAAGTTACTTTTACAGTGATGAAAAGTAACTTAATTACTTAACATAAGTTAAAAAGTAACTTATTTGGTGGTATCCAAACGGGCCCTCAACAATAGAGGATCCAATGCTACCAATATAATCCAAGATATCTCCTTTCAAAGGGCAAAAATCCTCCCGTCCGTGACTTTGACAATCTGATTTGTGTGATTTTAAGCATATGGGCCATCGACTGTGGGCTACTATGAATCAATAGCCTAGATCCGGTACATGTCTACCATGTATATGGAGATGGCATACTTAATAACTATGATATCACCGTTTAGCATTGGATACTATCTCCAAAAAATTATACGTTGTCAAGACCTACTTTGAGGCCTGGTTTGGGGGGAGCTATTGGGATCATGGCCTCTCATTGGCTCTGAAATAGATAGGCCCACATACCCATCATTTCAAAGGGCTGATTTTTTTGCCCTTGAAATGGGTTGCTAGTCCAGTTGTACAAATGACTAAGGGTGAGTTTGGTTGCACCAAACAATAAATATTATGATATTTTTGTAACGTGAAATTTCTTCATCTTTGATGCAACCAAGCATATAGGCCAACGAAGTTATTTTACTTTAAGAAATCGACGGATTGATTAATGGAGCATTGTCATTAAGAAATTGAACTTCGCTAAACACAGCCGGTTAATCTAGAACGCATGCAGGCAAGATGCCCTGACTTGTGGTATCTTAACACCTTAACCACTGACATGTCACTCGTGCAGGACATCAGAACCATGCAAATGGTAGGCCTAACAATGGATGCTACCTGGTACAAAAATCAGGCTATTCCCTTCATCAGATGGACCACACCGTCCTGACAGTCTGACTCAACATACAGTTGTGGCCCACTATTGAACAGATCAACTTGATTTTCAGAAGGGTGATCTGCATGTGGGGTCTACTGTTTTCATAGTATGCTGTTCTACGTACACAAGTGGCATGTTGGTAGTAGAGATTGTCCAGCACCCCAACTTTGTAGCACCGATGTACAATTGCTTGTATGTGATCAGTCCCCTTACTAAATATAAGAAAAGTAATCATCTGCAATTGGGGAATGTGACCAGGCCCGTCCAAGCATGGCCCTTGGGCTTGGCACTACCTTATATGATTCAGGCTTCAGCTGAGGTCAGTAATGGAAGCCGCGTGATTTTAAAGCCTTGGGTTTTTTTTTTTTTTCATATAGCCTATAAACATGGTGGCCCACCAGATCAACAGACAATCACTCGACATTCTTTACATCATGTACGATGAGCAGGGAATGGTATAAAAGTTCTAAGTAGCAAACGCGCAACCTAATGATGTATAGTTCTCTGCAGGACCAACTACATTAAACTGAAGAAAGGCCTTGGTCAGCCCTACTGTGACCGATCCATCTGGATTGTTGAACCATGGGCTCCACTTGTAGAAATCAAGAATCAAATGTCCTATGGGCAACTGCAATGTCCACTTTTAGGATGCAGTTTGATACTCATTTGGAAGTGCAAGGGACCTCCTCCTCCTAGTTCAGATCTCTTCAACTAGATTGTGCTGTTTGCTATGATTCTTTGGATTTTTATTTTTTGGAGGATTCTCTGGTTAAGTTGATGGGCGGCAATTCAGTACAGAACCATGTGTTGGTTTTCTTGTTCTTATTCTTCTGGACCCTTGCATATTTTGATACTTGGCTGCATATGGCTCGTTTTAGCATCCCCTGCCATTCGATATTTGGGCCTGGATTGGAATTCCTCCTTGCTTCTTAGAGCTACTGAGATTTGGCAGAGAGTAGCTATGGCAGCTATTTGGTCTTGTCAACGGGTTTATCTATTTGCCATTTTTGGGCCTTTGGCCTCGGCCCTCAGGTTGTTCAGTGCACATGGGTCTAACGACCTACTTTGTGTCTGTGTCTATATCTCTTGTGGCAGAGCCCTTCCCATTGTATTTTCTTTCTTCATTTCCCTACTGAAAAAAAAGAAGAAAAAAACGGGGATTGGCAGCAAAAGTTTTTACCTACTGGAAAAACAAAAACAAAAATAGAGAAGGTAGTAAAAATACTAGAAGGTTTAGGAACGATTCTTAAGTGCTTGTTAATGGAGTTTGAAGTTACGGAATTCTGGGGAGTTGGTAGTCAATTTATGCTGGATTGCTCCACCTACAATCCCTCGAGCTGCAATTTCTAAATAAACCAAAGCTAATATGAATTGATCCTGTAACAGATTGACAATGAATACATTTATTTTTCAAGTGATTCCTATTGTCAAGTGTGCCCAATCTAAATTTCTTTCTAATCAAATGATCCGCAGCAGCCAATACATCAACATTAATGTATGCTGCTGCCCTGCAAGGCTTTTTATTGGTATTGGAACTGACTTTTGTGATTTTCATGTAACTGATTGCCAAGAATTAAAAGAATTTAAGGACACTCATCTAGATACCTGAGAAAGTTGACGATGCTCTATGGCGCAAAGTTCTCCAAGCTTGTCGGTGCCATGTCCTTGAAGAAGTGAAGGATGATGTTTGCAAGAGACGTTTCTTTGCCATTCTCAACCTTATGAAACCTCTTCCACTTTTACAGCCCATCGCTGCAATACAAGCTTTAGTTCTGTTGGGAGTATGGTCTTAACCATCCAAATCTTCAACAAACATGCACATTTGAATTAGGAAAAAAAAATCCTTACTCATGGAAGGACTTGTACAATGGATATGCTAAATATAGATATTTCAGGCATAATAAATTATATTTCTTCAATACATGGAGAAACAAGAAATTGAAAAGGATGATCTTGATGGTGGGTTATCTAAGCTCAGGGGATCTAACTTTGATTGGGAAATGAAACATCCATAGCCCATCTTCAAGTTCAACCATGGGTCTATGATGGTGAGTGGAAATATGAAAATGCAGCAAAGAATGTCTGTATGAATGTGAGGATGAGGAGAATCACAACACCAATCAGGGAAATGATGGCCCATGGATTGCTGAAGTAGATGTGCATCAAGTTCGCACGCCATGTGTGCCACGGGGTCCTGTAATACCGATCTAAGCCCTCAAAAACATCAGAAAGATAGAAATCGTTGGGATTGCAAACTACGTCTCTGCCGAGTTTGCTGAAAAGATCTGCCACCTCTGCATCACTGCCCAACCCATTATTGATGATTTTATTGTGGCAAAGAATCTCAACATCTTCTGCAGAGTTGATGAGATAATTCATGAAGGTGGTGTATGCCGTGACGTGGGTACTGCAATGAGAATAGCATTGTTCAAAGGCGATGAGGTTTAGAAGGAGGGGGCTGAACAAATCTCCAATAAATAAAGGTGGAATTCTTACCACACCTTTACTGAATTTGATATCTAAGAAGCTATTAGCATTACTTGCCTTGAACTTCACCCCAGCTTGTCGAAGTTTTGTCACGCATGGAATTTGTTTGTGTAGTATTACTGTGCCTGGTATATCAGGAAGGTGACTTAAGTGAAATAGGTGGAGCAAATGCTGGATTTTGTGATTGGTATTGGTATTGCAATTCAGATTTTCTTTTAACCTTATCGTGCTTCTTGGCAGCATGCCCTTGAAGAAGTCGAGGATGATGCTTGTGAGAGAGACACTTCCTTGTAGTGAAAAGTCCATTAGATCGAATAAACGTTCAAGAACAAAGAATGGAATTTGGTTTTCAAGCAACAGCAAGTCACTCTTCAGCTTCGGCTTGAGCCAGAGCAGTGTGAAGATGGGGTCATTTGTGACGTCTGAAAGGAAGACCCCCTTGCGGAGGAGCTCGAGAATGAAGCAACCATCAACCACCATCATCTCAATGAATTCATTGCTGTTGAAGTTGATGGTTTCCGAATAACACTCCCGTGCACGCTGCTCCAACTCCTCGATGGCCATCAAATAAACTTCCAATCCATTGTTGCCGGCCCGAGAGAGGACCTCACGCAAGTACCTATATTTATGCTCTTCCATGGCCTTTAGCATTTCTTTGCCGTGGTGGAATGGGCCCACAGAGACAGTCTGAGGGGTGTAGGCCTCTTCGTTGGCTTTGCGGAAGCCATGGGGGACTCTGTAGATGGAACACAAAATACTCCCTGCCGACTCTTTTAGTATTTGCGGATCGGCTTGGATCTTCTCTTTCAAAGAACTCACCCATGTTGGATCTAGAGCCATTGTCTGAGTAGAAATTGATGAACCCTTTCCTGCCATTCTTGGATTTTGATAATAGAGGTATGATCCAATGGAAAAGAAGAAGCGCATGGAAGAAGAACACACTTAAAGATAGGCTTAATGCACATTAGAGTGTTGCTATCTTTAAGGCGATATTCGCACCTACTGGTGGTTACAACAAATCCGTCTCAAGGATAGAATAAGCCTCCTCTTTTGAACTGGAGAAATGTAGACTTCGGCATACAAAACCGTACCCCAAACACACTTACATACCCGACTTCTTCACTTATGCAATTTCTGCAAAATTTTCACAATGTCTCAAAATCACAAAATGGTGGAGAGAGGAGACCCAAAATTGTATTTTATAGACATAGAAGGGACATTTTGAGTCCCTTTCATGAAAAGACATCCTTTCATGATGTTTTTTCATTTGCTTGCAACTTCCTAGGATAATTTGAATTCAAAGTCGCTCCATTTCATCAAGAGCTACAAAGAATCACCAAGAGCCACAACCATGATTTTTTTTTTTTTTTTGAAAAAACACAACGTCCAATAGAAAGTTTTGTAGTTGCAAACATATGCATATGCATTGCTTGCACAGATTCATTGAAAAGGATATCCAAGTAGAATAGAGCATCGATGTTCATCCATGAAAATGCACTTTTTTTTTTTGGTTAGTCATGCAACGCACACACTCTGTTAGTTGTGCAACACACCCACCACACAGTTAGTCACACGATGCACCCACCCACCGGTGGGGTTAGTGTGTCTCCTTAGCACTCACCTGAGACCTGCTGTTGAAATGCCTAGGCGTCTTCCAGCTGGGCTAGCAGGCGAGACACATCCATGAAAATGCACTTGTTTTTGCTTCAGCCAGCC
Source organism: Liriodendron chinense (assembly GCA_003013855.2). Taxonomy (NCBI): domain Eukaryota; kingdom Viridiplantae; phylum Streptophyta; class Magnoliopsida; order Magnoliales; family Magnoliaceae; genus Liriodendron; species Liriodendron chinense. The sequence goes on along the minus strand of ML058461.1, from coordinate 11,540,873 downwards.
ATGCATACGCCTATGGAAACGGTACATCAAAACAGGTTCTTTAAAACCAGTTAAACAGAAGCTGGAAAACACAACACCTTGGTACAAATGGCCTCTAAGTAAACATGTACATGGCTTATTTGTACAGCAATTCAGAAAATCCAAATCACTGACCCATTCATGCAGGCAGCACAATCCAAAAGTTACATTAAGAATTTTATACCCAACATCTGAATTTTTTTTTTTTTTTACTTTTTTTATTTGAAATTTGCTTACTAGTTAGGTTTTCACCATCCAATTGATATTCATCATTGGAATGGTTAGGATTGCTTGATCAATGTGATTTCAGAAATCTTCTCCATCCACAAACTACCCCTCAATTTGGATGGTTTGGATTGCCGAATTGGGTGCCACAAGTGAGGAGGACAAGAGGGAAACTTGACAGGAGGATCCAGTGCTTCTACAAAACAGACTCAAAGGATGGCCCTGGTTTTTTTTTTTTTTTTATTAATCATGAATTTCAAGCACATGTGATCATCACATGGACCACACATGTAGACACAATCTGCACCGTGGTTGGCGGGAACATAAAGTAATTCAGGCAACTATAATGAACAAGCTGACCTCCAACTGTACACATGGCATGTAATTCGAATCTCAACCGTGGCTGATCTCCAACGGTACACGTGGCAACTCGAATCTGAACCATAGCTGATCACCAACTGTACATGTGACATGTAACTCGAATCTGAACTATGCCATCCATCGTTTTTCCAGATCATTTTAGGTCATGAGCCCTTAGACGAAGCATATAGGGTGTGCAGGTGGACCATACCATAGGAAACATATGTGATTGACCATTAATGGCCTATAAATGTTTTGGATCAAGCTGATATTTGTGCTTTTCTGCCCCTCATCCATGATTATGCGACCTTATCAAATGGCTAAGGGTGGCAAATAAACATTGTGTAAGCATTATGGATGGGCCCCCATGAGGTTTTTACTGGCGAGGCATTTAGTCACTATTGTATTGTATAGTATGGTCCACCTGAGATTTGGTGCTTCTTCATTTTTTTGGGTTCTTGTCCTAAAACGATCTGGCAATATGGATAGATGGTGTGGATATAGAAAACATACATCAAGGTGGACCCCACAGTAAGGTTCACACCGTCTAGGGTGAATCCATGGCCGCCTGACGTAGGGAGGACGTGGTAGGTCGGATCACCGTCTCCCTAACCGATAGTTTCTCGAATCCACGAGAAGAAATAAAAGATAAAAAGAGGAAATAAATTCCGAATAATTGCTTTATTGATGATTGAATGAATAAAAAACGGAATTACAATGCATATAAATAGGAAACTAACCCTAAGGTAAAGTATCAGAATCCAACTCCAACTTAAACTCTTAGAAAATGCAACTTACTATAAATCGTTCAATCCTACTAGAACTATTGGTTTTCGGCCAAAAATAGAAAGTTATCAAACAGCCTCAATCCACGTTGTTCTACTAAATATTCTAAGCCCTTTTCATGTTGGGCACTAACTCTAAAGCCCTATAGATGCAAAGTTATGATCGAATTCAAACTTACTATAAATAGTAAAACTGAAAATAAACTAGCCTAATGACCGTCGATACGGTCGAATCTCGCGATTCTGGCCTGGGCAACCCGGCGTAGCCGGGTTGGTTGGCTAAAGTAGCTCGAGCTACCCCAAATTGATATATTATACGTCCCGTAACTCATTCCGGATTGTGAGATAAGGCCGATTTACGGTCCTGACGGTTCAGATCACTTTCGACCCCGATCGGTCTTCTTTTGCTCCATCTGAGCCATGAAATAATCAGCGACCCGTTCTACATCACCGCCCCTAATCAGCTCACCTTCCAATGACACATATTGTAGAGAAGGCGTTTCCCTATGAAGCTACTGCTACTGAATGGGAGATGTGCCCCACTGGATCTCATGCTGGGCTGCACAGATAGAACCTTGTATTTGTATGGTCCAGGCTATAAAGGGTAAGAGTCATTATTTGGCTCAGCCATGGTTTCTGGCGTGACGAATCTTTCTCGAATTGCCAGAGATTAAGGTCAATTTCTGTCAGAGCGGTCTGCCGGAGATTGCAAAACAGATGATCATGCAAAAACAGATGGAGATAATGGATTTGTAAGAAACAGAAACTCCATTAGGTTATAAAATAACCTGTGGACCCTCTTCGATGAATGACTGTAAAAAACACACCAAAAAGCATAGATGTATCCTATCAAAATATCACAGACAAGCATAACTACTGAAATCGAGTATAGCATTTCGTATGTAAAGTACCACAGGACTCTTGACTTTCATCGAGCTAGACATCATGCTTCATCCATGGCTACGAAGGTGGGTATTCTCCCACATCACCTCGAAAGTGCAACATCAAGGGAATAGGAACCCTTTCCAAACAGCATCCTATGCAGATGAAAAGATGACCATCTTTGTTGTCCAAAAATGAAGAGACATGAGCTCTTTCGTGTGGTATGAGTAATAAATTAGGAAATTTATCAGCCTAGAATTCGAATCCGAATGGATTTCGTCTGGCCGGAAATTGGGAAAGAATCAAATCACCCCATTTCCCGTTGCAATGGTGACAGATGCAATCGAGTTATATGAGGAGAACATATGAAGTGGGGGGGGTGTTCGCATCATACCTACAGTAATGCGATGAATCGACTGCTGAAATGGAAGAAGAGCTCTCTCGGAAAATGCGAGTGCAAATATGCCTCATACACCACCACCCACCGAAATCATGCAACGGTCATTTTTAAAATCGGCCGAATCACATCGAATCGTATCCGGATTCCTCTTGACTCTTGTTGCGGAGAAACGACGGTATTTGAAGTCAACGGACTCCAGGAGCTTCTCAAACACGGTTTTTAGGTACGGTACGATCCAACCCTATCATCCACAAACGTCCACACAATTGCAGAAGGAAGATTTAAAAAAAAAAAAAAAAAAAAAAAAAAAAAACTCAAATGGACGGAGCTCCATTACCTTTGACTGGAAGGAGCCGTGAAAGGGCCGGGTCGGTCGGAGACGACGGTAGATTCTGACAGACTGGCAGAGGTATTGCAAGTAGTGCTGTAAACGAGTCGAGTAAGCTCGATTAACTCAGCTTGACTCGACTCAGTTCATTTCATTTTAAGGCAGGCCCCGTTTCAAAGATTATAACATTGGTGGGTTTGTGACAAATCTTTCCCGTCCAATTGTTTTTACAGCTCATTTTAGGTCATAGGCCCAAAAATGAGGCAGATCCGAAGCTCAACTGGGCCATATTATAGGAAATAGTGGGATTGGATGCCTACCATTGAAAAATATTAAGGCCTTTGAGGGGCCATTTTAAGCGCTATAGATCTCTGGACCCTTTTTGGACTGATGTCCTAAAATGAGCAGGAAAAATGGATGGGCAGTGTGGATTTCTAACAAACACCAATGTGGGCCTCAGATACTGTCCAATTGAGGTTGGCACAGCAATCCACGTCAATCAATGTGCTAGCTGAGGTGCGAGTAGAGTTGAACACGAGCCAAGCTAGCTTGGTTAACTCACTCCACTAGGCTTGAATAAGCTGAGTTTGGCTTCTATTGAAAGCTAGGATCGAGTCCAACTGGGCTATTTTTATAGCCCGGTTTAAGCTAACCCGGGCTCAACTTGACTCAATTCAAAGCTTAGCTCAAACTTGACTCAGTTCAACTCGGTTCAACTCAACCAATTTTAAATATTTTAAATATATATAATATTCATCGAATTCAAACACCCAAATGCCTGCCCTTTCAAGCAAAAGTCACCTGAATTCCCTTTATTCTTCTATTTTTTTTTACTAGTAACTCGTACTTAAACTTGCGTGAACTAGACTCAAGCTGGCCTTTGCTGCTGACTGAACTAAGCTGAGCTCACCAGTCAAACTTAAGGTCTGGGCCAAGCCAAACTTTAGCTGAGGTAGGTTGCTAACCGAACCGAACGTGCGAGCCAGAGGGTAGGTGGACATTTAAGTCCAGAGGGATGAGAATTGCTCCATGGTAAATGAGGCCACTGAGATGCTTGCGACAGATCCACTTGGTCTATTGGATTTCCCAACTCATTTTAGAGCGCGGACAAAAAAATTAGGCCGTTCCAAAGATCAAGTGGGCTAAACGAACATTAAATAGTGAGGATTTAACGCCTGCTATTGAAACTGGGGTCAAAGGATGTTTGTGACAAATCCACTATGCCATCTATTTTTCCAGCTCATTTTTTGGAATGGGCCCAAAAAATAAGGCCTATATCAAAATCCAGTGGGCCACATGATAAGGAAGAGTGGGACTGAACGCCCTCGGTTGAAACAACTTAGGGCCATCTCATGGCTCACCTTGAGCTTTTGATTGCCTCATTTTTTTAGCCCATCCCTAAAATGAGTTAGAAAAACAGATGGACAGGGTGGATTGGTCACAAACATTAAGCTGGGCTCCACGTACGGTTGGGGTTAGGATCATAGGCCCATGGATCCAACGTGCAATGAGCGGAGATTTCAAATCATTTGGTTTGAAACTAGCTGCAGCGCAACATCTGACAGTGAATGGAAAAATCCCTTTTATTTAGGGCGAGTTTAGATGCCGCCAAATATGTTACTTTGTCTGCTGATAGTATTCATTAAGCTATTTATTTAAGATAAGTATGTTTGGTTAAGTACCTGTTATAAGTTACTTTTTCACTGATTAAGACTTTGGTATGTCATTTTATTTTTATTTTTGCTTTTATCCAGCAGCTGAAAAGTGGAGAGGAGATGATCATTCCTCTCTATTCAACAGAATCAGTAAAATAGAGCAAATTCAAGTCTGACATAGGTGGGGCCAAAGTGATGGACGGTCCACATCAAAGGTCGGCTCCACATTATGGGCATTGGACATTGAAGCTGGCCCCCACATGATGGATGGCCCATATTGAGGTGGCCCCACATGATGGACGGTCCACATCAAAGGTTGGCCCCTAACGAAGAAGGACCCACATCCAAGGTGAGCCTAGCATTATGGGCAACCCACATTGAAGGTGGGGCCCACCTTATGGGCAGTCCACATCAAAGGTGGGCTCCACGTGATGAGCAATTAATAATGGTGACGCCAACAAGATGGATGATCCACATCAAGGTAGGCCTTACATGATGTACGGTCCACATCAAAGGTCAGCCCTAATGATGGATGGCCCACATCAGAGGTGGGGCCCACATGATGGATAGTACACATCAAAGGTGGGCTCCCTATGATGGGCGGTGGATATTGAATATCAGTTTGACCCAACTCATGTGGGGCCCATCCTTTATGGTGTCCAGGTCTGCACCCTTAATTGCAACAGGGATTGATCTGCAACCGTTAAAATCTGCTGGAGCCCACTGTGATATGTTGTTGCAGCCCAACCTGCTAACGCAGGCCACGTATGACCTGTATGTGGGACCCACACAATATCTTTTTGATCCAAAGTTTTTGTGGGCCCACCTGTGTTAGCAGTGGGATAATGACATCGCCATGGAAACCTCCCTAGGTCCACTATGGTGTGTGCGTTTTATATCCATGTAGTGAATTTGTTTTTTCTAGCCCACTTTGGAGTGGGCCCACTGATCTGTGGGGCCCACGTGGTGTGCATATGAAATCCACACCATCCATCCATTTTGCCAGCCCAAGTTGTGGGCAGATCCAAAGCTCAGGTGGGCTATGTAGCAGAAACGGTAGTCATTAGACAGACCACCGTTGGAAAATTCCCTGGGGCTCTACGAAGTCACGTGAGACTTGGTTGATATAAAAAACACAAATGTCAGCTTGCTCCCGTTCTGTGGGCCCCACTGTTTACCAGTGGGAACAACAATGTCCATCAGTGGAACGTTCCTGGAGTCCATAGATGTTCGTACAAATTCACCATGTCCAGCTGTTTTTTCGGTTTCATTGGGAGTGGGTCCACCATGCTTTGGGGCCCACGTGATGTCCGTGACAAATCCACACCGTCCATCCCGAAATCCAACCAGATCGGAAGCTCAGCTAGACCTCACCTTAAGAAACACTGTGAATGAACACCTTCCATTAAAATCTTCCTTAGGCCACTGGGATTGATGGGCCGTGTTGGCCAGTGTGGGGCCCGCTGTGAGCTCCGCCATGATGTATATGTTTTATCCGTGCCATCCACCTGCAAGGCCCACCGTGATTTATGTGTTTTAATTAACAACGCTGCTGGCCAAGGGCCCCCAGCAGGTGACCCACCTTGCAGGTCCAGTAGATGTGGCCCGTTGTGGCAGCCCACCTTGATGATTTGTTGTATATCGGTAGCTGTCTATCTGTTTTGTCAGCTCATTTTAGAGCATAAGACCAACAGTGAGACAGGTCCGAGGGTCAAGTGGACCACACCGCCCAACACTTAGGGACGTCCACCTTTGCAACCGTCCTTAGGGACCGCCATGCTGTTTTGAGGGGCCCACCGCTGTGGGCCACGCTGCGAAACACAGCATGCGGAAGCACGCTGTAAAAAGATAAAAACAAAAAATCAACCTGATCAAATTTCAAACGGGCCACACTGTATGAAGGATGGTTTTAGGAGCCATTTTACATGGGATAAAAAAAAAAGGGGCCATGGAGAATTTACTTGTTAATGAATCACAACACCAATCAGGGAAATGATGGCCCATGGATTGCTGAAGTAGTTGTGCATCATGTTCGCACGCCAAGCATGCCACAGGGTCCTGTAATACCGATCTAAGCCCTCAAAAACATAAAAAAGATAGAAATTGTTGGGATTGCAGACTACGTCTCTGCCGAGTTTGCTGAAAAGATCAGCCACCTCTGCATCACTGCCCAACCCAAAATTAGTATATTTTCATACTACAAACATGTGACAAACATTTTCACTAAGCCATTGTCGAAAGATTAAGGGAGAAACTTGAAATGGAGATGCTTTTGGTTTGAAGGGAAGTGTTGAAAGTTACAAACTAAGCCACAGCCATTACAATTTTGGGAGACTAACTGGTTTCTCAAAAGGCCACAATAGAAATTTATAACAGCTAAACATTTGGAAAAATGAAAAGACATTGTAAAAGCAGAATCTATCTTTAAATTGAATCCGGATCCTCTGTTAAAATCAAGCAGAGAACCTCTGCTGCTGCTGATCTGATTGGTCCGCCACACCCTGACTGTGTTAGAGCTGAGCAGCTCTGACACAGCCAGGCTGAGGTAGACCAATCAGAATGGTGACGAGCAGGATTTTTCTGCTTGGTTTTAACATAGGATCCAGACTCCTTTAAATTATGTCTCTATAAATAAATGTAATGTGTAGTCATTTGCAACACACTCAAACAAAAATCTAACAATAAGAAAATCTTAGTTTCTTCCTTTTTAGTATTGTTATTCAGTTTTTCTTCCAAAGCTTCGTAAGGCCAACACGCCTGACTGCACAAATTTCATAATTTGACGGTATGGGTCCTCGTTCGCCTCAGTCTCGTCTCCCTCATCCTCTGTCCCAGCCATCTCCTTCTCCAACTCCCTTATCTTCGTCTTCTCCTCAGCCTCCGCCTTCTCAATCTTCCTGTGATCTTCATATTCCTTCTGGCTCCTTCCTAAAATTAACCAAAACAATTCGATAAAAAATGAAAAAGAAGACCAACCCTAGTATCGTCGCCGCATTCTCATGATCGCGGGCCATGTTTGTCCCCACCGGTGCCATTTTCTGATAATTCTCCCGCGCCAGACGCAGTGACTGCTCCTGCTGGACCTTCTTCAGCTCCTTATTCCTCTTCCTCTCTTCCACCTGCTGGGCCTTGATAGCCTTCTCCATCATCTCTCTCTCCTCCCGTACTCTTGCCAGCTCAGCCTTACGTGTCCGCTGCAGCTCCTTTTGGGCCATCTCGAACTCCAAGGCCTGCTTTGACTGCCGCTTCGTCTTCACAGCAGAAACAACAGAAACTTTGACAAAAAAAAAAAACCCAAAAATGGCGACGGGATCTCTGGTTTGTTAATTGGCGGAGTATATGCGCTAACGCAAGCAGAAATTAAATCCAACTGGTCCCACGCATCCCAGAACTTCGCATCCTTCTCAACTGACGGAAGGACGGTTCTCAAAACCGTAGAATCATCTAGAACTACTAAGACATCATCTTGTCGTTGCATCAGATTCAAAGATGGAAGCTTGATGATGTGCTTGAGCTTACCTTCTTGTTTCAAGTTGAGGATTTAAGTGTACGGAATCCGATCGGCGACGGTCGGGAGATCGCGGGACCACGATTTCAGCTCTTCGGGCGACAGAGCTTCGGTTATTGGATATTTTCGTTTCTTTTCGGTTGTTCTCTTGGCAGCGGCAATGGCGGGAGAGAGAGGGATGGAAGAAGAGACTATGGTTAGGGTTACAGAGAGTTCGAGTAGTTTGGAGGGTTTCGTTTCGGTTTTCTGAGATCGGACGGTTCGGATTGGGCCGAATTGCAGGAGATTGAGAATGGAGGGTGCAGATGGCGTTTCTGGGTGGGGATTTGGAAGGGATTTGTAGGAAAGAGGGGGGCAAATCAGGAGGAAGTAAGGGTAGAGCAATCCATGATTTTTTTTTTTTTTTTGGGAGGGGAGTGTATTTTTTTTCAGAAAGGAGGGGGTTTTTTGTGAGGTTTTTGGAGAAAGAGGGGTTTATATTCCATGGAATTTGCAGGGGAATTGCCGTTAATGGAGAATGCAGAAGGTAAGCTGCGTTGCTGGAGATCATCGTTTCGCGGGTAATGGGATGAGAGAAATATTTTGAAATCGGATTGCGTACTATAGTTACTCAGTACGCTCTCATCGTACGGAGTAAACTCTGTTGGGCCCACTGTGAATGTATATAGTTTATCCACACCGTCCATCCATTTTTCCAGATAATTTTAGGGGTTGAATCTAAAATTGAAGCACATCCAAGGCTCAAGTGGACCATGCCACAGGAAACAGAGGCAATAATGATTTCCACCGTTGAAACCTTCCTAGGGCCCACAGTGATATTTATTTGTCATCCAACCTGTTTATAAGATCACACAGACATGGATGAAGGGAATAAACAAATATCAGCTTGATCTAAAACTTGCGTGGCCCAATAATTTTCAACGTCTATTTCCAGTGGTTGGGTCCACTTGAAGTTTATATATTCTTCGATTTTGGGTCCCAAGCATAAAATTATCTGTTAAGATGGATGGACGGAGTGGATAAAATAAGTAAATCATGGTGGACCCCACAGAGTTTACTCAGTACATCCACGGCCGGGTGAGAGCGCATCCTGAGGGATTTGAATAGCGAACCTCTCCTCCTTTTTCTCTCTTTCGAAAAGAATGGCAAGCATAGTTGGTCCACACACAATGACACAACTACTTGGAACATTCAAATTGGTCCAAGTAGCTGTCCAATAAATAAAGCAATTAATGTTAATAAATATTGCCTGGGCAAAAGTTATTTCAAAGAAAATTGGAGTTATTGGCTTGAGTGGGCCCCGCCATGGGGTTAATATAAAATCCACCCGAATAATTAGGTGAGTCACCCCATGTTAGAGTTAGGACCCGAAAATCAGCTGGATCTATTGTTCAAGTGGGGTCCACGATTGGAAAAACTATACATGAGAAAAGCTCATCCTTCAAATTTTGTTTACTCAGTTACCAAGTACTAGAGTTGTACACAAACCTAGCTAGCTCGAAATGCTTGCTCAGCTCGGCTTGTAAAAGCTTGGTTTAGCTCGATTCGGAGGGTGGTTCAAGCCAAGCTAAGCCGAATATGAGGGGTTGTTGGAAATTCGAGCCAAGCCCGAGCCTAACCTGAGCTTGGCTTGGCTTGGCTGGTAGAGGCTTGGTATATTTTTAAGTTAAAAATTTTATATATATATATATATATATAACTTAAATGCCTGCTCGCTATAGCCCCTTTTCTTTTTCTTTTCTTCCAGCTCCCACTCGCCCGCCCCTAAACCTAAAAGCCCAATCGCCTGCCCCTCCTTGCAGCCCCGGCCTGACCAGTGGCAGCGACCCCCTTCGATCGTCGGCATCATCTCCTCCCTCTCCGACTCTCCCTCATCTGAGTCATCTCATCTCTCTCCACTCTCCAGCCTGATAAGGTAATTAAGCTTGAAGCTCGGACAGGCTTGAAAGCTTAAAGCTCGGACAGGCTCGAAAGCTCGTCCAAACCAAGCCAAGTCCACCACCTGGGCTCGACGACCAAGCCGAGCCAAGCGCGAGCCTAGGTCACCCGCTGACCAAACCTAGCCGAATTAGGCAAAGCTCGGTTCGGCTCAACTCATGTACAACTCTACTCAGTACGCTCTCACCGTAGGAGTAAACTCTGTTGGGCTCACTGGGAATGTATGTAGTTTATCAACACTATCCATCCATTTTTCCAGATAATTTTAGGGGTTGAATCTAAAATTGGAGCACATCCAAAGCTCAAGTAGACCATGCCACGTGAAATAGCAGAAGTATTGATTTCCACCATTGAAACCTTCCTAATGCCTGCAGTGGTATTTATTTGTCATCTAACATTTTCATAAGATCACAAAAACATGGATGAAGGGAATAAATAAATATCAGCTTGATCTAAAACTTACGTTGAACCAATAATTTTTCACCGTCTAGTTCACACTTTTCCTGTGGTGTGGTCGACTTGAGATTTATATATGCTTCATTTTTTGGTCCCAAGCATAACATTATCTGTTAAGATGGATGGACGGAGTGGATAAAATAAGTAAATCATAGTGGACCCCACAAAGTTTACTCAGTACATCAACGGCTGGGTGAGAGCCCGTATCTTGAGGGGATTTTAATAGCGGAACTTCTCTCTTCTCTTTTCTCTCAATCTAAAATCTCTCCTGTTGGTAAAAAATAAAAATAGAACGTGGATTTTTTTGGCGGAAGCCTGGGGAGAAAATTTTTGCTACACCCGCTACTTGCGTACGCAAATCCCTGCCGCAGGTGAGTTCGCATCTCAAATGGATTTAAATGCTGTGAGAGCGAGCCTCTCCTCGTTTCTCTCTTTTCGAGAATCTCTGCCAATGTCAAGCAAAGGGACACCGATTTTTGGCGGAAGCCTTTGGCAGGGCTGGAACCTAGGTGGGGCCACCACGATGTTTGTGAGAAATCCACCCCGTCCATCCTTTATGTGGTGACATTTAGGATGTGAGACAAAAAACGAATCTGATTCAAGGCTCAAGTGGGCCGCACTAGAGGAAAAGGTAGGTAGGGAAATTACTACCGTTGAAACATCCCGGGTCCACAGTGATGTTTATATACCATCCATCCATACCGATCATATGGAAGTTCCCATGAGGTCGAGCTGTGTGGGCTCCACTTTGATGTGTGATGGGCATCCGCACCATCCATCCGATGCACCATTCCGTGGTTGGCCATGGGCCTAAAAATCAGTCCAATCCATGAATTGAGTGGGCCACACCATAGACAACAGTTAAGACTGATATCCACCCATTGAAGCCTTTATGATTATTTATTGGATCCACTGAGATGTGGTTGAGAAATCCAGCCCATCCATTGTGGGTGTCCCACTTTAAAAAGAGCTCACACCAAGTTTCAACCGTATCCAAAACTCAGGTAGGCCCTAAAAAGTGCTTTTAAAGGTTGTAGGCATGACTTTACACTGTTTCAGTTGGTATGGCCCACTTGAGTTCCAGATATAGCTGATTTTTGGGACATCCATACGCAATAGGGGTCCCACCAAATGCATGGTGTGGATGCCCATCACACATCACAGTGGGGCCCACACAGCTCACCATATATATATATATAGAGAGAGAGAGAGAGAGAGAGAGAGAGAGGGAGGGAGGAACTCAATTGTATTTTCTTTCCTCTTTTAATAAAATTTATTTTCCTGCAAACAGGGAAGGTAAGAAGCTGAAGAGAATTTCCAAATTGGAGGTTGGGGGAATTTCCAAATTTCTTTCTGGTCGAATTATCCGCAGCAGCCAATAGGCTTTTTGATTGGCATTGAGCTAACTTTTGTAATTTTTGTGCAACTGTTCACAAAGTACTAAAAGAATCTAAGGTTCTCAACTGAAAACTAGAAAAATTATAGGATGCTTCATGGTTGGGGGTGTCAATGGGCCGGGCTTGCACCTGAAAATCAGAATTTTGAATAGGGCCAGCCCGAAGGCCTGCCTGAAACAGCTGAAAACCCGGGCCGAGACCTACCCCAGGCCCGGCCCGTTGACTGCCCTATTCATGGTGCAAAGTCTTCAAAGCTGGTCAGTGCCATGTCCTTGAAGAGGGGAGGAATACATTTTTTAGAGATGTTTTTTTGCCATTCTCAACCTTAGCAAATCTCTTCCACTTTTAAAGCCCATCTTTGCAATATTTTGTGGGGAAGTCTGATCTTAACCATCCAAATCTTAAACAATCAAGCCCATTTGAAGAGGAAAAAAAATCCTTACTCATGCTAAATATAGATATCATTTTCAGACATAAAACATCACTTCTCTTCAATACATGGAATATTATAGCAACTGAGAATAAAGAAATTGAAAAGAATGGGAAATGAAACGTCCATAGCCCATCTTCAAGTTCAAGCATGGGGCTATGATGGTGGGCGGAAATATGAAAATGGAGCAAAGAATGTCTGTATGAATGTGAGGATGAGAAGAATCACAGCACCAATCAGGGAAATGATGGCCCATGGATTATTGAAGTACTTGTGCATCAAGCTTGCACGCCAAGCATGCCATGGGGTCCTGTGATACTGATCTAAGCCCTCAAAAACATCAGAAAGATAGAAATTGGAAGGATTATAGACTACATCTCTGCCAAGCTTGTTGAAGAGGTCAGCCACCTCTTCACTACTGCCCAACCCATGGTTGATGATTCCATTGTGGCAAAGAATCTCAACATCTTCTGCAGAGTTGATGAGAAAATCCATGAAGACAGTGTAATCCGAAATGTGGTTACTGCAATGAGAATAGCATTGTTCGAAGGTGATGAGGTTTAAGAGGAGCGAGTTGAATTCATCTCCAATGGATACACACGGAATTCTTAGCTCCCCTTTTCTGAATTCAATATCTAAGAAGTTACAATTAGTATATGCCTGGAACTTCACCCCTGCCTCGTGAAGTTTCATGGCGCATGGAAAATATTGTTTGCGTAGCACCTTCCCTTGGGTGTCAGGAAGGCGACTTGAGTGAAATAGGTGGAGCAAATGCTGGATTTGGTGATTGGAATTTGGATCGTCTTTTAATGTTGTAATTGGGAATATTGGCAGAACGTCCTTGAAGAAATCGAGTATGATCCTTCTGAGAGGGACACTTATTTGCAATGAAAAGTTCATTAGATCGAATAAAGGTTGAAGAACGAAGAATGGAATTTGGTTTTCGAGCAGCAACAAGTCACTCTTCAGCTTCTGCATGAGCCAGAGTTGGGTGAAGATGGGGTCATTTGTGATATCTGAAAGGTTGGTCCCCGGATGAAGTTGCTTGTCAATGGAGACCCCTTTGCGAAGGAGCTCGAGAATGAAGCAACCATCGACCACCATCATCTCAACAAATTCATTGCTGTTGAGGTTGATGGTTTCCGAATAACACTCCCGTGCAAGTTGCTCTAAGTCCTTGATGGCCATCAAAGACCTCTCCAATCCATTGTCGCCAGCTCGAGAGAGGACCTCACGTACGTACCTATATTTGTGCTCTTCCATGGCCTTGAGAATTTGGTTGCCCCGGTGGAATGGGCCTATAGAGAGTCTGAGGGGTGTAGGCCTCTGAGTGGGCTTCGCGGAAGCAATGGGGGACTCTGTAGATGGAACACGAAATATTGCTTGCGGACGCTTTTAGTATTTGCGGCTCGGAATGGATCTTCTCTTTCAATGATCTCAGCCATGTTGGATCTAGATCCATGGTCTGAATGGAAATTGGTGAACTGCTTCCTGCCATTTTTAGATTTTTGATAATGTAGGATCCATTACCCAAGTGAAGCTTTTTTATACTACAATGATAAAAATCTACAACCTACTTTAGTTGTTCGCGTGCAACAAGCGGAGAACTTTGATACTCTGTAAGCGTGATGGTTGATTTACATGCAACTAAAAATTGTATGACTACAGCGACTCAAAGGGCTTGTGAAGACAAGATTGATAAAGAAAGCATATCTATATATCTAATTTTTAATTGCATGTAAATAAAAAATTGATAAAGAAAGCATATATACACACACACTCTTTAGTTGCTTGCGTGCAACAAGCGAAATCGGATTGCGTGCGGAGTTAAACTCTGTTGGGCCCATCTAGAATGTATGTGCTTTATCTATTCCATCTATATGTTTTTCCAGCTCCGTGATGTTTATTTGTCATCCAACCTGTTCATAAGATCACATGGACATGGATGAACGTAAAACACAAATATCAGCTTGATCCAAAACTTCTGTGTCCTCCGAGAATTTTTCAATGTTAGACATTCAGTTCACACTTTTCCTGTGGTGTGGTTCACTTTAGATTTTGATAGGCTTCTTTTTTTGGCACCATACCTAAAATTATCTGTTAAGATGGATGGACGGAGTGGATAAAATACATATATCATGGTGGGCCAACAGAGTTTACTCCGCACGCAATCCGCTTCCGAGTTCCTCACTACGCAATCCGCTTCCGCAACAAGCGGAGAGCTTTGATGCTCTGTAAAAGCGTGATGGTTTATACTTCCCATGAGGTCGAGCTGTGTGGGCCCCACTGTGATGTGTAACGGACATCAACACCTTCAGTTAGATGAAACATTCCATGGTGGGCCACCTTCTTAAAAATAAGGTCAATCCATGACTTAGGTAGGCCACACCATATATAACAGTTGAGAGGGGTTAACCACCCATTAAAATTCTCATGATTGTTTATTGGGCCTACTGAGATGTGGTTCATAAATCCAGACCATCCATTGTGTGTGTCCCACTTGGATGAGGGGTCAGACCAAATTTCCGCAGCATTCAAAACTCAAGTGGGCCCCACCAAGTGGTTTTAGATGTTTTAGACATGTCTTGACATAGTTTTAGATGGTATGACCCACCTTAGTTCTGTATACGGCTGATATTCAGGATATCCCAAAAACTAAAAGGGCCCCATCGAATGGACGGTGTTGATGTCCGTTACACATCACAGTGGGGCCCACACAGCTCGACCTCATGGAAAGTTCCCATGAGGTCGACCTCATAGTAACATTTCCCACATATATATATATATATATATATATATATATATATATATATATATATATATATATATATATATATATATATATATATATATATATATATATATAGGGGCACTCTTAAGTCCATCCGGTTGGACTATACCTCAGGTCCAACCAGCTTGGATGCCACTCATTTGGGGCTGAATTTTAATGCATTTAATTTACCTTTAATTAGGAGAGAGAGCACTTATGCATGGCATTTATTACCATTACGTTTAAAGAAGAAAATCACATTATACTGTGGGGCCCACCATGAGGTTTGTGAGAAATCCATCTCATCCATCCATTTTGCTGGATCATGTTAGGACATCCGACAAAAAAATGGGATAGATCCAAAAACTCAAGTGGACCTACGGCTGGAAAAAATGGTAGGGAAATTCCTATCATTGAAACCCCCCTAGGGTCCACTATAATATTTATATATCATCCATACCATTAATAAGGTTATTCCTACTGGGATGAACTGAAAACACAAAATTATTAGCCACAATAAAAACTTCTGTGACCACATAAATGTTGCAAAGGTGGACGTTCAATCCTCATTATTTCTAATCGTGTAACCCAGTTACGTCTTGGATCTGCCGAATTTTTTGGTCCATGCCCTAACATGATATATAAAAACGAATGGATGGGATGGATTTCCCACAGATATCACGTTGGGTCCCACCTAGCATCGTGTGGAATGCTTTAGTTGGCTATCTTCCTTTTTACTATTCGGTGCTACTTTGAAAGGTGTGAAAGAAAAAATTTCCCAAAAAAAATCTCTCGTGAACCCTTTGGCGTGGATGGACGTGGCTTCTGATAATAACCTACCGTAGAGCCACTATGATGGATGTGCCTTATATCCACGCCGTCCATCCATTTTAACAGCTTATTTTAGGGCATGATCCCAAAACTTAAGCATATCTAAATCTCATATGGACCAACTAAAAGTGGCGATTGAATCCACAGTATTAAAAACTTCTTGGGGCCACCGAAATTTTTAGTTGCCATCCAACCTGATGATGAGGTTAGAACTGGATGGAGGGATCACACAAATTGGCCTGATCCGAAACTTTTATTCCCCACAAAAGTGAAAGGTAGTCATCTCTCTCTCAACTATTTATGTTGGTGTGGCGGTCTTAAATCAAAGGCCATCCTGGTTTTTCGGCTTTAGGCCTAAGGAGGGATTACATATCTAATAGTTGGAGTGGATCTCAGATATATGTATCATGGTGGGCCACTTCAAATGCAAGCGTGGGCATCTCAATTTTTTTTTCTACTAGGATTGCGTACTTAGCACGCAACAATAGTATGTTGCGGGAAAAGCTTTGTGGGCCCGGCATGATTTATGTGCTTTATCCATACCGTTCATATATTTTTCCAGTTTATATAAGGGCATTAGCCCAAAAATGAGGCAATTCCAAATCTGAGGCCAACCACACCACAGGAAACATGGTGATTGAACGCCCACCATTAAAAACTTCTTCAAGCCCATTGTAATGTTTATTTGACATCCCACCTGTTGATTAGGTCGCACAGACCTGGATGAAGGGAAAACACAAATAACAGCTTGATCCAAAACTTTTCTATCCCCCAAGAAGTTTTTAATGGTGGGCATCCATTCACCTTTGTTTCCTATGGAATGGTCCACCTGGGATTTGAATCTACCTAAATTTTTGGCTCATGCACTAAAACGAACAAGAAAAATGGATGGATAGTGTGGATAAAACACATACATGGTGGGGCCCACAAAGCTATACCAGCGGCACACGATACCCTTGCTATGTGATGTTACCCTATTGCCTTCCATTTGAATTTTAGTAGAAGTCCACCCTCATATTTGATGTGGCCCACCATGATATGTATCTGAGATCCTCTCCAACCATAAGATATGTAATCCTGCCTTAGTCCTGAGGCAGAAAAATTAGGTTCATCTGTGATTTAGGTTGGCCACATGAAGGTTATAGTTTAGAGGATAAGAGTGGACACACACACCTTTTCCAATCATGTAGTCCATTTGAATCATAGATGTGACTGATTTTTGGTACTTGGGCTTAACATAGGGTGACACACCTATTGAACAGAGTAGATTTCACATAAACTCTATGGTAGGGCCTACCTGAGCAGAACCCTTTTCATTTCCTTCTTTATTTAGTCTTATTTATGGCCATTACTAACATTAATTAGCTCCACCTTTACCAAAGTGGTTGGACGTCCAACCGGTTGGACTTGAGAGTTTCTCATATATATATATATATAGAGGCACTCTCAAGTCCAACCGGTTGGACCACAGTTTGCAGTCCACCCAGTGGATTACTCCCCATCTGTTAAGCTCTTGTTACATCCAATCCTCCTAATAGGTTGGCCCCACCATGAGGAACAATTCATAC
Source organism: Liriodendron chinense (assembly GCA_003013855.2). Lineage (NCBI taxonomy): Eukaryota > Viridiplantae > Streptophyta > Magnoliopsida > Magnoliales > Magnoliaceae > Liriodendron > Liriodendron chinense. Next base: position 11,523,322 of record ML058461.1, on the reverse strand, counting down.
AAAAATCAACTTCATCCACTAACCCAGTGTACCACACTAAAATTTTTCTATTAATCAATGGCTATATACTATTTTCTATATTGTAGCTGACATAATAATTGGATAAGGCTGATTTTTGCATTAGAAGATCATCATGGTGGGGCCAACCTACTAGGAGGATTGGATGTCACAAGCACTTAAGAGGTTTAGAGAAATCAACTGGGTGGACTGCAAAATGTGGTCCAACCGGTTGGACTTGAGAGTGACTCATATATATATATATATATATATATATATATATATATATATATATATATGAGAGAGAGAGAGAGAGAGAGGGAGGGAGGTTGCACAGGTTTGCTGAAAAACGTAGCGAAGCTAGCTATACATTCACTTCGGCACAATTTCCTTCAGAAAGGGATAAATTTGTCAATGAATCGGGCTGGTCCAATGGGCTCCTAGGCTTGGCCTGGTGTATTTGGCCCGGAGGACTGGGTTCGGGCCTTAAACAGGAGCCCGATTCGAAATTGGGCCGGGCTTGGACTTAACAATCCAAAAGCCTGTTAGCCCGGCTCAGCCCATTAGCCCGTTAATTTTTAAATAAATTCAAATTTAAAAAGTAAATTTTTTCCCTCCCATTTCAAATTAAAAAATAACAAAAAATCATAACTTTTTTTAAAATCTATTAGTTTATTAATATAACAAAAATGATTTGAAACTTCTCCATCAGCTCTTTTGAAATACCCATCAGTACTACAATGCAGTTCTCTGCTCTGGAAGAACTTCAAGATGAGATCCGTAATTTCTTTCATGGAGAATGCCAGCTTCAATTTGAGCTCCAACTCACTGTATTTTGATTACAAAAACCTCTTTTCAAGATCCAGCTCTTTGGCAGTGGCTTCTCCAACATTTCCAATATCTTTCTGTTGCTTGGCAGTTTTTTGGAGGCTTAGCATTTGGGTATGGCAGTTGACTATTTTCTGGAGGCTTGGATACCATATTGTTGTTGTGCAGCACGCCAATAACGTCGGTGAACTGAGATCCAATCTCCGGTCTCACCCACAAACGATAAACAGGAAGAAATAATAACTATGAGTAGAATCTAAGCAAACCAACAATTCACAAGACATAATTGACGTGGAAAAACCCCAACAAGGGTAAAAAAACCACAGGTGCAAACTTTCACTATGAAGAAAATGAAGTTACAAGTAATACACTTTCCTTCTCCGATGCTCCTATGCACAGAGATGGCCCTTTTGCTAACCCTCTCGCCTCTTTTTCACCTTGGACGTATAAAAACCCTAATCCCATAGCCTAATCTCGGATTACAACCCTTTTTATAATAAAACCTGAAAATAAAGCCCAAAATAGGAAGCCCCACACTTAACTTCAGGGTTGGTCGGGCTTGGTCGGGCTCTCGCCCAAACAGAAAAACGTCCAGTAAGTTACAGGCTAAATCATCCGATTATCGGGCTCCCGATCAGTTTGACCATCGGGAGCCCGACTGTTTACAGAACAGTCTAGAGACAACCGTCTCAATCACATGAATATCGGGCGCCCGATCCACTGACTGTCCGAGCGCTCGACCATGCCTGGTGTGATTTAGCTCCACACTCAACAATCTCCCACTTGGAGACACATCACTATATGATCCTTCGTCTTCTACATCTGGAGTGCACCACCTCCCCGTCTTCAAGCCTGAAGACTAATCAAAGCTGAACAGAGCTTCAGCTTCTCCTGTGTGACCGCCTTGGTTAACATATCTGCAGGGTTCTCACTTGTATGAATCTTCTCCAGAGCAATTGATCCATTTTCTAGTAACGAACGTATGAAGTGATATATGATGTCAATATACTTGGTCCTTGAATAGGTATGGTTTAGTTATTAAATAAATGCTACTATTATTTGTATTTCTGTAATTATTACTTTAGTAACGCTTGAAAATTCGTGCTCGGGCGGTATATTCGGGCATTGAATTTCAGAGTGTTACAGTCCATGTTGAGAAACCTAAACGCTTTTGTGAAAGGAAAAAAGCATAAAGTATATCGTCTGAAGAAAGCCTTATATAGATTAAAGTAGGCCCCACGTGCCTGGAATGTATGTATTGACAACTATCTTCAAGAAAATTGTTTCGCTAAATGTCCACATAAGTATGCAGTCTATATTAAAAAGAATACTCATGGATAAATGCTTATAGCATGCCTATATGTTGATGATTTGTTATTTACAGGAAACAGTCAACAAATGTTTCATCAATTTAAGCATGTCATGTTTAGGGAGTTCGAGATGACTGATGGCGAACTTATGTCATTCCTAGGCATCGAAATACGACAATTACCTGACGGTATCTTCATATCTTAGAAGAAGTATGAGAATGAACTACTCAAAAAATTCATAATGACCGATTGTAATGTTATAAATTCATCTGTTTCAACAGGCTTAAGATTGACAAAATAAGGAAAAGGAAGAATTGTGGATCCGACTCTTTTAAAGAGTTTGATCAGAAGTCTACACGAAAGCACTAAAAGAATCTCTTTGGCTTGCTGTAAAAAGAATCCTAAGGTCTATTAAAGGAAGCGTGAATTTTAGTCTTTTCTATTCATATGATGATGAAGTAAAGCTGCATGGATATTCAGACAGTGATTGGGGAGGTGACCAAGATGAAATTAAAAGCACCACGGGATATGTTTTCTTTCTCGGGGTTGATGACATTTACATGGAATTTAAAAAAGCAAAGTGTTGTTGCCATATTCACATGTAAAGCTGAATATGTGGCAGTTTCATCCACTATTTGTGATGCAGTATAATTGAAGAATCTTCTAAAAGAATTAAAGCATCCACAATTATATGCATGGATAACAAGTTTGCTATAAAACTTACTAAGAACCCAATGCAACATGGAAGAAACAAGCATATTGACACCATGTTCCATTTCTTATGAGATCATGTAAGTTAGATGAGGATAAAATTGGTGTATTATAATACAACAAAACAAGTGGCAGGCATCTTTACTAAGGCTTTGCTGACTGATGCATTCAACAGATTAAAGGAGAAGCTTGGAATGAAGATGCTTTTATTTTGAAGGGGAGTGCTGGAGGTTGCAAACCAAAGTAACCATCAACCAGCAACCGTTATAGATAGAAAACTTCAAAGAAACTGTAATAGATGACATTGGTTCTCAAAAGATCACATTGAAGAAGTTGTAACAGCTGACCTTTAGGGAGAATAAAGTTAAATAGAGCTAAAGTTGCCTTTGTTCCTGCATCTTAATTACGTTCATGTATAGAGTCTATAAAAGGAGTACTATGTAGTCATTTTGATATCACTTAATAAAAAATCTAGCAATAAGAATACAATGATAAGAATATTTTAGTTTCTTCATTTCTTGTGTAGTTATTTTGAATTTTCTCTCAAGACTTTGTAAAGCTAACACTTCCTCACTGTATTTTGATTCCAAAAACCTCTTTTCAATATCCAACTCTCTTGCAGTGGCTTCTCCAACATTTACAAGATCTCTCTGTTACTTGGTAGTTTTCTGGAGGCTTAGCATTCGGGTATGGCAGTTGACTATTTTCTGGAGGCTTGGAGACCTGATCGTCCCAATATTCTTGCCCACCATATGCTATGGTGCTCTCTCTCTCTCTCTCTCTCTCTCTCTCTGGTAGCAGAGATGGTGAGGTGAGCAAGAGCAAAATGAGTGGCTGGATAGATCTCCTCCATTTATCCACGAAGCTTTTACAACAAGCTGCTCCTTCCGCTCAACTCCCTCCTCTCTAGGTCAGGTCCTCCCTTTCCCATTCTACCCCTCCAATCCATTTTATTTACACTCAAACCTTCAAAATTAATCCCATTTACTTTTAGCCACAGAACGATTTTTTTTTTGTCCCTTAGAAATCTTTGCTTCTTCTTTTTTTTTTTTTAGGTCATGCAACGCACCCTGTTAGCTGGGTAACGCACCCACATGGTTAGTCAAGTGATGCACCCACCCATGGGTGGGGTTAGTGTGTCTCCTTAGCACTCGAACATGAGACCTACTGTTGAAATGCCTAGGCATCTTCCAGCTAGGTTAGCAAGCGAGACACGAAAGAAAAAAAAATCTTTGCTTACTTGTTGATTTTTTTTACTCATCAACGAAATGGTTAGGATTGGTTGATTAGTGTGATTTCAATAATATTCTCCATCCACAATCTACCTCTCAATTTGGATGGTTTGGATAGCCTAGGTGGTTACCATAAGTGAGTAGGTCAATTTTTTAAAACGGAGGTAAAATATAACAGGATGGTCTAACGCTTATCTGAAACGACTGTGGGTTTCGGTGAGGCCTTGACTGTGGGCCCACCTATATGTATGTGTTGTATATCTACGTCATTTATTCATTTTTAGCTCATTTTAGAGTATGATCCTGAAAATGAAGTAGAACTGAAGCTCAAGTGGACCACACCACAGGAAATAGTGGTGATTGAAGGGGGGTGGGAGCATTTGTGTTTTCCCTTCATCCAGGTCCGTGTGACCTTATCAACAGGTTGGATGGCAAATAAACATTACGGTGGGTCTTAGGAGGTTTCTATTGATGGGCACTCAATCACTACTGTTTCCTATAGTCCAGAGATTTAAATCTGGTTCATTTTTGGACTCATGCACTAAAATGAGCTAGCAAAGCTGACGAATGTAGGGCTGTCAATGGATCGGATCATGGTCCGAATCGGATCGGATTGGGATCATTAATCAGATCAATAAATCAGATATGGATCGAAATCTTTGATCTGTTTAATAATTGGATCAGATTCGGATCAATCCCACTTTGATCTGATAATGATCCGATTATAGAGGGTATGAAAGGAAAAGAAGAAAAAAACCTAGGTTGCACTAGTTTTTTTTTATCGGATTTATATAAAGGAGTACTAGTTTTGATTGGATTGGATTCGGATCGGATTGGATTCGGATCAGATGTAGGGATTCAAAAATTTAAACGGATTGGATCAGATTGTGATCCGATTCGGATTATGTAAATTCTTAATCAGAACAGATTCGGATCAACACTGATTTGGTTTGAATCCGATCCGTTGACAGCCCTAAATGAATAGCATGGATATACAATGCATACATCAAGGTGGGCCCACAGTAAGGGCCTCACCAAATCCACTCCCCCATGATGTATGTGTTTTACCCATGCAGTCTGTCCACTTTGCCCGACCATTTTAGGGTAGATCCCAAAATTAAAGCATATCCAGAACTCAAGTAAACCACACCACAAAAAACCGTGGGGATAATAACGTCTACCATTGAAACTTTCCTAAGGTCCACAATGATGTTTATTTGCCGTCCAACATATCCATAAGGTCACATAGACCTGGATGAAGGGAAAATAGAAATATCAGCTTGATCCAAAACTTCCGTGACCTCAGGGAGTTTTCAAGGATAGGCATTTAATCCCTATGGTTTCCTATGGTCCCCTTAAGGTTTGGATATGCTTTAATACAGGGCTCATGGCCTAAACTGAGCTGGCAAAACATATGGACAGCATCAATAAATCATATAAATCATGGTGGCCCCACATAGTCCTGACACGATATAGGCACTCAAAAACTGTTATGCAAATAAACTCAATCTAAATTGGCTAAATTTTGGAACTCATTTTTATCAAGTCACAGTCCCAAATCAGATCCGTTGCATAATCCTTATCTGATTCATCTTTACTCATTTGTTGAAATAGGACCGTCGTTGAAATAGGACCGTCCCAGAAATGTCCACCAGATAATCAAATAGGGTAACTTTTTTTTTTTGGCTACCTCTATGACTGTAATTTGAATTACTTATGCCATGATTACAATTTATATGTTACCTTTAAGTTCCTGCATATCAACCATCCTACTCTGTTAGAGTATCAAAGCTTTTTCTGAAGAGACAAGGTAGAAAAATAAAAGAATCCTGAGTGTCCTAATTGGATTGGCATATTTATTGCTTGCCCGCTTTGGCCTATAAAAATCATGGTATTCCTTAATAGTAAGGGTGGCCATATTACCATTACAATACGCGCTATAACAGCCATTATGTTTTTTTTTTTCCTTCTTCTTTTTCTTTTTCTGTTTTAGAAAAAATAGAAAAAGACCTGTATCAACTTCATAACAGACGGTTATGTATCACCCTTTTCTACAATGGCTGTTATTGGCAACAGTTGCCACGGTTACCATTATGTAATAGCTGTTGCGACACACCTTGATAAAGACAAAGTAAAACTCTAATCACTTTTCAAAGGCTCTCAAGGCTGTTTTGATTCAGTGACACAGTGAGAAAGGAAGCAATGTTTCTCAAGAAACCATCTTTCTTTCGTTTGGAAATAAAAAAATCACAGGAAATCGAGGGAATTTTAATTTCGCTAATTTTTCCGTCAAAAGTAATCTTTTATTTTTAAATTAAACCCCTATGAAAGTAGGTTTCCTTTACCTCATTTTCTCTGCCTTCCATTCCTCAATGACACCTTTATTACCCATGTAGGTTTGTATGGGAAAAGCTCCATGGACCCATCATGACATATGTGTTTCATCCATGCTGTCCATCCATTTTGCCCACTCATTTTAGGACAGGAGCCCAAAAATGAGGCAGATCAAAATCTCAGGTGGACTACACCACAGGAAACAGTGGTAATTAAATGCCCACCATTAAAAACTTCCTGGGGTCACGAAAGTTTTGGATCAAGCTGATATTTGTGTTTTCCGTTCATACAGGTCCGTGTGACCTAATCAACCGGTTGGATGTCAACTAAACATTACAGTGGGCCCTAGAAAGTTTTTAATGGTGGGTGTTTGATCACCTGTTTCCTATGATGCGGTCTACCTGAGATTTTGATCTGCCTTATTTTTGGGCTGGCAAAATTGATGGACGGTGTGGATAAAGCACATACATCACGGTGGGCCCACATATCCTTTCCATCCTTGACAAGCACGGACGTGCAACTGGGGGTGTCACTAAACGTATCTTAAAGAAACTCTTCACATATATTCTTATTGTTTTGAAAATGCAAGGGATGGTATAACTTTTGTTAATTAAGTTTCACGTAACCATATTCTCTATGTCAAATCCACATATGTGGAGCCAGTATAATTCGTCTCATCGGTTCATCTGGTGACTCTCAAAGGAATACTTTCAGAATATTAATTATTAATTAAAGACTTGAAGTTAAGGCCAAAAGAGTTTCTTAAGAAAATTTAATTTGCCAAACATATAATTTAAAAGCAAACCCCAATTTCCTTGAGGAAATGTTATTGATAAACAAATATGAGAAAAAGTACTTCCTTTTCCACGCGTTCTTAGAAACAAGGTTTCTTGGGAAATACAATTTCCTTTCCTGCCCTCTCCGCATATTCAAGGACGCGGATTGCGTCCAACCCCTTGTCGGACCTTTAAGCATCCGACTAGATCTAAGCGAGCTCCCACCATGATGTATCAGTTTATCCACGCCGTCCACTCATTTTCTGAGATCATGTTAAGAGATGGGCACAAAACTGAGGTAGATCCAATGGTGACTCTTGCATTTAATGCAACTTGAAATTGTGATTTGTACATTTAATGCAACCCAAGGTCACTATTTGGTGTGGTCGACTACAACGTTGGATTTGACTCATTGTTGGGTTCATTCCTTAACATGACCTTATAAGAGGGATGAACAGCTTGGATAAACTGATACATCACACTGGGAACCCAAACAGTTTTGGTTAGACGCTTAAAGGTCCAAGGTCGGACGCAATCCGCGTCCCATATTCAAATAGGCCCTTAGGGGGTGTTTGGGGTATATAGTATTAGATGGGATTAGGTGGGATGAAATTGCATTTGGTTCCATGCAAATTTCACGTGATGTTTGGAGAGGATGGGAGGCTTGGGATTAGGTTGAATGGAATTAGAGCTGTACACAAACCGAGCTAGCTCGAAAAGCTCGCTCGGCTCGGCTCGAAAAAGCTTGGTTCGGCTCAATTTGGAGGGTGGAATTCAAGCCAAGCTAAGCCAAGCCAAGCCGAATATGAGGGCTTGTTGGAAATTCGAGCCAAGCCCGAGCCTGACCTAAGCTCAGCTCGTAGAAGCTCGGTATATTTTTAAGTTAAAAATAATATATATATATATATATATATATATATATATATATATATATATATATATATATATATATATATATATATATATTATAACTTAAATGCCCGCTCGCCCTAGCCCCATTTCCTTTTCTTTTCTTTTCTTCCAGCACCCACTCACCCGCCCTTAACCCTAAAAACCCAATTGCCCGCCCCTCCCTGCAGCCCGACCTGACCAGCGGCAGCGACCCCCTCCGACCGTCTGCATCATCTCCTCCCACTCTGGCTCGAAATGAGTAGGCTCGAAAGCTCGAATCAAATTCAGGCTCGAAAGCTTGAAGCTCGGACATGCTCGAAAGCTTGAAGCTCGAACAGGCTCGAATTCAGCTCGAAAACTCGTCCAAACCAAGCCAAGCCCGCCATCTAAGCTCAAGGACCAAGCCGAACCAAGCTCAAGCCTAGGTCGCTCACTAACCAAACCGAGCCGAACTGGGCAAAGCTCGGTTCAGCTCGTGTACAACTCTAGATGGAATTGCACTTGATCCAATGTGGGATTTCTATGGGATTTCAAAATCCCACACACGTGGGCCCCACATTGATGTATGTGTTTTATTCATGCCGTCCATCCATATAAGTCCTTTATACATGACACTATGGTTATATACAAGGGATTTTGCTCAATCCAATGGTTTTCCCATGGTAAGTATTTGATCCCAAACATGGGATTGGATATGAAAATACCATGGGATTACCGAACATGTAATCATTGTGCAATAAATGATGTTAATCCTAGCTAATACCATGCCATCCCTTCTGATACCATGCGCCAAACAAGCCCTAGGGTCACAGGAGCTTAATTTAAGGGATGGATCTCTCTTGTTTCCCTTGGGGACATGCTTTTAAAGGTACATGCTAATTAATGCCGATTGAAATTTCCAAACAATTTTTCCTACTTAGTGCTTTGGATCCATTAATGTGATTTGATATTTATTATTAATCATGGGTGGTTTTAGCATGTTCAAATCAATGCATATTAATCATGGGTTGTATTTTCTTGATCTTTCAAAAGAAGAGAACATGTTTAGCTTGTGTCAATTATGTGTTAGGGAACGGTTGATCATCCTCTGGAGTTGGAAAGATTTAAACAATTAATCAATACATGTAATATGTGTATATTTAATGAAGTGCCATAGCCCTTTTTATTTATTTATTTATTTTATGCACACACCCTAACACCTACACACACCACAATGGGTACTTGAACTCATGACCATTTTTTTTTTATCACATGCATTGACAAAGGCCTTGCACACTCATACCACAATGGATGCTCGAACTAGGGCTGTCAACGAATCGGATCTTGGTCCGGATTCGCTCTGATTTTACCGAATTCAGATCAATGGGTCAGATCTGAATCAAAGATTTTGATCCGCTTAATAATCGGGTCGGATTCGGATCGATCTCGATCCGCTCCGTAAATGATCCGACTAAGTAAGAGTATAAAAGGGAAAAAAAAAAAAAAAACCTAAATCCCTAATGCATGGTTCTGCCCCTTCTCAAATTTGTCGCCCCTCTCAAATCTGTCTCCCTCTCAATCTCATCACTAATCTCTCAAATCAGCTACCTCTCTCTCCCTCTCTCTGAATCCATGCATCTCTCTCTCTCTCTCTCTCCTTCTCCGGATGGCCCGTCGGCCGCCAGAGATAGGGGTGGGTGCATTCCTAGCTAACAGGGGTGAGTGTGTTGCCTGGGTCGGATCAAAGTCGGATCAGCCCAATCTTATTTGGGTTGGGTTTCGGATCAAATGTTTAGAGATCTGTCGGATTTCGGGTCGGAGTCGGATCATCTGAATCATAAATCAGGTCGGATTCGGATCAGCCCCGATCTGCTCGAAATCTGATCCATTGACAGCCCTAGCTAGAACCCATGACCTCATGTTGAAACTATTGTGAGTCTACCACTAAGCTATAGGGTCGCAGGCACTCTACCCATGTCCTTAGTGTTGAAACTCTTGTGAGTCTACCACCAACAGTAAGGACCCAAGTGCCCAGGTGCTTAACTTTATTTTGTTAAATTTTCATGATTTACTATATTCCCTCGAAAATATTATACTTTGTGGTAAATTTCCATGATCAAAACACCATTTTTTTTTCCCCCTTCAGTTAGTCATGCAACCCACCCACCCAGTCAGTCATGCAATGCACCCACTAGTGCTGTCGGCAGCGTGGATATGTCACCACTGATGGATTTGGATATTTCACCACTGATGGGTTTCGAGACCGAGATCCCTTGTTGAAACTCCGTAGAGTCTACCAATGGGGCAAGGCCCAGAACCCAAACGCCTATGCCTTCACCCACAGGCATTTTAATCCATCTAATGGTTGTTTCTTTGGTTTTCTTCACTTTAATATCATGGCCTATGTTTACCCCAAAAAAAAATAATAATAATAATAAAATAAAATAAAATGAAAGGTCATCTTGGACATCATCTTGTTTGCATGCGCATGAATGTGTGTAAGCCGTAATGAGGCGACTGCAGCGAGAATAGCACTTGGGAGAACATGTTGGTTTGATGGTAAAGGTGGAATCCCTTTCTATTACTTCTCTCTTTTTGGAACTTGATATCTGAAAGTTATTAGCTTTGCTCTTGTGAACTTCACCGCATCACGGAGTTCTGTCCCTGCTCTCGTGATGGGGGTGGATTAGGATTAGGTGTGGCTCTTACCATGGGGCCCACCTTGATGTATGTATTCTATATCCACGCCATCCATCCATTTTGAAAGATCATTTTAAGGCATGAGCCCAAAAATATAACATATCCAAATCTCAGGTGGACCATACCATAAGAAACAGTGGTGACTGATCATTAAAAACTTCTTGCGGACCACAAAAGTTTTGTATCAAGATGATATTTGGTTTTCCGTTCATCTAAGTTGTATGACCTTATCAAGAGGTTGGATGGAAAATAATCATCACGGAAACATTATGCTGGGCCCTAGGAAGTTTTTAACGGGCCTTCAATCACCACTGATTCTTGTAGTATGGTCCACCTGAGATTTGGATCTGCTTCATTTTTTGGATCATGCCCTAAAATAATCTGGAAAAAGGGACAGTGTGGATGTAGAATACATGCATCAAGGTGGGCCCCACTGTAAGGGCCCCTTATGTATTCTGATACCTCGTTTAAGGATCACCTTCTATTCGGATATTTGGGCCGTGATTGGAATTCTTCCTTGCTTCTTAGGGCTTCTGCCATTTGGGCTGGCATTTGTGATACCTTGAGATTTGGTCAGTTTATTCTATTCATCTCCATGGATTAATTGTGGACTTGTTCAAAGTGGAGTGGAGCTGCAGCATTTGAGATTTAGTCATCTTTAGTTCTTCATATTTTATTTTTTATTTGCATTTTACGCACCCACACCAGATGGGCACTCGATCCCCTTATCTCAGTGTTGAAACAGAGTCTGTCTACCACTGAAGCCATGGAACTGGACCCAGTCTTTTGGTTTTATATATTAGCCATTATTGAGCCTTTGGCCTTGGTCTCTTCGTTTGTTATGGGTCTAATGGCTTAGTTCATGTCGGTATGTGTCTCCATACTCAAGTGGTAGTTAATGGAAATAAGTCATGGAAACTGGGGAGTCGGTATCAATTTAATCTGGATTGGTCCATCTATAATCCCACAAACCACATTTTCTAGACGAACTAGAGCTAATCTGAATCAATCCAGTAAAATAAATTTATTTTTCAAGTGATTCTATTGTCAAGCGTACCAAATCCAAATTTCTTTTTGATCAAATGATCTGCCAGCAGTCAATACTCCAGCGGTAACAAAAATGTATTGTTGCTGCCTTGCTAGGCTTTTCTATTGGAATTGGAACTGACTTTCATAATTTTGTTGTAACCGTTCACTAAGTCCTATAAGAAATTAAGGACACTCAGCTAAATACTTGAAAAAGCTAAGATGCTCCATGGCGTGAAGTCCTTGAAGCTTATCAGCAACGTGTGGTTGAAGAAGTGATCAAGGATGACATGTGCATGAAGAAGTGAAAGATGACATTTGCGAGAGACATTTTTTTGCCATTCTCAACCGTGGGAAACCACTTCCACTTTTACAGCCCATCTCTGCAATTAGGGCTGTAAATGGTCGGGTTTAGCCAAAATCAGACCCACCCATTTACTAAATGGGTATGGGTCTAAATTTTAGATTCAGACCCTTTTACTAAATGGGTGGGTCTGTGTCAGGTCCGAGTCAACCCATTAGACCCATTTATAAATGGGTCTAGGTCTGGTAGAGGGAGATCCACCCAGACCCGTTTATAAATGGGTCAGGTCTAATGGGTCTGGGTTTGGATCTAGTTTGCAAGCATTTTTACAAAGCTTAAAACCGGGTCCGGACGGGTCTGGACTTGAAACATAGACCTGGGTTCGGGTCAGGTCGGGCCAAATATAAAGGAAACTAGACCCAGACCTGTTTAGCAAATGGGTCTATTCTTGGACCCAGACCTGTAACATTTAACAAATGGGTCGGGTCTAAATGGGTTGGTTCTGGGTACCCCATCGGTCTGCTGACCCATTTACAGCCCTATCTGCAATAGGAGCTTCAGTTCTGTTGGGAGTCTGATCTTAATCATCCAAATCTTCAACAAACAAGCACATTGGAAGATGAAAAAAAAAAATCCTTTTACACATGAAAGGACTCGTCCACTGGAGAAGCTAAATACAGAAATCGTTTTCAGACATAATACACCATTTTTCTCGAATACATGGAACATTGAGTCACTGAGAAACAAGAAATTAAAAAGGATGACCTTGATGGTGGGGTATGTACGTTCAGGCGATCTATCCTAACATTGATTGGGAAATGAAACGTCCATAGCCCATCTTCAAGTTCAAGCATGGGCCTATGATGGTGGGTGGAAATATGAAAATGCAGCAAGGAATGTTTGCATGAATGCAAGGACAAGGAGAATCACAGCACCAATCAGGGAAATGATGGCCCATGGATTATTGAAGTACTAGTGCATTAAGCTTGCATGCCAAGCATGCCACGGGGTCTTGCAATACTGATATAAACCCTCAAAAACGTTAGAAAGATAGAAATCATCGGAATCGATGGTTACATCTCTGCCGAGCTTGTTGAAGAGATCAGCTACCTCTTCATCGCTGCCCAACCAGTGATTCCATTGTGGTATAAAATCCCAAGAGCTGCTGCAGAGTTGATGAGACAATCCATGAAGTTGGTGTAAGTCGTAATGTGCAATGCAATCAGGTTTAGGAAGAGTGAGTTGGTATCATCCTCAATGGATAAAGGAGGAATTTCTACGACCCCTTTTCCAAATTTGATATCTAAGAAGCTATTAGCATTACTTGCCTTGAAATTCACCCCTGCCTCGCAAAGCTTTGTCACACATGGTGTCCTCAAATTCCAGGCTTCTTGATTTAGTTTCTTCCCTCGGATATCGGGAAGTGTAATTCGGATTTGTATTGGCATTCAGATTGTCTTCTACTATTTTAGTGGTTAGCTTTGGTACTATATCCTTGAAGAAGTGAAGAACCTCACCGAATAAATTGTATATTAATTGATTGATTAAATAAAAACGGAATTATATAAAACTAAGCCTTAAGTATCAGACTTCAACTTACTATAAGTAGAAAGTCTCTCAATCCTACTAGAATTCCACTCCTACTCAAACTCAAATTCCTAGAAAACTCAATTTAGTATAAATAGTAAGTCTATCATGCTACTAGAATTCGAGCTACTCAAAATCTTCCGCAGGCTGCGTGAAGATGGGGTCATTTGTGTTATCCAATATTCCAAACTCCCTCGAGAATGAAGCAACCATCGATGGTTTCCGAATAACACTCGTGCAAGTTGCTCTACTTCCTTTATGGCTATCAAAGACTTCTCCAAGAGAGGTTTTCTCGTACGTACCTACATTTGTGCTCTTCCATAAGGGGTGTAAGCTTTTTCATTGGCTTCGCAGAAGCAACGGGGTGCTCTGTAGATGGAACAAGAGTGTGGATAGTCTGTGTTGAAGGCACAGAAAGATGCCATTTATTCAACTCACAAAACAAGCCGATTTTCCCTCTCAAGTATGGAGATTGCGTGCTACACAACCCCACTTTTACCATGTGTTAGATTTGTACAGTACATCAATGTTTTCAGATTATTTTAAAGCATAAGACAAAAAAAAAAGAGGCACATCCAAAGCTCATGGGTACCACACAACAAAAAGCATGGGATTAAACTAGTATAGTTGAAACCTTCCTCGGGTCCACTATGAGGTTAATTTGCCATCTAACAGCTTCATAAGGTCACTCAGACCTTGATGAAGGGAAAACACAAACATCATCTTGATTAGAGTAGTCTGTAATTCTCACTCTTTCTTGTCGTGTGGCCCACTTGAGCCTTGGATCTAACTCGTTTTTGACCTTGATGCTAAAAGGTATAAAAAAAATGGATAGACAATGTGGATCTAATAAATACATCATGATGGGCCACATGTAAGTTCCACATTTTAACCTGCTTTTCTTGGCTGGGGCGGAATTTCTTGACGTGGGAAATTTATGCAGGCCATGATGATTTATTTCCGAGATTCACACTGTTAATATATTTTTTTCAGATATTTCTAGTTATAAGCCTAAAAAGAAGGCAGATCCAAAGCTCAGGTGAATGAACAGGTTATATTTCAGGACAGTGTGGATGTAACACAAAGGTCATGGTGACGTGGGCCAAATGAGAAACACAGACTATCCGCACTAATTGCCGGCTCAGCCTGAATTTTCTCGTCCCGCCATTCGTGGATTTGGACAACTGAGTTCGAATCCAATACACAGTTTTGTATTTCTGAAGTGAAGCATTTTTATTCCAGAATGATAAAAAGCTAGCCTACTTTGGTTGTCTGCGTTCTGTAAGCAGAGAACTTTAATACTCTGTAAAAGTGGAATGGTTGATACGGATGCAATTAAAAATTGTGTAACTATGGTGACTCAAAGGGTTTGTGATTACAAGATTGATCAGTTAAATAAATAAATAAAAACACATGCGTTCGTTGCACGGGCTCCATGAAAAAGGATATTCGAGTATAATATTATATTGATTTTTTTGAATATTAATGCCAGTTAAACAGAAGCTGAAAAACCACAGTGCCTTTAGTGAGCAACCTCCTTCAAGAAACCATGTGCGAGGTTTATTTGAACAGCAATGCAGACCGTCTAAATCGATGACCCAATCATGCATGGTATGGAACACAATCTAAGAAGTTGGTAGCCACCATCTGATTTCTTTTCCTTAAATTTTTTGCTTACTAGTTAGTTTTTCACCATCTAATTGAGATACTCATCAATGGAATGATTAGGATTGGTTGATCAGTGTGATTTCAAGAAGATTCTCCGTTCACAATCTACCCCTCAATTTGGATGGTCTGGATAGCCCAATTGGTTGCCATAAGAGGGTAGGATGATTCATTATCATTTTTAAAGGGATTTTTACAACATAGTACCTCATTAATATGGTATTTACATCTGCATACCTTTGTAAATTAAGTTTTCATTAAGCTGCCTCATTAATTAAGTTATTGTCAAACGGGTACCTTCCTTTGGTTTTCTCCCGTCAGTTTAAAATATATTTTTCTTTCTTTCTAAAATGACAAAAAAGTTCATCAATTAATGAAGTTGTTAAGAAGAATTAGAAAAGTATCTAGTACCAGCGTCAACTATAAAAAATTCCTTCAAAAGAAGAAAAACCCAAGAGATTTCTCTGATGCAGATTGCAATGGGACGTGGCTATGGGTCGTTTCACTGTGGGCCCCAGCAAGATGTATGTATTTTATCCACGCAGTTCATCCATTTTTTGGGACATGAACTTAAAAATGAGGCAGATCTAAATCTAATGTGGGCCAGACCATAGGAAACAATGGTGATAGAGAACACCCACCACCATCAGAGCCTCACCAAATCCATCCCCTTTGATGTATGTGTTTTATCCATGTGGTCCATCCGTTTTGCCAGCTCATTTTATGGCATGAGCCCAAAATTGAAGCATATCCAAAGCTCAAGTGAACCACACCACAAACAACAATATCGGGATAATGAATCCCACCATTGAAATCTTTCCAAGGCCGACAGCGATGTTTATTTGTCATCCAACATGTTCATAAAGTCATACAAACCTAGATGAAGGGAGTCAGGGAGACCACAAATATCAGCTTGGTCCAAAACTTTTGTGGCCCCCAAAAGTTTTCAACGGCTGACATTCAATCCACACGTTTCCTGTGGTGTGGCCCCCTTGAGCTCTGGATATGCTTTAATTTTGAGCTCATGACTTAAAATGAGCTAGAAAAACAGATGGACCGCTTAGATAAATCATACACATCATAGTGGGCACACATAGTCCTGCCGCAATGTAGCTAGGTGGTGACCAACACAACGCATTCGTCCTTTTAAAATAGACCAAGGACCACGCAAAGGATCAAATCACATTTGAAAAGCATCAACATTATCGCTAAAGCAGCAAAATCCAAAGGTAAAATTAAGGGCAGTTAATTGATGCTATGATAAAGTATGATGCTTGATACACAGGCACTCAGAAATTGTTACGCACACACAAACTAAATTTATTGGGGTCTTGGTATCGATTCCTAAGTGGGGGTGGCTAACATTGCCATGTAACTAACAGTGGGGTACTGCCTAAACTAACCCCAAAATAATAATAATAATAATAATAATTAAATTTTAGAACTCATTGTTACCAAGTCACAGTCCCAAAATCATATCCATTGCACAATCCTAATCTATGACTCATCCCAAAATCAGATCCGTTGCACAATCCTAATCTCTGAATCATTGATACTCATTTGTTGGAATATGACCATTGAATATTTTTCATTTTTAACCATGCAACAAAAATGTCTATCAATCCAATAATTAGATAATCAAATAAGGGTAATATTTTTGGCTACCTATATGACTGTGATTTGAATTACCTGTATGCCATGTATACAATTTCTATCTTATTTCTAAGTTCGTACATATCAACCATTCCACTCCGCCAGAGTATCAAAGTTTTTCTTAACAGGCAAGGCAGAAAAATAAAAGAATTGCGGGTGTCCTAATTGGATTGGCATATAAATTGCCTACCCACTTTGGTCTATAAAAACCATGGTCTTGCATAACAGTAATGGTAGCCATATTGCCGTGATAGAGGCTGTAACAGTCGGTTATAGTTTTTTTTTTATTTATTTTAGAAAAAAAAAAAAAAAAGAACAGAAGAGAACTACATCAACCCCATAACGGGCTGTTAAAGGTCATTTTTTCTGTAATGGACGTTACAACCCCATAACGGAAAATGGCGTAACGTTTAACTGTTGCCACCATTACCATTATGTAACGGCTGCTATGACACTTTAATAAAGACAAAGCAAAACTCCAATCACTTTTCAAAGACTCATAGGGTCACCAAAGCTTAATGTAAGGGATAGATCTCTCTTCTTTCTGGGGACTTTCTTTTGAAAGTACAAACTTGATGAAATTTTTAAATAATTTTTTTTCTGGGACATGGTGCTTCCATAGTGGGCCCATCTGAACACTGGTCTGGATTGCAAGGGCTGTAAGAAGTAAAAAGGATTAAAGTGCCAGATACATGACCGGGTTCATGGTTTTGTGATGCAGGCCACTGGTCCAATGAAAACCATTATGGGTAGACCATGCTCGGAATATATTCTTATCTAAAAGAATATCTTTATTCATGAAACAACTAGTGCATGGAGATGCTACACATACATTTCATTTTCGAATATAATACAACATTTTATCCTGTAGGTAGAATGTTATAGTCATTGAGCAGCAAGAGATTGAAAAAGGATGGATATGATGGTGGGTAATCAAAATGTGGGCCATCTAACTTTGAATGGGAAATAGGGAAATCACGGCACCAATCAGGGAAATGATGTCCCATATTTGAAGTGCTTGTGCATCAAGATCGCATGCCAAACATGCCACACCATCATATGATATATAAATAAAAAAATAAATAAAAATTATACAGAAATAATTATCATAGATGGCTACTTTTATGCCTATCTTGTCCAAGAGAACAGCCACCTCTTCATGGTTGCCAAATATTTGCCAATATTACACTGCATCATAGGGAGCCTGATGCCATCTAAAGGGCTCAAAGAGCCATCCATGAATGTGTGTAGTCCGTAATGAGGTGGCTGCAGCAAGAATAGCACTTGGAAGAGTGAGTTGGTTTGATGGTAAAGGTGGAATTTGTATTATCCCTCTCGGTAACTTAATATCTAAAAGGCTATTAGCATTGCTCTAGCAAGTTGGTTTGATCTTGGGGAATTAGTAGAATTTGAAGAGAGTACAATAGGCATTGCTCTGAATTTAACAATGTTGACATTGTATTCATAGGTGACGGTTTGATGATACAAGAGAAGTTCTGTAAAAGAAATAGGAAGAATTGCCTCTTGCTGAAATACTTGGGTCGTGCTATAAATGCTTTGGCTAAACCCATTGATGGGAGGTGAAATTTCAGCTTCTAAATCTCGGTTATTAGCTTGAACGGGTGAAGGTGGAATTTCTATCACCCCTTTTGAGAACTAGATATCTAAAAGATTATTAGCGTTGCTCTTGTGAACTAGACCACTGCTTGACGGATTTCTGTTACACATGGAAATAGTTTTAAAGTAGTATTATCTCTTGGTTTCGTCTCACTGCTCAGCCCAGAGTCTGTTCATTTTTCTCTATTGGGCAACTGCGATGTCCACTTTTAGGATGCAGTTTGATACACATTTGGAAGAGTAGAGGACCTCCTTCTATTTCAGATCTCATCAATCAGATTGTGCTTCTTGAGGGCCCTTATATGAGAACTGTAATTGGAATTCTTATTCTTCTTTACAATGTGTGGAATTCTTATTCATCTTTACAATGTGGAAATTCTTATTCTTCCGTACAATATTGTGTTGGAATTCTTATTCTTCTGGACCCTTGTGTATTCTGATACTTCGCTACATATGGGTCGTTTTTGGATCACCTGCTATTCAGATATTTGGGCTGTGAGTGGAATTCTTCCTTGCTGCTTACAGCTCCTGCGATTTCGCAGGGTAGCTATGCAGCTCATTGTGTTTCAGTTTGGAATCAATTTGTCTCCATGGATTGTAGGCTTGTTCAAAACCGAGAAGCATTTGTGATGCCTTAAGATTTGGTCAGTTTGACCGATCCATCTCCATGGATTGTAGGCTTGTTCAAAGTAGAGCTGCATTTATTACGCTTTGAGATTTAGTTGTCTTTGGGTTTATCTATTTGCCATTATTGGGCCATTGGCCAGTAGCCTTGTTGGTTGTTATGGGACTATATGTCTCTTGTGGTAGGGCCTTTCTAATTATATTTTCTTTCTTCATTTAATAAAATTTATTTTACCTAGTGAAAAAAAAACAGAAAAGGTAGGAATCTGGAGAGAAATAGGATGCCAAATCTTGAAGGTTGAGGTGGAAAAATGATTCTCAAGTGGTTGTTAATGGAGTTGAAGTTGAGGAATTCTGGGGAGTCGGTATCAATTTATGCTGGATTGCTCCACCTACAATCCCTCAAACTGCATTTTCTAAACCAACTGGAGCTAATTTGAATAGATCCCTTAACAGATTGGTAATGAATACATTTATTTTTCAAGTGATTCTTATTGTCAAGTGTGCCCAATCCAAATTTCTTTCTGATCAAATGATCCACAGCAGCCAATACATCTCACAGTAACAAAAATGTACACTGCTGCCTCGCTAGGCTTTTTGAAAGGGATTGGAACTGACTTTTGTGATTTTTGTGTAACTGATCACTAAATACTAAAAGAATTTAAGGACACCAGCTAAATACTTGAAAATGTTGAGGATGATCCATGGCGCAAAGTCCTCAAAGCTCATCGGCGCCATGTCCTCGCAGTGACGGACAGCATTCACAAGAGACGTTTCATTGACATTCTCGACCCTGGGAAACCGCTTCCACTTTTACAGCCTATCTCTGCAATACAAGCTTTAGTTCTGTCGGGAATCCGATCTTAACCATCCAAATCTTCAACAAGCAAGGACATTGAAGAAGAAGAAAAATCCTTATGAAAGACTTTTACATTGGAGATGATAAATATTGATACTATTTTCAGACATCATTTTTCTTCAATACATGGAACATTATAGTAACTGAGAAACAAGAAATTGAAAAGGATGACCTTGATGGTGGGGTATGTAAGTTCGGGTGATCTGACTTCAATTAGGAAATGAAACATCCGTGGCCCATCTTCAAGTTGAAGTGTGGGTCTATCATGGTTGGTGGAAACATGGAAATGCAGTAACGAATGTCTGTACGAATGTAAGGATGAGGAGAATCACAGCACCAACCAGGGAAATGATGGCCCATGGATTATTGAAGTACTTGTGCATCAAGCTTGCACGCCAAGCATGCCATGGAGTCCTGTAATACTGATCTAAGCTCTCAAAAACATCAGAAAGATAGAAATTATCACAATTGATGGTAACCTCTCTGCCGAGCTTGTTGAAGAGATCAGCTACCTCTTCATGACCACCCAACCAGTTAGCAATGATTCCATTGTGGCATAGAATCCCAACATCTCCTGCAGAGTTGATGAGACAATCCATGAAGGTGGCATAAGCCGTAATGTGGCTCCTGCAATGAGAATAGCATTGTTCGAAGACGAGGAGGTTGAGGAAGAGCGAGTTGGTTTCATCTTCCATCGATAAAGGTGGAATTTCTACCACCCCTTTTCTGAATTTGATATCTAAGAAGCTATTAGCATGACTTGCCCTGAACACCACCCCTGCCTCGGTAAGTTTTGTCACGCTTGGAAATAGTTTCAATGGTCCCGAGTGTGGTGTGATTATCTTCTGGGCTTTGTACATTAGTTTCTTCCCTTGGATATCAGGAAGGAGACTCGAGTGAAATAGGTGGAGCAAATGTTGGGTTTTGTGATTGGGATTGGTACTGGCATTCGGACTGCTTTCTACTGTTGTCATGCTTCTTCTTCCTGGCACCATCTCGTGGAAGAACTTGAGGACGATGCGTGTGAGAGGGTCGTTTGTTTGCAATGAAAGGTTCATTATATCGAATAAACGTTCGAGAACAAAGAATGGAATTTGGTTTTCAAGCCTCAGCAAGTCACTTTGCAGCTTCCGCTGTAGCCAGCAGTGTGTGAAGAGGGGGTCATTTGTTTTGTCCACAAGGCCGAATCCCTTGCAAAGGAGCTCAAGAATGAAGCAACCATCAACCACCAACATCTCAACAAATTCATTGCTATCGAGGTTGATGGCTTCTGAATAACAGTCCCGTGCACGTTGCTCCAACTCCTTGATGGCCATCAAACACCTCTCCAACCCGTTGTCACCGGCCCGAGAGCGGACCCCACGCAAGTACCTATATTTGTGCTCTTGCAAGGCCTCTAGCACTTGCTTGCCATGATGGAATGGGCCCACAGAGACAGTCTGAGGGGTGTAAGCCTTTTCGTCAGCTTCACGGAAGCACTCGGGGATTCTGTAGATGGAACATGAAATACTACCTGCCGTCTCTTTTAGTAGTTGTGGATGGGCCTGCATCTTCTCTTTCAAAGAACTCACCCATGTTGGATCTAGATCCATTGTCTGTATGGAACTTGATGAACTGCTTCCTGATGAATTATATCCTACCATTCTTGGATTTTGATAATGGAGATCGGATCCAATGAAAGAGAAAAAGTGTATGGAAGAAGAACACACTTAAAGATAGGCTTAAGGCGCGTTACAATGTCGCTCTCTTTAAGGCGATATTAGCACCCTACCAATGTTTAAGGTGCATTAAAGTGTCGCTATCTTAAAGCTTTCGCTCTTAAATCGGAGAAATGTGGGCTTCGACTTGCAAAACCACACCCTGAATACACTTCTTCAATTTACACACCGGACTTCTTTACTTTTGCAAGGTACACCTGACTTCTTCGCTTCTGCAATTTCTGCAGACTGTTCAAAATGACTCAAAATAAGAAAACGGTAGAGAAAATGGTGGAGAGAGGAGATTGTGGTTACCGTGGCAAGACCCAAAATTGGATTTTATAGACATAAAATGTACATTATGAGTCCCTCTCATGAAAGGACATATTCCCTTTCATGGTATCTTTTCATTTAATTGAAACTTCCTACCATAATTTCAGCCAATCGTACATTCGCCCATAGAAAGGATCTATAAAAAACAGGTTCTTTGAAACCAGTTAAATGGAAGCTGGAAAGCCACATCTTCTTAATGTGCAACGACCTTTAACTAACCATGTACATGGGTTATTTGTACAGTTACAGACCGTCCAAATCACTGACCCAATCATGCATGGAGCAGAATCCAAAAGTCACATTAAGAAGTTCATACCCACCATCTGATTTTTTTATTTTTTATTTTTACGTTTTTACTTGAAATTTGCTTACTGGTTAGTTTTTCACCATCCAATTGATACTCATCAATGGAATGATTAGGATTGCTTGATCAGTGTGATTTCAGAAAATATTGGGTAGTCTGGATAGCCGAATTGGGTTCCACAAGTGAGGAGGATGAGTCACCATCATTTTTAAAATGGAGGTGAACTAGACAGAGGGTCTAGCGCTTTTCTAAAACAGACTCATAAGGATGGCCCTGATTGGCCTGATATATATATATATATATATATATATATATATATATATATATATATATATATATATATATATATATATGTGTGACTAGATCGTGAATTTCAAGCACATATATGTAAACACAATCTGCACCTTTGTTGGCAGTTCAAGGGCACACAGAGCAATTCAGGTAACTATAATGCTCAAGCTGATCTCCAACTGTACACGTGGCATGTAACTCGAATCTGAACCGTCCTGAGAGTGGTACACTCTGAAAATGGATTATAAAATAAAATTTTAAACTGAATTTTGATGATAACCGTCTGATTTGTATACATACGATGGACAGTAGAATAAAATGGTACACTGTTCAGATTCAATGTCTAATAAATGTCCATTAATCAGTTGCCTGGCTTGCGTGCGTGATCCATTTGATTTTTGGCATATGAAGGATGTATGGTGGGTCCCACTACTTGGACGGTTAGGATATGAGCTTGTGGCACGTGGACCGTTGGAGAAGGCCCTGCACTGCGGCAGTGGTATGGTCGAACCCAAATCCTCCACACATTTGCAACAGGAAAAAAGAAATCTCAAATGGAAGGAGCACCGTTACCTTTGAATGGAAGGAGCTGTGAAAGGGCTTTTTCAGGGAGAGAGGAGGTTGTGTCAGTCGCAGACGACGGTAGATTCCGGCGAGCGGGCAGAGCAATTGGAAGAGCTGTTGCGAGGGGGCTACGCTGGTCGGAGACGGCGGTGGATTCCGGCAACGATTTCAGAGAGAGACGATTGAGTTGTGTCGGCCAGAGATTAGATTCCGGCGCTGATCGGAGAAGACGGAGTTGTGCCGATCAGAGAGAGAGAGAGAGAGAGGCCGTGCAAGGTGTGGCTGTGGAAGGAGAAAAGTCCGTTTCCATTCACACAGTGGCTTGGTCCGTGATTATGAGAGGATAATACCTTTCTCGTGGAGGCCGGAATCAAACTGCATACTTAGTAACTCAGTTTATGTGGGGCCACCTTGATCTATGTGTCTTATCCACTCCGTCTATCCGTTTTCTCAGATAATTTTATGCTATAGGACCAAAATTGAATAATATACCAAGTTCAAGTGATCCACAAAGGAAACAGTATGAATTGAACAGTTACCGTTGAAAACTTCTTCGGGCTACAGAAGTTTTCAATCAAGCTGATATTTGTGTTTTACCTTCATCCTTGCCTTTTTGACCTTATGAACAGGTTGGATGATAAATAAACATCACTGTGGCTCCTACGAAGGTTTCAACGGTGGACATCATTATTCACACTATTTCATACAGTGTGTTTCACTTGGGCTTTGGATATACTTCAAGTTTGGGATTATATTCTAAAAGGATCTGTAAAAAACGGATGGACGGTTTGGATAAGACACATACACCCACGATGGACTCCAATGAGTTTACTCAGTACGCTATAGTGTGCTGAGTTAGTCGGTATACAATCCGCTTCCGTGGAGACCGTGCAAACGGTCCAATCTGAGCGGCGTACGTACCGTCCCGGCCGCACTCCAAACGGTGCGGTCCTTAGAATGGGGCCCACCTTGATGTATGCATTCAATATCCACTCCTTCCATCCGTTTCTTCTTATCATTTTCTAGCATGAGGACAAAAATGAATTAGATCCAAATCTCAAGTGGACTATATCATAGGAAATAGTGGTTGTTGGCCATTAAAAACTTCTTTTGGGCCATAAAAGTTTTGGATCAATTTGATATTTGTTTTTTCTTCTGTCCATCCATGTTTTTTTTAACCTTATAAACAGGTTAGATGAAAATAAATATTAATAAAAAATTAAGGTGGGTCCTAAAATGTTTTTAATGGTAGACTGCTCAATCAATGTTGTTTCCTACAATATGGTCCACATGAAATTTTTATCTGCTTCATTTTTGGGCTCATGCCCTAAAATGATCTGGAAAATAGGATGGAGGGAATAGATATAGTATACATATATCAAGGTGGTCCCAAGTTAAGGGCTGCACCATCTTGGGTGCGGCTGGGGTCGCACCTAATCCGGCACCCGATCCACTCGAGGGGTTGCGGATTAAGTGGGGAAACCATTACCACGGAGGTACTTGGTGTAAGGACTGTGGGGGTCCACCGTGATGTATGTGTTTTATCCACACCGTCCACCCGTTTTTCCCTATCATTCCAGTGCATAAGTCTAAAAATTGAAGCATATCCAAAGCTCAAGTGGCCTACAACACAACAAACAGTGGAATAATGACATCCACGGTTGAAATTTTCCTACGGCCTTTACACTTTACAGCGATTTTCACGGACGCGGTCATGTGGTCGTGAGTCGTCTTGTTGGGTGTCGTGAGGGACCAACGTCATGTATGTATTTTATATCCACATTGTCAATCTGTATTGCGGCTCATTTTAAGGTGTGAACTCAAAAGCAACGAAGATCCCAAACTCAAATGGACCACACAATAAGAAACAGGGGTGATGGAACGCCCACCATTAAAAGCTTATGAGGGGCCACAAAAG
The DNA here is from genome assembly GCA_003013855.2 of Liriodendron chinense. Classification (NCBI taxonomy): domain Eukaryota; kingdom Viridiplantae; phylum Streptophyta; class Magnoliopsida; order Magnoliales; family Magnoliaceae; genus Liriodendron; species Liriodendron chinense. The sequence continues at coordinate 11,498,122 of ML058461.1, read as the reverse complement.
TTTTGAAACCGGCTATAATTTGTGTTTTCTCTTAATCCAAGTCTGAGTGACTTTATTAACAGGCTGAATGACAACTAAAAATTGCGTGGCCCTAAAAGAGTTTTAACGGTGGTTGCCATTATCCCAGTATTTCACATGGTGTGGTACACATGAGCTTCCAATTTACTTATTTTTTAGGTTCGTGACCTAAAATGAGCTGGAAAAAAGAATGGACAGCATGACATAAAATACATATATTAAGTTGGAACATTCGGGTCACTTCATGCACCCGCTGGTGCAATTAATGTATCTCCCTAGCATTTGAACAAGAGACATGAACACACTAAGGAGAAGTGTTTGCAACACCACCCAACGAGTATTTCATTTTTATTTGTCATGAACCTGTTCATAAGGTCACAAATACCACTATGGACACAGTAAATTCTGGGCCCCTTCTCATTGGTCCATGTCATTGCTAATGACACACCCATTTTCTCTCTCCTCGAATACCCAAATCAACTCTTAACATGTGAAACTTTTATAGGCCCCCCCATGATTTATGTGTTAAATCCACACCTTCAATCAATTTTTTCATATCATTGTAGATCTTTAGCCCAGAAATGAGCCATATCCAAAGCTTAAGTGGATCACACCACAGAAAGTAGTGGGGATTGAATGACTACCGTTGAAACCTTCCTTGGGTTCACTTTGAAATTTATTTGCCATCTAACTCTTCATAAGGTCCCATGAGCTTGGATGAAGGGGGGAAAAAATATATCAGCTGCCTCGGGGCTTACTCTAGGCCATATAGACTCTTTCTTAGTCTACACACCTTATTGTCATTTCCTAGTGCCACGTATCCTGTCAGCTGATGCATATATATCTCTTCTTCAAGGTCTCCATGAAGAAAGGTCGTCTTAATACCTAATTGCTTTAGATGTAAGTCCTTTATAACCATTATACTTAAGATTGTGCGAATCGTAGACATATTCACCATAGGTGAAAATATTTCAATGAAATCGATACCTGCCTTTTGTTAGAACCCCTTCACAACCAATCTGTCATTGTATCGCTTCGAACCATCATGCTCTTCTTTCAGCATGTAAACCCACTTGTTATGAAGCACTTTCTTCCTCTTAGGTAGAGTGACTAAGGGAGTCAATCTCACATGTAAGGTTGGACTCAAGGGAGTCAATCTCATCATCCATAGCCTGCTCCCATTTAACTTGGGTATCTAAGTGTAATGTCTCTTCAAAACACTTTAGTTCACCATTATCTGTCAGTAATAGATAATGTAAGGAGGGTGAGTATCGAACTTTAGGTCTCATCTCCCCAGTAGACCTCCTTATAACCAGTGTCTACTCTTGTGCATGCTCATCATGTGGCACTGTAATACCTATGTCTGGTAACTCTTCTAACTCTATATATTCTTTCATATTGGCTTTGTTCTGTTTTTGCTGCAAACTGTCTTTATGTATCAATTTCTCATTAAAGACTACGTCCTTGCTTCTAATAATTTTTCGATTCTCTGTGTTCCAAAATTGATAACTAAAATCATGCTGCCTATGGCCTATAATTGTGCACCTCCTGGACTTCGCATTTAACTTGTTCTTGTGCTCTGCATCAATGTGAACATATAAAGTGCGACTGAACACCTTGAGATATGTAAAGCTTACCTTAGACAAAATAAATGGGCAAATTTTTTTTATTATTATTTTTTTAATGGTTTTTTACTCCAACCCACCCATTTGTTTTGTACATTGGAACTTGGGAGCAAAACAGCCTGATTTTTTGGCCAGATATTTAAACAGTGTGGCCCCCCTGATAGAGAAGTCAGATCTTGGATGCATGCCATGTTGGCATGTGTGCTCATGTGACTTCTCAAGTTGGCAGTTATCAAGGGTTGGATATTGTGGATGGAATGGACCTTGAAGGACTCTTTGAGGATTGCAAATGGCTTATTGGTCTGAGCAGCGGCCGACATTCGGTGGGCAGAAAGCCGGTGTGATATGTGGTGCTTGGATGGTTCACCATTGGACGGTCTTGATCATTTTCCCATGGGCCACACCACATGAAACCAGTGAGAAGGGAAACGTCCACTGTTGAAACCTTCTTGGAGCGACCTTGATGTTTATATGCCATCCACACCGTTCATAAGATTACTACCACTCAGAGAAAATGTAGGCACAAATACCATCCTGATACAAAGCTTCTGTGGCCCCCACAGTTTCCATTGGTGGGTGTTCATGATTCCTGCTGTTTCATTTGGTGTGGCCCACCTGATTTTTGGACTCCTGTCCTATTGTGGTCTTGAGAAACCGATGGACGGAGTGGATTTGTCACGGGCATCTATGTGGGCCCTAAATAGCTTCCGACCGCATGAACTTCCTGTGGTCCAATCGTTGTATGGGAACTTCAACATGCAACCCATTCTATCCCGCCAATGTGCCACTTCTTTGTAACATCCGATGGCGGGACACACTATAGAGATCACCAGGACAAAAACAACGGTGGTCCATTGAGTAGGTGGGCCATGCCATCAAAATCAATGGACCGTTGATGGTCTGCCTCAACGTGCATGCGTGGCCCATTGAATGAGCTGATCGTTCAAAGTTTGTATTCAAGTGATCTTCATGTGTGGCCCACCATTTAAGTAATTGGATGTTCCATGGTTGTATGTTGAAGTTCCCACCTCAACATTTCTCTCAATGAATATCATCCACGAGGTTGTAAGGGTGATGAGCTCAGATATCTACATATGCTCCGCCTACGGGATGAGGAGCCATGACAGATGTCCTAAGCTGGACTAACAAAGGCGGAGAATGGCCTCATCACCTGAGATCTACGGTCTAAGTAAGAAACTCAAAGAAAAAGAGTTCAAGTATTAAGCTCCACATCCCGAGCAAACTAGGACGACCACTACTAGAGAAGCAGTGCGACAAGACCGAGGTTGTTCTGCCTAATATAGGCTAAATAGGGATAACAACCTTATCTCAACTGTGAATCCTTCCGACTATAACGGACGAGACTTCTGCTCATTAAAGACTCTCCTAATGTATCTGTGAATGACTCTAACACTTAATGCATGTCCGAGTCCAATAAATAGGACATCCCTCTACAGAACCCCTTTGCACAACTCTAAGCACCATCTACCGCTTACCATTGGCACTTTTCCACTGAATGTTTCCATTTTTCCTTTACAAGTCTAACGACCCCAGGACATTACAAGCTTGCTTCATCATGAAAAGACGAAGGTGTGAAAGACCATAAGGCTCGACTTGATCGACCATATTTTTTTGACCAATTCTGGGTGACAACACCTCCATGTATATCCTTTTGGGCCTTTCTTGCCCCTCAGAACTTTTAACTTAAACCAACTCTTCTTCTTCTTTTTTCTAACACACAACATTCACATGGTCACCCCCATGAGTACTTACACCACATTGTCTTTTATATAACAATGAGTACTTGAACCCACGGCCTCACGTTGAAACTCTTGTGAGTCTACCACCAAAGCACTGGTGAAGACCCCCTGGCGTTACTCTTTAAGTTACCTAGAAGATATCCATTTCTATTTCTTTCTTTCTCATCTTGTTACTCATGCATCTAAGCATTCTCATTTCTGCTCCACTCTTATCTGATATATGTACTTTTAAACTGACCCACATTTTCTCCCGTAAATAAATTTTAAGCAATTTATAAATGGGCTAATTGGCACAATATGCTATTTTCAATAATTAAGTCCATAGACGTGCTCCGAATGTGAGGTGTAAGCCGTTGATTATGCAGGGATTACCATGGATGGGCCATAGGGAAAAACTTACAGAGATTAGACGATCAGTTGACCTTTTACTTACTATTCTGCCTTCATAAAAAATCCTTCAATTAGAACGGTCCAATCCATGCAAGTTTAACGCTTTAGCCTATCTTAGGTGGGCTTTGTTGAGTGGTCGGCTCGGATCCTCGATACACTTGCCACGTTTTCAAAATCCTAAACCTTGTGGTAGGTGATTATAAAAACATGGACGGCAAACAGTGCATTAATGTTGAGTTCTTTTTTTTTCCTGACCATCTCTTTCTTTGGCCAAAAGCGTGGCTAGGATTGTCGTATCAGCGTGATTTTCAGGGCAATATAGCCTAGCTGATCATGGTATCGGATCTAATTCGTCCTCTTCAAGTCCAGAAAAAAGCGAAGTTATTGTAGCCCTTTCCAAGGCGGAGAGCTGATCGCATGCAGGCAATGTACCACAACTCTTTCGTACCATCTTTTCCACTAACATACCACCTGTACTGCTGTACAGGGAATCAATACTATGAAAATGGTAGGCCCAACCATGAAGATCGCCTGGGTACTAAAAAATAGTCTGTCTGGCTCATCACATGGGTTGGAATCAATGGACAGCCAACGGTTTGACTCAACATACAAGTGTGGCCCAACCATCGAATCCCATAGTGGGGGTGGCTAACATTATGATGTAACTAACGGAGGTGGGTGGGTATACTAACAATGGGGGTGTGTGAACTAACCCATAAAATAAAATTAAAAAAAAAAAAAAAAAAAAGGGTGTGGCCCAACTTAGTAAGAAGATCAGCCTGATTTTCGAGAATAGTGTTCTTCATGTACTGATGTAGTACAAAAGTGCCAAATTTGGCGGGAAACATGGTACAGTACCACAATTTGTGATCCCGTTGCTTGTATGGGACCATTCTGTCTAAAGTAGCAGCAGCAGCATCGTACCATTTCTTGGATTTATATTTTTTGAACGGCAAGAGTCTTTTATGATAATTCACCAGCATTTTAGAAATGTTAGCATGGTATTATGGTAATCTGAACGGTCAAAATATTTGAATCAACCGTGCATGTAGCATAATCCAAAATTTACCTTGAGAATATGATAGCAACCATCTGGATTTTCACTGGAATAATGCTTACTACATGTTCATCATCCATTTTATACCTATCAATGGAATGGTTAGAATTGCTTGATCAGTGTAATTTCAGAGATATTCTCCATCCAGAACCTGTCCCACAATGTGGATGGTCAGGATATTCGAATTGGGTGCCAAATGTGAGGAAGATGAGTCACCTTGATTTTCAAAATGGTGGAAAATTAGCATAGGATTCTAACGGTTTTCAAAAACCGACTCCAAGGAGCGCGCGCGGATTGGGCAGCTTGGAACAGGCAGGGCTCTGAGGGGCCCACCGTGATGTATGGATTTCATCCATACCGTCCATCCATTTTTCCACATCATTTTAGGCTATCAAACAAAAAATTAGATTAATCCAAGGCTCAAGTGGACCATACTATAGGAAGCAGCTGTGAGAATGACACCCACCGTCGAAACCTTCCTATGGCTCACCATGAGTTTTATTTGCCATCCAACCTGTTCATAATGTCACATAGTACGGATGAATGGAAAACACAAATATCACTATTGATAAAACTTCTACGGCTCCAAAGAAGTTCTTAATGGTGAAAGTTCATCCACAATATGCGGTCCAACTGATCCTTGGATCTGTGTCGTTTTTGGGTTTGTATTCCAAAATGATTTGGAAGAATGGATGAACGGTGTGGATGAAACCCATACATCATGGTGGGCTCCTCAGAGCCCTTTCTATTGCCACAAGCGAGGGTAGTACCCAATTCGGGTCCGACTCCAAGACCGAGGTGAGGAATCAAGTCAGATTTTGTCGAACATAATTATATTTTATCCCGCCATACATGGACAAAAAGCACCAACCTTATAGCCACTAATGTGGACTGCGTAGTGATAAAGCCATTCGTACTGGGGACTTGATGCATGTGTGGAATGAAGTAATACTGCTGGGAGTAGGTCAAAAGAACCTCCATCGGTCAGTGACAGTGAAATAGAACGTGAAACCGTTCGGTCTCTAACACTAGGAAGAGAAATCTCTGGCCGCCTGCCTGTTGAATTATGAACCGATGACTCATGGGCAGTGACTTGGTTAGGGGTATCCATCCCATGTAGGACAATTGTTACAGCTTACGTACTAAAATTCTTTTTTACTGTGCAATAATATGTGGAGCTCAGCATGTCCATTCATCCATTTTATATACAATATCATTTTAGAGCATCATCCCATAATGGAGATATATCAAAAGCACAAGTGGACCACACCACAAAAGGAAACAGCGGGAATCGAATGCCTACGGTTGAAAACTTCTTATGGGCCACAAAAGTTTTGGATTAAGAAGATACATATTTTCTTTTATTTCCTTTAATCCATGTTTTTGTGACCTTGTGAATAGGTTGGGTGACAAATAAACTGTTGGGTGCGTTTCATACAAACCTTAGGATCTCACCCTCCAATGCACTAGAATTATGGGCTATGATAACGCAATAATTAAGAATAAAGCATCAACCACATGACATAAAGAGTTTTACGTGAAAAACCCTCGAAAGAGGTAAAAACCATGGGACCCAGTCCAAACAAACAATCCACTATGAAGTAGAATGTTACAACTGATCACAAGTACACACCGCTTGGATCAAACCTTCTTCACTCATGTAGGAGCGGATGAACAATAAGAAAATAATGAAAACGGAGAGATCTCACCGATTAAGAAGACGTAGAAGCGCTCAGATGACTGTTGCGCTAAAGATCACATTTTTAAGCAATGTCTCCCTTCTACAAGCTTCCTCTCTCTCTTTCCTCTTTTTCTCTCTTTTACCTTGGACGTGAAAACACCTTAATGAGATGACCTATTTCCGATTTGGAACCCCTTAAGTAGAGAATCGGAGGAATCACAACCCAAATAGGAACTGCATATAAGCAGTCCACATTGGATCGGGCGCTCGATCAGTGGACCGTCGGGCGCCTGCCCAACCCAAAAATCATCCAGCGAGCATACGAAGAAAAAATTCCAATTTCGGGCGCCTAGATCAACGTGGTCGGGCGCCCGACTGTTGTAAAAAACAGTCCAGCAACATTGCCTCTTCTGGGTGAATTTCGATCGCCCGATCGGACTGGTCCGGGCGCCCGACCCACACCCAGGCTGCACTCCTCTCTCTCCTCTGAACTGAGGAGGAAAACCCCATCAAATCTCTCCCTTTCCAACTTAGGAGGAATTCGTCTTTTTTAAACCAGTCAGGTTTCTACAAATCTTAAACTTGCCATTGAGCAAAGCCTTCATTGTTATGTTTGACCCGTTATCGTCTATGTAAACTTTCTGAAGCTGTAACACCTTCTATTCCAAAGTATCCCTGATCTAGTGATACCGAATCTCTATATGCTTCGACTTAGAGTGCTAACTTGGATTCTTGCTCAAGTGTATAGCACTTTGGCTATCGCAATAAATCATGTGCTCCTGCTGCTTCAGGCTGAGTTCTTCAAGCATCTCTTTGCATGTTTTTATGACCGCGATGTACTCGGCATCTATCATCGACAATGCCTGTAACAACCCGGATCCTTACAGTAATAATAATGTGATTTACTTTAAAGTTCTGGAATAATTTTATTTATAGTTTAATTGATTAGTTAAGCAACTAAATAGCTTTAACATTGTTAAATTATATAACTTAAGTTATATGGCCATTTTCAGGTATCATAATTTCTGGCGATCATTTTCGTATAAAAATCTATATACTAGTTCTAGGACACGATCTAACAATAAATGTCAAATTTCAACCCTCCGATCATCCTACAAGTACCCTAATCAGAAATCGGGCCATAAGTGGGCCATCTAACTTCGGAACTGTCTCATTTTTTGTGTCATAGCTTAAAGTCATGTGGCCTACCTGATGATTGGAGTAGATTTTGCATATACATCATGGTGGGACCCACGTGCATAGCATGCACGTTACGTGTCTGGTAAACATGCGTTGACCGCGTATTACAAAGACGGAAGCCCGTATTCTTCTTCGCCCGCTACAACAGCGTGCAACGATGTCCGGTTGGGTATTCCACGACGTCCATCAAGTGGACCCCAATGAAAAATCCAAGCCGTCCATCGATTTTGTATCTTCAACAAGTACATTCCTCCCAAGTTTCTCTCCCATCAACCGAGTATCTACTCTTCTTCAAATCTCCGTTCAAATCAAGAAACTCCAAGATCTACAGATCTGTCATGCATGGATGGGCCAGACCTCTTCCAAATCTCCGTGTGGACCCCACCTAGCTTCCCAACGAGCCTAACATGCAAAAGAGTCCTAGAACTATTCGGTCTCCTTCTCCAACTCGAACCGGGACTTCCTTGTACGTCCGCGCCTTCACCGCTTCTTCACCGCCCTGATTAGTTATATAAGGCTCTGTCCATCTATTCTTATCTTCTAAGAAAAGCAAGAGAAAGAGAGAGAGCCGTTGGATAGAGAGAGGAGAGAGAGAGCAGTCGTGTGGCCTCTAATCAGTGGGGTACCCACCCACTGTTGCTGTCCCTATTGCTGGGAGAATTCTCCAGCAAGGAAGAAGAAGAAAGAAGAAGGAAGGGAGAAAGAAAGAAGAAAGAAAGAAAGTCGACTCAGTGAGCCAACTCCAACTCGATTGGAGCTTAGAACTTACCATATGTGAGTGATTCATCTCAGAAAGTTTCTTGTTGATTTTTCGTTCCCTACTCTTATTTTTCTCCATCATAGATTAATGCAATAATTAAGAATAAAGCATCAACCACATGACACAAGGAGTTTTGCGTGGAAAACCTCGAAAGAGGTAAAAATCATGGGACCCAGTCCAGACAAACAATCCACTATGAAGTAGAACGTTATAACCGATCACAAGCATACACCGCTTGGATCAAACCTTCTTCACTCACGGAGAAGCGGATGAACAATAAGAGAATAATGAAAACGGAGAGATCTCACCGATCACGAGGACGTAGAAGTGTTGAGATGACTGTTGCACCGAAGATCACCTCTTCAAGCAATGTATCCCTTCTACAACCTCCTCTCTCTCTCTCTCTCTCTCTCTCCTCTTTCTCTCTTCCTCTTTTTCTCTCTCTCTCTCACCTTAGACGTGAAAACACCTTAATGGGATGACCTAATCCCGATTTGGAACTCCTTAAGTAGAGAGCCAGAGGAATCACAACCCAAATTGGAAACTACGCGCCCCCCCCCCCCCCCCTCATAAAAAAAAAAAATCATCCAGTGAGCATACGGAGAAAAAAAAATTCAAATTTCGAGCGCCCGGACCAACATGGTCGAGCGCCCAGTCACTTGACCATCGGTAGCCCGACTGTTGTTAAAAACAGTCCATCAACATTGCCTCTTTTTGAGTGAATTTCGGTCGCCCATCTGGACTGGTCCAAGTGCCCAACCACACCCAGGCTACACTCCTCTCTCTCCTCTGAATTGAGGAGGAAAACCCCATCATAAACATCACTGTGGGCTCTAAGAAGGTTTCAACTATGGACTATCCCTACTTTTTTCAATGGTGTGATCCACTTGAGTATTGAATATGTTTAAATGTTGGGCCCGTGACCTGACATAATATGATAAAACGGATGGACAGCATGGATAAGAGACATACAACATGTGGTGTCCCAGCCCACAGAGTTTACTCAATACGCAATGGGCGCTCAAAAGGAAGCTATTTGGTACTCTTGCAGAGCGTGGTGCTTGATACATGTCGCTCGAAAATTATATAAGTGGTGGATTAACTCAAATTAAACCAACTACATTTTGTTAGGGATGTACATGAGTCAAGTAAGCTCGATTAATTTGCTCGTCTCAGCTCGAAAAAGCCCAATTTAACTCAGTTGGAAACTAGATTCAGATGAGGTTGAGTTGTTTTTTGGATGCTCGAAAGATGACTCGACGAGGCTCAAAGCTCGTTTGTACTTGACTTAGCTCAATTTTAAATAACACAGATATATATAATATACCCTATAAATAAGAGTGGAATAAGGTGGAAAGGTTACGATAAGAAGGTGTGGCACGGCATTACATGTGTCAAGGATGCAAAAGAAACAGAGATTGAAAATAAGAAGAATTTGAATCCTCGGTTGGCCTCCAAGTAGGAATCCATGCTTGTATCCTTTTCATTGGTCCACGTAACACTGCATGATGTCAGTGCAATCGGGCGCAGATTTCCTGTTAAGGCCTTGGGCAGTAATTTCCTGCACTGAGAACCAAGGTGGGCCCACAGTGATTTTTTTGATAAATCCACACCGTCCATCCGTTTTGGGAGCTCAATTTAGTATGTGAAAACAAAAATAACCGGATCCAAGACTCAACTGGGCCGAAAAAGTGAGATTTGAACGTCCACAGTTGAAATATTTGTGGAGCTACAGGAGTTTCGAATCAGGATAATATTTGTTTTTCCAGTTCATCCCAGTAGTAGTGACGTTATGAACGGTATGGATGTCATATAAACGTCACTGTGGACCCTAGGGAGGTTTCAACAGTGGTAATTTACCTACCCACCTTTTCCTTTAGTGAGGCCCACTTGAGTCTTGGATCCGGTTCATTTTTGTTTTCATGTCCTAAAATGAGCTCCCAAAACAGATGGACGGGATGAATTTATCAAAAAACATCGGCCCCACCATGGTTCCCGGTGCAGGAGATGCCTGCGCAAGGCTTTCGTATGAAATCCGCGCCCATTGCAATCTAGCTGCACTGAGGTGTGACCAGGTTACACGAAGGATTTAACATGGTTGCAAACCTTTGTGATGACGTGAAGCAATAAAAAAAAGGCTCCAACATAGGATCCGGCCCCGAATAAGAAATGTAGAGCATTGAATGCTCCCTCCAAAAACTAGTAGACTAGGTTGATTGCTTATTGTAGCTTGTATAGGGTTATTATGATCCTGACATGACAATACCTGATGGCAGGTCCGTTCCTTTTGTCTGTTCATATCGTGATGAATCTCCTGAATTGGTAGATCCTACTCTTCAATGGATCGTAAATGTACATGCATTGAACGAGCTTTTAATATAGAGCAAGTACCTTCCAGTGGGTCGATCAAGCGTTTGGATCGCCGACCAGGAGCTCAATGTTTGCTCACTGGACGTGGAGACGTCACTGGGCGCGGATTGGTTGGTGATCCCCACACCAAACAGCTAGCTGGTGCAAAAGCTGGGATTTTAAAAACTTGGTTTTTTAAGAACAAGGGTTCCAAAACACGGTTCAATCCCGGTCGGCTTAAAAACTCGGACTTCACTTGGCCCTAACTCGCTAAATCTGTTAGCTGAGTAGAGTAGAGCGGAACATTTAGGCTTTAAGCTGAGCCAAGTCCAATATTGAACAGGCTTGGCCAGCGGTCGAGCAAGCCAAGCTTGACTTAGTTCAACTCGCGTCATAGACTCAAAATTAAATTGATTGAACAATCTTAATGTCTAATTTGTGATCAGTTGTTTGCTGCGATAGAGCCCTCGGATATGTCTCAATTATTAACCGTCCAATAAAGGTCCATATATACAATAGCTGATAATCAAGTAACTTTAATTTAAGTTCAGGATACATCATAAGTGGGACCCATGATTTGGACGGCCTAATTAGAGTAACTTATATGCTAAGTATGCAATTTTTTAATAATTGTCCAGGAGTCATCACATTCCACCAGAGCATTTTTTAATAATTGTCTAGGAGTCATCACATTCCACCAGAGCGCAAGGTCCAAAGGTAAAGGTAACAAATAGAAAACAAGACAGGGTAAAACAAGACAGGGCTCGGTATTGACACTCCAATACTGAGGTACTGGTCGATGCTGTGGGCCCAAAAATGATGTATGCGTTTTATCCGTTCTGTCCATCGATTTCTCCATCTCATTTTCCAAAAATGAGGAAGATCAAATCTCAGGTGGACCACACCGCAGGATACAGTGATGATTGAACGTACACCATTAAAAACTTCTTGAGGCGGGGACAAAAGTTTTGGATCAAGCTTATAGTTGTATTTTCCCATCATCAAGGTCTCTGTGACCTAATCAACAGGTTGGATGGCAAATAAACATTACAGTGGACCCTGGGAACATTTTAATGGCGAACGTTTGATCACCACTATTTCCTTTGGTGTGGTCCACCTTAGACTTGAATCTGCCTTATATTTTAGATAATCCCCTTGCATGAACTGGAAAATGGATGGACGGCGTGGATAAAGCACACATCATGGTGGGTCCCACAGAGCTTTTCCTCACCGACCTGTACGGGTCACTACCAAATCTGAATCCAGAAGAAAAGAAAAGGAGTAGGCCAGTTGGATAAGCATCATTCATTGCTTACCCACTTGGGTCTATAAAAGCAAAACCTACAGCCACTTTCTAACTCGCACAGAGCCATTAAAAAGGCATTGCAAGGGATGGATCTCTCTTGTTTCCCCGTTGGGTCTCTTCTCATGTTTTTATATGGGTAAGAGCTTTATACCCTGTGAAACTTCCAAATTTGACGTTTTCCCCTTATTTTCCAATCATTTGCTTTGATCTTTATCAGTGATAGTATACTAAATTGTCCATCTTTCAAAAGAAGACTGCATGTTTGTTTCATCACAATCATGTGTTAGAGAGTGATTTTAGGTTGGATCACTCTCTTCTTTGAAAGATTCAAACAATTAATCACTACATGCAAAAATGATGGGTCTAGGTTTAATTAAGTGTCCAAGTGCCTAAATTTCTTTTGTTAAGTCACCTTTATTTGCCATATTCCCTTGGAATATGATAATATGTGTTGAATCTCAAGGAGATGCATATCATGTAGTAGATGTTTGCACCTCCAGAAATAGAAAATCTGATCTATTAAGGTATCTAAGGCACCAACAAAATAGTAGTAACAATACACTTAAGGTGTCTAAGTACCGAATGAAATTGGGTATCTAATCCAATTAAGTCATATTAAATATGGAGAAAGATGAAATGAGCTCAGAGTTTGGGATTCAAGTTACATTTCCAGGTGGGGTTATTGGAATAGTGAGAACTAACTCCGCTAAGGTACTTGGAGAACTTGATATTTATAAAAGAAAATTTAGAAATGGTAACAATTGGGATTCAATTACATCTGATTATTAGCAAATAAATGAGTTTCAAACAACTGATTCATTCTATATGAAGGATTGATTTTTGGAAAGAGTGAGGATCATCTGTGTTGAAAGCACAGTAAATTCCAGTGCTCTAACGTGTGAAACTTCACCGCCCCTCACCATACCTTTGTGGTGCATCCACACTGTTGATCAATTTTTCCAAATAGTTTGAGAGCATGATTCAAAAAAAAGAGGTACATCCAAAGCTCAAGTGGACCACACCAAAAAAAGCAATGGGGATTACACAAAGTGTGGTTGAAACCTTCCTAGGGCCAAGCGTAAGGTTTATCTGACAACTAACCTGTTCATAAGGCCACCCATACCCGATGAAGGAACAACAAAAATATCTGCTTGAACAGAGCCATCTGTGGCTCTAAGAATTTTTCAACGGTAGCATCAATTCTACTGTTTCCTATGGTGTGTTCCACTTGAGCTTTGTATCTGCCTTGTTTTTAGCCTTATAACCTAGGAAGATCTGAAAAAACATATGAACGGTGTGGATCTCTGAAATAAATCATCATGGACACAACCCACTTTTACCGTGTGAAATTTATCTGGGACTCACCATGATCTATCTGCTTGCAGTCGTCGATCAAGTTTTTTAGATTATTCTAAAACTAAAGATAAAAAATGAGTCACATCAGAAAGCTCAAGTGAACCGCACAACAAAAAGCATGGGATTGAACGAGTTAGTTGAGATCTTCCTACAGTCCATTATGAGGTTTATTTTCCATCTAACCTCTTCATAAAGTCACTCAAAGCCCGATGAAGGGAAAACACAAACATCATCTTGATAAGAGTTGTCTTGAGGGTGTTCAATTCTCACCCTTTCCAGTTGTGTGGCCCAATTGAGCTGATCTTACTCGATTTCCACCTCGTGAATAAAAGGTATGAAACCCAATGGATGGACAGTGTTGATCTAATAAATATATCATGACTTCCCCACGGAAGTTCTACGTTTCAACCGTTAAGATTTTCTTCTCTCGTTGGGCGCGGATTTTCTGCGCAAGGCTTTCGCAGGAATTTCCCGGGAACCATGGTGGGCCCACAGTGATATTTTTTGATAAATCCACACTGTCCATCCATTTTGAGAGCTCATTTTAGGCTATAAAAAGAAAAATGAACCGGATCTAAGACTAAGTGGGCTGAAAACGTGAGATTTGAACGACCACAGTTGAAATATTTGTGGAGCCACAGGAGTTTCGAATCAGGATAATATTTGTGTTCATCCCAGTGGTAGTGTCATTATGAACGGTATGGATGTCATATAAACATCACTGTAGACTCTAGGGAGGTTTCAACGATAGTAATTTACCAACCCACCATTTCCTAATCTTGGATCCGGTTTATTTTTGTTTTCATGTCCTAAAATGAGCTTCCAAAGCGGATGAACGGGGTGGATTTATAAAAAAAAACATCTGAGCCCTACCGTGTTTCCCAACGCAGAAAATTACTACGCAAGGCTTTAAGGAAATCCGCGCCCGCTGATCGACTGTGTCGAAGGCATTGAAAAATTCAGTGCGATCTACTCTCATGCGGTCATCACTAATGACGTCAGCCCACAAAAGAAGCCCATTTTCTCTCTCATGTATGGATTGCATCTACACAACGTCACTTTCAAGGTGTGGAATTTCTCTGGGCCTCACCCTGATCTATCTGTTAGATCCGCACCGTCCATCAATTTTTCAGATTATTCTAAAGCATAAGACAATATATGAGGCACATCCAAAGATCAAGTGGACCACACAACAAAAAGCATGGGATTGAATGAGTAACATTGAAACCTTCCTGCGGTCCACTGTGAAGTTTATTTGACATCTAACATCTTTATAAGGTCACTCAGATCTTGATGAAGGGAAAACACAAGCATCATCTTGATCAGAGTCATCTATGGCCCAAAAAACTTTTCAATGTTAAGAGTTCAATTCCCACTCTTTCCTATTGTGTGGCCCACTCAAGCCTTGGATCTGACTTGTTTTCGACCTTGTGACTAAAAGGAGTGAAACAAAATGGATGGACGATGTGGATCTAATAAATACATCATGATGAGCCTCACAAAAGTTCTACATTTCAACCATTCTGATTTTCTTCTCTCTAAGCGAGGGCCACGGGAAGTTCCACATTTCAACCCTTTCGATTTTCTTTGCTCACAGCGGAATTTCTCTACGTGGAAAATTTGCGCAGGTCCATGATGATTTATTTCCCAGATCCACACCGTTCATATATGTTTTCAGATATTTCTAGGTTATAACCCTAAAAACAAGGCAGATCCAAAGGTCAAGAGGAACACACCATAGGAGACAGTGGAATTGATGCTACTTTTGAAAACTTCTTAGCGTCACAGACGGCTCTGATCAAGCAGAAATTTGTGCTGTGCCTTCGTTTGAGTATGGGTGGCCTTATGAACAGGTTAGATGTCATATAAGCCTCACGCTTGGCCCTAGGAAGGTTTCAACCACAATTTGTGTAATCCCCATTACTTTCTTTGGTGTGGTACACATTAGCTTTGGATGTAACTCATTTTCGGAATCATGCTCTCAACCTATTTGGAAAAATTGATGGACGGTGGGGATGTAACACGAAGGTCATGGTGAGGGGCGGTGAAGTTTCACACGCAATGTGCTGGGAAGAGAGAAATTCAGGGATTTTTTGAGCTGGAGGTGTGGAAATGACGTGTGCTAATGAGAAGCGCCGTACTGAATTTCCTGTGCTTTCAACACACTATACGCCCTCCTTATTACTGTAGGCCTTAGGATGGATTCAATGGTGGACATTTATACCCGAAGTGTAGTCCACTTGAGCTATGGATATGCTTTGATTTTGGTTTCGTTGCTTAAAATGAGTTGTAGAAGCGGATGGACGGCATGGCTAAAACACATATCATGGTGGACCCACACAGAATCCATACCTCACTAGGGTTGTGAGCTACTCACTACACAATCGGCACACCAGGAGACAGGTTCTGGTGGTGAAACGAAGATATATAGGCTCTGGCGGTGAAACGAAAATGGGGAGGTCTGGAGGTGGGCCCCACCATGATGTGCGTATGTGAAATCCACTCCCACTATAAGGTGTGTGGTGACTGTTTAGCCGTAGTGCTAAAAAATTATCGGAATCCAATTCAGATGGGCTACATGAGTGGAAAGAGTACTGGGGAAGCCAAAATAAATTCGTGAGGCATAAGTAGCTTATCTTTAAGTAACCTAAATCCAAACCCCACCTAACGAAAATCAGTTGCAGCCATAAGCAGTTGTAATGTTGGTTAAATCCATCACTTTACAGCCTATTTTGCATCATTGAAGTTGACCACTGTACATTCTATCTGCATTGCATTATTATTAACTATCGTAAGTGGTAATCAATCATTTCAACCATTTCATACTAAAATCAAAGCAACATAATAACGTAACATTGCATCATGTAGAAAGCCTTGTGCAGGAAGTTCCTGCACTGGGAACCAAGGTGGGGCCCACAGTGATGTTTTTGATAAATCCACCCTGTCCATCCGTTTTGGGAGCTCATTTTAGTACATGAAAACAAAAATGAACCAGATCAAAGACTCAAGTGGGCCTCACTAAAGGAAAAGGTGGGTAGGTAAATTATTACCATTGAAACCTCCCTGGGTCCACAGTAATGTTTATATGACATCCATACCGTTCATAACGTCACTACTACTGGGATGAACTGGAGACACAAATATTATCCTGATTCGAAGCTCAAGTGGCTCCACAAATATTTCAACTGTGAACGTTCAATCCTCACGTTTTCGGCCCACTTGAGTCTTGGATCCGGTTCATTTCCTTTTAATGTCCTAAAATGAGCTCCCAAAACGGATGGACGGGGTGGATTTATCAAAATCACTGTGAGCCCCAACTTGGTTCCTAGCGCAGGAACTTCCTGCGCAAGGCTTCCGCAGCAAATCCGCGCCGACAGCGGACCCGTCCCATAGCTTTTGACGAGGTTGTTGGTGCCCAATCCAATGGTATTAGGCCACCACCGTTGCTGAATATGAGTTCCACCCTGAAACTAAACACGGCAATCCCCAGTCAAATCTATCATTAAAAGTTGAAGGTGGAAGTAATCATCGCAACTTTATCGCATTTACTTGTCAAATTTTCATCATTACTTTTTTTCTTTTTATTAGCTTTCGTCGATTGTCAAATTAGGATAATCTTCGGAATCATTGTGGAAAATGGATGGACAAAAGTCTGTTCACGTGGCATAATTTTATGAGCTCCACCATTGTATATGTGTTATATCCACACCATCCATCCTTCTTGCGTGATGATATCATGAAATGAGACAAGAACTAAAGCATATTCAAACCATAAATAAACCACACAACATTAAGCAATGAAATCAAATACTTGCCATTGTAAACTTCTTAGGGCCACAGAGACCACACAACATAAAACAATGAAACCGAATACTTGCCATTGCAAGCTTCTTAGGGCCACAGAAGGGTTGGATTTTCCTCATTTTTTAAGACATGTCCTGAAACAATATTGCAATTGGATGAACAGTGTGATTATAATACTTAATTGACAAAATTGCATGCATTCACGTATATGTAACCATCAAGACGGATTGAACTAAGGCATATCTAAACGACCACCATTGCATGCCACAAAAGTGTTGGATTTTCCTATTTTTCAAGACAAGTCCTAAAATAATATTGCAATAATACTTATTGACAAAATTGCATGCATCGACGTATATGTAACCACCAAGACGGATTGAAAGTGGATCGTACTGTAGGAAGATTATGTGCGACTGCTACTTTATTTTACCTTTGACTTCTACAAAAAAAATAGGCCCCATCATTAAGATCGCCTAGGTACTAAAAAATAGGTTGTCTCGCTATCAGATAGGCCACAACGTTGGAATCAATGGACAGCCAACGGTTCGAATCAACATACATTTGTGGCCCAACTAGTACGCAGATCAGCCTGATTTTCGAGAAAGGCGATCTTCGTGTACAGATGTACAATATAAAGTGTCATTTTTTTGCTGGAAAAATGGTACAGTGCAACAAGTTGTGATACCGTTGCCTGTATGTGACCAGCTCTCTCAAAAGTAGCAGCAGCATCCTCCCATTTCTTGGACTTATGCTTGGATTTTTTGAGCGGCGAGGCTTTTATGATAATTCACCACCGTTTCAGAAATGTTGGCATGGTAATATTGTAATCTGGACTGTCCAAATAGCTGACTCAACCGTGCATGTAGCATAATCCAAAATTTACCTTGAGAATATATATGATATATATATACAACCGTGCATCTGGTTTTTCCCTGGAAATATGCTTACTACATGTTCATCATCCATTTGATACCAATCACTGGTTAGAATTGCTTGAATATCAGTGTGATTTTAAAGATATTCTCCATCCAGAACCTGTCCCAAAATGTGGATGGTCAGGATATTCGAATTGGATGCCAAATGTGAGGAAGATAAATCATCATCATTTTCAAAATGGTGGTCAATTAGCATAGAATTCTAACCGTTTTCAAAAACCGACTCAAGGAGCGCGGATTGGGTACTACCTCGCCGAGCTTGGAACAGGCAGGGCTCTGAGGGGCACAACATGATGTACGGGTTTCATCCACACCGTCCATCCATTTTTATGTATCATTTTCGGGAATAAGACTAAAAAAGAGATCGTTCGAAGGCTCAAGTTTACCATACCTTAGGAAGCAACAGTGAGAATGACGCCCACCGTTGAAACCCTCCTAGAGTTCACCATGAGTTTCATTTCCTATCCAACCTGTTCAATGAAGTGAAAACACGAATATCACCATTCATCAAAACTTCTACGGCTACCAAGAAGTTCTTAATGGTGAAAGTTCACCGAAACTATGTGGTCCACCTGATATTTGGATCTGTCTCCATTTTAGGTTTATATACTAAAATGATTTTAAAGAATCGATGGACAGTGTGGATGAACCCCATATATCACGGTGGCCCCTCAGAGCCCTGCCTGTTCTAAGCTCACTACAGGTGAGGGTAGTACCCAATCCACGTCCGACTCCAAGGCCTAGGTGATGAATAAGTCAAGATTATGTTAGGGTTCTCAATGGGTCAGATCTGGATTGGATCCAGTTGGATCCAGCTCAAGTCTGTATATCTGTAGACGATTTGGATGGGACTCGGATCCAACTCGGATCGAATAGGTGATGTCCATATCCGTTCCATTTATAAGTAGTTAGATCCATTTCCGATTCAAAATTCATACAACCATCGGATTCGGGTCAGATTTAGTTCCAATCCACCCCATTACAAATCTAAAAAATATAAATATATAATATAATATATTTAATTTAGTAATAAAAAATCCCACTATTTACTAGTGATATGGTCGACCGGAGAGTGGCAACATGGGCCTCACTTATCAGAGTTGAAAACACCTGTGCAGAGACGGGGACCGCATCACATAAGTCGTCTCATCAATCTATGTACATGACCAGATGGAAAGGGAGTGAATATGGCAGATGCACATGAGGTACAGGCCATTCATGAAGGAACCATTATAGCAGCAGTCAACTTCCTGCAATTGTTGCTCAGTTGGGCTTGTTCCCCTCAACCTACTTACGATCGACTTGAGTTGTGAGAAGGTTTGGGAGGAAATTGTTGGTATCCCTTCTCATGTGGAGATGGGATTCATATGTAGGGACTTAACTAGTCCTTTATTGCCAAATGTTTGTGAGGGTATTTTGATCTTTTGGCCAAGTAAAATAAATGAGAGAAAAATGACTCTTTGCTTACAAAGACTTGTTGCAATATATTTGGAGTTTTTTCCTTGGAGAAAAAGAGAAGGGTTGATGGAGGAAGAAGAGTACGGTGTCTTCTTTCTTCAAGCTTCTTGTAGATTACAAGAGGGGGTTTCATGTCTACGTTCGTGAGGGTCCATCTACACAATACCAGTTTTTTTTTTATTATTATCTTCGCCAAATGTTATAGTAGGGTTTTGTACAATCCCTAGTTAGTAAGAAAAATCCTTTTTATTATTATCGCTTGAAGTCCACCTTTGAGTGATGTATTTGGGTATCCAAGAGAACTTATTCTCTTAATCGATTATACTTCTATTATCTCTAACATAGTGGATTTGTACCAGAGTATGTCCCGCGGTTTTTTCCTTCACATTGGAGGGTTTTCCACATAAAAAATCTTTGTGTCTCTTGCACTCTACGTGTTTGATGATTTTCTTGCTTATGTTGGAAGTGATTATCATCCAGTAAATATTTTATATTGTTAATCCCATAGATTTGCACATAGAAAGGAAAGGTATGTAGTTTCCCAATAATTGTATCAAAGGTCCAAGTTGATTCTAATTATTTCTTTCTTGAATCATGCAGGCAATCACAAGTCGAATGGTTAGTATGAATGAAAATAATTGAATGATTGGAAAGCTAAGATGGAAGATTTGTTATATTTCGAGGACTTATATGCTGGATGAAATAAAAAATTTGAGATGCAAGTTAATCTCAGATGGTGCAATTTCTGATGTGCGCACACAAAAAAACCAGCTTGCTGAAAATTAGATTGCTAAATTTCAGATGGCTGAAAATCAGATTTGTGCACAAAATCAGCTTATTGAAAATTACATTACTGAATTTCAGATGGCTGAAAATCTGTGCTTATTGAAAATTACATTACTGAATTTCAGATGGCTGAAAATCTGCGCACAAAATCAACTTGCTGAAAATTAGATTGTTGAATTTCAGATGGCTGAAAATCATGTTTGCGCACAACTAATGGCACAGAAAATTAGTTTTCACAAAAATTGTTTGTGCAGGAAATTAGATGGCACGCAAAATCAAGCATATCCAGTAATGTTATTCATGCAGGGATTTTATCGAACACCTACTATGCAAGAAACTAAACATATGCTACATCAAT
Source organism: Liriodendron chinense (assembly GCA_003013855.2). Classification (NCBI taxonomy): domain Eukaryota; kingdom Viridiplantae; phylum Streptophyta; class Magnoliopsida; order Magnoliales; family Magnoliaceae; genus Liriodendron; species Liriodendron chinense. The sequence goes on along the minus strand of ML058461.1, from coordinate 11,477,279 downwards.
GCCCTAATACCATTGGATCTAGGATGAGTGAAAACAAGCATAGGATTATTATGATGATATCAAAATACACAATAACCATGCATTCAACATGTAAACCCAAACAAATTCACACTACAAAATAGAAATTTCATATTAACAACTACATAGTCCTAGGTTAGTCACATGCATAGTGCACGAAATATAAAATGCTTCAAGAATGGCCCACTTGGAAGATTGAACTTCCAATCTAGCATAGGTAGTGTCAACCAAGGTACCGTTAAAATTTAGATTTTGGGTTAAAGGTTTTGGCTCAAAATTAGAATTTCCTACAGAATTTTGGTCTTTGAAAATGGAGTTTTGACAATTTTAGGGTAGGGTTAAGGAAAATTGAAAATTGAAATTTTGGGGATTAAGATTAGGGACTTAAGGTTAGGGTTTTAGGGATTTAAGTCCATAGGAAGGCTGAAATTCAGATTTTGGTGAAATTAGTAATCAAATTTGAGAATTAGCGTGGGATTAGGTTAGGCTTGATAGGTTCAGATGGGAAAATGTTAGGGTTTTGGGGGAAATTGAATTTTAAGGTCGCACGGGCCTATGCTGAATGAAAACAGTTCAATGATTGAGAGTTTTATTGGGTTGAATGGGGAAGAAGAAGAAAAGATGGGAGTTTGTAGGTTTTAGCATATGGGTTGAAGAAGAAAGAAGAATAAGGTGTTTAAAAACCTTGAATGTAGAAGGAGATGAGAGAAGTTGTAGAATCCACCATCAAGCTAGATGTTACCTTTCCACAATATGATTGGAAGGGAGGGTTTTCTCACAAACCCTAAAGGAAGATGAAGAAGAAAACTCTCTCAAGGAAGGTAGCCCGCTTTTTATATGTTGGGTTTTAAAAGGCATGCGTGCGGAGGTATACGGGAGAATATCTCAAAGATAACCTTTAAAGAAGTGAACTTAAGGCATGCACTAGCGCAAATTAAAGGTATGCATTCACCAGTTATAAGGCGTGCGCTGGCATCTTGAGGTGAGCGCTAGACAGTTGTTCCCGACTTTTTTGCCTATAAATACCTTATTACCCCTCTATGACGAGGGGGAGAGAGTTCTAACTCGAAGTGTGTGTCAAGGTAGTCAATGTATGCATCGGAGCCCTCATCGAAGCTATGTCATTCCGACATACTTGTTGGGGTCTCACGCACATGATAATCCAGACCAAAAGTAACTTTTTTAACCAAGTCCATAAACCCCAGCGCACACCCATAATGGCCTATGAATACCCCTCAACCGACAAAATTGGCAAAGTGGTGCCATTGCACACCAAGATGGTGGTCAAGACCCTTAGCGCATGCCCTAAGTGTCAAGCCCCAAATTTTGTTTATGGTGCTATATCGTCATAATCCAAACTTATAGTTGACAGTCTCCATAGTACCTCAATTTCAGCACCTGACTTATTCCAAGTTCCGAAAACGGAGTCCCACAAGGAAGATTTTCGGGATGATTTTTTTTAATAACATAACCACAAGTGTACCATAAATCAAAATATCATCACATACATCCACTATAAAAGATTCGAGTACAGTGCTGGAAATGAAAATACATTGCATAGCTAAAAGCTCCAAAAGATTAGGCACATGCTCCTACCTCACTATTGTTGATATCTAACATAACCTACACGTAAACAATGTGCGTAAGCTTACTATAAAGCTTAGAAAGTGCATGTGTGCGTGCACAATGCATATGGAAAGTGTGTGTGTGTGTGTGTGTGTGTGTGTGTGTGTGTCAGAGAATGCAAAAATGATGAAGAACTATGTTGTTAAGTCCATAAATACTATCAGTTATACCAAGCTATACAATGCAAGAACCCATTGAGCCAAATGTCATATACAGCTATGTAACACAACAGTGCATGATGAATGAACGAGTCGTAGTGCATAGTATTGTGTGCTAATAGGTCCTCGTATTCAGGGTTACAATATATGTTAGTCCCATAACCTAACATGTAAAGTAATCCTAGGATGATAGACTCTTTACCCGGAATAATCATCGTACCTATTTGGGATCATGGCCCACGATTATTTAGTACTTAAATTGTATTTACGCATCTACAAACCCGAATGCATAAATATATGATTTTCATATGCCATATATCAATCCTGATGTCTAATCCACATCTCAATACAGTTCTCATTTGAAATCACCGGAGCCTAATACACTTCCGATACCAGCCGTCGCCTATCTTGCACAAGACCAAGCGAGTGCAAGAGACCTCACTATCCGCCCCATCAGTGGTATATAAAAACTCACTCAACTCGTCGATAGCGATCCCATTTCACGAGTTGGTCAGACTCAACCTAGCATATAGCCCTCTTCACTCGGGCGGGTAAGGTCAAACCCCCTTCCAACCGACCCCAACACAGTGGGAGATGTGGCCTACCAGTATCCAACCCTCGTGAGCTCATGAATCCACTCGATCAAAACATTGGAGCATCCTATGGCCACAGGGTTTAGGGACTTTCACCCACAGATGCCTGTGACGCCCTATAACCTCAATAGATTTTCGATGTCCATAATTGTCAACCACGATATGACTGTAGTGGCCACAACCCTGATGTCACTAGGATGTACATGCAAGTGCCTCGTGCAAATGTGTGAATTGCATGAATCCATCATTTGAACAATGCAACCATGACATGCAAGCCGTGCATACATACAGGGCAGCCCTATATCATACAAGTCCCCTAAAAAGCCCTTATGCGTAAGGTCATTAATGTAACATTGTCATGAATCATGCGTCATGCATAAATCACAATATCCAAGTCTTGTATCAAGTCATATAACGATCAATACGACTACCATGTCTCATACGGGTTCCCAATGAGCCATGAGGCATATACTGCAGGTTTGCCTTGCATCGGGTAACCTAATCCATGATATAAGTACCAACTATGGCTCTGCGACTAGGTGTACGCTATGATACATCCACACCCGTAGTTAGGCTTACATATGATGTGAATGAGCATGGTATTCATTATACTAAGCATATTATCAATGTCAACCTTATCAGGATTAGGTGTATTAGCATGTTACCAATCATGGCACATGTGTGTGTTTATATGTTCTCATCCATGTACATAATGTAGGGTATATGTGACAATCAACCTTAAATAACTCGATATAAAGAGAGTAGAATGACCCAAATGGTGGCCCTACTATAAATTTAAATGTCCATGTGACAGGGTCCGTCTGATATTTGTATTGGCCTCACACTTGAGCTGGTGCACGTAAAATGAGCTAGTAGAACATATGTACGGTACAGATTAAACATATACATTAAGGTAGTTGTCATGGCCTAAAATGATCTATCAAAAAAGATCAACGGCATGAATGAAACATGTTCATCCAGGTGGGGTCCACAGCATTTTAACCGACATAACATCTGTGTTTAATTATCTTGCACCAGGTCTGTATGACCTTTGGAGCAGGTTGGATGCCAAACAAATACTACAGTGGGCCCTGGACCATTTCAATGGTAGATATTCAATTCACAATTGTGTTTTGTGGTGGGCCCACTTAAGCTTCAGATCTGCTTCAAAATGAGGGCCTGGCCACGTCCAAACCCACGTGGCCCTGTGGACAGGTTGGATTCCAAATAAAAATCATGGTAGCCTCGAAGATGGCCTTCAATCGAGGACATCAATCCTCGCTACTCTTAGGCCCGTTTGGATTGTAAGTTACTTGGTTTCTACTTAATTAGCAAATAAGTACATTTGGTACACAACATGCCTATCAACTAAAAAGTAGAAAAACATATTTATTGCCAACATCATTCCTCGAGTTTGTTTGGCCCTAGACATCCATCATCCATCATTTGGTACCAACCTTTGGTGTGGGCCCCACCATTGATGTGGGCAGTACATCATGTGGGGCCCACCTTGGATGTGGGCCATTTTCACAGTTCTTTATGTAGGGCCCACCTTTGATGTTGGTCATCCATCAAGTGGGCCCACCATCAATATCCACCGCCCATCATGTGGAGCCACCTTTAATGTGGATTGTCCCAAATGTGGGGCCCACCTCTAATGTGGGCCGTCCATATATGGTCCGCCTTGGATATGGGCTACTCATCATTAGGGCCGACCAATGGTGGGCGTCAATGACCACTGTTTCCTGAGGTGCGGTCTATTTGATATTGGATTCTGTTTCATTTTTGGGATGGACCAACAAGGGTGGACGGTGTGGATTTCACGTGCACAGTATGTGGCCCCACTACCCAATGGGCTACTCAAAACTAGTTGGAAAAATAGATAAATGGCATGAGTAAAACATCATGCTGGTGCCAGGCAGGTTTCAACGGTGTCATCAGTATCACTGTTGCTTCCTGATGTGGGGTCCACTTGAGGTTTTGGATCTGCCTCACATGCTAGCCCCACTCACATCCAAACTAGATGGATGGCATGGATCAAACATATCACAGTGGGCCAGTAAGCTGGATGGTCAACTTGGGCTGGGCGGTTGCCACGAAAATCTGCACTTTTACAGGCTATGGAGGAGCACATCTTTCTTTAGTCGGTAGCGAAAAAGTAAAAAAGCAAAATAAAAATGATGAAATACTTAATTGATTTTTAGCAAATAAGTAATGATCATTATTTATTAACCAAACTAACTTATCTCAAATAAGTTATTTAACCACTGCCATCAGCAAGAAAAGCAACTTATTTGGTGGTATCCTTGAGGCCCCTTTGGATTGTAAGTAACTTAAGATAAACTACTTATCAGATAAGCCACTTATCTTGGTTTCTGCTTATTAAGCAGATAAGTATGTTTGGTAAACAACATACTTATCAGCCAATGAGTAGGTAAGTATGTTTGGTTTCCAACATCATAGGTATTTGTCCCTCGAGTATGCTTGGTCCCCTTTACACTCACTCTCCATCATTCAAGTATGCTTGGTCCCCTTACATCCACTCTGCATCATGTGGGGCCAACATTTGATGTGAACCATCCAACAGCAAGACCCACTTGATTTATTTGACTCATCACTATTGGTCTCCATTTTTTCCAAGTCATTTCAGGGATTGGGCCCTAAGGTGTGGCAGACCCAAGGATGAAAGTGGGCCACACCACTGAAGACTGTGGTCATTAAGCACCTGACCTTGAAACCTTCCTTGGGCCCACTATAGCACGTGTGTTGGAAACATACTGTCCATCCAACTTTCTAGCCCACTTCAGGGCCCGGGCCCAGATATGAGGCAGATCCAAAGTTCAAGTGGACTGTAGCGCATAAAACAGTGAGGTATGATCCCCGTCCTTAGATTTTTCTGTGGGGCCCACCATGCTTTTTCTTTGATACCCAACCTGTGGATATGGCCACATGGGGTCTGGGTACAGCCAAAACATAAATATTAGCTTATTGCAAAGCTTAAGTGGGCCCATCTCATGTATCAATGGTGGATGAATTTCCACTGTTGAAACACTCCATGTGGCCCACTGTGATGTTTATTTGCCATGTGTGGGCCCACCCCAAGAAACAGTGTTGATGAAACATCCACCACAAGAAATAGTGTAGATGGAGCACCCACCGTTAAATCTTCCTTTGGGGCCCACCATGATGTTTATTTGCCATCTAATTGACCGAAAAGTCACTGGGGCCTCGTAGTGGCCTAAGCCATATAAAGGAAGCAGATTCAAAGTTCAAGCGAGCCACACCCTCCATGAAACAGTGGTGAATGAACTTCTACCAGTTAAAACCTTCCTGACCCCACCCTATTGTTTATTTGCCATATCTAACCAGTCGATCAGGTCACACAAACCTTGATGAAGAGAAAATACAAGTATCAGCTTCGTCCACAAGCTCCAATGGACCCCACTGTAGGGAGCAGTGGTGATTAAAGCCCCAGCTAGTCAAATTGTGACAGGTGTGCGGTTTAAGAGTCACTACCATGTTGAAATCGCGGTGAACTATATCACCATGTGCAGTAGATTTGGATCCCATGTTTTTCTCCAGTTGATGATGGCTTTTCACTTTTCAGCAAGTGGAAAAAAGTCAAAAAGCAAAAGAAAATCACTGAAATATTTAACCAAGTTTTAACAAATAAGTAGCCGATGATCAAGTGTTAACCAAACTTACTTTTCTTAAATAACTTTGACTCCTGACATCAACAGAAAAAGTTACTTATCTAGCTGCATCCAAATGGGCTCTTAAGTGCCGATGGCCCACCAAAACTTTGGATCAAGGTGATATTCGTGTTTCTCTACATCCAGGATCTTACGGGACCAAATCAGAGAAGGTTGGGTGGCAGATAGACAGTATGTCGGGCCCCAAGGAAGTCTTCTACGCTAAGATTCTATGTGGTACGGCCCGTCTGACATTTAGATCAGCCTGGTTTTTAGACCCATGTCATGAAATGGGCTAGTAAAATGGATGCATGGTGTGGATCTAAAACATACATCATGGTGGTTTCTAAGAAGGTATTAACGGTGGGAGGCATTGTCACCATGTACAATTGCTGGAGTGGGGTCCACCACTGGATGGATCAAGTGAATATTTGTGATTTCCTCTCATCCAGATCTCTCTAACCTTATCAACAGGTTGGATGGGAGATAAACGTCATGGTGTGCCAACGGTGAGCACCCAACCTTCACTGTTTGCTATGGTGTGGTCCACTTGAGACTTGGATCTGTCTCGTCCTTGGGCCCAAATCCTAAAACGGTCAGTCCAAATGAATTAACGGCTGTATAGAACATATCCATCACGGTGGGACATGCAGTGGGTCCCACAGCCCTTTTACAACCAGTCAGGGACTGGACGTGCCTCTCTGGACACGTGCAGAGAGTACGTCCTCCCTTTCTTACCTTCCATATATATAATAGTATATTATATTATATTAATATATGATATATACTATTCTATAATGTAACATTCTAATATCTTAAATTATATTCCCATATCAACATCACCTGGGCCTAGGAAGGTTTCGAGTGTGGATGTTCAAGTCCCACTGTCTTCTATAATGTGGCGCACCTCATATGTGAATCTTCTTCATTTTTGGCCCTTGGCCCTAAAATGATCTGACAAAACGGATATGTGGTTAGATAAAATAGATGTGTTAAGGTGAGTCCCACGAGTGGGCCATCTGGTGGAAAGAGTAGCCCACCCGTGGCACTCCAATACGTTTTGAGTCAAAACAGGTGAGCACAAGCCGAGCTGAGCCCTGTTAGAGCTAGGCTCGCTCAATGACCACCCTAGCTCATGTTTGGCTCAGTTCGGCCTTTGAGCTGGACTGACGTGTTCGAGCTACCTCGGACACTTTCGAGTGAGTTCGAGCCCAATTTGAGCTTGAGTTCGAGCCGGGAGAACCCAAAGGCAGCCCCCCCCCCCCACTACTTTTATAGAGAGTTTCATCTCTCATTTACAAGTGAATCAGAGCTGAGCCGAGCCAAATCGAGCTTCAATTGAGCCGAACTTCGAGCCGAGCTTAATCAAGCTTGGGTTAGCTCGAGCTCGACTTGGTTTGAATCTAGCCTTCGAATTAAGCCGAATCGAGCTAGTTTGAGCTGAGTCAAGCGAGCTAACCGAGCTGGCTGGCTCAGCTTTAATCAAAAGTGGCGTTTATGTTTTTTCCCTTGTCCATGGGTGGTAATAAATGTTATGCTTCAACCGTGGACATTGTGTCCCATTATTTCTTATGACATGGCCCACACGAGATTTGGATTTGAGTCATTTTTTAGCCCACTACTTAAAATGGTCTAGTCATCCAGACAGACAGCTGGATAAGACGCATGCATCACGGTGGGTCCCACTTTCAAAACTTAAAGAATGGGTGTACTGCATGGGTTAAAACACATGTCATGTCGAGCTCTAGAGAGGTTTCGACGGTAGGTAGTGTCTTCAATGTTTCCTGGGGTGTAGCCCACCTAATTTCAAAGTTTGCCTCATATTTGGCCCTCAGCTATAAAATGATTCAACAAGAGGATGAACGGCTTGGATTAACCACACGTTTCAAGGTGGGATTGCGAGTGAAAACCCTGCTCCCATGTTGACGCAAATAGGTCTCCGTTAGACCCCCATTTTGTCTTTATTTGAAATACATGGGTGGTGTCCCACATGGATGATCAAATTTGTCCATAATGTTGGCCCACTCATGGTCCTAATAGACCTTAAATACTCATTAAAGCCAAAGAAAATGACAAGTAAAATGAAAAAAAATAAGAAATTTCGGCCATTATATAGGATTTCGCCTCCATAAGGCCATGTATATAAATTAAACGCACATCAAGGTGGAGCACACACTGGCCACACTGGACAACGTGGACAAGTGGGTCCCACCTTCTTGCAGAACGGAAGGATTGCATAGATATAAACATATATGTCAAGATGGGGTCAATTTGATGGGCTCAACATCGAGACAGCGGGTGAACCACCTGTGTACTCACCTCAATGGTTGAAAAGGAGCGGGGTGCACACCGACGATTGAGATCGCCTTCTAAGCTCCTCTAATCTCCTCTTTTCCCTCACACACTCCCTCACTTAACATCTCAGTTCTCTTTTTCTTTCTTTCTTTTCTTCTCACATTAAAAGGTATGGACAGTGAGATGGACGAGATGGATGGTTTAAATATAGGGGGGAAAGGTGACAGAAGATATTGATTGTGTTGAAAATGAGGGGATAAGGTGTAGGAGGGGGGAGGCTATGTAGGGTAGAGGTGGCTCTGTAGGGAAGAGGTGACTACGGCACGACAGTTATAAATGTGTTAGATATTTTATTTAGCTTTGAAAGCGATGGTTTTACTGTCCAAGATATTTTTACTAAGTGAGCCCCATGTTATGTGTGTGTCATGCATTAATTTTGATGGGGTGCACATCTTTCGATCCGACCGTCATAATAGAATTTGTTGCATGGTGTTGGAATCATAGTGAACGCGTGGCCGTTGGGGTATAGATATCGGGTCAACAAGGTATTAAAACAAGGCGACCGATCGAAACTCACTAATCCAGTCCATTTCGGGTACATCGGCACTAGAGACGAAGCATACGAAAAGTTAATCAGAATATGGGTTTCACACTAAAACCCCTAGTGCATGCCTTAAGACCCCTAGTGCATTCCTTAAACACGTCAAAAATAACCCAGAATAGTTATGCTAAAAAATCCTTGTGCATGCTTAAGTGCTAGCAACATAAGGTATGTGCTGGCAACATAAGGTGTGCATCAGATAGCCACCACAGACCGTCATAGCTTTTTTAAAGCGTTTGACAATGTTGTTCATACACAATCAAATCAATGGTATTAGACATTACCGTTGTTGAATGTGAATTCTACCATGAAACTAAACACGGCAATCCCTGGTCAAATCTAGCCATTTTCAACTGACGGTTAAAGGAATTAGTAATTATTGTGCCTTTTAATTGCATTAACATCGAATTTTTAAATCCAAGCATGCCCTAATTACTTAGGGTACTTGATGTTAATAAAGAAACAAAAACAATAACACGGATTAAATTACATCCAAGGATGAGATAATATAAATGAATTTTAAACAATTGAGTCCTTAACCTATTTAGGATTGATTTACAATAATTTGGGATCGAGGAGTAGCTGCATGTTTACATTAAATGTCTTGTTTATTTAAAGCAATAGGGATAGTGGAGTATCAACAGGTCTTCTAAGATTGATTAATTTGATTTCAAAGCAGAAGTGATCATTTTGATAAAAAAATTATACAATCTCATTTGGAGATGGTTGATGGTGAGGAAGGGTAGTTCAATTGTACCATTTTGCAACAAATTATAGAGGATTCTTTCAGTGTGTAGTACAATTGGTATTTTATATTGGTAAGTTTTCATTATTAGTGCGTTGCTTAAGGAACATGTTACATTGCCTCATTTTAGCTTCAATCAAAGAAGGGCAATATGGTCGCTATCCATCTGCATCTTACTCGGCACATCTTATTGGGAAGACTCGTGGAAGTGAGAATTAAACGGAGCAATCATAATGGAAACAAGTCAAATCAATACCCAAGAGACAATCCAAATTTTACGTAGAAAAACCCTTTCGGGGAAAAAACCATAGCACAAAGCGAATCATTATGAAATCGAAGTTACAAGAGATGAAGAACAACTTACCCAAACCACAGCCCCACAAGAGAAACCCAAGTTAACCCAAGCTTTCTCTCTCTCCCTAAAACTCTCTCAACCCCTTGAATATATCTAGGACTCCTTGTGTTACCCTAATCCTGCATTACGCCCCTTTAAATAGCATAAAACCCATAATTAGAAACAAATCCACATAAACTTGCACAAATTGACCTAATCAGTGCGCCAGCCATCGGTCGACCTGACCCAATCGTTCAAGCAATCGAACTCGGCCAAAACTATCCAGAGAGTTCACAGTCTCACTCAGGGAGTTTCAAGCGACCAAGCCTTGCCCGTCGACCAACCGAAGACCCCCAATCTTTAAATCCAACAATGTCCATAAATCAACTGCCTCATCTAGGGTAGTTTCGGACAACTGAGTCATAGCCCATTGGTCAACCGAAAACCCCATGGTGTCAAGATTGAAGACATCTCCAACAATTTTCACCGTGGCTTCAATCTTCAAGTTCCACTGCTCCATCCTTCATCTCTACTTCGTCTTCATCATAAGTCCACCGCTTCTCGTACCCCTACCGACTTTACTCCAGCACCTTCACACCCTGCTCGCTCATGTGGCCTAAGCATACACGCCACATACAAGCCGACATGGATTTCGCTGCAGACCTTGCAGCTCCACCTGTTGAAGTGCTCCCGATTAACTTGTAAAGATAGTTGCACCTACATGCTTTCATCACCATGAGTGCTCGATCCCTTTGTCACTTTACAAAACCGATCGAACTTGCACCCCATCTTATTATTTGTCAATGCCAAAAATCAGGGTAACAGATGTTGATCGAGGATCAACAGTAGATCTTCGCCACTCAATGTGGATGCAACGCTTAACGGTGCAGATTTCCTAACCCGAGATCACAGACAAAACGATCAGTGAGGGGGTGTCGGTCATGCTGGTGGGGGACCCTCCGATCTTAAGTCAGTAAAGGAGATCATTGAGCATAAGGGCTTTAGGATGTATTGCATAGTGTGTGAAGCGTACCTTGAGATGGTGCAGATGTGTCCTTTTATATATATCAGTGGTGGTGTATCCATAAATCCCATCTAGGATATGTTTCTATATTAGGGAATGTCCCATCTAGGAGATGTTTTCATATTGGGAGAGATCGTGCTTATCCCATCCAAATTCTGTGTATTCTGATGGCAGACGTTATCTCTATATGGCAGTGCATAAGGTGCTCAGGCCCAAGGACGTCTAGTGCGGTTGACACTCGACATCTTTGGTTGAGTTGTCGGTCGGGACAAATGTAGTATCTGGTAATGGCAAGGAAGACGCTTGTTCTTCCCTATGGAGAGGGAAGGAGGCCTCAGTTCTCTATTCGTCACCTAAGGCCGAAGTTCTCTATAGGGAATGCCACTGAGCTCTCAGTCTCGCTAAGGCCGACGCTTAGGGAATGCCGCTCTCTAAGACTAACGTCGAGTTTTCAGGACTTTGTTCGTTATCTGAGGCCAATGCCGAGGTCTTAGAACTACATGGGGACTTTCTGCCTTGACAAATTCGAATCATTCTTTAACACGTGTGATGAGCTAGCCTTAATGGACCACATATCAACGGTTGTACATCTTCCACATCATGATTAAGACATGCTAAGAATTACCCATGACATTACTCATGCATCCAAACATCCTCATTTCAACTCCACTCTATCTAATATATGCGTTTCTTAACTGCCCTACATTTTCTACCATGAATAATTTGCCCCTCCTTATTTTAAGTAATTTTTAAACGGGCTAATTGGCATCATATGCTAGTTTTAATAATTACGTGCTTCAAATGTGCAGAGGTCTGAGCCATTGATCATGCAAGAATTACCATGGATGTGCCATAGGCCAAAACTTATGAAGATTAGACAATCAATTGACCTTTTACTTACTATTTTGCCTTCATAAAAAATCCTAAAGTTTCACGTTGTAGCCTAAGGTGGGGTTTTGTTGAATGGTCAGGCTCGGATGCTCGATACACTTGCCACGCGTTCAAAATCCTAGTTCTTGTGTTAAGTGATTATAAAAACATGCCACGCTGATAAAGGTGGACAATGATTCGATCCGAGTCAAACATGAACCAGATTGGATTGTTTGGCTGCTTGAGTGGGTGTGTTAGAACAAACATTCGAACAGGATGGCTTTGTTCGAACTCAATTTGGTCTAGCCCAATCATGTTCGAACATATGGATTTCGAATAATTTTTACGAGTTCAAACAATTTCCTTTTTTCGCTTGAAAATATTTTTTCTACTACTGAATAGTAAATACCGATTTTTTCGTTCTGTGTGTCCCGCCATGATGTATTTGTTTTATCCACTCCGTCAATCCATCTGTACAGCTTATTTTAAGGTATTAAATAAGAAATGAGGTAGATACAAAACTCAAATGGACCTTACCAGAGGAAACAGTGAGGAGAATGATGTCCACCATTGAAACCTTCCTGGGCTCACACAGTCACGTTTATTTGTCATCCACCCTTCTCTCTCTCTCTCTCTCTCTCTCTCTCTCTCTCTCTCTCTCTCTCTCTCTCTCTCTCTATATATATATATATATATATATATATATATATATATATATATATATATATATATATATATAATCAAGTCGAACGAACAAGTTGAGTCGAGTCGATCAATATTTGAGTCGAGTTCGAGTTCGAGTTCGAGTTCGAGTCGAGTCGAACAGGACTATGTTTGAAATTGAATTGAATTTTTTTTTGAAACACCATGTGTGTTCAAACAAAGTTCGAACAATAGGACTTTTTGTTTGAACAGGGTTTTACCGAGTCGATCCGAGTTGATCCAAACGGTTAAACTCAGTTCGTGTCCAGCTCTACACGCTGATATTAGTGGAGTTTTTTTTTTCCTTGACAATCTCTTTCTTTGTCCAAAAATGTGGTTAAGATTGTCATATCGGCGTGATTTTCAGGGCAATATAGTGTGCCTGATCATCAGTTCATATCTAATTCGTGCTCTTCAAGTCTTGAAAAAGCAAAGTCATGGTAAATCAACACAGTTTTGACTTTACTGTAATCTAGCCATTTCAAAGGTGCAGAGCCGTTCACATACAGGCAATGTACCACAACTCTCCGTACCATCCTTTCCACTAATATGCCACCTGTATTGGAAATCAATACCATGAAAATGGTAGGCCCCACCATGAAGATCACCTGCATACTGAAAAATGGGCTGTCTCGCTCATCACATAGGCCACTGGGTTGGAATCAATGGATAGCCAACGATTCGACTCAACATACAGGTGTGGCCTAACTAGTTAGCAGATCAGCCTGATTTTCGAGAATGGTGATCTTCATGTACTGATGTACAACAAAAGTGCCATTTTTGGCGGGAAACATGGCACAATAACACAAATTGTTATACTGCTGCCTGTATGTGAGCAGTTCCATCAAAAGTAGCAGAAGCACCGTCTCATTTGGGAAATTTCTGTCGGTGAACCTCATTTGTAACTATTATTCTCAAGTAAACTCCTCCAAACCTTGTTTACTAAACTAGACTTAGAGCAAATTTTTAGATGAAATTGCCCTTCACCGTTCGAAAATCCATCTCCATTTTCCATCTTCGATTTTTCTTATTTCTAAGCTTCAATCTTCATTTTGTTCGAGAAATCTTTAGTTATAGACGGTGATTATGGCTCCTCCATTGGAGAAAAGTATTTTTTTTTTCGTATTCTTTCAGAAATTATGATTTTAAGATTTCTAGATGTTATTATTATTATATTTTTTATGAATGTTGTATTTTTGGAATGTGAATATCTAATATGTATACAACGTGTTTGTTGTAAAGTGTATTTAGACAATGTTTGAAAATTTAACCAACTTTCATTGTATTTCAAATTTGAATACAACATATTTGTTGAAATGTCACAACGAAGGAAAAATGTTGAAAAGTTTGAAAATGTGTTTGAAAGAGTACTCTTTGAATTTTGAAAGAGTACTTGTTGAAATTGTACTCTTTGAATTTTGAAAGAGATCTTGTTGAATTGGCAATGTGCTTTTTGAATTTTGAAAGAGATCTCGTTGAATTGGCATTATGCTCTGTCCCCTACGAATTTTGAAAGAGATCTCATTGAATTTGTATTATGCTCTTTGAATTTTGAAAGAAATCTCGTTGAATTGGCACTGTGCTCTTTGAATTTTTAAAGAGATCTCATTGAATTGGCACCGTGCTCCGTGCTCTTTGAATTTTGAAAGAGATCTCGTTGAATTGGCATTGTACTCTTTGAATTTTGAAAGAGATCCTGTTAGCTACGGTTAAAATCATATTCTGACTATTATCCAGGCTGGTTGACATGCCACAGCCTCTCCAGCCAGGTCTCAGGTTCGAGACACGCTAACAGCATCAGTGGATGCTTTGTGTGATTAACAGGGTGGGTATGTTGCGGTACTAACAGGGTGTGTGAGTTGCATGACTAACGCAATAAATGTCTTACCTCTTAAAAAAAATGGCTACGGTTAAAATTCGTAGCCTTTAGTTAGAATTTAACGACATATCGTTAAAATTCAATGAGCACGGTGAGAATTTAATGGGATCTCGTAAAATTTTAATTAAAGGCTAGGATATTAACCATAGCCATAGAGTATTCAAAATTCAGTCAACGAAACCGAGTTATTGAGAATTTAATGAGATCTCGTTGAAATTCAACGAGCACAATGAGAATTTAATGAGATCTCGTTAAATTTTAACTAAAAGCTACGGATTTTGACCGTAGCCATAGAGTATTCAAAGTAATTTAACGAGATCTCATTGAAATTCAACGAGCACAGTGAGAATTTAACAAAATCTCGTTCAAATTCAACGAGCACAATGATTTCAACGAGATCTTGTTAAATTTTAAAGGCTACGAATTTTAACCGTAACCATAAAGTATTCAAAGAGCACAATGCCAATTCAACGAGATCTCTTTCAAAATTGAAAGAGCACAGTGCATGTTCAATGAGATCTCTTTCAAAATTCAAAGAGTATAGTGCCAATTCAACGAGATCTCTTTCAAAATTTAAAGAGCACAATGTCAATTCAAGGAGATATCTTTCAAAATTCAAAGAGTACAATTTCAACGAGTACTCTTTCACAATTCAGCGAGTACAATTCAAATATTACACTTTCAAACACATTCGTATACATTCTCAAACTTTTCAACATTTTCCTTGAAATTTTGAAATAGGAATATTATGGTTTGATTTTTGATACAAGGTGTTTGTTGAAATATCAATGTAACCTTGAAATGTTAAAATGAGAATATTAAAGTTTGATTTTGGATAGAAGGTGTTTGTTGAAATGTCTATGTAACCTTGAACTGTTGAAATGAGAATATTAAAGTTTGATTAAGCATACGAGGTGTTTGTAAAAATGTCAATGTAACCTTGAAATGCTGAAATCTCAAGGTGTTCTTTGAATGATAATGCAACGCGATCACATCTTTGAATTTAAACGAACACAGATAAAATTGAACGAGAACTCGTTGAAATTGAACAAGATTTCATTTAATTTCAACGTGCATAGATATAATTCAACGATTATCCCAGCCAACTCATTTTGCCGAATAGTATTTTATTTTATGCTTGCCATTTAGTGACACAAAGCACCAGCCTTGTCACCAAATCTGATAATTGGATTACAAACGTGGATTGCATAGTAAGAAAGCTAGACGATACTAGGTAAACTTCGTGGGGGTGCACCTTGATTTATGTATCTTATCCAGGCCATCCATCCATTTTAACGGATCATTTTCGCACACAATTCCAAATTAAGATATATCCAAAAATAAAGTGGACTTCACCGCAAGAAATAGTGGGAATGGAATGCCTACCGTTGAAAACTTCTTCAAGGCTACAAAAGTTTTGGATCAAGCGGCTATTTGTGTTTTCACTTCATACATGTCTCTATGACCGCATGAACATATTCAATGACAATTAATAATCAATGTAGGTGGGTTGCCCAGCTAACAGGTGGGTGCGTTGAATGACTAACATATGTAGGTGCATGAACATATTCTATGACAATTAATAATCAATGTAGGTGGGTTGCCCAGCTAACAGGTGGGTGCGTTGAATGACTAAGGTGATATCCATATCTGATCCATTTATAAATTGTTACATCCATTTCCGATCCAAAATCCATATAACCATCGGATTCGGGTCGGATCTAGGTCCGAATCCGCCCCCATTATAAATTTTTAAAAAAATATAATATAAAACATATAATGTAATATATTTAATTTAGTAGAGAAATGATGCAAAACCAACTATTCACTGTGGTATGGTGAACGTAAGAGTGGCATGTCTCAATTTTGAGACATGGCCTAAAACAATCTGGAAAACAGATGGCCAGCATGAATATAACATATACAGTAAGGTGACTCGGATCTTAATCGGATTCGGATCGAACTCGGATATGTCCCTGTGAATCCAAATCCGGTCCATATAAATAATCGGACCTATTTTAAGATCCAAATCCGGTCCATTTAACTAATCGGACTTATTTTAAGATCCAAATCCACATTATATGGATTTGGAGCGAATCGGATCTCGGGTCTGACCCGCTCCATTGAGAGCCCTAACTTAAATAAATAAATAAAATTAATAATCAATGTGGCACTAGGAAGATTTCAACAATGGACGTCATTATCTCTACGGTTTCCTTTAGTGTGGTCCTCTTGATCATTTAATGTGCTTCAATTTTGGTATTATGTACTAAAATAAACTGATAAAACGGATGGACGGAGTGGATAAGACCCATACAACACGTTGGGCCCCACAAAGTTTACTCAGTACCCAATCTTCACTCAAAAGTGAGGGAGTTATTCGGTACTCTTGTAGAGCATTGCGCTTGATACATGGTCACTCAGAAATTATATACGTGGCAGATTAACTCAAATAAAACCGTCTAAATTTTGTAACTCACTCCTGATAAGTCATACACCCAAAATCAGATTGATTGAATAATCCTAATCTCTGATTTACGATCACTTGTTTGCTGCAATAGGGCCCTTGGATATGTTTTAATTCTTAACCGTCCAATAAAGGTCCACAAATCCAATAGTCTGATAATCAAGTAACTTTAATTTAAGTTCAGCATATATCTAAACTGGGACCCATGATTTGGACCGCCGTAATTAGAGTAACTTATACGCGAAGTAAGCAATTTTTTTTAATAATTGTCTGGGAACCGTCACAGTCCACCATAGCATGTAATCGACAGAAAATAACAAAGTGACTCGGATTCTCGGTAGTGACACTCCACTACCGAGTTACTGGTCGGTGCTGTGGGCCCAAAATGATCTATTAGTTTTATCCATGCTGTCCATCCATTTTCCCAGCTCATTCTAGGGCATTATTCCAAAATTGAGGCAGATCCAAATCGCAGGTGGACCACACCACAGGAAACAGTGGTGATTGAATGACCACCATTAAAAATTTCTTGGAGGCGACGAAAGTTTTGGATCAAGCTGATATCTGTATTCTCCCATCATCCAGGTCTGTGTGACCTAATCAACATGTTGGATGACAAATAAACATTACAGTGGGCCCTGGGAACTTCTTAATGGTGAGTATTCGATCACCACCCTTTCCTGTGGTGTGGTCCACCTTAGACTTTAATATGCCTAATTTTTTAGTTAATGTGCTAAAATGAGCTGGAAAATGGATGGACAGCGTAGATAAGACACAAACATCATGGTGGAGCCCACAGAGCTTTTCCTGCACCGACCAGTACGGAGATCTCGGTACTGGAGGGGTCACTACCGAATCTGAATCCAGAGAGAGAATAAGTGGGACGGTTCGATAGGCATCGTCCATTGCTCAACCAATTGTCTACAAAAGCAAAGCTATAGCCACTTTCGAACTCGCACAGAGTCATTAGAAAGGTATTGCAAGGGATGGATCTCCTTCTTGTTTCTCCATTGGGTTTGTTTTTATAAGAGGGTAAGAGCTTCATACCCTGTGAAATTTCCGAATTTGATGTTTTTCCCCTATTTTCCAATCAAGTGCTTTGATCTTTATTAGTGAAGATCGGTCTGATTCTTTTAATCATGGATTCCAGTTTCTCCATCTTTCAAAAGAAGACTGCATGTTTTTTTCATCAGAATCATGGGTTAGAGAGTGGTTTTAGGTCAGATCACTTTCTCTTCTTTGAAATATTCAAACAATTCATCACTACACGCAGAAATGATATCTCTAGGTTTAATCAAGTCTCCAAGTTTCTAAATTTTTTTTGTTAATTCGCCTTTATTTGCCATATTCCCTTGGAATATAATAATCTGTATTGAATTTCAAGGAGAAGCATATCATGTAGTAAATGTTTGCACCTCCAGAAATAAAAAATCTGATCCATTTAGGTATTAGTACTAATACACTTAAGCTGTCTAAGTACCGAACGAAATTGGGTATCTAATCCAATTAAGTCATATTAATAATGGAGAAAGATTAAATGAGCACAAAGTTTGGGATTCAAGTTATATTTGGAGGTGGGGTTATTGGAATAGTGAGAACTAATTCAGCTAAGGTTCTTGGATAAACCGATGTTTATGAAAAATTTGAGAAATGGTACCACTTGGGATTCAATTACATCTGATGATCAGAGGATAAATGGGTTTCAAACACCTGATTCGCTCTATATTAAGGATTGATTTTTGAAAATTATGATCGAGAAGTGTCAACATTCAGTGGGTGATGCTTGTTTCTGCATTACTCAGTCTCGTCGGGAGTTTGGAATGGCATCTCTACTCTTGCAAACATTCAGTGGGTGATGCCTGGGTTGATTGATGTGTTGCTCTACTCCTGGCATGCGTCAAATGATGGTAAATTGGGAAGAAAGAAGTGGAGACTCCTCTTGTTAGCCGCCCTTCAGGCTATTTGGAGAGAAAGGAATGGCCGGTGTTTCCGCAATAAGAGCATATCAGCAGCAAGAGTCTTCAATAAGGTCCTTTTGTTCAGAGATTGGGATCTTCGAATTTTTCTATGTTTCCGTTATTCTTTGATCTAGCCCCAGCTTCATTACTGGCTGTGTTGTTGTATGTTATATTTTTTTTCTTCTTTGCTTTTTTTTTTTTTTCTAATTTTTTCCTAGTTTTCTAGGTGGTAATTTTGTAAGGTTTCTTTTTCCTCTTCTTTCCGTTTCTCCCGTTTCTTTTACCTTGGCCCAATAAAGTTCTCATCTTTCACCAAAAAAAAAAAGTGTCAACATGTTTTATTTATTAGAAGCAATTGGGATAAGGTGTATTTGCATGTCTTGCAAGTTTGATTTGATTTCAAAGCCAGAGAGATTGTTTTGAGAAGCAAATTCTACGAGCTAATCTAGAGATGGTTGATGGAGAGGAAGATTGTTTCTAATGTACCATCTATTGCCCACATTAGATGGCAATAATAGAAAATTTCCTTGTGTATATTATATAATATTCAATGTGTAATGTGTTATTATCTTGTATTGTAATTTTTCATTGTCCTGAACATCTCCCACTTATGCATCATTGAAAGACCTCCTTTGCTTCAATCGTTCTTCTTCTCCACACGTGTGATCATGTGGGGTCGACTTGTGTGGATGGTGTGCGTCATCCTGGCACCTACCAGAGGTTTTGATGGTGGTTTTTTCTCCTCTGCGTTTTAGATTAGGAAGAGACCTCTGTTTGGAGGATTAATATCAACGACAATCATATCATTCTACTTCACGACCAATCGCCCAAATGTGAGATCTAAACCATTTTTTTTGTTTAGATTTATTGTAAAAAATTAATGTGATCAATAAAGGAGGTCATTGGGGACATCATGAGCTAGAATTTGTGAAGAATGTGTTTGTTTTCAATGCGTAAAGCCCATCATGCCGCAACGTGTACTCCACTCTTCGAAGTCCTCGAGTGGGTGATCTCTTCTAATAACATAGTAACATTTGCATCAAATAGCCATCGCATACCGCCATAGCTTTTTTTAAGCGTTTGATAATGTTGTTCGTACCCAATCCAATCAATGGTATTAGGCACCATGGTTGCTGAATGTAAATTCCACAGTGAAACTAAACACGGCAATCCCCGGTCAAATCTAGCCATTTTCAGCTGACGGTTGAAGGAATTAGTAATTATTTTGCCTTTCAATCGCATTAACATGGAATTTTTTAATCTAAATATGCCCTAAATTACTTAGGGTACTTGATATTAATAAAGAAACAAAAACAATAATACTTGGGATTAAATTACACCCTAGGACGAGATGATATAAATGAATTTTAAGCAATTGATTCATGCAACCTAGCTATTTAGGATTGATTTACAATAATTTGGGATCAAGGAGTCTCGGCATGTTTTACATTAAATGCCTTGTTTATTTAAAGCTACGGGGATCATGGAGTATCAACAGGTCTTATAAGATTGATTGATTTGATTTCAAAGAGAAGTGATCATTTTGATAAGCAAATTATACAAGCTCATTTGGAGATGGTTAATGGTGAAGAAGGGTAGTTCAATTGTACCATCTTGTGACAATGATAGAGGATTCTTTCCATGTGTAGTCTAATTGTTATTTTATATTGGTAAGTTTTCATTGTTAGTGCATTGCTTGAAAAGTGTGTTACATTGCCACATTCTAGCTTCAATCGAAGAAGAGCAATATGGCCGCTACCCATCTGCATCTTACTCAGCACATCTATGTGAATTTAGGAGCCATTCATTAGGCGGCCACTATCTATATTTCATTTGTTAAGTGAGCACATATACCTTAAATGTGTTCTGATTTTTTAGAACAGTCCAAATTTTATAAAATTATGGCTAACCTTATGACTGGGTGTTGGCGTCCCAAAATGTCAGAGCTATCAAGGCAAAATTCCATGAGCAGTGGCCCCAACACGGTCATTTCGTCGAACCAGAAAATCCACAAAAGGTACCGGAAAGCATCTATAAATTCATGAAAGTGTCTCCCAACGCACCTAAAAATTAGAGAAAATGTTAAGTCTACTATAGTGCCAACGCACCCGCAAATTCAGGGAGCGCACTTATAAAATCAGCATAAACTCATAATTGAATTTTCAGGACAAAGTTGTCCAGCGCACTCGCAAAATCAAAGTTGTCCAGCGCACTCGCTTTCTAAACCATCCATCCATTTGGCGGCATCGTGATATGGCTTGATCCTAAAAATAAGACAGATCCAAAGATCAAGTGGACCAGACTGCAGAAAGCAGTGGAAGATTGAACGTTTACCATTGAAATCTTCTTGGGGGTCATAGAAGTTTTGGATCAATCTGATATTTGTTTTTACCCTTCATCCAGGTCCGTGTGACCTTATGAACAGTTGGGATGGAAAATAAACATCACGGTGGGACCTAGAAATATTTTAACAGTGAGAATCATTGTCCCCACTAACTTTTGTGGTGTGGTCCACTTGAGATTTTGATATGACTCATTTTTTAGGTCATGAGCTAAAATGATCTCTTCAAATGGATGGACGGTGTAGATATATGAAATATACTATTGTGGGGCCAATATAGCCTTGATTTTCTATGGACCGTTTGTACCTTCAAGGTGCTGGAGGACTGACACTCTTCTGAGCTTGACACTTACCCACACCAGCAAGGTAGCTGGTGTAGGGTGCACCAGCCAATCCGCTTCCACCAGCGACCTTGCTGGTGTAGGGTACATGGAGCGCGCGGACAAGCATGTCAATCCTCGAGCAATGTGAACGTACCAAGGGTTCCAAGAAAATCAAAATTTTATGGGTCCAACAATGATGTATTTAATACATCCACACCATCCACACATTTGGTGAGATCATTTTAGGATATTATCTAAAAAAATGAGTCATATCCAAAGCTCAAGTGGACCACACCAAAAAGGAAGTAGGGAAAATGATTCTTACCATTAAAACTTTTCCAGGACCAAGATGTTTATTTTCCATTCAAACAGTTCATCCAGGTCACACAGATCTGATGAAGGGTAAAAATAAATATTAGATTGATCCAAAACTTCTAACCCCAAGAAGGTTTCAATGGTAAACATTCAATCTCCACTACTTACTGCAAATGTGGTCCACTTAAAATTTGGACCCATCTTTTGGTATATAGCCTTATAACGACCACGAAAAATGAGTAGACGGTTTGGATATAACACATACCTCTTGGTGGGGCCCATAGAACTTATCGAGGTCAATTCACCATCCAAGTGGATGGTGTAGGGTTCACCAGCCAATCCGCTTCCCATTTTTGGTGGCAAACATGGTACAGTACCACAAGTTGTGATGGAGGTGGACTACCTCATGGACTGGGCAGATATGTGGAGGGGCCCACTGTGATGTATCTGTTTATCTACTCCTTTCATTCCTTTTCTAAGATCAATTTAAGGCAGGAGGTCAAGAATGAGGCAGATCCAATGCTCAAGTGGACCATACCAAATAATAAGCTTGTGTTGGTTTAAATGCACAAAGCAATAAGCTGTTTGATGCATTGCAAATAAGTAATGATTATTTCACCGGGTAGTTACTACGACGATTTATTTGATATTTACTTTTTTAATGTTAAAATTGAGGATGGTGCACCGTATATGGCTTATCCACACCATCTATCTGTTATGAAAGATAAATTTAGGACATGAGACAAAAAGTGAGGCACATTTAAAGCTCATGTGGACCATACCTCGGGAAAAAAAGGAATTGAATACTTATCATTGGAAACTTATTGGGACCACTGTTTCTTTCGTTGAGGGCCACTTAATTATTAGATCTGTCTCATTTTTCAGCTCATGCATCAAATTGTCTTGGTAAAACGATTGGACGGAGCTGATATGTCATATACATCATGGTGGGCCCACACATTTAAGCCCAACTTTTTGGATTGGTTTTCAAAGCAGAAATAAGTGTGTTTTTTCAAACGAGTTGAATTGTAATTATTGGTTATTTACATTACAATGAAGTTGGAAAATCAAATAGGCTTACATTAAATGCAAGAGTCATCTGTGGTATAGTCCACTTGAGCGTTGAATCTGCCTCATTCGTGGGCTCATGCTTTAAACTGATATTATAAAAGGGATGGACGGAGTGGATAAACTGATACATCACAGTGGGCCACTTCTCAGATCTGCCATCCGTCCGGGCAGGGGGCAGGAAGCAATCCATGTCCAGCTGTGATACAATTGCCTGCGTGTGACTAGAGGTGGGCACAAACCAAGCCAGCTCGAAAGCTCGGCTTAGATGGGTTCGAAAAAGCTCGACTTGAATTGGTTCGAATGGAAGTTCAAAACAAACCAAGCTCAAACTACGGCAGTACCGGCTCGGCTCGGCTCGGCTCGAAGCTTGATTTGATTGAGCTTGTTTTGATTCGGCTTGTAGGTTACAAGCACACTGTTTCCTGTGGTGTGATCCACTTGAGCTTTGGATATGATTCCATTTTGGGATCATGTCCTAAAATGATATGCAAAACAGATAGACAGCATGGATAATACATATACATGATGACAAGGATAATACATAATACATATATATGAATGCACACTCTTTCCTTGCACTTGTAAAATTATGATTGGGTACTTTTGTTTGGAAATACTCTTACATGTCTATTTTGAAGTTGCACTCCTTCGGATGATGTTAAACATCATGTGGTAAGATACGTTTGTACTTTTTTTTCTAACTTTTTAATTTCTTTTATAATTAAATAAACAAGAAAAAAAGAGCTGTTGCTGCCTGTTTGAACTCGGCCTGGCCCGGTTCGAAATTTTTGACTAAACCGATGCCGGCTTGAACCAAATTTTTCTGGAGCAAACCAAACTCGAGCTACATGGGTTGGCCAGAAATCCAAACCAAACTGATCCACAAACTGTGGTGGTACAAAAACAAGCTAATCCAAACCAGGGCTAACTCGGCTCAACCCGGATCGTTGCTCACCTCTACGTGTGACTAGTTCTGTCAAAAGTAGCAGCAGCGTCGTCCCATTTCTTGGATTTTTGCTTCGATTTTTTTAATGGTGAGACTCTTATGATAATTCACCACCATTTTAGAAATGTTATCATAGCTATATGCCTATATTACAATCTGGACCGTCCAAATAGCTGACCCAACCGTGCAGGTAGCATAATCCAAAATTTACCTAGATTAATGATAGCAACCATCTGGTTTTTCCTTATGAATATGCTTACTACATTTTCATCATACATTTGATACCCATCAATGGAATGGTTAGAATTGCATGATCAGTGTGATTTCAGAGATATTCTCCATCCAGAACCTGCCCCACAATTTGGATGGTCAGGATATCCTGATTGGATGCCAAATGTGAGGAAGATGAGTCACCATCATTTTTTAACATGGTGGTCAATTAGCATAGGATTGTAACAGTTTCCAAAAAACCGATGAAGTGACGTCACCAAGTTATGTGGGCCTCTATGATGTATGTGTTGTATCCACGCCGTTCATCCATTTGGAGAGATCATTTTGGGGCATGATCCAAAGAACGAGACAGATCCAAATCTGAAGTGGACCCACAACAGAAAAAAGTGGGGATTGAACACCTACCATTAAAAACTTCTTGGGCCATAGAAGTTTTCGATCAAGCTGATATTTTTGTTTTCCCTTTAGTCCATGTCAGTGTTAACTTACGAACGGGTTGGATATCAAAAAACCATCATGGTGGGCCCTAGGGAGGTTTCAACGGTGGGCGTTACCGTCCCCACTGTTTTTCGTGGTAGGGTACACTTGAAATTTGGATCTGTCTCATTCTTTGTGGGATGCCCTAAAATGATCTCTACAAATGGACGGATGGTATGGATACAACACATACATCATGGTGGGGCCCACATAAATTGGTGGCGTCACTTCAGAAGCGAGATTCGACAGCTAATCCGCGTCCCTCCAAAGGCCTAGGTGAGGAATAAGTCAAGATTCTGCCTAATAAAATCTTTTTATTTTATGCCTGCCACACCAACCACGTCGCCAAAGCTGAAAATACCATTACAAAAGGGACGGCGGATTGCGTGGTGATTAAGCCAGAAAGTATGGGGTAAACTCTTTGGGGCCCACCTTGATCTATGCGTCTTATTCACGCTGTCCATCCATTTTACCAGATCATTCGGCAGAGCCACATAAGGCCTCTCTGAATTTTTTAGTTTTTGCTTTTCTTTTTTTCAATTGCACGAATTAAATCTCCATTTTATGAGGTGTGGTCCAGTAGAGCTTTGGATCTACATTAGTTTTGGGACCATACCCTAAAATGAGCTGTAAAAATGAATGGACGGTGTGGATGAAATACATATATCATGGCAGGGCCTACAACTTATCCAATGGTGTAAGAGAGGCTTTTCTCCCGTCATATTCGGACCAAGATTTCGTTGGAAGTTCCTGCCAAGGAAGCAGGTGTCAACCGTGATGTGTATGAGAAATCCATGCCGTACATCCATTTTGCGAGAGTCCATTTAAGGACATGCAACAAAAAATGAGATGGATGTAAAACTCAAGTAGGCCAAACGAGAGGAAACAGTAGGGATTGAACGACCATCGTTGAAACATTAGTATGGCCACAAATGTTTTGCATCAGTCTAAGTTTTTTGTGCCTTCAGTTCATCCCAATGGGAATGACCTTACAAACGGTTTAGATGGTATAAAACATTAAAGCAGAGCCTAGGAAGGTTTTCGACCGTAGGCATTTATTCTCATGTGCCCACTCAGCTTTGGATCCATCTAATTTGTCCATGTCTTACATGGGCAAACTGTATGGACGGATGATTTCTCATAACCATCATGTGCACCCCACTAATCCCTAAGAACTTTTGCTTTCACGTAATTCGCTTCCTGATCCCTCTTTACGAACGATGGTTATCCCGGTAACGTTTAGTGGGTTACCTTAGTGGCCCACTTGATGGTATATTCACGGTCCATCTTTTCTCCAGCCCATTTAAGACAGGTATTCCAATCAAAATCAGTGCCCACATCAATGAACAATGGTGGATGCGTCACCTAAAATTTCAAAAGCCCCTCTAGGTTGATGTATTTTGTTGGAATCCACTGTAAATGTAAAGAAGTCGATAAGGTGTATGTCAATTTTGTACGGATCCTCCGGCTTATCATCCAAGGAATTCCCACCAACTGAAGCAGACGCAATAGGGTGGCTGGGACCACGTAGCCTCCGATGCTTTTAGCACGCGAAGGCAAAACGACAGGATGAATGAGGCCTACTGCTCTTTAAGCCACCTTTTATCGAGGGCAACATTTGTTACGTAAATTTGAAATCCGGAGTCGTACATACTAAGATCTTGCAATTCGGGGATAATATCTTTGAGTCGTCAATGCTTTTTCAAAACACGCCCTTCATGCAACCTTGAGATCCGATCATTTGAGAGATTAACTCAAAAACCGACCTATACGCTTCCAGTAAGCGTGGTGATAGCGCTGATGCATGATCATGGAGGTGTAGTTGGGTCTAGCTTCGAAAAGGAGGAGACGCCCGTAGTTGAGTTAGCTTCGAAAGGAGAGAGCTGTACGAGTCGGGGCCACCGAACGGAGTAGCCTGCTGGGTAGGGATGGAAAGTGCGGGACGGGTGCTGTACTGAGCAAGAGATTTTCCGCAGGAAAGTGCTCGCATATTAAAATGTGTCTACACCTTGTTGTACGTCTTCACGATTGTGAAAGCTGTCGCGAATCTAGTTGCGATTGACTATCTATGACTCTGAGGGTAGCCAAGTCATGACCATTAATCAATATTCGACTCTCGATCAATGACCGAGAGTCGAATGGACATCCGCACTATCCAATTTCACTCTCGTCAATGATTCGAGATGTGAGTCCCGCATTATCCTTCTAATCCCGAAGATCTGGTCGACCCGCACTCCACTTTACCGTTGCGACTCTGTCAGATGATCTCGGGCTGCAAGGGAAAATACAAGATCATCTATCCAAATGGAGCCCTGAAAAGTCTAATGTCACACAGTTTTGTAGTGGATGGTCCACCGGTTTGGATCCAAGCTTTAGTGGACACTAAAAGTTTGAAAAAATAGATGACGTGTGGATAATGGAATAAAACCAAATACCTCGAGATTTGGATCTTGTTAAGGTTTAGGATTACATCCTAAAATAATATGAAAAAATAGATGGAGGTGTGGATATACAAAAAATATATCAAGATAGGCCCCACACGGTTAGGATAACACCGACTAAGCTGTTACCTGGATAACAACCAATTCACTTCCCTCTTTTACCGAGTGAGAAAGAGGGGTTTTTTTAGAAGGTTAAAACCCTAGGGTTTTCTTTTTCTGCTAAGAATGAAAGAGAATGAGAGATTTTATTTTATCTTAACTTTTAAAAGATCTTAAAAATCATTTCTCTGATCAAGCAAAGTATGAAAAGAAATGGTCATTTTCTCTAATTTGTTGACTATTGATTCATGCTTACGCTTAGAGTTGTACACGAGCCGAGTCTAGCTGAGCTTTGCCCTATTCGAGCTAGGCTCGTTCAATGACCACACTGGCTCGTGTTCAGCTCGGCTCAGCCTTCAAGTTGGACTAACATGATTGAGTTGGCTCGACCAAGCTTTCAAGCCTAAAAAAAAACAAAATTTTAAATAGGCACAGCCCAAAAGTCGAGCCTAAAACTATTTAAAATCTGGGCCTAAGGGCAACCCAAAGCCCATTGACACCCCGCACTTGCTTTTATAGAGAGTTTCACCTCTCATTTCTTTTCTCTCTTTCGATGTGAGACTAAACAACATACATTTCCAGCTAATCGAGTGGAGTTCCAACTGAGTCAATCGAGTTGAGCTGAGTCGAGTCGAATTGAACTATGATCGACCCGATTTTTTAGCCGAACTGAATCGAGCTAGGCTCGAAACTCATTTCGAGCATGGAAAAACGGCTTGACTTTGTTCGGAGCCAGCATTTGAATTGAGCCAAGTCAAGCAAGCTAATTGAGCCAGCTCGACTCGTGTATAGCTCTACTTGCGCCTCACCCCCTAGAGGAAAATCCTGGCTGCCTCCTCTGATTTTAGAGCATTATCCCAAATTTGAGATATATCCAAAGCTCAAGTGAACAATGTGAATCGAATGCCTACCAGTTGAAAACTTCTTGAGGGCCACAAAAGTTTTGGATCAAGCCGACATTTGTGTTACCCCTTTATCCACGTCTTTGTGACCTTATGAATAGGTTGGATGACAAATAAACATCACAGTGGACTCTAGGAAGGTTTCAACAATGGACGTCACTATCCCCACTTTTATCTAATGGTGTGATCTGCTTGAGCATTGAATATGCTTCAATTTTGGTCTCATTCCCCAACATAACCTGATAAAACAGATGGATGGCATGGATAAGACACATAAAATACAGTTGGGTCCCACATAATTTACTCAGTACGCAATCCGCACTCAAAAGTAAGGGAGTTATTCGATACCACCCCCACCATTGGGATAGTGCTAGATTGAGTGAAGATAACCTTGTCTCAATACTGAGGTTCAAGCATCAAATCCCAACATGGGGGTGGCTAACATTGCACGGTGACCAATAATGTGAGTGTGTGTACTTAGGGCTGTAAATGGGTTAGCGGACGCAATGGGGTACCTAGAATTGACCTATTTAGACCCAACCCCCATTTGTTAAATGGTACGGGTCTAGATCCAAGAACAAACCTGATTGCTAAACAAGTCTGGATCTGATTTTCTTTTTATTAGGTCCGTTCCGACCGGAGCCGAACCCATTTACTAAATGGGGGGATTTGGTCTATGTTGCAAGGGACCCATCTAGACCCGGTTTTAAACCCAGTAAAAATGCTTGCATACCAGACCCATTAGACCTGACCCATTTATATATGGGTCTGGATGGATCCCCCTCTACCAGACCTAGATCCATTTATAAATGGGTTTGATAAGGTTAACTCAGACCCAACGCTAGACCTACCCATTTAGTAAAAGGGTATGGGTCTAAAATTTGAACCAATACCCATTTAGTAAATAGACGGGTTTGGTTTTGGCTAAACCGGCCCCAAGCCTGAACATTTACAACCCTATGCGTACTCGAGATGTGTGTACTAACCTAACCCAACTGGAAGACTGCCCAGGCATTTCAACCACAAGTCTCAGGTTCGAGTGCTAGGGTACATCAAGTGACTAACCAAGTGGGTGTGCTGCGCAACTAGCTTAAAAAACAAATAAAAATAAAAACTCAAAAAAAAATGGGAGTTATTCGATACTCTTACAGAAGTATATCATCACATTCCTACAGGAGTTTCAAAGGTAGAAACCAACAGGATCTCGGATTTGGTAGTGGCGAGATACTTGTCGGTGCCGTGGTCCCAAAATGATGTATTCGGTAACCAACAGGGACTCGGGTACCGTACCGTAATGACCCTCCCGTAACCGAGCTATTTGTCGGTGTTGTTGCCTGGCCCCAAAATGATGTATGCGTTTTATCCATGCAGATCATCCATTTTCCCAGTTCATTTTAGGGCATTATTCCAAAAATGAGTAAGATCCAAATTTCAGGTGGACCACACCACAGGAAACAGTGGTGATTGAACGCCCACCGTTAAAAGCTTCTGAGGGGGGACACAACAAAAGTTTTGGATCAAGCTGATATCATCCAGGTCTGTGTGACCTAATCAACAAGTTGGATGACAAATAAACATTACAGTGAGCCCTGATAACTTTTTAATGGTGAGCATTCGATCACCACTGTTTCCTGTGGTGTGGTCCACCTTAGACTTGGATCTGGATAGTTTTTTAGGTAGTGCCCTAAAATGAGCTGGAAAATGGATGGACGGCATGGATAAAATACACACATCATAGTGGGGCCCACAGAGCTTTTCTTGCACCGACCAGTACCGAGGGGGGGCAGTTGGATGGATGAGAGAGAGAGAGTGTGTGGGCCAGTTGGATGGATTGGCATCATTCATTGATAACCCACTTGGGTCTATAAAGGCAAAGCGATGGCTACTTTGCAAACTCGCGTAGACTCATTAGAAAAGTATTGAAAGGGATGGATCTGTCTTGTTTCTCCGTTAGGGTTTGTTTTTATAAGGGTAAGAGCTTTGATCATGTTCTTTGAATTTGATGTTTTTCCCGTATTTTCCAATCATAATGTTCTTTGATCTTTATCAGTGATCATGGGCGGTTCCAGCCTGTTCAAATCAGTAGATAAGATCGGTCTGATTCTTTTAATCATGGATTCCAATTTCTCCCTCTTTCAAAAGAAAACTGCATGTTTGTTTCATATCAATCATGCGTTAGAGTGGTTGTACGTCAGATCACCTTCTCTTCTTTGAAAGATTCAAACAATTCATCACTATGCGACAGAAATGATATGTCTAGGTTTAATCAAGGCTCCGAATGCATAATTTTCGTTTGTTAAGTCTCTTTATTTGCCATATTCCTTTGGAATATAATAATCTGTGTTGAATCTCATGGATATGCATATTATGTAGTACATACTTTTATCTCCAGAAATAAAAAAATCTGATTCACTATGTATCTAAGACGCCAACAGGGTACACGTACCAATACAGTTGAGGTGTCTAAGTATCGAATGAAATTGGGTATCTAATCCAATTAAGTTATATTAAGTATGGAAAAAGATTAAATGATCACAGAGTTTGGGATACAAGTTATTTTCAGGTAATTGAGGTGAGGTTACTGGAATAGTGAGAACTAATTCAGGTAGGGTACTTGGAGAACTTGACGCGTATGAAAAAATTGAGAAATAGTAACACTTGAATTCAATTACATCTGATGATTAGAGGATAAATGGGTTTCAAACAACTGATTCACTCTATATATATTAAGTAGACCTGGCAAAATTCGACCCGACCCGCTAACCCGACCCGACCCGACCCGGTTTTTTCTAGTTTAGGGTTGGAAAATTTGACCCGAATTCAATTTTTAGGTTGACCCGACCCGACCCGGATTTTTATGGGTCGGGTTAGGGTTAAAGGTGACCCGACCCAACCCGACCCGAATCATATAGGGGTTAAGTAGACTATTATATATTGATGTTCTTATTAGTTAAATAATATATAGTTTTTTTTTTTATATCTCTCACACCCAACTAGAAACGGTCCCCATGTCTGTCAATTTAATAAACATTACAATGGTCCTTAAGACTATTATATACTGATTTTCTTATTAGTTAAATAATACATAGTTTTTTTTTCTCTCTCACACACCTTGCTAGAACAGTCCACATGTACGTTAATTTAATAAACTTGATCGATGTGTCTGAAGCATCGTCCCATTACTCTAACTATGCTGATGCTTAAAGAGATATGCTTTAAATCTGCACTAATCAATTCTATCCATTTATTTTTCTTTTTCAGTATTTACGTAATAGAAATACTCTATAAAAAACCTCAGTTATATATATATATATATATATATATATATATATATATATATATATATATATATATATATATATATATATATATAGAAGTGGTACTATTAGGTCTACCTCATGGGAAGAGCTATGTGGGCCCCACATGTCAGACATCAACATTGTGAATTTGATGGGTCCCCTTTAGGTCATGGGATATCCCAAAAATCATCCGTATACAGAACTCATGCGGGCCATACCATTTAAAACCATGCGAAGACATGCCTAAAATATCTAAAAGCACTTGGTTGGGGCCCACTTGAGTTTTGGATGCGGCTGAAACTTGGTCTGACCCCTCATCCAAGTGGGCCACATACAATGGATGGGCTGGATTTGTGAACCACATCTCAGTGGGCCAAAAAATCGATCATGAAGGTTTTAATGGGTGGATTACCCCTCTCAACTTTTGTCTATGGTGTGGCCCATCTAAGTCATGGATTGAGATGATTTTTAAGCCCGTGGCCCACCATGAAATAGTGCATCTGACTAATGGGGTAAATGTTTGACACACATCATGGTGGGGCCCACACAGCTCAATCTTATGAAAGTTCCCATGAGGTCGACATCATAGTACCATTTCCTCTCTCTCTCTCTCTCTCTCTCTCTCTCTATATATATATATATATATGCACTCATGTACCTATTAAACATAGATGGTTTGGTTTTCAATTGAGTGCTAGTGTCATATGCATTTAGTTTAATCTACAAATTAGTTAGTTGATCATTAAAATGTGGGTCAACCCGACCCGACCCGATTTAATTTGGGTTGGGTAACGGTAGTAAAATCCAACCCGAATTCAATTTGGGTCGGGTTAGGGTTGAGGTGGAAACGACCCGACCCGAACTTGACCCGACCCGAACCCGAACCGACCCGACCCATTGCCACCTCTAATATTAAGGATTGATTTTTGGAAATTATGATCGAGAAGTGTCAACATTCAGTGGGTGATGCTTGTTTTTGCATTACTTGTTCTTGTCGGGAGTTTGGAATGGCATCTTTACTCTTGCAAACATTCAGTGGGTGATGTCTGGGTCGATTGACATGTTGCTCTACTCCTGGCATGCGTCGAATGATGGTAGACTGGGAAGAAAGAAGTGGAGATTCCTCTTGTCTATTTGGGGAGAAAGGAACTGCTTTTGTTTCCGAGAATAAGAGCATATCAGCAGCAGGATTCTTTAATAGGGTCCTTTTGTTCAGGAATTGGTATCTTTGAATTTTTCTATGTTTCCGTTACTCTATGATCCAGCCCTTCATCACCGGCTGTGTTGTTGTATGTGTTATTTTTGTTCTTGTTTCTTTTTACCTTGGCCTGTTAATTGGGATAAGGTGTATTTGCATGTCTTACAAGATTGATTTGATTTCAAAGCTGAAGTGATCGTTTTGAGAAGCAAATTCTACGAGCTAATCTAGAGATGATTGATGTAATTATACTGTCAATTGCCCACATTGTATGATATTCGATGTGTAATGTGTTATTATCTTGTATTGTAATTTTTCGTTGTCGTTGTATTGTTTGCGGAAATATTTTACGTAGATTGTTCTAGCTTCAATCAAAGAATAGTAATGTTGCCACTCAACATTAGCCATCTCCATCCTACTCAGCATGTGTGTTGTGTGAAATTGGGGCTGTTCATCAGGTGCCACCATCTATTCCCCATTTCTTGAAAATCAAGTCGGTCCAGTCATCAGGTGAGCATGCAAACCATTCGTTGGAGAGAGAGCGAGAGAGCATGGGCTGTCCACAGCACGGCCTACAATCTCAATGGTTTCCATCATTGCACCATGGGCTGGAAAGTTGCCAATGGTTTCCATCATTGCACCATGGGCTGGAAAGTTGCAAAGCAGCTTTTGGGTTTTCAGTTTGGGGCGCGAATTAGGTGTTACCCCGGGAACAGCTTAGTGGGTGTTACCCCTATCGTATGGCCCACCTGGATGATATTTTGTATATCCACTCCGTCCATCTTTTTCTACAGCCCATTTTGGGAAGATGTTCCAAAAATTATGCAGATCTAAATTTCAAGTGGACCATACCACTAGGAATGATTGAGTGCCATACCATTAAAAATTCCAAAGAGCCCATCGTAAGGTTTTGGAAATTTTTATTTGCAATCCAAGCTCTTGATAGTGTAAATAAGGTCTTGATGAAGGGAAAATACAAATATCAGATTGATCAAAAACTTCTGTGGACCACAAAATCTTTTTAATGATTATTCATCACTATTTCTAGTATTATGGTCCACCTGAGATTTGGATCATCTTAGAGTTTTGGATTACATACTAAAATTATGTGTAAAAACATATAGACGGAGTGGATATATACAAAATACATCAATATGGGCCCCACACGGTTAGGGTAACACCCACTAAGCTGTTCCCGGGGTAACACCTAATTCGCGCCCTTCAGTTTGCACAAGTGGGGACGAGTGTCGCCAACGGTTTAGAGATCCAACGACCTCGCTGCAGATGTTACGTGCACCAAAAGCATCAGGATTGGAATAATCCTAACCCTTGAATGGACAGGGGAGCTTAGGAGGTTAAGGCAAAACAGACAGCAAAGATTCACAATCAACCAAGAAAAAGGCTCGCTATTGATTATTTGACATAGGCCATCGATGTCAAGGCCAGGCCATATCAGTGGCTTGGATTATTCAACCATGGCCTAAGAACCCAAGCGGTACCATGCAACTTTTCTGTCCAAGTAGTGTATCATTCCACTGGACGCGGATTGCAGTCCTACCCCCGCCAGTCTCCAGCTGAGAACGGGCAGGAGCTTTGAGTGGCCACGGTGATGTATGGATTTCATCCACACCGTCCATCCATTTCTATGTGCCATTTTATAGAACAGAACCAAAATTTAGATAAATCCAAGTGTCAAGTGGACCACATGGCACGAAGCAGTGGTGGTAATAATTCTTACCATTGAAACTTTCCTATGGCCCACTGTAATGTTTATTTTCAATCCAACCTATTAATAAAGTTACATAGAGCTGGATGAAGGGAAAACACAAGTATCAGCTCGATCCAAAACTTCTGTAGCCCCCAGGAAGTTTTTGACAGTGAGAATTTAATCCCCATTGTGTGGTCCACATGTGCCTTGGATCTACCTCATTTTTGGGACTAAGTCCTGAAATAATATAGTGAAAATGATGGACAGTGTTGATAAAACACATACATCACGGTGGCCACTCAAAGCCCTTGCCCATTCCCAGCAGGAGACAGGGCGGGGGTAGGACGCAATCCGCGTCCCATTCCGAGGATTAGGTACTGCTTCTACTGACCATGGTGCAGGCACAATATAGTAGGATCTAATTAGATGGCAATCCATTATCAAACATGCTTTGTATGAGCACCATCTCTTATACGGTCCTGCCATCCAATCAAATCCCGCCATTTTATATCTATACTGATTTTAGATTTCACACCCAGCAAGTGGCCCAACCATTCTAATTAGGGGTGTCAATGGACCGGGCCTGGGTAGCTGTCGGCCCTGATTTTACACTATTTATGGCTCAGCCCTATTCAAAATTTTAATTTTTCAGGCCCAGGCCCAGCCCATTGACAGCCCTAATTCTAATGGACCGAATGTTATTTGTTTTTTAGTACATGACACATTGATAATTATGCACTAGTTATGTCATAATTTTTTCATCCAACTAGTGTGAAACCTCATTAAACAAGAGAGGATCAACATTACCAATTTTTTCTAGGGCTGCGCACGGTTCCGTTTGTTCGTTTTTTAGAGCCGATGCCCAAATGAGCCAACTTGGTCAGTTTTGAATATTCAACAACTAAATTAAACCGATGAAGTGTCACCAATCGAACCGAACTAGATAAATTCTGGTTGGTTCAATTTTGTCAGTTTATCGATTCCATGACAACGTTTAAAAAATTAAAAAGATCCAAATCTCTAGTGGACCACACTAATGTAAAAACTGGTGAATGGCTATTAAAACTTTTTATAATTATAAGCCAAAAGCTGAAGTGAAATTTTACTTTTCCCTTCATTCAAGTCCGTTTGACCTTATCAACGGGTTGGATGGAAAATACATATCATAGGTCTTCTTTAAGTGGGCTCTAGGACATTTTTAATGGCGAGCGTTCAATCAATGTCATTTCTTGTGGTGTGGTCCACTTGAGATTTGGGTCTGATTAATTTTTTAGAACACATCTTAAAATGGGGTTGAGAAAACAAATGGACAGTACTGTGGATATATAAGATATTATCAAGGTGGGCAATACAGCAAGGGTAACATATACATAATAAATACACACACATGGTCGGGTTTGATTAAAAATGATTTATAATTTTTACAAACCAACAACCGAACCGACATTCTCGATTTTTAATATAAAAAAGCCAACCCGACCTGAAATAGAATGGAAAACCAACTGAAACCGGCCGGTTCGGTTCAGTTAAGTTGGTTTTATTGGTTTGGTCAATTTTTTAACAGCCCTAATTTTATCCAAGATAGATAGCTCCAAACCAACTATTAACATTCAAAGGGCAAAAGTCCCCCTCTTCGTGACTTAGGTATTCTAATTTGCATGATTTATGGCCCATTGGCTATACGCTGAGATGAATAAATAGCCTAGATCTTGCACGTCTACCATGTGTATGGAGAGGGCATGCTTAATAACTATGATATCAGCGTTTAGCATTGGATAATGGGTACTTCCTCGAAAAAAAATTATATGTTGTCAAGACTTACTTGAGGCCTGGTTTGGGAGTTCTATTGGGATCATGGCCTCTCATTGGCTCTGAAATAGGTGGCCCATGGACCCATCATTTCAGAGGTTGATTTTTTTGCATTTGAATTTGGTTACAGGTCCAGTTGTACAAATGAAAGGGTGCGTTTGGTTGCACCAAACATAAATATCATGATATTCGGTGTGTAACCAAACATAAATCCAGATTTTGGTTATTCCTTAGGGGGATGTTTGACATGATGTTAGGAATCTAACCAATATGCTCAAAGCCTCACGATTGATGGAACGCATGGCTCTTTTGTAACATTCTACCATGCTCTACAGCCAATGTCCACGGTAGCCCACTCACTGTGGCCTCATTTCCAAGTAGCCCTTCTCAAAGCATGGCGGTTGCACATGCTCTAGTTGTTCAGGTAGTCCTTGCCAAGCCTTTTAGTCCGATACAGTTGCCCTTTCCACCCGTCACCCCTTCCATGACTCAAACACAAGACATGATGTTGGTTCTGATACCAACTGTTAAGAATCTAACCAATATGCCAAAAGTCCTAGGATTGATGGAACACGTAAAGCGAGACTCTTTAAATTATTAGAATTATAACGCAAGATTTCCTTATAAAATTGGATTCTTTTCACTTGGAAGGCATGTGGGCCAACTGAATTATTGTTTGGCCAGCGGGGCCTTTGTCTTGGAGCTTGAAAATTAATCCCTGAAGGGATAGGTTTCTTTTATTTTAAAAAATTATTATGCTTTGTGAAGGTGACGTTGCACTAGACGATAATTCTCGATTAATGGAACATTGTAATTAAGGGCCCGCTTCAATACCACCAAATTAGTTACTTTTTCTACTTACAACAATAGGTAAGTAACTTATTTGAGATAAGTTAGTTTGGTTTAAGACCAATTGTAACTATAAGTAACTTTTTTACCTAAAGTTAGTTAATCACTTCAACTTAATAAGTAGAAACTAAGATAAGCTACTTGCGGCATTAAAGGTCTATTTGGATACCACCAAATAAGTTAATTTTCTTACTTATGGCAGCAATTAAGTAACTTATTTGAGATAAGTTAGTTTGGTTAATAAATAATTATCATTACTGATTTTCAGTTAAGTATTCTAGTTTTTTTTTTTTTTTTTTTTTTAACTTTTTCTCCACGGAGTAAAAAGAGATGCGGCCGTCCATAACCATAAACAGTGCTAATTTTCTTGATAAACTAATTTTCGGTTCCGTCTAATTTTTAATTTCTAACTAATTTTCGATTCCATATGCATATCAACCATCTCAACCCTCTAGGGTATTAAAGTTTTCTTTATTCTCACACTAGTTACATTATTAGTTCATCCTCTGTGAACAAGAAATTGAGATTTATTTGCATATATATGTTCATCCAAACGTGCCCCACAGGGAATCGGTGGATCCATTACTGTGGGGCCTACCATGATGTATGTTCCTATCCATCAATTTTAACAGCTCATTTCAAGGCATGATTTCAAAATGAAGCATATTGAAATCTTAGGTGAACCATACCACGAGAAATAGGGGTGATTGACAATTAAAAATTTCTTGTAGGCCACAAAAGTTTTAGATCACGCTCCAAGAATTTTTAATGGTGGATATTCAATCACCATCGTTTCCTATGATGTGGACCACTTAAGATTTGGATCTTCTTCATTTCTAGGATCATGCCCTCAAATGAGTTGGCAAAATGGATGGACCGGTGTGGATGTAAGGCATATACATCACATTGGGCTCCACAGTCAAGCATCCACCCACCTCATATCCACCTAAGCCCGTCAGCCCCAAATGTGCTGATCGGCAGTTGTGAGGATTGGATAGGCGGATCTGATTTGACATGTTGATGCCCCGGCCAAGCCCTATCTATCCATCGGGCAGACAGCAATTGTATGTTGAATGTAGACCATTGGCATACATCCTATTGATCAAACAGTCCCTATTAACGGACCACTGATTTCAAAGTAGAAGTAGTTTATCAAGAAAAACAAGACCGTTACATTGTGGTGTAGGGTTGATAAGTATGTTGTTTACCCAACATACTTACTTGCTTAATAAGTAGAAACTAATATAAGTTACCAAGAGGCATAAGTAACTTACAATGCCAACGGCTCTAAGTAGCTTGTCTTAATAATCCAAACACCTCCAAAGAAATTTGAACGCCGTTTGGTAAAAAACACTATCTGTTAATCTGGAACATTTTTTTAACCCTGTTCGGCTATTCCTAGGAGAGAATTGAGCATAGTCAAGCAAGATGCCGTGACTTGTGGTATACTACCACCTTTTCTCTGGACATGTCACTTTTTCGGGACATCAGAACCATGAAAATGATAGGCCTCACAATGGAGATTTCCTGGTACAAAAACCAGGTTGTTCCACTCATCAGGTGGACCACACTGTCCTGATAGTTTCATAAAGTTGTGGCCCATTATTGAGAAGATCAGTTTGATTTTCAGAAGGGTGATCTGCACAGTGGTGGTCTACTGTTTTCTTGGTACTAATGTCCTGTACAAGTGGCATGCTGGCAGGAGAGATTGTCCACCAACCCCAACTCGTGGGAACCGAGGTACAGCTGCTTGTATGTCAACAGTTCTCTTCCTAGGGAGTTTGATGGTCCGGATTTCTTGCTGTGGTTTATTAAGGAGCACTTATCCTAACCGCCTGGCCCAGTTTTGAACCAGGATTGGACAATAGGCCAAGCTCGTCATTTCAGGCCAACCCAGCCTAGCCTGTCCCAACTTTGTACTGACATTTTAGAAATGGGTCATACTAAAAAAAGTAGTATGGAATTGTGCTTTTTAATTATCTTGGGAGCCCAAGCATAAGTTCTATACTGAGGTCTTGCCACGGAGCGTCTGGCCCGACCTGACCCAACTTTGTACTGACATTTTAGAAATGGGCCATTTTAAAAAAGTAGTATGGAATTGTGCTTTTTAATTATCTTAGGAAGCCCA
Organism: Liriodendron chinense; assembly: GCA_003013855.2. NCBI lineage: Eukaryota > Viridiplantae > Streptophyta > Magnoliopsida > Magnoliales > Magnoliaceae > Liriodendron > Liriodendron chinense. The sequence continues at coordinate 11,438,180 of ML058461.1, read as the reverse complement.
ACCACAAGTTCCATACCGAGGCCTTGCCACGGAGCTTGTGGCACCAGTGAAAGTATGTATAAACCTGTGTTTTATTTTTTCTACTTTGCTAGCTAACTATTTCGACATTGCCCTATGATTCTGGCTTACATTGCTTGAGACTTAGCCATATACAACCTATACTTTATAAGGGCAACTTGTGCATCTTGCATCTACACCGTTGGTTTCCTTTTTTTGTGCATATGCCGGTCATTTTGATCAGGGATGTTCACGTGGAAATAGGTATTGGATCAATTTGGGACTCGTTTTGACCTAAGCTGTGCCTATTTTCAGGCTGGTCTTGGGCTTGGACATGGCCCTGTTCGCTAGGCCCATGCTGTCTTGAACCTTGGACCTTTTACCTCGGGTCAGGTCTCCCTAGCATGGCCCACCCCATCTCTACCCTCAGCATGACCTGATATGACTCGGGCTTGGGCTAGGCCCTATAATAGAAGCCAGTTGGTGAGATGATTTTAAAGCCGGTTGATAAATGGTTTAGGCTTGGGCGAAGACCAAAAACAGGACCGGTCATAATTTTAGTGGTGGCTCGGGCCTGAAATTGAAGGCCCAGTTACAGTATGTACCTGACCCGAGCATGACTTTTACAACCCACAATCCGGTGGGCCAAGAGTTAGAGACTTTTAGGTTCATGGTCCATCCATGATGGGTCTCAATAGACCAACGGTCTGGATTGCCCAAACATGGGCTTCAATTGTCAGAGTTGACCAAATGGAAAGGACTGGACATGGCACCCGTACATGAAATCCAAGCCGTTCACGAATTGGCCCTTCAGTGGATGGTCGGGCTTCCTATGTCTACACTTTTTTTTTTTTAATCCTCGTTCATATACACTTGTTTGGATGGCTACGATGGTCCAATCAGAAATATATTTCACTCATGTAGTCTTCATAGCAGGGCCTACCTGATGAACAGTCCAGATCTCATCCATTCATCCCAGCTGTACATTTTTTTGTATGTTTGAAAATGAATGCGAGGCAAAAAGGAAAATAATAATAATAATCACGTTGACACAAGGCACCGGTAAGACTCATGGTTTTAAGACTCCTGCTACTCGTACGACTTGACTCGGACTTGATCAGTTCAACCCAGTTCAACACCCAAGTCACCGCCGACTCAGGCAACATCCAACCCAACTCAGGTGAGTCGTGACTTGACTGGAGACCTGCATCACTGAGTCATTTAACAATCGGTCAGGCCCCGGCTCCCTATGATGTGTTCCTTAAATGAATGTGAGGAGGAAGTAAAATTAAGAAGGGAAAGAGATAAGATTTGGGTGGTAAATAAGAAAGATTGGAAGAGAATGAAGGTGAAAAGAATAGGAAAAAATAAGAGATTATGTAAGAGAATAGGAAAGTTATTATTTCCATGGCTCGCATTATAATTCATTATATAAATATTATAATAAATACTTTAATAAAACTATCATAATTATATAAAAGTAACTAACTCCTTTAAAGGAAACAATTAAATACTAAAATTCAATTATAAATTAAAAGTTTAGAATTCGCGAATGGAATTCAATTAAGTTTTGAATGGGACCTCATCACCCTGGGTGGATTTGTGGTAGGGTTAAAAGACTCAGTGAATCAGACAGACTCATCTACTACTGAGTCGAGTTACAACTCAGCCAGTCAAGATGAATAGCCTGAGTGATTTGTGGTATCGAACCGGATCCGAGTCAGGACAACTCGGAGTCTTAAAACCATGCTTCCCAGTCATTCTCCTGGTTTATCCTCATCAGTTGACTCAGGACCAGATGAGTCGGTCCGGGTCACGGAGTCTTCAATCCATATGCTATTTTTACCAATTAAGTCCATAGATGTGCTCCGTATGTGAGGTGTGAGCCGTTGATTAAGCAGGGATTACCATGCATGGGCCATAGGCCAAAACTTACGGAGATTACACAATCAGTTGACCTTTTACTTACTACTCTGCCTTCATAAAATCCTTTAATTAGGACGGTCCAATCCATGCAATTTTCACGCTGTAGCCTATCTGAGGTTGGGTTTGTTGAGTGGTCGGTTCAGATCCTCGATACACTTGCCACGCGTTCAAAATCCTAATCCTAGGTGATTATAAACACATGGACGGCAAAGTAGCAAACGGTGCATGGTTGAGTTTTTTTTTTTTTTTTTTTTTTCTGACCTCTCTTTCTTTGTCCAAAAGTGTGGTTAGGATTGCCGTATCAGCTTGATTTTCCGGGCATGGCCCATCCAAGATATAACCTACCTGATCATCGGTTCAGATCTAATTCGTGCTCTTCAAGTCAGGGTGAGTCAACACGGTTTTGAACTTTACTGTATTCTAGTCCTTTCAAAGGTGGGGAGAGCTGATCGCAGGCAATGTACCACAACTATTCCTACCATCTTTTCCACTAACATGCCACTTGTGTAGGACATCAATTCCATGAAAATAGTAGGCCACAGCGTTAAGATCGTCTGGGTACTAAAAAATAGCTGTCGCTGTCATCAGATGGGCCACAATGTTGGAATCAATGGACAGCCAACGGTTCGACTCAACATACAGGTGTGGCCCAACTAGTAAGCAGATCAGCCTGATTTTCGAGAATGGTGATCATCATGTACTGATGTACAACAAAAGTGTCACTTTTGGCGGGAAACATGGCACGGTACCACAAGTTGTTATACAGCTGCCTGTATGTGACCAGTTTCTGTCAAAAGTAGCAGCAGCGGTGTCCCATTTCTTGGATTTATGCTTTGATTTTTTCAACGGCGAGACTCTAATGATAATTCACCACCATTTTAGAAATGTTAGCATAGCTATATTCCAATCTGGACAGTCCAAATAGCTGACCCAACCCTGCATGTACCATAATACAAAATTTACCTTAGAATATGATAGCAACCATCTGGTTTTTCCCTGGAAATATGCTAACTACATTTTCATCGTACATTTGAAACCCATTGATGGAATGGTTAGAATTGTTTGATCAGTGTGATTTCAGAGATATTCTCCATCCAGAACCTGCCCCACAATGTGGATGGTCAGGATATCCTAATTGGATGCTAAATATGAGGAAGATGAGTCACCATCATTTTTAAAATGGTGGTCAATTAGCATAGGATTGTAAGGGCCCGTTTGGTTGGAACCTGAAAACCTCTTTCCAGCTTAAAATTTGGATTACAGTGGAATCCAATTTTAGCCCTCGTGTATGGCGGAAAATTTCAGTCAAATAGGATTAAATTTGAAAACTTCAATTGGCTAAATCAGGATTAGTGGAAACGCAGTAGTGGACCATTTCTACGTAAGGTAAATGAGTCAAAGTGAGCATGATTAGAGTGGTGCCCACCTTGAGGTATGTGCTTTATATCCACGCAGTCCATTTGTTTTGAGAGATTAATTAAGGGCATTAGACAAAAAAAGAGGTGGATCTAAACCTCGAATAGACCACACCATAGGAAAACAATGTTGATTGAACGTCTACCATTAAAAACTTCCTAAGGCCCACTATAATGTTTATTTGCCATCCAATTGGGGGACTACTATAAGCCAGGGGTCAAGTTCTCCGACAAATTCGAAGTCCAAGTCGGTCCATGCCGCAAGCAGCAGTTGGATTATGCAGTTTTCAACTAACCAAAACAAGAATTACACAGCTTTCAACCAAACAACAAGTTCCAAATGAAATATGAGTTTCTAATCTAATTTATGCAACTTTGGACTCCAACATTGAAATTTAGATTCTCTCTAAAATTTGGATTATGCAAATTTTCAAAAATGGTTTAGCTAATGATAGCGTGAGCAGCGAGCGAGATTCACTTATGAAGTAACATCACCAAGTTATATAGGCCCCATCATGATGTATGTGTTGTATCTACATCGTCCATCCATTTGGAGAGATCATTTCAGGGCATGACCCAAAGAATGAGACAAATCCAAATCTGAAATGGACCCCACAATAGAAAACGGTGGGGATTGAATGTCTACCACTAAAAACTTCTTGGGGCCACAAAAGTTTTCGATCAAGCTGATATTTGTGTTTTCCCTTTGTCCATGTCTATCTTAACTTATGAATAGGTTGGATCTCAATAAAACATCATGGTGGGACCCTAGGGTGGTTTCAACGATGGGTGTTACCGTTCCCACTGTTTTTTCGTGGTAGGGTACACTTGATCATTGTTATCTGCCTCATTCTGTCTCATGCCGTAAAATTATCTCTACAAATGGATGGACGGTGTGGATACAACACATATATCATGTTGGGCCCACATAACTTGGTGACGTTACTTGGTAGAGATTCGCCGGCTAATCCACATCCCTCCACTGCTTAGGTGAGGAATGAAGTCAAGATTCTGTAGAATAGAAATTTTTTTTATTTTATGCCAGCCATTCATCGACAAAAAGCACCAACCTCACCTAGTCACCGTATTGCGTAGTGATTAAGCCAGAGCGTACGGGGTAAACTCTCTGGGGCCCACCTTGATGTGTCTGTCTTATTCACGCTGTCCATCCGTTTTACCATATCATTTTAGAGCATTATCCCATAATTGTGATATATCCAAAGCTCAAGTGGACCACGCAATAAGAAATAGTGCTAATCGAACGCCTACCGTTGAAAATTTTTTGAGGGCCATAAAAGTCCTGTATCAAGCTGATATTTGTATTTTCCACATTTATCTATGTTTTTGTGACCTTACGAACAGTTTGGATGACAAATAAACATCACCGTAGACTCCAGGAAGGTTTCAACGATGGATTTCACTATCCTCCTTTTTTATGATGGTGTGATCCGCTTGAGCATTGAATATGCTTCAATTTTGGTCTCATGCCCTAACATAACCTGATAAGACAGATGGACGGAGTGGATAAGATACATACGACATTGGGTCCCACAGAATTTACTCATTACGCAATCCGCGCTCAAAGGGGAGTTATTCGGTACTCTTGCAAAGCATGGCGCTTGATACACGGTCACTCATAAATTATATACATGGCAGATTAACTTAAATTAAACCGTCTAAATTTTGTAACTCAATGCTGATGAATCAATGGACCTAAAATCATGTTGATTGAACGATTCTAATCTCTGATTTGTGATCACTTGTTTGCTGTAATAGGGCCCTTGGATATGTTTCAATTCTTAACCGTCCAATAAAGGTCCATAAATCCAATGGTCTGATAATCAAGTAACTTTAATTTAAGTTCAGATACACCTACACTAGGACCCACTTTAATTTAATTTAATTAGGACGGTGTAATTAGAGTAACTTATAGGCGAAATATGCACTTTTTTTAATAATGGTCCACATTCCACCATAATAACTCGGATTCCGGAGTGCCGAGTTGCTTGTCGGTGCCGTGGGCCCCAAAATGATGCATGCGGTAACCAACAGGGACTCGGAGTATTTGTCAGTGCTGTCGCCCCAGAATGATCCATGCTGTCCATCCATTTTCTCAGCTCATTTTAGGGCATTATCCCAAAAAGAAATAAGATCCAAATATCAGGTGGACCACACCACAGGAAACAGTGGTGATTGAACGCGCACCATTAAAAGCTTCTTAAGGAGCGACGAGAGTTTTGGATCAAGGCTGATATTTGTATTTTTCGATCATCCAGGTCTGTGTGACCTAATCAACAGGTTGGATGGCAAATAAACATTACAGTGAGCCCTGGGTACCTTTTAATGGTGAGCATTCAATCACCACTGTTTCCTATGGTGTGGTCCACCTTATACTTGGATCTGGCTAGTTTTTAAGATACTGTCCTAAAATGAGCTGGAAAAATGGATGGACGGCATGGATAAAATACACACATCATAGTGGAGCCCACAGATCTTTTCCTGCACCGAGATCTCGGTACTGGAGGGAGTCACTACCGAATCTGAAACCAGAAGAGAAGGAATATGAATACAGGAGAGAGGGAGAGGCGGCCAGGCGGGGGTTGTTGGATGGATTGTCATCATTCATTGCTCACCCACTTGGGTCTATAAAAGCTAAGCTATAGCTACTTTCTAACTCGCACAGAGTCATTAGAAAGTTATTGCAAAGGATGTATCTCTCTCTTGTTTCTCCATTTGGTTTGTTTTTATGAGGGTAAGAGTTTTATACACTGAAACTTAGATGTTTTTTCCCTATTTTCCAATCATTTTCTTTGATTTTGAGGTCCCAGCATGTTCAAATCACTAGATAAGATCGGTCTGATTCTTTTAATCATGGATTCCAATTTCTCCCTCTTTCAAAAGAAGACTGCATGTTTGTTTCATCTCAATCATGAGCTAGAGAGTGGTTTTAGGTCAGATCACCTTCTCTTCTTTGAAAGATTCAAACAATTCATCACTATACGCAGAAATGATATGTCTAGGTTTAATCAAGCCTACAAGTGCCTAATTTTCTTTTGTTTAGTCCCTTTTATTTGCTATATTCCCTTGTAATATAATAATCTGTGTTGCATTTCAAGGAGGTGCATATCATGTAGTAAATGTTTTCATCTCAAAAAATAAAAGATCTGATCCACCTGAGTATCTAAGTATCAATACTGAGGTGTCTAAGTATCGAATGAAATTGGGTATCTAATCCAATTAAGTCATACGAAGTATGGAGAAAGATTTAAATGAGCACAGAGTTTGAGATTCAAGTTATATTTGGAGGTGAGATTATTGGAATGGTGAAAACTAATTCAGCTAAGGTACTTGGATAACCTGATGTTTATGAAAATTTTGAGAAATGGTAACACTTGGGATTCAATTACATTCTGATGACTAGAGGATAAATGGGTTTCAAACAACTGATTCACTCTATATTAAGGATTGATTTTTGGAAATTATGATTGCGGAGTGTCAACATTCTATCGGTGATGCTTGTTTCTGCATTAGCCGTTCTTGTTAGGCTTTTTGTTCTTCTCCTTTCCGTTTTTTCCTTTCCTTTTACCTTGGCCTAATAAAGTTCTCATCTTTCACAAAATGAAAAAAAGAAAAAAAAAAAAAAGTGTCAACATGTTTTATTTTTTAGAAGTAATTGGGATAAGGTGTATTTGCATGTCTTACAAGATTGATTTGATTTCCAAGCTGGAGCGATCATTTTGAGAATCAAATTCTACAATCTAATCTAGAGATGGTTGATGGAGAGGAAGATTGTTTCAATTGTACCATCTATTGCCCACATTAGATGGCAATAATAGAAAATTTTCTTGTGTATATTGTACAATATTCAATGTGTAATGTGTTTTTATCTTGTATTGTAATTTTTCATTGCTGTTGTATTGTTTGAAGAAATGTGTTACATAGATTGTTCCAGCTTCAATCAAAGATTAGTAATGTTGCCACTCAACATTAGCCATCTCCATCCTGCTCAGCACGTGTGTGTGTGTGAGAGAGAAATTGGGGCTGTTCGTCAGGTGCCACCATCTATTCCCCATTTCCCACAGCAAGGCCTGCAATCTTAATGGTTTCCATCATCGAACTATGGGCTGAAAAGTTGCAAAGCAGCTTTTGGGTTTTCAGTTTGCACAAGTGGGGGCAGTGTCGCCCACAGTTTAGTGATCCACACAGTTGATATTATCGGTCTCACTCAAAGCATCAGGATTGCCAATCCTGATGCTTTGGGTGCATGTAACATCTGCAGTGAGACCGATAATATCAACTGTGTGGATACCACCATTCAGCATAGGTGGTTAATGCCAAAAGGACAGCAACGATTCACATTCAACCAACAAAAAGGCTCGCTGTTGATTATTTGAGGTAGGCCATTGATGTCATGGCTAGGTATATCAGTGGCTTGGATTATTCATTCATGGCCTAAGAACCCTAGTGGTACCATGCAACCTCTCTGTCCAAGTATTGTATCATTCCAACGCAGATTAGGTACTGTGCTGACGTTGGTGTAGGCACAATGTAGCATGATTTAATTAGATAACAGGCCACTATCAAACATGCTTTGCATGGGCATGATCGTGCCTGTACCTACTTTAGTACAGTCAGAGGCAATACTCAATTTGTGTAGATTTCACACGCAGCTAGTGGGCCAACCATTCTGATGGATTGAATGCTATTAATAGTATTTGAGTACATGATACATTGCTAATTATGCACTAGTTATATCATAATTTTTTTCATCCAACTAGTTTGAAACCTCATTAAATAAGAGAGGATCCAATGCTACCAATTTTATCCAAGATAGATAGCTCCAAACCAACGATCAACATTCAATCATCTTGTACTGTAGGCTGAGATATTCTGATTTAGATATTCTGATTTGCATAATTTTGACTTAGATATTCTGATTTGCATAATTTTAAGCATATGGCCCATCAAACTATAGGCTGAGATGAATCAACAGCCTAGATCTTGTACATGTCTACCATGTGTATGGAGAGGGCATGCTTAATAACTATGATATCAGCGTTTAGCATTGGATACTTTCTCCAAAAAATTTATATGTTGACAAGACCTACCTGAGGCCTGGTTTGAGAGTTCTATTGGGATCATAGCCTTTCATTGGCTCTGAAATGGGTGGCCCACAGACCCATCATTTCAGAGGCTGATTTTTTTGCACTTGAATTGGGTTGCAGGTCCAGTCGTACAAATGGCTAAGGGTGCGTTTGATTTGGTTGCACCAAACATAAATATCATGATATTCAAAAATCCAGATTTTGGTTATTCCTGAGGGGATGTTTGGCATGATGTTAGGAACCTAACCAATACACCCAAAGCCTCAAGATTGATGGAACGGATCAAGCTAGGCTCATTTGTAACGTCTTATCGCGCTCCGCAGTCGATGTCCACGGTGGCCTACTCACTATGGCCTTTTTTCCAAGTAGCCCTTTCCAGGGCATGACGGTTGCACGCACTCTGGTTGCTTAGGTAGCCCTTTCCATGCCTTTTACTCCGGTCCCGTTGTCCTTTCCACAGGTCACCCCTTTCATAACTCAAACGCAAAATGTGGTTTTGGTTCTGATATCAATTACTAAGAATCTAACCAATGCGCCAAAAGCCCAAGGCTTAATGGAATGTGTAAAGCTAGGCTTTTTAAGCTATTGGGATTGTAACGCAAGATTTCTTTATAAGAAGCATGTGGGCCAACTGAATTATTGTTTGGCTAGTGGGACCTTTGTCCTGGAGCTTGAAAAAATATCCCTAAAGTGGTAGGTTTCTTTTATTTTAAGAAATTTTTATGCTTTCTAAAGGTGACATTGAACTGTGATAATTCAATTAATGGAACATTGTCATTAAGGGCCCATTTGGATACCACCGAATTGTTGGGAATAGAACGCCGGCAATGAAAGCAAAAGCCGAATAGCACCACAGCAGAATATTCGAGTTTAACAAGTGGTATCAGATATAAAGTTGGGGTGAAGTAGAATTTGGATCTGAGACGAGAACATGGGATCAAGCACAAGGTTCAAAGTAGAAAAGTTCTCCGGCAAAAATAACTTTGAACTATGGAAGGTGGAGATTGAATCCCTCCTAGTTCAGCAAGGGCTTGACAAAGCTCTTAGAAAGTGACCTGAGGCTATGAAAGAGGATGAGTTGATGAAGCTTGACAAGAATACCAAAATCTCGATCTTGTTGTGCCTTACGGATGATGTCCTCTACAATGTCATGAAGGAGAAGACTGCGGCTAATATGACGACGAAGTTAGAAAATGTCTACGCCAAGAAATCTCTAGTGACTTCATCATCTCAACTTCAACATAGCCCCACCGCTTCTCATGCCTCCATCAACGTTATCATTGCACTTTCACGCCCTTTACCACTCTTCTCATGTGTCCCTTAGGCACTTGCCACATACGAGCAGCCGTGGCTTCCGCTGCCGATCCCGCAGCTCCACCATGAATAGTGCTTCCGATCACCTTATAAATATGACCACAGCTCTGTGCTTTCAACTACACGAATGCCCCATTCATTACTTTACAACAACGATCGCGGCCGATGAACACACACCCTTTTCGCCTTGAGTGCACCAAGAGAGATCGCATTCTTCTTCATCTTGGGGATATGCCTCACATCTTCTAAGACTCGTTCGATCTCATCGAACATCCTGATGCACACCGTACAAATACCCACCACCTTGTGAGCGTAGCCTATTGCCCACAAACACCGATCCACCATCATACTCCCTATATGTCATGAATGAACTCTGATCAGGACAAACGTAACATGAAGCACCTGTATCCAAGATCCACTCTCTACCGTGAGATCCCTTGCCAGATACAATCAGAACTTCACAAAGATCACCACCATCCTCTACAGTATTAACTCCCTCTCTAGAAGAATTTTCAGACTTCTCTTGCTTCGATTTTAGCTTCTGACAATCCCACTTTCATGCTGCCCTCTTGACCACAATTCCAGCACTGTACCTTAGCCCTCCCTTTGCCCTTGGCTTTAGATCCCAAATTTAGAATATTCCCCATCATACTTAGAATTTCTCCCCTCATAACCAGTGCCTCTGAGGAAGAACGAGAAATCACGTCACCTGCTTTTCTTTCTCATCTTCCTCAACTGAAGGGCTGAGATAACGGTTTTAACGTTAATGCTCTCCCTTCCTGCCGCATAAAAAGTCCATCAATGGCTCATATGAATCTGGAAGAGAATTCAGTAAGATGTATGCTTGATATTCATCCTTCATCGGCTCATCTATCTCCACCAACTTGCAAACCAGCAGATTGAACGTGCTAATGTGGTGCTCCACATCCGTCCCCTCCGTCATCTTCAAAGTGAACAACTGCATCAACAGATACATTCAGTTCGGGTGTTGAGGCTGACATGACAAATTTAGTAGTTTCTCTTTCTGGGACTATTTTTGTCTTATCCGACCGGTCAGCTGTGTACGCATTTTCTTACGCAAATACGCGGATTTGCGTAAGTAATTTCTAGTTTTGGTTTGTTGCCTATATAAACGGGTTGTAACCGAGATTAGGAGTAATCCTAAGGTGTCTAAGGTTTCCTAAGTGTATTAGGGGAGAGGGGAGAAGGTTTTGTGAGAGAGAGAGTTTGGGTTTTCTCTTGGGTTGCCTTGCTTATGGACTGTTCATTTCTGTAAGCTTCTGATTCATAGTAGATCGCTTTGTGCCGTAGTTTTTTACCCATTGAGGGGTTTTTCCATGTAAAATCAGTTTGTCTCTGTGTGGTTGAATGCTTGTGTGATTGGTTGCATTGTGTTACTCATTTAATTCGATCTCTGTGTGTTCAACTTTTGCTTCCGCTGCGGGCCGATTTCCCAACACAAATAAGTTCATTTTTCTACTTACAGCAGTAGATAAGTAACTTATTTGAGATAAGTTAGTATGGTTTAAGATCAATTATAACTATAAGTAACTTCTTTACTTCTTTTTTTTAACACACACTCCCCACACCAATGCACACAGCCCCACACTCACTCCCTAGCTGGGTTTTCCCACCTATGGGTTTTGTTGTGAGAAGAATACGAGCTGACCTTAGGACTGTTGTGAGAAGAATACGAGCTGAACTCAGGACTGTTGTGAGAAGGATATGAGCTGACCTCAGGATAGATCTGGATCAGCCTGCTCAGCTCGAATCCAACCTGAGGACAGACAGCACAACCCGGAAACAGGTCGTCAAGTATGACCGACCTAGCCTAGAAAGGAGAGGCGATCCCTCTAAACAACCTCATAAGGCTGACCTCTTTCATTGTAACGAGCTGGTTCCGTTACCATAACTTTCTCAAGTCTGCGTGTAATAAGAGGAAAAGAATCCGGGAAAACTCTAACCAACTCGCCAAAGATCTCCGAAAATCACGGGACAACTCAGGAAATTTCAGAGATCCGAGATTTCCTCTACGAGCATCACGGCTGCAAATAGGGAACGTAATCCCACGACCTAAGTCTATAAATTGATGCGTTCTCTTCATTATCGAGGTACGACTATGGTTCAAACCTAAGACCTCTTGTTGAAACTCCAAAGAGTCTACCAATGAGGCAAGAACTCTAACCCAAGTAACTTTTTTACTTAAGAGTTACTAAATCACTTCGTAGAAACCAAGATAAACTACTCGTGGGTAGCTGAGCTTATCTTAAACACCCCCCTAAGAAATTTGAACGCGGTTTGGTAAACACAGCCTATTAATCAAGAACATTTTTTAACCCTGTTGGCTTTTCGAAGAGATCTGAACATATGCAAGCAAGATGCCATGACTAGTGGTATTCTACCACCTTTTCTGCCGACATGTCACTTTTGCTGGACATCAGAACCATGCAAATGGTCCTCACAATGGAGACCTCATGGTACAAAAATCAGGCTGTTCCACTCATCAGGTGGACCACACTGTCCTGATAGTCACATAAAGCTGTGACCCACTATTGAGCAGATCAGCTTGATCTTCAGAGGGGTGATCTGCACAGTGGGGTCTACTGTTTTCATGGTACTGATGTCCTATACAAGTGGCATGTTGCCAGGAGAGATTGTCCACCACCCCAACTTGTGGTACCTGAGGTACAGTTGCTTGTATGCGCCAGTTCTCTTCTTAGATTAAAGAGAAGTAATAGCCCTCAGTTGGGGAATTTGATGGTCCAGTTTTCTTGCTGTGGTTTCTTTGGGAGCACTTATCCTAACCACCTGGCCCAATTTTGAACTAGGATTGGACCATGGGCTAAGCTAGTCATATCAGGCCAACCTAGCCTGGCCCAACCCACTTGTATTGACATTTAGAAATGGGCCATTTTAGAAAAGCGGTCTACCATCACAAAAATGAAATCGTATTTCTTGATTGTCTTGGGTAGCCCAATTATAAAGTTTATAATGAGGTCTTGCCACGAAGCGTGCAACACTTGCAAAGGTATGTATAAATTCATGTTCTGTTTTTTTCTGTTTTGCCAGCTGATAATACCGGCATTACCCTATAATTTTGGCTACATCACTTGAGACCTGACCCATAGAACCTGTACACTACAAGTGCAACTTGTGCATCTTGCATCTACACCGTTGGTTTCATTTCTTCGTGCATGTGCCGGTCATTTTGAACAGGAATGTTCATGTGGGAAATGGGGATTAGATCAATTTTGGACTCGTTTTGACCTAAGCTGTGCCTTTTCAGGCTGGGCTTGGGCTTGGACCTCAGCCTGTTTGCTAGGCCCATGCTGTCTTGAACCTTGGGCCTTTTAGCTCGGGTCAGGCGTTCCTACCATGGCTCACTCCATATCTACCCTCGGCATGACCTGATATTACTCGGGCTTAGGCTAGCTCCTGTAATAGAAGCCGGTTGGTGAGATGATTTTCAAGCCGGTCGATAAATGGGTTGGGCTTGGGCAAAGACCAAAAACAGGACCGGTTATAATTTTAGTGGTAGCTCGGGCCTGAAATTGAAGGCCCAGTTACTGTATGTACCTTACCCCTCTCTGTGACTTAGATATTCTGATTTGCGTGATTTTAAGCATATGGCCCATCGACTATAGGCCGAGATGAATCAACAGCCTAGATCTTGTACATGCCTACCATGCGTTTGGAGAGGGCATGCTTAAGAACTATGATATCAGCGTTTAGCATTGGATACTTTTTCGAAAAAATTATATGTTGTCAAGACCTACCGTAGCCTGGTTTGGGAGTTCTATTGGGATCATGGCCTCTCATGGACTCTGAAATAGGTGGCCCACAGACCCATCATTTCGGAGGTTGATTTTTTTTGCACTTGAATTGGATTGCAGGTCCAGTTGTACAAATGGCTAAGGGTGGGTTTGGCTGCACCAAACATAAATATCATGATATTCGGTGTGTAACCAAGCATGCTCTAAGCTACATTATGTTGAGAAAAATCCAGAGTTTGGTTATTCGAGGGGATGTTTGGCATGATGCTAGGAACCCAACCAATATGCCCAAAGCCTCAAGATTGATGGAACGCATCAAGCTAAGCTCTTTTGTAACATTCTACTACACTCCGCACTCACTATGGCCTCTTTTAAGTTGCCCTTTCCAGGGCATGGCGGTTGCACACACTCTGGTTGCTCAGGTAGCCCTTTTCATGCCTTTTACTCTAGTCTAGTTGCCTTTCTACAGGTCACTCCTTCCATGACTCAAACACAAGACGTAGTGTTGGTTCTAAATACCAACGGTTAAGAATCTAACCAAGACATCAAAAGCCATAGGATTGATAGAACGTGTAAAGCTATGCTCTTTAAACTAATGGGATTGTAACACATGATTTCTTTATAAAAACGGGTTCTCTCCACTTGGGAAGTGTTTGGAATAGAAACACCGGCAGCGGAAGCAAAAGCCGAACACACATAGCAGAATATACGATCAAATAAGAAACACAATGCAATCACACCACACAAGCATTCAACCACAAGAGACTATATGATTTTATGTGGAAAAATCCCTCAACGAGTAAAACACCATGGCACAAAGCGATCCACTATGATTTAGAATATTACAGAGATTGACAGCCCACAAGCAAAGAAAACCCAAACTCTCTCTCTCTCAAAATACTTCCCATCTTCCTAACACACTTAGGAAACCTTGGACACATTAGGATATCATATAGGTCTGAATACATACCATATATATAGCAAACAAACCGAATTTAGGAAACAACTTACAGCAAATCCTCGTAAGTGCGTAAGAAAACACGTGCGCAGCCGACCGGTCGAAGCTAACATAAAAACAGTTCAGAGAAAAAACAAAGAAACAAACTCACGTCTGCCTCACCACCGATCGGTCGGAGCCCCCTGCAAACCGGTCGCCCGACCGGTTTGGGGTACATGAAGATTGTCCAATGACTTGCTGTCCATCTAGGCCAAATGCGTAGACCGGTCGCCCGACCAGTCTGAGCACCCAAACCGTACACAGTTTGAAGGCTCCTCCAACAATCTCCACCGAGGCTTTAAACGTCGAATCAAACCATCATTATTATCTTCGTCATCCCAACTTCAACATAGCTTCACCATTTCTCGTGCCTCCATCAACCCTAATCTTGCACTTTCACGCCCTTTTCCGCTCTTCTCATGTGGCCCTTGGGCACTTGCCACATACGAGCAACTGTGGATCCCACTGCCGATCCCGCGGCTCCACCGTGAAACGTGCTCCCAATCAACTTGTAAAGATGGCCACACTTCCATGCCTTCATACTTCTCTTACTTCAACTTGAGATTCTAACAATCCCCTCTCATGTGGCCTTCCTGACCACAATTTCAGCACCGCACCTTGGCTTTCCCTTTACCCTTGGTTTTAGATCCCAATCTAGAATATCTCCCACCATGCTTAGAACTTCTTCCCCTCATAATCAGTGCCTCTAAGGAAAAATGAGAACCCACGTCATTGTTTTTCTTTCTCACTGCCTTAGACCAAATGAGTGAGATAACGGTCTCGACGTTGATGGTGTCCCTCCCTATGCACACAGTCCCTAAATGACTCATATGAATCTGGAAGAGAATTCAGCAGGATCCATGCTTGATATTCATCCTTCATCGGCTCATCTATCTCCACCAACTTGCAAACCAACCGATTGAATGTGCTTAAGTAGTCCTCCACATCCGCCCCCTCCACCATCCTCAAGGTGAACAACTGCATCAACAGATACATCCGGTTCTCTAGAGATTTCTTAGCATAGACCTTCTCTAACTTCGTCATCGTATCAGCAATTGTCTTCTCCTTCGTCACGTAATAGAGGACATCATCCGTCAGGCATAACAGGATCGAGGTTCTAACCTTCTTGTCGAACTTCGTCCACTCATCTTCTTTCATAGCCTCAGGTCGCTTTCCAAGAGCTTCATTAAGCCCTTGCTGAACTAGGAGGGATTCAATCTTCACCTTCCATAGTTCAAAGTTATTTTTGTCGAAGAACTTCTCTACTTCAAACCTTGTGTTTGATCCCATCTTCTCGTCTCAGATCTGAATTCTACTACACCCCAACTTTAGCTTTGATACTACTTGTTGGGAATAAAAACACTGGCAGCAGAAGCGAAAGCTGAACACACACAACAGAATATACGATCAAACGAGAAACACAATGCAATCACCCCACACAAGCATTCAACCACAAGAGATAATCCGATTTAACGTGGAAAAACCCCTCAACGGGTAAAAAATCATGGCACAAAGCGATCCACTATGATTCAGAAGATTTCAGAGATTGACAGCTCACAAGCAAGGAAAACTTAAAGAAAACACAAACTCTCTCTCTCTCTCTCTCTCTCTCTCTCTCAAAACACTCTCCCCTCTTCCTAACACACTTAGGAAACATTGGACACCTTAGGATACCATCTAAGTCCGGATACATGCCATATATATAGCAAACAAACTGAATTTAGAAACATCTTACGCAGATCCGCCTAACTACGTAAGAAAACGCATGCGTAGCCGACCGGTCGGAGCTAACACAAAAACAGTTCAGAAGAAAAATAAAGAAAAAAAAAAACTCATGTCTGCCTCACCACCGATCAGTCTATGGTACATGAAAATTGTCCAGCGACTTGCTGTGCATCTGGGCCAAACTCGCAGACCGGTCTCCCAACCGGTCTAAGCACCCAAACCGTGCATAATTTGAAGGCTCCTCCAACAGGAAGCATGTGAGCCAACTAAATTATTGCTTGGCTAGCGGAACCTATGTCTTAGAGCTTGAAAAAAATCCCTGAATTTTAAGAAATTTTTATGCTTTGTGAAGGTGACATTGAAGTAGGTGATAATTCAATTAATGGAACATTGTCATTAAAGGCCTGTTTGGATACCACCAAATAAGTTACTTTCTATCTACAACAGTAGATAAGTGACTTATTTCATATTAGTAAGTTTGGTTTATGATTAATTATAAGTAACTTTTTTACTTAAAAGTGCATAATCACTTCACTTAATTTTTTTAACTTTTCTACTTTTCATAAGTTGCTGATGAGAGGAATCAGGAGAGACAAAAGAGAGGAGACGCTGATAAGCTTTCATTCATGGATCATGTCAGGCGCTGCTCTCTCATACGTGATGGACTATCCCATCAAAGGTGGGGCTCACACAATTGACGGTCCACATATGGGCCCCACATGATGGATGACTCCATATTAATTCGGGCCCACATAATGGATGGTCTACATCAAAGGTAGTCCCATAATGATAAATAGCCTACATCCAAAGATGGTTGGCATGATTAACGACCCACTTCAAAGGTGTGGCCAACCTGATGGACAGTCCACATCAAAGGTGGGCTCCATGTGATAGGCAAGTGGATATTGAATTTGGGCCCCACATGATGATGGCCCATATTGAGGTGCACCCACATGATGGATGGTCCACATCAAAGGTCACCCCCTAATGATGAATGGACTCACATCCAAGAGGAGCTCCACATAATGGGCAACCCACATTGAAGGTGGGGCCCACATGATGAACAATCAATATCGAAGGTGGACGCCACATGATGGACAATTAATAATGGTGGGCTCCACATGATGGATGATCCACATCAAAGTGAGCCTCACATGATGGACGGTCTACATCAAAGGTCGACCTAATGAGAGTGGCACTTATCCAAGGCAAGCTCACATGATGGACGGGCCCACATGGGAGGTGGACCCACATGATGGACGGTTGACACAGGGAGGACGTGGTGAGTCGATCACCGTCTCCCTAACTGGATAGTCCTTGTTTACACGAGAAGAGATAAAAGGATAAAAAGAGAAAATTAATTCTGAATAATTGTTTATGATAGATTGAATGAATAGAAACTGGAATTACAATGCATATAAATAGGAAACTAAACCCTAGGTAAAGTATCATACTCCTACTCAAACTCAAACTCCTAGAAAGCCTGACTTACTATAAATAGTAAACTTACTATTTATAGAAGTCTCTCAATCCTACTAGAACTCATGGTTTTCAACAATAAATAGAAAGTTTTCAAACGGGTTCCAACCATCTTGTTCTACTAATTATTTAAGCTATTTTCATGTTGGGCACTAACTTTAAAACCCTACGGATAAAAAGTTATGATCAAGTTAAAACTTACTATAAATGGTAAAATTGAAAATAAACTAGCCTAATGACCATCAATCCGGTCGAATCTCGCGATTCTGGCATGGGCAACCCGGCATAGCGGGTTGGGTGGATAAAGTAGCTCGTGCTACCCCAAATTCATATATTATATGTCTAGAAACTCATTCCGGATTGTGAGATACGATCGTTTTACGATCCAGATCGCTTTCGACTCCGACCGGTCTTCTTTTAGCCCATCTAAGCCATGAAATAATCAATGATCCGTTCTACCTCAACGGTCCATATCAAAGTTGGGCACCACATGATTGGCGGTGGATATCGAAGATAGCCCCACATGATGGACAATAACATTGATGGTGGACCCCATATGATAGATGAACAACATCAAATGTGGGCCCTACCTGATGAATGGTACACATTAAAGGTCGGACCCTAATGCTAAATGGCCCACATCTAAGATGGGCCCACATGATGGATGGTCCACATTAGTGGGGGCCACACAATGAACGATCCACATCAAAGGTTATCCCTACATGATGGACAGTGGATGTGAAGGGGAGCAAATAGACTTGTGGGATGATTACTTATATTGGAAACCAAACATGTTTTTCTACTTTTTGGATGATAAGTATGTTGTTTACCAAACATATTTGTCCACTAATTAAGTAGAAACCAAAATAAGTTATTTATCTAATAAGCAGCTTATCTTAAGTAACTTACAATCTAAATGGGCCATAAAAGTTACTTTTTCTACTTACAGATTAGATAACTTATTTGAGATAAGAAAGTTTGGTTTAAGTTCAACTATAAGTAACATTTTTACTTAAAGTTACTTAATCACTTCAGCTTAATAAGTAGAAGCCAAGATAAGTTACTTGTTGAATAAATAGCTTAAGTAACATATGATCCAAATGCCCCCTAAGAAATTTGAACGCAGTTAGGTAAACTCTGTCTGTTAATCTAGAACATTTTTTAAGCATGTTTGGCTATTCCTAGAAGATAACTGAACTTATGCAAGCAAGATGCCATGACTTGTGGTATTCTACCACCTTTCCTGCCCACATGTCACTTTTGCCGCACATCAGAACCATGCAAATGGTCCTCACAATGGAGACTTCATGGTACAAAAATCAGGCTGTTCCACTCATCAGGTGGACCACACCGTCCTGATAGTCACATAAAGCTGTGGCCCACTATTGAGCAGATCAGCTTGATTTTCAGAAGGGTGATCTGCACGGTGGGGTCTACTGTTTTCATGGTACTGATGTCCAATACAAGTGGCATGTTGTCAGGAGAGATTGTCCACCACCCCAACTTGTGGTACCTGAGGTACAGTTGCTCGAATGCGTTAAAGAGAAGTAATTATAGCCTGCAATTTGGGAATTTGATGGTCCAGTTTTCTTGCTTGGGTTTCTCAGGGAGCACTTATCCTAACCACCTGGCTCAATTTTGAACTAGGATTGGACCATGGGCTAAGCTAGTCATTTCAGGCCAAACCGGCCTGGCCCAACCCAACTTTGTATTGACATTTTAGAAATGAGCTATTTTAGAAAAACAGTATACCATCATAAAAATGGAATCGTATTTCTTGATTATCTTTGGAAGCCCAAGTATGAAGTCTGAATGAGGTCTTGCCATAGGAGCGTGTGGCACTAGCATAGGTATGTATTAACCCTTATTCTGGTTTATCATGTTTTACCGGTTGACAACTCCAACATTGCCCTATAATTTTAGCTACATCGCTTGAGACTTACCCAATAGAACCTATACTCTATAAGGGCAACTTGCGCATCTTGCATCTACACCATTGGTTTCATTTCCTTGTGCACGTGCCGGTCATTTTGATCACGAATGTTCACGTGGGGAATAGGGATTAAATCAATTTTGGACTCAGTTTTGGACTAAGCTGTGCCTATTTCAGGCTGGGCTTCGGCTTGGACCGTGGGCCTTCTTGCTAGGCCCATGCTGTCTTGAACCTTGGATCTTTTAGCTCGGGTCAGGGCCGCCTAGCATGGCCCATCCCATCTCTACCCTCGGCATGACCTGATATGACTCGGGCTTGGCCTAGGCCCTGTAATGAAGCCACTTGGTGAGATGATCTTAAAGCCAGTTGATAAATGGTTTGGGCTTGGGCGAGAAGACCAAAAGCAGGACCGGTCATAATTGTAGTGGTGGCTCGGGCCTGAATAGAAGGCCCAGTTACTCTACGTACGTGGCCCGAGCATGACTTTTTCAGCCCACAATCTGGTGGGCCAAGAGCTAAACCCTTCGCCAGCCCAGCCCATTGCCATCCCCATTTGATTCCCTCTTTATCAAAGATCACATGGATTATGATGCTAGGGTTATTCAGTTCATCGGTCTGTTGTGTCCCGCCCTGCAGGGATTATACCTCAAAAATCTTCTAGACGGAATAATAGTGACCGTTTGATCTGTTGCATACAGATAGATGGCTAATAAGAGACACACAGCAACGGCCCACATTCAACTGAAACTGTTCCAATAATTAATCACTACGGTCATTGAATTTCAGAGACTTTCTAGGTTCATGGTCCATCCATGATGGGTCTCAATAGACCAACGGTCTGGATTGCCCAAACATGGGCCTCACTTGTCAGAGTTGACCAAATGGAGAGGGAGTGGACATGGCACCCGCACATGAAATCCAAGCCGTTGACGAAGTGGCCCTTCAGTGGATGGTTCCAACTAGAAAAACTCTCACCTATCGAGCGATCCTATCTCCAATAACAGGAGGTTTGCGGGCTTCGTACGTCTACACTTTCTTTTTTAGTCCTCATTCATAGACACTTGTTTGGATGGCTACGATGGTCCAATCAGAAATATATTTCACTGATGTACTCTTCATAGCAGGGCCTACCTGATGAACAGTCCAGATCTCATCCATTCATCCCAGCTGTACGTTTTTTGGATGTTTGAAAATGAATGCGAGACAAAAAGGAAAATAATAATAATTATAATAATAATAATAATCACGTTGACACAGTGCACCGGTAAGACTCATGGTTTTAAGACTCCTTCTACTCGTCCGACTTGACTCGGACTTGATCAGATTCAACCCGGTTCAACACACTATCACCACCGACTCAGGCAACCGATTCACCCCAACTCGGGTGAGTTGTGACGTGACTGGAGACTGAACAAGTCGATCTGCATCACTGAGTCATTTAACAATTGGTCAAGCCCCTGGCTCCCTGGGGGTGGTGTAGTGGCAGGTTTAAAAGACTCAGTGAATCGGACAGACTCATCTGCTCTTGAGTTGACTCATGACTCGTCCGAGTCAGGATGAATCACCTAAGTGACCCGCGGTATCGAACTGGATCCGAGTCAGACTCATCGGAGTCTTGAAACCATGCTTCCCACTCATTCTCCTGGTCGGGTCACCGAGTCTTCAATCCATGCTTCCTATCACTGGGACGTAGATTTTCCTTTTTGTTTTAAGCAGCCTGTTTAGCTTTTCAGCCTCCTATATATTGTCTTCTCCTACCTCATGGCTTTGTTGTAATTTGGCCATTAATAGCTTCTTTGGTTGGTAATAAAATATTTTACTTACCTTTCAAGTTAAAAATATAGAGTTGTTTTTAAGCTAGGGCAAACTACAATATTTTCTGTCCTTGAAAGGGTGAGTTATTAGGCTATGTACTAGAGAAGAGTGTGGTGGATCATAATCATGCACCAATCTAGTGTACATGTGACAGTTAAACATCGATTGTGGCCCGCCAATCTCAGTTTACACCATTGATGGCATACTTCCCGGATAATATAGTGGTCTGACAATCATATCACTTAATCAATGGCCATCTGATGTGCTGTTATGAAAGAAAAATACTCGATGGTCCAAGTTTAATAGGCCAAGTTGAATGGTTAGCATGTTTTGGTTAGTGTGACCATTTTGTCCGTGTTCCCTTCCACATGTGGCACACTGTCATATGTAGGCATAAGAGAAGATGGATGTGTTGAGACATGATGTATGCATTGTGTACATAAGTGCGGCTACATGGCTCTATTTTTTCTCCCCTAAAAATTATTTAAACAACTGAGAAAGACCCAATCATAAGCCAGCTTCTCTAACTAGCAGCGGGCACTAACCTCAACAGCTAAGAATCCTAAGTAAATAAACATAAAAGCATTTAGCTAGTGTGAAAGAAAGAAAGTGTGATACAAACTAATAGCGTAAGGTGAGAACTGTATGCTGCCTTCAACTACCTTGATTCGACCATCAATCTCTAATCAAGCTTCCTTCAATTATCTTGATCTATAAGATGGTGGTACATTAGCATTTGCCGGACACTTTGCATGTGGGGCATAAGAAAATGGATGGTGGCATATACAGCACAATGCTCAAGTGGTAGACTGAGTGAAGATAGCCTCATCTCACTGAGGTCATGGCATCGATGCCCAAAGTGGGGGCGGCTAACATTGCGGTGTGACTAATAGTGGCGTAGGAGTACTAACTGTGGGGTGCTCTGTACTAACCTAAAAGGTAAAAAAAAAAAAAAAAAAATATTGGCACATTCAGCATATATATGTGATCAATTGAAGGTACACGATGTCATATTTAGGTTAGACTCTTGAAAAATCTATTTTACTTCGCCCATGGAAAATGTCTTTCTTAAGATAGAGTGAGGCAAATAAAATTATTCATTTTTCAATAAAAATAGGAAATGAGGGATTGATGTTTTCCACAAATTTGACAAAGAAATGATTTTTATTTTCCATGAATCCAAACAAGCCCTGGGCCATGATTTAGTGAAGTGGCCGGATCTACTACATCGCATTATAGGTTAATGTTAATATAGAAATTCATTTATCTTTCTGATGTTGTTTCATCGAAACCGTCAGTGACTCCTATCTGCCTATATATTCATTCGACTTTAATGTTTGTTGTAAGCTAAACGTTAGGTGGGCCACGCCATAGCAAAAGATCTTATCACCACTCATCCAAATTCAAAAGGGTAGTTTAGTCATTTTAGAAATTACAAATATACTCTCGAGATAATCCGGAAAGCCTCCCTACACGCACCACAACTCCACGCAATCCCTTCGTACAGCTGTGTCATGTCAAATCTAGATTTGGTGCTGCCCGGATAATAGAGTGCTCAGTGCGTCCCATATTGTTTGGGGCCACCATGATGTATGCATTATTCCCACCATCTATTAATTTTTAGAAATCATTTTAATACCTGAGACAAAAACGGAGATAGATCCAAAGCTCAGGTGGTCCACAATGTGAATCGTTACTACTACCATTGAACTCATTGCCATATGTGGTGTGATCCATTTAATCGTTAGATCTTCCTCATTCTTAGGATCATGCCCTGCAATAATTTGAAAAGATAAATTAACAGTGTGGATATAATACATACACTATGGTGGGGCCCACAGAGGATGGCATTCTTAAGATGAAAGTTGCACGTTTGTTTTAGGAAGAAAATCTGTACAGCGTCAGTTAGGGCTCTCAATGGAGCGGGTCAGATCCGAGATCCGATTCGCTCTATAATGCGGACTTGAATCTTAAAATAGATCCAATTAGTTAAATGGACCGGATTTGGATCTTAAAATAGGTTCGATTACTTAAATGGAGTGGATATGGATTCACAGGAACATATCCGAGTTCGATAATTAAGATCCAACTCATTGTCACCTTACTGTATATGTTATATTCATGCTGACCATCCGTTTTACAAATTATTTTAAGCCATGTTGAACATACCATAGTAAGTAGTGGGATTTGCATCATTTTCCTACTAAATTAAACATATCATATTATAGATTTTTTTAGATTTGTAATCGGGTGCATTCGACCTAGATCCGACCCAAATCCAATGGTTATATCCAATGGTTATATAGATTTTTTATCGGAAATGGATCTAACAATTTGTAAATGGATCGGATATGGATATCACCTTTTGGAGCCGAGTTGGATTCGAATCCGATCAGATATACGGACTTGGAGCCGGATCCAACTGGATCCGATCCAGATCCGACCCATTGAGAGCCCTAGTGGCAGTACTCATGGGACGGGGATTAGCTACTGAACACGACAGTAGCCAAACTCGCTACTGAAGTGACGTCACTTAGTTATGTGGGCCCCACCATGACGTATGTATTGTATCCACACAGTCCATTCATTTGGAGAGATCATTTTAGGCGATGATCCAAAGAATGAAACAGATCAAAATCTCAAGTGGACCCCACCACAGAAAACAGTGGGGACAATACCAACCACCATTAAAATCTTACTAAGGCCCACAATGATGTTTATTTGAGATCCACACTGTTCATAAGTTAACAAAGACATGGAAGAAGGGAAAAAACAAATATCAGCTTGATTGAAAACTTATGTGGACCTATGAAGATTTTAATGGTAGGCGTTCAGTCCCCACTGTTTTCTATGGTGGGGTCTACTTGAGCTTTGTTTCTACCTCATTCTTTGGATCATGGCATAAAACGATCTCTCCAATTGGATGGACGGTGTGGATACAATACATACATCATGGTGGGGCCCACGGAACTAGGTGACGTCACTTCAGTAGGGAGTTTGCTACTGTCGTGTTCAGTAGCTGATCCCCGTCCGTATTCATGACAACTCTTACGAGAGCTCTTATTTGGTGAGACGTAGTCCTTACACAGCAAGGGGTGGCCCCTATCGTGTGGGTTCCACCATGATGTATTTATCATTTCTATGCCGTCCATTTTATTTTCAAAATCATTTTAGTTCCTCAGCTCAAAAATTAGATAGATTCAAAGCTCTGGAGACCCACAATGTGAATCATTATCTCTTCCATTGAACCCACTGCTATGTGTGGTGTGGTCCGATTAATTTTTTGATATGCCTCATTCTCAGTATCATTGCCTTATTTCATTTTAAAAAGTAATGGACGGCAGTGGATATAACTCATGAAGTATGGTAGGGCCCACAAAGGTTGACATAGAAAAGAGTTTAGTTGCATAGTTTTTTTCATGAAAATCCGTACAGGGACAGTATTCATACATCTGTTATTTGGTGAGACCTAATCATTACACAACACGGTGTAGCCCCTACCTTGTGGGGTCCACCATGATGTATGTGTCATTTACACGCTGTCCATTCTATTTTCAAAATCATTTCAGGTCCTTGGCCCAAAATTGAGATAGATCAAAAGCTTAGGTGGCCCACAACATGAATAATTATGTCTACCATTCAAGCCACTGCTATTTGTGGTGTGGTCTGCTTAACTTTGGATATGCTTATTTTTTGGATCATGGCCTTCTTTGATTTAAAAAAAAAAAAAAGAATGGACCGCGTGGATATAACACATGCATTTTGTCCGGTTCACAGGGCACGTTGAAAGTTGCATAGTTTTCAACGTGGTTCCTTGAAAAAAGACAGTCCTAGGATTGGTATATCATCTCAATCCTTCTACCCTGGTGAGTCTCAGTACTCACCCAAGACGTTGGGTCACTTTCAGTGGAGCCCACCTTGTTATTGGTATTCTATATCCACACCGTCCAGTCGAATTTTATTATCATTTCATGGATTTGTTCCAATCCAAAATCAAAGCAAATCCAATTATTAGCTGAACAATACCAAGTGATTCAACTTACCATCATTGAAAAAGCCTCAGGTCACAATTTAATATTTTTGTATTGCTTAATGACACCCAACTATTGATAAGATCGAATATGCGTTGATGAAGGGGAAAAAAATTATATAATTGATCAAAAACTTTTTTAGCCAAATAAAGGTCATTGTTGATTAATTACCACTGTTAATACCGTAAGGTCCACCTCATTAATGGATTTGTTTAATTTTTTGTATAATGCCCTAAATTAATCTTGAAAAATTGATGGACGAAGTGAATACATAATACGTACATTAGGGTGGACCCCACGGTAAGTGATGTACCATTAAAGGTAAGTCACGAGTCTCACCTAATCCGTTTCAAGATCGATAGAGGGGAAGGTAACTTCTACGGTACCCTACTCTCCATAGTTAGGGCCCTACCATGAACGTATGTGGTTCATCCACACCATCTATCAGTATTACCATCTTATTTTAGATAGTGAGCCAAAGGATGGAGCATATCCAAAGCTCAAGTAGACCACTAGAGGACACGACTTCAATTAGTACATTGTATGGTGACATTTTGACTCCTGATGTCCGGTATACCAAGTCCGAATGGGCTCGAATCGGACGTGGACGTTGCAAGAACCCATCTTGACCCTCCGAACAAGTTTTGCTTAATTCCGAGACCGTCTGCTCCGATGCCTACCGAAGTCGTCATTCTGGCAACCGCGTCCCGGTGCTCGGATCGGCTTCTGATGTCTGGTATACCCAGTCCGAATGGTCCTGAATCGGACATGGACGTTATAAGAACCCATGCCGAGCCTTCAAACAAGTTTCGCCTGAATCCGGGACCGTCTGCTCCAATTCCTGCCAGAGTCATTAATTCCGGCAACTGCGTCCCGAGGCTTGGATCGGCTTCTAATGTCTGGTATACTGAGTCTGAATGGGCCCGAATCGGACATGGATGCTGCGAAAATCCATCCCGACCCTCCGAAAAAGTTTCGCCTGATTCCGGGACCGTCCGCTCCAATTCCTGCCGAAGTCGTCAATTCGGGCAACTGCGTCCCGGGGTTCGAATCGGCGTCTGATGTTCGGTATACTGAGTTCGAATGGGCTTGAATCGGACGTGAAAGTTGCAGAAACCCATCCCAACCCTCCAGAGATGTTTCTCCTGATTTCGGGATCGTCTGCTCCGATTCCTACCGGAGACGTCAATTTAGGCAATTGCGTCCCGGGCTCGGATTGGCTTCTGATGTCTGGTATACCGAGTCCGAATGGGCCTGCATCGAAGATGGACGCTGCGGAAACCCTACCCCGACCCTCCAGAGAAGTTTCGTCTGATTCTGGGACCGTCTGCTTCGATTCCTACCGGTGTTGTCAATTCGGGCAAATGCGTCCCGGGGCTCGGATCGCCTTCTGATATCCGGTATACCAAGTCTGAATGGGCCCGAATCGGACTTGGACGATGTAGGAACCCATCCCGACCCTTCGAAGAAGTTTCGCCTGATTTCAGGACCGTCTGCTCTGATTCCCGCCAGACTCGTCAATTTGATTAACTGCGTCCGAGGCTCGGATCGGCTTCTGATGTCCGGTATACTAAGTTCAAATGGGCTTGAATCGGACATGGAAGCTATAGGAACCCATCCCAACCCTCTGGAGATGTTTCCCCTGATTCCAGGACTGTCTGCTCCGATTCCTACCGGAGTCGTCAATTAGGGCAACTGCGTCCCGGGACTTGGAACGGATTCTGATGTCCGGTATACTGAGTCTGAATGGGCCCGAATCGTACATGGACGCTGCGGGAACCTATCCCGACCCTCCGAAGAAGTTTCGCTTGATTCTAGGACCGTCTACTCCGATTCTTGCCAGAGTCGTCAATTCGGGCAAGCGCATCCCGGAGCTTAGATCGTCTTCTGATGTCCAATATACCGAGTCTGAATGGGCCCGAATCAAACTTAGACAATACAGGAACCCATCTCGACCCTTTGGAGAAGTTTCGTCTAATTCCAGGATCGTTTGCTCCGATTCCTGCCAGACTCGTCAATTCGAGCAACTGCATCCCGGGGCTTGGATCGGCTTTTGATGTCCGGTATACAGAGTCCGAATGAGCCCGAATCGGACGTGGACGTTGCAAGAATCCATCCTGACCCTCCGGACAAATTTCACCGGATTCTGGGACCTTCTGCTTCGATTCATACCGGACTCATCAATTCGAGCAACTGCGTCCTAGGGCTTAGATCGGCTTCTGATGTCTAGTATATCGAGTCTGAATGGGCCCGAATCAAACGTGGACG
This sequence comes from Liriodendron chinense, assembly GCA_003013855.2. Lineage (NCBI taxonomy): Eukaryota > Viridiplantae > Streptophyta > Magnoliopsida > Magnoliales > Magnoliaceae > Liriodendron > Liriodendron chinense. Next base: position 11,410,402 of record ML058461.1, on the reverse strand, counting down.
TTGCAGGAACCCAACCTGTCTATAAGCTGGCAAAAAAATATGGATTAACATACCACAAAGTTATCAAATTGATCATAAATTTTTGTGGCTAATGAGAAGTTTTTTTTATAGTCAATTACCACTCTTACATGTATTAGAGCGCGCGAATTAGGTGTCACCTGGGTAATAGCTTAGTAGGTGTTACCCCCGCAATGGAGATCACCTCAACGTTACAGGTGGATCGTTTTATGCTCGAGTGCCTCAATTTATGCATATCCAAATCACAGGAAGCATTGGGGATTGAGTGCCTCACCATTGAAAATTTCAACAAGCCAATCATAACGAATTCTTAATGTTTATACGCAACCCAACCTGTTATTAATATCAGGGAGATCTGATTGAACGTAAATTAGAAAGATTAGATTGATCCAAAAATAGTTTAGATGAATCGGAAAGTTTTTAATGATTATTCATCACTGTTTATATTGGTATGGTCCACCTGAGATTTGGATCTACTTATGATTTGGGAAATGACTCTAAAATGAGATGACAAAACAAATGAACGGCATAGATATTAAAACAAAAATGTAGGTAGGACCCACACGGATCAGGTAACACCCACTGAGTTGTTGCCAGGGTACTCACGTAAATTCACTCACCACGTATTATGATCAAGCTGTTTTTTATGAACAACATAAATGTAAGACGCAAACACTAAAGTGGGCCTCGGGTGTGTCACATCTATTTTAGGAATTCATTTTAGGACATTAATAAAAAATCATGATGATCAAAGAGGAAATAGAGGGGATTCAATGACCGCCATTATATATTCATGAGGCCATGAAAATTTCGTAACAAGCTGAGGTTTTTAGTATTTCTTCGCTTCGTCATAGTGGATGTGACCTTATGAATGATGTGGAAGGTTTCAATGGTACAAAACTACTTCGCCGGTTTCAATAGCACAAAACTGATTTCACCGGTTTTCCATCTAGTGGTACGATACGGATTTCAATGGTTTTACCCATATTGTAGGCCCATATTGATGATGTGTTGGATAACCATGTCGTTCATTCGTTTCTCCAACCCAGTCATTTTACGACAGTGTAACAAAAATTATGCAGATACAAACCATAGGTGGGCCATACCACAGGAGACCATAGTGATTGAGTACCTCACTATTATACATTCACAGGAAACCAACAAAAGGTTTTCATATTGTTTATTTACAATCAAACCTGTCCAAAATGTCAACAAGATAGGGATGGTGGGAGTTATAAATATCGGATCAATACAAAGCTTTTGAGGCCAACAAAAAGCTTTTAATACTTATTCATCACTGTTTCTATTGGTATGGTGTACCAGAGATTTGCATATTCTTATGATTTAGGATTTCGTCCTTAACTAATATGAAGAAACAAACGGACGGTGTACATATATACCAAATACAGCAAAGTGGGCCCTGCACGGTTAATGTGACACCCACTAACGTGTTACAGGGTAACAACTAATCCGCTCCCCTACCGGGACACGGACAGTACCGTACTCGCTACCGGAGTGACGCCACCACATTTTGTGTGCCCCATAATGATGTATATCTTGTATCCACGCCGTCCATCCATTTGGAGAGATCAATTCAAGGCACGAGATAAAAAAAATGAGGCAGATCTAAAGTTCAAGTGGACCCCACCACATAAAAAAATGGGAAAGTGACGACCACTGTTGAAACCTTAGTAGTGCACACCATGATGTTAATTTGAGATCCAACCTGTTTATAAGTTAAAAAAGACATGGAATGAGGCAAAACACAGAAATCAGCTTGATCAAAAAGTTCTGTGGCTAAAATAAGTTTTTAATGGTACAGTTCAATCCCATCTTTTTTATATGGTGGGGTCCATTTGAGATTTGGATCTGCCCCATTCTTTGGCTCGTGCCCTAAAATGATCCCTCCAAATGGATGGACGATGTGGATACAACACATACAATATGGTAGGGCACACACAATATGATGACGTCACTTCAGTACGCTCCACTCGCTAGGTACGGCATCCCCAGCAACCGAAATTGGATTGCATCCTGAGTTACTCGGTACAGTCTTATCGTACTGAGTAAACTCAGTTGGGCCCACTCTAAATGTATGTGGTTTATCTACACCATCCGTACGTTTTTTCAGCTCATTTAAGGGGTTGAAACCAAAATTGATGCATAGCCAAAACTCGGCTGGACCATACAACAGGAAATGGAGGGTGTAATGATTTCCACCGTTGAAACCTTCATAGGCCCCTCAGTGATGTTTATTTGTCATCCAACCTGTTCACAACATCACGCAGACTTTGATGAAGGAGAAAAATATCAGCTTGATACACAACTTCCGTGGCCCCCAATAATTTTTCAACGGTATCCGTTCAATACAACAAAAGTATTTCCTGTGGTGTGGTCCACTTAAGATTATTATATGCCTCATTTTTTGTATCAAGCCATAAAATTATCTGATAAAATGGATTAACGGAGTGGATAAAATTCATAAATCACGGTGGACCCCGCAGAGCTTACTCAATACGCAATCCGCTTCCCCAGCGACACCATGGCAGATAACCATATGCATCAACGTTGGTGCATCGCTACCTGTGGGGGCTAACTATGATGTTTTTTTCATACATCAATACAGTTCATCCACTTTCAAATCTCATTTTAAACCATTGCCCTAAAAATTATGCATATCCAGATATTAGATGGACCTTCCATACAACAAAAGGCTTTGAATGAATTCCACACATCAACAACTTCACCTGGGCCACTAAAACATTTATTTGCCAACAAAAAATGACATGAAAAAATGGAAGGCCGGCTTAGATTTACAAAATATACATCAAGGACGAACGCACACTGTGAGCGTCACAGAAATAAGATTGTTCCCGATTCACACTGGACCCAAAACCTGTCACTCCATTGTGACAAGGCATGTATGGCCCACGGTTTTTTTTTTAATGTCATTTGTTCCGTCCAATCAGTTCGTTTGATTAAATTAAGAAATTAAAAAAAAAAAATCCGATGAAAACGTGGATCACAAATTCACGATTTCCTACTATTTTCTTTTAATGGTCCAAAATTAGTCCACCGTTGGGAGCAAAGTATTGCTTGTATCAAACTAATTTTCCATCCTGATACAAATAAATACACGGTAAATAATTTGGACAACTTAGATCTATGAAAATCATGTGATGTGGGCCCTATGAAAACCTTATCAACGTAACCCTCCAATTGTCAATAACCACTGTTGAGAATGGTGTGGTCCACCTGTTATTTATAATTATGACATATTTGTAAATTTATCCACAAAATAGATGGAACAATGAACGGATAGTTTGGATTTAGAAACAATATCTCATGGATGACCACAAACGATTAGCATCTCACATAAAATCGTGTTACCCGATTAACACCAGAAAATTAAAAAAAAAAGGGGGGCAGGTGGCTCACTTTAAGTAGGGCTTTCAATGGAGCGGTCAAAGCCGAGATCAGATTCGCTCCGAATCCGTTTAACGTGGATTTGGATCTTAAAATAGGTCCGATTAGTTAAATGGACCGGATTTGGATCTTAAAATAGGTCCAATTACTTAAATGGACCGGATATGGATTCAAAGGAACATATCCGAGTTCGATCCGAATCCACTCATTGTCACCCTTACTGTATATGTTATGTTCATGCTGACCGTCCGTTTTACAAATTATTTTAGGCCATGTCAACCTTACAATAGTAAATAGTGGGATTTGCATCATTTTTCTAGTAAATTAAATGTATTATATTATATATTTTTTTAAATTTGTAATGGGGTGGATTCGGACCTAGATCTGACCAGAATCTGATGGTTATATGGATTTTGGATCGGAAATGGATCTAACAATTTATAAGTGGATCGGATATGGATATCACATTTTGGATCCGAGTTGAATCCGAATCTAATCCGAATCTGTCTACAGATATACGGACTTGGAGCCGGATCCAACTCGATCCGATCGAGATCCGACCCATTGAGAGCCCTAATTTTAAGACATGTATGGCCCATTGATATTTTTTCTATGATCCGTTCCGTCAATTCATCTCAAACTATTTAATTAAGATATGAGTAAAAAAAATTGAACATATCTAATCATTATTTGGACCACAAATGAGTGATTTCTTATCATTTTGTTTAACTATGCATGACTTATCCACTGTTTGGACCAACCTACTACAAATATCTACCTCATTTTTTCCCTACTTACCGAAAATGACACCAACAAACAGATGGACTGCGTAGATCGATGAAGTTGATGATGGTGGGCCCCATGAAGGTGGTGTCACAATAACCATCCAATGGAAATTAACGACTGCTACCAATGTTGTGGTCCACGTGATATTTCAAACTTCACTAAGAAACTAAAGAATGGAAGACCAACTATGGAAAAATGGATGGACGGTTCTGATTTACAAAAATTACATACTGGAGGACCACGCATGATGAGGGTCACAATCAAAACAGTGTCACCCAAATAACACTGGAACTAGCACGATTACCGCCAAGTCGCCGGTTCCAAGCCATGTATGACCCACAGTTCATATCAGTATGATCCGTGCCGTCCATTCAATTAAAAATATTTAAATAAGATATGTGTAAAAAGGACGGAAGCATCATATGAATAGGTGAGCCACATCTTCATTATTTAGTATCATTTCGTTTAAGGGTGAAAAAACAATCCACAATTGGGACAAAGATACTATTCATATCTACTTCGTTTTTTTACCCATGAACAATAATGACACAAAGAACCGGATGGACGATGTTGATTGCCGAACTTGATGATTGTGGGCCCAATTCAAACCAGTATAAGCGTTTTTTTAATTCGAGGGTAAAAGTGTAATAAAAACAATCATCTGTGGCAAATTAGTACTACTGCGAGTAGAACTCTCTTTATAATGAAAAGACGGTTCTAACCTCTGTGTAGGATAAGCTTATTCTACACTGCTTTGTAGTCGATCCGGCCTCGTGAGTGAGAGGCTTCTCATGTAATGAGGCAGAACACAGATTCAGAGCTCTAGGCTGATGGGAGGTCTAGTCCATTCATCAAGTAAGGAACACCATAAACATGCTAGGACCCAAAATAATGTTGCCTCATTAATAAGGCAAGATAGAAATGTATGGGAAAAAAACACACTACATCAGAAATCCAAGATGCAAATTGGCGGGAGATTGGATTTGGGTTATTTGCTAAAGTGTCCATTTGAGGGTATTATCAATATTCTATGGCTAAGATCATCAGGTGGAAAAATTTTTTTCCCAAGCCGACCCAATATTTAGGCTTGTCGATGGTTGTACTGGATCATCAAAGGCCAGTGTTACTCTGAGAAATTTTTTGGGCAAAGAAGGGCCGAAGAAGTGATTTTGATCAAGAGAATTATAGCATCCCAATCATCGGTTGATGTATTGTTCATGGACACATGTAGTTTGTTGATCTAGATCGTTGACCTGATAGTCTATAATCCAGCTAAAACCATTGCTGATTATTTCATGCGAATAGAACCACCACCTAATTAACACAACCAAAATCAAAAACCATTTGATTATAGTACACGAACTAGGCAGAGATTGTGTACAATAATAATAATAAAAGCTAATGGAGAAAAATTTATGATCACAAATCACACAATATATACATGATTCGCACTAGGGCTACATGCATGGGCAATCGGTTGAAGAAATAATTACTATAATAATGAAAGATTACAAAGAATTAGAGCATAAAGAACTTTTATTAACAATACAACAAAAATTCCTTTTGAATTCAAGATTAAAGGGAAATCCCTCTACCATTGCATATATTAGAGATAAATCTTTTCACTGTAAGCCCCTTGACAAGAAAAACTTACAATGCCGATTCAAAAAACCTTAAAAACCTTAGACCTTACTTTTAAAAAGGGAAAAAAAAAATAATAAAAGAAACTTTTTTAAATCCTTTCGTTTATTGTGTGAGAAAAAAAAAAAAAATCATCTCTCAAATTTGTAACTTCATTTTTTTTCGAACTTGAAAATTTTCGTTTTCATGAGTGAAATACTAAAACCATCTCTTAAGAATCTACAGACACTTAAGACCTTATGTATAACATAAGTTATATGGACTCAAAGCCAAGTTAAACCCATAGTAATTTTGATATGGCTATTCTAACCATCTAGGCCATGGATAAGGATTCCTTGCAAATTTTCCTGATTAGAAAATCCTACCCCTTCAATCATTGGACTACAAATACAGGATATTTGTGGGGCATTCTTGTGCATAGTTAAAATTAAAAATTTCCTCATGTGCAGCCCTAGCTAGGGCTGTCAATGGGTCCGACTCGGGGTTGGCTTTGGCGCAGATTTTGTAATATTTGGGCAGACCTAACACGCCAAGCCTATTCAAAATTTTAATTTTGCCTAGCTCAGGCCTTCTCACTGACAACCCTAGCCTTAGGGCTGGCAATAGGCTAGGAGGCCTGGCCTGAAAGGGACGAAAATACCTTGGCTGTGGTCCTGGCTATGGCGGCCTATCTATAAGGATAAAAGTTAGGTGAAAAGATTTCAATACCATTAATTTTAGATTTTTTTTTTTCTTTTTTTAGGGATACCGTTCATCCATAATAAGTCCTACAACTAAACGGTTTGGATCATTGAAACATGACATGTCAATCCAGAACCATTAACATACGTCTTTAAACCATTGCAACAGTGGCCCACTTGTATCGAGATAACAGGCCGGGCGGGCCATTCTTCAGTGGCCCTGGCCTAGCCCACCCGTATCTGGGGCCTTTGTTTCAGGCTTAGGCCCAGCCCCTGGGCCAAGTTATGGGATCCAAGCCCTAGCCCTACAGTGCTGGGTCACTTCGGCCCAGCTTGGGCAGTCTGGTTCATTGCCACCCGTACGTTGCCCCCTGTAAACAATCCAATGTAAGCCATCATGCGCGTGTGACATCCAACCCGTCCAACAGATTAGCTCCCCGATAAATACCGCCTTGTGCAAAAATCAGAGCCATCCACTCATGGAAAGACCACACTTGTATTTTGTTATTCATCAGCGTGTATACATTATTTTATTGTGTGGCCCACCTGATAAATGAATGTGACTGAATTTTACACATGGTAATCCTCATGATGGGGCCAAACTACAGGACGGGGACGATGTAGATGCGTACTCTTAAGTTATCCTCTGGATGGACGGTAATCTATCGTCCAACCACTTGGACGTGAACATTTCTCTACCAAATGTAGCAAATCATCAATGCTACACGTAGCACTGGCATGCATCTATATTAAATCAGACCATTCAAACCATGAGACCCTGCGTGGAAGGTTCGGATCCCGACAATGAAGAGCGCAACTTCGCTGCGACACCGAACGAGCAATGTGGGTGAGACTCTGAACCTAAGGCCCACCTGGATATATTCTCTGTATATCCATGCCGTCCATCTGTTTCTTCAGCTTATTTTAGGATAGGTTCCAAAAATGAAGCACATGAAAAGTGTAGGTGGACCACACAACAGGAAATAATGCTCATTGAACATCTACCATTAAAAACTTCTTGGCGTCCACCGTAATTTTTATTGACCATCCAATCTGTTGATAAGGTCACGCAGACCAGGATGAAAAGTAAAAAAAAGATCAGGTTGATAGAAAACTTTTGTGGCCCATAAAAGTTTTTAATGGTCATTAACCACTGTTTCTTATGGTGTGGTCTACCTGAAATCTGTATATGCTTAATTTTTTGTACCATGACCTAAAATAAGCTGGAAAAACAGATGAACGGCATGGATATACAATCCATACATCGATGTGGACTCCAACGGTCAAGGTCCCACCCACATTGCTGGTTCCGGGGGTCTCCCCGTCCAGACAAGCACAAAACAACGGGCGCAGATTTCCTGCGAAAGCCTTGCGCAGGAATTTCCTGCGCTGGGAACCAAGGTGGGGCCCACAGTGATATTTTTTGATAAATCCACACCGTCCATCCGTTTTGGGAACTCATTTTAGAACATAAAAACAAAAACGAACCGGATCCAAGACTCAAGTGGGCCTCACTAAAGGAAAAGGTGGGTAGGTAAATTACTACCGTTGAAACCTCCCTGGGGTCCACAGTGATGTTTATATGACATCCATACCATTCATAACGTCACTACTACTGGGATGAACTGGAAAAACAAATAATATCCTGATTCGAAACTCATGTGGCTCCATAAATATTTCAACTATGAACGTTCAAATCTCACGTTTTCGGCCCACTTGAGTCTTGGATCCGGTTTATTTTTGTTTTAATATCCTAAAATAAGCTCCCAAAACGGATGGACGGTGTGGATTTATCAAAAAACATCACTGTGGGCCCACCTTGGTTCCCAGCGCAGGAAATTCCTGCGCAAGGCTTTCGCAGGAAATCCGCGCCCCAAAACAACCGTCCACATGCCAGACAAGCACATTACTCACCGTCCAAATCGTTGGTCCCACTGTAGGTGGGCAATACACCATAATCAGATTGGTTTCACAAGCCCCTACCTCTTTCGTAATAAACATCTTCTTGCTCAATCGGGACCATTGGTTTTTTTTTAATATAGCTGTAACTGTCCACTGATATCACCTATCAAACAGCTAAATAAAATCATCCGTTCATATTCATGGATTCTACTAATTTGGACGGTTGGGATTTAGGTACGTAATGCCACGCGTACAAAATCTATGTGCACACGCATGGATCTTCCTAGTCTTCCACCGGATAGATTACTTGTAGTAATGGCTGCGCACCATCATCTAAGACCACCCTCATCATGAAAGGATGAGAACATGAATAGTGACCTATGGCAATTGTATCACACAAGTAGGGCCCACATATCTTTGATCCAGACTGTTGATCTTATGTAATCTACCTCAGATGTTGGACCACCAAGATCTCTTCCATACTGGAAAGATCAAATTCATTAAATTTGTTTTCCATTTTTTAGACATTTGTTTTAATTTTTCCTAACCGTCAATTTCAGTTTATGATAGATGAATTAGGAATTCCTAATATACGTGGTTTTGGAGGAGTCCTCCATCCACAGGAGACTTCCGAAGGTTAACGGTGCAGATCACGAAAAAGTGGGCCCCATTTAGATGTAATGGACACGTCAGGACATATACATAGGGTCCTGATACAGCGGAAGGTCAACAGTCTCCTGATGTGTATTTTGTGCATGCTGGCCCATGGTTCTGTGAGCCCGTCCGTTAACCGGTGGGCTCCACGTGCTTGGCAGATTCCTCATATACATCCCAGGTTGGGAAATCCTAACCCTTGGATCAGGGACCTACAAATAAACGGCTATAAAAGAGCCTTGCTAAGCCTTACACGCGTGTACAAGTTAGACAATCTACACACCAGTAACGGTATAGGAAAAACAGGTGCAAGATGCAAGCCATCCATCACATGGGTCCCACATCAGGACAAAAGTTCTAAGGCCCGTCTACGAATCAAGTAGTTCGAGTTACGAAACAAATGAACGGCTGCAATGGACTTTGAAAAGTTCTTATCAGCCGTCCAACTATTTTTAATATTTGGGACCACCTGATGAGCAGATCAGCCTGAATTTAAAGCCAGGTCATCTAAATAATAAAAACCACCTGATGGACGGATTAGATCAGGCACATGTGTACCCCAACGGCATACGTGGCGGAGTACACACGCATGTTGGCTTCGCAAACTACAGCAAAGGCCCAGAAATAAAATCCATCTGATTGGGGGGTTAACATATCTCAATTTTTCAGACTTTCATAAGAAAACCCAATCCGTAGCGTGTCCCTTTCTTTCAATGGCTCGGATGAACAAATAATGGGGTCCGTTTGTACGGAGAGATCGCCCCAGGACAGAATTCACGTCATGACGCCTCAGGACTATAACTTCTCTCTCGTCAGACCTCTCTCTCGCTCTCTCTCCCCCAAAATCCACAGAAGAGGAGACTCGATCATGGTTCCATAGAAAAGATCATACGCGTAATTGAACAAAACAAGGTCAGTCTCTCTCTCTCTCTCTCTCTCTCTCTCTCTCTCTCTCCTTCTCTCCTTTGATCTATTCAATGAAAGGGAAATTTGAGTTTTGAGAGTTCCAAAACCCATCTATGACAATACCATTGTTGCAGCTGTTTTGATTCCTTTACCTTTTCTTGCCTTGAAATATGGTATTTTCTGTGCTAAAAGCCATGTCTTTTGTTGCCGTGAAGGAATGACAGACGCCCAGTAAACAAAAAATAGAATAGAAGTGAAACCTCCAAATTATGTGGGTTTTTTTATGATCAAGTATTTTAGTTTTCTCATCCTAAAGTCAGAATTTTTAGGAGTTGGAGTTTTGCATTTTTTAGGCATAAAATCAGTACAAATGCTTAGAAAACAAGTGAATTGAAATTAAAATTAAAAAAACTTTTGATTTTGTCTTTTAAAACTAGAATTTGAATTGGGATATTGGATTTTGTCGAGTGATAACAGAAACCCATATCAGCAAAAAGAAAAAGAAAAAAAAAAAAAAAGGAAGAAAGAAAGAAATTTGTGGGGTCAAGAAGCGTTTCAGTTTTCTCGGCCAAAATTCATATTTAAGTAAGTCGTTGGTGTCCCTCTGCTGTAAGTTCTGTCTGTAGAAACCAGTATATGAACCAGGTTTGTGGCTTTCATTGAGGAATAACAGAAGCCTATCTCTGAAAGTAGCTAAAACTATAGAATATTGTGGGTTTCATAGTGCTACAGGTTTCAATTTTCTCAGCTGAAAAGAGAAGAAAAAAAAATTTTGAGTTGGGTTTTTTGCCTTCTAAGGTCCAAATCAGGAAAATTGATTTGAAAACCCCTACAACTGTTGTTTTCAAGCTGTCTGCCATAATTCCTTCCTTTCCATCTAGAATTGTATTTTTTTTTTTTTTTGGAAGAAAAAAAGAAAACCCATTCTTAAAAGGTTCATCAAAGAAGAAACCAGGAAAATCTGATTTTGGCAAGTTTCAGTTTGCCTTTGGAGGTCTGAAACCAGGAAACACTTGACATACGCCACCCCTGTTTCAAACACAGTATTTTGTGTTGAGGTTAATTCACAGTACCTTTTGTTTTATTCTCGATCTAGGCAGACCACTACAGTGCAACACATAGAGCTTTGGTTGAATTGCAAGAATTTTATCTGGTACATTTGATATTTTGCATCTTTTATTGAGTAGTTTTATGCCGCCAAATGGAATTTTTGCTTTTGTGAAGAACTGTTTGCACGTAGAATTGTCTTGAATAGTTTTTTTCTTTTTTCCGTATGATGGGTTTTTGGGATTGTCACATGCAATTGCTTTGATGGTAGTCATTGTAGAAATTCTAGACCTGTTTTTGGAAGACTGAACTCACATGTTCCTTTCTTCCGGCATTTGTAGTAAAAGGGCCAGTGATAGCGTGGGATAGCAAACTACCATGGAAAACCAGGAAGTTAATTTGGAAGACAATCCAGGTCCTCGTTTGGGTATGCGGTTTAAAACTGCAAGTGAAGCGTACAAATGGTATAACGAATATGCTCGGCAGGTTGGTTTCAGCGTGCGCATCAATCATCAGGAGAAATCGAGACGTGATGGGGAAGTTATTTCCAAATCATTTGTATGTTCCAGGGAGGGAAAACGCCGGGACAAATACGAGAACAGAGAGAATAGAAAGAAATCTGTCACACATACAAGAGTAGGGTGCCAGGCATTTCTTATGGTGAAGAGAAGGAGAGGTCCTGGGGAGGATGGTTGGGAGGTTACAAAATTCCATGTGCTTCATAATCACGATTTAGTGTCTCCAGCCAAAGCGCAGTGCCTTCGATCACATAAGAGGAGACGGTATAATCCAGAGCATTTTATTGAAAATGGTGCAAACGTTCAAGTCGATAATGCATTTTCTTCATTTGAGGATGGAGCTGGGGCATCAGTAAGTTACATGGCCTTGGGAGGTAATGCCACAGAATCTGGGGGGGTGACGAATGTTGAGGGTTGCGTAAATGAAGCTAACAGCGCTGTAGAATACATGAGATCAAAAGATGGTACTGTTTCTTGTGAGGAGGATATGGATGCCGAGCCCTCCCCCACCTTGAAAGATGGTTCGGGTCTTCGCTTGGGTATGCAGTTTAAAACCGCTGATGAGGCATACACATGGTATAACAATTATGCTAGGCAAGTCGGCTTCAGCGTGCGCATCAATGGTCAAGAAAAGTCTAAACGTGATGGAGAAGTTATTTCCAGAGTATTTGTTTGTTCTAGAGAAGGAAAACGTCGGGAGAAAGATTTAAGTAGAGAGAAAAGAAGTAAAGGTGAGCAAGTGAATACAAGGATAGGGTGCCAGGCATATCTTATGGTAAAGAGAAGAAGGGGTCCTACGGAGGACATTTGGGAGGTCACAAGATTTCATGAACTTCACAATCATGACTTAATGTCTCCAACAAAAGCGATTTTCCTTCGATCACATAGGAGGGTAAAACCTACTGCCGAAAATTATATTGAAAATCTATCTGGTGCACGTGTTCGTGGGGATAATACCTTGCCTTCACCAGTAGAAGGGACTGGTGGGCTTGGAAACGTTGGTGTTAGTCCACGAAATTTGTATAATCATCTTAGTACGAAAAGGCGGGAGGGCCTTGCAAAAGGAGATGCTAAGACAGTCCTTGACTACTGTAAAGAAATGCAAAAGAACAATCCTAGTTTCTTTTACGCAATGCAAATTGATGAGGAAGATCGCTTGTGTAATTTTTTCTGGGCCGATGCTAGGTCAAGGATGACTTATAGGTACTTTGGTGATGTTGTATGCTTTGACACAATGTATAAGATAGACCAATATAAAATTCCATTGGTTCCATTCACCGGAGTGAACCATCATAAGCAGCCAGTGTTGTTTGGTTGTGCATTATTATGTGAGGAGACAGAAGCTTCATTCGTTTGGCTATTTACTGCATGGCTTGACGCAATGCATGGGCGGCATCCGGCCACATTTATTACAGATCAAGATGAAGCAATGGCTAAAGCAGCTGCGCGGGTATTCCCAAGAACAAACCACCGGTTATCCATGTGGCACATTGTAAAAAGAGCACCAGATAAGTTGCCACAAGTCTACAATACACATAAGAGTTTTGGTGACGACTTCCATGCATGCTACAGGTTGTCAGAGACGATCGATCAGTTTGAAGAGAGGTGGAGGCAGCTCATCATTGATTATAATCTTGGGGAGAATGCATGGCTTCAGTCATTATATGAAATTCGTGAAAAGTGGGTTCCAGCTTTCACAAGGAACACCTTCTGTGCAGGGATGTTCACATCGCAACAAAATGCTGGTATGAATTCATTTTTTGATGGGTATGTTGGTAAGAAAACAACCTTGCAGGAATTCGTCAAGTTGTATGATAAAGCACTCGATCATCGGTACAATCAAGAGTGTGAAGCAGATTTTCAAACACTCTACACTAATCCTGTTTTGAAGATATATTTGCCTATGGAACCGCAATCTACAGATGCATACCCGAGAATTAGCAATCCAGTTTTGAAGATGCAATTGCCTATGGAAATACAAGCTGCGGAGACATACACCAGAGTAGTATTCAAGGAATTCCAGGAGGAGCTGGTGAGAAGTCTATCTTACACTGTTGAGGAAGTTGAGGGTGGTTGGGATCTCAAGACATATAGGGTGAGACAATATTGGCATGAGATACGACCACATACGGTTACATTCAATGTATCAGAGACGAGGGCATCTTGTACATGCCTTATGTTCGAGTCTGAAGGCATTCTCTGTCGACATGCATTAAAAGTTTTCTTGACGAGTGGCGTTCTAGAGCTCCCATCTTATTACATTTTGGAACGATGGACAAGAAATGCAAGGAGTAGGGATGTATACGATCAACAAGAAGTCATTATGCCAGCCGATTTGAAGAAATCTGTGACCCTGAGATATAATGATTTGTGTCGGCGGGCCATTAAATGTGCAGAAGATGGGGCGACATCTGTTGAAGTTTATGATATGGCAGTTTCAGCAATAGAGAGGTGTTTGAAAGAAATAACCGAAGCCAAAAAGATTGAAGCAAGAAATGCACAGCTTAGTGCGCTGTTGACCGGAAGTATCCAAGAGGACCACATGGAGGAAGCCAGTCAAGTGGGCCATCCCAGTAACCAAATAAATTTGCATGATCCTCCAGGCATGCTCACAAAAATAGGCCCTTCTAATCAAATGTTTGACAGGCAACGGAAGGTCATCAAGACTTGCAGTGTTTGTAGGGGGAATGATCACGACAAGCGTAAATGCCCGCACATTGAAGGCCACAGGGTAATATAAAAGTTCATCTTTACTTTATCTGATCCGTGGTTGGTATATTATCAGCATCCATTGTTTATAAAGTTCTTTACATCTTTTTTTCTGTAGGAATATGCAGCAGTTCTCCCATCTAGACATTTATAGATAGGTAAAGCTCAGTGTAGCAACCTTTCCAGTTCATGACTATGGAAAAAGAAGTTACTCCATTGAAGGATGGTCATTCACTCTTTCCATTTTCGACCTTGCAGCGAAGCTACTAAGGTCCACCTCCAAATGGGGTCACCTATAAGGTAATTTTACAATGTTGGCTCATTTTTTATTAATAGAAACGTCACATGGGCTCTTTTACCTTTTCGGCTTCCTAGAAATCGGTCATCGGCTTCTTTTTCTTTTTCTTCAATGGATGAGTATTGCCAACATACAAGGAATCTCAGGTTCCTTGGCCAAATGATCAGCCCACCAGGGATAATATTGAAAGAAATCAAGTACAAAGACTGTGGCCCTTGAATTTCAATTACAAGAAATAGCCGCTTCTAAGGAGTGATTGCTCTTGGAATCACCTGCTATGATGATCTTTGAACCACCTTCTAAATCTTTGATAAGCTCTAGACCAGTGACCAGACTTTATTGCTTCCAATCAAGGTTCTGAATATTGGTTTCAGGGGGCGTATTGGCCTTCACAAAAACCACAACGATGCAGGCTGATAACCCCCCCTCCCCCAGCACACACGCCCAAGCCCAAGCCCAAGCCACCCCCCCCAAAAAAAAACACCCACCATTAAAAGAAAGCAATATTATTGAGAAAACTGGTAAAAATGTAAGCCAGAACAATATATCAATTTTTTTGTGTTTTTAACATGTATTTAATGATATACCAGTCTATCTTTGATAAGAATGTTGACTGTCAGCCTAACCTATTGAAATTCAGCTAAATAGGCCCTAACCAAACACAAATTCAAGCATGATTTGGTGTATTATGGCCCATTACATTGAAATGCAACAAAAAGAAGATGAAAAATTGAAAAGAAAGAACAAGAGATGGTTTACTCCTCTTTCCGATTTTCCCCAAAATGGTCCAATCCAATTTTATTCATTGAATCCTGGTCACAACTTGTATTTCAATCTCCAAAAATTTTTGGGAGGATTATTTTGAGTTTCTAAGATTCCTCTAGGGTTGAAATGAAGATTAATGATAGGAAACATTCTAGTAGATTTGCATGAAGGGATAGGATCTACATGGGATAAAATTTGATTTGGTGTTGATTGGTCTGCATTAGTTTAGGAAAGCTAGTTATGTAGGCCTCTTTAATTGATTGAATGTAGAATGAAGCTAATTGCCATAGCTATCTTTTTGGGCAAATAGTTGTTAATAAATAACTATGACTGTATGGAGGGTGAAAATATATTTCAGTCTTACAAGGATGTTTGTCCCCTCAAAGTGGCAAGTTTTTGTAGATGTATCTATTTTTTATTTTATTTTTTTGGGTTTGTATCATTTGGTATGATAGCCAAGCAGACATACACACTTCTGGAAGATTAAAACCAAGATCAAGCAATGCAAAGAAAGTTCGGAACATCAAATCAAGCAACTCAAAGAAGGTTCGGAACATTGGTCTAGGAGGAAATTTTGTGGAAACTCTTGACAATCGAGAAGATGATAAGATCAATGAATCACAACAAGACGATGAGCTGAGTGACCACAAACCTTCGACTAGATTGAGTATGTGGGTCTTGAGCACCCAAATCCAGGTGGCTCAGATTGAATTTCCACCATTCAATGGGGAAAATCCGACGAGTTGGATCTATTAGGCCGAAAAAATATTTTGATTTCAACAATACACTATAGCACGGGAAGGTTTTGTTGGCATCATTTATTTAGAGCAAGAAGCAATCCATAGGTATCAATGGATGTGAAGAACAGTGGGGAAAATATTGTGGACAGATTTCGTAGATTCGTTGTGCGCACGATTCGAGTGCTTGTAAACAAGGCCCTCCTTAGGAAGTGGCTCTGGAGATTTGGGGCTGAGCCTAATAGCCTATGGAGGCAAATCATAGCTGCTAAATATGGTTCTATGCCCTTGGGATGGTGGACGGATGACTCGTCTGTATATAGATCCTCCGCCCTTTGGAAAAATATAGCCAGGGCCTCCCAAGCATTCTGCCCGAATGTGCGGTTTTATCTGGGAAATGGCAACAGAATCAAGTTTCGGTTAGATCCCTAGTGTGGCCAATCCATGCTAGCTGAGGCTTTCCCCCCTCTGTTTCTGTTGTGTCCTAGTCAGAATATTGTTGTGAAGGATTTTTTTACCACAATGGGAACGGAGTGTGGATACCTCCTTTCAGAAGGAACTTCAATGAAGAGGAGATCATTGAGCTTGCACTGCTGCTGGCTTTATTGCAGGACTTCCACCCTAACCCCTCCTCCCAAGATTCCATGGTCTAGGAAGCTTTCTAGTTCGGGGATATTCTCTGTCAAGTCTTTCTATAATCATCTGTCTTTTGCGGTCAATCCTTCTACCTGCTGCCACACTGGAGCAATCTGGTCTTATGGAATTCCTCCTAAAGTTGTTGTGTTCAGCTGGCTTGATAGGAGAAATCGTATTCTGACTTTAGACAACCTTCGTAAGAGAGGAATAGTGCTTCCTAACGCGTGTCCTTTATGCCTTAAGAAAGAAGAATCGGTGGCTCATCTCCTTCTTCACTGCCCTTTCTCTGCGGACATTTGGTGGAGTGTCCTTCATATGGCAGGAGTAACTTGGGTTATGCCTTCTTCCCTCGACCAGCTTCTCTGTTCGTGGCATGCCAAGTCCTGTGAAGTGATGGGCAGGAGGAAATGGCGTTGTGTTTTGCTGGCAGTCCTTGAGGGCAACGTGGGCTAAGAGGAGCAATAGGGTTTTTCAGAATCATAGCTCTTCCTCGACGATTATGTTCTCTAAAGTGTTGGTCCTGTTTAGGGACCGGGCACTGTGAGATTGCTGGTTTGTCTGTGGAGGGTAGCCGGGGTATTGGTTGTTGTCCCTCTCCCCCTCCCTCTCTTCCCTTTCTTTGTTTCCATGTGTTTGTTTTTGTTTTTCTTGTTTTTTCTTTCTTTTGTGTCTTGTAGTCTCTTCTCGGCAGCTCTGCTGCCTGTTTTAATAAAGTTCTTATCTTTCAAAAAAAAAAAAAAAAATTTGAAGATTGTGCAGGATTCCTTGCAAATTTCTGACAAACCTCCATGATCAAAGAATACCAAGGTGAGTTTGAAAGTTTTGTGAATTGGACAGCCTGGCTAAAATAGTCTCATCCAGTTGTTCGTGCAGATTAAAAGATGATATCCACCTAGATTTTAGCCAATGTCATCATCCATGGTGATGGGATTGACTAGGTTGCATGATGCAAGGGTATGTAATGACCTAACTCTAAATGTACGTGTGATTAATAAGTAGACATTCAAGCAAAGAAGTCATTTAACTATCCACTTTTAACTAAGAGATTATGAGATTGCAACAATGAGATGATGATAACTCGTCAGGATCATACCACATAACATAAACGCACATAAACGAGTAAAAAATGGGACCTAGGGATATGAGGACATCCCTAAACCTAGCATAGGCCAGCCCATGTTCAAATCTGAATCAAGTTCTCATGGCTAGCAATTCTGCTTTTACCGATCATGCTAAAGGGGAAGATTCGAAGAAAAAAGAGAGGAAAATGGAAAGATGGGCTTCAAGAAGGAGAAAACAAGTATTCTCCACAAAAGAAGAAGATGGGTCGTACCTTCCACGCACCTTAAATATTTAAGAAAGAGAAAACATGGTACTTCGAGGTAGAATCCTCAACACCCAAGGGCCAATCCTAAAACCCTAATCTACGCGAAGAAGAACTTAGAAAGAAATAATCTTCTTTTTTTTTATAAAATATCAGTTAGGGCTTCCACAGCCCCCCTTGAATTTATAGAAGAAACTTGAAGAAAATTACATGTACTTGATGTCCAAACTTCAAAATAAACTAAACCCTAATCACAAAATAACATTTGAACCATCCATAGAATCCGAAAATATAACTAAAATAAATAAAACTAAGAAAACTGGGAACGGGCCATCAAAGTGGGCCTGGGTCGATCCAACGATTGGATGGCCCGATCAGAAGAATCAAACGGTCTGATTGCCATCCAATCTTGGATTCATGGTCAATAAGCTCCAAATCAGCAGCCCACACATATTTTTTATGAAAGGAGTCTCCATATGTGTATGTACACGTGCGGGGTCTTCGTGGTCCATCAACGAAACGGCCCGATGGGCCCAGTGTCCATCCACATTAGCTCATCTGCTCCAACACTCGATCAGCGACGTCTCCTCCTCCAGTACACTGTAAAGGGTGCACCACTGATATCCTCATCACTGCAAGGCAAAAAACATACTCTACAAAAGCATCAATCAAGGATTCCATTGGCAGCAATGACTTTGGCAAATACCAGCAGGAGAAAACAAGCTGACAGCTGACTACTCTTCCCATGAAGAGACAAGTCATGTCCACATAAATGAAGGAGCAACGTGACAAGGGGCTGCTGCAATTATGACGAAAACTTTGTCCCTGGTCACCATTGCAAAACTCAACAACTTTTCCTTCTTATTTATGGTTGATTCACCCCACAACGAAGAGGATGGTGGACCTAATTTGGCATGGGATTCAGATGATGGCTAAAGACAACATTGAGGACAAGTTTGAAATGAAGGAGAGGGGAATGATATGAAACTTTCTAATAGACTTGCCTGGAACTGAGGGATAGTATCTTCATGGGATAATAGGTTAATAATTGATTTGATGTTGATTGGTTTTGTAGGGGCAGTGTTCATAGTATCGGTATCGTTACATGCATTGTTAACTATGGATGCGGAAACATGTATTGATATTGCCGATACCTGGAAATGTATTGCTGACTACAGGAAACATTGGAGAAACATTGAGAAATGGTGGAATTTCTCAATGGAACTTCAAAAGATGCTAAAATACGTGTATTTGCATATTCAGGAATCAAATAATTGCAAGAACAATGCGTCCATAATAAGTTTTCCTTTAATGGGGGCCTAAAAGCATGTAATGCTGACTCAAGGAAACATTGGGGAAATATGGTGGAATTTCTCAATGATATTTCAGCAAATGCTAAAATACATATATTTGCATATTTAGGAATCAAATAATAGCAAAAATGATGCATACATAATAATTTTCCTTTTAATGGTGGTTTTAGTGTTGCTCAATCAGCTTTTCAAATATCCCATCTCCAATATGTTGACGACCTGATTCTTTTTTTGTGAGGCAGATGAGGTGCAAGTGGGTAACTTGAGAAAAATCATAACTTGTTTTGAAGCAGTAGCAGGTTTGAAGGTAAATATAAGTAAAAATGAGTTGCTAAGGGTTGATCTTTCAGCGGAAGAAGTGTCAGGTCTTGCAATTAGGTTTGGATGTCAAGCCGGATAATTTCCATCCACATATCTTGGGCTCCCTTTGCGTATTGGTGAGCTGGCTAATCGGTTATGGGTAAAGTGATTGAAAGGTTTGAAGGAAAGCTTTCAAGATGGAAAAGTAGACTTTTGTCTATGGGAGGCCGCTTGATTTTAATCAAAGTGGCAATGTCAAATCTCTCGATCTATTTCATGTCACTCTTTAAGTGTCCAAATGAGTGGTCTAGGTTGGAAAAGTTAAAGCGGGATTTTCTATGTTAGGATTAGAAGAAAAACATAAGTTTCATTCACTCAAATGGGATGAGGTGTGTAAAACGATTGAGGAAGGAGGTGCGAGCACTAGAAAGCTTGAGCAAATGAATTTAGTCCTTTTAGGGAAATGGATCTGGCATTTTGGAGTGGAGCAAGGAAATCTGTGGACAGAGGTGATTGTCAAGAAGTATGGAGTTCAAATTTTGGGGTGGGTGGGGGTGTTAACTTCCTCATCTTTGTATAAGGCAACTTCGATGTAGAAGTTGATAGCGACCTTAAGAAGACAATTTGTGGAGAAGCTAGGCTTTTCTTTAGGTAATGGGAAAAGTATTCATTTTGAGAGGATGTTTGGTTGGGGGAAAAGGTCTTCAGTCTTTCTAAGGCTAGCAAGAATTTCAAGAGAGGCAAATATCTTGGTGGATAGATATTTCTCTTTTAGAGGTTAAGAAGTTATTTGCTCGCCCCCTCCTTAAGAGCTTTTCGGGTTTAGAGGTGGAGGATTTGGCATAGGCCTTGTTGCTTCTAAGCAAAGTGGCCCCGTTGCCAAAAGAAAGGGTCTGGTGTGAAGGAAATAAAAATCAAGGGTGTTTTCCGTAAAATCTTGTATAAGCCTCTAAGTGAGACTTCCAAAAGTAATCATTGTTCTTATACAACTCCAGTTTGGGATATGGCGCTCGTCTAAAGTTTGCAATGTTGGCTTGGCTTGTAGATAGGAAAATGTTCTCAGGGTGGATAATTTGTGCAAAAGAGGAATGATTCTAACAAATGTTTGTGTTATGTGTTTGTGAGAAGCTAAGTTAGTAGATCATCTCTTTCTCCTATGCCCTTTTGCGAGATGTATTTGGTATGGCTTTATGCACAGTTTTTGGATTTCACGGGTAGTGTCAAAATCAATTGAAGGTTTCTTCTTTACGTGGCATGGAGGTGGAGTGGGCAAGATAGACAAGGTTTTGTGGAGAATGTCTTTATTGGCAGGTCTGTGGGTTCTTTGGAGAGAAAGGAATAGTTGTCGTTTTAGAAATAAAAGCAGGCGAATATCAGATGTGCTAGAAAAGGCGAAATCAAGTGTAATGGAATGGGCAATAATCCCAAATTTAGTTGATAGGAGTTTTTTGTTCTCTTTTCCTTGTTCTACTCTGTAATTCTTTTGGCTTTGGCATTTAATCAATAAAATTATTGTCTTTAAAAAAAATGCATGTATCACCGACTCAGGAAAAAAATTGGGGAAACATGGGGAAAATGGCAGTCCATCCATCCATTCATGCATTCATGCACATACATACATACAAACACACATGCATAATCCATTGATCCATCTAACCATCCATGCATACATAAAATGACACACGCATGCATGCATACACATGCATCCATCCATCCATGCATACATACACACATACATGCATGATTTGCCAATCCATCCATGCATGCACACATATACATGTGTGCAGTGCATTTCTTTAAAAGAAATTTTGATATGGAATTTTTTTTTAATAAATAGATTTTTTGCAATGTCAATACATTGGAGATATTATTGATAATATTGTGGAAACATTGGTGATATAAGTGACATCTGGAATTTGTATAGTAAAAAATATCACAATACATCGGTGATACTTTGCAATATATCGGCGATATATCATCAATACTTGGAATTTCTAATACTACCATTATTATCGATATCGTCAAGCTGGTGATACCGGTAATATCGGCAACACTAATAGATAATATTTTCGATACTCGAAATAGTGTGGAGTGGTGGCAATGGACTAGGCGGCCCAAGTAGGGCTAGGGATTGGGACCCTAAACTTGGC
This sequence comes from Liriodendron chinense, assembly GCA_003013855.2. Taxonomy (NCBI): domain Eukaryota; kingdom Viridiplantae; phylum Streptophyta; class Magnoliopsida; order Magnoliales; family Magnoliaceae; genus Liriodendron; species Liriodendron chinense. The sequence goes on along the minus strand of ML058461.1, from coordinate 11,388,592 downwards.
CTAGGGATTGGGACCCTAAACTTGGCCTAAGGACCAAGCCATAACTAGGCCCAGTGATGAATGGCTTTGGCCTGAGCTTGAAATCTAGGCCTGGTGTCTAGGTTGGGCTGGGCTAGGACTAATGATGAATGACCTGATCCAATCATTAAATGAGTCATCGTTATACAGTAGAAATGGATGATTAAAGACACTTGTGAACAGTTCCCATTCAATGTAGATGTGTAATTTCAGTGCAATTTTGAACTAGGGTTAAGTTTCTCTCATTAAAACTATTTATATCGTAGTACTTGTCGTGGATGGAGGGGATATCTCAAAAAAAAAAAAAAAAAAAAAAAACCTTAGCTTTGGATTGTTTCAAACCTTTGATCATTTGCTCCTTTACAAACAGGGTCTGGCCCCATAGAGCTAATCGATTTTTAGCCCGATTAGGGCCAAGCCAGGGCTTAGGGGATTATGGTCGGGTTTCGGCCGACCTCGGCCTAGCCCTAACCTAGCCCATTGCACACCCCTATTGGTTTGCATTATTTAGGAAAGCTTTTTATGTAGGCATCTTTGATTTATATTGTTAGTGATTTTAGGATTGGAATGAAGCCTAGTCATCATAGCTATCTTTTTTTTTTTTTTAAGATAGAGAGCAAATTTTATTAGAAAATTGCCCGAAGGCGACAGTATCTTACAACAACAAGAGCATAACAATACCCAACCCTAAGGGGAAAAGAAAGAGTCAACTGGATCCCTTAAGGTCGAAGCCCAATCTTACAAATCACTTTTGCCTTCTAGAAAACCTTTGATGCCGAACTACACTCGTTTTTTAAACATCAACTATTTCTTCCTCCCAAATGGCCCATAACCCAACTAGCAATGCTAACCTCCACAGCATTACATTCTTCTTTTTTTGTCGCAAATGGACAATGGACAAACAAGTGATTTACCGATTCCGCATCGCTTAACACATAGGACCCATATTAGGAATGGCCATCGATCACTTTTGGAAGTTGTTGATGGTTAGGATTCTATTCCTTCCCATCAACCAAGCAAAAGCCACATCCTTCAAGGGAGCTTCATGACTCCAAACATGCATCGTGCAACTTGAGCGTGAAGTCGGTGTGGCCTTAGCAAGTAAAATGTAGGAGGACCGAACTGAGAATCTGCCCGTCTTATCTATCCTCCACTTCAAGGCAACTTTCTTCCAATACAAAGGGAAAACTCCATGGAGATGCTGAAGAGCTCGAATGAACTCATGCAGGTCGACCCACACTCTCCCCGTGCAATCCATGGAAAAGCATTAAGTAATTGTAATGTTTGCCTACAAAGCTATCCTTGTCAGTCTTGGGAATTTAGTTTGAAGTGGAACATCACCTATCCAAACATCCTCCCAGAACCAGATTCTTTCCCAATCCCCAACAGAGAACAACGTCCCCTCCTTGAACTCGCCCAATAAGGGGCAAGATTCATTGAGCCTAGGCTTCTAATACCTGCACCCCCTTCCCTGTAAGTCAAGTATACTTCTTCCCACTTCATAAGGTGGAACTTGTGAGAGTCTTCAACACCCTACCACAAGAAAGCTCGCTTTCCAACCTATCTAGCACATATTTCGGACATTTGAACATGAAATATAGGGACATATTTGTCATGGTGGCTTTGATAAGAGTAATTGTACCACCCTAGCAATAAGTGGCTACTCTTCCACAACGACAATTTGCTTTTCCATTTTCTCTATTACCCTATCCCATAGGTGCTTCGTCGGCTTCCCCACACAAAACGAAAGCCCAAGATAGGTGGATGGAAACAACTAAATGCTACAACTAAACACGCCTGCAAACCTTTCCATGTCCTCCCTCTACATGCGAATACTTAGTATTTCAGTCTTATGAATATTAATTTTCAAGCCAAAGACTATTTCAAAACACCACGAAATCTTCCGCCGATTATCCACCATGCCTTCACAAAATATTATAATATCATTGCGAAAAGGAGGTGAGAAATCTGAAGAGCAGAATTCCTCACCACAAACTCCTTAATGAGACCAACCTCCTCTCCTTTCACTAACATTCTACTTAAAGCTTCGGTGACAACAACAGAAAGGCGGATAGCAGATCCCATTGGCAAACACCCCTCAACGGTTTGAAGTATCTCTTAGGAGAGCCATTAACCATAACCGAAAATTTTGCCGATCTTACACGTTCCTGAATCCATCCTCTCCACCTGTTGTCGCCCATCTGATTAAGCATATAATCCAAGAAACCCCGGTCTACATGATCACAAGCCTTCTCTGTCCAATTTACAAACTATGCCCTTCTCCCCAGACTTATGGCACGAATCCACACTCATTAGCAATAAGCATGTTGTCCAGAATTTTGTGCCCTGAAACAAAGGCACTTTTGAGTGTTAGATATTATATTTGACACCACTACATGGAACCTAGATGCCAAAATCTTGTATGGGCTTTCAACTTTCTTTAAAGTTATAACTATGAATGAGCTCCCCAATGTAGACATCAGTTGACCCTTCTAGAAGAACTCAACAATGAAGCTCACCACATCTCCCTTAATATTCCCCCAAAATTCCTTATGGAAAGCGATTGGAAAGTTGTCCGAACCTAGGGCTTTATTACTCCCTAATGCATCCACTACAGCAACAACACTAACCTCTTCCTTCGAAATAAGCTTTTCTAAGGAGTTGGCATCCACTTCCGACAAGCAATTAAAGTCCAAACTATCAAGACGTGGCTGAACCCATTCATCCCTTAACAACAACTCCTTGTAGAACTTAACCACAGCCTCACACACCTTTTCTTTCTCTCCCACCCTTTCCCCATCCACTAATATGCTATGGATTCTATTAGATCTCACCTGCACACTTGCTATGATGTGGAAAAATTTAGTGTACTTGTCCCGCTCTTTCAAGATTAACCAAGTTGCTCACGATCGTTGCTTCCATTTTGTCTCTTCTTCTTTCAGCCTATTCCTATATTTCAAGGATACACCTCCCTAGCCGCCTTCTCTTTTTCAAGTAACTCCCCATCCTCCTCCTTGATATCAAACTACTAGATACCCTGTAAGGTGGAATCCATATATGCTTCCCTTTTCCCTAACATAGCCCGCTTCCAATCATTAATTTTCTCCTTGAGTAATTTGAGTTTTAGAAATAGCTTCTAACCGATGAAACCTTCAACCTCGAATGGCTTCCACCATTCCTTGACCAACCCATGAAATCCCTCCACCTCCAACCAAAGGAGCTTCAATCAAAATGGGCAAGTAAGAAGTTGTCTTCCATCATCTCCAAGAGCATTGGACAATGATCAGAGACAAGTCACGATAAGCCCCTTTCCAAAACCAATGGGAACTTATCCACCCAGGATGATGAGACAAGGAACCTATCTACCCTGTATATCAACGCCTTCTCCTAGCCATTCGACCATGTGAACTTAACGTCTTCCAAGGGAAGATCCACCAACTCATTCCTAGCTAACCTCTCTGAGAATGCCTTCATGCTGCTAGTAATTTTGCCACCCATGGACTTCTCAAATGTAAACTGCACTGCATTGAAGTCACCACCTGATGCACCACGACAACTGCCAATTGCACCTAAAAGAGTCCATTTCTTCCCACAGCAATGCATGTTGTGACGCCTCGTTTGGACCATAGACAAAAGAGAACACCCAAGAGGAATCAGAAGAGGTTTCCTTGAGATGCATAGAAATGGAGAACCGACCTTTCCAACTCTCTACGCAATTCCAAATCTTACTATCCGTGGTGAATAAAACGTGTGCCTGACCCTCATGTCCAGACACAAGGCCTAGATTTCATTTGGGATAGCATGAGTTTTATTCAACTGGGACAGCAAGAAGCTATGATTTCATCTAGGAAGAGTCATCCGAAAGATAGCTATGATTTCATCTTTGGCCCGAGGGTTAGGACTGTATAAAACTAGTGTTTTATTATTTATTTAAAACAAAATCTAGATTTGAATGGTCTCTAGAAGCCTAACTGATTGCATTGGAAGAGTCATCCTACACCATCAAAGGGCTACCCACCTTACCAGTGAGAAACTCCACCTAACTTTAATTGCCAATAACTTCACTTTATTCGAATTTCTGGTCCCCACTGGCATAGAAAAAGTGAACGTGATGGTAATGTCAAATCACCACTTTCTCTAAAAGCTCGAGCTGTTAGAGGATGGTGTAACAATGTATATCAAGGGACTCTAACACTCCCCCACATGTGCGGGGTGGAACTCCGCACAAGAACATACCGAGCAAGGGTGGAGGGACACACAACTCACACCATAAAATGGCCCCCTGTGGGAGTATATTACCGGTGGCATATTTGCTATTTCCGGGATTCGAACACATGACCTTCCGCTCCAATACCATATCAAATCACCACTTTCTCTAAAAGCTCGAACTTTTGGAGAAAGTGGTTGTTTGACAGGTAAGTGTATCTATCCTTCAAAACACCTCGAGTACTAGAGGCCCTGGGTTTGCCCAAAGATCTCCCATTGATATTGAGCTTCCACCAACCTGTAGGAGGTGGTTTCCAAGATGCATTAAGGGAGGCCATCAATAGTTGTTGATAACACCCCCTTCTACTCATAAAGGATGGAAATGGGGGATCCCTTTGAAGCTTTGAACACTTAAAAAGCACAACCCCAATTTTCCAAGGTTACAAGCTCATCTAGGTTTGGAGTTAAATGGATGAAATGGATCCAATCCTATGTATCTTTTGCTAAGTTCTCAGTGATGATAAATGGATCCCCATTTAGTTTCTTTAAATCCTCTCGAGGCCTATGTCAAAGGGATCCTCTTTTTACATTCTTTTCTGTTGTGGTGGGTGAAGCCCTTAATAAGATGTTATCTAAAGGTCAAGCTGAGGGTCTCTTTGAAGGTTTTTGTGTCGTTAACTTTTCTCAATAGATTAACTATCTTCAGTTTGCATATAATACCCTAAGAATGAACTTTGGGTATCAATATCCCTCAGGAAGAGGTATCTCAGTTAGCAGATGTCTGTGGGTGTCAAGCTGGTTCTTTCCCTTCATCATATCCGGGCCTTTATGTTTGGGTAAGCCGACCTTTCATCTCTTGGACGGTAGTGGAGAGAATGGAAAGGAAGCTTTCTCCTTGGAAAGCAAGCTTCTCTCTCTTGGTGGTAGGATTACCCTCATCAATGCTTCCCTCTTTAATTCCCTATGTATTTCTTGTCTCTATTTCAGTACCCTAAGTTTGAGTTGGCTCGGATTGACATGCTCTAGAGGGATTTCATGTGGCAAAAGGGGGTGCTTCCACTAGGAAATTTCATTCCATTTGCTTAATTGAGAAGAGGCTTGTTGTCCAGTTGACTGGGGGGGGGTTTAGCATTTTGGAGTGGAGGATTCCAGCCTGTGGATAGAGCTAAACACGAGCCAAGCTAGCTTGGTTAGCTTGCTCGACTCGGCTCGAACCAGCTCGATTTGGCTCGGTTCGAAGGTTGGATACGAACCGAATCGAGCCAGTTTTTCCATGCTTGGAAGGATTTTTTAGCTGAGCTCTAGTTGACCCAAGCTTGGTTCGGCTCGAGTCGAAGTTCGGCTTGACTCGGACCCAAGCCTGGTTCGGTTCGGCTCGAATTTCGGCTTGGCTCGGCTATAAGTTTGTGAAAACAATATAACTTTTCCCAAGCTCGACCCTCCACTCGAAAAGCTCGACCGAACCAAGCCAAGCCTGCCAAGCCAGCTCAAAGGCAGAGTCGAGCCAGGGTTGCCTGTTGGCCAAGTCAAGTTGAGCAAGCCCAGCTCAATTTGGTTCGGCTCGATGTATAACTCTACCTGTGGAGGAGAGTTAGTTATAGTTGCCAAGTATGGCTCCTTCCCTAGGGGCTGGTGGATTAAGGATTCATCCCTTTATAGGGCTTCCTTTTTGTGGAAGTCGGTGGCTCATGTTGCCCCATTGGTGTTTGAGGTACTAAGTTTCGCTATTGAGGAGGGGTTTAGGGTTAGATTCTTGGAAGATGTTTATTGTGAAGATTTGTCTCTTCGAACGTCCTTTCCTGCCTTAGCCAATCTCTGTTTGTTACCAAAATCTCTATTGCTAGTTGTTTTTCTACTCGTGATTCCAATGGAGTGTAGCTTCCCCTCTGCCATTAGGACTTGAATGATTCTGAATTTGATGATCTAGTGTGCCTTTTGTCTCGTTTGCAGGGGATTTCGCCTACTCCAAGAGTGAAGGATTCACTCGCATAGCGCTTCAACAAGTTTGGAATTTTTACGATGCACTCTTTTTACTCGGTGTTGTCCCAATTTGAACCCGGGGGAGTCACAAACCATACAGATTTCCCTTGGTCCTACGGAGCTCCTCCAAAAATTGCAGCTTTTGCATGGCTGGTAGGGAGGAATAGGATTCTCACGATCGACAATTTGCACAAAAGATCTCTGGTGTTTCCCAATACATGTCCTCTCTATCTAGGAGCTAAGGAGTTTGTCTACCATCTTTTCATCCATTATTCCTTCTCCCCAGTGGTGTGGTTTGGCATTCTTCAATCTGCGAACATGAGTAGGGTAAAGCCTAGTTTGATCGAACACTTATTCCACTCTTGGCACGAGGGGGGGATCGCTTTGCTCATTGAAAGAAATAATTGTTGCTTCCATAATCTAATAGGTTATGTAGTTGGGGTTGGTAATCAAGTAAATTTGTATGTTCAAGAGTGGGCTCCCTTAGTTGTGTAGGATTTGGGATAGAGTATCGAGCGCTCTGATGTGCTTAATTTGGCCCTGCTGGGGAAATGGGTTTAGCATTTTGGAGTGGAGGATAACAGCATGTGGAGGAGAGTTATAGTTGCCAAGTATGGCTCCTTCCCTAGGGGTTGGCGGATTAAGGATTGATCCCTTTATGTGGCTTCCTTTTTGTGGAAGTCGGTGGCTCATGTTGCCCCGTTGCTTTCTAAGGTTCTGAGTTTCGCTATTGAGGAGGGGTTTAGGGTTAGATTCTTGGAAGATGTTTAGTGTGAAGATTCGTCTCTTCGAATGTCCTTTCCTGCCTTGGCCAATCTCTGTTTGGTACCAAAATCTTTGTTCCTAACTGTTTTTTTGCCCGTGATTCCAAAGGAGTGTGGCTTCCCCTCTGCCATTAGGACTTGAATGATTCTGAATTCGATGATCTAGTGTGCCTTTTGTCTTGTTTGCAGGGGATTTCGCCTACTTTGAGAGTGAAGGATTCACTCACGTAGCGCTTCAGCAAGTTTAAAGTTTTTACTATGCGCTCGTTTTACTCGGTGTTGTCCCAGTCCGAGCCCGGAGGAGTCACAAACCATACAAATTTCCTTTGGTCCTATGGGGCTCCTCCAAAAATTGCAGCTTTTGCATGGCTGGTAGGGAGGAATAGAATTCTCATCTTTCTGGCTTTGGCCCTTATAATATTGCATCATCTTTCAAAAAAAAAAAATTGGCACCCGTTACTCTTACGTTACTTAAAAACCATACATGATTAGCTGCTTCACCCAGACTTTGGTTGTTTGTGTTATAGAAAAAGTAGACCCTTCTACATAAATGTGTTTGTAATTTTACTTATTAGCAACTATAGCATATTCAGATAGTCAGATACTTTTCTGGTTATTTCTAAAATAATTCTCGACAGTTGTTACAATACTATCGTGGTTCCTGAAACAGAATGGCAACATCTGTAACATCAGTCTCTCATACTATAAAGCATGAAATGAACTCACAAGAGTGCACTTTTCAAGTTACTTGCTGTTCCCAGTCCACTTCAGCACACGCGTGAGATCCTAGACTGCGAGACACACATAACATGTTTTAGTTCTCATACTCTGTCAGCCGAGCTCTACATACTCTATGAGTGAACACCAATCTGCCTCATCATATAGGTTGCACATGCAGAAAAAATCGACAATAAACAAGAGTGACCAACTGTCCATATTCAGCATGCACTTATTGCCCACCTGATCGGCAGTCTGATCTGATTTCTGGGTGAGGGCCCATATATATGATGGTGCCATCCTAATGTGTGGCTTAGATCTTGCACATGAGTGCAAAATTAGCACATGTGATCTCCACATACTTCAAAGGCGCACATGTGCCTCCTCGCATTTCTCAATATGGAGTGGATGCTGGATTTTGTATATTCAAGTAGTGGCATACATCTCCCTATATGGATTGCCTTGCTCATTGTGATAACTGGAGGGAGGGGGCTGCTGCAGAAGAGGATGGCCTCCCTTGTTACATTCCACTGTAAATTTCAGAAAAAACTGGAAGAGAAATTATAGATAAACCAGCATATAGATTGCTCTGTTGACGCTCTGCATGGTTTTTCAATATAGATAGCCTCAGAATTTGGCTCAAATTATTACAGTGCTCTGTGCACACATGGTCTTATGATTCCCTTTTCCTCATAGTTGCATATACATGAAGATAGAAGGCCCACATGCACCTCTATGAAACACACTCCAACCGGTGAATGGTGCATTTGTTGGGTCCTACAGTGTAGTTGACCTGGACCTGAAACCAACCTGTTCCACTCGACAATTAGTGCCACACATGTACAATGAATGTGGATCGTACAATTCCTGTGTGTCAGCAGCTGATGAGTTGAGCAACAGAGTCTTTTGGGCCAGGTCATCTGCACAGCGGGTCCTACCTGATGCATGGTCGGATGTCCAACTGACGTGCTAGGTTGGCACTTATGGCCATGTTTAGAGGTGCACATGAGCTTAATAAAGCTCCTAAATGCAGAGGGCAAAAAACTGAAGGGTCAGGCTCAACTTGGGTAAGCAGCATTTGTTCAAATTTTGTAAATATATATAGAGTAAGGGTTGCTAAGCTCACATAGAAGCATAGATGACAATGTGAGACATCCAAGTTCTCCCCGTCCTCTCCCTCTGGCTTTGAAATCATATATTGGCAAAAGTTCTACAATCTTTTATTGTAAAACTTACTGTAGAGTCTTATGGGCTTGGAGCTAACTCATGGACTTGCCCAATTTTGAGGCCTGTCTATAGTCTGTAGATACTACTAAAATAGGCCAGAAGTATGTAGAGTTGCATACAGATCTCTAGAATGTTCTTGAGTTCTCTAGGTAGATCTTGTAGCTAAGAATTATGTGGAATAGTCCAGAAGAGTTCTAGGGTATTCTTAACCATTGGATGGTTGGTTGACTTGGCCGCAAAGGCTAGCACCCGGGTAACTCTTGCGTGCTCTTCCTTCCAAATAGCCAGGCTAACACTTGGGTGGTTGGTTGACTTGGCCGCAAAGGGGTTGTAAGCACAAGTGTTGCACGGTCTATGCTTGGGGATGTATTAAGGCCATGACAAATTGGCTCGATAAGTTGACGCCACTCGCATGCTAACATGGTCCTACCCAGTATTGACCCCAAACCCAACTATTACATGCATGCCCCAAATGGTGAGCAAACAAAGTAGGGTCTCGGAGGGGTTGTTTCAAGGCTATCTACTGAGAACTAAGCGCCACACCCATGAAATGACATGCTCAAGTAGTTGATTACGCAAAAATAACCAACCGATGTATGATTGCTGATAGACCCCACACTGCACTTAGCACAACTACCATGCATTACCCCTAAAGGGGATTGTGAGAACGGTTGATGCCTAGCACATGTAGTGCAAGACAAGCCCATTGAGTTGCTAATTAATTGACCAATGATGATGTGTCAAGCTGGTCCCAAGCCCAGGTAAAGGAGATTTGATGTCAGGTGGACAATCGGTCATCAAACTTTTGCCAAGCAAATTATGAAAGATGGCTCAAATAGCCTGGACGAGGCAATACTATCTCACACACCCATACAGATGGGACAAGCTAAAGTCCCCATCTTCATACTTACATTAGCAATGTTCCCAAAGCTTATAAGTGGCTTGTGGGACACCAGTCATCAATCCAGACTGTCCATTTGTTCAACACCCTATTGGAAGGGGATGATGCAAAAATCACATCAAATGGATGATGATACCTCTCTTTATCAGTGTTGGTGATTTTGTTACGAGTGTCCGTCTTTTATGAGACACAGTAGATGGTTAGCATCATCTGATCAAAGTGCTTATTTAGGCTCATAACCAACTCACGGTAGGGCCTATTTGCATAGATGTTTGAAGATGATAACTGGACCTAATTTTTTCCTCTGATCAATCTTGATTTTGTTCATTACCAACCAGTAGTTTACAAATGCGTGATGGGTGATGCCATGGGCAGCCATTTGTTGAAGCCAATTTGTGGGAAACTAGCTATTGCAGTGAGGATCACTGGGTTGATTCTTTGTTATCGCGTACTAATTTTTGTATCTTTGAACCAACACATCATCTCAGATGATCTTGGTTTTGAAGCATTGTATAATGCTCGAGCAAAAGAAATGGCGTTTTCTTGTTTGATCCTGCAATTCTGCATATGGGACCCACCTTTCAGTAATCTAAGCTGTTGATATGGTGGTAGGCCATCCTCTAATCTCTCTCCAATCAGATAATTCATAGCATGATGAAAATGGACAACACAACCAATGGTCCCCATTTAATAGAGGTGCTTGCGATTGTCCAGTAGGGAAGAGTTTGGAGATGTATCTAATCCACCATGGGACCCACCATGTGAACAAATTGGATCACCAAATGTGAACTCCATGTACATTTTCTTTTCCCGCTGAGTGAATGTTCAATCAACTATGACATTCTCTCTCCTTTGCTTAATTGATTTGTGTTGTGTTGCAGCTTCTTCAATAGGACTAGGAACTATGCTGGCGTGTACAAATGCTATGATATCGTTGTTTGACCGGTACGTCATCTTGCATCAGTGTTGTATCTTCTCAAGAATGGAAAACTTAGGGAAAAAACAACAACAATATGGCCACTTATGTTAGTGATGTTTATTTGTGCAATTTGTGTATGAAAACAAACAAGGGTGGAAATCTCATTCACCCTTACTTTAGGCTATCTCCCTTTAAATGCTCATCATCCAGGCATGCTGATCTGGAAATGTCACCAATGTGGAAGTTTTTGCTGCTTGGTTTGGATTTTGAGGTATCATTTCCCGTAATCTGAGATGACTTAATACTTAATAAAGAAAAGGTAATGTCTCCTTGGATTAACAGAAATGATATTTCCAGTCCACAAGCTTCTTAATTGCACCCTCACAACAGCAACTTGGGTCACTTTGGAATATGGATTAAAACCACTCATGAGGAAACCTTCCCCTAGATTAACGTCTGATCTTCTTTCTAATGGTATGTTTGGATGAAAGAAACCCACTTGATTTCGACTTCTTTTGGCAGCCAACAGATGCTGACACACATGGGAGGCCCCACATCATCTTTTCCATCTCTTTTTTTTCTTCCCGGCAAAGAAGCCTGGAAATGAGTTTGTGTTTCCATGCGTCTGGACAATTGAAGAACTCATTTCATTTGAAGCATTCTTCTAGCAAACAACAAAGAGAAAAATGAGGTGGAGCCTTGGGCTCCCTGCCATCTACAAATGCTGGCTACCCAATGAATCGAAATTTGTTTAGGTTTCATAAATGCAAACAGACCCTGAAGTTGGTTTATATTGTGGCATTGCAGAATCCTTGGCCCGAGGATAGGAAGTGTACTTGGGCCTTGACGTCCGTACGAGTCCCATTGATTGGTGATCCAGACTGTTCATCCATGGATCCCCCTGTTTGGACCATGCCCAAACTCTCAGATTGGAAGATCTTAGCAGCTCATCATGTATCATGTATTTGTCCTTTTAAGTTGAATGTGGAAGGTTGGTGCGTTTTGCCCTACCTATTTCATGCTTCCAGTCACAGGGTTGGGATTGTCCCATTGGGGAGTTTTTGCAGCATGTCAGTGGATCCCATCAGATTGATGGTCTGGATCACAGAATCATTGGCCTCTATGTATGGACTGAGGCCCATGGACACTACATATAATCACTTTCTTATGTGGTTAAGAGTTACAATCAATAGAAAGTATAGAACAAAGGCTTCTGCAAAGGCTTCTGCAAACATAAATGATAAACCATTTAGCTTAAAACCCTTTTGCCAAATGTATCAGAAGTTCAGTAAGGGGAGTTATTTGATATCTGCCAGCCTATGATGCTTGATAATCATGCACTCAGAAACTGCACACATGGCATACAGTAACTCAAATTAAATCATGTAAATTTGTGGAGCCTGCTGTCACTGAGTCAGTCCTGAAACCAGATTAGTTGAACAATCCTAACCTCTGATTTGTGAATATTTGTTTGTTGAAATAGGATGGATGGATAATTTTCATTTCAACTGTCCAATAAATTTCACCAATCTGAGAGTCAAATGAGTGCCTTTTTGATAACCACTTAAAACTGAGCTTATCTCATTTATTTATTTGTAATTATGTGTTAGAGATCTTTTTCCCTTCTCTCTTTTTCTTTCTTCTAGTTTTTCTTTCTCTTTTTTCTCATTTATTTTTTTAGAGATTATGAATGAGTTCTTGAACTCATTTTAGTGGCCCAATAAAATTATAACCACCAATTTATATAAACTATGATCTTTAATACATAATCGTTATTAACTAAAATGAGATGAACATATTTTTAAGTGGCAACCAACTAAGTCCTATATATCATTTTTGGCTTATGATACATCTAAACTGGGACCCATAATTTGGACAGTTCCATTAAGGATTACTTGTTTGTGGCATGTACAATTTCTCAGTGCCTGTGTATCATCCATCACACACTGCTTGGGTATCAAAGTTCAAAGAACAAAGATGAATTGCTAGAAGAGAAAACAGTAAAATTATCATGTTATAAAAGGGACATTCTTTTGGGGAATGTTTCCAAGAATGAACTCGATGCATTGATGATTCTTATTACCTTTTCAAATTGAGACATGTTTCGTTTGGTTAACACACTGGATCGGGTTTTGCAGCAGTATCCACTCTTTCAGGTCGATCATGTGTTAAATATATATAAAAATAAATAAAAAAATCATGACCCATCAATGGCCCGAAGATTGAATGTGTAATATTTATATTTTGTCACCCTCCTGAAATTTAATCAACATGCTAGAGGCCATTTCTACACTGGTACCGACAGCCTTAAATAGTGGGTGTTCTTAGTTTGTTCTTGGTTAAAGTATTCTGGGTTCGATTAACAAAAAGGCGCCGAAAGGTGGAGGTAGGATAATCGTAGAATATCCATCTCTGTGTGGCCCCACACACATGGAAACAGTGCAGTGGCACTGTACACTCTGGATATGAACTGGACCAAAAAAATCAGGTTCATCCAACTATTCAATAACTGCATTTCAGGTAAATGGCAATCTTCAATTTCTTTTTTGCATCGAGGGGGCGTACAATCCTCTTTTGAGTTCAGGATTTAGTAGCGCCCTGCGGAGGTGATCCTGATGAGAGAGCATGATTGGGCTTGTTGGATTAGCCAACATGCCAAAGTATGCTAAGCTAGAAAATGGGCATTCCAGAATCCAAAGAGAGCTTAGTAATCAGTAGCTCCAAAAATAAGAAGTAAAAAATGAAAATGAACACACGTACAGAGGGCCCCAACGTGGATGTACCCATGCCCGGCAAACCAGATCCACAAAGCAATCCCAGCCACTGGATTCTAGGAAAGAAGAGAATGCTTGGGAAAGCTGGAATCATCCAACCAGCACCCATCATAGGGCCCACTTGAGACCAGTTCCGAATCGTACAAACATTCCATTTGTGCAAGGGCCACAAGAGGGATATGCCTGTGCAGGTTAAAGCACAAGCACTTTTTAGAAAGACATTTTAAAGCGTCTGCTGCATTCTTTGCACGTGAGATCACGACCCTTGGATGTACCAAATGTTAATCAGAAGGCCATCCAAAGTTGATCCTGCTGGACCCCAACCATTAAACAATGGTAACAGATTTTTCTTGTTATATACAAGATCAAAGCTTGAAAAATGCTAATGTGCTGTTTGAATTTTATGACTCAGACGGCAGTCGCTAGTTGACCATGACCATTGACCTGGAAAGCCAACATGTTATAAGCTGCATCTCAAAACTCATGGGATGAGACCGGAAGCAGTCCAAGCTATATGTTGTCCAAATTCAACCAGCAAAATTCACAATTCACTTCTAACATAATCCATGCTGTGTGTGTGTGTGTGTCAAGCCATCCGTCCATATCCAACCAAGCAGAAAAGGGTTTCAAAGTCGTGCAACCACCACAACTCTTAGCCTATATAGCCCATCAGACATGGCTCACTAGATAAAGACTCAACCAACACCACGCATGCCCCACAACAGCCACAACGACAGCTAATCATGAGGGTCCTTCAAACTGCGGCAGCTAACCGTGAGGGGTATTGGAGGGGGTTTGTTTCTTCCATAACTGTGGCGGCAGCAAGAGATGACCCAGTTCCAAGTGAAATTGGGATTTCACCTGCTTTGTGGATTACAAATTATTATTTTTTCTTGTAATTTTGTGAATTATAAAATTTTCTGATTATTAGTAACGAAACCACTCTGAAGCACACATTCCAGTTGGGATGAGGATGCATTCGCCGCTATTACAAAATGAGTGCCAACAGCACCGCAGAGAAAAAAACAAAACAAAACAAAAAAAAAACAATATATAAAGAGATTGCATGGATTGATCCAGATGTCACGGCAGGATTTCACTCATTCAAATTCCAAACATCAAATCCATGATTCTCGAAACCGCAGATTTCGCAGGTGAGGCAATGGCCCCACCCAAGCGCCGGTTAGTGTCGCCATTCTGAAGATAATAGGGACGCGGAGAGGCTCTCGATGCACTAGGTGCCAAGACACCCCCAGGTGGCTGAGGGGGCAAAACCATGAAGCCTTGATTGTTGAGATTTTCATTCAAGTACTGTCGCTGAATCGGATCCAAAGACTTCACACCAATAATAAGAACCCCATTTATTTGCATCCCATTCTTGCTGAGAGCTTTCTGGGCGTCAAATCGATTCTGCATCAATAAAGAAAAATCAAGAAACTGCCTTTGATAGGAGTGAGAATACAAAGACCAAGGAAAACATACAAAAATTGCCATTGAACTTTACACATCAGGCCCGACTTTTTGAGATCTAAACCCTACATGTGGGCCCCATCATGGATGACAGATACCACAAGTCTCCCTTATCAAATGATCCTAGCTGTCCAATGAGCCAGTCAAGTGTGGATCATTAAATGTCAGTGCCCATTCGCAGGCCACAAATCAGAATGATGTGAACATCTGATCAGGGAGGCGTTGGGCCATTGCCCATTGGACACAGGTACCCACCAGATGAACAGCTTACATTGCCAAAAGGCGCGCTCAACCTGTATCCTTGCTGGATCACAAAAAAACTGTTTTTACAGGGGGTATCATATAATATCTCTTTAGAGAACAGCCAGCAGCAGTAGAGCCAGATACAGATTTTGCCAAGCATAACAAAATCGCTATTAAGATATTGAGATACTGTACAAGCAGAGGAAGAGAGAACCTGATAAAGAATGTGCATCCAGTTAGCATCTCTTGGACCTGGGACATGCTTTAATATCACGCCGCACTTCTCGAATTCACGCAATACTAAGTTGGTGTCCCCTGGTGAAAATCTGACAAGGAAAAGTGAAGAATGACATTAGCTATAGAAGATGAGTTGGGAGTACACAAACATTAAAAGAAAATCGCCACTTTCTCCTTGGAGAGAGAGAGAAGAAGAAGGAAAGTATATACATGAAGCTATCACAGAACTGACAAAGAAACCATTCCTTCCCCTCAAGTAAATTGGGGTGCGGGAGGGCATGATATGCCCTCTCAATATGCACCTGTCTGGAGCCAAAATGTAGCATGTAATCTTCAACAATAGATTATTCAAAAGGCAATAAAGCATACCGCTGTTTGATAAGGAGGTTATGCATGTCAGATCATGCCCACAGTTTTCAATACCATAACCAAACCATGCATCCGAAGGAATATTGCAGGAAAAAAAAAATCAATTCCACACATCCAAATCATTCATGAAATCATGCAACTGATTGCACCAATGATCTCACTTGAGTCCACTAAAGATATCATTTTTGGTTGCGACTCTTTTTCTCATCCATGAAGAAGGATCAGGTAAACATAAGAAAGAAACCAAATTGGAAGAAAAAAAAATAAAAATCTCGAGTTGGTTACCTATTGGCAAATCAAATTGAAATTGGGCAAATTTTTCTATTAATACTAAAAGGAAATTGTATTTTGTTTCCAGATTCCAGAACCTGCCAAAACAAACCAGCACCAACAACAACATAAACAGGTGACAATGACAGAAACAGCAGCAGAAATGACCAAATCAACAGTGCTAAAGTCCCAGCCATTGGAAAACAGGGAGACATCTCTGGTTGAGGGGTTCTCAGGTTTGGGAAGAGTAACAATGGGGTGTTGAGAAGTGCAGTTCATAGCTAGGTTGCAGATGCAGGACAAGCAAATCTTTTTAGAAACTCCCCAAAGTACACCAACCACCTTTGAATGCTAGTCATTACTCTTATGACAAGCAAAATTTGCACACACAAAAGTAGCCTTTGTTCATGAAATCTCATAACGATGTCGGTCTTAAGAAATTCAAGTTGATTACACCCAAGATTTTTTATTTTTTTTTTTTTTTTGGGGGGGGGGGGGGGGGGGGGGGTGGGTAAAGGTAAGACATTTTATTAGAAAAATCCAAAAAAGAAGAATATCCTCCTATTTCTTGCCTCCCACTTTCGCAACACCTCCTTCCATATGTTAATCCTTTCTTTGAGGATTTTAAGCTTTTAAAATAACCTAAAGCCAGCAAGTCCCTCTATTGTGATGGAATTCCACCAATCGCCAACTTAGAGGAACCCTCCACTTCTAGCCATAGTAACTCGAACCTAAACAGCCTCAGTCCCCAATCATCCTCCTCCACTTCCAAAACTATTGGACATTGGTCAAAAGGGGCCTCAGAAGCCCCCTTTACCAAACGAAAGGGGAACCTCTCTACCCAATCAGCCAATACCAAAATCTGTTTAATTTGGATTTAGCAGGCCCTCTCTTGCCCATTAGGGAAGTAAACATCTCTCATCAGCACACATCCGCAATATTATTTTTGAAGACCTAGTCGAAAAAGTCTCTCATATAGCGCGCAATGCAGCCATCCATTCAGTTTCTCAAAGGTAAATCTTACAACATTGAAATCACACCCCACACGGCATGGAAGTTGCCACCTACTGCAAGAAGAATCTAGCTCTGCCCAAAACAGAGATCATTGGCCTGCTTGAATTGGCCCATCTATAGTTGTGAACACCCATTTGAAACCCGTAGCCACATCCCTTAGGAGCACTGAAACTCAAATTTGACCTCCCCACACTCTTGTTCCCACACCTTTGTGTCCTAAACGTTGTTCAAAGTATCCCTAGTATTATCTGTATCTTCAGCTCGGCGATACCGATAACACTATTAGTATAAAAAATTCCAAGTATCTGAAATGTATTGTTAAGTATTGCCAATGTACTGCCAATATTTTCAACCGTGTAAATTCCGGGCGTCACTTGTATCGCCAATACTTTTTATTGTGTAAATTCCAAGTATCGCTTGTATCAGAGATATGAAATCGCCAAAAATATGTTTATTAAAAAAAATCCATTTCAAACTTTTTCTTATGGGCGCATGGTTGTATGCAATGTTCAAATATTAACGATAATATCGCAATGTTATCGTTATCACAGCATGGGCAATATGAAGACCATAGTCTTACGTTTCCTTTCTAGTTGTTGACAATTTCTTGGCAAAATATTGTGTTCTCAATATTCTGAAATATCAATGGATGTTTTGATGGAAGGTTGAATGGTTGGATGGATAGATGGGACTGATGAGACGGTTGGACTGATTTCTTAATATAGCACATGCTTTTAGGCACCAATTAAACAGAAACTTATCATGTATGCATTCTTTTTGCAATTTTTTTATTCCTAAATATGCAAATGTGTATTTTACTAAAAAAATTCTACCATTTTTTCCATGTTTCCCCAATGTCTCACCGCTATTTCTGGTTATTCACTATATTATTGATGATATAGACATTGTTTCTGTACCCCCGACTAGCGAAACTTGTAGCAATACTGATACTTCTAACAATAGTCTCAAATAACCAATATTCGTTTTGTAACTCCCTTTGCATCTATATGGCCAGTTGGCCACCCAATCCTTATTCCTACCACTCCATAAGGAATCTATAAAAAATTATCAATCAACTAGAGCTTGGTTTCCTGAAAAGTGACCAAGCCTTATAAAATATGCAGAAGTCCTTAATCTGATTTCTCTTTTGCCTACACCCCAAACCCTCCACATTCCAACTGATTAACTTCATTGATGCACAATCTTAGCCCCTTTTCCTCACTTCTCTTCTTCAGAAGATGCTCCCACACTCTAGTTCATCAAAGACCCAGCCCCTGTCATTCCAACTTAAGGACTACTAGGTGGGATTCACCCATGGTGTTTATCTAAGATCCATTCCATTCATCGAGTACGCTCATCTATTATTAGCCATTTGACAAAAAAATTAGGCTAAAAAGGAAATCATGTGGGAGACAACAATGGAAACAACAGAAAAAATGCCACCATAGAACAATATCAAATTGTGTTTCAAGCACACCTTATTGTCCTCAGTGTTTGCATTGTCGACGATATATCGACAATATCGCCGATATTATCGGTATCGCCGGACTTACGACAACGAAACCCCCGGTATTCGTTTCTCTTCCAAATGTCGCCGATAATTATGCGATATGGTCGATATCTGCCGAAAATCTCTGTCAGAGAAAGGAATGTCGCTGTAGCCAGTGGCTACCCTCCACAGGACTTCTGTAGCCACCTACCCTCCACGGGACTTCTGTAGGCCAGACTATAGCCAAACAACCCCTATTGTCGATAAAAGGGCCGATAATGGGGGGGATTGCGAAAATACCCAAAAAAATCGACAGAAAAGAGGAGAAAAATAGGGATTTCCATACCTTGAAGGAGGATCGCTCATCGAACGTTGCAGTGGGCCAATCCAAGCTTCCGTGCGCTGTAAGTGCTCGATAATCACCCATTTTTACTTCCTTTTTCGCAATTGATCCGTCCACCGTACATAATCAGCGAACGAACAGGGAACTTCCGACGAAAGTGGGTAGCGCCATATCTAGATGGTTCATTTCGAGCCACATACCAGCCAATGCAGCTGCTAGTCCTCACTTCACAAATATGATTGAGGAGGTGCAGCGACATGGGCCCGGTGTGAAGCCCCCGACGCCAAAAGAGATTCTTGGTGTTTACCTTGATCAGGAATACGAGGAGATGCGTGCTTGGGTATGCGCACTCACTCCGAACTGGAGGCAGTATGGGGTGACGATCATGTGCGATGGGTGGACAGGACCCACGAAAATGTCCATTATCAATTTTATGGTGTACAGTAAAGGGCAGTCCGTTTTCCTCAAATCTATTGATGCATCTGCCAAAATAAAAGATCATGATTACATATATGATCTCTTGAAAAAAGTCATCATAACTGTTGGGCCTGAAAATGTCATCCAAGTTGTGACAGACAACGGTAGTGCATTTGTTAAGGCAGGAAAGAAATTAATGACAAGGTACCATCTCTATTGGACCCCTTGCGCGGCACACTGCATTGATTTGATGCTCGAGAAGATAGGCCGAAGGGACTCGATCAGGAAAACCATCGAGGATGCGAGGAGAGTGACGAACTTCATATATAATCACTCTTGGTTGTTGGCTGCAATGCGCGAGTGTTGTAGAGGGGATATCGTTAGACCAGGTGCAACACGGTTCGCCACGAACTTTATTGCACTCGACAGCTTGTATAGGCACCGTGTGGGTCTTAGGAATTTGTTTAGATCTGAGAAGTACTTGGAGTGGAATCAGAGGAAGACCGATGGTGCAAAGAATACATCGAAAATAGTGCTTTCTGATTTCTTCTGGGATAGAGTTCATGATGTTGTTTCCCTTCTAAAACCGATCTACAGTGTCCTACGCGCCGTAGATAGTGAGATGTGTCCTTCAATGGGGTCAATGTACGAGCTTATGAGAATTATGAAAGAAGGGATACGGACTGCTCTCCCCAATGCACATAAGTGGGTGATCGATATCATCGATGAACGATGGACCAGGACCCTTGATCATGAACTCCACAAGGCTGGTAAGTTTGTTACGTTCACCTGTATTTTTTACCACTTGCACTTGCACTTTAAGCATCACTTATGTTTACAAGTTAATGCAACTGAGTAAATAATATTTGAGTTTCAGCATACTATCTGAATCCTAGATTCCATTACAAACGCCAACTTCATGAAAATAGTGATTTGACGATGGTCGTCCACGAGGTGTTCGAACGGTTATTCCCTGAATCGCCAGCACGATCAGAATTTGGTAACCAGGTAATGCAATTTGAGTAGATCTCGCTGATGGTAATCGATAGAATATATTTTCTTCCTCATAGTCTTTAGATATATGGGTACTTAAAATGGTGACATGTGAATCCATATGTTACAGTTGTTGCGGTTTAAAGATGCTAGGGGTACGTTCTCATCAGCACTAGCCAAAGCATCTAGAGAAACGATGATGCCGTGTGAGTATAATGTTTTATTGGGTAATATGGTATATTATTAGGTAACTGCATTATAAGTCCGTATTTCAAACTAACACAAGATGCTCATGGATATATAGGTGAGTGGTGGGCGATGTACGGAGTCGACACACCTGCACTACAAGTACTTGCAGTCCGTATTCTCGCACAGACTGTATCCTCCTCCCCGTGTGAGAGGAATTGGAGTACGTGGTCACTCATACACACGAGCAAGAGGAACAAGTTAGCATACGAAAAGTTACAGAAGCTCGTTTACTGCCATTACAATATGAAGTTAAGGGAGAGGCAGTTACGGATAGACCAAGACATGGTGGAAAATCCGGACCCGCTGGACCTGTTGTCGATGGGTACCATGGCACAAATAGGTGACGATGCTGAGGACCCACTTTATGAGTGGGTCAAGTCAGCTGATTTAGACGATGCAGATGGAGGCCCTGCACCGCAAGTAGCCGAGGGAGCAGCGTCTCTTGGTATCGATGTCGATGAGGTAGTAAGCCAACAGAGGGCAGATACAGACTCATTTGATCCTTTGATGAGGAGTTCGACACGTCATGATGATGGCGAGGAGGCATCTTCACGGCCGCCTCGTTATCATCAAGTCGTAGTGAGTGATGATGATGAGACTCAACCCCCACTTGACACTGGTCGTGGGGACGACGACGACGATGACGACGACAGTGGTGAGGGAGGTGATAGAGGCACCGACACTGATGTAGGTGGTACTAGTGGGGGTGGAGGTGGCAGTGGTGGGGGGTACATGACAGGTCAGAGCCAGCGATCCATTGGTCAGTTCACTGAGGAGCAGTACTTTGACCATGCAACTCAAGACGAGGACCATGGATCTCGTCCACCCTCGCGTATGAGAGCATCAGAGCCCACACATATGTTTGAGCGTCGTTCAAAGAAAAAAGCCGGACGTGCCGCGGCGGATGCTCTCGCACGTAGCTTGTCATCTATGGACATCAGTTCAGAGCGGGGGAGCTCCACTTCCGTCCCACCTTATATGCATGGGGGATATCACGAGTATGGGCATGGCAGCTCTGACATTCAGTCGCATTCGTCTACTCGTGGATACGAGCAGCCATCAGATAGCTCTTCGAATTATGGTCATTTGACAGGAGGATATTCGGGGTACCCGTATGACTGGCAGCAATACTATCAGGGAGTCGGGGTTGGACTTGATATATTCCCTCAGGACCCTACTCAACCAATGCCGTCGATGTATGTCACGCAGTACCCACGTTTGGGCTATCTCGTACAGTTTGGGGAGGACGACTATCAAAGATACATAAGAGAGTACCTCCATTGGTTTGAGCAGAGGATGACATGGGAACAGTACTGTCAATATATTGGTGAACAACACTACAACCAACGAGAACGGGATCCGGATGATGACTATGAGCCACCTCGTCACTCCATGTGGGGATGAAATATGGCAGAAAAGTATTATTTTCGAATTCATTTAATTTAATGTCTTAATTATTATATGGTGGATGCATTTGTATTATATAAACTCATTTTCGTTACTATTGGAGTAATTTCTTATGAACGCATGCCTTTTTGGGCCCCATTGAATGAAAACTTATTATTTAATGCATTCTTTTTTGTAGTTTTTTTATTCCTGAATATGCAAATATGTGTATTTAGGCATTTCCTGAAGTTTCACTGAAAAATTCCACAATTTTCATCATGTTTCCCCCTTTTTCCTCACATTTCCGGTTATCGGCGATATTATCGACGATAACGATATTATATCTTTATCTCTGGCCAGCGAAACTTGTAGCGATACCGACAATGCGAACACTGATTGTCCATAAACCCATCCAACCCATTCATAAGGTGCACCCCAACAAGATTAAGAGACGATTGATTCATCAGGCTAATCCAAGAATTTGGTAGGTCACAACAATTTAATTTAAATGTTTAAGGTGTGTTCTGCATTGTTTACTTTGGTGTCGCTCACTAGCGCTTTAGATCAACTGGGTCTTTTGGGTTTTGTATCTTTATGGTGAACCAAAACTAGAGAAAGTGATGGATATAAGCCTTGGTATATAGGAAAGGAAAATAATAGAAATGGAGCAAGGATGTTGTGATCAACAAAGATTTAAAGTATAAAGTTGTTGATGTTAGGAAAGTAAGTGATAGAAGTTTATTAATAAAACTTCTATTAGGAGAGGGGATAATCAATGTTATTAGTACAGATGCACCAACGGTTGGGTTGGAGGAGAGAATCAAGAGACAATTCTGGGAGGAAATGGATGGACAAATGCAAGAAATTCCAAACGGATAGCGAATATTTATAGTAGGAGACTTAAATAATCATGTAGGAAAAAAAAAAAAGTAGAGGATATGAGAAGGTACATGGAGGACATGGTTTTGAGAGAAGAAATGAGATGGGGGAAGCTATCCTTGATTTCACTATGGCATACAATCTAGCTCTAGTAAGCACATACTTTAAGAAGAGAAATGAATATTTAGTAACTTTCAAAAGTGGATCATATATGGGCCAAATAAATTTCTTTCTACTTAGGAAGACAAAACGACCAATATATAAGGACTACAATGTGACACCTAGAGAGAGTTTGACAGTGCAACATAGGTTAATGTTTATGGATATTAACATTAAGAGATAGAAGGGAATGAAATTAATAGGTGTCCAAAAACTAGGTGGTGGAATTTAGAAGCGGATAAATCAATATTATTCAGAAATAAATTGCTAGAAGAAGAAAAGTAGAATGTCAAGAAAGAAGTAAACATTATGTGGAATAAGATGGTTGAGTGCATTAGGAAAGCGGCAAAAGATATATTAGGAATATCTATCAGCGACATACAAAAAGCCATTGACAAGAAATGTGCATATTTCAAAGCCTAGTAAGGGACTAGAAACAATGAAAATCTTAAACAACATAGAATAACAAAAGAATGCTGAGAAAATAGTAAGTGAGGCTAAACTTAAAGCTTATGATGATATTTACAATAGATTGGGGATAAGAGAAGGTGAGAAAGATGTCTTCAAACTCACAAAAATGAGAGAGAAAAAGAGTGAGGACTTAGATTATGTTAGATGCATTAAGAGAGATGACCAGAGGGTAGTACAATGAGATCAATGAAAGGTTAAGATACTATTTTTAGAACTTGTTAGATGACAATCACACTAAGAGCGTAGAGATAGAAGGAACCATGAACTCAGATAACGTCAGAGTCCATAGATGCGTAGGATTAAGATATTTAAAGTAAAAGAAGCTTTAAGAAAGATTAAAACAATAAGGGGCCTTAGACTATACCAATAGAAATTTGAAAGTGTATGAGAAATACCAGGTTATTTTGGTTGACAAAGTTGTTCGACAAGATTGTATGATAAAAAAAATGCCAAACGGATGGAGGAAAAGTATTGTGATAACTATTTATAAAAATAAAGGAAGCACGCAAAGCTGCACTAACTATTGTAGGATAAAATTATGACCATATTCTGAAACTTTGGAAAAGAGTGATTGAGCAAAGACTAAGGCATGAAACGAATGTATCAGAAAATCGGTTTGCTTTCATGTCAAGGAGGTCTACCACTAAAGCCATTTTCCTACTTAGACAATTGATAGAGAAATATTGGGAGGAAGAGGGATCTCCGCATGATCTTTATTGATTTAGAGAAAGCTAATAATAGGGCCTCTAAAGAGTTAATCCGGTAGGTGTTGGGAGAGAAAGGAGTTTTACGAGAATATACTGACATGATTGAGGATGTGTATAACGGAGAAATAACAAATGTGAGGACCACTAGTGGAGAGACAAGTGAGTTCCCAAATAGTGTATAGCTTGCACGAGGGGTCGACATTGAGTCCATACCTTTTCGAATTGATTATGGATGAGTTATGAGGCATTTGTAGTAAGAGATCCCATGGTGCATGTTGTTTCCGGATGACGTGGACAAGACGAGGGAGGGCATAAACACAAAGCTAGATATATGGAGAGTTACTTTAGAATCTAAATGATTTAAAATTAGTTGAACTAAAACAGAGTATATTACTGCAATTTTAGTAACAATAGAGTGGAAATGAGGAATGAGTAAAGATTATTGAGCAAGAAGTTTCCCAAAATGAAAAACCATTTCCGTTATCTTGGGTCGATAATTCATGATAGTGGAGAGATTGAGAAGGATGTTGCCTACAGAATTCAACCAGGGCCAACAAAATGGAGATTTGCCTCTAGAGTTCTATTTGATCCTCGTGTGCTACTTAAACTAAAAGGGAAATTTTACATGCGGACTATTAAGACCAACCATGCTTTGTGGGATTGGGCAGGTAACAAACAACATGTCCATAGGATGAGTGTAGCCCAAATGAGGATGTTGAGATGGATGAGTGGCAAGACAAGGATAGAATTGGAAATGAATACATGTAAAGGAATTTAGGAGTAGCTCCAATAGATAACAAGATTAGGGAAAGTAGACTTAGATGGCTTAGTCATGTGCAATTAAAGGCTCTAAAAGGGCAAGGGGAAGGCCCAAAAGGACATGAGTGGAGATGGTAAGTAAAGACATGGTAACCTATCGTCAAGCTAAAATTATGACCATGATGATGATAATCTTTATGGTGGGCCATACATGATGAATAATTGGATTACACATATACATTGAAATGGGCCCACAAATAGCTTGATGTGGCAATGCGTACATGATGTGCCATTTATGAGGAGTTTGCGTCTCTGATACTCAATGACAGTTGGCTGTGATTTTATTTTATTTTATTTTATTTTTTTGGGGAGGGGGGGGGGGGCTCTAGCAAAGTATGACACCTAACACATGGGCACTTTGGAATTGTACATGTGGCATAGAATAACTCAAATTAAACCAATTAAACTGTGGCAGTGAATCAGTCCCGAAGTCAGATTGGTTGGACAATCTTAACCTCAGATTTGGATGCTTTTTTTTTATTGAGATAGGACCTTTGGATTGTGGTGGTTACACGTCCTTCTCATGTGTGGCACTTGCATACACCATCCTATTGAGAGAATGGAGCATACTTTAAGATGACATGATCAAGAAATCCTGACCGTCTACTCTGGACACAGTAGAGCACATATGGTCAGTATTGTCCTGTATCATCCAATATGGATAGCCTTTGGTGGCAATCAATTCGGCACATCGAAACCAATTTTTAAACCTTGGTTAGGATTGCCCCATTAGGGAGATTCTAGGTGGCGGATCAGTGACCTAAATTGCTGAACCATGGGCCTCACACCTATGGGCTTAGAATCATGACACAATCTCCTTCTTTTTAAATTAACCATGACTTGCATTGCAAATGAAAATCAAACAGCAGCATATAAGGGGTCGTTTGGATAGCATGTAACTTGGCTTAGGATGAGTCGAAGTCGCATCCGACTTCATAGCATGTGGTGTTTGGATGCTTGAAGTCACATGCGACTTCATAGCATCATGAGTCCAAGTTACATCATATTTCCCCCAAAATCTAACATCTCAAAACCCTGAGTTTCAAGTAGCATGCTACTTGATAGCATCCAACAATCAAATTTTTCAAATGCTAGTTTACAAGGGAGATTCGCAACTACCTGCTGATGAAGATGGTTTGTGGCTTTAATGAAGAGGGTTGGTGTAATACCCTAAAAAAAAAAATGAGTAATTTTTGTTCTTTTCTTTTCTGACTTGTCATTTTGGATTACTACCTACCCATCTATGATTTATAATGCTTCATTCTTTTAAAAAGATAAATTATTAACCACATTATACAATTCCCTAGTCACATGAGCATTATCTTATAACTCGTCTACCATCTCTTGAATAAATAAATATTTTTGTTAACTTAAAACAAAGAAGTTGAGTTGGATAAGTGGTTAGTATACTTGACTCCTACCTAGAGGTTGTAGTCCTTGTAGGGTCGAGGCTTCCCTAATGCATAAATGTACTCTTTTTGCCCAAATCATTCAATACTTACCATAAGAGACAAAATCCTAGATTTAAGGGGGGAAAATCATAGATAGGAGAAGATATAAGAATCTTTCACCCAGAAATAGCAAAATGAGAACTCTCTCTTATGTTAGAATGGAAAAGAGAGATTTTCTCTCCTAAATCGACTGGGAACGGATGTGTATAAAAGAAGTAGGCTAAGAGGACGTCCAGGGAAGGCTGGATAGAAGAGAGGAAGAGAGAGAGAGAGAGAGAGAGAGAGAGAGAGGAACAACGTGCAAAAGTAAGCTATTCTCCTTTATTTTATTTTTATTTTTTTCCTTTCTTCCTTCATTATCATTATTTTATTACCCTTGTATTATTTTATTACCCTTGTATGTCATGAACGTCCAATGAGATAAATCTACTTTCAATAGTTGTAGTTCAACCCTAAATTTCAAGCTTGTTGGACGTCCACACTTGGGACAAAATTTGACTGTCCCTAAATCCTTTGAAAATGCCAATTGCTGATCTGTTGGAAATGCCATTTGCTGATGCATGAGATCACAACCTTTAAAATAAATATAGATCATGATGACCAGAAATTGATACTCACTAAGGGAACTGTTGGACGGCCAGATTGGACCATCCAAACGGCTCCAATGGAGGATTGTTTCGGGACCATCAACAAATGCCTTGTTGAGATGGATGACGGTCAGTAATAGGATCAGATTTAGACATTGTTTTGCTACTCAAAAAAAAAAAACCTTTTTGTTGGAACACCATCACACGTTTTAAATCTGTTAACATGGAGGTACTTTTTATGACTGTTGATACTTGGGGGAATGGAACAAATCCGATTTTGAAATCCGACCATCCCTGAACCATTAAGGACATCAGTTTATGATATGTTTTAATACATGATCATGATTTTTGATAATGAAACAAAAACCTTGGATACCCTAGATCAGATGCTCAGAATGGGACCGTTGGATGGTAAGATTTGGACCACCCAAACTAATCCAGTTGGACAGCTAGATTTAGATCATTGATTGTAACATTTACTAAATGTAGGATGATCTAATATGTGCTAATCTGTTACTATCAAAATGGGTCAATTTCTATTGTGTAAAATAAAGGAGAATAGCTTACTTTTGCACGTTGCTCCTCTCTCTCTCTCTCTCTCTCTCTCTCTCTCTCATATCCAGCCTCCCTGGACGTCCTCTTAGCCCACTTCTTTTATACACATCCGTTCCCAGTTGATTTAGGAGAGAAAATCTCTCTTTTCCATTCTAACATGAGAGAGAGTTCTCATTTTGCTATTTCTGGGTGAGAGATCCTTATCTCTTCTCCTATCTATGATTCTTTCCCCCTAAATCTAGGATTTTGTCTCTTATAGTAAGTATTGAATGATTTGGGCAAAAAGAGTACATTTGTGCATTAGGAAGCATCGACCCTACAACCTTTAGGTAGAAGTCAAGTATACTAACCACTCATCCAACTCAACTTCTTTGTTTTAAGTTAACAAAAATATTTAGTTATTCAAGAGATAGTAGACAAGTTATAAGACAATGCTCATGTGACTAGGGAATTGTATAATATGATTAATCATTTATCTTTCTAAAAGAATGAAGCATTATAAATCATAGATTAGTAGGTACTAATCCAAAACTGACAAGTCAGAAAAGAAAAGAAAAAAATTCCTCATTTTTTTTCAGGGTATTACAGTTGGTGGCTTCAATGAAGATGTTAGTAGCCGCCATTAATGGAGCTTGGCTATAAAGAGGAAGCCTTGCAACAGAAAAATCACAATCCCCTTCTTCCTACCAATCTGAGAAGAAGCCCCTCTCCTTACTCCTTCCAATTCGAGAAGAAGCCTCTCTCTCCCTTCCCCCTCCCCTGCGAGCTGGTTTTTCCTTCTTCTTCTTTTTCTTTTTTTTTTTCTTTTTTCTTTTCTGCAACTTCCAACATTTGAAAGGAAGCAGATTAGGGAAATTGGATTGCATACTGAGTTACTCAGGAGGCTCTTATCAGTACTGAGTAAACTTAGTTGGGCCCACTATAAATGTATGTTGTTTATCTTACACCGTCCATCCGTTTTCCAGCTCATTTAAGTGGTTGAAACCAAAATTGAAGCATATCCAAAACTCAGGTGGACCATACCACAAGATACAGTGGGTATAATGATTTCCAGCCGTTGAAACTTTTCTAGGGCCGGCAGTGATGTTTATTTGTCATCCAACCTGTTCATAAGATCACGTAGACATTGATGAAGGGAAAATCAAATATCAGCTTGATCCAAAACTTCCGTGGATCCCAAGAATTTTCAACAGTTGACGGTCAATTCACATTGTTTCCTATGGTGTGGTCCACTTAAGTTTTTTATATGCTTCATTTTTTGCCTCAAGACATAAAATTATCTGTTAAAATGGATGAACTGATAGGATAAAATACATAAATCATGGTGGACCACGCAGAGTTTACACAGTATGCTTGGTGTTTTGGGTGGCTGTCCCTATATTCCATCTAAAATGTATTTAGTTATCTGGGTGGGTGTCCCGTTTATATGCCATCTATACCGTTATATGTCATCTAAAATGTATTTAATTATCTGTTTTGGGTGGCTGTCCGTTGTTTTATATGGGTGGTTGTCCGTTGTTTTATATGGTGTGGCCATCTGATGATTGGATTGGTCTGGTTTTTTACGCATTCCATTATCAAGTGGACTATATTCCACTTTTTATGGTCCATTGGACGATGAAGTTAGCCTAAAAATTAGCCTACGCTACTCAATTTGATGGGCTTGGTAAAATGATATCCATTGAGTCAAGCCAATCCCATCTAAATTGAGTGTTGAGATGTATCCATTGTCGCCACATATAGTAGATGTGAATATAAAGTCATTAACATGTAACTTTACCCAGACATATTTTACAAGTAAAATGTAACCAAGTTACATCTTGCATCCAAACAGGATTGCATGTAACCAAGTATCACCTGTAACTTGGTCACATGTAACTTTCTTACATCTTAAAGAAAGTTACATGCATCCAAACGACCCCTAATGAATACCTACAAACACAATACACAATAAGTAGAACAGGATCCAAAACAGAATCAATAGGAAGCCATTCCAAGTTGAAGGAAATGCAATCCAAGAAACGAATTCTGAAGACACACCCATAAACTGTGACCCACTCCTCCTCAGCAACACTGCTCCCAACAGGCAAGCTGCTCCTCTGCAAGTCCGGCCTTGCCACCTCCCTCGGCGGCGGAAGCGTAATTAAAGCGCCTGGCTGCACCACTCCATCAACTGGCGACCCCTTCCCCTTCTCATCGTGGTCCCCACCACTCCTAGCGGGGGACCACCAATTCAAGCCCACGGGACTCTGCTGAGTCTGTGCACCCCCTGGCGGTGTCCCCGCCACCGCAGCATAAGAAGTGCTCGGCTCGCCTCTGCTTTTCAAAGGGGAGAGCGAGTCCCGGGCCGGTGTCCTCGCCTCCGACTTGAAATCCGGCGACGCGGGGTAGTCACCGATGCCAGACTCGGGTGAGAAATCGGCGCGGTCTTCTAAGGTGAAGACGGGAGGCGGCGGGGGATCCGAGCCGTTGAAATTCTCGCGCCAGAGAGCGGAGACAGCCGCGGCCTGGCCGGGGCTGGTGAACTTACCTCTGTGGGTGGAGATTGGGGATGCAAGATCACGGAAGAACAGCGACTGTCTACCGGATTTGGCGGTCCTCTGCAATGTGGTGCTCATCTTCTCTCTTCCCTCTCCGAGAAAGAAGTAGAAAAGATAGAAACCCTATAAAGAATTCACAAATTTCAGGAAATGGAGATCGATTGAGGTGGGAGGCGAGATTTTGGGAGAGAGATCGGGAGAAATTGAAGAAATCTGAAAGGGAGAGTAATATCTCCTTTTGAAGTGGACGGTTTTTGAATTTTGGGGTAACCCAAAAGAGAGGGAAACCCTAATTTCGCAAAAGAAGAGTAGTGATGCAAAACCCTAGTTCTGGGGATTCCTTTGGAAGGTTAGGATGGTAATTTTCAGTCCGCGCGCCGCGCGCCTATGGTTTCCTTCCCGTCTTGGGAGTTAGTTGATACTCAGCTTATGATGCTTGATACGCAGGCACTCAGAGATTCGACGCGTGGACATATACTAATCAAATTAAACCGTCCAAATTATGGATGGCGCTGTAAAAAATTAATCATACATTTTTATGAACCTATCACGGGTGGGTAATTGTTTTTTGGACGGACGCGGATTAGCTACTGACGGTTTCAGTAGTTATCTCCCTACTGAAGTGACGTTACAAATTCTGTGGCCCCATCATAGTGCATGTGTTGTATCTATACCGTCCATCCATTTAGGAGAGATCATTTTAGGGTATCCCAAAAATTGAAGCAGATCTAAAGATTCAGATGACCTCGTTACAGAAAACAATAGGGACAGTGATGCCTGCTGTTTGAAACCTTCCTAAGGCCCACCATGATGTTTATTTGAGATCCAAAAATATCAGCTTGATCAAAATTTATATGGCCTCTAAGAAGTTTTTACTTAATAATAGGATTTCAATACCAACTGTTTTACGCGGTAAGCTTCCACTTGAGCTTCGTAACCATCTCATTCTTTTGCTCATGCCCCAAAAAGATCTCTAGAAATGGATGGACGGTGTGTATACAACACATACATCATGGTGGCCCCATAAAATTTGATGACGTCACTTCCTAATGAGGCTGTTAGTAGCTAATCGCATCCAGAATGACGGATTTAGGGTAATGATATGGACACCGTGCGCGTGGGCCGCGTGTTTAGCTGATTACAGTTATTGCCCCTTCGATTGATGACCTAATCAGTGGTGATGTTCGGGAACCATCCATCCACGTTGGGGCCAATCAGATTATCAATTTTGTTCGATAACTCTTCATCCTGCATATTGAATAAAAACTTTGGACCTTTGCTTTTGTAGACCCTTGTTGAGTTGAGGGTCCAGATGGTGAGAAATTCGCGAGATCATCCAAAGCTCCAATGGTGCTGCCATTGGGATATGATACATTTCAGAAGTGGTCCATCAATTCAACTATCCAGATTCAGTATATGTGAAGTTTTGTTGGATGGACTATAAGGGCTCACTTATGGACAATCACTCGCAAAGTTAGCATAAGGAGAATTTTCAGTTGGAATTCAAGTTGAAATGACAAGATAAGTGAAACAAGGGAGAGAAATAAGATGTAATAGGATAAGTTCTATCTTATCGAACTCGTCATTTATTATAAAATAAAATAATAATAAAAAATGTGAGACTTGGAAAATATAATCCCAGCCTGGAAATTTATAAAAAAAAATTATTAGGAAAGAAATAACCAGGGAATATTCATTGTTCATTAAGTGGTTAGGATTTTAGGAATAAAGCAGAAAATAAAAGTTCTTAGACTTCCATATTTAATCTTAATAAACCTAAACATTTTCAAAGTTTTTCAAAGGAAGAAAAATATCTCATAACTATGATTGCCTTTATCAATGTTGTTATTTAGTAAATGCTAATGTTAATCCTTCAAATCAAATGGTTTTTTTTTTTTTTAGTCTATCATAAATGAAAGACAGCCACACGTCAGCATCAGAGTGGAGTTATAGGCTAACGCAATCATGGACCCTCCTCACATTTGTGATGGAAGGAAAAGAGAGAAATATGATCTTTCTCTTTCTCATTTCTTCTCTTTAGAAATAATGCTCAAGAGAGTTTGGAACATCCACTGCTCTCTTGGATGGGATTTTGGGATTATATGAGAAGAAGTTATGGTCTTTCAAGGATACATCAATTATTGTATTTTAACACCTATAGGCTTTAGCGTACCCTACCACATCAAAAGTGTACGATCTTACGTTAACCATGAATTCCAGCTGATGAAGTCCCGGCCCTTGTCTCTCTATGGCAATCATCCTTAGCAAACATTTCAGACCAGCCAAAGGTATACATCAATATATAGATCTTAACTATTGGATGTTCATTAAGCTTAACTTAAAATAAATTAGCTGTCAAAACCAAAAGTTAACAGTTGAAAAAAATTGATTAGGCAATAGAAAACCTTTGATGGATTGGCCCGCCTTTTAAACACTGAAAGAACTATCCAAACAATAAGATTAATCCATAAGTAACATCTGAGTTAACCAAATGAATTCCATGTTGAATCATGTGAACCTCAATTGACCAAGATGTATTCATGCACATAGCTACACCTATCTTTGTTGGCTATAAGATAACCTTGTAAAGCAAGGCAAATCCCATGTTCACATAACCTTTCACTTCACACATTCCTAGGCATAGAGATCAATCTAATACATTTATAAGTCAATCTAGTCCATGTATAATCAGTCTTCCCATCTTAGGATTTGCATTAAATGCTACCAATATAAGTGCCCAACATGAGATAAGGCCAATGCACACCAACTTGTTCTTTTACCCAATGGTGGAAGCTTTCTATCGTAACTTGTCGTTAATTTCATTACACAAGATGAAGAAAACATGAATAACTATGTTTACCCTTTAACTTGTCAAATGGTCATAGCTAATAGGGTACTAACATCCATAGCTCATAACTCTTTTTTTTGTAGTGGTTGTCATGTCTATTCTCAAATTCCCAAAATGACAATCAAAGCAATCCCTCTCATTGACCCATTCATATAATAAGATAGTGATGTTCCATATACACTCATAAAAGGTAATGAATGAATACATCATTAATAAGCAAGCCATCAAATAATATAAAATTTTCAAGGCATAGCTCAAAACATATGATACCTCTATACAATCTAAATCGTTGATCATGTCTAACAACCATCTTAACCAAAAGATCAAAGGAGTGATAAAATAATTTCTGTTCTCGTAGTAGGCAGGAAGATCGATAAACATAGCCATTCATCTTTGACTTTATGCAAAAGTCCTTACAATTGAGTATATGTAGATACTACATATCTTGTGGGCCAACACATTCGGGCTTTCAATTGTTTCGATGAATATTAAACAAGACCTTATATTGTCTCAAATATGCTATATGAGCCTGGCTTGATAGGTTAACTACCTACCCATCATCCCTAGGCTTCTTCGCTAGTGTGGCTGAATAGTCCCTCTTTTATTCAGCACTGTTCCCTCGATGTCATTATTCTTGTACTATATGTGGATGGTGTTATAGTTAGCAGTGATAGCTCTCGATTTCTTGATTGATTTATTTCTTCTCCAAGCTTACAATTTGCAGGGAAAGATCATGACATTTTACTTCTTCGGTATGTTGAAGTGACTTAATTTTTTTATGGTCAATTCTTATCTTATCCAAGTATGCCTGTGATTTTATTGACTGTTGAGTAATTGTAAGATCATCTACACCTAATGACCCTTCAACAATCTACTTCAACAGATTTTTCTTTAGTTTATTCATCTTTTTACAAAAATATTTTTTGAAAAGTTAATACTTTTATCGAATATTTAGTTTTTTGCAATAGTCTAATTATAGTGTCTTATAGTGCTCTCTCATACATTATTATTGCTAGGCTTGACATGTCTTATAGTGTCAACACTATCTCAAAACATGCAAAAGCCCATCATAGGAGGCTAGCAGGCCATTAGGTGTACCTTATTTTACTTTAATGATACTTTAGATTATGGTGTCCAGTGGCCCAACAAGCCTTCGATCTACTTACATACTTTTGCATCTTTCTTAACTTTATTCATATTTTCTAGTAGTGCAAAGAAACAAACCACAAGATCTAAATTTAGTGCTAAGGTTAAATATAGATCAACACTCTCTACTAAGGTTGAAATTACTTAGCTCACTTTAATTATCCGAAATGTTGGTGTTTTTTTTATCAGCCTTCCATATTTTGTAATAATATTAGATATCTTCATACAAAGGTGCACTTTATATTTTATGCTCATACTAAAAACATTAATTCGAACTACCATTTCGTATGTAAGAAAGCAACGTTAGAGACTTTAGTAATATCTCTTCAAAAATTAAATGTCGGATATCTTCGTGATACCTAATATGTGATTTGTTTCTTAACACCTCGAAATTTCGGCTCCCATGTGCATCGTGACAGCCGAATTTTCAAAGTTATTTGGAATATATGAGAGTTATACCCCTTATATAATTTTCACACAAACATGCACATTTCACACTATTTGAAAACCATGAGTAAGACGGTAGAACCAAACTTACATATTATTTCATTAACTAAACTAAATCATCAAACCATGTAACCGTCATTCAATCAATCACCATTTTCATAACTATATCTTCCCATTGGGACTTACTACAATTTCAAATACTTAATAAATACTAGAACTATGAATGACTATGCGATCTTGTATTCCACCATCTACTCCCACGAGCTATCATAATCATCTCCTTGAGGCTCAGGCTCTTGAGGATCGTTACCTACATGTTCTAAATTATTTTCTACAAAAACACCGTCAAAAGCGGTATAGTGAATAACTACTTTAAGGTTAGAAATAATAATCGCATAAAAATCATAACAGAACATCAATTACTCTTACTTAATGCAATGCATGATAATGTATGACCCAACGTAGGAATCCTTAAACATGCTGTTAGGGGTTTTGTGACACGCGGCCCATAGTTTTGCCCGACCACGTGAGAAACGGGACGCTCATAGCCTAAATCTACACGTGACAGTGTATAGGAGAAGTAGGACACTCTAGCTTATTCTCAATTCCATACACTCATATGGAGCCACGTGCATGCATGAGTTAACCATTCTTTATTATTATTACCAATTTACACCAAGCCACTTAACGTACAACCAACCTTTGGTACCACCATATCCTTTCTTATGGTTCGTCACTCATCAAAACAGTTGTAACCGACGCATCACATCTTAGGATGGCAACTCGTACTACTAAGGTTCATAACAACCATGCTCAACTATAGTCTTATGGAGATCCTTAAGAACTTGAGGAATAATAATAATAATAGTAAATATAATAATAATAATAATAATAATAATAAATGGATTTAACAACCACTTAATCGGGCGATCTTGATACCACCGCCACAGATCAGGGTGGCCACTTAACTGGACAAGCTAAAAGCACCATCTCAGGTTAGGGCAACTTCTTAACCGGGTGTTCCGATATTCATCACCACAGATCAGGGCCATCTACATATATAAAAGTAATACAACATAATAAGGATCTCCATTAAACAAGCACAACTATTCTTTATATAATATGAAAGGAAAGGTGGTCCTCTTAAAGATGGTTACACAAATCTCATATATGTAACAAGCATTCTATTCCTTATTGGTTCTCTAAGTCCAATGAATGTCCTTATTACCATGGGATGAAAAAAGGGTATCTAAAAGCATTCATACATAGCTTACTAAGGAGAGAATAAAGAAACACATATAAACAAAAGCATATAAGAATCATCAACTTTCAAAACATGAGATTATTAACCCAATCTCAAAGGAGTTATCACCTTATGATCTTCGGCTTATTAGAGATATATGATGATGAAAGAATAGCAAGATGGCACTCCTTCTCTCCTTCCTCTCTCTCTCTCTCTCTCAAATTCGTGGGTGGGGGTCACCTTTGGCTAAGAGAGGCCCTATATATAGAGGTAGGTTTTAGGGAAACTACACCATCTACGGATGAACAGTTGCGGTTTAAAGTAGAAATACATAATCTTTCGAGCCGTTTTGGAAAGTGTACACAACATGCTTTGAGGAGCGATTACACATGTTTGTTAAGTCAAGTATGGGCTACAAAATGGTTGTGATAGATTTTGAAATGAGGCCCACTAAGTGATGAACGGTCCATGAAGATAAAATAGAAAATAATGAGTTCAGAATTAGAAACTTTTGAACGGATGGTTTATTTGACAATCGGACACCTATGGTGAGTTTAGATGGGTCCAATGAGACAGGTAGGGTCCACAAATTGAGGGTTTACAGCCGTTTGATATGTTTTTAGCATAAGAAAAGGTTATAGAGAATCTCTACATAAGGTGGGAGAGACTTTCAATTTTTAGGTGATTCTCTACGTTGATTAGGTAGAAAGGATCCTTGGGATCATTTAGAAACTTTCCTAAGTTCTCATGCGAAGAGGTTTTCCGGATTGAAATATCTAAGTTTTCAACGGTTGGAAGAGAAGAAGAGATTGGGTTGGATTCGCGATGGAATGAGATGAAATTTGATAGAAGTGAGTTTAATTTGTCAGTTTAGAAAGAGAATGAACGGTTCAGATCTTCAAAAAGACTCCCCTCCCCCAAAGGACGACTTGGACGTCCAACAGAGGCAGTGGACACACAACGTATATGTTGTACAAAAAACCTCTGTCGGGCCTGACGTAGGGTCGATCAGCCCAGACAGCGGGTTTGACCACGGTGGGTCCCACTGTGATGTATATATAAAATAAACTCTAACCAACAAGTTGGCAGCGCAGTTTTAGGGGTTGACACAAAAAACAGCCAGACTTGATATCGGATGACCCACTTATAGATCGATTTCTGATTTACCTATTTGTAGGATGATTGGAGGGCTGAAATTCGACGTGTACGGTTAAAATATGCCCAAACACTTAACTTCAAATGACATTTTTATAATTTTTGCAAATATTTGAGTTTAGCGAAATCTAACTCTTCTACGTTATTAATGAGATTATTCTAAGCAACTTTAATAAATGGTACTCTACCTGATCTCATACGAATGACTCATTATTCGAATTTTAATATCAATGGTTGGTATTTAATATAAAAAAATAAAAATAAATTTCAAAAATTTTTAAAATAACTATGATAAATTCTAGGCAGTTGCAGGTTTCCATGCTTCAGACAGGGTCTCTAGTTTTCTTCCCGAGCCAAAGGAGAGTGATAAAGATAAATCCCTTTCAAAGATTTTGAGTACCTCTCTTTCTCCTTAGGATAAGGAGTCATCCAATGGTCGGATGGATGTAACATATGTTTCTTTTCTTATCTATATTTTTTTCTTCTATCATTATAAAATTTTATATAATAACTTAAATAGATTTCCATCTACTTTGTCAGGTTTTGAGTGAGTATTCTAAGCAATCTCTATAGCTACTAAAGTATTTTACTATTTTAAGCCTCTGGCGTTTGATTTTAATGCATCTGTTATTGCATCCATACCCGACCGGCATTTAACAAATTAAAAAATGCAGTAGGTTAGATATACAAACACCGATGGGAGCTACCTCTTGAAAGGTCCCGATCATTCATACGCGCGCACTACTAGTTCTCACAACGTGATTGATTTTTCTTGAAAAAAAAAAAACTAAAATATTTTAATATACATCGTAATATATTCACAACTATACGATCCTGATCCACGGATTCCCTTCTTCCTTCCCACATGAAAGGATAACAATTCAAAGCCCAAGGCTGTGTTTGGATATAAAACTGAATCTAATTGCAAATCATTGCCCACTTTAGTGAACTAAATCATTGCAATCCAATTCAATAGAACATCCAAACACAGCACTAAGCAGCGCAGGAGCCCCGGTCTCCAGGTGCTCCGTCATCCTCCTCGCCAACGTAAGCCGCTAGGTTCATGTACCTATCCTGCTCCTTCCTCTCCCGCCACCTGGCCCGGCATATCACACAGCTCGCCGCCCTCCGCCCCCTACTCCTCTTCCACATCAGCAAGCACTCGTCGTGCAGCGAGTTCCCGCACACCGCGCAAGCCACCAGTCTCTCTTCGTTCCTCATCTGCTCCAGGCAAACGGGACACGTGGAATCATCTGGTGACTCTGTCGTGTGCGGTGGCCCGACGAACCTCCTAGACTCTGAGAATAGCTGGTGGAATCTCTCACGTGCGCGGGGACCGGCGAGCGTGTCAAGGGATACGGACGTGCGGAGTAGGCGGCTGAGCTGGCAGGGACGGAGGGTCTTCCTCCGCAGACACATGTCGTCGAGGGAGAGACCGAGGACACGTAGGAAGACGAAGAGTATGTGCTTGCACGGGGTTGTACGGTCGGGGCACGTGCAAGAAGGGGCGGCGGAGAGGGTGACGGTGTAGACGTTGCCGGTTGCGCCGAGGACGAAGAAATCGGCGTCCGATCGGTGGAGGAGACGTAGACGATGACGGAGGGCTCGGATTATCCGGTCCGCGAAAGGTTGGGTGGGGTTGAACCGGGCGGGAGAGGGCCGGTCGGGTGGAGGCGAACTGGAGGCAGCAGGGTCCATGATCAAAGGTCAGGGGTCCGGTCCTGTCCGGTACCAGCATGCGATTCGATACCGGGAAAATTCCTTTTTGTAGGGGGAGAGAGTGAGAGGGAGGAGTTTTGGGTTTGTATAGATACGTTGAGTGGTGTACAGGACTACGTGAGGGATGGCCGATGGCAGAGGGAAATACTCTGGGTTGGGTTTGGAACCGTTGGATGCCGTCCAAGAGATGATAAGATGATGATTTCGGTTTGTATAGTTGGGGCCCATGGTTTGTCGATATGAACCTCTGGACAATGGATTCCATTGCAGTAGGGAGCGGATTAGGTGCGGGGCCCGCCTTGATCCATGTCGTCTGATCCATGTCGTCTGTATCCATTCGGTCCATTGTAGTAGGGAGCGGATTAGGGAGCTATTTTCTTTTATAAATGCTGGTCCACCTGAGATTTGAATCTGCTTCATTTTTTTTCCTATCTGCTAAAATGACATTGAAAAACGGATGGACCGAGTGGATATAGAGTACGTGAATCAAGGTGGGCCCCATGGTAAGGGCAGCGCCATCTTGGGTGAGGCCCGGGCCTCACCTAATCCGCTCCCGTCATAGTACAAGGTGGGCCACAGTGTTGAAATCAATGGACAACCAAGAGTCTGACTCAACATAAAAGTAAAAGTGTAACCCACCTACGGAGCAGATCATCCTGATTTTGGAGAAGGCTGATCTTCATGGTGAGGCCTACCGATATCATGGTAATGCTATCTTTCAAGCAGGCACGCTGTCCGGAACATTGGTACGCTGCCACAAGTTCTTTATAGACCCATACGATTGAAAGAACCTGGCTATTTGTTAAACAAAAATCAAAGAAAAAAGAAAGAAAGAAAAAAAAAAAAAACTACTGCCATCGAATATCCCTTTCCCCATTTATAAAAGAAAATAGCTCTGATACTCGGAAGAGTGCAGACGATGATAAGCAGGCGATTATGGGTCATTTAGAAATTGCGTAGAAATATAAACCATTCAAATTACCTATCAAATTGTGGAAATCAATTTTCATGCATCATGAACTAAAATTTGTGCTTATTTGAATAGCTTAATAACGAAAAATATCCAATCCGTTATGTTTCAATAAACAAGTGTCTGTAAATGCAATGTTAGGATTATTTGAACGTTGTGATCTTGGGACCTTGACTTGAGGACAGAAAGTCACTTGTTTTACTCAGTCTGATGTGAGTCGTGCGCTCCTCAGTGTTCAATTTGTGTGCCTGTGTATCAATCTTCATACGCCACTGAAGTATCAAAAATAGCTTTCCATCCGAAAAGAAGCCGGGCGCCGAAATGTACCGAGTCAGACCATGCGTGGTGTGAGCCTCGTGTTCAATAAGCCGTAAGCAGAGTCACTCGTTTACTCAGTTAGATGTGAACTCGTGCGTGACTCATGTTCAATCTCTACGTGCCTGCGTATCAAGTTTCGCACACATCTGTTCAATCTCTAAGTGCCTGCGTATCAAGTTTCGCACACATCCGGAGTATCGAAGACTCTCCTCTCCAGCAAATTCTGGGAGCAGTTGTGCACTGAGTGAGATCGTTGGCCATCTCTTT
Source organism: Liriodendron chinense (assembly GCA_003013855.2). Lineage (NCBI taxonomy): Eukaryota > Viridiplantae > Streptophyta > Magnoliopsida > Magnoliales > Magnoliaceae > Liriodendron > Liriodendron chinense. The sequence goes on along the minus strand of ML058461.1, from coordinate 11,348,325 downwards.
GATTTGGGTCCTGCTAGGGCTGTAAATGGGTCAGTGGACCCGATGGGGTACCCGGACCCAACCCATTTAGACCCGACCCAGACCCGACCCATTTGTTAAATGGTACGGGTTTGGGTCCAAGAATAGACCCATTTGTTAAACGGGTTTGGGTCTAGTTTCCTTTATATTAAGCCCGACCCGACCCGACCCGACCCAAACCCATTTAGTAAGTGGGCGGGTTTGGTCTATGTTACAAGGGACCCGTCCAGCCCAGACCCGTCCAAACCCGGTTTTAAGCCTTGTAAAATGCTTGCATACTTGATCCAGACCTGGACCCATTAGACCCGGCCCATTTATAAATGGGTCTGGGTGGATCTCCCTCTACCAGACCCGGACCCATTTATAAATGGGTCTGATGGGCTGACTCGGACCCGACCCGGACCTGCCCATTTAGTAAAAGGGTCTGGGTCTAAAATTTGGACCCAGACCCATTTAGTAAATGGGTCTGGTTTTGGCTAAACCCGCCCCGAACCCGACCATTTACAGCCCTAGGTCCTGCGGCTAGCCTTATGAGCGGCATACCAACGCGTCGCGCGTGCAAAAAGGTAGCCCTCCTCTATTTTGGTAAGCAAAACTTGGCCGTGGCCGTTAAGATCACCTAGCTCAGGCATCGGGCAAGTCCACTCACTAGGTGGGCCACACCATTAAATCATCCAGGGTGTAATGGCTCATTTCGTTGTTTTGATTAATGCTCCATCCAAGGTGGGCTGCATGATTTGGATGACTCAGATGAACCTAACACATGACATGTGTTGTTTCAAAAAACTGGTCAATAGATGAGATAATGTGACCTTCACCGTTGCACGAATTGCTACTTTGAATCTATTGAAATGAGCGGACTTGATCTAGATTGGAAGATTACCTGGGCCATGTGAATCACCAGATAAAACTAAGAGAGGTGACGGGGTCCAGCTGTTAGCCCTTTAATGCTTAAGTCAGGCTAAAGGTTTGAGAAGCATAGAGGTAAATTGCTTGGAGGAGATTGTTTATGCCTTAGTTTATAGGAGTGTCTCCTATATTATAGGATAATCGGAGAGTTGTAGAGGGCATTGAATGTGGGCATTATGCTCGTAATGACCGGCGTGATTTCCGACGGATTGCGTAACTCCCAAAGATGTGTTCAGTTTATTCGGACTTATCCTTGATTTGTTGCGCGCCTTTATGGAGGTTGTGGGCCAGGTTTCCCTAGGAGGGGCTCATTAGCCAGCTCCTTGTTTTTGAGATATTTTGGAGTGTAATCGTTGCTCCTTAGATGACCAATCTGATCTTTAATGCTTGGCTGATGGAACTCACCCGAGCTCCTCACTTCATACGTCATCTTGTATTAGTGACCTTAGGTCGTCCTCGCACTGATAGTCTCAGGTTGGCATCGATTCTTGTCTTTAGCTCTTTTTTTTGTCATGATCGGTCATTTAGTGTCCGACATTGGTGCATGAGCTTGATGGCTTATACCTGAGCCCATGGAGCTATGGGCTTTCCTCGTGGCTTGAGATCAGTTTGGCTTTACCCACAACAACATGTATCAACATGAGATGAGAAGTATAGATGAGCAGGCCATTGTTTTCATAGTCGATTAAGTTACAACACACCATCTGCCGCTCACTGGCACGCTTGTAGGAGGATCCCAATTTGTTAAAAAACAGCGGCATGCATGTAGAAGGATCCCAAATTGTTAAAAAACAGTGGACACCACGCTGATTTAATGATCAGAGCCAAACCCAAATAGTCCATATATGAATGGGTGAAATCAGATGGTCAAGATCATCCGACCAGCATGATTTGGGGCTGCGCACTATCTGCAGCTGGCCATGGTTTCGTGAATTGACGTACATGCATGCCACTAGCAAGAGAGCGCGACGATCCATCGCAAAGTGCCTTGGCTAATTCCCAACCTCCACAGTCCACACGTGCCAATGTCGCACATATACCTGAGATCTTAACTGTTCATAAGGTAGTTCGCATTTGGCAGTTGTCCGAAAATTATGCTAAATACAGCTCACGTTTTCGGCCCATTGAATCTTCGATCCGGTTCTTTTTTTTTTCAGGTGTCCCAAAATGAGCTAACAAAACTGATGAACTGATGGATTTCTCACAAACATTACGGTGGGCCCCACTTAGGTTACCCGTGCAGGAACTTCCTGCGAAAGCCCATTGCAGTAAATCCATGTACCAACCGTAGGGTCTTGCTAGATGATTGGCCTTGGAACTTCCACACACGGGCTTGGGTGGGGGCTGATTGGGTACTACGCCCACCAGTACTTAGCCAGTGAGAATGGCTCGGTGGGCCCAAAAAGAGGCAGATCGAACCACACCACATGTAGTAGTGTGGATTTATGAAAACTTTTCGGGACACAGTAGTTTTGAATCAAGCTGATGTTTATACTTTCCCTTGGCACAGGTCTCTGTAACCTTATGAGCAGGCTAGATGACAAAATAAACACCACAGTAGGCCATAAAAAATTTTCAAAGGTAAGAGCCCACTGTTTCACATGGTATGGTCCACTTGAACCTTTAATTTGCCTCCTTATGGGCTCACGCGCTAAAATGATCTATCAAAATAGATGGACAGCGTGGATAAAATATACAGACCACGGATGCCCCATAGAGCCACTATCATCACCGTCCATCTCTAGCTAGGGCCCACTGTGATGTACGGGTTTTATATCTACCCTTTCCATCCATTTTGAAAACTAGGGAATGATCTCACAAATAACGCATATACAAATCCTAGGTGGACTATAACACATGCAACAGTAATATCAAATATTAAAAACTTCTGGTGGGCCACAAAAGTTTTGGATCAAGCTAATATATGTTGGGTCTCTTCAACCAGGTCCTTGTGATCTTATCAAGAGATGGGAAGGAAAATAAACATTCCAGTGGCCCTATGAAGTTTTTAATGGTGGGAATTCAGTCACCACTATTTCTTGTGGTATGGTCCACCTAAGATTTGGATTTGTTTTATTTTTGGAATGATGTCATAAAATGAGCTTTCAAGATGGATGGACAGTGCGGATGTAAGGCAAATAAATCACAGTGGGCTCCGCAATTTGGGATGGATCCGGCGATCCACACAAACCGCGCTTGTCCTGGCGGGGGAGTACCCAATCCGCGCCATGCTTGGGTAAAGTAGGATTCGAATGGGCCCACTCATGCGAGGAGTAATCACATTCTAATAAAGGGAAGTTGTTTGATGCACTGGCTGCCTGTGACGCTTGATACGCAGGCATTTAGAAATGGTACACGTGGCAAATATTATGTCAAAACGAACCGACATGGCAGATAATCTAAAAGTTAGAGAACTGAACCATCCTTACCAGATACTTGTTTCTTGGAATAAGAACATGGATAGTTTTCGATTTTAATCGTCCAATAAGTGTCCAGTAATATAACATTCAGATAACAAAAATAGAGTGATTTTTGGTTCATAGTACGGTTATTAGTACCTGAACTGGCTTAAAATGGTTGATTTAATTTTTTGCCATGTACGCAATATCTCACTAATTTCAAGCTGCCTGTGTATCCTTTGTCACACTCCTCCAGAGTATCAAAACAATTTCTATCATAGTAAAACAGAGATTATTCATCTCAAGCTCCCTCCCTCCCTCCCTCCCTCGAAAATGCTCGATTCGTGGCGAAATCCTTCTCAACGCCCCAAAAGCGTAACTCTCTCTCTCTCTCTCTCTCTCTCTCTCTAAAACGTAATCTCTCTTTCTACTTCCATTTGAATGAATATCTCAGAGAATCTAAATTCCATTGCCTTTCGTTTTATTATGCCTCTCTCTCCTTTCGATATACCAGCAGCAACAACAGAAGAGTCAAGAGCCATGGTTTGCAGTGAGCATAAAGCCCCAGAACATGATACCAGGTCTCATAATCGGTTTCCTTCTTGGGTTTTTGATAGATTTATCAGCACCCCACAAACGCAACACAAACAAGTCTTTTTCCAATTCGAAGAGGCAGCAACGGCTGATTTCAGATGGCTGCGATGAAGAGCTCAAAATGGTATCTGTGTTTGTCCTCAAACCCTGTATAAAGTTTAGAAATTTGAAGTGGGGTGCTCTTCTTTTGATTGTTCTTGCTAAATGAGAATCGTTATGTGTGTGTATTTTAAATCTTTGTTGCAGTCTATGTAGAGTGAAAGTTTGTACTGATTTGATAAAAATATGATGTTGGATCAATGCTTCGGCCAGAAAAAAACTGTTCATGTGGGCCTACCTTTTGGCAATCCAGGTGTTCGTATGGTGGCTGCATAATGGATGGTTGTTGGGGTCCTTGGGGAGGGATAATGTCCTCCCCTTTAATAATTTAGAAGTAGGAAGATGGTTATTTCTAATGTATGTATCCTTTGCGAGAGCTACACAAAAGAGGGGCAAACAGCCACCCAGACTAATTACAACCCCCCCACCCCACCAAAAAAAAAGAAAAGAAAAGCACGAAGCCCATTTGATAACCAGGCCTCTTGCTTTCAAGACAACCCACCCAAGAGACTGGCTCAAATTCCTAAAGCATCTCCCCCAAGAGGCAGAGCCACCAAATATCTTTTGAATCCTTTCTAAGATCCACCCCGTGCCAGGACAAAAAGAATAAGTCAATGGAGCTCGGACAAGCCCAACTGATATGGATGAAGGATAGGATGCTATTCCACAAGAAAGTTGCCATCGAACACAGTGAAGAAAAAGGTGGGCAATTGACTCCAAATTAGCTACATTGACTTGGAGATCTATTGGAGATCTTTAAATTAATTGGCGCGGATTGGGTGATGCCAAGGACTATTCAAGATCTCTTTTTGATATGGCAGGGACCTCCAAAGCAAAAAAGGAGAAAGTCCCTTTGGAGTTTGTCTTTGCTTGCGACTCTTTGGTTGATATGTAAGGGATATAACAACAGGACATTCTGTAACAAAATTGATTTGTGCAAGATGACATTTGAAACAGCTAGAAATAGGATTGTAAGTTGGGCTTTGGGACTCAAGGTCTTTAGTGTGTGTAATTGGAGTCTATTGATGTATTCAAGGGGGATGGTGCAAGTGTTCTTACTGCCAGATCTCTCATCATGAGCTCCTTTTGTTTGGCCTTGCTTTTTAACTGTTGCCATCAGAAAAAAAAAAAGAGAGGAAGAGAAGGTGGCAAAATTCTTGATTTTTTGTTGTTGTTTTCTTTCTTGTAATTTGATCTGATAATGTTGGATTGAGGAAAACTGAAGCCTGGAGCACCTTAAGCTTGCTTGATGATGATGATCATGTGAAAAAAGAAAAGGAAAAAGAACTTATTGCTATTTTTCACAAAAAAGTCGTCTGATTTCCCAATGGTGTTGTGAATTATAGGTTTTGGTTGTTAGACAAGACCTGAAGATGGGAGCTGGGAAAATTGCATCTCAATGTGCTCGTAAGATGCATTCTCTTATGTCAATCAGTGTATCAGTGTATTTTTTGTTATTTCGTGCTATTTCATGTCCCTTTAGTTCATTTCTTTTAAATGTGTAGTGGGTTGGCACTTTATTGAATCACACCTAGCTGAACTAATCATATTCTTACATTTAAGTGCTGGCTCTAGATCTTACTCCTCAATAGAACATTTCTCAAAGTCGTAACTTGCAATTTTTATTTGTCACTACTAACTTTCAGGCCTAGCTAGACATACGTTTTCTTTTATCAGTGTTGGGACCTTGTACATCTTGATTATTATCTCATTTCTTACTTCTTGAAAGGTATCTAATTCCTTATAATTTATTTTAATCATCTGAAATGACAGATGCAGCCACTGGCATGTATTCGGAATTGATACAAAGGTAATCTGCCCTAATTGCCTAGTATGATCTCTGTTTTGAGTTATAGCATCTCTTTGGATTCTAATTCATTTGTCATGTATATATAATCTTTATGATCTTCTGTGCTGAAGACAGCATATATGCATGTTTCATTCTTAATCAATATCTAAACTTGTGATTGTCTGCACAATTTAGTTTTCCGTCCTTAATCTATAGCGCCATGCATGGTTTACTTTCTTGTGGATTTTCGGGTTTTATTTCTACAGTGGAGGCCTAGGTGGTGCCGTGGTGGTTGTGGACATTGGACGCCTTGAAAGTGAAACTGATTTCTGTGGAATCCTACTTATCCTCGTTGTAGGAAAAAAACGAGAGGAGACAAGTAGTGTAGAATACGTTCTCCTTTTACAAGATATCATGGAAATTGATGTCACCCGAAAAAGGTGTTAAATTGTTGGAGGCTGCGAAAGGAAGCAGGCCTACTTACACCATCTTGCTTTGGTTTGTTTTCTAAGACTTTCCATGGAAAATCACACTCCATAATGAACAACAGAATTACTGTTTGAATCCAGTTTTCCATTCCAAATGAATCCTTGTTCATTTTCCAGATCCCTCTTTTAGTTTTCCTCCATCCGAACACAACCTTAGACTCTTTTGGGCTTGTTTTAAATCTTAAGTTGTGGCGACATTGAGAGTATTTTCTTGGAACAGTTTGGAGATAGATTTACCTGCTAGTTGATGTATATTTCTACACATAGTAATGCTTAATTGCTACAAGAGGTGTTGAAAACTGCTACCTCTTGGTTTTGATCATTTATTAAAGAAGGAGACTATTGAAGGATATGTGAAATATACATTGAAGGTAGCAATCCAGTAAATCAATTCGATAAGGGCCTGTTTGTTTTCCCATTACCATAGTCATGCAAAAGAAATGAGCAATGATTACAAATTACTTGTGTTCTGACAACAACTGTATTTGACCGTAATGATGACAATTTTATATTGTTTGATTTATCCATTACATTCTTGCAATGTCAAATCATCATCAAAATAAACTAATGTTGCTGTTTTGGTGGAGATTTTTACAGTAATGACATGAAAAAATGCAATTATTATAAATTACTTGTCTGCTGAATATATTTGCATTTGACTGCCCATTTTTGTGTTTGGTTTGGCAGTGGTAAAATAGATGATGACACAATTACTTTACTAGGGAAATGGGCAAAACAAATAAATCCTAAAGTAGTTTCCTTCTAAGCAACCATTTTATTGCTCAAGCATAGTTACAAATAGGAACTAGGACAAGAATAAAGCAAAAAATCTAAATAATGAAACTGGAATGCTCAATGCACAATGAGGCTATTGAAAACCCACTAATTGGCATTTGATTAGATGCCTATAATCCAATTCAGGTTATCTGCTTGTCTCTTCTGAATCAGTAACTTTTGATCCATGCATCTGATGACATTATCCTAGTCACCTTCAACACCAATATCACTAGAAAAATGCTAGTATTCAACATTTTGCCAGACCTTTTGCAATAGCGTAGCTTCAATATTGATGTAGGATGACTAGTGCAGTTGGTTATCGAAGGCCAATCCCAGGTAGTGGATTTCAGCTGGATACAGTTAGCTTGGCATATAGGTGCAGACACTGTCCATATGCCTGTTTTGATTGACGAATGGTGAAGAATGCCTTTACAACATTCGGATAATGGAATTTTAGTCCAAAAATACTCTTCTGATCGAATGCGTACTATTCTTGTGTATAGCATTCATAATTCAAAAATGGTGCACTCATTTTTAGGTGATTATGGTAAAGGGGAATGAGGGGTGGTACTATGGTAGGTGATAGCATTTTATTCAGAATGGTTTGCCTCATTTTTCTTGAAGGGGAATTGGCATTTGATTAGATGTCTATAATCCAATTCAGGTTATCTGCTTGTCTCTTCTGAATCAGTAACTTTTGATCCATGCATCTGATGACATTATCCTAGTCACCTTCAACACCAATATCACTAGAAAAATGCTAGTATTCAACATTTTGCCAGACCTTTTGCAATAGCGTAGCTTCAATATTGATGTAGGATGACTAGTGCAGTTGGTTATCGAAGGCCAATCCCAGGTAGTGGATTTCAGCTGGATATCAGTAGCTGGCATATAGGCAGACACTTCCATATGCTGTTTTGATTGGAACGAATGGTGGAAGATCCTTTAAAATTCGGTAATGGAATTTTAGTCCAAAATACTTTCTGAATGAATGCGTACTATTCTTGTGATAGCATTCATAATTCAAAATGGTTGCCTCATTTTTAGGTGATTATGGTAAAAGGGGAAATGAGGGGTGATATCTGAAAGGTAATAAATGAAAAATGGTAGGGTCATGATTGATGCATCCCTACTATATTTTGGACTGTGATCTTGGATTGTAGGAATCCGGATTGCATGGCACCCTCCTTTTTTGGAAATCCACTAATAATGAAACTGGAATGCTTAATGCACAATGAGGCCATTGAAAATCCACTAATTGGCATTTGATTAGATGTCTATAATCCAATTCAGGTTATCTGCTTGTCTCTTCTGAATCAGTAACTTTTGATCCATGCATCTGATGACATTATCCTAGTCACCTTCAACACCAATATCACTAGAAAAATGCTAGTATTCAACATTTTGCCAGACCTTTTGCAATAGCGTAGCTTCAATATTGATGTAGGATGACTAGTGCAGTTGGTTATCGAAGGCCAATCCCAGGTAGTGGATTTCAGCTGGATATCAGTAGCTGGCATATAGGCAGACACTTCCATATGCTGTTTTGATTGGAACGAATGGTGGAAGATCCTTTAAAATTCGGTAATGGAATTTTAGTCCAAAATACTTTCTGAATGAATGCGTACTATTCTTGTGATAGCATTCATAATTCAAAATGGTTGCCTCATTTATAGGTGATTATGGTAAGAGGGGAAATGAGGGGTGATATCTGAAAGGATAATAAATGAAAAATGGTAGGGTCATGATCGATGCATCCCATTTATATTTTGGACTGTGATCTTGGGTTGTAGGAATCCGGATTGCATGGCACCCTCTTTTTTTGGAAATCCACTAATATATGCACTACAATCTACAATACAAAGCATGGCTATTTAAAGCTGAAAAAGTGTAGTTTGATGGGAAACAAGAGCTTATTAGGGCATGTTTGGAGGTTTCCAGAACGAAAATGAAATTGGATGTGGCCTGGCCCCTTCGCATTTTGCAGAATTGGAGTCATTTGGTGCATCTTATGAAATGTGGATGCTAGGATACACTAAACACTCCCATACTGCAGAGTAGGCCCATAAATGACTACGTGATGCTACCAATCGGGGCATTACTCATTTTATTCAGGGCCATGAACAGCTCAATCCTCATATGGTGGGCGCTTTAGATGGGGCCTTAACCTCTAAGGTAATTCCTTGTTTTGTTGAAGATATTTTCTTCCCCTAGATCAGTTATGCTTGAAATGAATTACTTTTTCTTAATCAAAGAGTTTCGGTGTGCACGTTATGCACGTTTATGAACCAAAAAACCCATATTGTCATTCAAAATTTCTCGTTGGAGTTGTTTGAATGATTGAAGTCATTTTGGTCTTTTATTTGAGAGAATCATTGCTTATTTAAGTTGTTCCATCCTTATTGATTCTCCTTGATTGAGATAATGATCAGAGAAGAACGACCCATCATAACTTGTTATTCTGTGTATCTGTTTCAGCCAGCGATCCCTACTGAGACAATGGGAGCAATGTGGCCAGCCTAAAATAGTTGTTACATGCAAGAATCAACAAGAAATGTAGGCATCTCATCTTTTTAGCATGAATTGTTGGTCATATCTTTTCTCATTAAGATGCAAATGGTTAGCGACTATAATGTTTGTTTCTCTTTGACTATCTCTTCAACATTCATTGGTGTGCTGATGGACGCATTTCTGTTTGAGAACTTATAGGAACAAGTTAAAGGAAGCAGCCAATAGCATTGGCCTTCCAACTTTTGTTGTTGCGGATGCGGGGCGTACACAGGTATCCCTTTGTCTTCTTAATATGATATTATTTGCTTCAATTGTGATGGGGTTTTCTTTGTAATATCTTATCTGGACCTGCTTATGATGAAGCTTGTGCTAGAAGTGAAGAGGAACTATAATGTCTTCAAGCCTCCAGTCCATATGAGTGCGCCTAATGATTCTGTGATCCACATCATTGGTAGATGGCCTAACCACGGATTATGCCCCAAAATTCCTGGATTGGAAGATCCTTGTCTTCCAATCTTCTACTCTCTTTTTACCCCCTGGCTTATTGCTGTATATTTTTCTCAACTGTCTATTTGGAGACCATTGATAGAAGGGCTAGGAGCTTCCAATATGGGGGACTTTTGGTACCCCCACTGTGGGGCCCATCTGATCAATGGTCTGGTTCAGTGAACCATGGGCCTTGCTTATATGCTCTGCGTGCATCAGGATGCCATATGCAGCAGGACCCTATAATTCCTCATGAATGAGTGTATTGAGAAAGAAGAATCTGAGATGAGTGGGATCAACTGTAATTGAACACTCACAGGAAAAAAGAAGAAGGGGTTTTACAAACAGAAAACATCATCATCATCATCATCATCATCATCATCGCTTATCCCAACTAATTGGGTTAGCTACATGAATCCTTTTGCCACCATTCCACTCTATCAAGGGCCTTAACTTCAGCTATCCCATAGGTCATCAAGTCTTTTCTTACTACCTCCTCCCACGCCCTAAAATTTGAAATATGTAATGCAAAAAGTTATATATAGATATATAGGTAATTGTAATACAGACACATATGAATAATCATGCAATATATATTGGATTTGCATATTACTTGAAAAAGGTATTTAGGTAGATTTTGTTTTCGTAAATGGTAAATGTAGGTTGGCAGGTCTTGCAAACAAGCGAGATCTGGCAAATGTGCCAACCTGGCTGGTGTGTGACATGCGAGCCATGCATGATTCATGCCTCTCCGTGCTGATAACCTGGTAAAAAAATTGGCAAATCCATTCAATAGGTGGGAGTGTAGGACATGAATGTTGAATCTGCGCTGTTGGCAAGTTCATTTAACTCTCAACAATTCCATACATTTTGTGGCCGACTAATGATGCACTTGCCTGATTCCTCCACCAGGTAATCTTCATATGATTATCCCATATTATGCGTGTCTCAGATGTAACATGTGTGCCAGGTTAGCACCGCACATATTCAGCTTTTAAAGGTGCATGTTGAGAGGGTGCCTGGGGGGTTAATGTAATTACATACCATCCTGTAAAAGTTGGTCTATTTTATCACAAAAAAAAAAAGGATATAGAAATATAATTATGTAAATAATAGCTGCAAACAACAAATAAAAGATAAAATAATATTTTTTCCTAATGCATTCATTGCATGGCATGGCACACTATCTGATATGGCACTTCCCAAAAACTAAGGTATCCTTGTTACATAGATGCACATGCTTATTTAGGCATTTCCTTATACCAAGCAAATTGTTTGAAATCATGGTTGTTTGTATCTTCCATAGGTTATGGCTGGGTCGAAGACAGTTCTTGCCATTGGACCAGGTATGGTTCCTTCTTGGTGATACTTACCTGTATATACCATGCCGTTATATGTCGTTTTATACCAATACATTTTCTATTGCCATTGAGTTTCATTTGAGTTTGAAACCTTCCCCATGGAGCAAAACATCATTCAACTTCTCCAAGGGGGTGTATTCAATAGGTCTTTTAGACACCAGCGATAAGATCTTCATCTTGGAACTATAACTTTCTATCCCAAGAGTGGAACTACTGGCCTTAAATGAAAGGGGAAATGATCAACGATAATTCTCTGATCTTTATATACGAGTATGCAATGAATATTTGTTTGTTTATTTACTGAACCACTGAATTGCTGCAAACTACTTTTTATTGTGTTAACTAAAAAAAATTGGCCACATATGAGCATCTTGATGGGATGCATTAAATCCAAATCACAAGTGGCGAAGAAAAGCAGGAAAACCTTTTTTTTTTTTAAGGGTAAAAAGCAAGGAAACTAAAGGTGAACATTCTTAAAAGCAAGATGTTGGGCATTGGTATCTCTAAGGAGGGGGTGGAAAAGCTGGTGAAGGTGTTTGGTTGTCATGCTGGGCCATTTCTTTCTTCATATCTAGGCATTCTTTTATGTGTTGGAAGGCTCGCGAAGCATTTGTGGGACAAAGTAATTGAAAGAGTAGATGAAATTATCAAGGGAGAAAAAATGGCATCTCTCTTTGGGAGGAAGATTGACGTTATTATAGAAGCATTGTCGAATTTGCAGCTTTACTTTGTCCCTTTTAGGTGTCCGAAGGCTGTCTTGGATAGGCTGGAGAGTCTAAGGTGTAACTTTCTGTGGCAAGGTGTAGAAGAGAAACAAAAGTTCCATTTTTTAAAGTGGGTTGAGGTGTGTAAGCCTTATAGGAAGGGGGGGGGGAGCAGGTACAAGGAACCTAGAGGTTATGAACTCAACACTGTTAGGCAAATGGTTATAGAGATTTGGTACTAAAAGGGTTGTTTATGAAGAGAGGTGATAGCGAGGAAACATCGTGTGAAGGAGGGGTGGTGGTGGACAAAAGATTCTTCTGCATATAGGGCTTTGGCGGTTTGGCAGTTACTAGGATAGGGGCTAAGTTTAATGAGGGGTATTGGATTCACGTTAGGAGATGGGGAGAGGATTCACATTTGGGAGGATGTCTAGATGGGAGAGAGGGTGCTGTGTGATGACTTCCCAAGGCTAGAAGGTTATCCCGGAAGCAAACATTCCCATTGATAGTTGCTTTTCAGTTTCAGGTAATGGGGTGGTGGGGTCTCCTTAATGTAGGAGGAATTTGTTGGAGGGAGAAGCAGACGATCTCATTCGGCTTTTGGAGTGGCTTCACAATCTCTATCCATCTTTGGGAGATACGATGCGTTGGTATGGAATAAAGAAAAGCTCAGTTGGTTCTCGGTTAGCTCTTTCTACAGTTCTCGGGCTATCATCTGGAGAGTACAAAGGTCACACTGCTTTCATATTGCACTACGTACCCCCTAAGGTAGCATCTCTTGCGTGGCTAGTGGGAATAAGGTGCTCACAGTTGATAATCTTCGGAAGAGGAAGACAGCGATCCTCAGTATTTGCATGATGTATATGCAGAATGCGGTGTCGGTTGATCATCTCTTTATCCACCATCCCTTTTCTAGAGTAATGTGGGAGAGGTTCTTGGTGATCTTTGACGTGTCGTGAGTGATACTAGGATCCATTGAGAGCCTTGTTCTGTCCTCGCATGGGGGTGGTGTTGGGAAGGAAGGCAGGATGATCTGGAGATTTTCCTTGTTTGCAGGCATTCGGGCATTGTGGGGAGTAAGGAGTAATCAGTGCTTTTGTAATCTCAGGGGCTGGTTTTGGAGTTTTTTAGTAGGGAAAAATTGGATGTAATGGGCTGGGCCTCTAATATATAGGCTCTTGCCAAGTGTCCCCTCTCGTCTTTGTCTTGGTCTACCTTGTAATTTGCCTTAAATTTTTCTTTGGCTTTCTTTTTCTTTTATAATAAAATTGTTAATTTCAAAAAAAGAACAAAAAAAGAAAAAAGAAAAAATAAGGAAAACTGAAGCCTGCATGAGAAGGATTGTGTTTGCTTTGTTGCTCAAAACTGAGATCATACTGTGTATGCGGCAGTATGCTCACCAATTGCCGCTCAAAACTGAGACCACACTGTGCACGAGACGGAATAATCACCAAACACGATTTGGTGGCATTCTCATTCGTAACCTTAAATGTAGATACAAGCCTTCTTTTGGCACTGTGCATGCGACAGAATAATCACCAAACACGATTTGGTGGCATTCTCATTCGTAACCTTAAATGTAGATACAAGCCTTCTTTTGGTGCTGTTGCATGCATTGTTCTTTTCATGCCAGATGATGAGGTTCTCTTCCCAACTCGAATCAGACAGCAGTTCAAATCTAAGCTTCTAATACTTTGAAAGCCGAAACCCCATAGATATTTTCTTGACCCATGGTGACATGTTATTTGTTATTCATTATTATTATTTTTTGAAACGATGATAACAGAATTTATTAAAAGAAAAGGCCAAAGGCCAAAGCAAAGGAGTGAGAAAACAAGAAATTAGTGCTAGAAACAAGAAATGATGAAACCCTGTATATGAATGCTAGAAACAAGAAATTAGTGCCTCAAACATATCAAGTGTGAGCAAACAAGAAAGTGCAAAAAGGTGAATGAGAGAAGTACTTAAGAAAAATGATAAGGTTGGTAACTGCAACTATACAAGTCACTGTTAAAATCCGTTGATCTACTTGGATAAACCAAACTTCTGGCTTGGGTCCAACTAGTAGTTTTGAACTATCATAATTATGAACCCGTATTAAGGAGTATGATTTGCTGGTATCCTTTATTTTTAGAGGGGTTTTGCTAACCCTACATGTGTGTGTAGCCCAGCTAATCTACACCAGCAGACTTACCAATATGGCATGTGTAGGTATACTATACCTCCATCAGTGGTCCTGTCCTTCTTGATGCCTTGGCCAAAAATCAGGCTGATCCAATGATTGGGTGGCCACAGTCCATGGAACAAATTGTTGGTTAAAATGAGTCTTTTTTTTTTTTTCTAGCTGACCATTTGTCTCAGACATGTGGCCCACCTAACAATCTGAACTGCCTATTTTTTGGCCAGGGTATCTATGCAATGGGACCCATCTGATGGATGGCTAGGATCAGACACATCTGCCGTCATGTGGATTGATTGGTGCAACACACACGTGTGGGGTTACCAAACCTCATTTACTGGGCGGATGCCTTGAGCTTTTTAAAAATTCTCTTGAAGAATAATCTTGCACTACATGTTTGCAAGCAGGTAGAAAGGCATCCGTGGATTCGGTGACAGGGAAACTGCGCCTTCTATGATGGCATATCCGCTAACGTGGGTTAGTTGACTTAACCTCTCTTGACAATATTTAGTAATAGTGTTTTTCCCCCTTCTATAAGCATCTAATAACATAATCCTCATGTGAAAATTTTATTTTATTTCTCCCACCTTATTCTGGTGGATATTTCTTTTCTCTCTATTGCTTTTTTTCCCTAAAAAAATCATTTTGTGGATTATTTGTGTGAACTTCATGAAAAATCTGACACTCAAAAGGGGCAATACAAGGACTGCTTGATAGATGGATTGCCCCAGCCTTACTATCAATGGAAATAGTAATCTTGCAGCATTCTAATGCAATTGACATTTGAATCCCATCTCTGATATGCATAAGTGCATCGGTTAGCTGCCAGCCAACCCAAGAAACGAATCATAAAGTAATAAATTTGGCAATAGGAGAACAGAAATAAGGATATCACAATATATCCAACCTACATTGCATTTTTGCAGTCTAAGATCTTATCTGTTATTTTTTATTTTATTTTCTTATTTCGAGTAGTTTTACTTGGTCCGAATATAGAACAACAATCTTGCATTTGTTGGTAACTCTTCAGAAAGGTGCTGAACGGGGCTCCGTAATTTTAGTTCTATCAATGGATTCTTCTAAGGCAGGGGAAATGCATTGACAATCCCATGATCTTTTGATTATGTCTGCACTCTCCTTGAGCTCAACAAGACTATAAAGTCCGTTTCTCCTTTCAGCCATTCTTTTCCATCCCTTCCATCGAAACAGCAAGCCTCACTCCCTGAAAAGAACAATGTATAAAGCATTAGTGAAAATAGAAATCAATCAATTTATAGTTGAAATTTTGGACAAAATTTTGGTTGTATCTGTGGATTGGAATGTAATGCATCATAACTTTTTTAGTTCAGATAAAGAAGACCTTGACTCTTTCACTTTCAATGGAACTTTCATTAAATCTTTTTAATAAAAACCAGTACTTACTAATTAGGGCCTGTTTGGTTGCCGGGGAATAAAATTCCCTGGTGTTTATGTTTCCTGGGGAAACTGGGAAAGGGTAAATATATTCCCGAAGGTCCATCTTTGTTGTATTAGAAAAGTGCCAGTCATTGGTCTAGGCGATCCATCACGTGGTGCCCACCTCTATTGCCCCTTGCCTCTTGAAAAGTCACTTTGATCATATCATCCCAACCATCTAATTAACTATTAGGAAACGGATAATCCATATTATTATATTAAAAACTGTCTAATCATTGTGCATCATGTGAGGACCACAATTGAGTGCCCTTCCCACCCAAACTCTCTTTGGTGTAATGATCTTAGTCATCAAATCAATGGATGGGAAATGAACGGTCCATATTTATAATAATAGAAAAAGGTCTAATCAGTTATGTAGACCACCTATTATGTGGGGCCCAATGTTGTCAAAATCGTTATCGTATCGCAAATCGTAGTAGGGGTTGAATCGTATCAAATCGTAAATCGTAAGATTTTTTTTATAATTTCTTAAAATTTTGAAAAAAATAAAAAATATAAATAAATCACAGTTTTTTTTTATTATAAAAAAACTCATCAATATTCCTTTTGCCATCAATGTGCACCAAGTAATATCATGTCATGATAGTGTTAAAGAATTCTTATTCCTTTTCTTTTTGTCTTTCAAGAATTTCCCCTTAAAAAAATACAAGGGTCTTTTAATAATTTATGTTCTTATTACCCTTCTTCAATGTATAATCATGGTAAAAAAGTAGCATTTGATACTGTACACCGAAATAAAGAAGATATTTTGATTTCTAAACATCATTCCACAATGTATGTAAGTCAGCATGATTGTAACCATCCATAAAAGCATTACTAGGTAAGTCATACATCAATTTGGTATTTCGACCAATTAAGAAGTAAGAAATTACAAAAAAGCTACATAATTTAACATTGAAGAGAATATATATCATTTAATCTCTTATAAAGAACAAATAAAATAATTTACTTTTTCTAAACGATTGTTAAAGCCTCCACCAATTTTAAAAAAAAAAAAAAAACATAAAAAGAAAGCCAAGTGAAGCTTAAAATAGAAGAGAACAAGTATAATTTGAATCGTAAATCGGGATTTGAATTGTAAAGCGTAGGATTCAAATCATAGAATCGTAAGATTCACATAAAAAGGGATTCAAGGTTGGGATTCAAATCATTTTGCTTAAGATTCAACTAAAATCGTATATCGTAAATCGTAAATCGTAAGATTTTGACAACACTAGTGGGGCCCACCTTTTAAGCTTGGAGAAGAGTAGGAGAGAATTGCTTTAGAGTGGTCTAAGAAAGGTGTAGAGAGAAGGGCGTAGAGAGAAGGATGGGGTGCTAATTTGTTTTACAAGTTTTCGTAGCTCTCCCCAAGAAAATGGGGCCCTTAAGAGTCAGATTGTGTTGATTTCTGAATGGATGGTGTCCTCCCCAAGATCAAGGGCTGTAATTTGGATTTCTTAGCTGTTTAGCTGGGTTGCTGTCTTGGCGTCCTTGCCTCTCTTTTGTTTTTACTGTTTTTTCGGGTTTAGGGCTTAAAAATTTCGTTATCTTTCAAAAAAGAAAAAAGAAAATGGGGCCCTTGGGAAATTAAAGAACTAGGAAGCCAAACACATTTTCTTGGGAAAAGCTGGGAATTTTGTTTCCGAGGAAAAGAAAAGAAAAGAAAAAAAAGCAGAAACCAAATAGGCCCTAAGATTTGCTGTAGAACTCCAATTTTCTGGTAATTTCCATTAAAAAATTCAGCATGTGTATATTACAATTTGATTTATTTAGGACCCATGGCTGAAAATTTAAGGAATACCTTAGTGTAAATATTTGGAGCTTCTTCTCCTTCCTTTTGTACCATGTCTATTGCTGCTTCCTGCTTTGGAACAAAGAAAGAAGAAAACAAGAGAGAGGCAAGAAAAAGAAAAAGAAATATTGAGTCCAATGGCCTTGATGTATCTGATAAGTGTCTTTTTCGTTCTTCTGTCATTGATCTTCTCCCAGAGAATCTAATGGTTCTTGAGGGTTTGCTAAAATGACGTGTAGATACATTGAAGTACTGTGCACTTGATGATTTGAGTCGCCGGTCATGATTTATCCGTACTGGTCATTGTCTTCTATATATGACGTGAGTAGTGGAGGACATTTTTCCCTCACAATTAGTTTTGCTAGGGGCCGAGCACATCTAATATTTAGAGGACATGGAAAGATGTTGTCTACAAAGCTAAGGGTATTTTGGGAAGTGAAAATGTGGCTGCTGTCGGCCTTGAGGTTACGATTTTACTCGCAAAAAACCACATAATGCCTTAGATTTCATTCCCATAAAGTACCATGTTGGCCGTTGTACTTACCCTCCCAAAGATCTGCACTAGCACAAGGTTAATTGCGCTAATTGAGAGCCATGTGGGTGGAACTTGCATATGATCCACTCTGTCCATCAGGTATGCTGCATCATGTTCACTGTGGAATCCTGAAACCATGATGATCCAGCACTCAGGTGGGCCCCACCACAGGAAATACTGGTCATGGAATGCCCACCATTAGTTTTTTTGGTAGGTCCCACTGTGGTGGTTATATGCCATCGAACCCATTTGTTTGATGTGCCTCATCAGGATGAAATAATTACTCAAAAATCAGAGCATTCAAAAACTCAGATGGGCCATACCACGTGATTGAGAGGTTTTGGGTATAATCTTATGGGGTGGCCCACCTGAGTGTTGAATCAGCCTGATTTTGGGATCAAGTTGAAACATGAGCTTGCATACCTGATCAATGGGGTGAATTTCATGCACGCCAAGTCATTACCCCACCCTAGAGAACCTAACCCTGGTAGGAAACCTGTTTTGACCTCCAAAAGTGTCTCTGCAATTTCTTGTTCTTCCTTCCTCTCTCCATCCACATGCATTGCATGTGTCATACCCCTAGTGATATTAAAAAAAGAAATGTGGAAATTGTCGGGCACATGGAAAAGTAATGCTTTTTTTCTTTTCTTTTCACAGAAAAGCAGTCTTATATAGTCCATGATTTCATGGCGCCACATGAAAACTGGTGTGCATAAATACCCGTATTCTGTTTTGTAACGACTTCTATTGAGTGAATAATGGGAGTTAATTGATAAAATAATGGCTCTTGTTATTTAACTAGTGTTTTTTTTTTTGGTTACAGAGCTGAATGTAGACCGACTGTTCCCTTTGTAATGGCTGTCATAACAGGTGTGATAGTGAGTTTTTAGACCCTGCTAGTGGATGACCGGCTGATTGGATCCATGTGTTCATATATTATTATGTGGTGCTTCAAGAATTGAAAGAAATTGAAATTCAAAATTCTTCACTCCTGAGAAGTAAGAAAGCAGTTTGATGATGATGATGATGATGATGATGATGATGATATGAACAGCAGCTAAGGCCCATTTGGATGTTGTACAATGTTATTTAATTGAGAGCATTCGGCCCGATCCTGTTTTGATCTTTTCAGGTGGTTTTGGCGATCCCCAAGTCAGCATTGGAACCAACACAATACAGATCAGAATCCTTGACAACAGATGTTTTTGCTAGCAGCTACACCACCTGAGGTCTATGGGGCCCACTGTTATTTGTACAACATCCACTGTCCACCAGGTGCACCCCCTGACCATTGGGCCAGAAGTCAACCCAAACCACAACTCCGGTGGGCCACAGCACAGGGAACAATAGGGATGGGGACGCTATTGAAACCTTCCGATTGCTGCTCACCATAGAGTGTGTATATGCCATCCAACCATTCATTAGGTGCAACTCGCTGGGATGAAGGAGCACTCCAAAGATCATCCTGATCCAATACTCAAGAGGGCTACGATGCATGGATTTAGAGGTTTTGGGTTTCTTGCCTACCTAAGTTTTGGATTGCACTGATTTTTTTTGGCCGTTTGGTGATGC
Source organism: Liriodendron chinense (assembly GCA_003013855.2). Classification (NCBI taxonomy): domain Eukaryota; kingdom Viridiplantae; phylum Streptophyta; class Magnoliopsida; order Magnoliales; family Magnoliaceae; genus Liriodendron; species Liriodendron chinense. The sequence goes on along the minus strand of ML058461.1, from coordinate 11,328,654 downwards.
ACAACAGTGGCCCCATAGAGCCTGGGTGCTGTAGCTGGCATGCTGCAGCACCTGTTGTAGAGAACTCTGGTCCACGATCTGTGTTTAGTTCGTGTTTAGTCCAACCAAAATGGATACGATTACACCATTGGTGGGATGTCGTGTCCAATTTTCTGTGAATATTCACTGAACAATAGAAGATAAAAAGGAAAAAAAGAAAAGAAAAAGAGAGAGAATGCTACCAGTGAGGTCTGGATTGTTAAACCCAGATGCCGCACTTGTCCATCCGGCGCACATGCATGGGATTGAAGCCAACAGGTGATTGCTGCCGCAGAAATGTGCAGGCCCAAAACTTCAGCCGGTCTTTTCAAGTAGTTCCACCCACGTCGGGAAAACGGACAAAAAGCGCAACTGACAGTCCAAATACAATGCACATCTGTGACCCACTTGATGAACAGACCTGCCTGATTTTTGGGCCAACAGCAGATTAATGATTGAGCTCTTTTGCATACCCAGAAAGTGGGTACATGTGTGGGCACCTGGGTTTTCTAGCAGCAGATGGGCAGTTGCTAGTAGAAGCATTCGTCGAGGTTTAAGTTGCCGAGAAACTTACTCTTGCATTGTTCAGTTCTCCCTGGTTCAAGGTCTTGGGCTCCATTTCAATGGAGCAACAGAGTCGGTCCATGGTGAGAAATGCTGAGCTAACACCAGCTGGTAGAGACTGGCTTCGACGAACTTTATAGCTGAGGCGGGAGCTGGGTTTGCTAATGGTAACGAGGGTTTCTATAGCTCCAGATCAGGATTAGGTGGGGTGGCCCACGGATCTCTCTTGGCCACTTTGACTTGGAAGAGTAGGTAGAAGAAGTAAAACAGGGCCAACCCCTTCACTGATATCCCGTGCTTCTTGTTGAGTCTCATATGAGTTCATGACAACTTTGAATGTATGGCGGGAAGCAACGTTACTGAATCACCACCAAATTAAACTTCCTTTGAAGGGGACCCCAAGTCAATGTTTGATGAACATGCGCTCTGCATGAATTACTCTCCAATTGTCAATCTGCCCTTTGGACGTGGGCATCTGGTGGGCCCCACCATGGCCCACAAGCTGAGTTGATATTCACATATGATGAGAAGCAATGGGAGTTTTGGACGGTTAGGGTCGTTGAAGCAGTGAGGTTGAGACTCCACAGGCCATTTGTGAATGGGCATTTGGGATGAATGGTTCAGATTCTATGAGGGTGGGGCGTGCATATGGTGTATTGTGTGTGATTGATCCAGGGTTGATTCCTGGTTGTCTTTCCTTGTAGAACCTTATCAAGTACCAAAAAGAGAAAAAGAAAGGACATTCAAGTGTTTCAATCAAATCCTGACTGACCAACTAATGGGCCACTTCATGGATGGACCAATAGTAGAAAATTGCAGCGTTTGGCTGTGTCTACCTAGCTGACCTACATGAACAAAAATTCCGTCTCTGCTATAGGACACCACCGTGGATGGGTTAAGATCCGAAAGCCACACTGAATTTAATATTCTTACTATTGTTATTCAGTTTTGAATTTTGACCGTACAAAACAAAAAATTCAATGGTTTGCATTCAACTTTGTAAACAGATGGTAGGGATCATCCTTTTAGGGTGATTATTGGATCGTGGTCCATCTATGTTACCGCTGGGAGGATGGACGGTTACAATCATCATGCGATCTTGGAATGTGGGTCCTGAGGAGGCCAAGGCGGAGGTGGACCCTTAACTCGATCCAAGCGTGCGTTTTGTTTGTATGGACGAGATTTGAATTCCAGACAATCCTGTTAATAATCAATGATGAAATGACAATATCTAATAGTTGTTCGCTCAACTTGCAATTACATCACTTTCAACCTCAACTTGCAGTTCCATCACTTTCAAGTTCGTGTTTTATTGGACAGGCGATAATTGCAATTCAATTAGATTGTGCATCCAAACATACTTAGGCCTGTTTTGTTGCAGAATTTAGATTCTATATAAAACTTAAACGCCAGTGTTGAAATTCAAAATTGCAGAAACTAAGTTGGAAACCAAATTCCATATGGAACTTGCTGTTTGGAACTGTGTAATTCAGATTCTGTTTAGTTGAAAAATGTGTAATCCAACTGTTGCGCAAGGCAGATGATCAGGTTGGATGACAAAAAGGCATTACAGTGGGCCCTATGAAGTTTTTAATGGTGGACATTCAATCAACACTGTTTCCGATGGTGTGGTCCACTTTATAAAACACATTTATCATAGATATACAATGCATACATCGAGGCGTAGATATATTTCGACACTCACTTTGGCCTCTTTTCCCTTCTGCAGGAGGTCCTCACACTGTTTCCACTAATATGGATTTCAGCCAATTTAAGTTTTCAGATGGAATCTTATTTGGCTGGAATTTGCCACCAAACACCAGTTAAAATTGAATTCCACTGAAATCAAAATTTTAGGCTGGAAATAGGTTTTCAGATGCCAACCAAACAGGCCCTCAATGCGGGATTGGTTCACAGGACTATCTAAACTGGTACGCTGATAGGCTCCAACCAAATTGCCAACCGTCCACGCAACTGTTAATCATCCATAAACTGAACGATCAGGATGTTTTGATGGGTGATCCGTTGCTAATTCGTGGTGGGCCCACCATGTCTCAATGAAAGGCAGTTGAAGGAATTATTCTTGGGCCATTTAAATTTGCGGTGGGGCTCACTTGTACGGACTAGGTAGGAATCCGTACCTGCCCATGGGCCTTCAGTTCGCACGAGTGGTGCCCGTTGTTTGCTGATCGAGACTGCAGATCTGATAGGGCCCACAATCGATGGAGCATGCCTCAAATATCTTCTCCAAGGAAAACCATATGCCTTTCCATCAATCGCTTGCAAGGGTCCATATTAGACCAGGATGCATCAAACCTCGGTGATTTTCGGGGTGTGGACCATCCACAATGGGGCCCATCAAATCAACGGTCCGAATAATAGAACTCATGCAAGTGGGCTCCTGTTTTTAGTCAGTGGTAAAATATTCTCATAAAAAAAGAAAGAAGAAAAAGGATCTAAACCATTGACTCAGCAGACACTGCAGCGATGGACCATTAAAAAAGAAAAGAAAAGATGGAAGATCATATCCCTACAATCTCTAGCCATCTGATGAACATAGACCCTTACTATATTTCCAATCTTAACCTTCTATTTGCAGGCCACATCAAAGGGCTGAGATGCAGCATTGGCGAGGCTTTTGAGGCCCATCGGACGAACGGTCTGGAAAACCGCACTATGGGCCCACCTGCAACCCAAACTGAAAACCCGAGGATACTCGGGTCAAGGGCCATATAATTCCTACACCCGAAAATGAAAAACCTTCTCTAAACCCTTCCCATTTTCATACCTCGTCATGGCGTCTCGATTTCAAACCTTCTCAAAACCCAGTCTCTCTCTCCTCAAATCTGCCATGAGAAAACCTAACACACCCATCTCTCCAACCCTCCTTCCTCGCCCATTCCCCACCTTTTCGAGGCAATTCTCTCTTCCTAAAATACTTCTCTCCTATTTTCTTTAATCAGTGCAGCTCACCTTTTTTTTTTTTTTTTTTGTTGGATTGAGGATTGCAGGCTGCCGTCTGAGATGGCTTGTCTTCAATCCCTCCTCCCGTTCCACAGCGCGGTGTCGGCGGCCCGCCTCACGTCGTGCCTGGCCGTCGATTCGAGGAGCTCCAGATCGTTGTCTCAGGGTATGCTCTGCCGTGCCAATCCAGGAGTCTGATCTCATGTTTTTTGTTTGTATGAGTAAGCAGCTTTTTCTCTGATTTTTTAAAAATTCCTTTGTTTTGGGGGTTTTTTTTATTTATTTCTGCTACCGTCTTCTGTTACATTAGTTTACTGCTAAATCTGTTCGGCTGTATCGTATAATGCTCATGCTTGATGAACAAAACGTCCATTTATTGTATTTACCATCGATTGTATGGGTGGGGTCCATTAAATTGGTTATGCAGGCCATTCATTTGGTGGGCCTCATTATATACAGGCCATGTTTCCTGATATCTACTCAATCAGAGGTCCTTGCCATCCCATTGTTAGCCTGCAAATGAAAAGTGGTAATGGTCTAAGATTTAGTGAGCAGGTTATCTAGTGGTTAGGATCGTATGAAGCAGGATACTTTTGGTGGGATCTATCATCCATGATATGGCTCACCTAGTGAGCAGTTTCGATCCCCAAAAGGTGGGCCCCAAACGTACTTGTTGTCTGGCCAGGTGGATTGTTGGACAAATTCATGTTTCTGTTGCTGTATTTAATTTTCTTTTTTTAGGGGAATGTAAATGGGAGATGGGAATTACCTCCCTCCCATATCATGTACCATAGACATGGCACATGTGTATTGCGATCTGATCCATCCATGATCCATTGTGTGGGCTCCATCATGGATTGCCTGCTTGCTCACAGTTGCTTGATCAATGAACTTTTTACATTCTGAATGCAATTCTATGCAGATATTTTGTATTTTAGTCTCACTTAGTACACCACTGATTAGACAGGATGGTCCAGTCGATGTTGATTTTTGATCAATGGCACGCTCATGGTTGGACCTACGTAAGTCACACCCCTAGTTTGTCTGCCTTTGCCTCATTTAGGGGCCATGCGGTTACCCAAAAAGTTCCATTTGCATAGCCTTGTCTGGATAATGGTGCTGTTTGTGGTTTTTCCACCACTACATTTGGATTTTTTTTGAAGGACAACCACTATATTTGGATAGTGGTCCCGATTCTAATTTGGATAGTGGTCCCAATTCTAATTAAAAAGAAGAAGAAGAGGGGCCTGTATAAAAACCTAGTTGTTACCTTTTACCAGGCAATTCAGAGAGAAAGTTGATTTTAGCCTATATTTCATAAAGTACATGTATGAGCAGCTGTTTTTCGCATGCATGCATGGTACATGTGCGGTGTGCCCCATGAACCACAATGTCAATGAGATAAGTGAGATGGTCCATCTTCAAGCATTCCACATGTGTCCCATCCAACCTTCAAGCGCCACACTTATGCCCTATGTGCCACATACAACCTTCAAGCGCCCCACAAGTGCTTCATGTGCCACATCTAACCTTCAAGTACCTTGCATTTGCCAATGCTGACATGTACATATGCCACACATGCCATGTGGTGCCATTGTGTATATTTAAGTGAGCCACATGTGCCATTGTGCATCTTCAAGTGTCCCACATGTACCATTGTGCATCTTCAAGTGAACTACATGTGTTAGTAATAATCTACAAGCCGGCACTTGTCCACATTGCCAATGTGCCAAGTGTTTACACAATCCACATATTATTGTCCAGGTAGGGTGTTTGAAAAATAGCGGTTGATACAACAAAATGGACTACTCATAGAAACCTATTCAAACAAGCCTTAGCTGAACACGTGTTTAGATTAGCATATCCGAATAGAACTTTGATGGTATAATTAAACAGGCCTAGAGTTACAATATGGGTGGGTAGTAACTTAGTAAGCATAGTGCTTCCAGGTGTAAGGTGATATAGCCTTTTAGTATCTTATTGAGTTCATTTTTTCCCATCTTTGACACGCACAGACGCACGCGCATATGAGAAGTGCTCCCCTACGAACTGTAGTGTAGGGGAGCTACTTGCATGCAAATCTAAGTCCTGAGTTAGAGCTCAGGATGAAACGTGTGGAACCTACCTTGATTTTTTGTGGGCCCACCTTGATGTGTATGTGAAATCCACTCCAACCATTACATGTGCCATTCCATGTTAGGCCAATGGCCAAAGATTAGGTTGACCCATGATTTAGGTGGGCCACACCAAAGGAAATACTTGGTCTTGCTCAGGTGGGCCCCACCATCTATTTCAAACAATCACTCTGACCATTAGGCCAATGACCCAATTTTAGGCGTAGGACTCAAACTTAGCCACATCTGTGATTTAGGCGGACCTCACGATTAGAAATAGTGTATAGGGTGACGCCCACCCTTCAAATTGTTTCCCTTGGTGTGGACCACCCGAATCAAGGATGGGTTTGATTTTTGGGCCCCATGCCTAAATTGTTGTGGCATCCAATGTTGTCAAATCGTAAATCGTATCATAAATTGTTTTTTTGTCTGAATCGTATCGTAAATCGTAAGATTTTTTCAGATTTTCATAAAAAATGTCATAAAAAAATATAAAAATTGTATATAAATAAAAAAAAAAACATATCAATCATCCATTTTGTCATGAATATGCAAAAATGTAATTGGTTAATTTTGACTTGATATATACCTTGTGTACAAATTTTTAGGGCACATGGGCGCACTCAATTATGTATTATATATCTATGTTGTCCATTCATTTTTGCCAACTCATTTAAGGGCATGATAAAAAAAATGAGGTAGATCCAGATCTCAGGTGGACCACTAGTGGGCCAGGCGGGCCACCTCAATGAATTTGTATATCCATGCCATCAATTTGTTTTGCCAACTCATTTTAAGGCATGGTCCAAAAATTTAGGTAGATCTAAATCCTGGGTGGACCAGAAGTGACTACCCTTAAATGTGGGGCCCACCTCAATGCATTTGTTGTATATCCACGAGGCAAATTCAAATCTTCACTGGACCACACCACTGTTTTCAATGGGATGAAGGGAAAATACAAATATCAGTTTGATCCAAAACTTTTGTAGCCCCAAAAAAGGTTTTAATGGTGGACGTCTAGGCACCACTGTTTCATGTGGTGTGGTCCACTCGAGATTTGGATTTGCCTCCTTTTCGCGTTCATGCCATAAAATAATTTGGCAAAATGGATGGACGGCGTGGATAAAATGCATACATCATGATGGCCTCATAGAACACATAGCAGCGTCATTTGGCAATCCATGAGTGGGTGAGCCCTGACTATGGGGCCCACCCACATACATATTGTATATCCATGCCATCCATCTGTTTTGCCAACTCCTTTTAGGGCACGATCCCAAAAGTGAAGTAGATGTAAATCTTAGGTGGACCACACCACAGGAAAAAAGTGACCATTGAACGCCTACCATTTAAAGTTTCTAGGGCCCACTGTAATGTTTATTTGCAATCCAACCTGTTGATAAGGTCACATAAACCTAGATGAAAGGGAAAACACAAATAATAGCTTGATCCAAAGCTGTGGCCCCAAGAAGCTTTTAACGGTGGAAATTCAATCCCTATAGTGTGGTCCACTTTGATTTGGATTCCTTACATTTCAGGGACCATGCCCTAAAATGGGTTGAAAAAACTAATAGACAGCGTGGATATACAAAACATACATCTAATGTACGACCATACGATACGATTCAAATCGTAAATTGTACGATTTTAACAACACTGGTGGCATCTAATGTTTCGCATGGATTTTACATAATCATCATGATGGGCCTTGTAAAAAATCAATGGTGCGTGTCTTTCTCACAACCGTTTCCTTTGGTGTGGCCCACTTGAATCATGGGGTGGATGGCACATGTAATAGTCAAAGTGGATTTCACGTACACATCACAATGGGCCCCATAAAAAGTAAAGGTGGGTTCTGCACGTTTCATCTTGAACTCTTGACTTAAGACTTATATCTGCACACAGTTTGAAACAAAGCTTTTGATATAGGGTAAAAGTTTAGTGATATGGGTGCTTGCTGTGCAAAATGAATTTTTATATTTTACATTTTTTTTCTTGTTCCGTTATTGATTTTTTTTATTATTTTTGAGTCAAAGCTAGTTCAAATAGTGGTTGATGGTTTCCACTAATGGGTGGCTAATGTCATGTTTATTACGAGAACCAGAGAACAAATTGATCTAATTTGTATTAGGGAAAACATCCCTTCTCTTTTGTTCTTTAAATAGGTAAAGGTAAGTTTAAAGGCACCAAATGTACATGATATCTTGGAACGTTCACAAATATTATGTACCAAACCACAGGACATGATTAAATCTAGTGGGTTGGTCATCTTCTCAAGGAGAAGAATTTGGGGACCATATTTTAAGCTGTTTCTCGATCTAATGGGCTGTTTGGATGGTGGGAATTATTCAGGAGAAAGTTACGAATCCTGGGAGTAGTCAATCTTGGATTTGTTATCCTTGGAGTTTGACAGATATAGTATCTGGTTGACATCATGGACTATGACTTGTAAACCTAGAATTTGTAATTTGTTGTCTGGTTTATAGATTTAAAAAGAAAGGAATACTAAATAAAATCCCAAACTACCTTGCAAAGTGCTACTTCTGATAAGTGATTTGATGGTGGTTGGATGATGTTTGTACGATGATGGGATGGTTGTTAGAGATTGAAGGTTCATTGCAAGTGGTTCGAGAGAGAGGGCAGAGGGGTGTCAATCCTGTGATCGTGCAACACCACCTTTATGGGAGGAGTGTCCATCCCTACTTTTGGGGACTAGGGTTGTAGGTGGGCTCATCACTCTTGATATTTTGAAATCCTTGCAAGCGCTGAACATTAGAATTGGAGCAAATACCTAGTTTGGTGAATCCAGGATTGACAAATGCAAGGAGCTGAGCGTCCCCTAATGGAACTATCAGTGACGTATGGAATATATGGATTATGGGATCTTGGTGGCATGAAAATTAGGTTCTTGTAAATCATTCTATTTGGTTAGCCTTTTGACTTTTTTTCCCCCTCTATGGTGTGCCCCACATGGTAGCCCCATGTGCCATCGACCATCTTCAAGTGCCCCACATTTACAACAGTCCATCTTCAAGGCCCCCACATGTGCAGCCTGTGCTACCATCCATATTAAAGCAACCATATATGTGCCAATGTGCCATGCATGCAACATGTACCACCATCCATCTTAGAGTGTCCTAGGAGGCAATGTGTCACAAGCCCCCTTTTCCACATGCACAAAATGTGCCACCAGCTTTAAGCGCTCCCCATGTACCGCTGTTCATCTTCAAGCTTTCCACTCCAAATGTGCCATGTGTGACGTGCAACATGTGCCATCATCCATTGTCAGGGGCTTCACATGTGCCACAATTGTCAACGTGCCACATGTGCAACATGGGCCACTGTCCATCTTCAAGCAGCCCACATGCTCTAGTGTTGAACATGTGACAATGTGGTATGTTCCACAATCCATCTTCAATGCCAACATGCGGCTACCTTCCGTCTTCAAGTAAAATTTTCATGTTTATTTATTTATTTTTAAAACAATAGATGTGGAAAAAAAGAAAAGAAATCTTGTTGGAAAACAATAGAGGGAAATAACTTTTCCTTTCCCATAGTTTCCTAGAAACACCATTTCCTCATGCATGAATCCAAACAGGTTTGCATGCATTCAGTATGGGGTTGAAACTCCTTCATGTGCTAGCCAAGTATTCGTTTTAAAGTCGAGGCCTGGAGGAGGGAGTTGCTTGTAGGGAGTAAAAATGTGTTTGGCAATCTAAATGCTATGAAAGTTAAGGTTTAGATTGAGATGGCATCCTTGAACTCCTGGAGTTGCCTTTCACTCACCTGAAGAGTCTGAGGCTTAGGCAGGCATCGCTTTGGCTGTTCTTGCAAGTAGAAACTTTTTGGAGGCAGGGTTCGAGTGTCGTTTGGCTAATGGAGGGAGGCACTATACTGCTTTCTTTCACTGCATGACTGCAGCTAGCAGTAGATGAAGATTGCCAGCTTCATATGTTATCAACTATGTATGAGCGCGCGTGCATATGCAATAGATTTGTTTTTAGTTTCTTTTCAAAAAGTTGGCTATGAAAATCCACCATCATGATTATGCTTTTCCTCAGAAAAAGAGTAAATCGATTGCTTCTCAAAAACCCAAGCCGTGGGCATTTCCACAATATTGTGAGACACCTGTTTTTGTTGATCATCGACCTTTCAACATTTCCATGGAAATCAACTTGAAAAAACAAAAAAACATGTATTGACTAGTGACTTTTCAACTTTTCTACTACTTTCCACGTTGACCGTTTTCTAGGGGTTCCATATGCACGTTTAGGATTCTTCCCACCCAAACACCCCCTAAATATCATGTGATCATATCGTATGAAGTTGCATATAAGGTGGTGTGCATTATTAATCATAGCTGATGTTCTGTCCCACTTCCTAGGCGTCAGATCGTTTTTTTTTTTTTTTGAAAGGCAAGCAGAGTTTTATTACCAACCAAGAGCAACTTGCCCTGCATCAATCTGCCATTGGCATAGTGAGAAGACTATCTGAACTTCTGTCTACGCAGAAGTTCGTTAGACATATGGCACTTGGCCATGTCTGTTTGTCCATGGAAAATGTCTGCGCGTTTCATGTTCACCTCCCCACAACTCACTCTCTGGTTCTGTGCCACCCACTGACTCCATTACCCAATCGCTCACCGCTTGAACACTTGAGACTTGATGTGAATCTCATCATGTGTTGAAATGTATGGCGTTGTTTATCCTGGATCTTTGAAGAATCTTCGGGACTATCCATCCAAATGAGCCACACGCAAGTTGGTTGTGATGTAGGACAACGGGCCTATCATTATGATGTGGAATGAAACTATAACGGAAATGTATAACAACGAATAATCAAATTAAAATTACTCAAATCACATGTGTGGAAATTCAAATAAGCAAGAAATCATGCACCACAACCATAAATAACAAGCATGTAATGAAAGAACTACAAAATCTCAAAGGGCGGGACCCATGGAAGTTAGAACTTTCACGTCCAAGTATAGGGTTAATCCTAAAATCAAAGGAAGTGGCTCTAGGGTTCCTAGGGTATGGCTAAAATTAGGGTTTAATGAGAATTAGGGTTAGGGTTTAGGTGATTTGGGAATTAGGGATTTGGAGATTTATGGCTATGGGAAAGCTGAAAATTGGATTTGAATGAAAGAGGATGGTTGGATTTGAAAGTTGTGTGAGATTAAGTTTAGTTTGAAGGATATGGATGGGAAGAAGTTGGGATTTTGGATAAAAACGAAGTTTTAAGGTTGCGTGGGCCTATGCCGAATAAAAAACGGTTCAAGGATTGAGGGTTGTTGGGTGTTGGATTCAGGAGAAGATTAAAGTGTCTTCAAATGGATGAAAAACGACAATAATAAATACCTAAAATTGTAGAGAAGAAGAAGAGAAGATGTCCAAGGAGGAGTCCACCACCAAGTTAAGTTTCTAACCCTTCCATAATTGGATTAGAAGGGAGGGTTTCCTCACAAACCCTAAAGAAGAATGAAGAAAGGGTTTCCCAAGAGAGAACAAGCTTTTTTTCTTTTGCTTCAAAAAAACCAAGGTTATGGTTGAACGTCTCCCCCTTTTAGCTTTTATGATAAAGCTTTTTAAAAATTACAAATCTGCCCCAACTTAATGTTCCATGGGCCAAACTCAAAGTAAAATATCTATAGCACATAAAAGTGATCCGAACCATCCATCATATCCTAACAATAACATAAAATGAAATATAATAAAAATCACGATCTATGCGGCCCAGATTTGGAAGATTTGAAGGTCCGATAGCCTGATCAAGATGGTCCAATGGTCAGATGGACCCAAAACTAAAATCTTATGACTGAAAACTCATCCGAAGCAACCCACATGCATCATCCCAAAGTGGGATCTTCCTGATGCACGTCCAATGCAAGTTGGGTCTTCAAAATGGCCTCGCAGGGCCCGTCTGGAAGATGTCGTCCATCCATAAAGAAAACAAATGAACAACACAATTTAAAAAAATATGGGATGATATCATTCCCAGCAGGTGATATAACTGTCCGAGTGTGGAAGATTTGGGTCATCATCAATGTTTAAGTATGCACTGGAATGAAAGGTTGCAGGATGAGCAACTAAACTTTGGAGCTTTATTTATTTATTTGATAATTTGTTTGATGGATACATACCCATGGCCTTTATTAATAGAAGCAATAGGGAGTAAAAGTGTTTGCATGAGCGATTGAAATAAGAAATGAAGGTATTTTATTATCTGAAAAAGGTGGCCTGGATCGTGGGTCACTTTGATATGTTGCACGTGAATGTGTACAGGGTACTCAGCTTCCTCCAATATGAAACTCTCGTTTTAGGAATATGTGGGTTGCTGCAATACATACCCTAGGGCTGTACATCGATTCGATCAATTCGATTTTGGATGAAATTGATATTGAATTGATCCCAAAATTTTGAAATTTCAAATTGAAATTGAATTGACCCCAATTTTTTAGTATCGATATAAGATTGAATTGATGGATTTTTCAATTTGATTTTCCGCATACTGCGAATTGAATATCATAATTATCAGGATTAATCTTAGACTTTATGAATAGTTCAAATCGATCAATTGAACTATCCGAGAGAACCGATGCAACTAGGAACGCTATAACTTATAATGCTACGAGAGCACCGGAGCATTTCTTATTATATAACTTTTTATCAAAATTGTGCAAGTAGAAATTGTATAATTACTAAATTGAATTTGCTTGATATCATTCTTCACAACTTCTTTAATCTTGACTATTATTATTATTCATAACTTATTATTATCTAATGTTTTATCAAAATTGCGCAAGTAGGAATTGTATAATTACTAGACCAAATCTTCTTGATATCATTCTTCATACCATAGACACACAACAAACAAAGGAAAAAAGTCAGCGAGGTAGAGGTGGGCCCCATGGTCAGCGTCCCACTCATGTCGTTGTTTCCAGGGTCCCATCTAAGTGGCGCCCTTGTGCGCACGGGTTCGTACGACGGGTTCATGCGAACTTTTGATATGTTCAGTGGCCCCAAAATCCGGACTGTCCTTGTGGTGTGTCACCTCATGAAAACCCTAAGGCTAAGTTCTTGGCCTGATCCAAAGATCTGGTGAACCATAGCAAGGTGAGAGGCAAATGTAGGTCCCAAGTGGAAAAAAGAAGTGAAAATCTCCTGTGTGAGTGTGAGTGTGAGTGTGAGTGTGTGTGTGTGTGTGTGTGTGTGTGTGTGTGTGTGTGTGTCTTCAATTTGATACAGAACGATTCGATTTTCGATTTGATTCGATCGATCGGAACCGAAATTTAAAATTGAATTAAAAAAAAAATTGAATTGAATTGATCTCAGGGAACGATCCGATTTGATTCGATTTGATAAATTGATCTTAAATTGAATTGTGTGCAGCCCTAGCATACCCTAAGTGTATGCAATATCATTTTGTAATGAATGAATATTGCACTTTATATATATGAAATGATAAATGCTATTATTTTAGACCCCACATGCATATTGTTATATTATATGCATGGTGGTGAATTAATCAAAATATAAATATCAACATTGTAAATATAAATTTGCACTAAAACTTACTTAATATAAGAGTGTTGAAGCATAATTTCAGCATGCTAAAAATTAATAATCTGGATAAGAAATGACCCATGATCTGGATCATGAGACTCGGAACAGCAAACGCAGGCGTTTTGGTGATTTTGGTGACATTGATAATGGAGTGCCTAAGAATTGCTTCATTCTAATGTAAGTGACACCTGGTAGAAGGTTGGTGAAACAGCAAATGAGATCCGTATGTTGGATCATATTGGTGATAATGATGAAAGCTTCTCTACCATGTGCCACTTGTGTAGGAAATAGAATAATCATTCAATTGCCTATTTCTTGTTTGTAGAATGGCTAGGAATATGGAAGTTCTTCAAACTTTTTTTAATTTGTTGGGTTCTCCAAAAAAATGGCCTTGGTCGTAGGTGGGTGGATGAAATGGTTGTTTAATCAAGTTGGGAGAATTTTGAGGATGCTTTCATTTGACATAATCCGGCGGATCTAGAAGGAAAGGAATAAGAGATTCTTTGACAATGGAGTATCATTAGAAGTGAGTTAGAGATGTGATCAAGAATTTTTATCAGTTGGTTGAATTTAGTGAAAATGGCTTTTGTGGCACTCCAGCATCCGTAAGGAAGGAGCTTGAAGAAAAGTGTAGTTGGTATTATTAGAAGTGATAAGGGAGAAACAATATGGTGTTTCAGGACCTTTGAGACTCCAACAAGGCAGGTGAGTCTCATTTATTTTCTGGGCTGGTTATAGTGGAAAGAGATGTAGAAAATTCTAACTTGTTGGCTTTCTTGCAAAACCTGGAAATACAGAGAACAAATTTCATCGTTAGCAAAACTAAAAAAGTTGGTTTAAGGCATGCATTGATTTTTTTTATCATGTTTTGAGGGAAGCCAGTGTGGTCACACCAGTAAAGGAAGGTATGTTACCTTTACCTTGATATTGCATTTCCAGTCCTTCACTTTTCATTAGCAGAAGCTGTGTCAATTATGCAGGGGGGGGGGGGGGGGGGGGGGGGGGGGGGGTGGTGGCCTAGTTCATGTACATCTGAAAGGCAGTGCTTGCCTACAAATGTCGTTCTTGGGCTGTGCGTTATTGGCTGTAAAGTATCTGTTTAAGCATCAACATTGGAATAACATATTAGTCTTCCAGTGGATATTATATACTTTTTTCCACTAGTGCTAAAATTCGTGGATTGATATGTATTTCATGTGGACTTGAAAGCGGTACCACTCGGTGGCTCCTCTTAGGCTGGATTTGAGTACTAACAATTCTGTTTGATCTCCTGAATTTGTAAGATGTGATATGGGATTCCACAGCGTTTAGTTGCGACTTGTGATGATGATGATGATGGTGTTAAGCTTTCTTGTCAGTAATTTGCTTTAGGATTTTTTTTTTTTATAAATCTTGCATAAGCTTTCCAGTCATTAATTTGATTTTAGGAATTAGATTTCATCCCACAACTAAATGCTGATAATTGTTTTTTGATTTATTGTTTAGAATTGGGTCTTTGCGTTCCGCGATGAATGGTTGAAGTATGTAGCGAATTGGATGGAGTTCATTCTAAGGCTCGAAATTTTGCTGAAGTTCTGTAATCTGAGATTCTTATAAGAGAATAACATAGCCTAAGAGTTTGAATTTGGTTTTCCATTGCCTTCTTCGACTCTTTACTGCCAGAAGGTATTTCTAATGCATTTCTAGTTGCAAGGCAGAGCATCGAAAAGGTAAACTCTTTCGAGTTTAATATTGTTCCCATTCAAAGATATGCTTCTATGCTACTACATCGTTGAAACTCTGTGGCTATGTTTAAGTAAAACTTGTTCACAAACTCGAATTGCAGCTTCATTGGGGAAGCACTTCATTACACTCCACTTAAACCCACTTCCAGATAGCTTAAGAAAAGATGTGATGATCTGGTTGTGTTATTTTCCCCTTGGAACTGCTACTCTTTATAGTCATGTATCTGCTCCTCTTTATCATGACTTGCATGATTACAGTGTGTTTCACATATACATCGCAAAAGTGTGTTTGGTGAAAGCAATCAGCGGTGGCACTTGCCTGAAGGGTCCTTGGCCAATGAACACTCATCAGGTGGGGGCCCAACATGAACATGCCCTGACCTGGAAATTAGGCCGGTCCTTGTATCAGCTGGGCTGCATTACATAAGGCAGTTTGTCATTCTTTTCTGTCCGTTTTCTCATCCATGTGTGGCCCGCCTGACTGATGGACTGACCTGATTTTTCTGCCGGGGGCTTATTTGCAGTGGAACCCACTTATGAACTGCCTGGGCTGTAGCATATTTGATCTTTGTGAATAACAACTCTAAACTAAACCCAACAAGGTTCACTTGCTTCAGAGTGTTCACAGTTCGTAGCTTGCCTATACATCTGGTCATCAGGTGTAGATTTCCAAGATTTGTTCTTTGATCTGTTATGGTTTGTTTTGGTTCATCTCGGTTCTCTGATTTTACGCCTGTCAGGTCATTTTGGGATCTTGCCAGGAAAAAGAACTCTCCTCTTGAGTGCGAGGAAAGATGCATGCTAGTTTTTCTTTTCTTCTTCATTTTTTTTTTTTAATTTTAAAATTTTAATGTTTTTCGTTTTGAGAAACAAAAGAGCAATATGGGATGCTTTACAGAGGATTGGCTTATATGTCCTTTTCTGTAGAGCATAGGAGACCTGATTTTCTTTGTTTGCTGAGGATTCATTGGCTGATAGTTCTGGGATTTCTATTGTCAGGGACAACTTAACCCACTGGTGCCATATCTGCTGCTCTTCTGTTGTTTGTGGGGACAACGGTGGAAGATCATCTGATATGGCACCTGCAGGTCTCAGCATCTCCCATAAGGTGTGGAAATATCAGCTGATGTAGCACCACACCCCAGTGTTCTCCTGACGAAGGCTAAGGGAGTACTCTGGAATTGAGCCTAGGTTTGGTGTCCAAACATATCCAAAACTTAAATGTGTGGAAGTCGCATCATAAACTCTGCAAACACTGAAAATATATCGGTCATGTTTGCCTCAAACCTACTCAAATCAAGGTATCAAAGCATGAAATTGGTTTTTTTTCTTCTTCATCTTTTTAATTTTTGTTGCTGAATTATCTGAACTGAACTGAGAACTGAAGCATTTCAAACTGAAATAGAAGACATCAACAACAAAGTGTAAACTTCTTGGTTCAAAACTGTTTGATGAAATTGAAATCTCCAAAATCTCTCCAGCGCTATCGTTAGATGGCCTGCTGAAGGGCATCAATGGAACTCAAAGATTCAAAGTACATAGTCAAATGGCTTCTTTAGACCTTTCCTCTTTTAGGCTCAAGCATGTGAACCCTTTCATGGATTTTCACTTGTGTATGTTCTCTTCATGATTTCATCCAAGTGGGGTCTCCTTCATGTTCTGTGGCAGTCATGTTCCTAACAGTCTCATTTGCTTGCTGCATCGGTTACGATTTTACAGTTACATTTTGTCATTCCTTGTGAAATCGGTCTGGATGGTTTGTGGTCTTGTTTGGTCGTATGCAGATGATGAGTGACTGTGATTGTGATCTGTTTGGATGAAGAAGTAACGGAAGAATCATTGGGTTTTTACTTTTTTCTGTGCTTGTTTTTATAATAAAAGTGGAAAGATCAAACAACTTGGATTTCTTGTATGCTTACATCAATATGGACTGAGAATTTATGGAACATGGAAGTGGGGTGGATTCTAGGGACACATGCTTCGATGGTGACAGGCCATGTATTGGGTTCTGATGGGTCCAGTTCATACAGTCGCGGACCAGATCGCCCATCTGAATGGCCCACAGGCTGTGGGATGCCCCAAATCTCGCTGCTTAGATATTAACCCCTGCCTGCTACATAGGGAAAAACCAGAACACACCCTTTAAATTAAGGTGCTAAGTGTTTTCTAATCTGTATAATTTTTGCTGCACCCCATCCACTGCGTGGCATATCGGATCAATGGTCTGGATCACCAGACCATGGCCCCTGCTTGTCCAGAGAGGGCACATTAGGGGATTATGCAGGTCTAGGCGATATTAATCTGGAATTTCTTTTTTGGGTGCAGTCCATCCATGTGGTTCGCCTCAGATCAATGGTCTGGATCACCGAAATTTGGGCCCAGCAGGAGATGATACATCAGGACCCTCTTAATTTCTGAGGAAGTTGAGTGGTACCTCCCATCTAGGAGTTTGTGTTTTGCACGGTTTAAACGGCTTGTACGAGTGGGCTCATGGTTAACCCTGGCATAGATGGCTCATGCTTAAAAGTATCCCAGCGTAGAAGATCCTAGCCATCCAGTTGTTGGGCCCTGTCCAGTCAAATGAGTACAGATGAAAATAACAGTTCTCAACCGTCTATTGGCAAACCAGGGTTTGAATGGTGGGAGCGGATTAGGTGTTACCCTGGTAACACCTTGCCCTTACCGTGGGGGCCACCTTGATGATGTGCTGTATATCCATGCCGTCCATCCATTTTCCAGTCCATTTTAGGAGGTCATCCCAAAAATTAAGCGTATCAAAATCTCAGGTGGACCACACCACAGGAAGCCGTAATTATTGAACACCCACCATTAAAAACCCCGGGGCCCAACTTAAGCAGATCCGTAATGTTTATTTTCCATCCAACCCGTTGATAAGGTCAAACAGACCTGGACGAAAGATACGTACAAAAATTTCGTGGCCTACAAAAAAGTTTTTAATGGTCATTCGCCACCTTTTCAAGTGGTGTGGTCTACCAGCGATTTGAATCTGGTTAAATTTTGGTATGACGTCCTTACATGAGCTGAAATGGATGGGCGGCCTGGATATACAACACATTCATCAAGGTGGGCCCACACGGGTAACAGCAAATCCATGGTCTGGATGATGTCTAGCGGTCCCTACTTCTGCGAAAACCAAATGTACCAATTGCCTGATCGGCCCTTACTCCACAAGTTTAAATTAAATAATAATAAAAAAAAAACCTCCGTTGGGACTATGTACAGTATATTTCACCTTAGTTGGATTGAATGCGAACCGTTGCTACAATTCAACCGTCCATTTGTGGGCTGCCTATTGATTGGTTAGGATTTTTCCATCTTTGGGAGTTCTGGTGAATGTGCTACAGCGGGTGTTCTTAATAGAGACGGTTTGGATCACTGAACCATGGCCCCATTTTGAGGAAAATGTTTTAAATTGCAGTCATTCGTGCAGCACTTTGATAGTGCACTTGCCCCACACGTGAATTCATGTCACACGTGTTCAGAATCTGAGCCCTTGGTCAGGAGATCCTCATTGTGTCCAACCCCATGCCTCAAAAAAATCAGTCAGTTACGATCATCGGATGGGTCGTTCGTGTACACATGATCCGGACCATTGGACGATTTCTCTTAGCCGTTCATTTGTTTTCTACCGGCGAGGGTCACCTGAGGACCATATAAGTCTGGCCTGTAAGAATATCTGATGTGGGGCTCGAGTCCCGCACATGTGAGTCCTCTTGCACGTGTGAGGCATGATGATATACCACAAGGAAGAGCACGTGGCATGAGGGATGGGGGTGGTGGTCATGTGTACTTGTGTCCCATATTTCTCGGTCGTGGCGTTGAAAATCATTTAAATAATTGAGAGGGAGGGGGGTACATCATGCATGTGCATGTGTCTTTTGCTTCTTTTGGTATGTCGCTTGCATTGACGTGGCATGTCTCCCTTCTCTTTACCAGTCCATATGTTGAATAATGATAGCCATTGATAATCACCAATTTTGGTGGGACCCACATCTCTATCACCCCTCCACCGTTAAAACTTGGGAATTTTACAAAGGAAAATAAACTACCTACTTAATATAGAATTCACATTCCCATACCATTTTGAAGAAGTTTTTCAATAACCTACCTAAGTAGTTTTAAGTAATTATCATTTTAGTGCCTTCGATTAATGGAAGTTGTGGTTGGTCGTGCAATCAAAGGGGTCCGGCGACTTGGGTGGGCTCTAATGTGATGTTTATGTGAAATCCACCTTTGCCACTAGGTGCATCACGGGAAGATTAGAAACATTGTACATGGATTGGGTCCGGAGCCTAAATTTTGGTGTGACATCTAATGGTTGGAGTTTATTTTATATAATCATCATTGTTGGTCCTATAAAAATCAATGGTGGATGTTTTTCTCCCAATTGCTTCCTTTGATTTGGCGTACATGAACAATATGTCAGCCCGATTTTTAGCCTTGGGTGGCCGGAATGGATCTCACATCCACATCATGATCAGCCTTGCGAAAAATCAAGAGTGGGTGTTGTGAAAAATTCCCTTAATATATCAGCAGAAATCTTAGAACACATGGAGAGAGATGCCCACCCTTAATATTTTAAGGGGCCTATAGTGATGTATATGTGAAATCCACTCTTACCATTAGATGAGTAATCCCACGTTAGGCTTAGGTAAAAAAATCAAGTTGTCCGGTGAGCCACCAAAGGAAATAGTTGAGAGAGACACGTCCACCCTGATGGTTATATGAAATTCACTCTAACAATTAGTTGCAACACCAAGATTTAGGCATGGGGCCCAAAAATAATGCCTATCCGTGGTTTAGGTGGGCCACATCAACGGAAACAAT
The DNA here is from genome assembly GCA_003013855.2 of Liriodendron chinense. Taxonomy (NCBI): domain Eukaryota; kingdom Viridiplantae; phylum Streptophyta; class Magnoliopsida; order Magnoliales; family Magnoliaceae; genus Liriodendron; species Liriodendron chinense. The sequence continues at coordinate 11,308,857 of ML058461.1, read as the reverse complement.
TTGGAGGGCTAGTGTTGCATTCGTGCATTGTTTCTAATAATATGGTCTACCTGAATTATGGATGGAGCTCACTAGAGCCACCGACCCCTTTGCTAGCATGTAGAGCTGGGGATCGAATCAAGTTAGAACGAGTTAGGGTGGACTTGATCCTATCCAGGCAAGGACTGAGCCTTAATTGAGTCAGATAAAATTCTGAATCGAGTCGGCCAGCTCTAACCCGAGCCGAATCGAGTTGAGAATGATCTATTCTGATTCGAGTTCGACCCGATCACAGGAACCAAATCAGATCAAGTCAGAATGAGTCAATTCGAGTTAGGGCTGAAATTATATATATAAAAAAAAATCTGAAAATTAAAAAAAAATGACATAAATCATAAAAAATTCAAAACATACCACTACAGCCAGCCTAGCTCGACCCATTCTAACTTCTAAGAATACAAAACCACCATTTAAATATGAAAATAATATGAAAACTCCCAAATTTTAAGAAACCTCCAAATTTGTTGAATAATAATATGAAAATGAGACAAAAATGGGTTGGGTTGTATATTTGAATCTTTGATTCTTTAATTGGGTGAGTTGCTTTAGTTGAGATGAGCGGAGATGATGATCGGGTTAGCTGGTGCAACTAATAGACATCCGATGTCCAGGCTAACTGTCTACTGGAGGGTCTAGCACGAATTCAATAAACAATGGAGAGTAGTGAAGAGGGAGGGAGTGAGAGGAGGAGGAGGAGGAGGAGGTCCGATCATTGACGAGCTTGGGAGAGGATGAGGAGGGAAGGAAAGATGGGTTAGGATTCGGGTAAGGATAGGGTCGAGCGTGCAACTGAGTTGGGTAAAAGTAAAAATGAATTAGGTTTTTTTTTTTTTTTAATACTTTTACTACCTGATCAAGTCAGATCGATTACGGATTGATTTGGTTTCGCATCGAGTCGTATTATGAGTCGAGTCAAATTACTAATGGACCTGACTCGACTCGATCTGAATTCGGATCCTATTCATAATACTCAATCCCGGACCGTCTCCTACCTACCGGCGGATCGGCTCGAGTTGAGTCTAATCGGTTTGGACGGGTCAAGTCAACCGAGTTGACTCAACCCATGCCCAACTCTACTTGCACGATAGACCCTACCTTCCATTAAGAAATCTAATGGATGGTATTTTAGTGATAATTACTTAAATTAATGAGGTAGGTTTTTGGAAAGCTATTTTGAAAAAGGTGCCGAGTGTAAATTCTATATTACGTAGGCAGTTTTTTTCTTCTTTTTTTTTTTCTTCTTTTTTTTTATTTATGTAAATTTCCCTTGCAACTTTGGAAAAAGATACCATGAGAGTTCGTTTTCGGCTGATATCCTAAGCTCTACTTTCAGAAGATTTGTTACCCTCCATTATAGGGGACCTATTTGACACTCTGCAGCATATGACACTTGATGCACAGGCACTCAGAAACTGTACACGTGGTATACAGTAAATCGAATTATACCAACCAAATTTTAGAATGCCGAGTAACTGCCCTAACTCCTAACGTTTGATTCATGGACACTGGTTTGTTGGAATAGAACTATTGGGTATTTTTCATTTTCAACCGTCCAATAAATGTCCACCAATCCTGTAGGCGGAGAATCAAATAATCTTAATTTTGGTTAATCTCTAAACTGTCTAAACTGGTACTTATAATCTATTTGAATTACTTGTGAACTGTAAGCAATTTCGAAGTAATTTCTAAGCGCCTGCGTATCATCTATCACACTCTACCAGCGTATGAAAGCTATTTTCTTTATTAAAGGAAATTGATGTCCACACGCTCCCTAATTGATGAGTCCACTACTCCGTTTCCTACGTTAAAAGTACACTGACGGTCCATCTTTCTATCATATTACTAAAGGTATAGAGATGGGGGTGTCTCTTTCAATAATTGTGGGTGCAAATATCAGATCCATTGATTAAATTGTGGCCTCTTTTCACAGCTGCTTACATGCATGGGGACCAAGACCATCAATTTGTGGGTCCCCACTATGGATAGCCTGAAAATCACATTGATCGGATGAGTTAACCATCTGAGTCTACTTGTTGAATTTGGGTCCCTGAGCATCAATATGAGGGTCACCATTAGATGGATGGTTAGGATTGCTTGTCCATTTGTCTTCTTGGCTCTAACCTGAATGGGCCCAGGTTTGACTTCGAAGGGAACGTTTGGATTGTGGGACTTTTCGAATCCTAAATGAAGTTTGGAGTTCTGGGCATGGACAATCCTGGACTGGATCATGCCAATCTAAAACGGAAAAAGCTACACATGGTACAGATGGACGGAGGCTGGATGGTCGTCATAGACAAGCAGGTCATCTCTAATTGGATTTGAAGGGAGAGAGTCAGGGAGGAAGGAAGATGATTTGTTTGTTACTCATTCGGGAATTACGGAATAACACGTTATAGCTTGTTTGTTGCAAGCAAGGTTGAATTCGACAAGCAGAATTAGAGAGGCCATGCTGTTTGGACTAGTTATTTTTGTTGTTTGTCAAATAACTTGAAACAAAAAATAAAGACAAACTGTGGCACATATGGGGAGTTCAATATAGATGGTGAAATATTTAACATTTTTGGCTCAATGTGGCACATATAGAGCATTTGAAGATTGATACTGACACATAAGGTATTTGATGTTGTATATATCTTCCTGTATATTTAGTATACGGCCAAGTCAGATCTATCAGGTTCAAGGCTTGACTTAAATGGTCAATTTCTCAAGACAGATTTGCTGCCCTTTTTCTGGTAATTCCAGCAAGTGCAAATGAAGGAAATCTGCAAATTGTCTTCAAGGATACAATGAACTCTCAATCCGAATTTTAACACAAAACTTTGCACATTTAAGTGTTAAACAGATCTTTAGTTATAACACCAATATGCCTTCAAATACGTCCAGAAAAAACATAGTAAGAGGTCAGATCTTATAATACTGAAAGAGGATGGCTTGATCAGAGAAATGGATAGAATCATAATTCTTCTGGATTATGATATCCAGGATATATAGCAATTGAAGGGTCATGGTGTCTTTTCTGGAGAGACTCATGTGCCTCTTCAAGACATCCACACCCTTTCATATGCAAGAGACATTCTGCCATGAAAGGACATGACCCTTTCTCTTGTGGCAGTTATTTCTGTATCTTTTCAGACAAAAACAGTTATGCAACAGCCTAAAACTGTTGTCATGTGGGATCCAGATCATAGTCAGCATAACTGCCGCCACATGTATGACACGTGGCACAAATGTCACATGTACAGAATGTCTTAATCAACCTCTGACCTAACCCAGGTACACTCCTTATTGTACTTAGTGCCAAAAAGGCTAGCTCCTTGCTAAGTGCAAAGTGCGCCTAATAAAGTGCCCAAGCAGCCCTACAGCCCACGCCACGCGCGCGTGCGCGGACGGTGCTTCGCACCGTCCTTGTGGAGATTCGAACCTTGGTTCGAGTAGCAAAACCCCCTCCTCTTACCAACCGGCTATTTAAACTTTTATGGAAAGTTTTAATAATAAGTATATTTATGTACTTATTAAAAATAAACTTTTATTTTTGAAATTAATTAAACTTTTTTTTATTTAAATAAAAACCCAACATTTGAACATGTGTTTACAGTTGGCCTGGCGCAGTCCATGTTTTTCAATAGAATGCTGCCATGTATTGACACTATCGTACAAAACGATGGAAGGAAAATTGCACTTGCACCTCAAGAAAAATCAAATTCACATTCTTTTACAACACATAGCTTGCCAAAAATAATGTCTCCAAGCCTAATGCACCTTTGTAATTGAAAAAAAATGGATATTGTGTAAAAGACACATAACCATCGCACAAGTGGCATGTGTAACCAGCAGCATAAGCAACAAGCTACAAAAAGACCCACAGATGTCAAATTTCTCATAATCCTTGATACACACAATAAGGCCGCCTTATACAATCATGCCAAAACAATTTTTTTTAAAAAATTGATCGATGCTTTCTCGAATACTATGAAAGATTAGTCTTGTTGGGACATTGTTGGGTAACTTTTAAGGATCGACAAGGAAATCTCGACTTGGTTGCCACCTTTCTAAGTCTATAAAAGCAACACTTGATGAAAGCTTCAGAACCTCGCTACACATAATCAATCAATTTCTACAGCACAATGTTGCTTATCATAGCTTTAGCCTAGATATTCAACTTGTGTCCAACAACACTGCAACAAGTTTAAATTTTTTAGTTTAGCTTAGATCCGCTACTATTCAACACAATTAAAATTAAATATCTATGATTTTCGTCATCAAATCCCTTTGATCACCGAGTTTTTATTTTGCAAATCACACCAATTACGTCATGCAGATTGCACACCTCAATTGTTCTATCCACACATGCAGTCATGTGCATTTTTCTTTACTTAGTCTAATTTTATGTTACTAATTATACCATTTTTACATGCAAATTAATAAAAAGATCTCATTTGGAAGGGCTATCATTCCTCTTCTTAAATTGCCCAATTGCTGCAACATTGGTGGTAGAATGGTCAAATCAACCTTCACAGGTTTAATCTTGATCTGGCTAGTTCGATGTCTGAGGTTGCAAGCATTCAATCAAATCGAGCTGAGTATGACTTTGGCATGCCCGACACTAATTTTAATAGCATACGTTTGAACGAATATAGACCATTTGTTACACATGTAGCCTCATGAGTAATTGAACAACAATAACATGAATAATGACATTTATGACACATTTGGCAAATATAACATAAGCACAAACTTTTCTTCTTTTTAATCCTTATTCCACATTTTTACAATAAATACCGATCTAGATTTTTGAAGACGACTTTATTTTCCTTACACAAGCGGAGCTACATATACCTTGAACAAGTTGGCTACCTGAATTACCCTATCCTGAACGGTACTTGTTACATCCACAGACTTCCCATTTCCACTTTCCAGCAATCGGATATGGCAGAGGGACTCACCAATCCTAATCTCTGGGCTCATCCAATCCTAACCACCCAAACATAGATTCGAAGTGAATGGTTGGATTGGCAAATCTAGATTAACCAATGCAAAGATTCAAATGGAGACTGTGGCATGCTTTTGTCCTTGAAGAAATACTGAAATATCATTGGGCTACGGTCGTGCAATTGTATGATGATCTGGACCGTCTGTCTAATGCCTTCCATGGTGGTCCATCGACGCTGTGACACCTATCAATCGGGATCCAGCCAAAGATAAAGAGTACTTGCAAAACTATCTGATGAGCTGAACCATCTGTCCGGTGCGTCTAATTAGGGTGCTAGACATCTACCAACTTCTCGCTTGCTGGCACGATAGTAAGGTGATCCAAACCGTTGATCTGATGGCCCACCGTGGATGTGGGATGCTCCGCACATTCCCAGATTAGAATATTCTAACTCTTTCATGCTTGGCCTTTCTTCCATTGAGTGTGGACTTTTGCTATAATTCTCTCCTAACAGTCATTTTGTAGGTAATCGATTGAAGGGCTGGGATTTTACATCTTAAGAAATTTTTGGTGCATCCTCCATCCATTAAGAGGCCCATCAGATCGAACGGTTTAAATCGCTAAAGAATCCCTCCGAGCAGCAACTTATGTCCCTTCTGAGGCACAGGGCATTATAATGCCAAGGGAATGATGGGTGCAGGCGTTGCACTACAAGTGACATAAATCTCAAATCCGAACCGTCCAAACAGTGGATTTCACCATTGATTGATGACATACACTAAAATCAGATTGATTAAGACAAACCTGTCCGCTGAGAGATGGACATTCGGTTATTGGATTTGGACCGTTAAACGCTTTTCATATTTGTCGTCCATTACATGTCCAGCAATCAGTCAGTATCATACTTGCACTTAACTTTTGGGTTGTAATACATTAAAATTGGGTGCCATTATCATTTATCCATTTACAAGACTAGACTTGTCTCCACGGTCAGCATATCTGGACCGTCCAACTAGTCAGGCTATTATGGAATTCTGATCATCGATCAATGTCCATCGTATCCATTCATTTGAAGGTCACCAATTGGACGCCTACAATTATTGGTGTAATTTTTTGTTATGATCAATCTGCAATGGACCTGTTTTTTTGTACGGATCAGATTGGGCTATATGCATGGGACATGGACAGGAGCGGTATGCATGTGTATGTATTGTCATGCTCCGCTAGAAAACTTGGATGCCTAAGATGCATATTGTACCCGCATGATCTGGATCCATACCGTTGATCTGATGGGCCCCATGTGGATGCTTCATGAACCTCTGATAGTAGCGTACAAATACGTGGCTAAGAAGAAAGGTCGAGCGACGACCATCCATAGTGAGCAGACCAATAAATGGATGGCTAAGATCTTTAAATATTTAAGATCTTTTGAGCATAATCCACCCTCGGTGGGACCCACCACACCACTGGTAGAGATCAGCAAACCATGGTCCCCACCTGATCGAATTCAGGAACCGAAGAAAAAAGCTGTTTCCTCGCGCCGAGGGAGAGGGACAGGTAACTCCTGAAAATACTGAATGCAAGCAATTCAACTGGCCTGACGAGAATTTACGACGGTCGCGGATTGGGTACTACCGCCTCCAGGATCTGCCTGGAGACTGACGGTCCTGACAGGGGCTCTGTGAGGCCCATCGTTATGTATGTATTTTATCCACGCCGTTCATCTATTTTGAAAGATCATTTTCGGGCAAGATCCCAAAAAGAAGGAAGATTGAAGGCTCAAGTGGACCTCACTACAAGAAGCAATGGTAACGGTGATACTCACCATTGAAACATTTCTATGGCCCACCGTGATGTTTATTTACTATCTAATCTGTTTATAAGGTCACATGGATCTGTACGAAGGGAAAACATAAATAATAATAGCTTGATCCAAAACTTTTGTGGCCCCCAAGAAGTTTTCAACGGTATGCATTTAATCCCCACTGCTTCCTGTACGTGTGGTCCACTTAAGCCTTCAATCTTCCTCCTTTCTTGGCACATGCACTGAAATGATCTGTCAAAATGGATGGACGGCGCAGATAAAGCACATACATCAAGGTGGACCCCACTTAATCAGGACCATCCCTCTCTGGCTAGGTCCTCGTGGGGTAGTACCCAATCGGCGTCCAATTACGACTGCTAGAAGCAGTAGTTGATGCACACCCCCATTTATTAACTGATAAAACTTTTTGGTAAGGCCATATGCATGTGCATGCATCTCAACAGGCTCTTCAGATACATGCAAAGTTGTGTCCAATAAGTTGTAGCTAGGGCAGCTGTAGGACGCCTAGGCCTTTCAAGCAGCAGGTCTTAGGTTTGAAATGCCAAGGAGACACACTAATCACATTAATGGGTGGGTGCATTGTGTGACTAATGTTGTGGGTGTGCTGCCATAACAGGGTGGGTGCCTTGCATGACTTAAAAAAAAAAGTTGTAGCCAGTGCTGTCAATGGCCAAGCCTGGTATAGGTCTCGCCCAGATTTTAAAGCCTATTCAAAAATTCTGATTTTTCAGATCTGAGTCTAGCCTATTAACACCCGTAATAGTAGCACAAGGAGAGTGAGTGCCATTGCGTAGAGAAATTATGCTTTTCTCATGATTAATTGTCTACTCTATTAATGTACACCACCAAATTCCTGTCACATAAACTCTATAAAACCCAAGTATTGTAAGTCCCATCATGTTCTATATGTAAAATCATCTTCATCTATGAGGGTCTATCTTAGATTCTAGGCATTGGGTCAAAAAATCAGCCAAATCTACAACTTGGTTGGCCATGCCACAACCGACAATTGAGATGAGATGCCAGCATACGTTTTGTGTGGTGCCACCATGGTGCGCATCTTTCATCAAGCCGGTTAATCATATGTGTGACTACTGACTAATCATGATGAAGTGAAGACACAAAAATCAGGCCGATCCAAGACTTAGGCGGTCTAAACCATGTGCATGGAGGATTTAGGAGTAATTTTATATTATTACCATTGGAGTTTTTAAGTTGATATTTTAAATCTATGGTTTAAATGAGGGCTTTTGCCTTATATACGGAGTGGATTTGGATATAAAACATTGTAGGCCTATAATAACTTTTGTTATGGGCATTCAAGAGTTTGTTAGTGGAAATTATTTCCTATTAACTCCCATTTTAAATATAAAAAACTTACTTAATTGTGTTTGGATGGAAGTAAATGAAATGCATTGAAATCTAGACATTCGATTGAGCAAGGAGTATGTGGGAGGAATTAGAATGCATTGAAAATTTTTAATATATTCACAGAAACATATATGATATCTTAAATTAGTCTACATGTGTAATATTTGACAGAATGATTGTAATAAGCCCACTGAAATATATACTTTGGCCCAAAATGAAGAAATCTTGAAACCCTGGGTCTGCTACAAAACGTAACAATCACAAACAAATAACTTATTAACGTTTTTTTTAATCGTCCATCTAGATGGTCAGCATTTGAGCAGTTTGGATCATTTTATTAGTATAATTTTAGTGATGTAGTTGATAATTGAATTGTTTTATAGTATCGCCACGTGTATGGTGGACATGTGCGTGGTAACACCTTTATTTAGTCCTTCGTCTCTTCATGAAAACTTAAAAAGTCATTTCACCCAATTTACACTCAAATCTTTGACCTTGCTTTTGATTTCATATCAACCCCATTTATTACTAATCATTTACATCCATTTGCTCCTGTCTAAATACACCACTTGCCCCCATTTAATGACTCCCAATTTCTCTCATTTATTTCCATCCAAGTGGCTGTCATTTATTTTCATCCAAGTGGCTCCTCATGCATCGTACAAAGCAAGTGATGCAGACCAATTATTTAGTCTTATGACACGAGAACCTAAGCTACTGAGGATAGCTAATCTTGATGCATCATTTTAAAGTAAGAATTTTGTTGTTTTTCCTATGGTGAAACCATTTGTGCCTGATTCGCTGCACAATTTTTTTCACATACATGCATTACATGTTTCTAGTGTGCCACATGCGAAACATTTAAGTTAAAGTGCCTCAAACATGCATAAATGCCAACTTCAATCCTCTAGTGCCCAACACATAACATGTATTAATGTACCATCGTTATGTCATGCTCTAATTTACAAGTGCCAAAATTCATTCTCACTTCACATTCTTGGGTGTTTGAGAAACAAGAAATGGAATAGCCAGTTGGGATATCCACCTTGTCAAGTGCCTACTAGACTAGTTGGTTGATGCCTTACCGTCCCACTAGGTTGATGCCTCTTTTTTCATTTGTTAGTACACAACCTACGGTTAGTCACACTACAATGTTAGCCACCACCCACTTAGGAGTCGATACCAAAACCTCAATGTTGAAACATTGTTATCTTCATTCAGTCTATCTACCTATGGAACGGGGTGTGGGTGTAACAAAATTGGCGCAGTTTACTTGAATCCAAACAACCCCTAAGAAGATTGATGATCATCCCCGGGTTACACATGACCATGCATCAATATCCATCCATGCCATGGTGTTGACGTGTGAGCACGTACGGTGCACGTCTCTGCATACATGACTTTGAAAGTAGACATCCTCCACATGGGGCCATGCACATGCACTCACGTGCATGCCACGACTCGTGTGCATGAACATAAAGGAGGTCACCTCGTGAGTGACATTATAATACACATAAGCAAGCATGTGACCACCGCTCCCGTTTCCTGCCCCTTCCTCCTATTTTATTATCTTTAAACGGAGGTGCTTTGGCTGAATATTCCTCATTTGAACTAATCTAAAATGGCCTTTGGATTAGCAATGTCTGGGATCGCGTGGACAGTCATACTACCTTTAATTTTTAATATTCTAGCTCTACCCCATGTGACCTCCTGGACCACCCTGCGTAGGTTAGCCATCACTCACCTCACACACACACACACAAGCTCGCACGCACTCTGGTAGAGTGTCATAGTTCATACTCAAACACACAAGAACAGTGACGTGGCATACATGTAGGTCAAAGTATGAGATGCAGATTGAGTCCTGCCCCAGGGGTTCTGTGGGGCCTACCGTGATGTATTTGTTTTATCCACACCGTCCATCTATTTTAACAAATCATATCAAGAAAGTAGCCTAAAAAGAAGTAGATCCAAGGCTCAAATGGGCTACACCAAGGGAAGTAGTGGTGATAATCATGCAACCCTTGAAAGCTTCCTAGCGCCTACCATTAATGTTTATTTTCCATCCAACCTGTTCATAAGATCACATAGGCCCAAACTGAGGGAAAACACAAATATCAGCTTCATCAAAACTTCTGTGGCTTCCAAGAAGTTTTCAGAGGTAAACACTCAATTGCGACGGTTTCCTTTGGTGCGGTCCGCTTGAGCCTTGGATATATCTCATTTTTGGGCTCAATCCTTAATACGATCTATTAAAATGGATGGACGGTGTGGATAAAATACACACATCACAGTGGCCCCACAGAGCTCCGGCTAAGGCCGCATCCATGCAGCAAGGGTAGAATGCAATCCGCGTCCCCAAGTATCAAACCAAACAGTCCAAATAGTGGGGCCCACAGCGAATAGGACACAGGCCTATAATCAAGCTGATTGGACCATTGTGGTCCCCGATTGATGGATCTTTATTTGTTGAATTTGGACCAATGAACATTTTTCATCTTAACCGTCCATTAGATGTCAACGGAACATCCGTTTAGGAGATTGATTTGAGTGTAATTGTTAGTTTAAGACCCATCTGAAGGAGGCCCCACGTTCTCGACCGTTTAGCCTTTTTTAAATCCAGTCATGTGCATCTCTTAAACTAATCGAAGTTTTGAGTGCATTATTGTGATTTATGAACCATAACAATCTAACAGAGGATCAAAGATTTTCTTTTTGATACGAGGGAGTATGTCAGAATCCATACGCCTGCACGAGTAATTGTACACCTGGAAAGCATTTATCTTAATCCAAACCGTCCAAACGGTGGGACCAATGTCATAATACTCTATCCCGAAAATAAAATTTAGAATTCCAGGATATCCAAATTTAGAGTTCTCACCATTGACTACAGTTCATTTGAAGGCCCAATAAAAGTCCATCAATCGGACAGTGATGACTTTGGTTCATGGCCCATCTAAATTAGTCTCATGATTTTGGACAGTTTATCTAGAGATTAATAAATGGCCTCTAGAGAAGCTGAGTGCAGGTGTATGGTTAATCAAACTCTCCATAGTAACCAATTTGTTCTTTTTCCTAGCTAGGAGGTAATACCTCCATAGCTACATCCATCTTTACAGGAAATTCCGTGCCATTAACATAGATATTTGAATTTTATTATTTTAATATTTACCGGTTTCGGTGAAATAGAATAATAAAACGGAAAACGATACATAACGAGTGTACTCCATTGGGGTAACTTTTCTTTTTATACCCGCCTGGAAGTACGCTTTTGCGGAAAACCACGCCAATGGGTTTGCATGGAATCCCTCGTTTGAAAATAAATAAATAAACACACACGAGAGTAGCTATGCCAATGCCACTCTTTCCGTACATGTCAGTGGGCCATGTGTGTTTTTCATCCGGGCCATTGATTGGGTGGGCTGTACATTTTATGTTCCATTGCTTGAAATTAAGGTTGGTTTGGTTCTGTGATGGCATACATGTATATCAAACAATTGGACGGTTAAAAATGATTGTCCCACCGTCCACTATCAGAAAGTGCGTGTGGCTACAGGACGATTGTGGCGGGCGCGGATTTCCTGCGCAAGCATTGAGAACCAAGGTGGGCCTAAAGTGATTTTTTTTTAAAAAATCCACCCCGTCCATCCGTTTTGGGAGCTCATTTTAGTACATGAAAACAAAAATGAACCGGATCCAAGACTCAAGTGAGCCGAAACGGTGAGGATTGAACGTCCACAGGTGAAATATTTGTGGAGCCACAGGAGTATCGAATCAGGATAATATTTGTGTTTACAGTTCATCCCAGTAGTAGTGACGTTATGAACGGTATGGATGTCATATAAACATCACTGTGGACCCAGGGAGGTTTGAACGGTAGTAATTTACCTACCCACCTTTTCCTTTAGTGAGGCCCACTTGAGTCTTGGATCCGGTTCCTTTTTGTCTTTATGTCTTGAAATGAGCTCCCAAAACGGATGGACGGGGTGGATTTATCAAAAAAAAAAAAAAAAAATCACTGTGGGCCTTGGTTCCCAGTGCAGGAACTTCTTGCGCAAAATCCGCGCCCTTGTGGGGCCCACTCGTGAAGCCATAGCTTCGAAAGTAATTCTATCATACTGGCAAGAGTACTATGGGCCCCACTCCTGGACAATCCGAACCGTCCAAACCATGGGGCCTTCGATTGATGGGGTCCATGCAAAAATTAACGGTGTTCTATGGTACCCAGTAATACGATCAGCATCAGTGGCCGTGAATAGATGCCACCGTCCAAGTTCAGAAAGCAAAGGTCCATCTCCGATGCAAGTTGGGATGACCCAGTCAACGTGATTTCTGTACAATGGCCCACTCATACGTGGGACCCATTTCGACGATTTCGATTGATGACGATGACACGTGTACAGTAGATGTGCGCATGTATACGACCCACCAAAATTTCAAATAATTTCTCCTATACATATAACTAATGACAGCGACACTGCAACTAAATGGGCCCCACCCCTTCAATGGTTCGCAGAATGTCTCACAGATGAAAATTTCCCAACCATCCAAAAACGATTCGATCAAGAAAAAAATTACAAGCCAGGCGGTCCATCAAAAGCCCTCAATTGGACAGTCAGGATTATCCTTGCCCCACCATCAAGGTGGCCCATCGTGTGGATGCTATGGATTTGATGTGCGTTTTCACCAGTCAGATAATAGAGACTCGATTACCCATCCATTTTCTTTCATTTTTAAAATAAAAAAGAAATTTCTTGCAATTAAAAACCAAGAATCTATTAAAAAAAAAAAAAAACCAAAACTGCAGAAAATTCCTTGCATAAATTGCCCAATTCGAAAAAAAAAAAGGATAAAAAATGAAAAACATCAGAATTCTACGACTAACCTTCGACCTCCCCATCTTTTTTTTTTCTTTTTTTTTTTTTGCAAAAAATCTAATTAACAAAAAAAAAGAGAGTTAGGAATTTAAAGAAAATTACAAAAAAAAAAAAAAAAAAAAGAGTTCAGAAAATCTAAATTTCGCAACTAGACCTCAAATTTTCATTAGAAGTTTGAGTTTTCCCCTTCAAATTAGCTGCCGAAAGTCTGGCCCACCATGATGGATCAAGTACTCATCTCCACCGATGACGTCGAAGACAGCATTCGGATGGAGAAACTGCTGGTGCTGGTGCTGCTTGCAATTCCTTCTGCCGCCGTAGCTCCATCACCTTCCTATGCGAATTTGAATGTTTCGTCAGCATGAACGTCGGGCTTGCGGCCGGCCGATACTCCGGCACCAATCTCCCGGACTTATAGCGGACCCCGCATGCATTGCACAGCGTCTTGGGCCCCATCGGTCCAGTCCGCCACTGCGGCGTCTTGTCCGTCGCGCAATGCAGGCACTTCCGCCCGTCCGGCGATGAGTCTGGAGCCTCTTTCTTCTTCGGTGTTGATTTTGGCGCCTTCTTGGTGGGATTGGGCAGGGTGACGGCCTCCGACTCCGACGACGATGTCGTCGGCGACAGGACGAGCAACCGCGAGGACCAGTTGCATGGGACCGCGCGGGGACGCTTGCTGCGGGCCTTCCCGGGAACTGACACCTCTGGCCGAAATATCGGGCTGTTCCGGCCGTTACTGGCTGGGAATTCTCGGGTTTCCGACGATTCATCGGTGCGGGCTTTCATGCCCGAAATGATTTGTAATTTCTGCATATCTTCGCTTGAAAAGGATTCGTCGACGATGTTCGACAGCCATTCAAGCTCCGCTAATTCATCATACTGCCAAAAAAAAATTAAAAATTAAAAATTCGTAATTAATGTTCAATACATTTTGAAGAAAATTGAGTTTTTTTTAATGCATTCTTTTCATCAGTTCGTCGACCAAATTCGTCAGCCCTTCGAGCTCCACTAATTCATGATACTGCAAAAGAAAAACCAAAATTTTAATTTTTCCTAAGCAATTTTTATTCCTTTTGAAGAAAATACTGTGAATTTTTTTTCACCAGGCGTTTTTAAATAAATAAATAACATATACTCTAATTTTTTTTTTCAAATTCAAAAAAGAATTTTCAATTCATTTGTAGTGTCTGAAAATGCTTAGAAAATTTATGAAAATTTAAAATATAAGGAGAATTCGATTTTCTGAAAGAAATATAAAAATAATAAAAATTAGAGGTTTCATAGTAAATCGAGAAGTTCCGAGAAAAATTAAGGATAATATCAAAACGGAAGGAGAATTTAAAACCGTATGTAACTGTTTTCTTTTCCTTTTTTCTCCCACCCCTTGAAACTGAAATTCCCACTCCCGTAGGGGCAATTTGGTCATAATAAATGTTTTGTTTTTCCATGACTGCTCTCAACAATCCCTACTTTCTACAAAAATTCACTCTTTTGGGGTTGAAATATCAATTTTGGGGGGTGGAATTAGAAATTATCTACGGAAATATTCAACGCGAGAAATTTCCCGGAAAATGAGATTCGGCGTTTTGTAGCGGGTATTTACCGGGACACAAAGGTCACCGGAGAAATGAGCGTCAGCGAAATTCCGGCAGCCGAGTTCGCTGCTGAAATGCGGTTCGGAGCCGGAAAACGAGGAGTTGCAGCTATCGACGACGGTGACAGTGGATGAATCAGTGGAGTTTCCGGCAGCAGCGTCGAAGGTTCCGTCGTCGTCAGCGATGACGGCGTCTTCGTTGGAGAAATCTAGGAGGTCTTCGATGATGAAATGGTCGCCGGATTTCGGGTCGTTGTGTCGCTTTTCCTGCACGAATTGGGGGTTTCCGGCACGGCAGTAGCCGCTGTGGAAGAATTCTGGCGTTTCCATTGAGGTCTGTTAGGGCCGAAGATTGGGTTTTTTCTCCTCCTTTTGAGAGAGAGAGAGAGAGAGAGAGAGAGAGAGAGTAGGGTTTATTTGCGTTTGAAGATGACAGACGGACAGCTAAATTGGTGGATGCAAAACTGTTAAAAAAAAAAAAAAAAAAAGGTGAAAATGTTTATATATTTAATAAGGAAAAGGGTATCTTTTCAACTGCCAGATAAAGAAACTGATAAATTAGACAGAAATGCCCCGTCTCTTAACTACGAGATTACCCTCATAGGAGGACTTGTTTCAGGGTGTTTGTTCATCGCAATTAACTCAACTGTCCTTATACGTGGCATAGTGCATGCCAATCTGGACTGTCCAAATAGTTGATAGAGTCTGAAAATCACAAAGAGAATAAAATCTAAGCCATCTGATTTCTCTCTTGAATTCGGACCCTGATCTTTCTTTCTGACCGTCCATTTGATGTAGCCTGGTCATTAACAGTACTTACGGGGTATGTTCCGTCCGCATCTGCCCTGCCATTTGACCGGTCCGGATTGGTTGCATGTATTTCTTGTGTGCATCGCATGAGTTGGCATAATTTAGGTAATCGTGGCAAACACACATTATAGCGTCTCCGTTATTTATGAAGCCTGATCCAGTGTAGTACAGGACACTGAAGAGCACCAGCCCCTATAGATATTAAATACACAACACGCTTCTAAATCTCAACCGCCCATTTGCTGGGCCACCTCATAAATGGATGGGAAAATGCACTAAAACTGTTGTACTTGGAAATGTATACCGCCCTAATGCATAGGTCATAGACTGCTGCTCTAAAGTTTTTCTGACCGTTCAAAATGTGCAATGGATATGATGGTTGTGAACTTAACTTCTAATCAGTGCGATCTTGCACCATGACCGTCCAAAAAGCTAGCCCAGCAATCGAAATTATGCTTTCATGGCCGTGTGCACCAGTCAAATAACTTGTATGGTTGAACCATTTTATAAAGTCACAGTACTGACAAGTACACCGACTCCTAGCCTTTACTTTTTGTGTAGGGTAGTTACTTGATACTCTGGCAGACTGTGACATTTCATGCACTTGCGCTCCAGAATTTACACGAGGCATGTATTTAACTCAAATCAAACCGTCCATCATTGGACCCACATCATTATTTAGGTCATAAACCCAAAATCAGATTGATGGAACCATCTTAACCTCTGATTAATGGACATTTGTTTATAAACACAAACCATTGGTTAGTACGGAAGTTCAATGGTGCTTTTAGTTCCTAACCCAGCCAAACTGTGGCCCACAATTTGGACGGTTTTCCTCGACTTATCTGGACTTTTTGAATCCATGAGTATGAAGCATCTCCCGAGCATTAAAAAGCTTATCTTTTGGGTTAATGTTGATTACTTGATTTACCTGGACGGGTCGTTGGAATTTCACTTCAATTAAAATGAAATGACCTAATTGTCCCTGATGTAGTGATGTTTAGGGAAAATAATGACGTTTGGGTAGGTTCCACGTTGGCATTTCTGTCATTTTCTAATAATGAGAAAGAGAAGGTTAGGTGGATGATTAATTTAGAATTTTACTTACAAATGAAGAAATGCAACTCCGAAAAACAATTTATTTTCATGTTAATTTATTAAAAATTCATATTGATTATTTTATGCTAATCCTGACCATTCTTTTTTCAACCGTGTGATAATTAACGGGCAAGCGGTGGTTATGGTCATGTGATCAAGACCATCTGCCGGAAACATATGTTGTCCAATGTGAGCCCCCCATCGAGTGAAATCATCATATTGATAATTAATCTTCCCCGATCCAAACCGTCCGTTTTTGCAACGAACTGATCGGATGATAAAATTCAGCTGATTCACGTGAATTTTTCACAATGCCCCATGAAAAAAGTGGGAAGAAAATAAAGAACGGTCCAGATTGTCGACCCGACCATCTCAGCACGTAAAAGCACCGGCACATTGTGCGCATGTGCTCAAAGGTCTACTGACGTCAGCAAGAAGAAATTGCTCATAAATAATTTCACTATTCTTTTGGATAAATAACAACTTCACCCACTGTGATTGATTTTAGCACCCCTCAAATTTGTATTTTCGGAACACGACTGATACATATCTGTACTATTTCGATTCAAAAAACGGAAAGGGCATTTTCGTCAATTCAAGATATGCCCGATAAGTATTGGAAGGTGGGCGGTGCTCGGGAAGAAAGGGGGGTAAAATCGTAATTTCAAAAAATAATTAATTAACGTTAATGACGCGATTAATTAAAATTAGAGAGAAATTAAGTGTTGAATTCAACTCCTCAGGAACCGATCTCTAGCAGGTTTTGTCGCTGGGACTCGTGCATTAGCGTCCAATTTCCTCGGGATTTGCTTTTTTTTTTTAACTAATTTTTTTTTATTTTCCTGTTTCCTCTCCCCTCATTTTCTGTTTATTTCCCGCTTTATTAAATTCCCTAACCCACGTTTAAGCACGACGGTTACAGCTCGACTAGATCGAACTTTTACGGTCAAGATTACGCCACGTGTCTTCATTGCAGAATGCCTGTCAGTTGTTTCTTTGTAACTTTTCACCACGGGATTAACTACCACATTGCACCGGGACACGTCATCTTAATCCTTCCGAACACACCCGTCCGGTTAACAGGGCCGAGTCAGCTGGGAGAGCGAGTCTGCCGTTGGATTGGGGTTTTAATACCACGTGGAAGGCATCGGGAGGTGGGCCCGAGTAATGCTACACGAATCCCTACGTCAATCGATTTCGGAGAATGGGATAAGATGGTTCTCGTTTCCAAGACTATGATAATGGGCGCGGATTAGGTACTTCCCCCTCCCGTCTCGAGCTCGGGACAGGCTAGGGATCTGAGGGCCATCGTTGATGTATGGATTTAATCTACACCGTCCATACATTTTTCCATGCCATTTTAGGCCATTTTACAAAAAATGAGGCATATCCAAATTCAATTGGACCACGAAATGGGGATTAAAATCGGACCGTTGATAACTTCTTGGGTCCCTAGGAAGTTTTGGATCAAGATGATATTTGTTTTTTCAATTCATCCAGGTCTCTACGATCTTATGAACAGGTTGGATGGAAAATAAACATCACGATGGACCTAGGAAGGTTTCAACGGTAGGCATCATTAGCACCGCTGCTTCCAGTGGTGTGGCCCACTTGAACGTTGGATGTGCCCCAGTTTTTGGTCTGTAATCTAAAATTACATGGAAAAATGTATGGACGGTGTGGATAAAATCCAAACATCACGATGGCCCTCAGAGCCCTAGCCTGTCCCGAGCTCGGGACGGGCGGGGAAGTATCTAATCGGCGCCCTACGATGATAGTTCATGTTCGTGGTGGTGGCTCGTCCGCTGTACACGTGGAGAGCATGAACCTTAATCGGACCGTCCAAATCGTGAGGTTCATCTTGGGTGGATGATATGCCAAAAATCACACTGATCAAAGGTTTCTAACCGTTCAATCGATGGTATAACAATGCACTGTTATAACTGGACGGCTTGGATGGTTGTTAATGTGTGCATACGGATGAGGGTAAGTCACCATCATCTAATATCTAATGACGCATACGCACACCGTACCGATGTCATTAATCACTATGCTTGGATTACAAGGGAAGACTGCACAAGGGTGGGGGCACCGGATCGTTGCTTGGCGTGGGGGGGTTATTTTTTTCAGATATTTTCATCTTTTAAGTATTTTTTTAGCATTTGTGGGGCCTACAGAGCACGTGATAGAGCTGGAGAAATTGTCAGCTTGGCATGTGAGAGTGATGCGCTCGTGTCAAAAGCCAAAACCAGCGGTGGTCAATGCCATGTGTCAAATGCTGATTGAGCCTTCTCTTTTCCACGATACTTCCCGCACGTGCTCTTCCCTCGAGCCACGTAGGAGATCACGTGCCTTCAGCATGATGGTCACGTGAGGAGGGGATAAAGGGTAGAGGATTCATTGAATAGTTTCGTCTCCGGTAGTAGCTTGTCGCTACGTCCCCACGTCAATTTTGTAATGACTAAATTGTCCCCGTGCTTAGTTTAAAAGTACCTTTATGATTAATGAGCCATCAACTTCATACGGGACATTCTTCAGACAAGGATGAAGGGTATTATCGTCTTTCCTGGATAATATATGTAACTTTCACACTGTGAGAAAAATTACCAAAATTGCCCTTGTCAGCAATAATGTCGCAGTGGAAAACGGAAAATTCAAGGGGCAATGTAGTCTTTTTATCATTTAGAAGGGGTTTTTGTATGGGATGAGGCTATCTTAAATTGCTTATAGGGAATGGGGACTTTCTTTTGAAAATCCCGAGGGCAGAATTGTCTTTTCAAAGTTAGCAACTGCCAAGTTATAGAGCTAAAACTAGCAAACACCGCAGTTTTGCCAATTCCCTCCTTAATCTTTAGTCATCATTTCCCAAAATGCCCCTAACCCTTTATTAAGTTATTGGGCAAGCCCACAAAGTTTTAAATGTCAAAAGTGCCATGTTCCCAATTACCAAAATGACACTGATGAGACTCATATAATTACATTTTAGTAATCCTGATCTTTGAGCCTTCTGCCTGTTTGGAATGCAAGATTAAATGGTTTTGAATTGCATTAGGTGGAGTTAAAATCATTATTATACAATGATTATGTTTGGAAATGCTATGGAATTTTGACCATCCAATCTTATGTTTGGGATCAAATTCTTCTTTTAAGAAAAACATTGCATGAAATAAAACTTGTATTTAGTGGACTATGGAAGTGTCACCTATATGTATATGCAACTTGATTGTCATGTGTAAAGGGCGCATATAAATAGATAGTGTAAATAAAACATATGCATCAACATAGGGCGCATAGATGTAGTGGATTTTGAAATTCACTATTAATCCCACCATATCTTTTGCTAGGGCAGGATGATATGATATGTGAATTAATCTAATCTTTCTCATTGTTTACAAATACCAGATGAAATTTACATTGGACTAAATTCAATTTTATATCACCCTAATCCCATGTTTCCAAACAGGACTCATATTAATTATGGGTGTTTGGATGCAGCATTTGTTTAAATTGCAATCACAGTTTCATTAGAAAATTGTGGAGTGGCCCTCAAATAGTGGTTACATTTCTTTCTAGTTAATCTCATAAGTGAAATAATTTCAATTCAATCAAATATTGCAACCCAAGGCGGCCTGGTCTACGCTCCTTGTGTTGTCCTACTGCAAGAATAAAAAGAAAGATGTTTTGTCGCCGTGTGACTTGTGCCTACCTTGTTAGCAGTGATGTGGGCCACTCAGAAGTTAATTTCGCAACATTTCATGAGCAAAAGGATCGCATAGACAAGTAGAACCAACCAGCTGGCATGAGCCAATTTCCACTTAATAGCACGCATTTGTCATCGCACGGGCCATTTGGGTTTCTACGGAGCGATAAAGTAAAAAGGGCACTTTCTTTTACATGCCAACATGATGAGCTGGGTTGAACTTTTGCTCTAATGCTCGACCCCAAGTGCAATGGGAAGCATTCTACGAGAAGCGACACTAATCTACATTATCCCTTTATCTGTTATTGTGACAATGCATGTAATACCGGCTTACGAGTTGAACCAAAGAATGTAAGGTGGGTCCTAATTTTATATCGAGCCCATTTATGAAGTCTGAGCATTGTCTCATAAGCCGTTTCAATCTCTATTAGTAGGTGTAGGTTGGTCCGAACTAATGGACCTGCATGGAGCTAGGAAGTATGGGCTTGAACATGGCAGCTGAGGAGCTGGGCCTGGAAATTCTGGGCTGGACCGGTGGACTCCGGACAACCTGACCTATCAATGCCCGTATATGGCATCACCAGTTTAGTGGAGTATTCCTTTGTAATTTTACGAGAAGGCGAAGATGTAATTTCAGAGTTTCGTAATCTTCCTAAAAGTGAGGGTGATGATGTCACGTCAACTTGATGTGATAGTTCGGTGACTCCCTTCATAGTGCGTTAATAGAAGGGGAGTTATTTGATACTCCGGCACCATATGACTCTTCATACGCAGGCACTTGGCCATGTCCTAACTACCTTGTGGAAGGAACTCTTGTCTCTGAGTAACCTTCCCAAAACCAGATTGGTTGAAAACTCGTGATTTGTGGATACTTTTTCTTTAAGAAGACCATTGGATTTTATTTTTATTATTATTATTCATTTTCATTATTTACCATCTAAAAAAATCTACAAATCTAACTTCAGATGATCAAACATGAGTAATTTTTTGCTCATGATACATTAAACTCTGAAATATAATTTCATCAGTTTAAATTTAATTACTTTGTTTTCCTACGTGAAATTTCTAACTGCCTGCGTATCATCGTCACAGTGCCAGAGTAACCTTTCTCTCTCAACAGTGGGGGAGTACGTACGTCTTGATAGAATGGTCCCCACATGATAGCTGTTTTTTATTCGGATTGCACAGTGTAGAACACGGCACCCAGTTCAGTATTATGCTGATGTGGCATAGTTCTGTGGGTCCTACCATGATGTATATGTTATATTCATGCCTGTCCATCCATTTTGTGCGGTCATTTTAGGGCATGAGCAAAAAATAAAAGTCTTAAAGTTCAATTAGACCCTAAAATGAGGAAGTTTTAAAGTTCAATTGGACCACCTATTAAAAGCTTCGTATGGCCTACCATGATATTTGTTTGTACATCATCTATCTAATTTATAAGTACGCATGGATCTGAATAGGGAAAACACAAATATCAACTTAATCCAAAACTCCTATAGCCCTCAAAACATTTTCAATTGATAGATGTCCAATTCCCTCTATTTCGTGTGATGTAGCCTACTTGAGCTTTGGATCTGTCTAATTTTTAGCTCATGCCCCCAAATGATATGAAAAAAATGGCCAGACGGTGTAAATATAACACATACATTATGGTGGGCCCATGTAAATTAGCCATGCCAACACGGTACTAACCACTGCATTGTGGTTAACACTGCATTCTGAAGTCTGCTTTGCTGTTCTTCATTCCACATCAGCTAGCGTGCACTGAGAAATTGACACTAGCCGCACGAGTACATTGGAACTGGACTCTCTCTCTCTCTTTTTACCAAGCTCTCATTTCTCTCATATAAGTTTAATCTGCCTCGACTTTGTTTTTCGTTCAGGGCATGTTTGTACTGTAGCCTAACTGATGGATGGCGCAATAGTCTTTTATACGTGTCCCATCTGGCAGCACTGCAAGGTAGCTGTCACGGCAGGGCTGAAATCTATGGAAACTCCAGTGAGGGATACCTCTTGTGCAGGCATGACTGTCAATGGTTACCAAGCCGGCAGGTACTCAATGGACCCAGGTCTGGTCCATCTTTTGGATCTGTTAAGAAATGGGGTCAGGTTCGGGTCTTGCTTTACAGGCTCATTTTAAAATCGGGCGCAGCTGGGTTTGGTCAAGTCCATGTGATGGACACAGTTAAAGTACGGTTGGGCAGTGTTCAAGAGTTCAATTAGTTTTTAATAGTATGCATGTGTGAACACAAATATCAGCTTGTTTTAGAACTTTTGTGGTCCCAATAAGTTTTTTATGGTGTGCATTCAAATCACCATTGTTTTTTGTGGTGTGGTCTATCAGAGATTTGGATCTGCCTCATTTTCGGGCTGATGCCCTAAAATAATGATCGAGAATGGATGGATGGCGTGGAAAAAGTGCATACATTGTGGGGCCCACAGAGCACCGTCCAGCAATTCGTCCGAGTGGGTGTCAGCACATGGTCCTAAGAAAAAAGGACACATTTTGTAGTGAGACATTCACCACCCTTTAGTGTGGTGTGAAGTCTCTATGGAGCCTACTATGATGTATGTGTTTTATTTAGGCCATCCATCCATTTTTAAGCTCATTTTAGGGCATGAGACCAAGACAAAAGTATATCCAATTTCAAGCAGATCACATAGCAGGAAATAGTAGGAATTGAAGGCATACAATTGAAAACTTCTTATGGGCCACAGAACTCTTAAGAAGTTTTGTATTAAGTTATTTGTGTTTTCCCTTCATCTAGGTCAGTGTGGCCCTACAAACAGGTTGGACAACAAATAAACATCATTGTGGGCCCTAAAAGGGATTCAAAAAAGGACATCATTATCCCCACCATCTTGTGTAGTATGGTCCACTTGAGCTTTGGGATATGCTTCAATTTTGGGCTCATTTCCTCATGTGAGCTGAAAACAAAGATGAATGTCATGGATAAAATACATACATCATGGGATGCCTTACAAAATCTTCACATGACGGTAAAAGGTAGGAAGTGCCTCACTACACAATCCGCATTGTGTTTTCTTGGGAACATATAGCTGATAGCTGCCCACCCTTAAATTTTATTGGGACCCACCATGATGCGTATGTGAGATCCACCCCGACCACTAGATGAATAATCCTATATTAGAACTAAAAATTCAGGTTGACCTGTGATTTGGGTGGGCGACACTAAGGGATACAATTAGAAAGAGAGATATCCACCTTTGATTTTAATAGGGCCACCATGATGATTATATGAAATCCACTTCAACTATCAGATGCTACACTAAAATTTAGGCCCGGAGCTCAAAAGTCTAGTCCATATGTGATTCAAGTGGGCCACACTAAAGAAATAATTTGGAGGGTGAGCTTTTCCCTATACACTTTTTCCAATTGTGTGGTCCACCTGAATCACAAATGAAGTTGATAATCAAGCCCTAGTTCTAATATGATGCGACATACCAGATTATTAAGGTGGATTTAACATTAACACCACGGTGGGGCCCAATTGGGTTGCCACCTCTTTTCCAAAGTTACCTAAAACAACCCTTCTCTGAGGGTATTTATTAACATTAATTATTCTTCAAATTAGGCGACTAGTTGGACCTACAACTACTTGTATATGAGTATTTCTCCATTCCTCTCTCTATGTTACATAGATGCATATATTACATATACACACATACTTGTTGTTGTTGTCAATTTAATCAAACTAGGCCACGTGTGTGATTGAAGGCTTATATTCGATTTTCATGTGTGAGTAAGATGCGTGGGCGTGCTAAAGTCCACTCGACTTAAAGTTTAACTAAACTATTAGTGTTTCCCCCGCGTTGAGACGAACAAATTGAAGATTGGACACAGGATTCAGGGTCCTCTCAACCATCAATTTCACGTTCCGTTAAGGTGATCTGTGAAAGGGTAGGGTTAGCCCTTCCAAATGGATTCTTTTGACCTTGTAACAATAGATGTGCATCTATGAACTTAAGGACTTGTTCTTTCAATGTGATTCACTACCGTAGTTCAATAGTAAAAATACTGGAGAAAACAAATATAAGTCGAAAGTGTTTATCTATTAATGATTTTTACAATAATGCCATTGATGATCAGTTTGAAGGACGATGATCCGTTCATTGCCCAATCGAGACTAAGCTTCGTGGCGAGATGGTCGTGATGTGCCGGATGGTCATCCGTTCATTGCTCGATCGGAACCGAGCCTCTTGGTGAGACGACCAATGAAAGGCGGATCTTCGACAATTTGTTCGGTGCTCAGTTAAAATCAGGCTTCGTGGCGAGATGGTTAGTGAGGTGACAGCATGTTTGTGGACTTGATAGGAACAAAGCAGATGTTAAGATAGTCATGAATCGATTATCCATTTGTTATCTAAGTGGACTAAACTTCATGGTGAGATGGCTGACGGAATCACCTAGCACGTACGTAGTAGGAAAGCCCCATAGCTTTCATTCAAAACTGAACAATATTCCTTATGTTCTTGCGGGATGTTATAGATGAAGAGTGGAGCTTGGGATAAATTACTAATTAAAAACTAGTATGCCCCATGCTGTAAGCCGTGATGGGGCTAAAATTAAATAAAAAGAAAAATGTCTATGGTGGACAGATAAATAAAAGCTATTTAGTTGTATTGGCGTGAGGCTTGGAATTCTTTGTGGAGTGCTGCTTATATAAGCTTCTGGGATACGATGACCTTGCGTAGTCTTCAACATCATGAAAAATTTGGACATTTGGTGTGTAAATTTCATTGATTATCCCACTTAAGAATAGCTTATCGCGTGCGGCCATGTGTACATGAAAAATACTCTTGCATGTGTTGGCTGAAGTTCTAACATCTCTTGACTCTCATATTGGAAAGTTGTTATGATTCTTATGTCACTTGGATTTAACATATGTTTAGAGTTGCTTTTGGCAAGGTTCTAGCATTTAATGCTAAATAGATATTTCTTTTCATGAAATTCTGGCATTTAATGATGAGAGACAAATTTGCTATAACGAGACTTGTTTTTTTTGTATAGCGTATTTTTTTTATTTTATGTAATTCTAACATTTAATATTCTCCCATATCCACACCTTTAATTCTTCCTCTTGAAGTCATCTACACCACATATGGCATGGTAGCCATATGGCGTCTTCTAGATTATTTGATCTAGCTACACCAGATCAAGTGTAAACAATGCCGGAAGGCGAGAGTAGGATTTTACCTATTATTGACCGCATATTGCTGGCACGTGACGGTATCTCATTGGCCCACTTAAATGTGCCAGAAACAGGTATAAACACTTGCGACAGAATAAATTTGCCAGAGCCAACTATATGTCAAAGAGCCTATCTACACACAATGCACTAGTCAAAGTGGCACATGTATTTGCAATCTACACCACCAATTTGGATGGACCAGAAGAGCACTTGAGTCTGTTTGGCTTCGGATCAGAATCCTCAGGAACTAGAACCGGACACAAAAGGACCTAGACCCATCAAGGCCTAAACCCAGTTAACCTGAGCACGTTCATTGTAGGACATGACCTGGACCTAACCTATTGACAGCCCTACGCGTAGGCAAGCCAAGGGCATGTTCGTCTTTTGCGGGTGAACTTGAAGGTCCGTAAGCGCGGCGGTAAATCCGTCGATAATTGCTGCGGCCTTGACAAGAAGAAGATTTGAAGAGGTGGTCCGTGGAACGCTTGGCAACGGCATACACGTACGGTCAACGCATCGGCTGATGAACATTCGCTGGACGAAACACGTGTACTTTTAACAGAGACCGTTCAAAATACACGTGAATTTTCAGCATAGACTTGGGCGCGGATTCGATACTACCAGTCTACCCCCAATCCGGCTAGATACGTTTTAGGGCATTAGCACAAAAAGAGACAGATCAACGGCTCAAGTCGACCACACTATTGGAAGCATTGGAGGCAGTGACGCCCACCGGTGAAGCATTTTTAAGGCCCACCGTTATGTTTATTTGCCATCTAACTTATTCATAAGGTTACATAGACATGAATGAAAAGAAAACATAAATGTTAGCTTTATTCACAACTTCTATACTCCAATAAGTTTTCAACGGTAAGTGTTCAATCCCCACCGTTTCCTCTGGTGTGGTCCATTTGATGCTTCGATCTATCTCCTTTTTAGGTTCATTAACTAGAATGATCTTTCAAAATGGATGGATGGCATGGATAAAATGCATGCATCACGGTGGACCCAAGAAGCCCCTGGCAGGACCGTCCGTCTCTAGCCACGTCCTGCTGGGGGGCCGTCCCATGGACTACCCCTTCCATGTTTCTCACGCACGTGGGGCCCACTTGATGAGTCTTGAAACATGAATTTGGGACCAGGACGTGCTCATGGTACCTCCACCTGATGAATGGGATTGTGCAAGGAGATGGAAGGTTTTTAACCGTTTGATTTCACACAGAGAATTCGGACTCCTTACCAATTTAATCTCAGACGTCCATTTCATATCCAGCAATCGGATAGGATAGGTGGGATTGTTGATCCCTGTGATTTCCAGGGATCCTACGTTTGAACAGCCCACATTACCATAAACGTACATAATTTTTATGGTCAAGGATAGTGGAGCCCTTGAGTAATGGATCCTACGTTTGACAAAGCTGATGTAATTCAGCATTTTAGGGTGCGTTTGGTTGCATAAAATTTCATGATATTTGGTGCAATCAAAGACACCTTAAATAATTTTTCAGCTCAATAAAATTATGATCCAATATATAATATGATTTTAAACGTTATAAAAAGGCCAAAATGATTTTTTTAGTGCATCCCATACATTTCAGTACTCTATCCATGCATACACTAGAATGTATCATGGTCCATTCTTAATACAATCTGTTACATTTTGATATCATAGAGTGTTGTTCATGGCATTTTCTATTGTTAGGCATGTTATTGGATGCCTGTCAATTCAAGTTTCCTGGGCGGCCCGCATTTATCGGATTGCAAACTGAAAAAAAAAAGTGTCTTTTTGTGCCAAATACTACAAAAGATTCTGATGACTATTAGTAGGGGAATCGATTGAATCCATTTGAGGTTTATTTCTCTTTAATTTTTCTCAGGATTTAAAGTAATAACTAGTTCGCTATCAGCTATAGTCGAACTCAGTCCAACGTTGATTTATCAAAACTTAAGAATGATTTTTTTTTTTTTTAAAATTTTAATCTTTTTCCAATATGAAAACAAAGTTGGTGGACTAATTCAACATAAAAAGATGAAAGAACAAAAAATGATGGGCAAAATTAGCGGAGAATAAATTCAATAAATGGAAAATCATCAAAATTCCACATTTTAGAGAATGAATTCTACCCAAATCTTTTAGCATGGCGGTCCGGAAATTACTCTTTGTTTTTTTAGCGGACTGATTCAACTCTTGAAATTGAGAATATGGTTTTGTGGAGCTAAACTAGCATGATTTTCGGGTGATGAATTTGACAAAATGAAAAAAGCTCCTTCAATCCAAAATTTTAGAAGACAAATCTCGGTCCTTTTTGTATGAAGGTCGCGGTAGAATTATCCATGAATTCTCCGATGGACCGATTCAACACTCAAATCTAAGAAAATGGTGTTTTAGGGGCCAAATCAGCAATACTTGTGTGTTTTTCTTAAAATTTATATCTAATCCAATCATCTGAAAAAAAGAGGAGGAAAAAAAAAAAAAAAAAATCCTTGATACTCTGGCAGAGCGTGATGGATGATGCGAAGGCCTTAGAAATTGCACACATGGCTTATAAGTAATTAAATTAAACTGTCCAAATTATGGTACCCCATATAAATATATTATGAATATTTAAAAAAAAAAAAAAAGAAGCTTATTTGATTATCTGACCATCTAAATGGTGCACATTTATTGTCCACTTAAAAGAAAAATATTAGGTGGGGCATGCCTGTGCCTTGAGTCAGACTGCTGGCTGTCCAGTTCATTTGATGATGTGGCCCACCTGAAGTGGACATGTTTGATTTTCTCAATGGAAATCAACTCATGAGGCAACAAGGAACGAATTATGGAAGCCTACTCCTAAACAATCACTTCTACGATGGGAACAAAAATTGAAGTTCTGATAGAATGTTTGCCCTTCATCACAGCTACTGTTTTTCTAGGCACGTGATTCATCTCAATCCAGGCCATTCATTAGATAGTGGGCACCATAGACATACCATATACAAAATAATAAAGGCATTTTTTTTTTTAAAGAAGCGTCCAAACTGAAGTATGGACCCATGGTTGATTTTAGCTCAATTATTTGGGCTGGGCCGGGCCTACTCAAAAATCAAATTTTGCTGAGTATGGTCTCGGCCCATTGACAGCCCTGCGTACATGTTGGTTAGTAGATTAGGTGGGCCACACGGATATGAAATTATTATAATTAGGTGGCTGACATTTGCATGTTGGTTGGTCCACCCATGTGTATGTATTAATATGATCAGGTAGCTCACATGTGAATAGGTCAAATCGAAGAACATAAAGCCCATTACATCAATAGCTTGAATTGCTCGACCATGGTGCCATGGAATTCACATGGCTTCCTTAGGCCTTGGATTTGTACAAGTGTGACCCACTATTCATGATCCAGAACTATAGCCGTATTGGCTCCAAAATGATTGGACAGTCATGACCATTTGTGGAAGCTGATTTCATCCTGCCCCGCCTGGAGGAAGGGATTTGTGGGGCCCACCGTGAATTATGGGTTTTATCCACTCTGATCATTCATTTTTCCAGATCATTTTAGTGTATGAGCCTAAAAATGAGGCAGATCCAAGGCTCAGGTGGACCACACAGTGGGGATTGAACGCCCACCATTAAAGACTTCTTGGGGGCACAGAAGTGTTGGATAAAGCTGGAGTTTGTATCTTCCTTTCATCAAAGTTTGTGTGACCTCATGAACAGGTTGGATGGTAAATAAACTTCATGTTGGGCCCTAGGAAGGCTTCAATGATAGGCATTATTATCACTGCTGCTTCATGTGGTGTGGTCCACTTGAGCCTTGCTTTTGTCTATTTTTTACCTCATATAATGGATGAACTGTGTGGATAAAACCATACATAACAGTGGGCCCAACAACGCCCCTTCCTGAACCGATTTTCGTCCAATCGGCAGTAAGCAATCCGCTTCCGCCATTTGATTAGTGGATAAAAAATAAAAAATAAAAACAACAAAATTGGATGGATAGGTTTCCATTCCATCCAAATTGGTCCCCATCGTATCATGATTTGGGCTGCCTAAATACAGCCCTGTTGGGATATTGGCAATTAGCCTCGTAGCAGAAGTGAGCGCGGAGCAATTAAACAAGGAACAAACACAATGCAATCAACCAAACAAATCAACATATCCAAGAGACAATCCAAATTTAACGTGGAAAAAATCCCTCATAGGTAAAAACCACGACATAAAGCGACATCAATCCACTATGAATCAAAAGTTACAAGAGCATAAAGAAACTTACATCGGATCCAAGCCCACAAGAGAAAACCTAAGCTCTCTAAGAGAAAAACTAACGTACCCCTTTCTCTAAAGCTCTTTCTCTCACCCTAGAACTCTCTCACCCAACCCTTGCACATGTAGGATACCCTAATTATGGTTTACAACAGTTTATATGGAAACAAACTCAAATTAGTAACATTTTATGTAAGAAATCGTGTAAGATCGCGCAAAAATTACGCTACTGACTTTCCAATCTACACATGGTCAAGCGCTTGGCCCAAATCCGTCGGGTGCCTGACAGATTCAAAATCTGTCTAGAGAATTCCAGCAAAAATTTAGCCAATTTTGGACGCCCTGCCCAGACCTCATCGAGCGTCCGGCCATCCACCAGACGCCCGTACCAACAGTGGTCAAGCCCCCTACAAGCCAAAAATAGAACAAGGATTTCAGCTTCCAGAAGTCCATAGTCGGGTGTTCTTGAGCGCCTGATCCGAACCCATCGGGCACCTGAGACCCCCTAGTGTCCAAGATCAAAGGCAAAACCCAACAGGCCTACCATGTATTTGCATGAAATCTACATTGTCCATCATGTCTGCCCCCTCATAAATCAAGATGATTCAAAATTCGGGTGGGCCAACTATGTAAAATCATGTCTCAAACAAATAAAATCACGTGGTATGGCCCAACCAGAGTTTTGGAATGGCCTGAGTTATTTAGGTGTCCATTCATGCATGTTATGAATAAGTTAGATGCATACAAAAGATAAGATGGGTCCCACACAACTTAGAGCGTTTTAATGGTTGACGTCCCATCCCAACGGTTCCCATTGGTGTGACCCACCAGTGCTTTGGATCGGTCTGAATTTATTATTATTATTATTATATAACGCGAGCTTGAAAAGACGTACCTTACGTACGTCGTGTATGTGGGCCCTACATCTTGATGGTACGATACGACACACATTGCTGTAGTAAGGAATCGAGTTGCGTACTGAGTTACTGATCAGTAGGCTTTTATCGTACTGAGTGAACTCTTTTGGGCCCACCGTGAATGTGTGTGGTATATCCACGCCGTCTATCCGATTTTTCAGGCCATTTTAGGAGTTGAGCAAAAAATGAAGCATGTCCAAAGCTCAAGTGGACCACAACACAGGAAACCGTGGCAATAATGATTTCCACCGTTGAAACCTTTTTAGGGCCCACAGTGATGATTATTTTTATCCAACCTGTTCATAAGATCACACAGATATGGATGAAGGTAAAAAACAAATATCAGCTTGATCCAAAGCTTCTGCCCCCAAGATTTTTTCAACGGTGGATGTTCAATTCACACTCCTTCCTGTGGTGTGGTCCACTTAAACTTTGCATATGCTTCATTTTTTTGTATCAAGCCCTAAAATTATCAGTGAAATGGATGGACGGAGTGGATAAACTACATAAGTCACAGTGGGGCCGAATCCGCTGTAGTAAGGTTTGCAGGGAGTTTGTGCAACAAAAATCTTTATGGGGCATATCATGATGCCTGTGTGAAATCCACTCCGTTCATCTATTTATCCTGATCATGTTAAGATGTTAACCCAAAAATCATGCATGTCCAAAACTCATGTGAGCTACATTAGAAGAAAAAATGGAGATGGGAACGTCCACCATTGAAAATCTTATTGGGGTCTACGGGGAGTTTTGGATCGGGCTTAGAATTGTCTTTTCCATTCATTCTAGCGGCATCACCCTTATGAACGGGTTGGATGACTTATAAAAATCACCGTTGGCCTTATTAAGGTTTAAGTGGTGGGAGTGGATTAGGAGTAAACCCGGGTAACGCCTTACTGGATGTTACCGTACTGTGGAACCCATCTTGATGATTTTTTTTTATATATCCAGGCCGTCCATCCGTTTTTACAGCCTATTTTAGGACATGGTCCAAAAAATTAAGCAGATGCAAATTTCAGGTGGACCACACGATAGGAAACAGTGGTGATTGAACGCCTATCATTAATGACTTCCTAGGGACCATTGTAATGTTTATTTGCCATTCCAACCCCTTGATAAGGTCAACCAATTTTCAACGGAGGGTAAATACAAATATCAGCTTCACCCAAAACTTTTGTGGCCCACAAAAGGTTTTTAATGGTAATTCACCACTGTTTTCAGTGGTGTGGTCCATCTGAGATATAAATCTGCTTAAGGTTTTGGATCACGTTCTAAAATGAGGTGACATAATAGATGGACGGCGTGGATATATAACACATTCATCAAGGTGGGCCCCACATAGTAAGGTAACACCCACCCTTAGTTACACAGGTAACATCTAATCCGCTCACGGTGGTTGCTTGTTGTGGTGGGTAATTGTACAAATCATGGCGAGAGAGAGAGAGAGAGAGAGAGAGAGGACACTACTGCACACTGTCATACTCCATCTAACATCAATGTAAAAGCATCATGTGCACCTTACATTACCATATATGATGTTTGCATGTGGTGATTTTAAGTATCACTGGATGAGTCCATCTAATGTCCTATCTATTATTTTAAATTGTTTGCATGTGGCCCAGCTGAACTATTGGATGAGGATCAGGCACAAGTTGTGCATAATCATCACAGGCCAGTCTCAGGCATACTTGTTTCGGCCAGTCGTGAGCCTGGGCAGGCTTGTAGGCTAGTGGCCCCTCATAGGCTTGGACTGGCTCTAGCCCAGATTTTGCTTTTGGGGCCGGGCTTGAACAGACCTCAGCGCCAGCCATTGACAGCCCTAGCGTTATTGCATTCCACATCCCTTGGATGATTGGATTGTTTAAATTTTCTGGTCAAGGTGATTTTTGAAAAATGGGTAATGAAAGGTGGACCCCACACAAAATAAGTCTAGATCAATGACTTTTCGCTAGTATACTCAATCACCCGATCAAAGTAGTTTTGAAAGGGATGGGCTGATGGGCAATTAAAGCTACGATGGATGATGGTAAGACATTTTCTAGTATATTAAATGTGAATCATTCATTTCAACATTGGATGGCTAGATCATCTACTTAAAATTGATTTTTTTTTTTTTTTTTTTTTTTTTTTTGTTGGAGGTGTTCGAGTCTTGTTTGATTTGAGTAGCATGTCCTTCCTTGGAAAGTTCTAAGTCAAGGTACATCACACACCATCTGAGGTGGTTTGAGATTGGCATTTGAGGAGGTTTCGAACCTTAAGCCAGATTGAAGCCTCATTGACCCCATGGGCTTCAAAAGCATGGCAATTGTTGGCCGTAGCTCAGCTGTAGAGTCCTGAGCCTTGACCCTAATTGTGCTTAGAAGGCCTTGGCTGTAGCCTTACCCATATAGGGATGGGATGGGGCTGAGGTTAAAGTTTTAAAAATTATTTGGGATAATACTCCTTTCATTCATGACAAGTCTCATCATATAAATGGTTTTAATTGTAAAAGCATGAAATCTATGACCAAAGTTTTTGGCCTTTGCAGCTATGAATGTACATGAAAGACATGGTTGGATGCCTCCAAATAAGTTACTTCTTCTGCTTAAAGTAATAGATAAGTAATTTATTTGAGATAAGTAAATTTGGTTGAAGATTAATTATAGGTAACTTTTTAACTTACAGTCACTTAATCATTTTAACTTAACTACTTGAGGCATAAGTAACTTACTATCCAAATGCCCCCTAAATATGAATAGTTCACCGCAATCTTTAAATCATTCATTCCTTTTTTTGTAAGGGTGACCACTTGATGATTGGACCAGGCCAGCGTCGTTGGTCCAGACCTAAGCTGGCTTGGAGACCAAGCTTGGATTTCAAGCTTAGATTATAAGAGCACATGACACTTTTTTATTGGTGCTTGATGGAGTACACCAGAGACTTATTGAGCGCAATCACAACCACATACAGTCGTTGTAGCTAGCACAATGTAACAAACCTGTCCTTTGATAGGGTTTGATACTTGATTGCTCATTCCTTTGCTAGAAACCCCATGTGAAACCTATTTATATTGAAAAGTTCAGTAATATGAAATGACTAATTATTGCACCTATTGTGATAATTATCTTCCCTTTATTTTGGATTATTATATGTACAGCTCCTCCCATGGAGAGATTGGATGAATCTATGCCAAATGGCAAAAAATACACAAACTTGAGGAGTTTGTTTTGCCTGCTTGTGGGGCCCACTGTCATGGATAAATGGCATCAAACCTATCAAGAAGCTTGCTTCACCTAAAAACTATTGGACGCCCAAAAATTCAGGCTAATATGATGATTATCAGGTGGGCCACACCATAGAAAAACAACCGACAACTACCAGAAACCTCCTAATTCATGTGTTGGGCCACATAACAGTTGGATTAGCCTAATTTTGGAATCTCCCTTTTGTCATGATTGAACTGAACGTGTTTGATGGCATGCACTCAAGTCACTGAGCCCACATGTCTAAAAGTATTTGTACATGAGGCAGGGGTAAAATGGTCAATTACTCAAAGATAACGGTGCTAATAACTCAGGTGGGTTAGGTTGGGTCCCCAAACCGAGCCTCTAACTCGGGTTGGGTCTTGCATTCCTATAATACACTGGATTTCCTCATATCAAGAAATCTGCAATGAAGCTTTGAAATAAAGGGGGGCCTTTTATGTGCTTTTTAAAGCCCTATAGATGAATGGTCCAGATATTTCCCCATATTTTAGTGACTATTAGAGTGCTTGAACGTTTTACTGTGTCAGGGGTGACTCGTGGTGGCGAGCTGGATTAGATTCGACCAAGTTGCAGTTGACTCGAACTGAGTCGCATCTGACTCGGATTAGTTGGCAATTCATGGATAGTACAGGATGCTGGGTCAAAGATTGAACAGTGCCTTTTAGTGTACACGATGGGACAGATGGTTCAACGATCCAAACAGTTGATACGGTGGGCCTAACAGTGGGGGTGCATGATTCAGTGATCCAAACAATTGATATGTTTGGTATTCACAGTAGGTGGCCGATGCACCAAAAATCCTCACGATTGAACGATTCAAGTTGTATTGTATTTTGTTGGTTTAATCAATGGGAACTGTTGCTGTATTTGTTTCTCTTGGACGACACATTAACGGTCAGGATTCTTCAAACGTGAGGAGATTATTGTTGAATGCTTCATCCACAGCAGGGCCATAATATCAAAGTGAACATGGGCCCCACTTGCCCCTGGCCCCTGATGCAGTCTGGCTAGTGACGCTGCCACTAGCCAGGTGGCTAGTGGTCGGTGTTCTTTGCACCCACCATAATGTATGTGTTTTATCCACACCGTCCATCCATTTTTTACAGATCATTTTAGGGCTTGAACCCAAAAATGAGGCAGATCTAAATCTCAGGTGGACC
The DNA here is from genome assembly GCA_003013855.2 of Liriodendron chinense. NCBI lineage: Eukaryota > Viridiplantae > Streptophyta > Magnoliopsida > Magnoliales > Magnoliaceae > Liriodendron > Liriodendron chinense. The sequence goes on along the minus strand of ML058461.1, from coordinate 11,273,826 downwards.
ACACCATAGGAAAACAGTATTGATTGAATGTCCGCCATTAAAAATCTCCTAGGGCCTATTGTAATGTTTATTTGACGTCCAATCTCTTGATTAGTTCATACAGACCTGGATGAAGGAAGAAAAAATAAATATCAGCTTGATCCAAAACCTTTGTGACCCCAAAAGGTTTTTAATGGTGGCCGTTCAATCAACACTGTTTCCTGTGACGTGGTCCACTTGAGATTTGGAGCTACCTCATTTTTGGAAATGTACCATAAAATGATCTGAAAAAAATGAATGGACGGCGTGGATGAAACAAATAAATCATAGTAGGGCCCACAGAGCACCAACCACTAGCCATTGGCTTGGCAGGGTCACTAGCCAATCCGCGTCCCCTGGCCCGTGCTTGAAATGGGAACCGAAACGGCACTGCGCCCATGAGGACCTTGAGATCCGAGGCTTTGCACGGACTTCGAGGTATTAGCCAGGGGGCTTTACTACAGTCAATCGCGAGATATTGATATAGGATACATAGATCACTAGAGCCGTAGGAAATGGAGCCATATTGACTGATCCAAACCGTTCAAATGGACGTTACGGTCTCCTCAAGCATTGTTTTATGGTCTGAGTAATGGTTATTTTTTTAATCTTTTAATCTTCAAGATTTTAGAAGCAGCCACCTTCATCTGCATATTTGGCGAACAGATCCAACGGCTATGATCTCGAATATCCCATTTTCTGTAGAAATATTTATTGGGGATGTATTCGAATACTCTTAATGGAGCAGGTCAGATTATTTAAATGAATCGAATTTGGATCTTAAAATAGATCCAATTACTTAAATGGACCGGATTTGATTTACATAAACACATCCAAGTTTGATTCCAATCCATATATAGATTTTCGGACTTGAGCAGATCCAGATCCGACTCATTGCCACCTTACTATATATATTATATTCAGACTGGCCATCCGTCTTCCATATTATTTTAGGCAATGTTTCAAAATTGAGACATACTACTCATCAATCATATCACAATAAATAATGGGATTTGCATTAGTTTGCTACTAAATTATATATATATATATATAGAGAGAGAGAGAGAGAGAGAGAGAGAGAGAGAGATTTGTAATAGGTGGACTTGGATAATGGATCTAACTATTTATAAATGGATCAGATGTGGATATCACGATTTGGATCCAAGTTGGATCAGAATCTGTCTACAGATCTACAAATATTCAGACTTGGAGCAACCTATCCAAATCGGACCCATTGAGAGCCCTACCCGGGATGCACCCACCCACCGGTGGGGTTAGTGTGTCTCCTTAGCACTTGAACTTGAGACCTATTGTTGAAACCCCTAGGAGTCTTCTAGCTGGGCTAGCAGGTGAGACACAATTCTAGCAAGCATCTTGAAACAGAATGAATTTAATTTTATAGAATCTAATAGAATCTAGACATGAACCACCGCCAAAGAGTGGATGGTTTAGATTCATCCCCGCCAGGGCCATTTATAATTGAGGTGTGCTCCGGTGGTACAGGGCAGATGTGAGGCTGATGCATCACCCTTGATTAGCTAGGTCCAAAACTCGTGTATGCCACAGTGTAGGGGAAAAGGTGGGGAGGGGATGCCCACCCTTGATTTTTTAGTGTGACCCTTGCTCCACACAAAATGAAGGGTCTGAAACGACTGCATTCAATGGAGAAAAAAACAAAAAAGATTTGATAGTTAGGATCTTTTTAAATAAAAGGAAGCGTATTTTAGTTATTATAATTAATTTTTAGAAGGTAATGAGGGTAATTTCCAAATTATACAAGGGATGTTGGGGGTAAAAACTACTTTTACTAGACTAAACCCCATTTTTCTGTACAAGTTTGATCTTTCTGATCGAGGGACCCATGTCATTTTTCTTGTCTAGTTCATGTTCCAAGTGATCACTGCCTAATGAATGGTCTGGATCTCTGGCGCGTGTGCCATACAACAGTGACATGGCCCACCTTTTTCACGGCTCTGAAAGACGGGGTAGTGGGTGAAAGTTCATTAACAAAACGAAGAAAAGCGAACATTTCTCTCCAATAAAACCCCATTTCTTCGTTTTTCACCTCCCAATGTTTGTGTCATCCGTTTGCTATTCCAAAATCATCATATGTCCTCATTCCATCGACTCTTTTTCTGGATTTCTCAATCCCAGAAATCCAAATCCTTTCACCCCATTTCAACTCCAATTGTCCATGTACATACACGTGCATGCACTCTCCATTATCAAACACACATGTACATCCACTCCTCGGAATCTGACCACAATCCGTACGAAATCATCATGGCCCACCTTCAATCTTGTACCAGCTTGCCACAATTAAATCAGATCCACGCCCAGATGATCAGGTCCCATTTGGTCCTGGTGGGCCCAGACCCAATTCAATTCCATTGGAATTGCATCATGAGATCCTACGTGAGGCTTTCCCTCCCATTCATGACCCTTCGGGTCTATGTACGGATGTCGCGGGCCGGGGTCCCGCCGGACTCTTATACGCTCCCGATCGTGCTAAAGGCCGTGTGCCATCTGTTCGCGATTGAGGTGGGCCGGCAGGTCCACTCAGCGACGATCAGACGTGGGCTTGAGTCGAACGAGTTCTGCGAGAGTGGTCTCATTAGCCTGTATGCAAAGGCGGGCGAGCTCGACAATGCATTTAAGGTGTTTGAACAAAACCGTGAAAGAAAATTAGGATCTTGGAATGCAATTATAGGAGGATTTGCTCAGGCGGGCCACTCGAAGGAAGCCATCAGATTGTTTGTTGATCTACGGAAATGCGGGTTCGAGCCCGACGATGTGACCATGGTCAGCGTCGCGTCTGCGTGCGGAAGCTTAGGTGATTTGAATCTGGCTCTACAAATCCACAAGTGTGTGTTCCCAGCCAGACGCTTGGCGAAATCGGATGTTCTGATGTCGAATTCGGTTATAGACATGTATGGGAAGTGCGGCCGGACGGACCTTGCATATAAGGTCTTTTCAAAAATGGTGCAACGCGACGTGTCGACGTGGACGTCGATGATCATGGGGTTAGCTATGCATGGGCATGTAATGGCCGCACTGGATTGCTTCGGCCGCATGAGGGTGGCTGGGGTCAAGCCGAACCATGTGACATTTGTGGGTGTCCTTAGTGCATGTGTGCATGGTGGGTTGGTGGATGAGGGGAGGCACTACTTCAATATGATGACCCGCGATTACGGGATCGCGCCGATGCTTCCACATTATGGTTGCATGGTCGATCTACTGGGTCGTGCAGGGTTGCTAGGTGAGGCAAGATTGATGGTGGAGATGATGCCAATGAGAGCGAATTCAGTAATTTGGGGGTGCTTGTTGGGTGCTTGTGAGAAGCATGGGAGTGTGGAGATGGGGGATTGGGTGGCCAGGAATTTGGTGGAGCTGGAGCCTTGGAATGATGGGGTGTATGTGGTGCTATCTAACATATATGCTGGGGCTGGAATGTGGGAAGAGGTTGCTAGAGTCAGGTGTTTGATGAAGGAAAGGGGGGTTGCTAAGACTCCCGGGTATAGTTTAGCCACACTTTCAGTGGGCCCCAGATGATGAAATTGGATGTTGATTGGACTCTTTGTATGTGGTGGATGATTGAGTGAGTGAGAAATAGCTTTTATCTAATGTGTTTGTGTGATGGTGATTGATGGCATTCGAATGATCCATGAATGGTGCAGAGATTGAGAGGCAATTCGCCCGGGTGAGATCCAGGTGGTCCATCTGTCGGGTGGGGCTCGCTTTCTACGTTCTCTGGTTCAAAAATTAGGCCAATTCTCTCATTAGGTGGGCCACTAGTATGAGTACAAAAAAAAAAAAAAGGATGGTTGAGAAAAGATGGCGAATTATCTGATAAGTGGTCCATACCTCGCACACGTGTTTCAGTTCTTCAATCGATCATTTGGGTCCAAAGTGAATCTCAAGCTATTGGCCCAGCCCAGACCATCCCAGCCCAGGTTAAGATGGACTGGGCCTTCTTGTGTGGTCTTTACACACCCTTTTAGTTATCAGACCCAAAACAATCAGGCCTGTATCTAATCGTGGGCCTCAAGCTAACCAAGATCAGGCCAGAATGCGGCTGGACTGTACAGGGCAGCCAGCCCAACCCAGTTGCCACCCTAGCTATATGGCATTCGGCTTTGCTATGGTCCTCAGGAAAGTCTGCAGTGATATCCTCACCATACATGTGGAAGACATGACTGCGATTCATACTTTGATCAGGTGGGCCTCCCCGTGGATGGGTCGTTTTGAAAAATTACAGTAATTAAACAAATCTGACCATTCAGTTATGGACTTTGATCGCTGAATTGGGATCGTTGGTCTCTCAGGTGGGCCTCCCTGGTAGCTGCATGGTCGGGCGATCCCCAAAATAGCCCAATCACCCCTCCAGTCAGGTCCGGAGCTCGGGCCCAACAAACGATCCAGATGAATGCATTGCCGTGGACAACAACCCAATTACACTCTATGGCTATGTTCAATGCATGATGACCCATGATTCTAGCGTTTGGATTAAATTTGAGGCCAAATGCATATGTTCCTACGTGAAACGTGATGGGAGCCTTTCATCTATGTAGTGTCACACCCAAAAGGCTAACCTATTATGTGGAGTAACCCCAGGATACATGAAGACAAACCCTGCCCCCTCCCAACCGATGTGGGACAAACCAACAATTCCCCCCACAGCGTACCTTGGGGCATGCAACACACATGCATTAGGCCTCCCCCTCCTTACCGATCACGTGGGCCTAGGGCATGGCCAGGTGGATAACCTAGGCTTTGATACCACTGTAGTGTCACACCCAAAAGGCTAACCTATTAGGTGCAATAACCCCAAGATATATGAAGACAAACCCCGCGCCCCTCCCAACTAATGTGGGATAAACTAACAATCTCCGTTTTCCAGCAGCCAATAGGATAACATCTCTCGAACTATGGCCTCCATAAATGTCACTTCCTCCACATGCTCATATGTAGAGTTGGGCACGGGTCCAGTAAACTCGGTTGACTCGACTCGTCTGAATCAATTAGACTCGAATCGACCCGACCCGACTCCCTAGGTCAGTCTCGATTCGAGTAACAGGATCGGATCCGATTCCTGACCGAGTTGAATTTCATATACAGTCTGATCCGATTCGACTCGACTCGAAATCCGATCCAAATCGAATTGGATCTAAACTGAACCGAACCCAACTCGACTCGATATCGGGTATAGAAGGTTTTAAAAAATTACTTTTACTTTTTACCCTAACCCTACCCAACGACGTTGCCCACCCACACTCTCTCCCTAACCGACGACATTGCCCACCCGGCTGCCCTCTCCTCCATCATCCTCTTAACTCGAACCGACTCCGTTCTGACTCGAGCCGACTCGGTCCCTATGATTGGGTCGGACTCGAATCGAATAAGACCAGTCCTAACTCGATCCTAGTCCGATCCCACTCGGTTCAAGCATAGTCCTTGGCCAGGTCAGCTCAAGTCAGCCCTAACTCGATCCAACTCAACTTGATGCCCAGCTCTACTCATAAGTGCTATTTTTACCTATCTCACACTTGTAGAAACAAGGTACGCATGTGGAAAGTAGGAGATGCTTGTTAGAGGGACCTAACATTGTTGGATGAGTGGTTGCAACACCTGGAAAAATCAGGGATTGCATTCCTCCGTGGCGGTTGTTATCGGCATTGGCTTGATCCCAAGCTTGGGTGGGCCACACCATGGAGTACAACTTAAAATTACACCTAAAACCTCACTTATTGCTAATTACTTTATTTGAACAATAGTTGCATTTTTATATTACTTTAATGTCAAATCATTATCAAAATAAATTGATGATGCTATATTTAGATTGATATTTCCGCAATAATCAGGTAATGAGGTTTGTGGAATATATTTGCATTTAACTCACCATTCTCATGTTTGGCTTGAAAATGATAAATTAGTAATAATGATACTATTACTTTACATTACAAAGATAATGGGTAAAACAAACCGGCCCCTAAATTCACTTGGTGTGGCCCATTGCTCCCTGCAGTGTGGCCCACTATGCAGCCCACTTGCGTAGTGGACCGGTACGAGTTTTTTGGGCTTCAGGGCATTCAACCGCAGGGGTCACCTGTGAACAGGCCACGATGTGGATTGCCTACAGCCTGTCCTAGGTGGGGCCTACCATGATGTTCATGAGAAATTCACCCTATCTATCCAATGCGCAAAAAAAATGAGGCAGATCCAAAACTAAAATGGGCCAAAATAGGAAAAAGTTGGGAGGAAAATGCCTGCAATTGAAACCTCCTCGATGCCCACTTATATGCCGTCCAAACCCTCCATGAGGTCATTCCCACTGGGATGAATCAAAACACAAATATTAACCTGATCCAAAAGTACTGCTGTAGCCCCATGAATGTTTAACGGTGGGCTTTTAATGCCCACTGTTTGCCACCGTGCGGTCTGCTTGAGTTTTGGATCTACCTCATTTTTGGGATAGTGTCCTAAAATGAGCTGGAAAAATAGATGGACTGGTGGGATTCTCACAAATGTAGGGCCCCAAGCAATCCCAACAGGCCATGCTCCCAAAAAATCAGACAGGCCCGATCATCAGGTTGGCCATTAGCATTTACCAAATGTCCACCGGGCCCCAAAATGATGATTTTTCCTTTCTAATTTAGGTTCTATGCTTGTACACATGCATGTGGCATGTGACGCTGTTTCATTAGCTTTGGACGCGTGTGCGTCCAATGCCCTGCTTTAGCAATTCATGTTCCTACTGGAGCTAGGTGGCATAAAAATGCGGATATGGAAAACCACCTTGTCTTGGGTCAATGTGGAAATCATTGAATATAGAAAAAATGTGAATAGTCAATGTAGGCTGTTTAATTTTCATGAAAACGATCATAAGGTTAATGTCAATGGAATAGCTATCTCAACTTATAATGAAAACTCTATAGATTAGCTTTCTCAAAGGAAATAAAAAAAATTTAAGAAACTTGAGAGTTAATTTCTACAGCTAGCTACTTTTTACGGTACAAATAAAAAAATAACATATTTATGAAAAAGAAAAATCGATTTCCTAATATATCTTTATTCCCGAGCAATGAAGGATTTAGATTAGAAGTTTTTAAAATCTATGAGTGTTAGATCTCTTTTGTTTATTTTTTTTTTATTGAAGATTTGTCAAGTCCATAATTTCTTCGAAATTTACAACACCATGGAATAGGGTAAAACAAAAATATAAAGACTTTGCATATCAACAAAATGAGAGGCTTAAAAACAATAGAAGGTCCAAATTCATGAAAATGGTCCAAATTCTTATTCTTAAGACCTGAAAGCAATGGAGGAATCTCGAATTCATCCAACGTATCTTCACACCTTATAGTTTCATCTATCTGATTTAAATCTTCGAATAGAAGGCGATATATGGCTCTTTGATTTCATCAATGGCATACCTATACAGCCAGGGCATTTTATTTATTTATCATGGGGTGCGGGAGTAATGGTTAAAAAACCACCCTCTCATGAAGTATTTGTAATGCATTTTCCATTGCGAACATTTTTAATCAGCTGGAGCTTGTCCATGCAGGATAACCGGATCACAGCATAGTGGTACAGGAGCAACCACTCTTCCCCAACAAACCTCCAAATGTAAGTACATTTAAGAAAAGAGAATCAAATCAAAAGCTCCAAGGGACGTTTTCTATTTCTCACGGCAACGGACCGGCGCCATTGCGGCTTGTCACTTCACCGCATACCAATGCAATGCATCTAGAGCACTTTAGCCAACCTTTGCCCATTTCTCATTACACCCAAGTGCCAGTAGAGTACATCACGTGTAAAACACGCCATATCATGATAAAGGTTGTGGCCAAAGTTTCATGATGTTGGATGCCCATTGCCTGCCAAAGCCTTCTGTAAGAACTTCCTATGATGGGAAGTTAGGTGGGGCCTATCATGATGTTTGTGAGAAATTCACAAATGAACTTTCATATATCATGTTAAGAAATGGGTCAAAAACTGAGGTAGATCCAACCTTGAGTGGACTGAACAACATGAAAAAGTAGATAAGGAAATGCCTATGATTGAAACCTCCATATAGTGGGTCCACTATACATGTGATGTTTATATGCCATCTTCATAAGGTCATTTCTCCAAATGTAAGTACATTGAAGAAAAGTGAATCAAATCAAAAGCTCCGAGGGACTTTTTCTATTTCTCACGACAACGGACCGGCACCATTGCGGCTTGTCACTTCACCGCATACCAATGCAATGGATCTAGAGCACTTTAGTCAACCTTTGCCCATTTCTCATTACACCCAAGTGCCAGTAGAGTGCATCACGTGTAAAACATGCCATATCATGATAAAGGTTGTGGCCAAAGTTTCATGATGTTGGATGCCCATTGCTTGCCAAAGCCTTCCGCAAGAACTTCCTACGATGGGAAGTTAGGTGGGGCCTATCATGATGTTTGTGAGAAATTCATGAATGAACTTCGATATATCATGTTAAGAAATGGGCCAAAAACCGAGGTAGATCTATCACTTGAGTGGACCGAACAACATGAAAAAGTAGATAAGGAAATGCCTACTGTTGAAACCTCCATATAGTGGGTCCACTTCACATGTGATGTTTATATGCCATCTTCATAAGGTCATTTCTACTGGGGATGAATTGAAAATACAAAAATACTAGCTTGATCTGAACTACTATGGCTTGACGGATGTTTCAACAGTGGAAGTTCAATCCTCATTGTTTTCTATTGTTCAGCCTACTTGAGTTTTGGATCCGTCTTATTTTTAGATACATGTCTTAATATTATCTAGCAAAATTGATGGACCGGGTGGATTTCTCACAAACATCATAGGTAAGCCCCACCTAGCTTCCCATCATAGGAAGTTCTTGCATAAGGCTTTCGTAGGCAATCCACATCCATTGATCTTGTGGCACCCACCTCTAGAGGGGAAATGATTCACTGTTTTTTCGAGATTGGAAGATCTTAGACGATATATGCCCCACTTTTTTCACCGTCTCTATAGCTTAGGACATATCAGATGATTGGTTTCGAATACCGAATCGTAGGCCCCTGCTTTACACATTGATGCATCAGGGCCTAGAATTCCTCCTCACTAAAAAGCTCCATTATAGCGGTGATGCGGGATCCTCTAGAACATTTGTAGAAAAAGCTTATTCGCAAGGCTGGTTGTGGGGCCATTGCGGTTTGTGCATGGAATCTTAACTTGTACAAAATCGCCCCACCAAAAAAAGGGGATGTCCCAAAACTAAGGCTGATCCAACCATCACATGGGCGGCCACATGAATCTTTTGAAAGCTTTTTGGTAGATGTCCATTATTTTTCGGCTTAGCTCACCTAATTATTGTTTAGACCTGACATTCGAGGATGCCATCGAGATGGTAAGACTGACTTCGAATGCATGATTTGAATGACATGCATACAATACAGTAGACCCCACACAGACAGTTGAATAACATTTACACATAGGTGAATAAGTTTAACAATGTTCTAGAAAAAAGCTTTTTCCGAGAGTTAGTGATACTCCCACTCCGAATGGTGCGTACGCGTGGCATGAATTTTCTTGAATTAAACGTGGTAAATTCTGAAAATTACAGTCAATAGGTGAAAGTCCCAAAATCAGATTCGTTGAATAAAACCAACCTCTGATTTATTGACAATTTTTTTTCATTTTTAACTGTCCAATCGTTGTGCAACATTGCAATGGTCAAACAATCAAATAAGCGTAATTTTTGGTTCATTGTACATCTAAATAGGTACTCATAATCTGAACAGTTTAATACGACTTAATTGTCAGTCCACGTTTGCAATTTCTAAGAGCCCACTTATCATTCATCACACTGCCAGAGTATCAAAGTTTTTTTTTTCTCTTTTCCACATATACACAGGATAAGAACACACCTCTGTCACCTAGTAGCAATTCATACAGGTGATGAAATTCATTATTACTAGGAGAGCCAGAGCCATGGTTAAAAGAGTTGGTGACTTAGATTGACTAGTTCAGCCCTGAGTTGAGTCGGGGTTGGGTCCCTACTCATGGCTCAGTGTTAGACACAATGTATTTTAACACTGAGGTCATGGGTTGAGTACCCATGTGGTGTGTGTGAGTTAAAAAAAAAAACAGAGAGTTGAGGCTGGGCTGAATCAGCCTGACTCGTTGTCTCAGACTAGGTCGAGTATTACCAATCTGAGTTGACTTGGACAAGTCATATCAGACTCATCCGAGTCTTAAAACCATGGCCAATGCACAATAAAGTAGGTGAATGATGATTAGTTATAGTTGGTTCAAGCGGAAGCCCATGTTGGTCCCATCCCAGGCCTATCTTTTTCTTGCTATGGGCCATAAATGTAAGGCCCATAGCTCATTACTAACCTATTTCTATCACTTCATATTAAATGTCAGCCCACGTTTATTTTTTATAATCCTTGGTTCACTTATTGGCAGTGGACTTAGTAGAAAATGGGCCCCGTATGTGGGTTCCGCCCATGGGTCTAAATACTGTCCGATTGTCTTGAGTTATATCAGTTTCAGTATGAAACTATACAAGTCACACACTGATATAGGACTGAAATGAGACCCTGAGTCAGACCGAGCCGGTGTGTCATACCAGTTTTGGTCCCTAGGTGAGTTGCACTCGGAAGGGTGGCAACTGGGCTCTACTAGTCAACCTAAACCAAGTCCAGGCTGCTTTTGGGTGGGGTTTGGGCTGAATGTACGACAGCTGCGAGTTGGATTATGTCCTGAGTTTTAATCCCAATAAAGAAAATAATTTGACTGGACCTAGGTTGCATCTGCTGAAAACCCTGAGTAACTAGCTAAGCCCACCCATTCCCAACTTCCTCAACAGGCAGGGCAATTTGAGCCTTTGGTTAGAGGGGCTGGCCCCAAATTGATATCATGAGCTGGGTTGGTCCATGACTCAGGTATTTAGCTCATGGGCTGGTTGTCCAAATCCAGCCCAGCTTGGAACCATCTCGTTCTCACTCTCCCCTTTCCTACTGATGTGGCATTGAGTTTAAAGAATTTTCAAAGCAGTAAGTGGATTTTTCACAAGCTTTTACTTTTGTCCTACATTGGTTAAAATCTGTTGGTCATTTCTTTCTAATCCATGGAATATGCCCTAGTCATGGGTAAGGACGATCCAAAGTGAATCAAAGTTTTAATTAACAACTTATCCTTGTGTGTTAAAAGCTAAGCTCAAAACCAAGATACAGTGGAAATTTCAAGATGGTGCAATTAAAGCACAACAATGTGATGCGGCATAGACGTGGTGAGGATGATCACCGTTTTCCTCACAAGATAACTACCTTGTATTCACAAGGCTTCCAAGACTCCTCAACCAAATTTCCTTGAATCCATGATAAGGAAGAGGAATATTTCCTAATAAATTCATAATAAATTGATTGATGATAAAAATGAAATTACAACTCTTTATATAAGAAATCCAAACTTAAAATGTAGTTTTAGACTTATACTCCAACTCAAACACCCTAAAAACGTAACTTACTATTTATAAACAATCTCTATTCCTACTAAACTTCATGACTTTTGGCCAAAACTAGTAAGTGTCCAATTCAGGCAACCACGTTATTCTACTAACTTTCCTAAGCACTTTTCATGTTGGGCACAACTTCTATAACTCAAAGGATTAAAAGTTAATACTTGAATCAAAACTTACTATTTATGGTAAAAATGAAAATAAATTAGACTTTCGACCATCGATCTGATACAATCTCGCAAATCTGGCATGGGCAACCCTACATAATGGAGTTGATTGTCTTAAGTAGGTTTTTCTACCCCAAAATCATATATTACACATCGAAAAACTCATTCCAGTTTGTGAGATACGACTGGTTTAAAATTCTAATAATCCAGATCATTTCCGTCTCCGATCAAGCTTTCTCATCTTCATCATAAATGCATCAGCGACCCGCTCTACATCACTATGTAAAACAATTACTAGACTATAAAGTGATCACCATAGATTTTGTCAAATTATGTGAGAATCTACCGACCCTTTAATGAAGAGCCTTTTGCTCAAGAGAAATTAAAAGATATATAAAAGAAATTGTACTAAAGCTTGGAAAATAAATCCTTAATATCAAATAGCTCAACCTTATGGCCAGAGATCCCAAGAAATCAAGATTTAAAGAGTATTCAAAATTAAAAGATTGTTAAAGCATTGGTAAAAAAATGAGTAATTTATATTAGTTTTGTTCCTACAGTGTACTAGTGCCATTTCTATAACTGGGAGAAGACTAATTGATTTTTTTAATGACTTTATAGCTATTAAAGTGGGATATAAATTAAGAGTATATTTAATAAACTCACTTATATGAATGCAAAGTATGGCTGCTTCATATGAGATTAAAAGGGCAATATTTAAAGAGTTCTTGGAAATATGTTGGTTAAAAATTGCAAGTGAATTACTTTTAAGCCTTGTGATAGAAAAATATCAATTTAAGACACAATTCATTAACATTCTTATAAATTAAGTCATAAGATAAAGGTTTCAATTGTTAGATACCTATATCTATTTATATCTTTCCTAATTACATAGCTTTCTATATCTTTATTTATTTGAAACAGGAAGGAGGTTAGGGAGTTTATAAAATTTTCAAAACAATTGTTATAAATAGTAGGTCTCACAAGTTGGAGACAAACTAACTGGACAAGTGGGTGCATTGTGTAACCGACTATGGGCACATTGAGTAACTAACTGGGTGGGTGACTAACGATTCCCCTTTAAAAAAAAAAAAAAAAAGAAGTAGATTTTTTACGAGTTTTTATTTTATCCTACATTGGTTAAGAAAGAGTATTTAAAACCATCTATATGAAAACCTTCTTAGAAAAGGGCTTAGGCTTTGAGGTACATGAAAATGTGTACATCACTTGACATTTTTCACATGCACATCAAGTCAAGTTGCACCATGTTAGACCAAACCATAGCCATGGCACAGTGAGGTTTGTTTATGTGCTTGCCACATGTTATATTTTAGGTTTGTTTTTGTTGGACCATTGTGGAAGCAATTATAAAGTTCAAGCAAACAAGCAATAGATAACCACAATCAAAGCAACCACAAAATACAAATTTTACGTGAAAATCCCTCGCGAAAAGAAAATTACTGGCATGATAACAATCCATTATGAAAATGAATTACAAAATAAAAAAATCCAAACTTATAATGATGAAAAACCCTAACCTCATCCTCTCAAACCCTAGAAACATTTTTAAACTCCCTTGAAACTTGGGAATACCATAATCCTAAATTATGCTGATATACATAGTGTTACACTTAGAATTAGAAATAAAAATTATGCACTTATGTAAAACAGCGTGCACCGTTGGTCAATCAACCGTTCGATCGACATCGGCCGACTAACTCTCGATTGTTCGACGTCGCATGTTTGATCGATCGAACATGCCCAAAACTGTGTAGAGAGTTTGCGTGAAAAATCCACCAAGTCTCGATCGATCAAGCCCCAGACGTCGATCAACCAAACTCCTCCAAAAGTGTCTAGAGACTTAACTGTCTCATACGGGGTATTTTTATCAATAGACCACGTCGTCGATAGATTAATAACCCCTTGATTTGAAGATTTAACACTTATTTTCAACAGTTTTCAAATTTGAATGTTTGTGGATTGGTTAGTATAATGATGTCATCAAGTTCTGTGGATCCCACCATGAGGTACGTGTTATATCCAAACTGTCTATCCATTTGTTGAGATCATTATAAGGCTTGAGCTAAAAAATAATACAAATCCAAAGATCCAGTAGACCACACTATAGAAAGCAATGGGAGATTGAATGTATACCATTGAAACCTTCTTGGGGGTCCCAGAAGTTTTGGATCAGTTTGGTATTTGTTTTTACCCTTCATCCAAGTTCGAGTGACCTTATTAACTGTTTGGATAGAAAATAAACATCATGGTGGGCCCTACGTAGTTTTAACGGTGAGAATCATTGTCTCGCTGCCTTTTGTGGTGTGGTCCAGTTGAGATTTAGATTTGCCTCATTTTAGGTATCATGCCCTAAAATGATCTCTCCAAATGATGGACGGTGTGGATATACTAAATACATCATTGTGGGGTCCATAGATCCTCTATCTTTTTTGGACTGTTCGTACAATGACAGTGCTCAGGGACTGGTGTGCTCGTCTATGTCCGCCACGTCCCCACACCAGCCAATCCCCCCCCCCCCCCCCCCCCCCCCCCCCCCCCCAAAAAAAAAAAAAAAACACTCTGATCATGGATGTGGACAGTCCACCACTCTGATCATGGATGTGGACAGTCCAAAGGTGGCCCCACCTCTAACCCCACATGCCTCTAAAATGGAAGCAGGCACATTGAGAGCAGTCTTAAATTGCAGTTCTAATTTTTAGTACTTGTAACCCGAAATTAACATGATTGCATCGGGGAGCCAGGATACCTTGTTATAAATGTTAGAGAAATCATTGATTGGATTAAGTTCACTTATGACAATCAGAATTTAATTTCATATTTTCTCAAGGCTCATCGCTGACCGTTAATTTCATATTTTCTAAAGGCTCATAAGAAATGGACGGTTAAGAGAATCAGAAATAGCCCCGTAAATCTATACCTGTGGCCCTACCTAATGATCTTTCAGCCAGAAATTACATGGCGTGGCCTGCCTATGACTACCATCTCACCACGTGTGCCCAGCGTAAGAAGCAAGTTCCGGACCAAAGAAAGGAACAAACGACAAAAAGAAGGGGGAAAAGGGCAGTTCACACCTGGAACGGTAGTTATTTGATACTCTGCTGACCATGACACTTGATATGCAGACACTTTAAAATGGTACACGGCATACACAAAGGATACATTTTAGTGTATGATACATTCAAACTTATAAATTAGACTGTTTAATTTGAATTACTTCGAAGAAATTCGTTTAGTGCCTGCGCATCATCATCACATTGTGGGAGAGTATCCAAGTTTTTTCGCTGCCTGGAGATCCTCGACCACTCTCGGCAATCGTGATTCGCGAGTATTTTTATGTGTGCTCTACAAGGAATGGCTGTAACTCAGAAGTCCCATCAGTCAGAAGATATTTTTGGGGATGGCCTCGTGAATCAGGCCCATCGAATGAATGGTGCTATAGCCACGTGTACGATGGAGATTGAAGCATTAACGAGTAGGGTGGCTTCGAGGATCATGTAATACACATGAAAAAACTTGAAAAACTTGAGGCTGGATCACGGGCCTCAAAAACACCGCCTCCTTGGGCGCACGTTAAAGCCGTGTCTCGCTTGCCACGTCACCTTTTCAGCTCAGCAACGCCTATGCTTTTCCGCCGTGGTGGGGCCCACTTCTATCGCTGTCGGCTCACGCCCTCCTATCGTACTGGCAGATTCGGCGTGCCCTAAACAGGTGTACGTATGTCAGCTGTATGTATGCTTTGATGTATATGTATGGATGTTGGTTTCATGGTTTCATGCAGCATGCATCATGTGTGAAGTACATCATGCGTCATGTGCTTTCTTTTAATGAATCTCATCCGTCCACAGATATCATGTCAGATATCACGCCACGTGGTGCAGTCAGTTGCATCAGTGCTCCTTACAGCGAGAGCGGCTTAGGTGAGACCCCGGCCTCACCTAAGACGGTGCGGCCCTTACTGTGGGGTTACTGTGGGGCCCACCTTGATGTATGTATTATGTATCCACTCCGTCCATCCGTTTTTCCAGATTATCTTAGGGCATTATACCAAAAATTAAGCAGAGAAAATTATCAGGTGGACCATACCATAAGAAACAGTGGTGATTGACCATCCTACCATTAAAAATTTCTTAGGACGTAACTTCATGTTTCTGTAGTGTTTCTTTACCATCCAATCTGTTGATAAGGTCACATTAGCCTGGATGAAGGGCAAAAACAAATATCAGGTTCATCCAAAACTTCTGTGGACCATTAATGATCAATCAACACTGTTTCTTATGTTATGGTCCACCTGATGATTGTATCTGATTTAGTTTTGGTAAAATACCCTAAACCGATCTTTAAAAACGGATGGACGGTGTGGATACATAATACATACATCAAGGTGGGCCCCACCGTAACCCACGGTAAGGGCTGCACTGTCGGGGGTCTCACCTAATCCGCTCTCCCTTACAGCAGCTCATCTGCTCGCCATAAACAAGCGCCATACGTGTGTGGACGAGACGCGTGTGAAACTTCTTGAACGTTAATCAGTAACCATCCCTATCCATCCTGAATGCACCTTGGAAATCGAAATCTGGACCGTTGCTTATTCTTTTTCTGAGCGTCCATTTCCTCGAAGACGGCCTGATGGAAGTATGCGACGCGGCTGTGGGCGTGAGGCGCTTGTTAATGGGTTTGGCTCACTGCACCTCTATACGTGCGGCTCTCAATGGGCGAACAGTCCAAAATCTGGGCCGTAGCTAACCCCAGGCCCGTCAATCTATACGGACAAGCACCTAGCATCCAAGCCGTTTATCATGTGGGGGATCATCTGGTGAAGAAATCCAGTCTTCGATTATGGTGTCCATCAGTAAAACGATTTTATAGGCTATTTTTGGGCCAATTTAGTACGTTTCGGAAGATCTGAGCCATTGAATTTGGACCATTGGTCAATCCATTTTACGTACACGTGCGGTCCACATGATGACTCAACCTACCTGATTCTTTTACTCATCATATACATGAACGGGCATGATCTCTGACACCCATGCAGTTTGATCGAATGGTCAGGATCATCTTTAAAAACAGTGGACCGCCCATGGACGATCCGCGTCTTGTCCCTACTTCCGGTCCGGAAGTGGGTCTTGCACGTTTCGACATGGTCCAGCTGCCTTTGTTGATATACCTGTATTTCTTTACTGCACGCGTGCAACGCTAAGCAGCAATGCTATTCGCAAGCGGCCATATGCACGCGCTAAACACAAGCGCATGCAAGTTCAAAACACCTCACGTGTGGGAGATCAAGTCCGCATACTAGATGGGCCCAGAAGAACTTAAACAAAAAAATCGGCCTTCTACCATCAATACAAATGTACAAATAAATGGACGGTTAGAAAATCCACAATGAATGTTCAAGTCCAAAGAATACACATGAACTCACTTATGAATTTATCTTGTGTCCGGAGTGATGAACGTTCCAGATCTTGCATTCGTGATCGTGAACAGGATATCTAGGGCGCTTGGTTTAGGTGCGTCCGGATGCGTGGATGTTCACTACATTCGTCAGTGCGTCGTGTCAAAATGAAACAAGAGTCGTTGCGTTGAGGACGGGATGACGACTTTCTAGGAGAATGTCTTCCCGGCGCGAAATTTGACACGCCGAAAGCGACGCATAGCAATTCACAGGCTGCTAGTGGGCCCCACCAGGTGTTTTTCTTACTCTCCCACTTATATCCTTTTTCAAAACCAATAAAATGGGTTGGTGGGGATGCGCTGCAAGTCCTGAACCGAGTAAAACCATCACGCGTGTGGGCCATAGAAACATGTACGTATGGCCCACATCAGCGGTCGGTGCATATGGCCAGCGGACTGGAATCTTCTGCGGCTCCTTATTCTACGCGGCCAAGTCTGTGGAGTCCACTAACCATGTTGTACATGTAAAATCCACACCCTCTATGAAATTGTCATTGATTTTAGGCTATAAAAGCAAAAATCAGCTGCATTCAAGTCACAGATGAGCCCCACCACAGAGCAATCGAGGTGAGATGCAAATCATATGTTTGTATATAGGGCCAACATGGTGTATATCTTTCATCAAACACGTTAGTCAAGTGTAAACCGTTAAGATGAAAAGAAGATTTTAAAATAAAATAAAATTAAAATAAAAACCTAAAACATAACTCGGGTGGGCCACATTATGCACCGTCCATTCAAATAACAGTTTTCACCTGTTGGACGATGTGGATTGTACATGTTGTAGTCTACGCGCTGAATGGAAACGGATATTACGGTCCATGGCCGGCTCGCGTCCAGCACACGGTAGGAAAGTGGACGGGACACGTGTCGGACCAGCAGTGCATGGAGAAGGCAATTTTAGAACTTTGATGGACCAAATAACTTATATTAGAGATGACTTTGAAACTCTGGCAGAGTGTGACGGATGGTATACGGGCTTGTAGGAATTGCTTGTAACTTGTATACGTAACATGTTAAGTAATTCAAATTCAACCGTCCAAATGTCAGGCCCCAGTTCAGACGTGTCATGAACGAAAAACCGAAATTTTTTCGATTGTCTAGACGGTTCAGAACGAAAAATATCCAATAGGCCCATTTAAACAAACCAAGGTCTACGAATCAGAGGTTAGCATTGCTCAACCAATCAGAGTTTGGGACTTAGACTTATAGCCACAGCACTGTCGACAGTGTAATCGGTTTTAACTTATGCTAATGTATGCCACATGAACAATTTATGAGGGGTTGTGTATCAAGTGTCATACACTAGCAGAGTATAGAATAAGATCTGTTGACCGCCCGATCCATGACATGTAGAAGGTGTGGCAATGAATCCGTACTGGCGTCCTCCCACTATTGCGTCCAACCCTGGTCGGATATTTAAGCGTCCAACCAGATCTTCGTGGGAGTCCACCGTGATATATCTATTCATCCACCCCGTTCATCCATTTTCTAAGATCATACAAGGGTAAGGACCCGAAAAATAGGCAGATGCAACACTCTATTGGACCACACCATAGATAAATTTTGTATTTAATGCTTTGTGCATTTAAAGCAATCTAAGCTTGCTATTTGGTGTGATCCACTAGAGAGTTGGATCTGCCTCATTTTTGGGACCATACTCTAAGCATGATCTTAGAAAATTGATGGAGGGAAAGGATAAACATGTTGGGCCCCCCACACAGATCAGGTCATACGCTTAAAGGTCCCACCAGGGGTCGGACGCAATCCGCTTCGTCCAGTGGATCCTGCAAATAGATGGCGTCCGCCTGAAAACACATTAAGCTTACGTGATACCCTTGTAGAGTGTGATAGTTGATACGCAGGCGCTTTTAGATTATATATACACCAAGTCGTGTGATTTAAATAAAATCCAACCGTTCAAATTGCAAAACTTGCCATGGATGGGTAACCATCTCAAAATCAGAATAAATTAGTGATCCTAAACTATAGACATTTGCTTATTGAATTTACACCCTTTTGTTCTTCTTCTTTAATTTCAACCATTTATTAAATGTCCACCCATCATGCAGTTAAAAAATTCGAATTGGTATATAGGCCACAATCTGGACCCCACTAAATGTAAAAGCCACTCAGTTTCAATGACACTTTCTTGATAGAAACACGATTGGTGGGCCACAATGGCCACTTCTTAATGGTAGAAAGAAAAAATAGAAAAATCCAAGTCATAGGTTAGTGGGCAGAGCTTAAGAAAAAGACAGAGGTAGGTCAAATCAATCCCATACCCACTAAGGGATGGTGCCAATTTTCTTCAGGAATCTTCGACTAGCTCAATGAGACAATCCGTCGTTTGCCACCGTCCAAGGTTGCGCCCCAGTACTAATGTATTTGGTTTTCGACCGTTTGAACATATCAAGATACTTTCAAAAGGTGACAAAGGTTCTTTAATTTGACATTTTGCGTCTAGCTACTGAGTTTAGAGTTCCATCAATCAGATATTCACGTCCCACCTTTTTTTTTTTATTATTTAGATTCGTCGTCTAAAATATGCACTTTCAACGTCAAGTGGGCCATAGGTTTGTGTGGAATGTGGAATGTGAATCGTTGAATTTTTTTGTTGTTAACTTCTGAATGTGATCTACCCATCTGATCATTAGATGGTGATTTGGACATGAAAGAAGGTTTGGATCTTGCAACGCTGCGTCTTTGAGACCTACTTCCACGAATATCTCTTTGCTTTTACTCTTAGAATAGTTTTCTATATCGAGATATAGTATCAGAGCCGAATTCATTACTTGTTAGTACTCGGTAATGCATGATTTAAAAAGTGATCATAAGTTAAATATTTAAACACTATAAGGTCACAAAATTAAAATCCTTCATCTAGCCTAGTACAAACCGCGCAAACCTATCATGAAAAGTGATTAGATGATCGAATCCAATTGAAAGACCACTTCTTTCCTTCCTTTTTTGTTTTTTTTTTTTTTGAAGTGTGCTAACCTATGAATGAGATGATTAGGATCGTGATAAAAACAACGCTTTAGAACCATAAGTGATTCATTATAATAATGTCAAAGAGAATGATCAAATTGTTCATTGAACCTAGTGTATATGCATGACTCAACCGTCCATTTTGTAGGCTTATTATTGACTTGGGTGGTAATGCTCCAATCAATGTATTTTTTACATGGTAGCCCATGAAAAGTATTATATATTTAATGGACTCCGCAGATCTCATGGTTGGGTGTCCATGCATCTTGACAACTACATGGTCATTTTCTTTCGATTGCTTGATTTCTCATTACATTTAGCAAATTAGTCAACATTTCTACCATAGAATTTTTGGAAGAACCTTGCTCTAATCCATCTATTGCAAATAATAAGTTGAGACTTTAACCTTTGAATTCGGTCATCTTCCAATGATCAAAACTGTTTAAATGAGTCTTATTTGGTATGATGGAAAGTAAAGGAATAAAAGCTTTCAATTACATTATTTCAATTCTTCAACACGCACACACCCACACCACATGGGCACTCAATCCCTAGTCTCCGTGTTTAAACAAAGTTTATCTAGTTACCATGCCATGGAAACATAAGCGCTCAATTGCTCTTTGACTCATGATATAATGTGTCATGGTTACCTTAGAATAATCAAAAGGTTAAATATACAATTCCAAAGCATTTTTTTTTCACCCACACAACATGGGCACTTAATCCCTAGTCTTAATGATGAAACAGAGTTTATCTACCTCTGATCCATGAAGCCATAAGCACTCAATTGCCCTTTGGCTTACGATATGATGTGTCACAATTACTTTAGAATAATCAAAAGGCTAAATATATAATTCCAAGGTTCTTTTTTTTTTTTTTTTTTGGCATCCCCAATCCACAAAGGGCCCTATCAAATAAATCATTCTATGTCATTGAAAAAACCCAAATCCAATAGCTAAATTCTCCACTCCTGACATGTCTTATTGTAGTATATTAGGACATATCCGTACAACCCAAAAAAAAAAAAAAAAAATTTGAAAGAAAGAGGGACAGAGGCCTACTTCAATGCTGGAGTAAGTGATTTCGGTCACTTAAGTTTTATCATTTCAAGTATTGCATATCAAGAAAGGGTAACCATAGCCAAATACTTAAGATGTGGGAGATGAGATGGTAGTTCTAGACCATCCATCTTGTGGTTCTAATCTTTATATGGCCCTTGATTAACAAGAACAATAAACCATCCTACAGCCTAGAACTCTATCTCCCAAAGGGATTGTGAATGAAAATGCTAATTCTGGTTTACATTCAATAAGAAAAGCTAAAGGTTAGGATCATCTGCTTAACATGCTTTTCAAATGCCGCTCATCCATAAGTGAGGACCACCAAATGTGCAAGCTGGATCATTGCCCCACCTGCCATTTGTCAAGTATTGGGTGAGAATATGCAAAGTAACCACCTTAAAGCTTAAGGAAAGTAACCAGGATTAGAAAAGCAAAACACGCTAGGAATAAAGCAATGATGAAAAATAAAACCACCCTCAAAACAACTTGTATTCAATCAGTCAAAACCATCACAATCCCACACAGTCATACTTGCTACAATAGAACATGGAAAACAATTGAAAAGTTTACACTAATCCATCTCTTAAATGGGAGACAATAATAAAACTGCAAGAACTGGAATATAGTAGATTCATCTATCTACATTACACTTGGTCGGTTGTCCATCAATTTAAAATTTCTAACTAGTGGGCCTCATTATGGATGGATGATGTTTCAAAAATCATACTCATCAGAAAGGACGCAAATTGTGTCTAGCCCCCGCCCGGATGCATTACCGTCCGGGCAGACTTGTGGAGGGGCCCACCATGATGTATCCGATTATCCACTCTGTCCATCCATTTTATAAGATCATTTTAAGGTATGACTCTAAAAAGGAGGAAGATCTAACGCTCAAGTATGCCACACCAAATAATGATGGGAACCTAGCGCTACTGTAGTGATGATGTCACCAGGGTCCGCACACTATTTGGTGTGGCCCACTTGAGCGTTGTATCTGCCTCATTTTTAGGCCCATATCCTAGCATGATCTCATAAAATGGATGGACGGAGTGAATAAATGAATACATCATGGTGGGCCCCTCCACAGGTCCGTTTGCCCGGATAGTAACGCGTCCGAGCGGGGGCAGGACGCAATCCGCGTCCCATCAGAAGACCATATATAGTCATCATTTAGCATGATCTCATAAAATGGATGGACGAAGTGGATAAACGGATACATCACGGTGGGCCCCTACACGGGTTCGTTTGCCCGGAAAGTAACGCGTCAGGGCGGGGGCAGGATGCAATCCGCATCCCATTAAAAGACCATATATAGCCATCACTTATCCTAGCGTTCTAGCACTTAACATTGATTATTAATTATTTTTCCTTCCCAATGTAAATTTTGAAGGCCATTGTTTAGATGATAAGGATCATCTTATTTATGCGTATATCAAATCAATTTTCATCCATGGTAGGTTCCACTAGATGGACAATCCTAATTGAAAGATAATATTATCACGTGTAATGTAGTATGTAATTAGGCTTTTCCATATTTTAGTTCTTCTGCCTCCATGATATCATCTCTCCTCTTAAAATACCAATGGCATGGACCTTTACACAGTCTCATATATGCCCTATGGTTGTTTGCAGTACCCAAAATAAGAAACTCATTAGTGTTTGCTACTAAATCTCATTTAGATTTATGCATGATGAGAGAAGAATGAAACACAAGACGTGGGATAAGAGAGTCGAGATGCAGTTGAAAAAGGACTTATTTGATACTATGACGGATTGTGATGGTTGATACTCAAGTACTTTAAAATTAATATATGGAATATTTTAACTCAATCAAACCATCTAATAAGAGTTTGTTTGTTTATTAAAAATTCTGATATTTCATTAATTAGAGTTCATTTGTAAAATTTACACAATTGACTATTTACATTTGGACCATCTATTACTGATTCACCAATTAGCCAATTAGGCAAACAAATGAATGCAATTTATTATTATTATTATTATTTAAGAGCCATCTAAGTTAAGGTTTATAATAGCTATGGTTTAGTTTAAGTTCATTGCATGTCATGCATAAATTTCATAGTGCATGCATATTAACCAAATAAAATATCAAAGTTACCTTGTTTTGAAAAGTAATAGAGCATCACCTAGATGCCTTCACCTAACTACTCAAATGGACTTACTTTTAGTTTCAAATCTTTTACTATGTCATTTAATAATATATAGTTTTAGGGAAGTGGAATGCATCCTGCCCCACTTAATGGAATTAGTCTAGGCAGGGGCTTTGTGAAGCCCACCCTAATGTATGAGTTTTATCCAAGCCATTCATCCATTGTTTTAGATCATTTTAGGTTATGAGCCAAAAAATGAGGAAGATCCAAGGCTCAAGTGGACCACAAAGTAGGATGGAATGCCCACCATTCAAAACTTCTTAAGGGCTACAAAAGTTTGTGATCAAGCTGGCAATTTTGTTCTCTGTTCATTCAAGTTTGTGTGATTTTATGAACAAGTTGAATAGCGAATAAACATCATGGGTAGCCCTAAGAATGCTTCAATGGTGGGCGTCATTATCACCACTTTCCTATGGTATGGTCCACTTGAACCTTAGATCTGTATCTTTTTGGGCTCATAACCTAAAACGGTCCAGGAAAATGGATGAGCAGTATGGATAGAACCTATACATCACAATGGACCCCTTGGAGCATTTCTGTCTAGGCAGGGGTAGGACACAATTCCTTCCAAGTTTTAGCCATTGGGAAAAATAATTGCATAAAAAAACTTACCCTCAACAACTTGTGATATATATATATATATAATAGAGCTATACGTGTCACTTTATGAAGTTGAACGGTGTTATACATCTCTCTATTTATTGTAACCTAGTTAATTCGTTAGACAGTTAAACCCCAGTATGGCTCCAAGCCCAACCATTCCTTTTAGACCATGCACACAACAATTGGACTTGTGGGGCTCACAAACCAATTGGTCCTTCCACTTGGGACTAGATGAATTGTTAGAACCTTGATTTTTTTTTTTTTTCATATTTAGATCAGTATGAACCGTTGATGTGGTCTAAATCTCAACTTCGAATACTTGGGTTTATTACATCTTATTTAGGACCTCATGGATGGGTTTGATCTGTAGACGCCAGCTTGTGGATATCATCCGAGATCGACTTGATGAACGTTGCTGGGATGCATTAATACGTTTTAATGGTCCAATATACATTAGACTGCATCTTTTAATGCCACATGTGAGAGTGGAGAAAAGTTTTTAATCTGCTTCGCAGGTTGATGGTTCATAAACATGAGCTTAAAAACATGCAAGTGTTATCCATGTAACTCAAAACTAAGTCATGAATATTGTAGGCCTCCAAGTTATAAATCAAAATTCACACTAGAATGGTGCAATGTGGAGGTAATAGGTGGAAATTTGTTAGACGGATAAAATGAAAAATGGTCAATTGTCTAATTGGACAAGTAGTGTTCACTAAAAAGAGGTTGTGATTGCTAATGAAACTATTTTGACGGTTATGATTTACTACGGTTCCCCAAATATGGAAGGTTGGATTTGAGTTACATGAATATCATATGTACTATCAGTGAATGTACCATGTGAGGCATCACATAATTCCAAAGCAGATATCTCCATTATTCACAATAAAAGGTCATTTGGGAGTGTGTAATTAGTGTAAATTGGTGATAATTGATCCATTTGGGAGAGTGTATTTGATGTGAATTTGAATTCAATTGACATCAAATACACTAGAAGCTACTTTTTTTTATATTTGAATAAAACCACGTGATTCTATTAACACTGAGGTCGTGGTATCAATTCCCATAATGGGGGTGGCTAACATTGTGATGTGACTAATAGAGGTGGGTAGGTGTATTAACAATGGGGTGTGTGAACTAACCCACAAAAAAAAAAAAAAAAAATCACGTGATTTTATTTCACATGGATTCTAATTACCATCGATTTACAAGTTAGGGCTTTTTCTCTCAATCTCTTCATAGTTGTATTCTAAATATAGCTTGCTAAACACATCTGTATAGATTTCAATTACGAGTCATCAAATACACGGATAATTTCAATATATACTTTAACAAAAAATGACCAAAATTCCAAGTCTCGAATGGGCCACAACCACAGGATCATATCCAAGTGACGAACCAACGATTTTGAATCGTTGATTTATATGGACAATGTTTGGGCGGCGCAGATCATCCTATAGAAGTAATTTTAGTGATGCAGTTGATAATCTAAGGGCCTGTTTGTTTTACATTTATATAATGTAAATACAAGTAAATGAGAAATGATTATTTACCCAGTAATTCCTTACACGTTTTTCAAAGTTAGTAATTACAATCTACCTTTTGTACACTAAAATTGAGGAATGTTTGAATTTCATGTGGGACCCACTGTGATACATGTGTCTTATCCACTCCGTCCATCCATTTTGCAAGGTGATTTTAGGGCATGAACCTCAAATTGAGACAAATTCAAAGATGAGGTGGACCACGCCACACAAAACAGTTGGTTGAATGCCTACCTTAAAAAACTTTTACAACCATAATTTCTTATGGTGTGGGCCACTTTAGCTTCAGATCTACCTCATTTTTTGGCTTAATCCTTAAAATGGATGGACGGTGTGGATATGTCACTGACATCACAGTGGGGCCCACAAATGGATGACAATCCTTTTCAGATGCTTTTTACAAAAAGTAAATACCACTTCCTCTATACTTCTTATCAAACAGAGGTAAATGATAATAATTACTAACTTATATCAAATTGCATGCATTTACCTCCGTTTACACAAAAACAAATAGGCCCTAATACACATATGACTCTCGAAAGGATTTTAAATGTAATCCAAGCTTTCACCCTGGATTTCAAACCAACTAATTGAGGGGATTTGAAACCCCCGGTTGCTTTATATGCCAAACACACCAAGGGATTTGGAACCCCCTCAAATCCCCCCCAAATCGAAATAAAATATCCTTCCTCCTGACAGGCATGCACACGTCCTATACGCAACATTGTGATGTAGTGAGGCAGCCCCTTGATAAAGGGAAGGCAAGAACCATGAAGAAGACCCAGGAGTGGGCCCGAAAGGACTCGAGAGCGGATCGAAGAAATGGTCAAGTAGGCCAGAGAAAACGGCAGCAGAAGACCCCTGCCGACCGGTCGGAAATGGTCCAGAGGCCTCCAGAACTCTCTGGACTATTTTGCGCCCAGAACGACTGGTCATCCAACCAGTCAACCCTCAACTCCGACCAGTCGACAAACGCACGATTGTGCGCACGAACTTTCCGTTTTGGATGATTTTCTTACGATTTTTGCTTAGTCAGTTTCTTTTTGTAATTAGGACACCTAGGTTACATTTTTAGAATTTAGTTTCCTATAAGTACTTGTTTTATTTTCATTTTAGAGGATGATTAATATATTTTGAATAAAACTTAAGAGTTTTCTCTTGTTTGCTTGTGGATTCGAGTCGATCTTCGTGGATTCGAAGAGAATGTCTCGTGGATTCGAGATATCTCGTCGTGGATTCCACGAAGATAGGTTGAGGAGTCCCTGTAAATCCGTGGATTTGGATTAGTTATCCCTGTGAGAGAGACGTTGTTTGATCTCACCATTTTCGCCTGCACCAATTTGGTAACTGGATTCGAATTTGGTAGTTCCCCTACTGTATCCAGTTTGGTACTGGTCAGTGTTGGAAAACCTTTGTGGGCCCCAACATGATGAATTTCTTTTATCCATGCCATCTATCCATTTTCTGAACTCATTTTAGAGCATGATCCAAAAAATGAAGAATAACTAAATCTCCGGTGCACCACACCATAGGAATAGTGGTGATTGAACGCCCACCATAAAAAACTTCTTGAGGGCCACAAAAGTTTTGGATCAAGCTGATCTTTGTGTTTTCACTTCATCAAGTCTGTGTGATCTAATCAACAGGTTGGATGGCAAATAAACATTACAGTGGGCCCTAGAATGTTTCAATGGTAGGTGTTCAATTACTGCTACTTCTTATGGTGCGGTCCACCTGATATTTATATCTACCTCATTGTTGGGATCATGTCCTAAAATTATATGTTAAAATGGATTGATGGAGTGGATGAAAGACATACATCATGAAGGGCCCCACAGCCCCAGGACCTTACCGAGTCCGTGGTAACTCACCGTTATTTTTTAAGAGAAAAACATTTGGTACTCTGGCAGAGTGTGATGGATGATATACGTTGCTCTTACTAATTACCACGTGGCACAGCAGCAATTCAAACTAAACTGTCCAAATTATAGGACTTAGAATAGATGGGCTTATTTGATTATTTGACTATCATCTGATAGTCATTTATTGTACAGTTAAAAAAAATCCAACAGTCCTCTTTCAATAAACAATCATCCATTGATTAGAGCTTGGGATCATTTAACCAATCCGATTTTGGGACTGACTCGAGGACAGTGCTTTCCACGATTTAGATTGGTCGATTTATTTTGTGTACGACATGCGTTCAATTTCTGAATTCTCGTGCATCGAGCGTCATGTGATGCCAGAGTAACAAATGAGTAGCACGCTTATGTGGTGCCTTTGTGGACAAGCTACGACAATGAACCGTCGTTGCTTTTGAAAGGTTGTGATTCGTGTGCCAGGCATATCTACGGCTGTTGGAAGATCACACTGATTGGATGATACAAATCATTCGGTCGGTGGTGAGTAAAAAGGTCATCTGCCCAAATTCGGTGTGCAAAATCGGATTGTTTAGATTATTAAATTATTATGATCAACAGGTACAAGTTGGACGGTCCAGATTGCATGCAGTCACGTCCATTTTAGGACGAGGTGCCTTCTCACTCCAAGAAATGTTTATTGAATGCCTGGCATATATGGTGGGCCTTGCCATGGTGGACCATGGGCTGAAATCACAGTGATAGATTGATCATAATCTTCTGATCGTGCTGAACAAATGAACGGTGGAAACAAATACAGCTTTCACATCCAAGACAGGTATTATCCGACCAGGATCATATCCACTATCAACAGTACAAACATCTGCAGGACTCTGATCATAACAGTTCCCGGTACCCCACCAACCATCTATTTAATAAGGGTTGGATTAGCTGCGTCCCTAGGCTCACCCAAGAACGTACGGCCTTGACTGCAGGGTCCACCTTGATGCATGCATTCCATATCCACACCGACCATCCATTTTTCCGGATCATTTCAGTGCATGAGCCAAAAAATGAAGTAGATCCAAATATCAGGTAGACCATGCATCAGGAAACGGTGGTAACTGAACATTCCACCGTTAAGAACATCGTAGGGCTGGCCCTAATGTTTCCTTAATGTTTATTTTCCATCCAACCTGTTAATAAGGTCAAATGGAAGAGGTGAAAAACAAATATCAGCATCATCCAATACTTTTATGACTCGTTATAAATTGTTAATGGTCAATCACCAGTTTTCTATGGTACGGTGCTCCTGATATTTGGATCTAATTCATTTTTGGGCTCATGTTCTAAAATGATCTTGCATAAAGGATAGATGGCTTGGATATAGATGCATGCATCAAGGTGGTCCTTTACAGTAAGGAGTGCACCATCTTAGGTGAGGCCGGGATGCACCTAATCCGTTCCCTATTTATAAACCCTTTCAAAATCCGGAGGATCCCCTACCAATGGGACGTGAATTCGCTAGTGACCCCAACGCCAGACCCGGGGCTGGTGTCAAAGCTGTGTGAGCCCCACCATAATGTATGTGTTTTATCCACGCTGTCCATCCATTTTTCCACCTCATTTTAGGAAATGGTTCCAAAAATGAGGCAGATACAAATCTCCGGTGGACCACACCACAGGAAAACAGTGTTGATTGAACGTCCACCCTTAAAAACTTCCCAGGGCCCACCGTGATGTTTATTTGCCATCCAATCTGTTGATAAGGTCACACATACCTGGATGAAGTGAAAACACAAATATCAGCTTGATCAAAACTTTTGTGGCCTCCAAGAAGTTTTCAACGGTGAGAATTCAATTCCCACTGTTTTCTGTGGTGTGGTCCACCTGAGATTTATATCTGCCTCTTTTTTGGGCCCATGCCCTAAAATGAGGTGGAAAATGGATGGACAGCATGGATAAAACACATACATCATGGTGGGGCCCACACAGCTTTGACACTAGCCACGGGCTAGTGTTGGGGTCACTGGCCAATCTGCGTCCCTACCAATGACATTCTTAGGTAGGGCTCTCAATGGAGCGGGTCAGATCCGAGATCCGATTCACTCCGAATCCATATAATTCAGATTTGGATCTTAAAATAAGTCCGATTAGTTAAATGGACCGGATTTGGATCTTAAAATAGGTCCGATTACTTAAATGGAGCGGATATGGATTCACAGGAACATATCCAAGTTTGATCCGAATCTGATTAAGATCCGGCTCATTGTCACCTTACTGTATATATTATATTCACGCTGGCCATCCGTTTTACAAATTATTTGAGGCCATGTTGACCATGCCATGGTAAATAGTGGGATTTGCATCATTTTTCTACTAAATTAAATATACTATATTATATATTTTATACCATATATTTTTTAAGATTTGTAATGAGTGGATTCGGACCTAGATCCGACCCGAATCCGATGGTTATATGGATCTTATATCGAAAATGGATCTAACAATTTATAAATGGATCGGATATGGATATCACCTTTTAGATCCGAGTTGGATCCTAATCTGATCCGAATCCGTCTACAGATAAATGGACTTGGAGCTGGATCCAAGTAGATCCGATCCAGATCCGACCCATTGAGAGCCCTATTCTTAGGGGAACTAAAACTGAAACGGGCCAACTCACATGTAACAGTTTGGATGACGATGACCACCATTAATTGGTTTTCAATTGGTTTGTGTGGCATATATGCCATTTAATCTACTAATAAGATGCATTCAATTAAGATTTATAAACATTATTGTCCTTATTTTTTGGTTATGCCTGTGATATGTATGCAAGCTGGCCAGAATCCAATGTGTTGCTAGATTCAAACCAAACAACGATGACCCCAAGTGTTAAAATAGGTAGATACATTGTAATTGGTCATATATGATCAGGATCTGTATAGATCGACCATCTATTTAGTGACTCGCACAGTTGTTTAGTAATAATCAGACGATATTTGGAGGTCAAGGTTTGTCCTTCGACAATGGGTTACACCTCTGTCTTTCAACTGAAATGACTCTTCAATAAAGAACAAAATAACGTAAGAAAGAAAAAGAGAATACTTACAGTCAGCCACTTGGAACAAACTGTAGTTCACCTCTCTACTTCGAGTACGTCATTGACACGAGTCCAGCATGTGAGCGTAGACTTCTAATACATGTACTAGGATTATCAGCTATTGGATTGTTGCTACAATTTTGTGACTACGAAATGTAATGGGTGCAGCTCACACTAAGGGATGCAAGTAGCACAATTATACTAATGATAATGAAACAACTAATTATACTAAGGAATGTAGACAACATAACACAAAAGAACATAATAGCTGAGGGATAATTGAAAATTTTGGTTTTGTTTTGTTTCGTGCTGGACCCCATGCTCGTTGATCTCTCTTTGCTTTTATAGACTTTATGGATGCAAGGAGCCTTCTGGATACTCCTACGTTTTTTCCAGTTATTATAATTGTTCCAACACATTGCCTTATATGGGCTTCCTTTCCTTTTCCCTTTTATACGTCCTGATACCTGCCTACTATCCAGAGACTTCTTTCCTATCTAGACATGTGTACTATAACTCCTTACAAGGCTTCGCTCACCCCATCGCTCTCCCGCACCTAGTACCACTCCACTCGCCCGTTCTTTGTATCAGCAACATCAGTTGCTCCATGTATCACCAGCACCACATGTCATTTCTTGATTGGCTCTTCCAATAGCTATCGGAAACCATAATCGGCCGCATTCCCTGTACAACAAACCACAATCGGCTGCATTCCTTTATTGAAAATTTCACTCAGCCACTTGCAAACTACAATCGACCGCTTCTCCCTTGTTGCAAATACAATCGGGCACTGTTCCCGAGCTGAAAACTTCAATCAACCACTTTCTAGTGGTTGTAAGTAGTGACACATGTCCTACTTATGATTACTTCTGATAGTGCTATGTCGGAAGCAGGGTACAATAGACACTTAAAAAATTAAGCCGCTCTAAAACTTAAGTAAGGCCCAAACACATCATTTAGAAGTTTTAAATATGATTTTACATGTTGTGGCCCACCTGAAATTTTTATTATTGATTTTTTTAGGACCCAAGTAAAGTATTAGAGATGCACATGATGATCGAATTAGATATCCTTAATTAAAACATCACTAATGAACCCAACACATTAATTTGCAAGCTAAATTGGTCCAAAAAATTGATCGCTTCGTAAAATTTAATAGAATAATGGATTACCTATGCATCAATAATGAATATTATAAATTGAATAGCTGAATCTTAAATATATACCGGAAGAGTGTTAAATTGTTTAACCATGGACGATAAACTAAACCTTTGATCAGTAATATTCAAAGTAAATCATGGCGCACCTCTCAATTACATATGTGAAGCAACCACACCTGTAGTGAGGTCCACTGGTATGCTCAATTTAAGAATCCGGATCCTCTATTGAAAACGAGCAGAGAACCTCTATTGTTGCTGCTCTGATTAGTCCAGCTCAGCCTGACTGTGTCAGAGCAGCTCAGCTCTGACACAGTCAGGCTGAGCTGGACCAATCAGAGTAGTGACGAGCAGGATTTCTCTGCTTGTTTTCAACAAGGATCCGAACTCTCAATTTAAATATCTATTAATAAAATCATTAAAACCATTGATCACATGTGGCCCACCAAATAGAAATCTTACGCACATCAAATGGTGTAGAGGCTAGAGCTGTGAGTAGGTCGTAATTATATTTTTTCATTTTCTTGTGCAGTATTATTTTCTAACCCAATGTTACATGGTCATTTGCGAGTGGAATGAGAGAGCTTTTTTTTTTTTTTTCCTTTCTATTTTATCATAATATAAAAAAAATATAATATTATCTTTGATGATGATCAACTGATTTATTTCGTTGAGCTGGACACAGCTTTGCATGCATTCAAACGGTCGATAGGAGTACTCATGATTACAAGTTTGGTAAAATGTTCCTTTAAACATGAACGGTTCAGATCATCAGATCACCTGAGCATGTGGGCCACGACATGGGGACACGCTGGTTACCATGAGACGCGACATGGGCGGACCGGACCGAACTCTTTCCCAGGTTATCAAAATAACGATGGCAGGCGAGGGCATTTTCGTCTTACAGTCCTTTTATATATAAACCCTGTCCCTACCCCCTGTCTTCAAACACGGTTGGAAGAGCAGAAAACCCACAGCACCAAAAGCAGAGATAAGGAGGAGGAGACGAAGAAGACAATAAAAAAGGGTCTGCTTCCGTCCAAAATTAGGGTTTTTGGTGGAGATTTCGATTCATGTGCGTAGATTTTCCGTTCTTGGATCGATTCGAGTTGCAGAGAATCGCCATGGTCGAAACCTGGTCTTGAATCGAGCATTTTCCCCTTTGATTCCATGCATTTCTCGTTTCGATTCCTCCGCTCTCGTCCGCTCAGGAGAATCTTGTACTCTTTCGTTCCTGAAACACTAACATGTTTCAGAGGCTAGGAACGATACGCTCAAAAGCCTCCGTAAAGACGAATATCGTTTGTACAGACTCTCCTGCGTCGCTGTTCTGAGCTGGGAAAGGGACGTTTGTTTTCTATCAAGGAATCGACGGTACGGACACGATCTTAGCCATCGGTTTTCTTCCGTGGATGGAACTGGAGGAAGGATAAACTCTGCGGATCTTGAGAGGAATATCTTCTGCGGAGGGGAGGAGGCGTTTCTCGGCTCTTGTTTTCATGCATCGAAGGAATCGGTGGGTTGTCGAGTCGTATCGGACGATTAGTGAATGAGTTCCTTCTTTGTTCTGAGGCATTGAAGGCATTGGAGGATCACCGAGTCAAGTCGTCCGATCCGTCTCGGAGAAGAAAACGCATCCTTTCTCTTGAAAAAAGGCAAAATCTCTGGTGCGGATCCTTTTCTCAACCTTTTTACATTTATCGAGAAATTCCTGCGAGAAGTATATCTAGTCTCTGGTTTGATTTTTCAAGGAATCGGAGAATCCCGAGTCGAATCGTCCGTACAGAGACCCGGGAGCTCCAAATCTCGACAAAGCCAAAATCTGGTGCGAGCACCCCTTTTCTCGAGCTTCGCCTATCGAGAAATTCGTGCGAGGTTGGATTTCTGAGTTCTGGTTTGTGTCTTTCAAGGAACGGGTGGATCGCCGAGTGGAATCGTCCGATTCGTCCGTGTCAGAGGAGAGAACCTTCAAATCAGGAGAATAAACCTTTGATCTAAAAATCAAAATCCTCTCCTCACCTTTACCTCTTTTCCTTTTTTCTCTATACCCGCATCGCTTTGGAGTTCGGGAAATTGCAGCTGCCGATGCTTTTTCGGCTTCGTTTTTCGGGTTAAAGGAGGAAAAGAGTCGCCGATTCTGCCCTTTCAGGCCTGAAGCTGAGAATCTTCAGTATTAAAAAAAAAAGAAAAAAAAAAGGAAAGAGAAAGCTTCGAATTTAAAAGATTATGATAAAATTCTCAGTTGCTAGTTTTTTTCAGCTAAAAGAGCAGAAAAATGAGGGGATTTGAAGCGTTTTGTTTCTGCGTCAAAAAAAAAAAAAACACACCTTAAACCTCTTGATGGGAAAAATCGCCCCCTCTTTTTTTTTTTTTTTTTTTTTTTTTTTTTTTTTTTTTTTTTTTTTCTAATGGAGGAAATGAAAAAAAGTTCATAGCTGTTGCAAGCTGAGGTTTTTTATATTTGAGATCTAAAACGTCTTCGATTTTGAAGGGAAATCGGTCATTATTTATCCGGTCACTGGGAGCTTCTTTGACCTGACGGGATGATGGCGGTGACACCATGCAAGGACGTGAAAGGTGGATTGGACCCTGGAAAGTACGTCCGTTACACACCCGAGCAGGTCGAAGCCCTTGAGAGGCTTTACCACGATTGCCCGAAACCAAGCTCGATTCGCCGGCAGCAGCTGATCAGAGAATGCCCGATTCTCTCCAACATTGAGCCGAAGCAGATAAAAGTCTGGTTTCAGAACCGAAGGTATTATGAAAAGAAAAAAAAGATGTAGCTTTAGCAGGTTCTGTGTAAGCTAATCTGATTACTTTTATGTTCGTGCTCTTAAAATATCTGATTGGTTTCGTTCTTCAGATGTAGAGAGAAGCAGCGGAAGGAGGCATCACGCCTCCAGGCAGTGAATCGGAAGCTGACGGCAATGAACAAGCTTTTAATGGAGGAGAATGATAGGTTGCAGAAGCAGGTGTCGCAGCTGGTGTATGAGAATGGCTATTTTCGCCAGCAGAATCAAACCGTAATAGGATTTCTTCTTAATTTTTCTTATCTCAGTTTCTTATATATTTTGGATTTTTATAATTTTTTTTTTTTTGACTTGCAGACTGCGCTGGCTACCACGGACACCAGCTGTGAGTCCGTGGTGACGAGCACTCAGCACCACTTGACGCCGCAGCATCCGCCAAGGGATGCTAGCCCTGCAGGGTAATTGAAAATATGGCTTCTTGGTCCTTTTCTTTTCTCTTATGTGGTTTTCTATCTTAATAGTTGATGAGTTTCTGTCATGGTTTTTTCTAGACTTCTGTCTATTGCAGAGGAGACTTTAACAGAGTTTCTTTCGAAGGCCACTGGAACTGCCGTGGAGTGGGTCCAAATGCCTGGGATGAAGGTTATACATCGCTGTTTCTTTCTTGTTAATCAATGTGTTGACAACCAGACATTTATTTTTTATTTGAAAATGCAGAATAGAACAAAGAATGGGAATGGGAACGGGAACGGTCCAATTCCAAGATCTTGCATTAATGTTACAGTACAAAGTCCTTGGATGATGGTGTGACGTCCTTTGCAGTGAATAGTGCCCCCCCCCCCCCCCCCCCCCCAAAAAAAAAAAAATGCAATGTTGCCCTTGTTATGCAATCCTAGCCATCTATCAAGAGAGGACAGTGGGCCCCATTTTTTCAAGAGTAATCTGGTCGGGGCAATGGGGGGTCTGGTGCAGTCCACAGCAATCCACGGTGTCAATGATCCAGTTGGAAAACTTTGGACAATGCTAGTTTCGAAAGTCCGCTGCACCTGACAATGGACCCACCACCTTTCAATATAATGAACTGCTGAATAAGCTGATTAAGGGAGGGCCACACTAGCTTGTACTAAGCTGCTGCAATCACACTGATCAGATGACATTAGCTGTCTAATCAAGTGCATGCAAAATGGATTATTTGATGGAATGAACTTGATAGGATGGTTAGGATCATCCAATCAGGATGACAGGGGCGTCATGTAATCTATCATCCCCTATCCAAACTGTTCATCAAGGCTGCCTGGTGCAAAGGACTTCATATCATAATGTAGTGGGAAGACTCTGCACTGGGTCATTCCTTGGGAAAATCTGTTCTCAATCATTCTTTCTGTAGCACAGACAGTGGTCCTTCTTTCATTCTCCTGTTGGACTCTACCTGT
Organism: Liriodendron chinense; assembly: GCA_003013855.2. Taxonomy (NCBI): domain Eukaryota; kingdom Viridiplantae; phylum Streptophyta; class Magnoliopsida; order Magnoliales; family Magnoliaceae; genus Liriodendron; species Liriodendron chinense. Next base: position 11,237,981 of record ML058461.1, on the reverse strand, counting down.
GTTTCATGCCTTTTTCCTATGATATTTATAAGACGAGAAAATGTGATTTCCTTTTTATATTTTTCATTTGCGGTTTTGTCCGACTGCAGTGTTTACACTTGCTATTTTTTGTTTGGTAAAAGCTTGACTGATTCATGCCTTCGCAATTCTTTCTGATCTGTCTATCAGCCTGGTCCGGATTCCATTAGGAATCGTTGCTATTTCACATGGTTGCACTGGAGTTGCAGCACGAGCTTGTGGCCTAGTGGGTCTAGAACCCACAAGGGTAAGTTCTCTTCTTATGTTCTCGCTTTATTTCTTCCTTTATGGTAATTCTGAATTGCTTATGATTGGACTTGTAAAAATATTTAATTCATTAGCTTCTTTCAGGTTGCAGAAATCCTCAAAGATCGACCTTCATGGTTCCGCGATTGCCGTTCTGTGGAAGTTATAAATGTGCTGCCCACTGGTAACAGTGGAACTATCGAGCTCCTCTACATGCAGGTATTTTAATTACTCTACACGCAGGCATTTAATTACTCCATTTGTCTAGTTGAATGCCTTTAACATGTTAGTGTAATGGGCTTGTAATTTGGTGAACTGTAGCTATATGCCCCAACAACATTGGCACCAGCTCGTGACTTCTGGTTGCTACGCTATACTTCAGTGTTGGAAGATGGTAGTCTTGTGGTATGTTATTTGCAAATCTTTTTCATTCAAATGAGATTGAGCAATTGGTTCCCATAGGGTCGCCCTTCTACTGCCAAGTTCTTTCACTAGTGACATTCGCTATAGAACTGTTCTAAAAGTCTCGTTTACTTGTGTTTTTTATGGAATCCTTAGGTCTGTGAAAGATCATTAAGCAGCAGTCAGGGAGGTCCAAGCATGCCACCTGTGCAGCATTTTGTGAGAGCAGAAATGCTGCCAAGTGGGTACCTGATAAGGCCCTGTGAAGGTGGTGGATCCATTATACACATTGTTGATCATATGGATTTGGAGGTATAATTGATTTTTTCAGTTGGTCAGTTTTTCATTTTTTTCAAGTCATTAATAAACATTTTACCTGACAATGTCTTCTAATTGTATTTGCTGTTGCCACAAACCAGCCATGGAGTGTACCTGAAGTCCTACGCCCATTGTATGAATCATCAACAGTGCTTGCTCAAAAGACGACAATGGCGGTTAGGACCTTATCTTACATTTTCCATCTTTACATAAAGTAGTATTTTTTGCTGATAGTTGTCGGAAACACCACCTTTGGTTGAAGATATACAAATTCTGTGGGGGTCTCTTTTTCTCTCCGCAACATGACATGGATGCATTAGTAAAAAAGCCAGTGGAATTACATCATTTTCTCAACTACAACTAGCAGATTGATAATGGAGAGGAAAGTAGAGGAGTGGAATAAAAAAAGCTAGTTTAAATTCTCATTACCCAACTCTACGTTTGTGATTCCTTTTATTCAGGCTTTGCGGCAATTGAGGCAAATTGCACAGGATGTGTCTCCTTCAACAGTCACTGGCTGGGGCAGACGACCTGCAGCTCTACGAGGACTTAGTCAGAGGCTGAGCAGGTGAGTGTCTTGGTGTTATATGATTCTATTTCATGGATCTCCTGCTTTGAATACCTGATAGACGGAAGCTGTTACAGGGGTTTTAATGAAGCACTTAATGGGTTTACCGACGAGGGTTGGTCTGTGATGGGAAATGATGGCATGGATGATGTTACCATCCTTGTAAACTCATCTCCTGGAAAGATGCTCGGTGTAAATGTTGCCTTTGCAAATGGGTTTCCGGCCATGAGCAATGCTGTTCTGTGTGCCAAGGCATCCATGCTTTTACAGGTAAGATTATTGAAAATTTTGTGAATTGTGTTATTTTCTTGAAAGTACTTTAGGAGTAACAATGTAAGAGGAAATTAAACCCTTATCAAGCAAATAATGGATATTTTAATATACAATAGACAACTGAGATTGACCTAGATTGGCCTTATTCATATAGTGATAAGACATGTGCAAGGGATCTTAGTCATTTGAAGTGATAATTTTGTTCAGTGAAAAGGAGAAAATGACTCTTAAGATGGAACTTTTACCTTCTTCCTTGATAGGAATTTCTGGGAAATGATGCATCATGCTGTAATTGTATGTTCCTCCAAAATATTACAGACTTCTTAGATCTGCAAAAGTTTATGTACATTTCTTTTCAAATGATGGCAGCAACCTTGTGATTGTATATTTAATCTAAGTTGTGGTTTCACTTACTTCTTTCTTTCTTTCTTCTTCTTTTTTTTTTTCCTCGTGACATCTGTATGCTCTTCTATTTGATATTCCCCATTCTGGTCCTGCAGAATGTGCCTCCAGCTGTGCTCCTAAGATTCTTGCGGGAACACCGATCAGAATGGGCCGATAGTAACATTGACGCTTATTCAGCTGCAGCTGTTAAAGCTGGTCCTTGTAGTTTACCAGGGTCTCGTGTGGGAGGCTTTGGTGGTCAGATCATCCTTCCACTGGCTCATACAATTGAGCATGAAGAGGTAAGTAATCTTTCTTATTCCCAATTATGGTCCCTAGCATTATTATTGGTTCCTCATTATGCAAACTAATTTGGTTATATATATAGAAAATTCAATATTATTCCTGTTAATGATTTTTTTTTTTTTTAAATTCCAAACAGTTCTTGGAGGTAATTAGGTTGGAAAATATCAGCCATAATCATGAGGATACCATGATGCCTCGAGACACTTTTCTCTTGCAAGTGAGTTATCTTTCTTCTCTGGTTGTAAAATGCTTTTCAAAAGCCCAGCTAGAAAACTTATTGTTCCATTTTAAAGTCAACTTGACTCAATCAGGATTCTAGTGGGGTGGAACTTGGGAGGGGTAACTAGGATTCTTTTCCAAAGCCTAGAGAGGGACGATCGTATTCTTGCAGACCTGGAAAGATCACACTTACGTAATGCTTAGCCCTTCATTGAGTACGAGTTCAATGTCAAATTCATAAACCTCATCCCGATTTAATAAATAAAAAAGATTAATATATTTATATATTGATCTTTTTTAATCCAGTTATATGTAACAGAATTTACCTTTTGAAAGGATATATCTCCTCTGGGATGGAGAAAAAATAGGGCATTTCAATCCACAATAGGTGTGGTGACAGGACTGTTGAACTGAAACAGCATAGTCTTGGCTCCGTGCTCTCTCTATTGGGCATATCAATGTTCTCTCGTAAGAAATAAATAAGCAGAATTTATAAATGTGGCAATATGCGTGGAACAGTTGAAAACAAGATGATGCCCCTTTTTTTTTCAATAGACCACCTTACAACAACAAATCTTTTTAACATGAAAATTGAAAGATGAAATAATATAATATTTGACAGACTGATATCCTTGATCTGAACTTCTTTATTAGTGATCAAACCATCAAGGGCATCCGAAGTAAGTCTTTTTTCTTAGTGATCAAATCACTGAAGGTTTCTTTTTACTACCTATCATAAGCCACTAGATCTTGGTTAAAACAAGGCAAATTTCTATTTCTGACTATATGCTGATATTCAGATATATTAACTTTCTAGAGATTAACTTGTGATGATGGTTCTCATCTGAATGGCATGTGGTCATGTGTACTGTTTGACAGCTCTGTAGCGGAGTGGATGAGAATGCTGTAGGAACCTGTGCTGAACTCATTTTTGCTCCTATTGACGCATCTTTAGCTGATGACCTGCCACTGCTACCTTCTGGTTTTCGCATAATTCCTCTTGATACTGGGGTGGTGAGTATGATTTTTTTCCTTTCCTTTCCTTTTCTTTTTCTTTTTCTTTTTGGCTTTTGGCATTTATAAGTATGATTTAGTTAGTGGCAAGTCTTGGTTTTATCAGAGATTCAGAATAATGTTTGGTTATAGTACACAAACATACAGGAAGATTTTCGACGATGGTATTTTTAGATGATTTGTCAAGAAAATGCTTAAGCTCCTCTCTTCCATTAGAGTTTGCTTTCCTGAATCTTGTTGCTTTTAAACAATGCAGGATTCCTCCAGTCCAAATCGCACATTGGATCTTGCTTCTGCCCTTGAAGTAGGGCCCACTGGCAATAGACCATCGGGAGATTATTCTGGCAATCGTGGCACTACGAGGTCTGTGATGACGATAGCGTTTCAATTTGCATTTGAAAGCCACCTTCAGGAAAGCGTAGCTGCCATGGCACGACAGTATGTTCGCAGCATTATATCTTCTGTCCAGAGAGTTGCACTCGCCCTTTCACCATCTCGCCTTGGTTCTCATGGGGGACTCCGCCCGCCACCTGGCACTCCTGAAGCACTTACGCTTGCTCGTTGGATCTGTCACAGCTACAGGTATGTCCTATTGTCATGTGTACCTAAAATATTTTTTACCCAACCTTGTATAAACTGTTCTTGAGTGTTGTATTATAGTTCAGATGGGAATGATAATGTAAAGAAGAACAGAGAGGGAACCTCCCTGATGGCTAATCCTTTGATCAGTGGCCTGCAAGTGGATGGATGAGATAAAAAAAATTACAGCAAGGTTACACATTGAATGGAAAAGGAAGACCAAAGATTGGATGTCTAGAACCTTCTGATCACTGGGTTTTCTAACCATGTCCATGCCTGCTGGGGCTCCTCACTTCATCACTGGTCTTGGATCCACAAACAATAGACCCACCTGTATACTCAATGCGCAGGGATGCTGTGCATATCCTGAAGCCGAGGATCATATAATTCCTCACGCTCTGTAATCTGCCTTATGTCACTAGTGGCTTAGTAATGAGGTCTAAACTTTTGACAAAATGCTCTTGGAAATCCAAATTTTCTATAACTAGAAAAAGTAGAAAGCCTAATCAGAAAGGACTCTGCTTGACGGAAACTTTCCTTTTTGCAGGCGCCATTTGGGTGTGGAGCTACTCAAACAAGCTACTGATGGCAGCGAATCTGTTCTGAAAACACTTTGGCATCATTCAGATGCGATCATGTGCTGCTCTTTGAAGGTTCGCACACCTGTTTCAACTGTAATTTTGTTATGGGAGAACGAAGAATTTTTTTTTTGGATTTTCAGTTCAATTACAAATTTTCACCATTGTCCACTTTTAGAGGATTATTCTCATTCTGTCAGATATTTTTGTTCTAATTTAGAGCATTGATTTTTGCACTCATAGTCTTCGTTCCTTCATAATGTAAGCAGGCAGTACCAATTTTCAACTTTGCAAATCAGGCAGGTCTCGACATGCTCGAGACGACCTTGGTTGCACTGCAAGACATAACTCTGGAGAAGATATTTGATGATCATGGACGGAAGGCTCTTTACACTGAGTTCCCACAGATAATGCAGCAGGTCTGTCAATTCTTCCTTGCAGAAAAATATAGGAAAATGGTCAAATGACTTTATGCATTCCTCAATTTTTTACAAAAAATGACATTGTTTTCGCCGGCTATGGTAGATAACTGCCTAGCCACCCTCATTTCAATGATTTCTTAATACCTGGTTTCAGAATGATGAGGTTACCTTCTAGTAGGGGTTCCTCTGTTTTCTCTTGAAAGTGCGTTTAAGGGGTGTTTCTGTCATTTACTGTAACCCAATCTAAGCGTGGGATGAGATTTTTTCAGTTCTTTAACTGCAAATCGTAGAATATACTATCTTATTGAGTTCTTTAACTACAAATTGAGTTCTTTAACTACAAATCATAGAATATGCAATTTTATTTTCTTTAACTCCAAATCATGGAATATACAATTTTATTGAGTTCTTTAACTACAAATTATAGAATATACTTGGTTGGCTTTTCTCGATTGACAGAAGTATGGCATTTATCGCCTGAAGTTGCAGTTTTAGTTATTGCTTTAGACAGCAAAATGGCATTTGTTCTGCCTGTGTTGGGGATCAGGATCATCACCATGTGGTGCGTCACATCAGGGGTTCACATGAAAAGATGGTCTGATGATCATACCCGGTCATGTTCTTGGTGATATTCTACGGCCACACACTAAGATACTAGTGCTGAAATGGATAATTCTGACCATCCCCATGGTAGGTCAGTGTTGACCACTAGGAAATTTTCAATGGGTGCACATCACACAAATCATGATCATTATCACCCTTTCAGTGTGGTTATTGGGCCATGGCCCATTGAAAATAGTGTCTTGAAGATGGACAGTTCCGAAGAACATCTACATGAATCCCACGGCATGACTCATGCTGGTGATCCTGATATAAAGGCCAAACAAACTCTTTGAGAAATTATACGGCAGGCATGGTTAAAAGACATGGTGATCCGGATTGACTTGTTCAGCCCGCCTTGCCCAAGTCTCAGGTGACTTGGGGCAGTGACTTGTGGTCTTGATCTGACCTGGATAGGGTAGTATCAGATCCAAATCAACATCGGGACTTGTCCAAGTCTTAAAACCATGATGGCGGAGAAAAGCCACAATGGAATTATGGCAGGCAGATTGTGCCTCTTATATGGGTATTTCAAACCTTTAGATCATTTGTCGCATGCCCTTGTCAGTTTTACTGTGTTTAGAGTAATATTTCTCGGCTTCACGTGGAACTCTGCTAGATTCCAAGCCTCTCATTTGGAGCTCCTTTCATTCTAAATTTTTTAAAATTTACCCTGTTTCCCTTACGTAATATTCTAATGGCAGGGATTTGCATGCCTTCAAGGAGGTATCTGCGTATCAAGCATGGGCAGGCCCATCTCATATGAAAGAGCGGTGGCTTGGAAGGTTTTGAACGAGGAAGACAACGCTCACTGCATTGCTTTCATGTTCATCAACTGGTCTTTTGTCTGAGCTCTCTCTCTCTCTCTCTCTCTCTCTCTCTCTCTCTCTCTCCAAACAGAAACCTAGTTAAAAAAAAAAACTTAAAAACCTTTTCTTTTGCTTCATGTAGTTATGAACCTGGTTTTGCCCAACCCATTGGATTGTCACTGGGTTAAAATATGGGTTGCATTTTGTTTTCTCACCTTGATCATGTCCTATTTTGAGTTCATTTTGATCGATGTTTTGACTATGATCTGAATATCTTGCTTTTGGGCACCTCCCTAAATGAGCCATGGTCCGCATACATGATGCTCAACGGAGTGTGCGCCCATCTTTTCAAATCACAGGCCCTACCCCAGATGGGTCACATCCCAAATTGAGATTTTGGTTGAATGGTGCTAACCCTTTGATCAGTGGAATTTGGACTTGTGTGTATTTTAAAGCCACCAATCCGATCCTACGGTTCGGATCGTCCAGCTGGCGTGCTCCTTCGACCCAGTGAGATTTGAGCTGCATGCGTGTACGAATCATGCTCTGTCAGCGTATCAAATATCACTAGTTGGGAAGTAGGGACGCAGAGGATGGGATTGGTCGTTGGAGGTTCCGTCAGACGCTAGGTGGCGTGTTCCTTTTTTGAGGGGTAAAAAAAAAGAATAAAAAAGGAAAGGAAAAAGGGATCGGAGTAGTCTCAATGGCCGACAAAGAAAGGGGGCGCGTGAGTGAGGTTTGGTAAGCTTTCACTTCTGCCGGACGCAAAATAGACGGCGAAGCCATCCACTCTTTTCGTACCTTCTTGAAAGATGGGCCCACGGTGCCGTTACGGTACGGTATTTGCCAACGTCTCCAACTCCAAGGAGATTATAAGAACTGGATTACCTACAGCCTACAGGCAACGGTACCGCGACTTGTGGCAACTCTACTATCTTTTCCGTCAATATACCCCCACTTAATTAGAACATCAGTATCATGACCATCATATGAAGATCGCCCTTCTAGATTATCAGACGGATCCGCTAACTAGGTGGGCCATGCCATTATGTTAAGCCAGAATATTGGTTGTCCATTGTTTTTTACAGTGGCTAGGCCTGAGTTTTGTGCGATGTGATCCTCGTGGGGCTTACCGTTCTCATGGTGTTTGATGTTCCACCTGAATAAGCATTGTCGCTGGAAAAGAAGATAGTCTGTTGAGTCCCATCGTATAAAAAATCTCCCAAATTGTATGATCCCAGTGGACCTCTATTAAAACCATTTTCAGTTGACTGACGACTGTTCCTAGGGGTAGGAGATTTTGAGGCATACTATACTACATCCATTATGGTGGGACACAACACTCTGATTGTCTGGATTACCGAACCATTGTCCCCGTGTGTCCAAGTCTGTGTGTAAACTGCAAAGGCCAGCCCCACATCACATCTCTTCTTTTAACTAAGGTTTGCCAGTGTTGATGGCTCGCTATGGTCGAGCATTCATCTAGAGGGATTTGTAGGACCACCACATGTAATGGCTATTGTTCAAAAGATGAAACAGCAATCGTCAATCAGTCTTGATGATCATTGTGATCTTAGCCATGGAATGATCCTTTACAACGATTGGACCGTCCATGAACATCATCGTGATCTTTGCTTTTGGACGGTCACTAACAGTCATTGAGAACAAGGTTTTTCATTTACTCAATTTCTTGTAAGCCGTCCACTCGCAAGTACAGTTCAACAGTCTAATCTTTTAGCTATAGGCTGTACGTTTATCCTCTGTGCGAGACGATGAGTGGTTAGTGTACAGCGGAGATGCTGGAGATGATGGGCTATTGACATTCTCTGATGCTGCATGAGAGCTGCCCGCAGCGGGGAATATGGGTGGCAATAGGAAAGATCTGAGGCCTCTGGGGCTGGGTCAGCCAGAGTCCCGCCCAATTTAATCTGACAGAAAAGCAGGGCCCGGCCTGGCTCATTCAGCAGTTGGTTCTTAATTCCAGGCCAAACCTGCAAATATACATCCTAGATGGACCTGTTCTTGGGCATGTCTTAGGTCCTAATAGACAAAATCTAACCCATTTATTAGTTGGCCTTCCCACACCCAACCTACCAGGCTTTATTATAGGCTTATAGCCTGGTGCAACCCATACAAGGCCGGGATCAGCAATGTGATGGGCCTGCCCGTGCAGCAGAACTTCATTCTCAATATCTTTGGAAAAAAAAAAATATTGTGAATAGGACAGATACGTGTGTGCATATCCTTAAATGGGGCAATTCCATGACCTTTTTATCTACTGATGATGCATAAAAGTGAGCCATCTGGTCCCACCTCACTTTGGGCTAGATCAGGCTCAGGGTAGAGGTACACAAACTGGGCCTATGTGCATGTTATGAGGCCTTTTAACTAATTGAGCTGAACCTGGGGCTGAGCATGCCAAAATGCCCTACAGGATATCCCTGTCCAGCCTGCAACCCTGATGGGCCGGGAACATGGCTCGTGAATTTTAAACCAGTGGAAACAGTTCTGGGCCCGACTAGTAAGGTCACTGGCTGGACCTGGAGAATACTTGGCCGTGCCCACCCAACCTATTTACAATTCTCACTCACCCGACCAAAGAACATGGGTCCATTCACTCCAACCTCTTATACCTCAATACAATCTCACCCATCCAGTAACTAACATGGCTCAATTCACAAAACCTCTATCTCAATTACCTTAACCTGCCGTGGCCAACTAATGCCACACTTAATTGCAAGGCAGTCCTTGACTCCTTTCCACATGCACCATCCAAGTCGTCCATATGGTAGATCTGTCGATGAATAGTAGCACTGCCACTCCTGTGAACAGAGGATAGTCTACAAATACTTGCCAATCATCTACATTCAACATGACGTCCCACATGTACAGTGTAATGGAGCGTGCGGGGCTAGCTAACCATTCATACTCCATTATTTATTTATTTTTTAATAGAATAGAGCATCTCCAAGTGGGGGACCATTTCAACCCTATCCTGTTTTTGGGCCATTGCCTATTTTGCATTGAATTTGGGAACTTAGGGCCCGTTTAGTTGGCATCTGGAAACCTGTTTCCAGCTTAAAATCTGGATTGCAGCAGAACCGATTTTAACTGGGGTGTTTGGTGGCAAGTTCCAGCCAAAGAGGATTCTATCTGGAAACCTAAATTGCGTGGAACCGGGATTAGTGGAAACGGTGTGGGCGACCGTTTCTACGGAATGGAAAAGAGGCGGAAGTGAGCGTCACCACCCCCATGTATGCATTGTACATCTATGTTGTATATGTTTTATATCTCCACGGTCCATTAGTTTTGAAATCTCAATTAAGGGCATTGGACAAAAAATAAGGCAGATCTAAATCTCAAGTGGGCCACACTACAGGAAAACAGTGTTGATTGAACTTCCACCATTAAAAACTTCTTAGGGCCCACTATAATGTTTATTTGCCATCCAACCTGGCCACCTATCTTGAGGGACTATAATAGGCCAGGGGTAAGGTTCTCAGGTGGACCTGAAGCCCAAGTGGGCTATGCCACAAGCAACGGTTGGAACACAATCTGGATTGCCCATTTTCAACCAAACAGCAAATTACGGATGAAAAACAGCAATTACGGATGAAACCCAGGTTCCACTCTAGTTTCTGGAATTTTGGTTTCCAACAGTGGAATCTAGATTTTCTCTAGAATCTGGGTTCTGCAACCAAACAGGCCCTTAAGGCTGTTGGAATTAAGGCAGTTTTCAATATTTTATGCACAGGGCTTGGTGGGCCAGGGCCATCACAATCTTCGGTGGATCCCACACCATCCCAAATCAAGGGGGCGATCATTGATATTTAAACCAAAACCTGGCTTGCTTAAATTTTTAGGGAAAGGGACGCTAAACACCCTTTATTTATACTAGTCAAATGCGAGGTTGAAAACACTTTTGAATCATGACAATACAAGTTAAATAATATATATTTGATAAACTAATTCAGGAAAAAACAGTACAACTATTTCTTACTTCATTTTACATGACCTCACAGTTAGTAAAATGAGCGTGCATTTGCGCAAGCGGTACTCAATTTTAAGTGGGGCCCACCGGATGAGTGAACCTACCTGACATCAACACATGACTTCCCGAATGGATAGTTATAATAAAATCTCTCTCTCTCTCTCTCTCTCTCTCTCTCTTTGTGTGTGTGTGTGTGGGAGCGCGTGCAGGGGTCTCATGTAAGTTCATTTGATAATTCTCACACCCAACGTGAATTAGCGGACCCCCAATTAATTGGGATAAGGCTTAAATGGTGGTGATGATACTTTTAACTGCTTTGAAATTTGATATTGTTGAAGGAAGTTATTTCATCTAAGTAAATGGCAAAATCCCACTCAATACCTGCAACAGCAATGTAGGGTTGGTTAACACATATCAAAAAAAATATTTGATGCAAGTGATGGAGCTATTAATGATTTCTAAGAGAGGAAGAGTACCACCTCTTGTTATTTCTTTTCATTTTCTTTTTTCTTGCACTCATTCAATCTGTTAAAAAAAAAAAAACAACAACAACGATGAATTTACTCGAATAAGAAAATAAAAGTAAAGGATGTGCACTATGCCAGAAACAATAAATAAATAAACAAATAAGATGCACACATTAGATGTCCAATGTACCCATTAGGTTGGTGCGTATAAAGCATGAAAAGGTGCATGTAGGTGTCTCACAAATCACAAAATTTCATTTATTCAAAAGACGCGTTTGAGTGCCATTCATTCATACGAAAGGTTCAGTTAATTTCAACAATAGGCCATCCAGGTTTTGAAAGCTGGCCCCAAATGGCTGCACATGGAAGCACTTCCCAATTACTATTACTACTATTATTGAGAGAGAGAGAGAGAGAGAGAGAGAGAGAGAGAGAGAGAGAGAGCACTTCCCAATTGTAACACAACTGATTGGGGCAATACCTACTATTTTCATTTTTATACTTTCCTAAAAATGCAGCCCACCTTATTAATGAATGGCCCAATTATAGAATGACAACATCCATATGGCTGAACCTAGTGGACATCATCTGTATGCCACCTTGACACATGTGGTGGCATAGAGACGGACTAACCTGTACAGGCCTGTGTAGCAAACCTCATAGTATACAAGGCTCGGGCAGAAAAGGTTGTCCAATACAGGTTGGTTTTTTTACTTTGCGTACGTGGTGGATGAGTGGGGCCTGGATCCCTTGATCTAAATAGTTCACATTGTCAGGCCCGCTGCAGATGTTCTGCACAGCAAAAATCCCCTTGATTGGAGGAATTGTAACACTTCAATAAGTGGTGAAAAAATAGATGGTTAAAAGAGAAAATAATATGGTTCACATTCAACCAAGGATCAAATCTCAATGGGAAAAGAGTCCTAAAATCAAAGGCTAGGATTACCCAATAGTTTGATATTTTTGGGCTACGGTCCATGGTCCATCTACAGTCAAAGCCAAAAGGTGATTGGTTTGCATAATCCCAAACATGTGTGTCATATGTAACAAAATGGTGTTTTTTCTTGTTGGAAATAGAATGCTCTGTTTATCACAGTGAGTTTCATGTAGCAGGAAAAAAAAACTCTTTACATCAATCATGGTTTGTGACATCATATAATAGAAGAAAGACAAGGTGAACAATCAATAAGTACAGTTTGTACGAGTCCAAGCTCCAGTGATCCAAACGATTGATAGGATACACCTCAAGGTGGATGGCCATGCAGATAAAAGTCCCCCAGATTTGAAGATCCTAGCCATTCAAGCATTGGCATTTTCCCTAGAGATTTTTGGAGCATGACTCGTATAAAATGGGTCATAACATCAACAATTTGGATCTATAAATGTGAGCCATACTTGTCATCGCCGTCGTGGTCGTCGTCATCATCATCATCATCATCATCATCTAAGCCTCATCCCAATTCCCAATTAATTGTGGTCAGCTACACAAATCCTGTTCAGCCAATCCAATTTATCAAGGGCCATAACTGCAGTTAGACAATAGGTCATCAAGCCTTTTCTTACTAGGGTATTAAAAAAAACAGTTACATAATGGCCATCACGGCCATCACGTAATTGTAATGGTGGGAAGTGTTCCGCGTTACAGGGCTGATCGAGGGTTTTTTTTTTTAATGGCCACAACGGCCATTACGGCCCGTATTGTAATGGTACAGTGATGGCCGTTACAGCCACTGATACGGTTATTGAATGCCTTATTTCTTACCAACCCCCATCCACAACCTTTGGACCTTCCCCTTCTGTTTTAGGCTTTCAACTTATACCAACTCACTCCTAACTGGTGCAGTTCTTGATCTCTATTGCACATGACCAAACCATCTGTCTACTTCATCTTATTACCTGTTGGTACTACTCACAAGTTCCCTTGAGTGCATTCACTGCTAATTTTATCCTTCCTCGTCTACCTACTCATACATCTCAACATCATCATTTCAGCTACACTCCTCCTATGAACATGTTGTTCCTTAACTACCCAACATTCTGTCCCATAAAGCATAGCTAGTCTTATTGCTATCATATAAAAGTTTCCCTTCAGTTTGATCAGTACACACCGTTCACATAAAACTCCAGACCAACATCCTTCTTAATCTCTCCACTCATGAATTATCAACTCAAGATATGTGGACTGCACTTTTACAAACTAAAAATCAGAGAGTCAAGCTGTCTATTTATGTTACCTAAATGGGATCTCTTGACTTAGACAAGAAAGGATGGAAGAAAAGATCAAAGCAAATAATGAAAACAAGTGCTTCCATCTGCTGGCACTACTTTCAATGAACATCATCCAAAAATTGCATTGAGCAGACAATACGAACCCTCAATCTATGGCATTCAAACTGGAGTTGGCAAAAGAAAAGGTCAAAGGTTTACACTCCCTTGATTGATGGCATTCAAACTGTAGTTGGAAAAAAATAAATTGTCAAAGGTTCACATTGAGGGCGCCACTGGATGGAACATGGCAAAAAAACCTCCTGTATAAGGAAAATTCCTAGCCATCCAATCTAGCAGCTGCTTACAGTTGAATAGATGGTTGTTCTACTTCCATTTCTCTACTGTCTATCTGTACATGCACAATCAAAAGGTCAGGATCATCCTGTTTGAAGATATTATAAAAGAAAGGTCCATCTACTTTGGGGCCCATCAGACAAATGGTCTAAGTCTACGTTGTCCAACAATTGTCCAAAAAAAAAAAAAAAGAAAAAGAAAAAAAGGAGGAAAAGAAAAGAATAAAAAATAAAGAAAGAAAGAAAAGATGTTGAGGTGCGCGGTTATGAAGAAAATTACATGAGCAAAGGAAAAAATAAAACAAGAATGACCACACCTATAAAAGAGATGTTGTTGATGTGGTGTGTGCTAAAAGGACAAAAGCAAAAGAACTACGCAAAGAGAGACTCCGTTAAAAGATAGTAGTATAAATTCAATAATATTTATAGAGAACGAATAGATGGATTATATTTAGATTAAACAGTGGAAATTTACATAAACCTACTCGTTTCAGAACTCCTGAAATGTACTCATTTTATATGTCCTGGATTCTAATATATTTATCACTTATTTGCTAATATACGTTCTTAGCCTATTCGTGAGGCACATGTGCCTCATGGACGTGTATAGGATCTAGTGCATCCATTAGGTGTGGAGCACCACGAACATGCCTTGCCCAAAGAACTCAAGATGGTCCACTCATCAGATGGGTCACACACATGGTGTGCCGTAAAGGCCGTTACGTAAAGGTAACGGTGGCAATCGTTACATGTTACGGGGTCGTAAAAGCTGTAACAACCATTATGGAAAAAATGATCCCTAACCACTATTAATGGCCCGTTACGCCCCCTATAAAGGTTGTAACAGCCCCGTAATGGTCTTTTAGGGTGCAGATATATGTTTTTTAAATATACTATTTTTCAACATTACAAAGCAAATACAGGTTTTCAACATTTTTTTTTTCAAAAAAAAGAAAGAAAAGAGACCGTAAAGGCCGTTACGGGGGCCGTAACAACCATTACGACCCCGTATCATAAAGGTGACGATGGTGGCCGTTATGGCCACGGTTACCATTATGGAATACCACCATTACCATTACGGAATACCACATGCATCTTTATACGCTGTTGGTCTATTGTTAGCTGTACATTTTTATCATACTCGTGTGACCTGTAAGATGAACAAAAACTTGCCAACAGTTAAGATTTGGCAAACATGTAGGCTAACCTAATTCTCAGACAGTCCATATTTGCCGCGGGGCCCATGTTGTGCGCGGATCAAATATCCTGCCTGAGCAAAATCAGATATAGGCTGCGTGTGAAGATGCATTTAGGCAAGGGAACCTCTTTGAATATTATTCTGAAGATATTGGCAAAGGAGAAGAGTGTATTTAGGTTTTCCAAATGCATTTTGGAAAAGATTTTTATGAAGCCATGAAGAATTGCTTGCATATATTTCCAATTTCAAGGTGAGGTTGATTTATGCATCAATCAGATGTTTCATGTGTTACAAGATAGGCAAGTGTGAGATTCCTCAGCTTATACAAACTTCAATAGCAAAGATTGAGTTCATTAGTCCCACATGAGTGATTAACCCTGACCAACACATGCAACCAATGTGGCACACACGCGAGATCCAACCAATCCATTCTTTGGACCTCAACATGTAGATACCTTGACCCAAGAACCAGGATTGTTTGCTCAGGTGGGGACACATAAACGTTGAATGTGGACTTTTGGCCATTGCCATCCATTTATTAACTGGTGCCTCAACGGGCATTGGCCAACGTCTAGTTTTTTGTTGTCCATTTATTAACTCATGGCCCAACTGAAGAGTTGACTGGCCTGATTCTTGGACCACGGCATCTGCATGTTGGGGCTAACCGCTCTCACACGCATATGCCATGTTAGTACATGTATAATTGAGATTATGATACTGTGCAGCTGTCCGTATATGCTGTTGCAGCAGTGAGGTTCTCCAACGTACATGTGGCATGTACTCTTTTTTTTTGAAAGGTAACGAAACTTTTATTGAAAAGGCTAATACAAGTATACAACTAACCCAATATAAAACATCTAGCTCTTAAAAAAATCCGCAACTGATCCGCATTTGTCATGGAAGATACAATTCTTCCTCTGCCCCCACATAGCCCACATTACCGCCAACAAAACTAACCTCCAAACCACCCTATCTTTGCCAAGGTATACCAAAACGGTAACGGTAGCCATAACAACCAGTACCGTTACCTTTACAATACGGGCCGCAACGGCCATTACTCTCTTATTTTATTGAAAAGAAAAAACCCAAAAGACCTGTATCTACTGGCCTATACAGGGAGCATAATGGTGGTCACGGGTCATTTTTCCATAACAGCTGTTACGACCCCATAACGTATAACAGTTGCCATCGTTACCATTATGTAATTACAACACACCATGCTCTTTACTGCCTACTGCTCACCCGTGCCACACAAGGAAGAGAGTGTTGATAGAACCCAGCATCACCCAAAAGGTGTTGAAGAATTTATCTTTCTCACATCTTGCAAGCAAACACCTAGTGGTTAACAATTGGCTCACCAAAACTGCATCCCTCATACACATAATGCAACCATTAGGGATCACCATCGCTCTACTATGCCAATTGTCTATAGTGAGCACCTTGTTCCTTCCCACTAACCAAGCAAAAGCTGTGACTTAAGGAGGGGCCTATAAGACCAAACCTATGAAGTCTGACCACACCTCACGCCTAAAGAGCAAATAGTTAACATCCTATATAAAGATGGAACTGAGAACCGGGCGGATTTGACCTCAGTCCACAGCATCGAGTCCCTCTCGCCCAAAGATGGCTTGAAATGATGGAGCCTCGCCAATAGCCGAATGAACTCCTCTGCTTCCTTGTCCATCAAGTTTCTCCTACAAGGAGGGGACCAAACAACTACATCCACGGAGAAGGAGAAAAACTGAGCAACGAGTTCGTTTCAATCCCAAGCGAGGTAAGGTAACCCCAAAAACAACTCCTGAAGCGATCTCTATCTGATCCAGAAGTCTACCCAAAACTAAATTCTTTGCCCATTGCCGCAAGAGAATTAAATGCCCTCCTTAAACTTAATCAACACTCTGCAAACCGCCTTCGACAGCCCAAAAGTCCTTTAAACCAACGAATCCTTCAACCACCAACCCCCTTCCTAAATGCTGTATTTGCTAGCAATCACGTCCTTACACAACCTCCCTTCCTCCGCACTGTGGCATGTACTTCAAATCCTAACCGAACGAATAGTGGGACCTATCGTCCATAGGTAACATACACCTAAGAAATAAACAATATAGCTATGTGGACTTAACAAACCACCTGATAGATGGCTTAGACACCTAAGATGGGCCACAATATATACAACAAGCAGCCAGAAAAAAAGATTGTTTTAACTTGTAGCTGATTATATTGTTTAGGCAGATGATAAAAGTACTTTTTCCATCCAGATGGGAGGTCTTGGATCTCATGCCTATATTGGCATGTTGGTGCATGTGTTGCATGTACACAAACTGGATATGCAGGGGTCATCAATTAGCAAACTTCCTAAATCTCATGGAAGAATCAAAATATAGATCAACTTTCTAAAAAATAATAAATGTCCGAGTAGGGAAGAGAGATGATCTAGTTAGAATTTTAGTTATAGATAAATTACCTTGCAAAAATGAGAGGATCATATGATTATATTTATGCGTGGTTTTGTTATAGATTCAAGGGGCATTTTAATCAATTCAAAGTTTTTTTTTTAATTATTTAAGAAAATGAAAATTCAGAAAATTTATTTTGACTTCTAATAGCAATATGGATGGAGATACTGATAGTAGACACGAACATGAAATGAACATGGAGATAGGAAGCTGTTTGCAAGTTTGTTGGAGTGCAAGAGGGCCTTTTTTTTTTCTTTTTCTTTTTTAAGATGAACGGTTCTTCTTGGCTTCATATAACTCTTTTCCAAAATGCATTTTGAAAACCTAAATACACACTACCCAATTGCCAACATCTCCAAAATAGCATACAAAGAGGTTCCTTGCCTAAACGCACCTTTACATGCAGCATATATCCAATTTTGCTCGGCTGGAACATTTGATCAGTGCATAACATGGAGACAAGTAGTTATGTTTTGTTCTATCTAAAAATTAAGTACTGTTGGGGGACAACACATAGATGTTTGGTTTAAAAGCCCTTCCCATGTCCTTAAATAATGCATAATTTTAGCAATCCATAAAACTAATGGTGTGAAGACCTTTTCCTTGGTTTACTTCATTATATATATCAGAGATATACTAATACACATTGTTGTCATGTGCCATCGCATATGCCATTTTTTTCAAAAGGATTGCATATGCCATCAAGATAGTATGCGATGGCATACTTTTTATGTGATAAGTAGGCAATTGCATATGCGAGTATGCGCATATGCCATTTTTTTCAAAAGGATTGCATATGTCATTAAGATAGTATGCGATGGCATACTTTTTTTTGTGATAAGTAGGCAATTGCATATGCCAGTATGCAATGCATACTCCATATGCAATTGCATATTGTTTTGTTGAATTTTATATAAATAGACTATAATTAATTAAATAGATAACTTAATTTATAGATGGTCTAATAGTCTCAAGCACTCAAACTACAATGAAATAGTTACAATAACCCAATCCAATCACTTGTAGTAATTAGGCATAGTTTTTCCTAATTTTTTAGATTTGTTTCATTTTTTTTTCAAAAATTTCCCTCTTTTTTTTTCATTTTTCAAAACAAAAAAGCTAGAGTGGTATGTGATGGCATATGCGATTTGACAACATTGCAAATACATATGACCCATGCAATGCATGCAGTGTTTGAATTATCTCCGATGTTATCGAAATATCCCCGATATTATCTCTATTTCTAGCTCAGCGATACCAATAACACTGATAATATAAAAAATTATAGGTATCAGCGATGAATCACTAAATATTTCCAATGTATCGATATTGTCAATATTTTCAACTGTGTAAATTCCAGGTGTCGCTTGTATTGCTAATGTATTGATATCGCCAGTGTATCGCCAATATTTTTTACCGTGTAAATTCCAGGTTTTGCTTGTATCGCCAATGTGGGGGTGAACGGTTTGTTCAACCTTTTGTTGTGCTCTCTCGAACACCAGCAGACCCCAAAGCATGGCCAACACCTGGGAGGTCTTCCTCAGGCCTGCCCCCCTACTCAATGTATCTGCAATATTTCAATAATATTGTCGATGTATCGATATCGCTAAAAATCTGTATATTAAAAAATTCCCATTTTACATTTTTTATGGGCACATAGTTGTATGCAATGTTCAATTTGTTGATGATAATATTGATTATATCACAATATTATCATTATCGCAATATGGCGATATCGAGACCACAATCTTTCATTTCTTTTCTAGTTGTCAATGATTTGTTGGGAAATATCGTGTTGTCGATATTCTGAAAAATCAATGGATGTTTGGATGGAAGATTAGAGATTGGATGGATGAGATGGTTGGATTAATTACTTACAACCAGTGTTCGCAGTATCGGTATCGCGTTACGTTTCGCACCCTTGGGATAAAGATATATATCGCGTATCGGTAGGGAAATATCGGTTCTATCGCAGAATGTATCGCACTTTTTGGGAAACATGAGGAAACATTGGGAAATTGATTGAATTTTTCAATGAAACTTCAGGGATTATTAAAATGGACCTCAATACACACATTTAAATCATAATATGTAAAAAAAAAAAAGTCCACATAATGGAGTTTCTTTGTAAAAGGATCCTAAGCTATGCGCTATCTGACTGAACTGATGCAACTATTGTTTAAATTGATTACATAAGATATACAAATGTAACAAGACATTAATGTAAACACAACTAATGCATTGACAAAGTAAAACAAGCAAGAGAGTTAAGAAATATACCTATGGATGATGCAACTGACTGAGTATCCTCCAAATGCAGTTTTGACTATCCTAGTTCAACGCAATGCAAGCTACCCTATATGGCCTAGATCTATATGAGGACTCAATAAAATCTAGAAAAGGGCTAACTGGACTCAACAAATTATGACCCCTATGTAGAGTCGGAACGCGGGTCGATTTTTTTATTTTTTTTAGGGAGGAGAAACTAGAAGAAAATCGAACAAAAAATCATTTTTTTCTACAAAATGGGGGACTCTTGTGCGTCTGACCAATACTTGGACGATGTCGTCCAGGTATCGATGATATTTGGAATTCGCAATAAAAAAAATGCGATAAATTGACGATATATCGTGCGATATCGATACATCGTGCGATATTATTGATATCGCACGATATATCGTGCGATATGAAGGAGTCCGGGAATTTTTTGTTATTACTGGGCCGATATTTATCGGCGCTGACTGATAACGATAATATCGACTGATATATCAGCCGGTATTATCGATACTGCAATCACTGCTTACAACAACAAATGCTTTTAGGCCCCATTAAATAGAAACCTATTGTGTATGCATTTTTTTTTTTTTTTTTGCAATTTTTTTATTCCTAAATATGCAAATATGTGTATTTTAGCATCTCCTGAGGTTTTACTAAAAAATTCCAACGTTTTTTTTTCAATTTTCCCTACATTTTCGGTTATTAGTGATATTATCGGCAAGATATCGATATTGTTTCTATATCCCCAGCTAGCGAAACTTGTAGCGATACCAAAACTTCAAACACTGAATGCATGTGAATAAAAAAAGCAGTTTGCAATATGTGGGAGACAGGTGGAGAAGTGTAAAAGGGGAGTTATTTGAAACTCCAACAGACTATGGTGCTTAATATGAATGCATTGAGTTCTACCCATGGCATATACTGCTTATTTTTGCCATCAAATGGAAAACCTGCTGTGAATGGGTCATCATCTAAAACTCATATTATCTGAGCATTCCTAACTTTGAGTTACTCGTATGCCAAGTGTACAACTACCCTTTGCTTGTCTATTGATCGTCATGCTTTGCCAGAGTATCAACCGAA
The DNA here is from genome assembly GCA_003013855.2 of Liriodendron chinense. Classification (NCBI taxonomy): domain Eukaryota; kingdom Viridiplantae; phylum Streptophyta; class Magnoliopsida; order Magnoliales; family Magnoliaceae; genus Liriodendron; species Liriodendron chinense. The sequence continues at coordinate 11,217,212 of ML058461.1, read as the reverse complement.
CCGACTTAGTCGGTTTTGAATATTTAACAACTGAACCGAACTGATGAATCATCACCAACCGAACCGAACCAGATAAATTCGGGTCGGTTTGGTTTTGTCGGTTGTATCGGTTTGGGACTTAATCTAACACTTTTGTGGCCCATCAAATACTTCTAATAGTTATTCATCATTGTTTCCAATGGAATTGTTTACTTGAGATTTGGATCTTCTCGAGGTTTGGAATCATGTCCTAAAATGATAGATGAAAACAGAAGAATGGAATGGATATACAAAACATACATCAAGGTGGGTCCACACAGTTAGGATAACACCCACTGCACTGTTACCCTAATTCGCACCCTCACTGTGCTGCAGAGTCGGTGTCTACGTAAAATTCTTTTACTTGACATGAGGTAATTGGTAATGTAGTTTAAATGGGCCTCACTATCATCCATTTTAAAAATCCACTCCAACTAGCAGGTGACTAACCCAATTTTCGGCCTAAATATGAAAAACCATTCTCTATCTAAAAAATAGGTATCTTTGGTAGAAAGCATGCCAATCCAACCCCAAATTACCTAAATGCCCTGACATTTAGTTTAAAACCATTCCCATGTCCTTAAATACTCTGTAGTTTTAACAATCCATAAGGGTACGTTTGTCTGCAAACCATTAACTAACATATGTAAATAATTTACGCGGTAAAAGCATTTTACCAAGAATCCATTTGCATATGTAGATGCTTCACCTTATAAGCAGTTTACCACATCTGTGTTTTTGGTCTATTTTTCCTATGTAAATCATTTTCTTATGTTTGTTTGAGCTATATTACATACTTGTGTGAAAATCCATTTCTATTCGTAGTATGTGTCTAAAAAATGGATATAGTCTATTTGGATATCCGTCACAAAGTCACCCATCATGTGGGGCCCACCATTGATGGCCCATCCCTCTCAAATCACTTTGATCGAACGCTCCTATTCATCCAATCAATGGACATACAAATGGATAAATCTTATTGATTGCACTAGAAAAAGTCTGACCATTTACATAGAATGTACATCAAGTAGGTCCCACCCTTGATTGCCCATCCCTCTCAAATCACTTTGATCAGATGATCAGGTTAATGGTTTGGGAAATGGATGGTCCATGTTGAGTATACTAGGTCTATTTATGTGGAATGTCCATCACATGGGGCCAACCTTTTGATTGCCCATCCTTCTCAAATTATATCGATTGAATAATCTTAAGCTCTTAGCAATCTGATTAGTGGATTAGTCATTAAAAAATCTACTTTTTTTTTAGTTTAAGCAAATTTAATAATGGCATCTACGACTACTTCGGGAGGAGATTCCACTGTTTTCTATTCATTTATGCCAACACAATCTTGCTAAATCCATAAATGTCAATCCAAAAGTGTTGTCTTCTAGATAACCTATCTTTGGTGCATATGTAAAAGAGGCACCATTTGGTAACAGGAGGGGTGACTAACTCATCCCATGATCTGTAAGTGTTCTGTATTGTGTAATCATGATGTGGGGCTTATTCACAAGGGATGGACAGTTGAAAAGAAAACCTTCTATGGTCTTAATAAAAAGCATGTGTCCTTAGGCAGATATCTATTACTCAAACATTGGGAGCAGCCAATCTGTGTGAGTTTAAGCCATGCACCATCCATAGTAGGGACCAGAATTTGACAGTCAGGATTGAAGAATATGTATGCACATGTATTTTAGATGTGCATGAGTATATTTGGTATGTGGTTTTATTGCTGTCAACAACAACACAAAAGTTCTCATACCAGACAGCAGCAGCAACAGGCAAGACAAATAAATGCATTTTGGTTAGAAAGTATTAGATATTCAATCTCTACTTTTGTATGTGTGCCTAAATATAATTTCAGCTAAGCATTCACAATCAGGTAAGGAAATACCTTTGTAGGGAGCATTCACAACCGTTGAAACTTGAGAATATATTGATGAAAAGAAAACCCAAGCAGGAACCAAATGGACCCTCCTCAAACACCTCCATCAATGAGATGAAAACCATAACAACTTCGAACACCGGCCATGGAAAACAGACATTCAAGTGCCTTTGCAAAGGCCCACCCATTCCTCTGGTAACTTGAATTTCACTCCATATGTTAAAAAGATTTTGCAGCATGCTGAGACTTTGCCATCTCCCTCAAGACGGCGCCTACAACCGCCGCCTGCTCGAGGAATTCAGCCTTATGCAATGCGTCTAAAAGAACAATGCAAGTTTTAGCATGTATGCTACAGCCCCTTAGCCGAGTTTCCTCAAAAACTCGGTATGCCTCCATTGCTCTACTAGCATTGCTTAATCCCTCTATAAGAGCATTATAACTAGCCGAGTCAGGTATACCACCACTTGCCTTGAACCTTTCAAACAGCCCACTGGCCTCTGATATGTTTCCGACCTTCGCAAGCCCTGAGATCATTGTGGTGTAGGTGAACACATTAGGACTCAAACCTTGTTTTTGCATTTCTTGCCAAAACACAAAAGCCTTACTGAATTTCCTTGCCCGACAGAGGCCGTTTATGAGGATGCTGTAGGTGATAGTATTAGGTGGGCATTTCAAATCTTTCATTGACTGAAAGCAGACCAAAGCTTCATTGATTTCCTCAGCCTTCACCAGTGCATCGAGCAGACAGTTCCATGTGTACACATTCGGAGTCAAATCCTTCTGCATCATCTCTTCCATGATGAGATATGCTTCATCTATCCTTCCCACCTTCCCAAACCCGTCTATCAGGCTGCTATAGATTACAACATTCAATTCAATGCCTTTTGACTTCGCTTCTTCGAAGAGCATATATGCCTCATCTAGCCTGTCAATCTTAGCAAGCCCATCGATGACAGATCCATATGTAACCACAGTAGGTGGGTGTCCCTTCCCTTTCATTTCCTCAAGAAGCTGATAAGCTTTATTAACCTTGCCTGACTTGCAAAAACCATCGATGACCGTGTTGTAAGCGAGCGTGTCAAGCACACAACCTTGTTCCTTCATGGCATAAAACAGTTCATAGGTCTCTCTCGCACAGCCAGCTTTGATGAGACCGTGAATAAGGATTGAATAGCTCCGCACATCTGGGACAAACCCACGAGCCTTAATTTCCTCAAACAAAGCCCGTCCTTTCTCGACCTCACCACCCTTAAAGATGCAATCCATGTACGTATTAAGAAGAGTCAGATCAGGACAACAGCCTCTGCGGACCATTTCTTTATAGATCTTATGCCCATCATCCTTTCTCCCACACCTGAAAAAGTGTCTAATCAAGGATGTGTAAACAACAGCATTCGGGACATGACCTGAGTCCAACATCCTTTCAAACAATCTGTACGCCTCATCAACCCTGCCATGCCGGCCTAACCCATCTATCAAAGAACCAAACGTGACTGCATTGGGTGTACATCCCTTCTTATCCATGCCTTCAAAGATACAACATGCCTCATCGAGCTTCTTTGCCTTACATAGCCTATCAACCATTATATTCACCGTCAACACATTCGGAAACAACCCAGCAACTTCCATGGCATCCCGAACTTGATAAGCATCCTCCAATCTCCCCGCCTTGCAAAGCATGTCAATGAGAATATTATATGTCGAATGATTGGGTTCTGCGTCTTTCTTCATTTCATCGAACATCTTGCAAGCCTCATCTACTTTCCCCTTTTTCCCAAGGCATGTAAGGATGGAATTATATGCAATTACACTGGGAATGCACCCTTTTTCTTTCTGCCTCTCAAGTAATTTATAAGCATCATCAAACCTACCGGCTGAACCATAGCCCATTATCATGGTGTTATATGCATATGCAGATGGGACTTTTCTGTTAAGCTCCATCTGCTCAAACAGATCAATGGCTTCATTGAGTCTATTAGATTTGCAAAGAACCCCGATCATGCTTGCATACGTTACATCATCGGGCATGAGGCCTTGTGCTTTCATCTCAGTGGAAGAATTTCCAGGCCATATCCACCTTACCCACCTTGCCAAAACAGTCAATGCAGACATTGTACAGAACAATGTCTGCATCGAACGCATTGCTCTTCATCTCATCCAACAGTGATAGAGCCGCGTCGAGCCTGCCTTCCCGGGCAAACACACGGACGAGAGTTGTAAATAACTGCACATTCACTTCATATCCTATTTCCTGCATCTGATGGAACATGGTCAGTGCCAGATCGGGTTCGTGGGCCTCGGCGAGAGCGCCAATCAGAGTCGTGTATGCTGAAAATGCTGGACGGAATTTGAACTTCCGCATGGTATGTATCAAATTGACAGCTTCCGTCAGCATCCTGGACTTGACAAAGCTAGTAACCAATTCCACACAGGTGTCATTTAATGGTCCAAATCCCGCAAGACTCATTTCCTCCAGAATCTGCTCCAGACTATCAAAGTTCCTATTCCGAACCATTATCATGAGGAGTGTGTTGTATGCTTCTGGACTGTGTGGTTGACCGCTCTTCCTCTCTGCCCATCGGAAATAGTTCATTGCTAAGTGCAAATCCTTCTGCCTCTTTAAGACACCAACAAAAAGTTCGGGTTGGGATTTGTGGTCGATTTCAGACAGAGCATTTTCCAAGTTCGGACCCCAAGGACTGCTGTTTAAAATATGACAGACACCATCCACACCTGGTCTACCACCCTCTTCGATCTGGCCAATGTGGGGCCCTCCATCCATGGGTACAGTAGCCCTTCTGGCCAGCCCGGAATCCAAAGAACCATCTCGACATGATGAGTATCCCTGATATATGGTGTAGAAGTTACACCGACTCTGACCAGAACAAAAGATTATTCCTGCAGTGCCCATATAAATATAATTCAGTAAGGGCACAATCTCTTAAATCACAAAACAAAGCAACCATTCAGACTACTATTTAGAATGTATACCCGTGCAGTTTTAAAGGCTATACACAGGCATTTTAAAAGGTCACATCTCAAAAATGCGTTGAAAGAAACAAACCATGAAGTTTGAACGTAAGTAATGAAAGAGTTCATTAGTGGAGAAGATGCATCCAGTTAAATGAAAATGAATGATTGCATGAATTTTCCACTCAACTATACACGAGTATTTTAAAAGGTTGCATCTCAAAAATATGTGTTGAATGGAACAGAACATGACGTTCAAACATAAGTAATGAAAGAGTTTGTTGGTGGAGAAGGTGCATCCAGTTAAATGAAAATGAATGATTGCATGAATTTTCCATTCAACTGATAAATTTCACCATTAAAAAAAGGAGCTTTGCTAAGCGCAAACATGTGTGCAATAAAGCTCATGTACCTTTTATTAGTAGAATATTAACAAATCATCAATTCTCAAAAAATAAAATAAAGCTCATGCACACTCCACTCGCGTGCCCACATGGCAGATAGGAATGAGATCCAATCCATCCATCAGGTTGGTCCAACCCTTTTTTTTTTTTGGGGGGGGGGGGGGGGGGGGGGGGGGGGTGGTTAGTACACACACCCATACTGTTAGTCACATTTCAATGTTCACCACCCCCACATTGGGAATTGATACCAGGACCTCAGTGTTCAGACGAGGTTATCTTCACTCAGTCTACCATTGTCCCAAAGGTGTGGGTGTAGGTTGGTCCAACCTTCTACATCTTTTCCCAAAAATAAATCTGGTCCACTCAGCATGTGGGCCCAATATTGGAAACAGGCGGATGGGTTAGAAAACTTCGCTCCGTACATTTGTTTTGCAAACGGGTCCACCGGGTCATTGGATTAACCTGATTCTTGGGCTATAGGGCATCAATATAGTGGTTCCTTTCTGATGGATGGATTGGTTCTCAGACCTATTGTGTCATGCTCGCACCTGTGGTGTGTAAATGAGCTTTATTGCACATGTGTGTGCACTTAGCAAAGCTCTAAAAACACTTACAGTTAAGCTCTGTAAGTTCTACCATCTTAAGTGGGAGCAGTTTAATGCCCTCAAAGAATATCTTCATTTGCCTTTCTGCATTTTCCAGTATTGAGTATGTAACATGATTAACATTTACTAGTTACTATATACTATTTTGAGTAGGATTGTTGGACTGTCTGGACATAATAGAAAAGAAACACAGGCATAGAAATTGAAGGAAGCTCCTGACTTTGATTCTAATGGCGGTTTCTGCATTGTGAATCTGTGATCCTTATCAGGGACACAAATTTGTCTGGGCTGATTGTGGGGCCTAGTTCTCTGATCGGAGAGATCATGGGGCACATTCCTCACCTTTCATGTGTCCGTCCTTAGGCTTTATACCAACCTCCCAAAATTTGGGCCGAGTAATGTCCTACTTCATTATGTTGCTCGTTATCAATGTTACCTAAAACACAAAAATCCCCATGCTTTCCATTCGAGGTCCGGCGGTCAAGATTATGGGTCATTTGTGATCTAGATCAATATTTTTAGTGATCCGAAATTATGGGTATATATTCTTCCTATTGATTAAGTCAACGAAAATTCATTTACAATGTTGAGATTTATACTTCTATTTATTTATTTATAATATAACACTAGCCTTGATAGAGTGGAATGGGAAGACAGGATTCATGCAGTGGACACCAATTAATTAGGATAAGGTTTAGAAGATGATGATAATGAGTTATAATATGACACTAAGCATGCTGGTCTAAAATAATAACATTCATCATTTCATATATACAAATTGCAATATGAATTCACACATAAATGTATATTGCATACGTAGTGTATGTATTGGAGTGACACACATGACCCTGTTGAAGACTAGTGCCTTTAATTTGTGTAGAAACAGGGGGTTTTGAGCGATCGAACAACAGCTTGCAATCAGATCAAGAAAACCCCAAATTAAACAGATTGGTCTCTGGACAGTTTTTCAAAGTTTCAATTGATTGAACATCGACGCTCGATCAATCAAGAAAATTCGAAAAAATCAAGTTTGCTCTTTGGACACTTTTGGGCATGTTCGATTGATCGAACATGGGGCTATCGATTGATCGAGGATCATCGATCAGGGTCGATCGATCAAGCATATCAATTGATGGTATGCGTAAGTTTCTGTAATTACGCGGGATTTGTTTCTAATTTTGTAACCGTGTTATACAAACCAGGTTATTGCGGGTTAGGGTAATTATTACGTTGTGCTAGAGAAAGACCTACAGTTTTGAAGGAGAATTAGTCCGTAGAGATGATAACGCAGGACATCCGACTAACTCACCAAAAGCTCCAGAGCTGATGGGGAGGTATGGAATATCCTTTTATCTCATAGCCCAGGCTAGGCCAGGCCCTGATCGAACCCTCCTACGTGGGCCCCAAGTTGCATGGGTCGTGTCAAACAAGCCACATGAATCGCATGCGCCACTCGCGTGGGTGGGGCCTAACTCGCATGGGCCACCCACCCCAAATGAGCCGCCCACCCCGAGTGTGCCCCCGAGTTGCACGGGCCGCCCCACTCGAGCCTGGACCGTGAAAAATGCCCCTGCATTATTCACCCCCGGTGAGGAGTTTCGAACACGAGACCTCCCGCTCTGATACCAATTTGACGCAGGACATCCGACCAACTCACCAAAAGCTCCAGAGCTTATGGGGGAGGCACGGAATATCCTTTTATCTCATAGCCCAGGCTAGGCTAGGCCCCGGTCGAACCCTCCTACGTGGGCCCCAAGTCGCATGGGTCGCGTCACACGAGCCACCCGAGTCGCACAGGCCACCCACCCCACACGAGCCGCCCACCCTGATTGTGCCCTGAGTCGCACGGGCCGCCCCACTCGAGCTCGGACTGTGAAAAATGCCCCTGCATTAGACGAAGGATTCAAATCTGTAAGTTGTCCATCTCTTGTAACTTTCATTTCATAGTGGATTCGTTATCACTTGGTGCCGTGGTTTTTCCCACAAGGGTTTTTCCATGTAAAATCGTTGTGTTCTCTATGCATGCTCATATTTTTCCTTCCTTATTGTGTTGTGTGATCTTATTTGAGGTTGCTTCCGCACTAGACAAGTCGTGTAAGGGTTTGCTCAGTCTTCGACAAACCCTACCCTCGGTGTACCACGTAATGTAAGAAGTAGCAAACCACATACCAAAGCGACCCACGATCCAGGTAACCGTGCTCTTAATTCTCTCCACTACCTTCCAGAATGACTCCATCTTAGTTCAAAAAATAAATTATTGCATTATTTCCAAATTCTTGAATAGATACCAAAAGACAATTTGCCATAAGATCCTTCCCTTTCCTTGAAAGGCCCACCACCTCAACTTTAACCACTTCACCAAGCTTTTGATGAAATTTACAACAACTCCAGAGAGCTTAAGAAAGTAACCCCAAAATCACACTCTTCTCGTGATGGATTGATTCCTCCCTCTTGCGCATGAAGCAAATGCTGGGAAGCTTATGCTTTCTACTTAGAAGATAGTCAAGGGTGAGAATCTTGTTGGCTGTAGCCATCCAGGACTCCATGCAAGCACTTCAACTATAGGTGGAACCAACAAACCTAATATGTGAGCACGATGTTGGGACCCCCTTTCCAAATTCTTGAATGAGTGATTTAGAGAAGAATGTGTCAGTTGAACTCCACCGTATTCTAGAATTCTCTACATTACTTGACATACAGACCTCATTTAAAGAGGTCAAAAGATTTGCAAAAGCTTCCATCTTTTCCTCTTTGAGATTTAACCTAAAAAATACTATTCTGCACCTGCTAGCTTTCTACACCAAGCAATAAAGCCTCCCTACATGACGTCACCCTACAAAAGAGATGGGAATTGGATCAGAAAGGTAATGCTTCCAAGCCACCAGTTTTCTCAAAACCTTACCCCTATCTCCTTTTTCGTGAAGCTAATGAGAACATGGTTACTTTTCAAAGTATGACTATCTATTGGTTTGAGGTAGTTTCAGCCTTTCAGGTTTGGAGGTGAATCTTACTAAAAGTGAGATTATAGGAATCAATCTTGCTCCTGAGTACCAATTCTCATGCTGAATCTTTTGGTTGTAAGGTAGGCTCCCTCTCAATGCTCTACTTTGGATTGCCTCTATGTGTAGGCAAACCTCCTTTTCTAAGTATGATTATCTATTGGTTTGAGGTAGTTTCAGATTTCAACGTGAATCTTACTAAAAGTGAGATTATAGGAATCAATCTTGCTCCTAAGTTAACCAATTCTCTTGTTGAATCTTTTGGTTGTAAAGTAGGCTCCCTCCCAATGCTTTACTTGGGATTGCCTCTATCTGTAGGCAAACCTCTTTTATTTCTATGGGATAAGATTATTGAAAGGATAGAAAGAAAGCTTTCCACCTGGAAGCTTAATCTCCTATCTCTAGGTAGTAGGCTTAATTTAATAAAGTCTTCTCTCTCTAATCTTCCAATCTATTTCCTATCCATTTTCCAATGCCCTGAAGTTTGTTGTGGTGAAAATTGACAAGGTTGGGATTTTCTATGGCAGGGAGGGTAAGCAGCTAGAAAATTCCCTTTATTAAATTGGAGGGATGTTTGTCCCCCCTATGAAGAAAGGGGAGTGGGCATAAAGAATCATGATCTTGTTAACTAGGCTCTCCTTGGAAAATGGATTTGGAGATTCGGTTGTGAAGATGGTAGCCTATGGTGTCAGATTATCGCTGCCAAGGTTGGTGGACAAAATCCTCATCTCTTTATCGTGCTTCCTTCCTTTGGAAAGGAATGGCTAAGGTAGCCCCTCTAATTTTTTAGTCTCCTTCTCATCAGGGAATGGATCCAAAATTAGATTCTGGTTGGATTTATGGTGTGGATCTCCCTCCCTAGTCGAATCCTTTCCTGCCCTTTTTGCCATCAACTCCATACCTGAGGTTTCGAAGGCAGATTGTTTCTTGGCTGAGGGAGATGATGGAGTTTGGATTCCTCCATTGCACGGGAATCTGTCCAATGTTCAAAATCATGAGTCATCTCATTTATTGTTTTTTTTGCAGGACCGTATGCCTTCCTCATTCCTGATTGATTCAATGTGTAGGTCTTTGGCGAGCGCGGGTCTTTTCTTTGTCCACTCGTTGTATAGATCCTTGGCCGCTTCGTAGGTTTATTTGAGAGGTTCTCACATGGGTCCTGTTTGGTCATATGGAGTGCCCCAAGGCGGCAGCATTCGGATGGCGCGTAGGGTAGGAAGCAAGCACTAACGATTGACAATCTATTGAAAAGAGGCATCTCCCAACCAAATGCCTGCTTGTTATGTTTGAGGGTGGAAGAGATAGTTGATCATCTCGTTATTCACCATCCTTTCTTTATGCATATTTGGTGAGTGTTCTTTGTCTGGCAGGGATCTTGTTCAATGTTTGGCATGGCGAGCATGGAGGAGTGTTAGGGAAGAGGAAATAGAGGGTCCTCCTTTTGGCTGTGGGCTGAAAGAAACAACCATTGTTTTAGGAATCTGAGTATTTCTTCGGCTGGGGTGTTCTCCAGGGTTCTAGTGCTGTTCAGGGATTGGGCTCCGTAGCTTCAGAGGTTTTTCGGGTTTTCTTTGCAGCCAAGGGGCTCTTTGTTGTATCTTAGTTCTGTTTTCGTTTTCTCTTTTTCTTGTTTTTTTTCCCCTTTTTTTTCTTGTTTCTCTTCGGTCTTTCTTTACTTTTTGTAGTTTATTTTTCCTAATAAAATTCTCACCTTTAAAACAAAAATTCGCTTTCCAGAGCCTGAATCTAATATCCTATTGAAAATGATTCCCAATAGATTTTAGGTGTCAAAAACATATAACATAAGAAGATTCTGGGCGTCGACGACTTTGCATGCATTTTTCAACAGCCTGAACCCCTTTCTTCCTCACCACCTTCACCAAAGTCTCATACACCTTTAGCTGCTCCATATTTTCTAGCAATCACATTCCTCCATTTATGCTCTCTTAATATCCCATCCCAAGCTCTCATTTTCTCAACTTCAGACTATTTTCCCACTTCATTAGGCAGTATTCTACTTCTCACCCTTACCTTCCCATAAGAATTCTCTTTACAATCTCTCCGGTTGTGATCACCTAATCAAGGTGATATTGGGGCCATGTGTAATCCATGGGGGAACCCTCCTATCCAACAGTCCACCATGGTTAGAGATGTGCCAACTTGAGCCCTATAAACAATGGAAGAAAGATAACACCTTTCAAACTAGAAGAAAGCTTGCATAAGGAGTACACGTGGTGTGAATACACAAAATCAGCCTATAAATCAAGGCTGGCTGACAAAAGGCTTGGGTTGTTTGAAAAGACAATTAGCAGAGCTCATTTATGAGAGCCCAGATGATATTACTTTTCCTTTTTGGAAACTGGTTGGAAAGCTGACCACATCAAAGAAAGATGGATTGGAAAAGGTTGTTCTGTTTTCTTTCTTTATTTCTGTTTTTCCCTCTTTTTGATGTAGCTAACTAACTCAAATAGAAATGCAAAAATGGTATTTCTTCATCATGTGCATGAATGCTCATTGCTGCAAGCCATCAATTCTAATGATAGCCTCTTAGATAGGCCATTAACCAAAACCAGTATTGGAAACGACACCTCTTGGTAGCCTATAATGTCCATAAATTGGACACAATTTTTGCCTTCAAATAAATTGTATTATCAGTCCAGATGATGGATCTGTATGGGTTGACATGCATTTGTATTGGGTTTTGTGCATGCAAACTCAAATAAATGTGGCTATGCAACCGAACATTGGTCTGTCGCATCCTTAGTAGATAGACTATTCCCCCAAAATTCCCTCAATAGGACACAAGATCAATCAGGACATGCCATTACTGTAGTATTTGTGGGATGCCTTTTCTTTATCCCATCTGACTATGCTGTGTGCATTCAGTACATGCCATTACTCTAGTACCTGCAGCATGTCTTTTCAAAAACTGGACAGCAATATCAAATGGTGGTCAATGAAAGCCTGCTTCCTACGCATTTCCTCTTCTTCTTTTTTCAAATTCTTCTCATCTACATTTATGCAGAAGACTATTAAGCCAAGCTATTCAAACTTTAGCTACTGGTATTTATTTGGCTACAAATTCATATTGTTAATGTTTCAATTACAATCTTTCTTATATGATCTTGAAATGATCCTAAAGTCTTTTTAATATGTTTTACATGTATTTTTCCTGTAGTTAATAACAGGTAAATAATGCTTGGTTAGATATGGCATGTGGAAAAGAAACTAAATGCCAACAACTGACTGACAAGAGGGAAGCTTTTTTTTTTTTTTCTTTTTCTCATTTATTTTCTTTCCTTTTTCTCCTTTTGTGTGTGTGTGGGGGATTAGATGTGCTCGAAAGCAAGACCTCAATGTTGGAATGCATCCGGTCTCCCATAGAACTGTGGGCTTGAACCCCACATGAGGAAGCTGAAGCCAAAGGACTGACTAACATGAGGGAAGCAGTAGATAGTGTCTGGTTAGTATTTCTTTTCCCTTTCTTTCTTACATTCTTTTGTTTCATTCTCATGCAACTACCTGCATCAAAGAGAAATGCAAACTGGAATTTGATCATGTTTATGGACGCTAAATAGTCTGGTGGGCCATCCATTCTAACAACCACCCCTTGGATAGTCCATTGTCCAAGATCCATAATTAAAAGGCTGCCTCTTGGTTGCCAATAATGTTCATTAATGAGATACAATCTGATCCTAATGATCAAATACATATATGCAAATGATCCTAAAATCTTTGTTTGTTCAATTGTTATAGGATCGGAATGCATTTGCCTGTGTCGATCCTCACAACAGGTATATAAGGCTCATACAAAACAGTAGCCTGCACAAGTGGACACATATGAAAGATCACAACTGTTTCACAAATCCTCAAAATGGAACTAGAAAGGAGCGATTTTCTATTTCCGTTGTGATATTCTGCAAAGGTCTTACCACACAATTCCATCTAGAATGGGCTAATTGCAATACAGAGCACTGAATACTAATAAGAATCGCGTATCTGGGACAACCAAACAAAGAATACCCACTTGGCTTCACACCATAAAGGCCATTACGTAAAGGTAACAGTGGCAACTGTTACATGTTACAGGGTTGTAATGGCTGTGCCCCCCCGGTAAAGGCCGTAGTGGCCCCGTAACGGTTAGTTATAGGGGGGTTCAATAAAAAAAGAGATCGTAACGGCCATTATAGGAGGTTATGGCCCATATCATAAAGGTGACAGTGGTGGCCATTATGGCCACCGTTACCTTTACGGAATACCTTGTGTTGTATTTGACCACCAATGTTGCGATAGATAAGCAAGTGTTATGATATTGTGTCCCTCAACCAATCTGCAACAGGTTTTGATCTACCTGTTGAAGCCTGGACATTTTCTTTCCAGGAAACATTTCCCTGAGAAAGAGATTCTGCAAGTAATGTTACTATGGAACACAAAAACTGAATTTTAGGTAGGGGGTTGTGACACGTCTATTTATTAAAAAAAAAGAAGTTAAAAAAGTGACCTTTGGGTGGGAATCCATTTCCCTGGAATTTGCAAGACAAGATCCGGCAGGCATCAAACAAGACCAAGATGGGTAATCAACATGGCAGTCTTGAATCAAAGGAAAATCATGAAAAGACAACCCTACCTGAAGAAAGAAGGCCGAAGCGTCTCAGCATCAAGCTCCCAGAAGAAGCGAAGAAACATAAATCTTTCAGTAAAACGAGCCCATTGGTATGACTGAGAGTCATCTTTCTGAATTATTCTGCCCGTTGAAAGCCTTGTGAGAAGGAGAGGAAGATGAAGAGACGAGTTTGCTAATTTGCACATGCATGATCCCTGCCCATCAACAACACTGGTGTGACATCTGAGCTTTCCATCACAGTTTCTGAGGTACTTCAAAGACACGCCTTCGCAAAGGGGAATGATATCCAAGCCCTTCATCATATGGGCATCAACATTTATATCTCCTGTCTAGGGATCAGGCTGGTGCTGCCATCAGGGCTCGGATCGGGTACTACCCCCACCAGGACGCAGTTGGAAGTGGACACCGTCCATCCAGTTTACAAGATCATTTTAGGGCATGATAAAAAAAAGAAGAGATATATCCAAATCTCAAGTGGACCACACAAAAGGCAATGGGGACAATGATTTTCACTGTTAAAACATTCCTAGGGCCAACCATGATGTTTATTTGCCATCCAAACTGTTCATAAGGTCACATAGACCTGGATGAAGGGTAAAAACAAATATCAGATTGATCCAAAACTTCTATGACCACCAAGAAGGTTTCAATGGTCAACGTTCAATCTCCCACTGCATTCTGCAGTGTGGTCCACTTGATCATTGGATCTGTCCTGTTTTTGGGTTAAACCCTTATAACGATGTCACCAAATGGACAGACGGTTTGGATATACCACGAACCTCATGGTGGGCCCTACAGAAATTGGTGACGTCAATACACCAACGAGCTCGCTGGCGTGCAGTGCACCAGCTAATCCGCTTCCGACGCAGTGGGAGACCGGACGGGTACGTGTCACCTCTGCATTGGTGGAGAGCAGGTGGGACCCGCACCTCGGTAATAGTGGAGACCTGACAAACCTATCACATCAGCCGGGTCCCACCTGCTCTCCACCAACGCCGAGGTGACACATACCCGTTCATCTCCAGCTGCGTCCTGGTGGGGGTAGTACCCAATCCAAGCCCCTGTCATCAAGTACTCCACACTGTTAGAAATAGTTGGATGCCTTAAAAGATTCATCAAAAGTTTTATCATCCGTTTGCTTTTGTAAATTATGGCCCAATTGATGGTCTAACCAGTCTAGCTTTTATGTCACTGCATGAAAATAGTGTGATCGCTTGATGGACAAGTTGTATCCAGGGCTAGCAATGGATATCCATTTACCAGTCATATTTGTATGTGGGACTTTTACCTAATTCTCTGGCTAACTGACTTCTCGACCATTAACACATCTGTCATCCGTGTCCACTTTCCGGATTACTTGAGTACATTATGTGGACTAACATTGAATAGAAGATGAGGTCGATATAATGATTGTTGTTGTTGATTAATTTTGTCTTTTATTCAGTTTATGTAAGAATGCTCTAGGACCTCCAGCTTATTATTAGATAATTATGTTATTGAAATTGTTGTTATTTTACTAGTTAATTATGTATTCATCTATGGTCTAACTATCATATTTACTGTTTTTAGGTATTTTTGTTAGTTTTGTTAGGTATTCATCTAGAGAAACCAACCATTGAAACATTCCTAAAACCCACCATGATCTTTATATGCCATCAAACCTGTTCATAAGGTGATTCTCACTAGGATGGAGGGAAAACATAAGAATCATCATGATCCAAACTTCTATCTGCACTAATAAGGTTTCAGTGGCCCACTTTATAAGAGCTTTGTTGTATCTATCTCACTTTTGGGCTCACATCCTAAAATGATTTAGGCGAAGCTGATGAACGAAGTGACTGTTACACGGACATCACAATTAGCCCTAGAGAGATTTAGGTTACACGGTCTTCGTGTAACAAGGGTGACATGCAACTCACATCCTGGAAATGGGTCTCCGCACCATACTACGGTACAGGGGCAACATACCATGCCAAAATAGTCTGGTAATAGTTGTATGGGCTTTCTCAAGCATGTACAGTTACATAGGCTCACCTGACCAACAATATTGTCAAAATCGTTATCGTATCGCAAATTGTAGTAAGGATTGAATCGTATCGAATCGCAAATCGTATCGTAAATCGTAAGATTTTTTTATAATTTCTTAAAATTTTGAAAAAAAATTGAAAAATATAAATAAATCACAATTTATTTTTTAAAACTCATCAATCTTCCTTTTGTCGTCAATGTGCAAGTAATACCATGTCATGATAGTGTTAAATGATTCTTATTCCTTTATTTTTTATTTTTTGTCTTTCAAGAAATTTCATTTAAAAATACAAGGGTCTTTTAATAATATATGCTCTTGTTACCTTTTCCAAATGTATAATCACAGTGAAAAGTAGACTTTGATATTGTAAACCGAAAAAAAAAAGAAGATACTTTTATTTCTAAACATCATTCCACAATTTATATAAGTCAGCACGATTGTAACTATTCATAAAAACATTATAGGTAAGTCATACATCAATTTGGTATTTCGACCTAGTTAAGAAGTAAGAAATCACAAAAAAAAGCTACGTGAATTAGCATCGTAGAAAATATATATCATTTAATCTTTTATAAAGAACAAATAAAATAATTTACTTTTTCTAAACGATTCTTAAAGCCTCCATCAATTTAAAAAATATAAAATGAAAGCCAAGTGAAGCTTAAAATAGAAGAGAACAGCTATAATTTGAATTGTAAATCGTAGGATTCAAATTATAGAATCGTAAGATTCATAACAAAAGAGATTCAAGGTTGGGATTCAAATCATTTTGCTTAAGATTCGACTAAAATCGTATATTATGAATTGTAAATCGTAAGATTTTGACAACACTTGCTGACCAATTGTTTTCGCTACTAAAGAAAAGATGGGTGATCCCATAGGTGCACATATTCAAAGTGCTAGGTTCTAAAAGATTATACAATAGTAAGAAAGTGGCAGGTCATCTTTAATCGTAGACCGTTGGAACTTTGAGATACAACACGGTCCTTCTATAACCCAAAAAATTGCATTGATTGGAGGATTATAGCCATCTGATCCAAAGTACATTTGCTCATTGATTTAAACTGTTAAACAATTTCATTTTATATTGTTCATTGAGGCAACCAAATTATAGTTACATCATCCAACCTGTCCAAAATTTGGCTAAGTTGCACCCCGATGGGCCCGTCAGGTTTGTTTTTGTTATTTTTTTTTCTAATGCTACACTGCCTTTATCTTAAACTTCATCTATTGTAGGAATTGTTTGATTAAACATATTGAGGATTAGTGAAAATGTTACATATACAATTCCAAGTATTTGCATACAAACTATCATTCAATCAATGTTTTTTTTTTTTTTTTTTTTTTTGTATTTTATAGTTAATTTGCATTTAGCTTACAATACATCTGTTACAGAAACTGTTAGATTAAATTGCTGGAGATTAATGAAAATGACCAGAACAAAAATGAGAATGCCCCTGCGAATGTTAAAAATGATTCACTTGTTTTTAACACTTAAGAGAAAATTAACATCTTCAGTGTGGGATGTTTTTACATAGCTTAAACTAATAAATGATTAAAAAAACACGTTATATACTTTGTAGACTATTATTTATATGCAAATGTTCAGTTGAAACAACTCATCTTAAAAGACACTTTGGAACTTGTTTGAAAATTATTCAAGGAGAAGAATTAATATATTTTATCGCTTGTTGGAAAATATGAAAATAGGCTTTTATCACTTTCTAGCTATAAATTTGACAAGAGAGTGACCAGTAGAGAGCTTATGATGATGATTATAGAATAAATGCCAGTTTTCTATGGTTGAACATAATACTTTTAAAAGTTTTGTTAGAAGCCTCCAACCTCAATTTAAAATGGTGATATAAAATATTATCAAATCATATGGCTTGGAAATTTATAAAATCACAAAGTAAAAGCTTAAGTAAATGTTAAGAATAATTGCTCATTGCATTAGTTTGACTTCTGACATGTAGACTTCAAACAAAACACTTAATTATATGTGTTTTACAATATATTTCATTAATGATTAATGAAATTTATATAAGTAGGTGCTTAATTTTTATACAGGTTTCAACACCACACAGAGAAAATAATCTCACAGATGCCATTATTATTAATTTGTTATATTGAAATATAGAAGATACGTTAGCCACTATAACATTGGACAATTGCACCGCAAACTATGTTATAGCTTCAAATCTTAAAGAGCATTATTTTGAAGGAAAAAAACATACTGCTTCTTGGAAGTCGATTTTTATGCATGTTGTATTGCTTTTTTTCTTAACATTATCGTATAAGATAGTTTAGAAGAAATACAAGAAGTTATTCATAAAGTATGTGAAAGTTTTAAGTACGTTAAGACATCACAAGGAAGACAACAGAGTTAAACTGATGTTGTCTTACAAGTTAGTTTCAGGTAAAACGAGCTTATGCTCGAATGTACTAAAAAGATGAAACTCTACTTATCACATATTAGAGGTGACTATAGAGTTTATAGCCTATGACTGAAATCATAGGTACATACACCTGAGCCTTATGTGTTATGGGCCTTATCTTAGTTTTAACCTTTTTATCTTAGTTTTATACTTTCCTTGTTTGCCCTTTAATCTTTCTTTAGTTTTTTTCTTTCTAATAAAGGTATATATGTAATCATACGTTATTCCTATTATCACAAATACAATAGTGTTCGTTGTCCTAGCCCTATTTGCTCTCTTTCTCTCATATTCTCTCTTTTTTAAAATTCTCTCCTCTCCATTCTCTGATAAAGTTTAAATAAGCATTTCTACGAAATAGTAACATGTGGTTGCCTCAATGTAACTTGTTTAAACTCTATAGCAGTCTCTAGCATGTGATAAGTAGAGTTCCATTTTATTGGTACATTCAAGCATAATCTCTTTTTACTTGAAATTATAACTTATAGGATAATATCATTAAATTTCTATTATCTCCCTTGTGACATCGTAACATATTTAACACTTTCACAAATTTGATAAATGATTTCTTGTATTTCTTTCCAAACTATCATGTACAATGATGTTAATAATAAGAGCTGCATGAAAAAACCGACCTACCAAGAAAAAACATATATTTTTGTAGAATATGTTTTTCAAGATTTGAAGCTATAATATTATTTACAGTGCAATTGTCCAATGTTATAATAGCTAACATATCTTCCATGTCCTAATCTAATAAAAAAAAATAATGGCATCTGTGAGATTATTTCTGGTATGTAGTGTTAGAACTATACAAAAATTGAATATCCGCTCATATAAGTTTCATTCATTATCAACAAAATATGTCGTAAAATATATCTAATCAACTGTTTGATTTAAATTTTGCATGTCAAAAGTTAAACTAATGCATTGAACATTTGTTCTTAACATTTTTTGGGTTTTTATTTTTTAATTTTATAAATTTTCAAGCAATATGATTTGATGGTATTTCATATTACCATCTTAAGTTGAGGTTAGAGATTTCTAATAAGACTTCTAAAAATGTCATGTTCAAACATAGAAAAAGAGTATTCGTGAACTATAATCATCGTCACAAGCTCCCTATGGCTAATCTCTTAATCAAATTTATAGCTAAAAAATAGCTAAAAAATGACACTAACTCTATCTTCATATTTTCTAACAAGCGATAAAATACAATGATTCTTTTCTCCTTGAATAATTCTTGGACAAGTTTCAAAGTCTCTCTTAAGATGACTTGTTCCACCTAAACTTTTGCATATAAACAATTATCTACAAAGCGCACAACACGTTTTTTGTGAATTATATGTTAGCTTAAGCTTTGTGAAAACACTCCACACTGAAAAATGTTAGCTTTCTCTTAAGTACTGACAACGGTGAATCATTTTCAATATTCATAAGAGCATTCTCATTCCAGGTTTTCATTCTAGTCATTTTCATTAATCTCCACCTTATTTAATAGATGTATTGTAAAATGAATGCAAATTTAACTCTAAAAAATACAAAAAGGACAAACATTGATTGAATGATAGTTTATATGCAAGCACTTAGAATTGTACATGTAACATTTGCATTAATCTTTAATGTGTTTAATTAAACAATTCCTATAATATATGAATTTTAATATAAAATAAAATGATTAGAAAAACATAATAAAAACAAGCCTATCAAGGTGCAGCATAGTCTAAATTTTGAACGCGTTGGAAGACCTAACTGTTAAATTGGTCACCCTCAATAAACAATAAAAGAGGAAATTGTTTAATCATTTAAATAAATAAGCAAGTATACTTGGATCAGATGGTTATGATCCTCCAATTAGTGTAATTTTAGGGTATAGATGGATAGCCTACCACACTCTTACCATTATATCATCTATTAAAAGTTAATACTTCAAACGTGCGCACTTATTGGACTACCTATCTTTTTTGTAGCAGTGAAAACAACCAGTCAAATGGGCCTATGTAACTGTACTTGCCTGAGAAAGCGAATGCAACTAATCCAAAAAATAAAAAAAATGCAACTAATCCCAAAGTTGACAACTTACGTAAGAGGGTTTCGACCTGAGTACATTGCTCTCGTATCACAATACGGTTCAGGGACTAGTTAGCCCGCATAACCCAAAGCTCTTTGGAGCCCACCACGATGTCCATAAACAGCCACTCCACCCATCAGCTTTGCTAGAACATTTTAGGATGTCAGCTAAAAAATGAGACATACAAAACTTAAGTAGGCCGCACTACAAGAAACATGGGAAATGAATACCCACCATTGAAACCTTATTACTACACACAAAAGTTTGGATCTTGATGACATTTGTGTTTTTCCTTCATCCTGGTGGGAATCACCTTATGAACAGATTGGATGGCATATAAAGATCATGGTGGGTCTTAGGAAGGTTTCAATAGTTGGCATTTTCATCCCTGTTGTTTCCATAATGTAGTTTACTTGAGTTTCATATCTGCCTCATTTTTTGGATCACATCCTAACATAATCTGGCAAACGTGATTAACGTAGTGGAGGTCACACGATCGTCACCTTGGGCTTCACAATGCTTTGGTTTACAATGGCTCCATGTAACAGGGGTTGCGTGCAACTCGCATCCCTGTTTCCATCCCAAAGTGCGTCCTTCAATTAATCTGAACCGTTCAGATTCTCATTAATACCAAATGGCCTTATAGTCATGCTTTATTGATCATCTTAACCCTCGAATCTTGTATTTGAATACTGGCCATTAAATATTCTTCTTCACATACAATCACTAGCTCAACAAATATTTCTTACGGTGGCTCAGTAACATGGAATGCCAGATCATGAACGGTTCAGATCTTCATTCAAGATACAACTTGGGATGCAAACCAGCCCCTTACCGTGCTGTATAGGAACCATAACCTATGAAAATCCCACGCCATTAAGATTATCATGATCTCAGCCTGGGCCAAACCGAGTGATCTTAGCCTGGCTCACACTGGCAGTCGTGATTTCATACTGTTCTCGTTGTTTACAGAGTGAACGTGGGACATTCATCACGGTAGGCCTTGTATAGCTCGGGGTGTTGGATGCGCTTTTTATCAGTTATCTAATCCGATTGAGAGATGGTATCTGAGAACCCTCTTTCCTTTCTTACAATCTCTCAATCCAAACAGCCCCTAAGATCTTCAGATCAGAGAGAGAGAGAGAGAGAGAGAGAACCTGTTTAAGGTACGCTGCTGCAATGGCCAGCAGGCCGTGTCGGTTGGTACGGAGGGGTTGTGTGGGTTGCTGCGGTTGAAACGCAGAGTTTGAGCGAAGAGGGGGAGGCCGAGGGCTGGAGCAGTAGCATGAGGTAGGTGCGCGGGATCCGAAGTGGATGGATTCTGAATTTGGGTCCACCGTGATGTATGTTCCTTATATCCAGGACATCCATCTGTTTTGAAAACTCAAATTAGGGCACGTACAAAAAATGAAGCAGATCCAAATCTCAGGTGGACCATAATACACGAAACAGTGGTAATCGACCATTAAAAATTTCTCATGGGACATAAAAGCTTTGGATCAATCTAATATTTGTGTGTTCTGTTATTTGTGACCTTATCAATGGAAAATAAATACTCCCGTAGTCTTGTGAAGTTTTTAATGGTGAGGATTCAATCAAGACTGTTTCCAATGGTATGGTCTCCAAGATCTGCTTCATTTTTTGGGTCATGCCCTAAAACGAGCTGTCAAAATGGATGGATGGTGTGGATGTAAGAAAGATACATCACAGTTAGCCCACATAGTTAGGATCCACACCCAAATAAAAGGCACAGATTGGTTACTAACCACACCAGGACTTAGCTAGCCTCTGTGTGGCCCACCGTGTTATGTGTTTTATTTCATCAATCGTTTGCTCGAGTGGACCACACCATAGGAAGCAATGGTGGCAATGACCCCACTTTGGAAACTTTCTTAGGGCCCCATGTGATCTTTATTTACCATTTAACCTGTTCATAACCTGTATGAAGGAAAACTTAAATATCAACTTGATCTATAACTTCTGTGGCACTAAAGATGCTTTCAGCTGTAGGCGTGATTGTTTCTTGTGGTGTGGTCCACTTGAGCATTTAGCGCCCGTTTGGATACTACCAAATAAGTTCCTTTTTCATGCTCACAGCAGCATATAAGTAACTTATTTCAAATAAGTTTGGTTTATGATTAGTAATAAGTAACTTTTTTACTTGAAAGTACATAATTACTCCAGCTAATTATTTTTTTAGCTTTATAACTTTTTTAGAGAGATGAAAGAGAGGAAAAATTGATAAGTATGTTGTTTACCAAACATACTTATTTTCTTAATAAGTAGAAACTAAGATAAGCTACTTGTAGCATAAGTAACTTAAGCAACTTACGATCCAAACGGGCCCTTAATGAGCCTCACTTTTGGGGTGATTACTTAAATTTTTTTTTTTTTAAAGGATGAACTGGTGTAGATAAAACATATACATATGGTGGAGTATTACCCAATCCCTGCCCATAAAAAAAAATAAAGTAAAATTCCAGCCTTAGATAAAGGAGACGGATGGGGTACTACCCCACTGGAACCCAGCTAGAGATGGACAGTCCTGTTAGGGATATGTGGGGGCCACCATAATGCATATGTGTTATCCACACTGTGCATCTATTTTGATAGATCATTTCAAGTCATTAGCCCAAAAAGAGGCAGATTGAAGGTCCAATTGGACTACACCAGAGCAAGCAGTGGCCATTGAAATCTTACCATTGAAAACTTTCCTAGGGTTCACCCATTATGTTTATTTGCCGTCATAAGGTCCCAAAGATCTGAATATAGGTAAAACATAAATATCAACTTGACCCGCAACTTTTTTGGCCCCAAGAAATTTTCATCTGTAGGCTTTCAATCCCCACGGCTTCCTGTGGTGTGGTCCACTTGAGCCTTCAATTTGCCTTTTTCTGGCTCATGCTTTAAAATGATAGGTTAAAATGATATGCATCATGGCAGGCACCACAGAGTCTCTGATAGGACCATTCATCTCTAGCTAGGTCTGGAGGGACTACACTATATAAAACAATTTCAACCATTAACAAAATACAAATGTGGTCCACTTGAAGAATGGATGTCTGGCCTACTTTACAAATTATATGTGGCACAGACATGACCATAACTTATAGTACCTGGACCTTAGCTTATATTACCAGCAGGTTTGACATGAGAGCCTCTATTTATAAATTGTGTATTTTATGAAAATTGCCCTTGCAAACTTTAATGCCTTGATTGGGCCAGTCTTTAGCCCAGATGATGGGCTTACTGCGCACTGTCCAAATGTAGTCCCATTGAAAATGGGCTTGAATTTTAAGCCCAAGCCCAGAACTTAAGCTTATACTCTAAAACTCAGTCAATCCCAAAAGGCCGATGGCCCAGCCTGCCCATTGACAGGCCAAGTTAACAGACACAGCATGACATGTCCCAGTGTTACACACAGGAATAAGATCTAAGCCACACATAATTCGTACGCCAACATGTAGATTCTCTACTCTGGAAAGCCAGGTGGGCCAGAATTCAATATCCCACCTAAACATTTTCCAACCGGCATATTTCTTTTGCAGAGTATGATCAACCCTTGGCTTCTGTTAGAGGATCTGACACAGTTCTCCAATCTACTATACATGAGGAGATAGATTGGGGAAAGGCTCTAGTTGAGAGACCTGGTAATGACAAAAACATAGTGATTTTTCCATACATATAGACTTTAATAAGTAGCACCCAGTTCCTCTGCTCGGCTAAAACAGAGGATCCGGATTCAAACTAAAATAGGCTACACCATGGAAACAGTAGAGATGGGGACATGAACCAAAAAATAAGGCATATCCAAAACTCAAATGGGCCGCACCATGGAAACAATATGAATGGAAAGACTAATCATTAAAACTTTCCTGGGCTCACAATAATGTTTTTATGCCATCCAACCCATTCGCAAGGCAATCCCACTGGGATTAAGAGAAAACAGAACATAGCGGTCTGATCCACAGATCTTAGGAAGGTTTCAATGGTGTGGATTCAATCCCACTGTTTCTTATAGTGTGGCCCACTTGAGTTTTGCATTAGCTTAATTTTTTAGCTTGTCTTGACATATTTTTTTTTAACGCACACACCCCCGACATGGGTACTCGAACCCATGACCTTAGAGTTGAAACCCACAGGTCCAGTACCACTGAGCCATGAGTAGGAACCACGGATGTTCGTCATATCCTAACATGAGTGGGCGCAATTGATGGACAAAGTGGGTACACCACAGACATTCCGGTGGGCCTCATGGCTGCCAAAATTTTATACATAGGGGTGTCTGGGCCTGACTTATCAATCGACTCGACTGAACAACCAAACAGTCTTATCCAAGCCGGGTATAGTCCTTTAACCATGCCACCATGGGACTCTATTGGGCTGTGACATGTGCATCAGATCTAACCCTTCCACCAGGTACCCCCTTCAATATTAGGCCATGGGGTCCCAAAATCAGCCTTACTGGAAGCTCTCAGGTAGGCCACCTGTGAGGCACACCTTACCAATATAAACTTTTAAACTTTTTTGTGGAGCCCAGAATGTATATATTCATCCAACCTGTGATACGGTGAGGTCCAGAAGGATGAAGAGTTGTACTAACAATCGGAGCATTCCAAGACTCATGTGGACCACACCACATGATTTTAGAGGTTGGAGACTCTTTCCGTTGGTGTAGCCCATATGAGTTTTAGATCGACCTGATATTTTGGACTATAGATAGAACATGATGAGACGAACAGGATGGACGGAATGGATGTTATGCAGACATCACATTGGGACCCACATATATAATAGGCATTCTTTGTACGAATTAATGAATGTACACGCACATGCCTTTTTCGTCCGAGGAACCCGACAATTCGGCCAGAAGCCAGATAGGTGGGGCCCACATTTTTGTGGAAGTTGTGCCAATCATGAATATGCCCCCAACAGTCTCTCCCTTGCAATCCGTGGATATTTTGCTCATTTAATGTATGCCGTTGGACCGTTGGCTAAGCTGTTCAGTTGCAAGGCCTCATCAAGGTGGTTAGTTAAGCTTGTCTGATGGAAGGAGCCTTTTGCGCCATGACCATCCTTAATTGTCCCCACTAGATGAGTGGTCTGGATTAACTGAAAGTAGGTCCCTTGTGTTGAGTTCTACGTTGAATGAGAAACACTCTTATTGTGATAGAGCATCACATATTCCCTCATCTCTACACCCATCTAAGAGATCATCAAGACCATTCATCAGGTTTGTCTAAATAGGCCAGTACTGAATGTGGGCAATTGCTCAACATTTTCTAAATGCCCATTCGTCTGCCGCACGTCTTCTCCTTGTATAGTTGGGGGGTCATTGACTTGCAGGGCCTACTGGATGATTGGACCAGATCTCATCATACATGTACAGGTACCAGGGCACAAAGCTAAAGATGACCATCCCAAGGAAATCTGGTCCAAATAAAGGCTTTGTGTCTTGGTACCTGTACCTGTATGAGATCTGGTCCAATCATTCAGTGGGCCCTGCAAGCCCTGTTATTCCATTGTCAGCATGCAAATAAAAAAATAGAGAAAGAAATTCTACTAATAGTCTTCTATAAAACAGTGGTTGGAGAGAGAGAGGAGGAGGAGGAGGAGGAGGAGGAGGAAGAGGAAGAAGATGAATTAGATAACTTGATTACAAAAGTCAGTATTTTTATGCTTGCATGTGACCGTCACTGATCGGCCTGTTGATCTGAACGTTGATCCTTGGATTGCAGCTGTTGGTTCTAGCAATCTTTGATGTGGGCATGTTCTTAGAATTCCTATGTTGGGAACTTCTCCTTGCAATCTCCCTCATTGCACCTGCCAAGGAGAGCTTTGGATTGAGTCTTGTAGTTCTATTGAACTTCTTGCACAAGGTCATGTGAGAATCCACAGCTTCTTCCATGGTTTTCCTTGGAGCTCTATTCATATGTTCTTTCACAGCTTCTGAGCATAGCCCACAAACCCATTTACCACAGTAGAAGTCCTTGATGTGGCCAATGTAGGCAGGAGTGCAATCCTCAGAGATCCCACAACACTCACATTCAGCCTTCTCAACGTCGTTAATTTGGACACTGAGGTTCACGTCCTTGATAATCTTCTCCACTTCAGGCGTGATGTCGGATATAGCCCGTCTCAGCCCTTGATCATTCTGTTCAGCAATACAATAAAAGAAAACAAAAACATTTCATTAACCTACTAAGTAGACTAATGAGGATATTAACCCAAGAACATGTTACAATTACCAACAACAACAAACACAATGACTCCGCGGCTGGTGCATCGCATTGGACATGGAGATCAGTTGGCGCACACCAATCTCGGAATCCTCATGATGTATAAATGGTTAATCGAACATACATTTCAAAATGGAGGGTGACCACATTCCCAGAATCCTTAAGAGGGTGGGAGATTGGTGTTCACTAACTCTCAAGTCTAAAATAAGATCTGTATGCACAATTTTAACAACAACAACAACAACAACAACAACAACAACAAGGGTTCAACTTCAATGCTAGTGCACACAAGAATTCCACGCACGCGCACATATCTCCCACCAATTTACAGATATTGGTTAGCAGAAATCTAGCAAACACTTCAAAATGCAAATTTTCAAAAGCCCATTTGAATGTGTGTTAAGATTCTACCGAGAAGAAGAAATTACCATTGGTGGCAGGAAACTGGGCAGTTCTTCTCTGGACATTGGTTTGGATATTATGGTCATGGTCTCTTTATATGAAGTTTTCTTCATATGAGGGTGGATTGCATGCTCTTTTATAGATATTTCTACAGCTAAGAGGAGTTTAGGGTTTGAAGATGAGATATAATTTCTACAGCCAAGAAATTCGTTGAACGAAAGAAAGATAAGGTGTCTAGGGTTTGAGTAGGCTTTTTTTTCTGAGATGTTGACACTCTAGAGCCCCTTTTACAAAGCAAACAAAAAAAAGTCTATTTTGTTAGATAGAGGGCTTGTGATTTGCTATTAAGATGTGCAAATTGCACCACTGGGCCCACCACTTCTTGCAACACAAGTAGAGTGCTGAGGATGTGTGAGTGTTAAGATAAGGGTAAGATCATGCATGTGTTCTGCCTGGTTCGTCGAAGTCAATCTTACATGCTGCGTGTATACATATAAGCCATGGAATGTTATATCCATCAAATTCGTTGCTCGTGACTGGATCACGAGGGCCGGACAATAGGATAATGTAAGATTATCAGGGTTTGAACTGCTAGAGTAGATTAGGACAGTAGATTAAGATAATCTAAGATTTAAGACCTTAGACTATGATGGGATAACGTACGATTAGGATCTTAGATGATGATAATCATAGATAATTAGTATCATGGTGAGGTATGTATACAACTTTACATACCATATATAGGTGAACAGTGTCCGCACTCCGCATCACTCAGCTAATTTGTGAGAATAGAGATATGCAGAAGGCTGACGCGCATAGAATTCAAGTGCAGTATTAATGGAGATGTGCCTATGGAGTTTTATGTGATCATCGTGTACCACTATTCTTGAAAGAAAATTTTACTAGATAACTATATATATAAGACTAGACATGCTTTATGGGACATAATATGTTCATAGGATGAATGAAAATTCAACGAAGATGATGTCATCAACAAGTGGCAAGACATGAAAAGATGCACTTGACTGAATTAAGTAGTACCAATAGATAACAAGACCATGAGTGGAAAAAGACTTAGATGGTATAGTCATGTGCACGGGAGACCAAGAACTATGTAGAGTAAGTTGGTACAAGTTGAAGAATTTAAAAGGAAAGGGAAGACAAAGAAAGACATAGGTGGAGGTACTAAGAACTTGATGACTTATAGTTTAATGAAAGTTACGATTCTTGATAAAGTGGAATGGCAGAACAAGATTCATGTAGTCAGCCCTAATTAATTGGATAGGGCTTAGATGATGATGTTGATGATCAAAGCCTATGATATGGGGCTTTTGATTGTCACCTTTAATCATGCTACAGTACCATAATTAGTCATAAGTTTTTTAAAATAAAGAGGTACATACAGTTGTATACACAGCTCACTAAGTGTTCATAACATTTTTTTTTTTTTTGGTTACATGGTAATATTGAGTAGTATAATTAAGTTTTTATGGTCTTTTAATTATCTTTGGAGTGTCTAGATCATCAATCAGGCTAGGAAAAATTCATGATAGCTTTTGATGTTTAGGTGTCTTGTATAATCAACTGGATGTAATGATACTTGCCAATGATGCGTGTTATATACCCGAGGAGCATAAACTTCAGATAGCTATATAGTCTTGCAGTGTACATAAGCGATGAATCGTTGCAGCATTGTTGTGGGTCTCATATGCCAAAGATGATACATTGAGCTACATGTGAGCGCTTGCCATTTGGTGATAGGATCGTTAACACTTGAAGCTAAGGATCTTTGTCTAGTGCGAGATGGGTTGAGAGAGAGAGAGAGAGATTCTTCATTATAATATTTGTTGTCCTTGAACAATGTCTAAGAAAGGTGCTCTGTGCCTGACCGAGATGCTGCATTAATAGGTTTGTGCCTACATGCAGAGCCTCATTTGCGAGCTTAGTGCCTAGTGCTAAGGCTTCTCCTTGGAGGCCTTACACTTGGCACATGGCCCCATCCTTTGAGAGCTCAATGCCAAGATACTAAGCGGGTCCCTAGGATGCCTAATGCATTACGCAAAGCCTTCCCAATAGAATGCGAGTTTTTAGACTAATGAGTTTGTACTGATTGGAGTCTTTAATCTAAAGTTTTGGGGTCACCAGTTGATTGACTGCAGCTGTCGATTGATCGAAAATATTCCGATTTATATAGATTGATCTTTGGACAAGCTCGGTTGATCGAAAATAGCTGATTTATGTTGCAAACTCTTTGAACAATTTTGGACTATGTTTGGTTGATCGAACATGGGATTGTTGAGCAATTGATAAGAGTTGTCAATCGATCAATCAATCAATCGACCATTCGCACAGGTTTTGCATAAGTGCTCGATTTTGTTTCCTATTCCAAGTATAACACTATATATATGAGTGTAATACGGAATTAAGGTATATGAGAAAGAGCTAAATCATTTCTAAGGTTTACAAGGGAGGAGGCTAGGATTTTTTTGCATATGTAAGTTTAATTTTCATCTCTTGTAATTTGTTTTCATAGTGGATTGTTGTTACTTTATGCCTTGATTTTTTCTCGCAAGGGTTTTCCCATGTAAAATCATGTGTTTCTCTATGATTGTTTATTGTGTTTGTTTATTGCTCATTTGATTGAGCTCAATGAATATTTCTTTCAGCGGTGCCCCAACGGAGGCTCACCTAAATGAGCGTCAATGCCTAAAGTCGTTATAGAGATCCATGTGTGAATGAATTATATTTGTCCCCCTTTTTATTCTCACTCAAATTGAGTGTTAGTGGTACCTATAGATTTAGGGTCCTTATTTTCCACCCAAAAGATGTGCTGGGCAGTTATTCCGACATGGCACATCCTAATTGGAAGAGAGGAGCAATGGTCCCGTCTAAGCAAGATGACACACATGGATGTTGGTGCCTGTTTGCGAGGAAGCGCTTGGAGTTTAGATGTTAGTGCCTATGGCTGGGCAAACTGATCAGATGATGGAAGAGGTTAAGTACTTGGTGCTTTAACATTAGCACCTGTGCCTTGGCAGAGTAACACCTAGGTGTAAAATCTGAATTGTGGAATTTAAGGACTGCGTAGTACATTGGAGATGGGGATCTAGAAATCTAAACTGAAATTTGTACCCGGTAAGGACACCATGCATGAAATTTGGTAGCCTTAAATATACTCTTTGAATATGCTCAATGGCTATCGATGGATCCAAAACCTTTCGAGTTTTTCACAAGGGACACTCTTGAGCATGCATAATGGCTGTTAGACTCCTTGGAGGAAAGAAATAAAGATTAAAAAGGAAAATCCTTGTGAGACAAGGCAACCATAGGCCATGCCTTCTTCCATATTCAACAACAATCTCATGCCAAGAGTAGTGTAGGCAAGCCCCTTATTCCTGCCTTGGCTTTAGCACAATATGGGAAAGTGATTTTTCCTATGTCAACACCAAGTTACTAATTTATAGTTATCATAGTCTACTGTCTAATTTTAAATTATTTTGTTGTAATATTATATTTGTTGGAAACGGACGCCTAAAATTACCATGCATAGAGGCCAACAACTGGTCAGCCAACCGGTTGATCACGGTGGAGATCAAGGCAGCAAAGCTGCTGGAGCTTTTTTTGGGCATCTAACCGGCCGGTAAGGGTGTTCGGCCGGCTGGTCAACCGATCGACAGTTTCCTTGTTAAAGTTGGATTCTTGCGCGGTTTTGCGCAAAGAGTTTCTAATTCCGATTTTCTCCTATTTAAGGAATATATTATGGGATTAGATGTATCCTAGACTAGAAAGAGGATTGAGAGAGGTTTTAGGTGAGAGAAAGAGCTTGAGAAGAGGGTTTTCTTTTTGGAAAAGCTTAGATTTCTCTTGTGGGCTTGTGATCTTGGGTTTTGGGTCCATCTCTTGTAACTTCTGATGTTATACTAGATTGGTGTCACTTTGTGCCGTGGTTTTTTACCCGTGAGGGGTTTTTCCACGTTAAAATCGGATTGTCTATGTGTGGTTGGTTGTATGTATTGTGATTGCATTGTGTTGCTTGTTTGATTCAATTTGTTGCTTGTGTTCGGCTTTGCTTCCGGTGTTGACCCTTCTATCCCAACAATA
This sequence comes from Liriodendron chinense, assembly GCA_003013855.2. NCBI lineage: Eukaryota > Viridiplantae > Streptophyta > Magnoliopsida > Magnoliales > Magnoliaceae > Liriodendron > Liriodendron chinense. The sequence goes on along the minus strand of ML058461.1, from coordinate 11,186,430 downwards.
TTATCCTAATCTACTCTAACATGAACCAGCCTACTTGGATGTGCACTGATATTGAAGAGCTGAATGTGGTTAGACATGCATATGTATCTATGTGTATGTGTATGTATGTATGCTTGGTTATATATTGTTAGATATCGATGGATACACTTGTGTGAGGTGCACATACATAGGTATAGGTATAGTCTATACAAGTATTCCGTATGTCTTATGCATTCCTCAGTGTCTAAAGATGTAACATGGTTAGAGCATGGGTGGCTGAATGGGTGTTAGAAGCGAGTCGGTGCGTATACATGCTTCTGTCTATGTATCTATGAATGTATATGTATGTAGTTTGCTAGTACACGCATGCATATACATGCGAATGTGAGCGCAAGTACATTGCCATGGAAACATCACCCATGTCGCGTCCAAACAGCTTGGTTTACCAATCAAATAGTGCTTAGAAATTCACTAAAACGTGAATTTAAAACGATAAACCAACTTAGAACCAGTTTTCTTCTGATGGAGCTTTCGTTATACACAGTGCTCTAACACTAAAATCTGGCAAATGGGTGCGGTCGGAGGTTTGATACCGTCTCATTAAGATGAACACATTGAGTGCTCGCATGAGCTTCGGGTCCAACGGTTGGGATCTAATTAAGGATTCTAACATATGCTACAAGACCCACATCACTCTATGGTCCAGATCACTGAACCATGGGCCCCATTTGGACAAACTTGAGTCCTATACTCGGAATGAGGATCTCCAAAACAAACACAAAGTAATGGAGAGAGGATAGAAAGTGTGAAAGATGATTATGGATCACCATACCTCTTTTTCCTTTTTCCTATTGAAATGTGGTTACATAGATTTTGACATTGAAGTAGACTTGTTCTAGCTATGGTTGCCATAAATGGCAAAAGAAGAAAAATGGGGGGAGAGAGTAAGGAGGCGGATTTCCTACGAAAGGCTTTCGCATGAAGTTCTTGCGCTGGGAACCTAGGTAGGGCCCACTGTGATGTTTGTGAGAAATCCACCCCGTCCATCTGTTTTGTGAGATCATTTTAGGACATTCAACCAAAAAGAACAGGATCCAAGGCACAAGTGGGCCAAAAACGTGAGGATTGAACATCCACAGTTGAAATATTCGCGGGGCCACAGAAGTTTTGAATCATGCTAATATTTGTGTTTTCAGTTTATCCCAGTAGGAATGACTTTATGAACAGTATGGATGGATTATAAACATCACTGCGGACCCCAGGGAGGTTTCAACGGTATGAATTTCCCTATCCACCTTTTCCTAGTGTGGCACACTTGAATCTTGGATCCGGCTCATTTTTGTTCGCATGGCCTAAAATGAGCTCGAAAAACGGATGGACGAGGTGGATTTCTCACAAACATCACGGTGGGCCCCACTTGGTTCCCAAGCAGAAGCTTTTGGCAGAGAATCCGCGTCGTAGAGTTAAAAAACTTTAAAAAGTAAAAAAGCAAGAAAGAAAACACAAGCCATCCGTGTGAAGGGAAGAGAAGAAATGGAGGGACCATCACAACATGACCCAAAATGGTCCCCCATCTATTCCTTTTGACGGTAGAGATTGCCCTATTCTTTCCTTAATTGGATGGTAGGAAAGTAGCCGTCCTCGTGATTTTGAACAATAACCAAAAGAGGAAAGAATACGTTCCTAACAATTCAAAATCCACGTGAGCAATTCCAAAATGGGCAGCCTTCAACGTAGAGAAACCGGTCCATGAAAATCTTCTCAAGTGGACAGCCATAACACTTCAATGAATGACCCGCAACTGATGGTTAAGATCAGAAATATGGCAACGGTCCACATTAAACTGAAATAAGGCCAAGGACTGGATGACCAGGATCTTACAATCCAGAGAATTGTAGGGTTGGGATCTCCCGTCCGAGAGAGTACTTTTGGCCCATGGGCCATCCACTCCATCGTTCATAATATCAAGGGTTTGGCTAGTTCAAACCATGGCTACCAATGGTGCAAACCAAAAACGGGAGCATCCTCTGCAAACTGTTGGTGTAAGCTCGGTTTTCAATTCGTGCAAGTTGGACCATAGCTAAATGATCCAAACCACGTACACCCGCCACAATGGGTATGTTGGAGGCTATATATATATATATATATATATATATATATATATATATATATATATATATATATATATATATATCAGATAGTTGCCGTATGTTTTTGTGTGGATGTAAGCTTGTAAGCAAGAAAGCAAACCAGTAAAATACTTTGAAGCAGATTTGAAAATCTGTTTGTTCTGGTTCTCTGTTTTTCTAAGTCATCGAGTAGCCTTGTAAAGGAAATCGTCCAGCATCCAACCTCCCAGCAGTAGATCACACAGTCTCTGATGAAATCTACCTTCCATACTCATCGCCCAGTTGTTGAAGTAGATCGTCCAGCCTCTTGGAGGATATCGACCACAATCGCCCAACCGCTGGTTGAAATCGCCCACCAACAATCGCCCAGCATCTTTAGCTGATCGCCCGGATTTTGGTGGTGATCGCCCAACATATTTGTGGAGATCGCCTAGATATTCTGGAGATCACTCGATTTTTAAGGCTGTAGCCCAACAAATTGGTATCAGAGCCTTTCTGGTTAAATGGCCAACTCGATCCAACCGTAAATTTCGAAATTGTCTAAAGACAACTATTAGAATTGGTGCATCTAGATGAAAGCATTGTTTGGGTCGCAAGATCTATGAGAAATCATCACCGACGGGTACGAAGAACCCATTATGGAGCAAGAAGTCGCCTACACCGCTGATCAAATGGTGGTCCTTAAAGATCAAAGAAAGAAGGACAAGAATGCTCTGTTTCTTGTCTATCAAGGGTTGGATGAGTCCACCTTTGAATGGATCGCTGAAGCGACAACATGCAAGCAAGCATGGGAGATTCTTAGCACCATTTTCAAATGAGTTGATCGTGTGAAGAAGGTTCATTTCCAAACCTTTAGAGCCAAGTTTAAGACCTCTCACATGAAGGAAGGTGAGTCCATTTCGGATTATTTTTCAAAATTGCTTGTCATTGTTAACAACTTGAAAAGAAATGGAGAAAAGATTGAGGATGTGCGGGTGGTCGAAAAAGTACTGCGATCCCTTACACCCAAATTTGAGCATGTACTTGTGGCCATAGAAGAATCAAAGGACTCGGAAAATTTGTCTATTGAAGAACTGATGGGATCGTTGTAAGTACATGAGCAAAGAATGCAAAAGAATGTTGGACCGATGCTTGAACATGCCTTGGAGTCCAAGTTGAATCTAATGGAACAAAAGAATGGCTATACACAGAGGGGGCCGTGGCACTAGCAATCATGCAAGAGGCAGAAGGCGTGGATATCATCCAAGCTATCAACAAAATTAACAGAAGTTTACCAATTTTCGTAGAAGAGGAAATGGTAGAGGCCGATCCATGCGTGGTCGTGGAAACTTAAAAAATGTTCAATGCTACAATTGCAAGAAATTCGGTCATTATGACTCTGATTGTTGGAACAAAGTGGATCAAGATGAATGATTCAACTATGCTGAAGCATCACCCCATGAACAAGAAGACTTCACAATTCTCCTTGCATAAGAAAAAGGCGTATGAACGGTCGGATGTGTGGTATCTCAGCACCGGCGCAAGCAACCACATGAGTGGTAACAAAGACCTGTTCGTGGAACTCTCAGAAAGCATTCGTGGCAACGTGAGTTTTGGCGACTCATCAAAAATCCTTGTGAAAGGTAAAGGCAAAATAAAAATTTATCAAAAGAATGGTGTACCAAATTTCATCTCTAATGTGTACTACATGCCCAATATGAAAAATAATATTCTTAGTATTGGGCAACTTCTAGAAAAGGGATACCTCATACACATTGAGGATTACTCTCTTTCTATAAGAAATGCACACAAAAGACTGATCGCCCAAGTCCAAATGACAAAGAACCGTATGCTCCCGCTTCACATAAATACAAACTCAGAAAAATGTTTGTATCTACTTACGAAGAATGATTCTTGGAGATGGCATCTTCGTTTTGGGCATCTCCATTTCAGCGGATTAAGGTTATTGTCTTCATCAAGCATGATGAATGGTTTGCCTGCTATTGAAGCTTCAGAACATGTATGTGAGGCGTGCACACTCGGCAAACAACAAAGGAACTCTTTTCCAAGCGGAGTGTCCAGAAGAGCAAAGGAACCATTGCAGTTGGTTCACACTGATATTTGCGGACCATTTGAAACACCCTCTCTTTGAGGTAATAAATATTTTATTACCTTCATTGATAATTTTAGTAGAAGACTTTAGGTATATTACATCAAAGACAAATCGGTCACTTTGTCTATCTTTAAAACTTTCAAAGCTGGTGTTGAAGTTGAAAGTGGTTATAAAATTAAAGTACTAAGGTCTGACAGAGGTGAAGAATACACCTCAAATGTATTTCGAGATTATTGCAGGGAACAATGCATCAAGCAGCAACACACTGCAGCCTACATGCCACAACAGAATGGTATTGCAGAATGAAACAATCGCACCATCCTCGACATGACAAGAATAATGCTAAAAGAGAAAGGCTTGCCAAAGAACTTCTAGGCAGATGTAGTTGCATGTACTGCCTACTTGCTTAATCGGTGTCCAACCAAGAGCGTCAGAAACATGACACCACAGGAGACATGAAGTGGCTACAAACCGAGCGTGGCGCACCTAAGGATCTTTGGGTGTGCCGCCTATGCCCAAGTTCCAGAAGCAAGAAGAAGGAAGCTTGATGATCGTGGCGAGAAATGTATCTTCATCGGCTACAGTGAAGAATTTAAAGCCTACAAGCTCTACAATCTACTAACCAATAAAGTAGTAGTGAGTAGAGATGTGATCTTTAGTGAGGAAGAAGCTTAAAAATGGAACGATGAAGAATCGACCAAAGATATTCAAGTCGAAACAGAAGAACAGGAAGAAAGGCATGACCGTCAAGAACAAACGCCCGCAACACCTTCTTCGGCCGCATCATCAGTTCGCAGAAGCCCTGAAAGTACTCCATCAAATCAAAATTCGGTCAGCTCGTCCTCACCCATGACACCCATCAAAATGAAAAGCTTAAGCGACATCTATGAGCAAACTGAAGAAGATAATCTTTTCTGCCTGTATGCAGATTATGAGCCTCTGACGTTTCAAGAGGCCATAAAAGAAGAATGTTGGAGAATAGCTATGAAAGAAGAAATTCATGCCATTGAAAAGAATGACACATGGGAGCTGACTATACTTCCTAATGGCAAAAAAGCTATCGGCGTCAAATAGGTGTACAAAATCAAGCGAAATGCTAATGGTGAGATCGATCATTACAAGGCAAGGCTCGTAGCAAATGAATACAAACAGAAGTACGGGGTAGATTATGAAGAAGTTTTAGCTCCTGTTGCTTGCCTTGACACTGTGAGGATGATTATCTCCCTTGCAGCACATCACAGTTGGATGATTTACCAACTGGATGTGAAATCTACATTCCTGAATGAAATTCTGGAAGAAGAGGTCTATATTGACCAACCTGAAGGGTTTGTTATGCAAGGGAAGGAACACAAGGTATATCGGTTGAAGAAAGCCCTCTATGGGTTAAAGCAAGCTCCACGTGCTTGGAATGCACATATCGACAACTATCTTTAAGAGAATGGCATCGCCCAATGTCCATACGAGCATGCAGTCTACATAAAGAAGAATGCTCATGGCGATATGCTTATAGCATGCCTGTATGTTGATGATTTACTGTTGTAGACACCCCACCTTCGGCTACACTGTTGGTAGAGATAGCTGGTTGAACGGAGGACCATACCCCCAAATCCCAAGTCCAAACTCAGCCAAACTCACCCTTGTAAGCCCCATTCCATAGCCCAGTTCAAGCCTGAACCCAGTCAACCCAGTCCTAAACACCACCCTGAAAAATCCCCCATAAAAAAGGCCAGTCAAAAAATCCCCAAAAAGTCAAACTCACTGAGTCAACTCGCTGAGTTAACCCACTGAGTCAACCCGTCGAGTCAACCCGTCGAGTCAAAACACCGAGTCAACCCGTCGAGTCAAACCACTGAGTCGACCCGCTGAGTCAACTCACTAAGTCGACCAGCGAGTCCAACAGCAGCCCCGAGGGAGCGACCGTACTCGCTGGAAACCGAGGAGCGGCCGTACGGGCGGCCCATGACAGGCCGCCCGAAAAAAATTACGAGAGTGCCCCTCTCTGCTGCTATAAATACCCCCCTCCCCTTCTCATTTCAACAGGCCCTTCAAGTCCAGCCAGTCCGGGTGCGGTCCGAGTCCTCATCCACCCCTTAGCCCATTTTTCCACCAAGGAGAGCCAGAGTGAGGAGAGTCTAGCCCTGGTCCAGCCCAGCCTGACCACTGGTCCAAGCCTCCCAAGCCATCCAAGTCTTGATCCAGCCACTCGAAGCCAACCCTTGCGACACTTCCGTCCACTCAGCTACTCTTTTCCAGCATCATCTCATTTGCATCTAGCATAAGTGCAACATTTACTTTTCTTCCAACCCCCCTTCTTCACTGCAAGCACTTTGATTATTCAAGCACACTTGCATATGTCTTAAATTAAGCACCTGTCAGTTCGAGCGTATGCTCTGGGCTTGCCCGTTGTTGGAACCTGCCCATCAGAAACTCTTACTGTTCAGACCTGCATTCACGCTTCACCATAAAACACCTTGATCATTCAAGCACACTGCATACGTCTTACATTAAGCACCTGTCAGTTCGAGCGTACGCTCTGGGCTTGCCCGTTGTTGGAACCTGCCCATCAGAAACTCTTACTGTTCAGACCCGCATTCATGCATCATGTCATCCATGAGAATATACGAGGATTAAACTAGACTTTCAAGTATTCGATCGATTCTATGAAGTAGAGACCGTACTTCGGTACGGGCAGTGTGTGGGGTGCTTAACCTCTTCCCACCCTGTAACCGTGATCCCTTACCTTGAATCTCTGGCCGCAGATCAACAGGAGTCATTTTAGAGGAAGGAATCTTCGGATTTCCTTCTCTAACGTTTCTACAGGGTCTAGCCGACTGTAGATTCGAAGTAACTGGCTAGTGGCGACTCTGGTCTTATATAAACTCATCCAACTTAACACGATAACCAAACGAAGCCCTCGAGAACGAGGCAAGCCAGTGGCACAAACGGCGATTTCGCACTCACGCATCCTCATCTCCTTCTTTTCCGAAAGGAAAGGGGAAGGGAGAAGAACGTCATGTGGGAGCGCGGAAAAATCGGCGAGGGTCCACAGAATGGCGACTCCGCTGGGGAATGAACTAGTCCCACTAGTCGTGATCCAACTTGAAAAACAGAATCCTTCCCGTACTTGAAAGTCACTAATCCTCATACAATCTCATCTGCATAGCATTCTACCCAAAACAAACAAAAAAATAGAAGATTCCAAAACCAAAAAAAAAAAAAAAAAAAAAAACAGAAAATCCCAAAACCCAAAAAGAGTAGAGTACAGTCCTCACCATTGCGCCTCCTCGGGCTCAACGTACGCGGAGACAACTGCCCTACCGCAGCATAATCCGCACTCGGGCTCAACAAGCCATGTCCGACCACGAAGAAGAAACTCGTCTCTTTCCTGCTCTTGAGATGACTGAAGCGCAACCTCCAGCGCAACAGCCCATTGATAATACGCCAATCATACAGGAATTGGCACAAGGAGTGAGAGCAATGCAAGAAATGCTCTTGCAATTCATGCAAGCACAAGCCACCGCAGCAGCCAACAATCAAGTTGGCCCAGTTCAACAATCTCAGCAACCATGCCAGGTCCTCCCGGCCTCCAGTTCAAATCAAGCACAACCATCGGAGTCTGCCCAAGACTACCGACAACAGCCATCTCAGCCCTTCGCTATGGGGCATCCTTCTTAATATCTTCCCGCGACGACAAGGCCATCTCAGAACATCCCGGTCGCAGGGACTTCCAGTCAGCTTCCAGTCAATCTTGCAAACAACAATCTCAGTAGATCTCAGCATGTCCCCGCCGATGGGACACCTTTTCAATTCCAGCACATCCCCGCCGATGGGATTTCAATTCAATTTCCAGCAACAGGGACAGCGCTGGCGAATGCCCACAACGGGGGTCAGTGTCAAGCCCACATCAATCAGCGGACAGTGGCGAATACCCAACAAGGGGGTCACTTCCCAGCATCTCAGCCTCCTGCAAACAGGAGCACTTTTCAATTCCAGCACATCCCCGCCGATGGGATTCCAGTTAATTTCCAGCAATCTTCAATTCAACAAAATCCAGTTAATTTTCAGCAATCTTCAATTCAGCAAAATCCAGTCAATTTCCAGCAAGTTCCAGTTCAACCTTCAGTACAATCTCCAGTTCAGTTACAATCCTTTCAAGCACAAGTTCATCAGAATCCAGTTCAGTCATCAAATCAATTTCAGCAACCCGCGGTTGCTTGTCAGCAAGCCCATAGGGTCGAAGACATCGACCACTATGCCGAAGAAGAACGTGCCTTACTCCAAGAGGCACCAGTCGCTCGAACAGATCACTCAGGACTGGACGAGTTACGGGAGCAGTTCCAGATCTTGCAAAATCAGCTTCAGCGACAGCAAGAATCGACTTACCTTCGACCAAGTTCAGAGACTTGTGTCCTTTCCCAGATGCTCAAGTACCTCAAAACTTTGAGGTTCCGAAATTCAAGAGATACGATGGCAGCGGTTGTCCCACAGCACATCTCAAGGCTTTCTGTGGGGAGCTGAGTGCAATCGCAGGAAATGAAGGGGCCCTTATTCGTTTGTTCCAAAAATCTCTGAAGGGCGATGCCCTAGATTGGTACACCTCATTGGACTGCCACCGCATCGGGACATGGGAACAACTTTCCCAAGCTTTCGTCGACAGATTCGCGTACAATCTCAATATGGCACCCAGAAGAGCCGACCTCGAGGCTCTCAGGCAAAGGAGTGATGAAACACTATCAGCTTATGTGGGACGTTGGCGAGCTATGGCAGCTCGAATGCGAACGCCTATCGACGACGAAGAACAAATCTCCATGATTGTCCATTCAACATATCCGGGCATATCTGGATATCTCATTTCGCATCCATATGCGAACTTCTCGCAGCTAATCCGTGCTGGAGAGCAAGTCGAACCAGGAATCCGTGCCGGGACGATTTCCCCATGGCCTCATCAAGCCACTCCAGTCAAGAGGAACAGAGTGGAAGGAAGACCTATCGGGCACGGGAATGGAAACCGCAGTGGTTCTCCTCCCCGCCCAACAGAGGTAAACAACATCAACACCACTGCTCAAGGAAATCAACATGCTCCCATACAGGGACGGCAACAGTATCAGCAGAATCAAGTTCAGCATCAGCCTCAGCGGTATCAGCCACAACCGAATCCTCAGCCACAACCACCTCGACAACAGCAGCAATTCAGAGGAAACGGTCAATACCCATATCAAAATAGGCAAAACTACAGGGAGTCCAGGAAATTTACTCCCCTCTCTCAACCACTCAGTCAAGTCATGTCTACGCTGGTGCAGAAGCAATTATTTACTCTAATGGCACCTAGGCCCCCTCCTCATCCTCTGCCACCGAATTACCGAGAAAATGAGTATTGTGCCTACCATCAAGGACGTGGCCACGCCACTGATCGATGCTATACTTTGAAGAATGCCATACAAGACCTGATTGATGACCGCAAGATCGTCATCTCGGTCCCTGGAACTTCTCCAGCAGCTTCCACCAACATCCTTCAGAATCCTCTGCCTCAGCATCCAACGGACCCCAGTTCGTCTCGTGGCCCTGCAGTCAATAGTATAGAAGAAGGGGACCATCTCGATCGCTTCTTCTCCCCCATCCAGTCCATTCATGCTTACACTTATGGGCCGACAAGTCCTCCTCCGATCTTGCAAGGGTTAGGTCCCTTTCTTCCTTCAATCTCCGAGCCAGTAATACTCGAAGGAGCATTTCCATATGATGTGCCAGTTGTGCAAGGGGCATCTTACGGCCCCTCATGTTGGGAACCAGTCGTCCTGGAAGGAGCACAATCATACATTGAGCCCACATACGAACCTGTCATCTTGCAAGGGGCAACTCCAGAACAATCCAATCCGCAATGGAAGGATTATACTCATCAACAGCAAGAGCCCGTTGTCTTGGAAGGAGCTCCTCCAATTGAGCCAGTCGTATTGCAAGGGGCAAACCCCGGAGGCGTGACAATCACACTACGGCAGCTGGGACGAACAGAGAAACCTCCTGCCATATCAAGAGGACCAGTATTCATTCCATGGGAGCCTCCTGCTCCAGGAACAATCAAGCCAGGACCACGACCTTATGTGATCTATGAAGACAAGCCTCGATATTACCACTTCAGCACAGGCAACAATGTAGTTCTCAAGGCAAAAGCTCCATACGAGGAAGATCTGGTACCCACACCAGCACCGTTGCAAGAATCGGTGGTCCTAGAAGGCAAAAGGGAGGAAAACTACAAAGAGGTTCCATGGCACTATCCAGAATGTGCGGAAGTGGGGAACATGAATCCCAATGGGCGTTGCATCCGAAGAGATAATCAGAACAGAGGAGATCCCAAAGGCGCCCTTTCAGGCCTCGACAACAAAAATGAAGCCGCATACGATGTGGCGAATCAGCTCAAGTCAATCCCTGCACAAATCTCAGTATGGGAGTTACTCTGTACATCTCGCATACACCGAGAAATGTTTGCCAAGACCTTGAACGATGCTCACGTCTCCTCTGATACGGCACCAGAAATGATAGCTTTGATGATTGGACAACTCCTGGCTCCGCGCGCCATCACCTTCATAGATAATGAGTTGCCACCAGAATGGCGTGATCATGGGCGATCCCTCAACATAGCCTTACGATACAAAGACCTCTGTGTTCCGCTGGTCCTTATCGATAATGGCTCAAGCTTAAATGTCTGCCCACTCAAGACTGCAGAATGTCTGGGAATCAGTCCTTCTTCATTCCGACCCAGCACCATATGCGTCAGAGCATTCGACAACACCCGCCGATCAGTGGAAGGGGAAGTCGACATAAAGGTACAGATAGGTCCGGAAGTCTCCACCATCACATTCCAAATCCTGGATATATCAGCCTCTTTCAACATGCTGCTTGGACGACCTTGGCTGCACAAGGTTGGAGCTGTGCCATCAACCCTGCATCAACGGGTGAAGTACATCTGTGGAAATCAAGTGATCTCTATCCATGCAGAGAAGGAGCTCATCATTCCCTCCAATGCTGCTACCACTGAACCAGACATCCCGGTCATTGATATCCAGCACTCTGAAGAAGACATCCCGTTTCGCAGTTTCAAATTCGAGACTGTGAACTCTATCGCTAATCCAGAACCAATAAGGGTGGACCGTGTCTTTTCACCGGCAGAGTGTCTGAGCCTCAAATACCGAATGAAGAATCACTTCAAGTCCAGAAAGGTACCACTGATATATAACCAACGCAAATGGGGACTCGGATACAAGGCAACCTTCATGGACAAAAGAATGAAGAAATTTCGGTGCTCACCCATCCAGTTCGTCAAGCCAGGAGAACCTTGCAAAGATCCAGGAGGGAATCAACCGACTGCACTACACAAAGGCCTCCCGATGAGCCTAGTTTGGGCCACGTGGCCCCCCATTCGATGGGATCAGATTCTTGAACCATCTAAGCCTCCAGAAGAAGAAGAAAATGATGAAGACGAAGAGGGAAGACAAATACAGCAGCTTCAGGACCAGGTTACTCTGACACCTGCTCCCAACCAGGGGCACAACTCGCCCATTTCTCTCAACCAGGGGCACAACCTGCCCACTTCAATCAACCAGGGGCACAACTTGCCCACTTCAATCAGCAAGGGGCACAACTTGCCCATCTCAGCACCAATTAGCAAGGGGCACGACTTGCCCATCTCTGCAAAGTCAACTTCATCAATCATTAGCCAGGGGCAGAAGCAGCCCATCCATTGGACCAAGAAAGGGAAGTGGCCAGCCCTAGATTGGTCTGATGTCCAGATTCCAAACTTGTGTCTAGCTGTGGAACTAAATGAATTGCAATGCGAGGTAAGTGACCCGGGAGGGACTGAGTACGACTCAGATCTCGAACCCGACCAGCGAGAAGTCATGGTCATTGGGTCAGACCATGATTCTTCGCCCAAATCATCAACCCCACCTCTTCAGGGGAGGAAGTGTGGGGTCCTGAATGGTCATCTGTTCCCCTAACTTTTGAATCAGCCAAAGAGCCATTTGAGGGCTCTGGCTTCCAAAAAAAAACGTCTGTTTAAGCAGCGACCGGAACTTTAGAACAAGTTGGGCTCAATTATGGTCTGCAATGCCCGCTTGTTCAAAGTCCCATGAATTTCAAAAAGCCAAAAAAATAAAAAACTTTCAAAAACCAAAAACATCTAGCATTTCAATTTCAGAAAAATCTCAAAAACCAAAAAATATTTCTTTTCCTGCATTCAATAGTGTGCCAAGTTCGTCTAAAGAGTCGCATGAGTTCGAAGTCGAATCATATGATTTCGACATCGAATTAGACTTCGAGCTCATGGGTCTAGACGAAGCTCGGGATGAGGAAGATGATGATCCGGCTCCTGAACTAGAGGATCTCCTCAAAAAGTTCGAATCTAAAGCCAATGTTGTAGCCGATGATTTCGAGATAGTAAACTTGGGGACACCTGAGATCCCTAGGGAAGATGATGATCCGGCAATGGAAAATCGTTGCCACCTGAGATGAAACAGAAAATGATAGAGTTCCTAGCTCCAAGATTGTCCAACTTCGCGTTCTCATATGAAGACATGCCGGGGCTCGATGAAGAGCTCGTTGTACACCATCTGCCAACCAAGGCAGATATGAAGCCAGTGAAGCAGAAACTCCGAAGAATGAAGCCAGAATGGGCTCTGAAAGTCCGAGATGAAGTCATCAAGTAATACAATGCGGGATTCTTGGTAGTCTCCAACTACCCTGAATGGCTCGCCAACATCGTGCCAGTACCAAAGAAGGACGACAAGGTTCGAATGTGCATCGACTTCCGAGATCTCAACAAAGCCAGTCCAAAAGATGACTTCCCTTTGCCACATATCGACACTCTGGTCGACAACACTGCTGGATACAAGATCTTCTCATTCATGGACGGGTTCTCAGGTTACAATCAGATTAAGATGGCCGTCGAAGATCGTGAGAAGATAGCATTTATCACTCCCTGGGGAACCTTCTGTTACAGGGTGATGCCGTTCGGTCTGAAGAACGCAGGAGCAACATATCAGCGAGCAATGACAGCACTATTCCACGACATGATGAACAAGGAGCTCGAAGTATATGTGGACGACATGATCGTCAAATCTTGCACAATTGAAGGACACTTTGAAGATCTGAAGAAGTTATTCAACAGATTAGAAAAGTACAAGCTCTGTCTCAACCCTCAGAAATGTGTCTTCGGTGCAATGGGAGGTAAGCTCCTCGGCTTTATGGTGAGCGAGGATGGCATCAGGGTCGACGAGACCAAAACCAGAGCAATCATCGAGATGCCCCCTCCTAGAACAGAGAAAGAAATTCGTGGCTTCCTCGGCAGAATTCAATACATCAGTCGCTTCATCGCACAGCTCACACCTATTTGTGAACCCATTTTCAAGCTCCTCCGGAAGAATGTTCCAAAAGAATGGAATGATGATTGCCAAGTTGCCTTCGATCGCATCAAGAGATATCTCATGAATCCTCCAGTCCTAGTGCCGCCCGCCCCCGGACGACCCTTATTGTTATACATCTCGGTAGCAGCAGGAGCCATTGGCTGTGTCCTCGGCCAGCACGACGAGACCGGGAAGAAGGAACAAGCAATATACTATTTGAGTCGAAAGTTCACCGATTATGAGACCAGGTATTCCCCGATCGAGAAGACTTACCTCGCCCTAGTCTGGGCAACTCAGCGACTCCGTCAATACATGATTGCATTCCCTATTCTCCTCCTCGCTCACATGGATCCGCTCAAGTACCTGTTCGAGAAACCGGCACTCACTGGGAGAATAGCTAAATGGCAGCTACTCTTGTCTGAGTTCGACATCACCTATGTCACTCAGAAGGCAATCAAGGGACAGGCCCTCGCCGATCATCTGGCCGCCCACTCCCTCCTGGACTATCAGCCACTCAAGACGTTCTTTCCTAATGAAGATCTCTTGCTCATTGAAGAGGATGAAAAGAAGAAGAAAGATGAATGGACATTATTCTTCGACGGCGCAGCAAATTCTAAAGGGAGTGGTATTGGAGTAATCCTCTACTCTCCAGATGATGTCCCTATTCCTATCTCGAGGCGCATCGCATTCGAGTGCACCAACAACATGGCAGAGTATGAAGCATGCATCGCTGGCTTAAGGGAAGCCATAATCTTAGGCGTAAAAAAGCTACGAGTGTTTGGAGACTCACAGCTTATCATCAATCAGACCAATGGCGAATGGAAGACTAAAGACGAGAAGTTGATACCATATCATGTGTATCTTGACAATCTGATCGAAGAATTCAAGGAAATCACCTTCTCATACATGCCCAGAACCAAGAACCAGTTTGCAGATGCTCTCGCCACGCTCGCATCAATGCTCGAGATCCCAAAAGGAGCTTCAGAATGGGAGCTCACAGTCGAAATTCAAGAAGAACCTGCTTTTTGCCTACAAATAGAAGAAGCCGAAGCTGTCCCTGACAAACCCTGGTATGCCGACATCAAGCAATATCTTGAAACCCAGGAGTATCCAGAGTCAGCAATAGCAACAGATCGCCGAACCATCCAACGTTTGGCCGGCCAGTTCACCATCAGTGGCGAAGTTCTCTACAAGCGATCCTATAATCACATCCTCCTCCGATGCATCGATGAAACAGAAGCTGCAAAGATCATGAAAGAAATACACGAAGGAATCTGTGGCCCTCACATGAATGGGCATATGATGGCAAAGAAGATTCTACGACTCGGCTACTATTGGCTCACCATGGAGACAGACTGTTGCCAGCACGTCAGAAAATGCTTCAAGTGTCAGGAGCATGCGAATCAAATCCATGCCCCATCATCAGAGTTATACAACCTGACCACCCCCTGGCCCTTCTCCATGTGGGGGCTCGACATCATCGGCAAGATCAGTCCCAAAGCATCAAATGGTCATGAGTACATACTTGTGGCAGTCGACTACTTCACCAAGTGGGTAGAGGCAGCTTCCTACACCACGATTGCAGCAGCTCAGGTGATCAAATTCATGAAGAACAACATCATATGCCGGTATGGACTCCCTAATGCTATCATCACAGATAATGGGACCCCGTTTGTCAACAAGAAGATGGATGACTTCCTCAGAAAATTCAAGATCCAACGTCATCGATCAAGCCCCTACCGTCCCCAGATGAATGGTGGGGTAGAAGCCGCAAACAAGACAATCGTCAGGATACTTGAAAAGATGGTCGTGACCTATCGAGATTGGTCAGATATGCTCCCATATGCACTTTGGGCCTATCGAACGTCTGTACGGTCTGCTACGGGCGTTACTCCTTTCGAGCTTACTTATGGAATGGAAGCAGTTCTACCAGTCGAGGTGGAAATACCATCACTACGGGTATTACTAGAAAGCGGAATTGAAGAAGGAGAATGGCAACGGGCCAGATTCGATCAGTTGCAGCTAGCAGATGAGAAGCGCATGCGTGCGCTAAGTCATTCACAGTGTTATCAGAAAAGGATTGCTCGGGCTTACAACAAGAGAGTCCGAAAAAAGAGCTTCAAGGTAGGCGACATGGTAATGAAGAAGATTCTACCGTCGCACCTTCCAGATCCTAGAGGAAAGTTCAAACCCTCGTGGGACGGGCCGCTGATCATCAGAGAAGTACTTCCCGGAGGCGCCCTCAGACTCACCAGCATGAGAGGGGTGGATCTTCCTGAGCCAACCAACGCCGACAACGTGAAGATCTTTCACGGGTAAGCCATTCTGACCTTATCTAGAGTTACTTTAATAGAGCTGAAGTCAAGAGGTCAAAGCTGAGACCTCTGAGAAATCATTTCCGTCCACCAACAAGTGTTTCAAACAAGGGGATTCAAAAAGAGAAACATACAAAAAAAAGGGGGGATTCAAAAGGAAAAGAAAAAAAAAAGGGGAGAGAAAAAGAATATAAAAAAAAAGAGAAAAAAAGAGAAAGAAAAAGGGAAGCCAAAGAAAGGCACTCAAGAAAAAAAAAAATCAATCCAAGAAACACAGTCATCCATCCATTTATCTCAGAGGGGTCTTTAGCAAAGACCAACAGCTCTATTATCGTAACTCAGGATAAGGGCTGAAAGACTGCCATCGGCCGGCAACGACGGATTCCCGACCTCTAGCCGCCGCAGTTATCCAAGGATGCAGGAAAAGAAAAAGAAAAAAAAAAGAAAAAGAAAATGTGTGCCTAAACAAAGAGGGCGGAGTGAAAACCCGAAAGGGCGCTCCGAGTAAAAACAGTGGGCATACAGCGGACTTGGTGAAAACCTGAAAGGGCGCCAAGGGTAAAAACAGCATAGCTGCCAAGGGGCAGGCGAGACCAAATACCCGGGACGTGGTGAAAACCCGAAAGGGCGTCACGGGCAAAAATGACGGGAAAAAGCCGGCTGTGGTGAAAACTCGAAAGAGCACTGCAAGAAAAAATGGCTCAAATGAAAAAAAGAAAAAATAAAAGTGCAGGTACCAAGAAATCAGACAATCCAGATCGGTTCAAGCAGTGAAAGTGCAAGAACAAGAGGAAGTACAGTCAGGAGTGAAGAACTTTACAAACTCTGACAATCTCAGGAAGCAAGAGTTTCCATTGCCTACATCTCTAGGGAACCAAAGGATCAAGCAAGTCAAATCTCGAGACATCGGTCAAATCATTGACCGAGCCCCAGTTCTGATTCCTATATCCTGACACAAAGTCCAGAAACACTCACAAGACAACTCATGGCACAGTAGATTTTCAAACAGTTTTCTCTTTTTTAATTAGATGCATCATATTTCTTTTACACATATCATACCATCTTTTTCAAAAAATACAAAAAATCTTTCATCATCATCAATCATATATGCAAAAAAGAATGTGCAGGTGGCCAACACAATCAATCTCTACCCTCCTCCTCGGCCACATCAGGTGAGTCCTCTGACTCATAAAAAGATAGTCGCGCTCTCAACCTGCTCACCTCCATACGCAGGTAATGCGCCTCATCGCGCTCAAGGGTACGGATCGCTGTCTCCTCATCAGTCAACCTCTGATCGGCAACCAATCTCCTCGACATCATCTCACAATGATACCGAAGTGCAGAGATCTCAGACAGCAGATGGCCATGAGTGGCCAAAAGGAAGCAAGGATCAATGAATGGGCGCTCCTCAAAAGGTTCATATGAACCAGATGAAGAGCCAGCATCTCCAAGGATATCCTGCTCATCCTCATCAGCAGTCTGGTGCCAGCAAGGGATACGTCGATACAAAGACTGCTCAGCAACTCAGTACTGATACGGAGCGGTCGCCATCGGAAAAGTCCGCAGCTCAAATCCCAACAAATCAGCTGTCAAATAACTCGCCCAGGAACAATCAATCCGGGTCCTGAAGTCAGAGGACCTAGATGGAAGCGCTCGACGCCCGATACCCTTGAAAGCAAAAAGAGGAACATCCTGCTCGTATCCAAACTGCCGCAGAAACCGGATAGGGTGATAAGAGAAGTAAGATCGAAAGCCTACCAACATCAGAGGAAGGCGGTGTGCATCACAAAGCACTGGAGGAAGTGAAAGCCAAGATGACTCCCAACGAACGTTCCAGTCACGAAGTTCAGCGAACATCCTGCGATACAAGGGCTCGCTCATCCTAGCTGTATGAGGAAGAAACTCCATGATGTGTCGCATAAGGTCTGGGCAACGAGTGTCAGGAAGAGGTACAGGAACAGTCAAAGAAAGACGCTCCCATAGCCAGACCTGATCACAAAAAGGAAAAGAAGTTCAGCTAAAGCAAAGCAATCCCCAACAAAGCAAGAAGGAAAAAAGGTGTAGAAAGGATACCTGTAGAAAGGCAGAACAGCCGTGAAGGACACGAGTGCGGCCCAGGGCGCAGTCGGTCAGCCCATTAAACAGCTCGGCCAAGATAAGAGAAATGATCCCCTGCCGTCGGATAGCTCGGCTCATCACCTCAAAAAGCAGAGGAGTCTGGGACTTGCGCCATCCCGAGAACAGCACCTCAGCAATCAAGCAAAACATCAGTGCGTTCCGAGCAAAGGTAGAACTAGCCGTACTCTGAGGACCCGAAAAAAGATCATACAGCAGGTCCAAAGAGAACACTACAACATCTTGGCCACCAGCTGCAGGCCGAACAAGATAAGGGATCCCGAACCAGTTCTGCGGTGTAGCAGTCTTCGGCGACGTCTTTGGCGAAAAATATTGAGCATAATCCCAGGGTAGGCCTGTCAAGCAAGCAAGCTCCTCCAAAGAAGGTCCCATCTCCATATCGTTGAACGGGAACAAGTTCAACGAAGGGACCCAGTCAATCAAGGCAGCTCCGAGCATCCTCCAATCAATATCAACTCTGGCCATATGGATCAGACCACCGAAGCCATAAGACTCCAAATCTCGAATCTCATAAACTGACAAGCTGTCAAGCCAAGCAAGCAGTCGTGACGAGCAGGAAGAACGAGGAAGCAGCTGACAAGTCCTCACTGGTACCCCCTCCAGCACAAAAGGCCCAGAAATCGAAGACAGCTCATCAAGGATCGGAAGGTCAACGGGCGAAGGAGAAGGAAAAGCTGGAACTCCTGCAGACTCGACAGCCCCTGACCTACCCTCAGTGATGGCTATGCCGGATATAGTCGCATCGCTGTCTGAAACTGTCATAATCTCAGCCGCATGAGAAGACTCGCCCACCTCATGAACAGAGTGCGCAAAGGACCGATGACCAGGGGAAGGACAATGCTCTCCATCAAAAGGACTATCAGTGAAGATCACACCGCACATCGTGACATCCTGGCTAATCTGACCGTCAAAGAATACATCTGAACCATCAAAAAGGGTCTGGGCAGCCCCGATCGAAGAATCAACGGTCAGATCTGGACCCGCGGCCCCCTCCAACAGGAAATCATGAATCCAATCATCATCCTGGCCGATCAAAAGGATCATCGAGGCATCCACACCGTCCATCATCAGGGGGACATCATTAATAATCACATCAAGTCCACCCAAAGAAGTATACCGCATATCCTGGCCCTCATCCAGAGCATCCAAACCGTCAAAGGTACCATCTGAACCATCCATCCCATCCAAGCATGAGATCAGCCCATTTATGTCCATCATGGTCCCATCACCACCATCCATCATATCATCCATGGGGCCCACATCCAAGGGATGTATAGCCTCACCTATGTCCCATCCCATCATCCTATCTATACCATCCATTCCTCCCATAATGAGGGGCCCATTCAAATCTGAAAATCCAGCCATCCCACCATTAATGGAGCCATTCAAGGCTCCACCAACCACCATCTCTAACCCCTCATCAATGCTTCCATTCAATGCCCCACCTCCACCACCCATTAAAGGCATCTCCCCATTATCAAAGCTCAATTGACAATCTGAAGCGTGGGACCCACCTTGGACAGCCCCTAAATCACCACCATCCATGGCCCAAGAAAGGACAAAGCAAGATGAGGACAAGATGATGATGAAAGAGGAGACAAAGAGAAGATTCATTGTTGGAATCGAACCTGAACGTACACAGCAGGTAGGGACAGCAGCAACAGGGACCAGGGAATGTCCGAGCACGAGCCAGCCCAGGCCGCTCAAGAGACGAGCTCTGGGCGGCCTGCCCTGGGCCGCCCGTACGGACGCGGTTCCCCTCTCTCCCGGGATTGGCTCCAGGATTCTTGGTAGGTGAGGCTGACAGTCCACGTCAGCAGATGGCGCTCCATGGGCCGCCCAAAGCTCCGGTCCACTCCAGATTTCAACTGAAGTTGATCAAGATCATACAAAAGGTGCCCCACCGGTCCAATCATGAAGCAATGCGGCCAGAACAGGGCTGATCAAGCCAAAGAGAAGGAAAGGTGATCAAGTGGGGGCCACAAGCAATCCAAGCCGTTCAAAGACCAGATCATCATAATCTAAACCATTGAAGGACCTACATGAGCCACCAAACAGCAAGATCAAAGGGTTGATCATCAAAAGAAGGGCCAGAATCTAAGATCTAACCATCAAGTGGGCCCACAAAGCCAAATCAAGCGATCTGAAGCATTCAAGCCATCATCCACACCATAAGAAGCCTTCTTAGTCTCACAAATCATCAAAAGAGGTGCCCCAAAGTAAAGCTAAGGTCTCAAGTGGGCCCACAGGGTCGAATCCATCAATCTGAACCATGCAAGGGCTAGATCACCAGGATCCAAACTATTGGAAAACCCGTACAAGTCATGGAGCAGCAAGATCAAAGGTTTGATCATCAAAAGAAGGGCCAGAATCCAAGATCTAATCATCAAGTGGGCCCACAAAGCCAAATCAAGCAATCTGAACCGTTCAAGCCATCATCCATGCAGTTAAGAAGCCTCATCTTCCACAAATCATTAAGGAACAAGTCAAAGGTCAAAGCTTCCAGACATCATCAAAGAATCTTGAGACAAATCAAAGATTATATATTCATTCAAAAGAGCTTGATACAAAAGAAGATAAAAGCAAAAATACAAGGCCATACAAAGCAGAGCACCCGAGCAGGCTACAAGTCGCCAACATAATCGTCATCGTCCCTCCTCGTGTCTCGCTCCCGACGATAAAGATCCATCAAAGGAGCAGTCACCGAACCTCCAGCATACCTGCGATGGCCACCTGGAACATAAAGCGAAGGAAGCAGAGGCCCCTGGCCGAACAGCAGATACCACTCATCATAATCACGATCCGGGATCGTGAAGCGAAATTCGGGCTGGCCCACGAGAGCCTCAACTCTTTCATCAACCGGCATCCGAGCAGCTGGAGGAGGTGCAGAACAAGGGACCCGAGCCACCCCAGTAACTTGCCGAAGCAATCTCTCCCCCAAATACCACTGAAAAGATTCAGCGTCGGAAAGCATGATACGAAGACATGAAGCATCGTATGCCTCCACACGCTGGGGGGGGGGGGTGTAATAGAGAGGGAAACTGGCATATGGCATCCGAGCGAGCTGCAGCAGATGAGGTTACCACGATCAGTTACAATACAGCACGAGGGGTAGGGAAAGCAGGATACTTACGTCCTCGACAGTCAGCCCGTCTATGTCAGCACGCCAATTGTCTCCAGGAACTCGGGAGTTCCGCTGACGGTTTTGTCGGTGCCAGTACATGTGACGATACTGAGAGGGCTCAACATCAGCCCTCATCCTCGGCGCGAGATGGGGAAAATGGTCATAAAAGCAAGTCTGGACAAAAGCACATCTAATGATCAGAGAGGGAAAGAAGGCGAAAGCCCTTCAAGGAAGGGGAAAGAGGAAATACCTCAACAACAGGCCAGAAACCTGTGAAGGACCGGCTATGCCGACAGGTCTTGTCCAGACCTTGAAAAATACGGGTCAAGATAGCCCCATTCCAGTTATGGGGGTGATGAAGATCCTCGACTAAACGAAGAAATTTAGGATCAACTCTCTCATTCGCATGGCAGAAAAGAAAGGATCCAAAAGCATAGGTTCCTGGCCCGCGCTTTGTGGAGGGCCTCTCGCTCAGTGGTGGGAATGACGGAGGCAAAACTGTTGTAGAACCATCGCATCTTCACTTGATGGCCTTGGAATTCACCCTCAGGAGGGACGTCACCGACAAGCCGTAGCCAATCAGTAGAAGAGAGGGGAGCTAGAGAGCTAACTTGAGGGACAATTGCCCCATGAAACGGGAAACCTATCTGCATGTAAATATCTAAAGGGGTTATTCCCCACTCCCCACAAGGGAGCTGAAAGGTATGGGTCTCATCCCGCCACCTCTCACAAAGGGCCGCAAGCATCATGCGGTTAGCGTCGTTATTATGGAAGCGTAAGGTGAGGAGGCCAGCAAAAGGAGTACCATCTAGTACTCGCTCAAGCAAGGGCTGTGGCTCCTTCATCCAATTGTCCCAGCGATCCCTGGTACCCTCGACCCTTGATAGCAGGAAGAGGTTGATGCTCCATAGCTAGGGAACACATGTGGTCCCCTCGGCGGACAATGAAAGCAGGATCATCCTCGTCAACCACTCGGTGACCTCTGGTGCCATCCGCCATTGAATCCTACAAGCTTGGCAAGATAAGTCCCTATCCCTTACCCATTAAAATCCAAATTATCATCCAGAAGACCCATGGAATTGGACTCATATCCAAATGCAAATCTAAAGTCCAACTCCATGCGTCACTTAGGATGTGTGTTGAGCCCATTGGAAAAAGTAAGGCCCACCTTAAAGAAGGTTGCATGGCATGCCTTAGGCGAGAAAAGTCTATCATCCAAGAACACATTTTGGACAACACATGCACTCAAGTGCCATGAGA
The DNA here is from genome assembly GCA_003013855.2 of Liriodendron chinense. NCBI lineage: Eukaryota > Viridiplantae > Streptophyta > Magnoliopsida > Magnoliales > Magnoliaceae > Liriodendron > Liriodendron chinense. Next base: position 11,164,003 of record ML058461.1, on the reverse strand, counting down.
TCAACAAAGGATGAGAATCCTACTTCACATGAGAAGTTCCTCTTCAAAGTCCACATGTGGCCAAGGATGGACCCACTTTTATGCCAAGGTCATGATTCTCACTTAGGATGTCTCCATCTTTTTACACATATGCATGGACAAGTGGGGGATAGAAAGGAAACGGGCCCCCAAGAGCAACCCAAATGCCTCATCTCAATGGATTGGAGAGAGCACATAGCCCACTTTGGAGAATATGAGAACCCATTCATGGGTTAACCATGGGCAACCTTATGTGCCTCATCTTGATGAAAGTTTTGACCATGAGAATACAACAAGGAGGTCTACCCACAAACATATGAACCAAAGAAGCTAAGGGTAGAAAGTTGATGCACATAGCCCACATGAAGAATCAAAGTTGAAAATGGCCATGAAAAGGCAAGTTTGGGCAACTTATGTGCACCAACTTGTTCACCAAAAAGGGAGACCATTTGAGCACAAAAGAGCATGGCTTGATGAGTCACCCAACCATCATGAAAATGGATAAGAATGGTACACATAGCCCACTTGAAGATCAAAATCCAAAATGTCCCAAGGCATGGGACAAAAATGGGTAACTTATGGGTATCATTCTTTCCCACAAATGGAAAGAAAAATCACTCATACTTGAGAATGATGGTGGATGACCCACCAAGTCCCCAAAGAAAAGATCAAGGAGCCATGGTTGTATGGATAGCTCACTTGAGAATCATCCATTTGAGGTTGATAACATCTAAGGGAAACTCTTGAGAACCACATTCCTACCACAAGGAAAACCATTTGAACTTAGTGAGATTGTGGGAACAACTCACTCATGAGACTTGTAGATGGTCAAGTAACTCAAGTCCTCCATCCATCAAGAGAGAAAGCATGAAAAGAAAAACCCCACATGAACAAAGTGTAGTGGGGCACACATGGTTCAAAGAAGTACCCAAGTTTCAATGAAGGCCCAAAAGCCCATCCACATGAAAAACTTCAAGGAGCCCACTACACTTTGTACAAGGATGTACATCATAATCAAGAAATAGTGGAAGACTTGGGCTACTTGTCCATATAGGCCCAACTAGGAAAACTAGCCCATTTGAGATCCCAATGTAAAAGAGGCTAGTCACCTTGGTCCATACACATGTAAAGAAAGATGGGGTCACCCAAAGTGAACCCCATGAGCCCAAAACTTGAGATGGGCCCTACCATGCCCATGGGCCCAAGTCTTTGAAAGAAGATGAAAAAGAAAGGAGAGTTCCAAGGGAAATGACAAGAGAAAGAAAGTAAGAGGGAGCCCAAAATGAAGCATTGGGCCCATCAAATACACCAAGGGCCATGACTTCAATTTGAGCCGATTTGATACACATGAAAAGAGGCCCAACTCCCATGAAAAAGATAGAGTATTTTGCCATGCACACTTGATGACATGGCAAAATCACTCTTTACATGCACATGAAGGGAGTGTGAAAAAAAATGAAGTGGAGAGCTTGCAATGTCCTTCTCCATGCACCACCTTTGAAAGAGTCTTGAGATCTAGAAAATGGCCAAAACACTTGGGCCCACCTTCACTTCTTTTGAAATATCTACATGAAGAAAAGAAAGGAACCATGAGAAACAATGAAGAAGGAAAAAGACAAGAAAGAAAAAGGAAGTGGTCCATACCTTTACCACTCACCAAAGAAGGACCACCTTGCTGTCCCAAGAATTCTCTAAGGCCCACCACTTGAAAAGAGCAAAGGACCACCAAGGAAGAGAGAGAAAACTTTGAAGAAAGAGGGAGTATGAGAGAAAGAAGAAAGAGATTGCACGTTTGAGGGGGGGAGGGTACCCCATGTTATATAGAAAAGGGGAGGGCACCCTTTTACCCAGCCCCCTGAAGAGACCAGGAGGTAGAGACCGTCGGGGCGGCCCATGGGAGGCCGTCCTAATCCCTACCTACTTGAAACGACCTCTCTTCCCCTCTCCTTGGGAAGAACTCCTCCTTGGGAAGGGTGGTTGCAAGTGAATCTTGTACCTCCATGTAAGAATGAAGTGATGGAAGAGAATGGTGAGAAAAAAAGAGGAAATCTCACCAAAATCTCATCTCATGAGAAATTGGGTGGATGATGTGGAAAAATTCCATGGGATTTTCAAGAAAAAGAAAGAAAAAGATTGACTTGGTCAAACAATGATCTCAACCATCCAAAAGCTATGACCTGATGATCCGAACCATTCCAAAGAGAATTCCCGTAGTCTCCAATCTAGATTGCTGCTCTTTTGTACATAGTTTTGGGTCCGAAGACCTTAAACTACGTCGGGATCAAGATCCCGAGGGACCTTTTAATAAAAACCGGCATTAGCCTGGATTGAATCAAGATCCGCTGACACCGGACATTTTCCCAAAAATATATATATATATATATATATATATATATGTATATATACTACCAGCCCCTCTTTTAAAATTCAGTGGTCCGAAGACCTTAAACTACGTCGGGATCAAAATCCCAAGGAATTTTCAATAAAAGCCGACATCGGTTTGGATCGAATCAAGACCTAACGATCTTGGACATTTTCAGAAAAACAAAAAAATATATCTGCCTCTTTTAAAGTTTTTGGTCCGAAGACCTTAAACTACGTCGGGATCGACATCCCGAGAGATTTTCAATAAAAACCGGCATCAGTCTGGATTGTCCATCCGCTGACACCGGACATTTTTTCAAAAATAAAAAAACATGTTTGCCCCTCTTTTGTACAGTTTCATGGTCCGAAGACCTTAAACTACACTGGGATTAATTTCTCGGGGGACCTTTCTCGCTTTCAACTAAAAACCGGCATCGGCCTCGACCGTTGGGATCATGGTTCGATAACCCGGATCATTTCAAAAATACCAAAAATATTTTAAAGCTTTCCATAAAAACCAGTATCAATCTTGATCACCCGAGTTGAAATCTGGAACCTTTTCAAAACAAAAAAATAAATATATATAGATACAATATAAAACAAAAAAAATTTCACCACTAGTTTCAAACGCACCAATTTATCCCCAGCGGTCCGAAGACCTAAAACTACACTGGGATTAACTTCTCGGGGGTTTTCTTTCCTAACCTGTTCCGGACATGGCTGACACTTGATCGTACGGGTGTCTGGAATCTTTTAAACAGGTAAGGGCTGAGGCGGGCAGAACTCCGCAATCCTGTTCGTGTTGAACGCACCGTGATAGACAACCTTGATTTGGAAGTCGCTGTTGAAGCTGACGGATGTTCCCTGTTCCTAAAACTCATGAAGGGGATTAAGGCTGTTGGGAGGTGGAGCGCACTCTCACGGAATTGTGAGCAACGTAAGGCCCCAAACTGGATTGACTAAGGGAAATGTGAGGATGTGGCTCATCTTGTGGCCGAAGGAGTCCGTCAGACGATACGTGGTCTATGTGCATTGCACATGAGGAACAGGCAACTTTGTGGGTGTGTTGACTGAAAACCCTCAAAATCTCCTCATCCGAAGATGTAAAACTACGGCACTTAACTGTGTGAGACTCGTCTTACTCGCTGACGTAAAATGGATCGGGTGCCTTACCAGCAGTAGAAGCTGGAAGTGGATGAAAATTTCATACTTTTCCCTGCATTTCAGAAAAATCACAAAATATAAAAACATTGCAAAATCACCTCTTCAAAAATCACAAAAATATTTCCCTTGCTTTCAATCAAAAAATTTGCAAAAATCACAAAAATATTTCCCTTGCTTTCAATCAAAATATTGTCAAAAATCACAAAAATATTTCCTTTACTTTCAATCAAAATATTGTCAAAAATCGCAAAAATATTTCCCTTGCTTTCAATCAAAATATTGTCAAAAATCACAAAAATATTTCTCTTGCTTTCATCAGAAAATATTTCAAAAATCACAAAAAATATTTCCTGTATTTTCAATAACCGATCTCTATCCTGACCACTCAGTTGAAGACTCGGACCACATATTTACAAAAATCACAAAAATTAGCCCCAGCACTACACTTCAGGAGTCTTGAACTCCACTCTCTTCACAATTTGGGATGACGGATCCAATCGTCCGCAAATTGGAATCTTGACCAAAACGGGCGACCAAACACCATCTCAATCACATGTATGCCCAGAAGAACCTCTTGAAGTCGGATAACATCCTCGTACATTCTCATTCGCAAAGAAACAACATCTTGGGACGATGGACCTGATCGATCACGGGTCGGGATCTTGACCAACCCGCTGACCAAACCTCCATATCAAAAAGAAAAATCCCCAGGGAGAACAACCCTGCAAGCAATAAGCTCAAAGTTCTCTGCACCCACAGCAAAAGCAAAATCGTCGAACGAAAAGAGAATGAGCCATCATGCATCTCCATGCATCAGCATCCATTGCATCAATCATCATGTTTACCTGCTTTCAAAATAAAAGCCGGTTAGCCAAAGACCCCACAGGCATCCCTAGTGGAGGCACGTGCAACCAGATTTCCATTTCAAAAAGACAAAAAAATATTACTTTTTGCAAATAAAAACCCCACTGAGTATCACTCCCTAGAGTGGGTGTCTTTTCAAAAATCCAAAAATATTTTCCCAGTAAAGCGTTCTGCCCCCAAAACACCAGGAGATCTTCCATATCTCTGGGTAGGAGCCGACGCAAAAATTAAATAAGATCCGATGTCTCGCGGTTTCCCCGGAGACCACGGATCCAATGCACTCAAAGTACGGTCGAACTGAACTCCAGTGTCAGTACGGTCGTACCACATGCCAAGATACAAAAGATGAAAAGCCAAAAGGTTCGGTCACAGAAACCATTTGAACAGGTGGAAACGATGAATTGTAACCCAAGTATCAAAATCAGCAGATTGGGTGGAAAGAGTTCACCCGCACATACCTAGGCGTGGATGCCTGAAGTACCTTGACTGAGTCCAAGTCGGCGTAGTAGAATCCCGTAAGACTATCTGACGCAGGGCGTCTAACCACTTTGACAGTCAAGTGAAACAAGTACTCTTGGAGTGATCTGGGAAAACATCAAACATCACACAATCAGTCTCAGGGTCAGCATCCTCGTAAGACTGTCGACGCAGAGGCTCTGCTGTATCTTTCCGATGTTAGTACCGATCGGGAATGGAAGGGTTGCGATTGGGTACCCAGGTTGCAGCGCATGCAGGGACAATCGCAACGCTTTCTCCAAACTCTCGTGGTATGTGCGAGTTATCAATTTCCAGACAATCAACTGACTCAGATACAAAGGATAACAAAGATTCCAGACCACAATCAAGGAAAGAATGAATTGCAAACTAAGCATCGAAACCAGCAGATCGGGTGGAAAGAGCCCACCCGCACATACCTAGACGTGGATGCCTGAAGTACCTTGACTGAATCCAAGTCGGCGTAGTAGAATCCCGTAAGACTATCTGACGCAGGGCGTCTAACCACTTTGACAGTCAAGCGAAACAAGTACTCCTGGAGTGATCTGGGAAAACATCAAACATCACACAATCAGTCTCAGGGTCAGCATCCTCGTAAGACTGTCGACGCAGAGGCTCTGCTGTACCTTTCCGATGTTAGTACCGATCGGGAATGGAAGGGTTGCGATTGGGTACCCAAGTTGCAGCAAACTGCAGGGACAATCGCAACGTTTTCTCCAAACTTCCGCGGTATGTGCGAGTGATCGATTTCCAGACGATCAACTGGCATAGATGCAAAGGCAAGCAAAGATTTCAGAACATGATCTATGAATGACCGGGTCAGAAGTGGGGTGTCCACTCGCTTTGGCATTCGGTTGCACGCAACCTATGCCAAAGAGGGGCATCTGTAGACACCCCACCTTCGGCTACACTGTTGGTAGAGATAGCTGGTTGAACGGAGGACCATACCCCCAAATCCCAAGTCCAAACTCAGCCAAACTCACCCTTGTAAGCCCCATTCCATAGCCCAGTTCAAGCCTGAACCCAGTCAACCCAGTCCTAAACACCACCCTGAAAAACCCCCCATAAAAAAGGCCAGTCAAAAAATCCCAAAAAAGTCAAACTCACTGAGTCAACTCGCTGAGTTAACCCGCTGAGTCAACCTGTCGAGTCAACCCGTCGAGTCAAAACACCGAGTCAACCCGTCGAGTCAACCCGTCGAGTCAAACCACCGAGTCAACCCGTCGAGTCAAACCACCGAGTCGACCCGCTGAGTCAACTCACTGAGTCGACCAGCGAGTCCAACAGCAGCCCCGAGGGAGCGACCGTACTCGCTGGAAACCGAGGAGCGGCCGTACGGGCGGCCCATGGCAGGCCGCCCGAAAAAAATTACGAGAGTGCCCCTCTCTGCTGCTATAAATACCCCCCTCCCCTTCTCATTTCAACAGGCCCTTCAAGTCCAGCCAGTCCGGGTGCGGTCCGAGTCCTCATCCACCCCTTAGCCCATTTTTCCACCAAGGAGAGCCAGAGTGAGGAGAGTCTAGCCCTGGTCCAGCCCAGCCTGACCATTGGTCCAAGCCTCCCAAGCCATCCAAGTCTTAATCCAGCCACTCGAAGCCAACCCTTGCGACACTTCCGTCCACTCAGCTACTCTTTTCCAGCATCATCTCATTTGCATCTAGCATAAGTGCAACATTTACTTTTCTTCCAACGCCCCTGCTTCACTGCAAGCACTTTGATTATTCAAGCGCACTTGCATATGTCTTAAATTAAGCACCTGTCAGTTTGAGCGTATGCTCTGGGCTTGCTCGTTGTTGGAACCTGCCCATCAGAAACTCTTACTGTTCAGACCTGCATTCACGCTTCACCATAAAACACCTTGATCATTCAAGCACACTGCATACGTCTTACATTAAGCACCTGTCAGTTCGAGCGTACGCTCTGGGCTTGCCTGTTGTTGGAACCTGCCCATCAGAAACTCTTACTGTTCAGACCCGCATTCATGCATCATGTCATCCATGAGAATATACGAGGATTAAACTAGACTTTCAAGTATTCGATCGATTCTATGAAGTAGAGACCGTACTTCGGTACGGGCAGTGTGTGGGGTGCTTAACCTCTTCCCACCCTGTAACCGTGATCCCTTACCTTGAATCTCTGGCCGCAGATCAACAGGAGTCATTTTAGAGGAAGGAATCTTCGGATTTCCTTCTCTAACGTTTCTACAGGGTCTAGCCGACTGTAGATTCGAAGTAACTGGCTAGTGGCGACTCTGGTCTTATATAAACTCATCCAACTTAACACGATAACCAAACGAAGCCCTCGAGAACGAGGCAAGCCAGTGGCACAAACGGCGATTTCGCACTCACGCATCCTCATCTCCTTCTTTTCCGAAAGGAAAGGGGAAGGGAGAAGAACGTCGTGTGGGAGCGCGAAAAAATCGGCGAGGGTCCACAGAATGGCGACTCCGCTGGGGAATGAACTAGTCCCACTAGTCGTGATCCAACTTGAAAAACAGAATCCTTCCCGTACTTGAAAGTCACTAATCCTCATACAATCTCATCTGCATAGCATTCTACCCAAAACAAACAAAAAAATAGAAGATTCCAAAACCAAAAAAAAAAAATGAAAAAACAGAAAATCCCAAAACCCAAAAAGAGTAGAGTACAGTCCTCACCATTGCGCCTCCTCGGGCTCAACGTACGCGAAGACAACTTCCCTACCGCAGCATAATCCACACTCGGGCTCAACAAGCCATGTCCGACCACGAAGAAGAAACTCGTCTCTTTTCTGCTCTTGAGATGACTGAAGCGCAACCTCCAGCGCAACAGCCCATTGATAATACGCCAATCATACAGGAATTGGCACAAGGAGTGAGAGCAATGCAAGAAATGCTCTTGCAATTCATGCAAGCACAAGCCACCGCAGCAGCCAACAATCAAGTTGGCCCAGTTCAGCAATCTCAGCAACCATGCCGGGTCCTCCCGGCCTCCAGTTCAAATCAAGCACAACCATCGGAGTCTGCCCAAGACTACCGACAGCAACCATCTCAGCCCTTCGCTATGGGGCATCCTTCTCAATATCTTCCTGCGACGACAAGGCCATCTCAGAACATCCCGGTCGCAGGGACTTCCAGTCAGCTTCCAGTCAATCTTGCAAACAACAATCTCAGTAGATCTCAGCATGTCCCCGCCGATGGGACACCTTTTCAATTCCAGCACATGGATACAAACAGAAGTACGGGGTAGACTATGAAGAAGTTTTAGCTCCTGTTGCTTGCCTTGACACTGTGAGGATGATTATCTCCCTTGCAGCACATCACAGTTGGATGATCTACCAACTGGATGTGAAATCTGCATTCCTGAATGAAATTCTGGAAGAAGAGGTCTATATTGACCAACCTAAAGGGTTTGTTATGCAAGGGAAGGAACACAAGGTATATTGTTTGAAGAAAGCCCTCTATGGGTTAAAGCAAGCTCCACGTGCTTGGAATGCACATATCGACAACTATCTTTAAGAGAATAGCATCGCCCAATGTCCATACGAGCATGCAGTCTACATAAAGAAGAATGTTCATGGCGATATGCTTATAGCATGCCTGTATGTTGATGATTTACTGTTTATAGGGAACAACCAGCCGATGTTCGATGAATTCAAGAAGTCCATGTTTAAGGAATTCGAGATGACTGACGGAGGTCTGGTGTCTTTCTTTCTGGGCATTGAAGTGAAGCAACAATATGGTGGCATTTATATATCTCAGAAAAGGTATGCCAAAGAATTACTTGAAAAATTCAAGATGACCGATTGCAATGCCATAAATACACCTGTAGCAACGGGCCTGAAGTTGACAAAAGAGGAAGAAGGAAAAAGCATGGACTCGACTCTATTCAAGAGTCTAATTGGAAGCCTAAGATACCTCACAATCACAAGGCCAGATATTGTCTACAGTGTTGGACTACTAAGTAGATACATGGAAGCGCCAAAATAATCGCATTGACTAGCCGCAAAAAGAATCCTCAGGTATATCAAAGGAACAATGGAATACGGTCTTTTCTATCCATATGATGATGAAGCGATGCTATATGGATACTCAGACAGTGATTGGAGAGGTAACCAAGATGAAAGAAAGAACACCACGGGATATGTATTCTATCTCGGAATGACTGCTTTCACATGAAACTCAAAGAAGCAAAGCGTTGTCGCCCTATCCACGAGTATGTGGTCAGCATCGTCCACAATCTATGAGGCAATTTGGTTGAAAAAAACTATTAAAGGAGTTAAAGCATCTATATGAAGAATTCACAGTCATATATGTGGATAACAAGTCAGCAATTAAGCTTGTCAAAAATCCGGTGCAACATGGAAGAAGCAAGCACATCGATATCCGATACCATTTTCTAAGAGATCAGGTGAAGCAGAAAACGGTAAAATTGGAGTATTGTCATACTTCTGAACAGGTGACAGATATTTTCACCAAAGCGTTACGAACCGATTCATTCAGACGACTAAGGCCAATGCTTGGAATGAAACCCGTTTTGGTTTGAAGGGGAGTGTTGGAATAACCAAATCAAACGGTCGGTCCATATACTCCTAGCATCCTCTGGAATCTTCTTGGCATCTGAAAAGCCAAACATTGTGGTTGTTGGTATTTCCAAACGTGATGCCTGTTGGAGTTTCCATTCATTGGAAACTGCCGCATTAAATCTAGTCCCTTAATTTAGGTTGCTGTATCCTATATATATATATATATATATATATATATAGTTGCCGTATGTTTTCGTGTGGATGTAAGCTTGTAAGCAAGAAAGCAAATCAGTAAAACACTTTGAAGCAGATTTGAAAATCTGTTTGTTCTAGTTCTCTGTTTTCCTGAGTCATCTAGTAGCCTTGTAAAAGAAATCGTCTAGCATCCAACCTCCCAGCAGATCACACCGTTTCTGTTGAAATTCACCTTCCATACTCATGGCCCGGTTGCTGAAGCAGATCGTCCAGCCTCTTAGAGGATATCGACCACAATCGCCCAACCGCTGATCGCCCACCAACAATCGCCCAGCGTCTTTAGCTGATCGCCCAGATTTCGGTGGTGATCGCCCAGATATTCTGGGAGATCGCCCGGTTTTTAAGGCTGTAGCCCAACAGGGTACACGTAATATTCTCAATTACTGGGTGTGGTCAGGTCAGTTGTCCCAACCCATTGATAAGCTATATCGGCATGTTGGCTTGGGAAAGGTTCTTCTCAAGCCTGACCATTTTACCTAAAGAGGGCTACGTTTTCGATTTCGACTCCAACCCACAACCCATTAAGCTTGGTCCAAATCTGCCTCAGAAGCAGGTCGGACCAGTTCACCCATGGGCCAAATCGGCCCAAAGGACTAGGTCCAAGGTAGATTAGGACCAGCCCAAGTTCGACCCGATTTTTTACTTCAAGCCTGAAAGTTAGGCCCATGACCTGTTCATCAATTATTGGCCCTGAAATTCAAACTCAGGCGGCCCATAGATTTCGGAAAGGGGACGCTCTCAGTAGGAGACGTTATGATCTTGGTTCTGGCCCAGCTATATCATTTGGTGGCCTAAAACTCATCTCAAAGCCCATCCAATCCTAGCTTATGGCTGGATTAAGTTGGAGCTTGACCAACCAGTAGAAGTCCTTGTCAGGCCCGTTCATCATAAGAAGGTTATCAAAACAGTGGATGGTAGATACATGTATTTAGTTTTTCCCATCAGTTAGTTGCTACACAGTCGCAGTGCGGCTCGACCGGTCTGGCATTGGTTTTGAACTCGTGGTGCCAGCCCATTGACGGACGCAGATTGGGTACTACCTCCACCTGTCCCCAATTCGGCACAGGCAGGGGCACTGATGGTACACCATGATGTATGAGTTTTATCCACATCGTCCATCCATTTTGCCATATCATTTTAGAGTAGAAACCCAAAAAATGAGGCAGATCCAAAGGCTCAAGTGGACCACACAATTGGTATCAAACGCTTGCCTTTGAAAACTTCTTGGGTGCAACAGAAGTTTTGGATAAAGCTAATATTTGCATTTCCGGGCCTTCTTTCAGGTTTATGTGACCTTATGAATAGGTTGGATGGCAAATAAACATCATGGTGGTGGCCCTAGGAAGGTTTCCATGGTGGGCGTCATTATCACTGCTGTGGTGTGGTTCACTTGAGCCTTGTACTGCCTCATTTTTTGTCTTATACCTTAAAATTAGGCGTGTCAATGGGCCAAGTTAACCTGTCAGGCTTTCCCGCCAGGCCGCCTGAGGCCGGACTTGGGCTGAAATATTAGGCCCGATGGCCGTGCTCAGGCTTGACTAATACACCCAAAAGCCCTAGCCCGGCCGCCCATTAGGGTTTAACAATGGCAAGATAAATTACTTCCTCAGGTAAAAGGTGGCCAGCTCGGTGGGCCTCATCATGGTGTTTATGTAAAGTCCACCCCAACCAATAGATGTGTCACCCTATGTTAAGGCTAAGAGCCAAAATTCATCCCCTTCCGTATCTCAGCTGGACGGTAAGATTGGAAACAGTGTGTAGGACACCTGACCCTCCATACTATTTTTGTTTGTTTGATCCATAGGAATCATGGATGGACCGATCTTTTGGCTCTAGGAATATGTTTTGGTGTGATATCTTAGAGTGGATTTTATATAACCATCAAGATGGGCCATATAAATATCAAGGGCGGACATCACTATCCCAACTGTTTTCTGTGGTGTGGCCTACCTGAATCATGGGTCATCCTGATTTTTTGTTCAGTGACATAAAGTAGCATTACACAAGTAATGGACGGAGTGGATCTCATATACAGATCAAGATGGGCCCACTAAAAAGCTAAGGACAGCTGAAATAGTTATTTGGTATACGTACACATTGAGGGTGTGCGTCTCGTAGAGGGATTGCAGACTTGCAGTATCTTTCCTGGAAAGTGGGTCGAAGCTTAGGTGGGCTCTGTTATGGGATAATTTCTCATAACCGACCCGAGGACAAAAGACCTCGAAATCCTACAGTAAGCTGAAGGCCTGAACTGACGACTTCACCCCCCTTCAAGGTCAGATCGGAGCGGACCCAATCTGACGAGCATACGGAAGCCGAACTCATCCCTTCCTCACACTGCCTATAGATGATGGCGCATCCCCTCAAGATCGGAACCGTCCGAAAGATCAGAACGGTCCGAGATTCTCGCCCGGATTCCCGGACAAAAGGCAAGATATGTGTCGTGATCTCAGCTCAATAACTCTCTGATCAATGCCTATAAATAAAAAGATTAACTCCAACGACAGGTACGCTCTAATCTCTACGACAAGTAATCTTACGATTCTCAAAGGTGATTACTGATTTAGGCATCGGAGGGTTCAAGGCTGGATCCCAGCCCCCCCTTTACCATTCTCTGTGGTGTTTTGTAGAATCTAAGCCAAGCCGTTGATCCAAACATCTCTGCCGATTCCACCGAAGGATATCTCCACCAACGATCTGTTCCTACATATACAAATCCCATCACCTCGTCTGTTGACCAGAAATCAACATCAACAGATTGGCGCCGTCTGTGGGAACGACAACAAAAGTAATTTCTTACAGAATCCTTCGTTCAAAACTAAGAGCCAATGGCCGGTGGGAGAGGCAATAAGAAAGGGAAAGCCCCTGCGAATGATGAGCTTTCCTACGAGCGTCATTCCGAAGATGAAGCACCTGTTCGCAATACTCCAATGCTCCACCTCGGCAGCTCGTCACACCGCCTCAATCTTCTGAGTGGACGGCAGAGGTCCCGAAATCGCGGGACCAGACTGTCCACATTAGAAGAACAGGTGGGAGGCGTTGCAGAGCAATTTGGTGGAGTAGATAGACGCTTCGAGCGCGTGGACGGAAAATTGGACGAAATTACAGCCTTGCTGAATAGTTTAGTCCGACCCGCACCTAACCTCGAAACCAACCCCGAACCTGGGCCACCTCAGCAAAGCTCTCATCCACCACTCTCACACTCAAGCCGTCCGCGACCTGATGAGGATGAAGTCGTGAGCCGAGCCTCCGCCTCGAGAGTTCGAGTGGCCACGGAACTTCCTTCTAACGATCTAAGGCACAGAATAGAAGAAAGAAGATCCGCCCGAGCTAGTCAAGATCAAGGGCGGATGGACGATAACATTACTCCCCTCGAAGCCGAGCTTAAAGAGCTTCGGGAGAGGATCGGTGATATCCAGCGAGCACAACTTGCCCGAGTGCCGACAGCAGCAGATGTTCTGGTAGACTCATCTGAGTCCCCGTACACCGACGAAATCCGCAACGAGCCTCTCCCGAAAAGCTTCAAAATACCCCAGCTCAAGCAATATTCAGGGATAGGAGACCCGGCTGAGCACCTTGAGAACTTCAAGGTCCGAATGGAACTCCATGGGGTTAATGGCCACATTATGTGTAAAGCCTTCCTGTTGTCTTTGACTGGTTCGGCCTGGACGTGGTTTCGCAATTTAAAACCGAAGTCCATCTCCTCTTTCACCGAGCTGAGCAGAGCATTCGCAACTCAGTTCATCGGAAGCACTGACCCGAGGAAGCATTCGACGCACCTCGCTGCAGTCAAACAGAAAGACAACGAATCATTGAAAGATTACCTCTCACGATTCAACGCTGAAGCGGTTCAAGTGGAGAACCTATCCCAAGACGTACTGCTGCACACAATGATAGGAGGATTGCGGGATGAGAAGTTCCTCTGGTCAGTAGGGGAACAGCCCCCTCAATCAGTTGCTGAATTCCTCGATCGAGCTGCGAAGCACATAAACGCAGAAGAGCTAGTGAACGCTCAGGGGTCGTCTCATAAGAGGAAAGAACGCAAAGAGGAAAGTAGCACTAAACGGTATCGTCCAGATCGCCGATCCCCGAACTCAAACGCTAATCCACGCGGAGCCAAAACTTCGGTTCCAAAATTTGAGAAATATACTCCGCTCAAGACGACCATCGAGCAAATATTCTTAGCTGAGAAGAACAGACAGGCGTTCGGACGACCAGCGAAGATAAAAACCGACCCCGACAGAAGGTCAAAATCCAAATACTGTTATACCATAAAGATCATGGTCATAACACGGTGGATTGTTTTGACCTGAAGCGACAAATAGAAATGCTGATCCGGCAAGGATTCTTGAAAGAATACATCGCCCAACGTCCCGACGACGACAGAACTTCAGGTCGGGAAGAAAGAAGGGAGCCGGTCGACAATAACCCTATGGAAGAGATCCATGTGATCTTTGGCGAGCCTACCACTGGAGATTCTGGCAACGCCCGCAAATCCTATGCTCGTCAGGCACGGACATCCGAGCCAGCTTTGCAGGTGAATCTAACCAGCAGACCCACAAAAATTCCTAAGGTCGCCCAGCGCATGATATATTTCTCCGAGGAAGATGCCAGAGGAATAATACACCCGCACGACGACTCTCTGGTAGTATCAATGATAGTCGCAAACAAGAAGCTCCACAGGATGATGGTGGATACAGGGAGCTCAGTCGACATAATATACGCTTTGGCATTTGACAGAATGAAGATTGATCGATCTAGATTAAGACCGGTCAAAACAGCCCTGACCGGATTCACAGGAGATTGTATCATGCCTGAAGGAGAAATAACTCTACCGGTCACTGCAGGAGATGAGCCGAACCAAAAAATGATCATGGTCGATTTTTTGGTCGTCAACACTCCCTCGGCATACAACGCGATCGTCGACCGACCCATCTTACGAGCTCTAAAGGCCGGCATCTCTATCTATCATCTGGCCATGAAGTTCGAAACCGAAGATGGAATCGGTGTGATCCGAGGAGACCAACAAGAAGCTCGTCGGTGTTATGAGCTGACCTTGCGCGGAAAAAACAAAAACCTGATATCCGCCATCTCACATGCAGCCCCCCTGGATCCCAGAGAAGAAACGAAAGAACGTGGATCACCAGTTGAAGAGTTGATAGAGGTCCCTTTATCAGAAGAGGACCCGAGCTTGGTCGTCAAAATCGGGTCTCAACTGAATGACGACATCCAGACGAAGATGATCGCCTTTCTGAAAGAGAACGCCGACGCCTTTGCATGGTCCCATCAGGACATGCCCGGTATAAATCCCGAGATAATGGTCCACCGACTCAACGTGGATCCGTCCTTCAAGCCGGTTCGTCAGAAAAGACGAGCCTTCAACACAGAAAGATATGTCGCAATTGAAGAAGAGGTAAAGAAATTGCGTCAAGCAGGTTTCATTCAGGAAGTCCGCTATCCCGACTGGCTCGCCAATGTCGTCCTCGTCAAAAAAGCCAATGGGAAGTGGAGGGTTTGCATAGACTACACCGACCTCAACAAAGCCTGCCCGAAGGACAGCTTCGCGTTACCAAGAATAGATTAGCTCGTAGATTCGACCTCGGGCCACGAGCTTCTCAGCTTCATGGATGCTTACTCTGGGTACAATCAAATCCAGATGCATGCCCCCGATAGGCAAAAAACGGCGTTCGTCACTGATCGAGGGCTGTATTGCTACAAGGTGATGCCTTTCGAGCTGAAGAACGCCGGAGCAACGTACCAGCGTTTGGTCAACAAAATGTTCGCAGAGCACATCGGCAAAATCATGGAAGTCTATGTGGATGATATGCTCGTAAAAAGTCTGAAATCAGAAGACCATGTCGACGACCTCCGGGTTATGTTCGGAATCCTGAAGAAGTACGGGATGAAACTCAATCCCGGTAAATGCGCCTTCGGAGTAAGATCGGAAAAATTCCTCGGGTTCATTGTGAATCAAAGAGGAATTGAAGCCAACCCTGAAAAGATCCGTGCGTTGGTTGAGATGAGTTCGCCAACCACCGTAAAAGAAATACAAAGCCTCACGGGGCGAGTCGCCGCACTCAACAGGTTCGTATCCAGAGCTACCGACAGATGCCTCCCGTTCTTCAAGCAACTTCGCAAGTTGAACGAGGTGACCTGGACGCCAGAATGTGAACGAGCCTTCCAGGACCTAAAGGCATACCTCGGTTCACCTCCGCTACTGTCCAAGCCCGCACAAGGGGAAGAGCTACTACTATATCTGGCCGTATCTTCCGCGGCAGTAAGGTCGGCCCTAATCCGCGATGACCAAGGTATACAAAGACCAATATACTACATCAGCAAAGCTCTCCTGGATGCAGAGACCCGTTATCCTAGCCTAGAGAAACTGGCTCTAGCTCTGATTACAACGGCGAGGAAATTACGCCCTTATTTCCAAGCACACCCAATAGTGGTATTAACGAACCAGCCGTTGAGACAGATACTACAGAAGCCGGAAACTTCGGGTCGCCTTGCACGGTGGGCCATCGAGCTTGGAGAATTCGACGTCCAGTACCGACCCCGCACGGCGATTAAGGGGCAGGCTGTGGCTGATTTCATCGCCGAGCTTACCGACCTCTTCGATCTCGAAACTAATGCCCCCTGTCAGGATAACATGGAAGAACCGAACCCAGCAGAAGATTCGAACTGGTCACTGCACGTCGATGGATCGTCGAACTCGCAAGGATGTGGAGCGGGAATAATCTTGACCTCCCGTGATGGCATAAAAGTCCAGTATGCCCTGAGGTTCGGTTTCAAAGCTTCAAACAACGAAGCCGAATATGAAGCACTTCTCGCCGGATTACGTCTAGCCTCAGCAGTCGGAATCCGACGTATCACGGCGTACAGCGACTCACAATTGGTCGTGGTTCAAGCAACAACGGAATACCAAGCAAAGGGAAAAAAGATGTCCGCGTACCTGCAAAAATATCACGAATTATCCGCTCGGTTCGATCGTTGCAAAGTTGTCCGAGTACCGAGGAGTCACAACACCCATGCAGACTCCCTCGCTAAGCTAGCGTCGACAGGAGACGACGAACTGGGACGGGTCGTCCCCATTGAATTCCTCCCCCAAAGAAGTATCGCGGACGATGTTAAGAATGAGGTATGCGCTATTTCAACTGAGCCTGATTGGAGAGACCCTATCGTCCGTTTCCTACGGGAGAACATTTTGCCCGAAGAAAAAACAGAGGCAAGACGG
This sequence comes from Liriodendron chinense, assembly GCA_003013855.2. Classification (NCBI taxonomy): domain Eukaryota; kingdom Viridiplantae; phylum Streptophyta; class Magnoliopsida; order Magnoliales; family Magnoliaceae; genus Liriodendron; species Liriodendron chinense. The sequence goes on along the minus strand of ML058461.1, from coordinate 11,147,106 downwards.
ATCCAGTATAGGTCAGCTCGGTACGTACTACTCGACGATATATTATACAAGAAGGGTCTCTCGTTGCCATATCTCCGCTGCCTCGGACCAAATGAAGCCGACTACGTCTTAAGGGAAATCCACTCCGGTGTATGTGGAAATCATTCTGGGAGTAGGGCATTAGCGCAGAAAGCAGTTCGCCAAGGTTATTACTGGCCGACGATCCAAAAGGACGCCCGTGAGATCGTCAAGCGATGCGATAAATGTCAAAAGTTCGCACCGGTACCTCACTCACCTCCCGAAGAGCTCACTCCTATGTCCGAACCGTGGCCCTTTGCGCAATGGGGGGTCGATATCATTGGTCCTCTCCCTACGGGCAAGGGACAGGTCAAGTATGCGATCGTGGCCGTCGATTTTTTTACGAAATGGGTCGAGGCAGAACCGCTTGCGAAAATCACCGAGAAGAAAACAACAGACTTCATCTGGAAGTCGATCGTATGTCGGTTCGGTATCCCAAACACTATCGTCACCGACAATGGGCCTCAGTTCGATAATGCGAAATACAGAGATTTTTGCCAGAACTTAGGTATAAAGAATGTGTATTCGTCTCCTCATCATCCCCAAGCCAACGGGCAAGTCGAAGCTATCAACAAGATTATCAAGAATCATCTGAAAACAAAACTCGGCGAATTCAAAGGAGCTTGGGCTGAACAGCTTCCCGAGGTGTTGTGGGCATATCGGACCACAACTCGGTCAACAACAGGAGAATCCCCATTCTTCCTGGCCTTCGGAGCGGAGGCCGTAGTCCGGGTCGAGATAGGGCTACCGAGTAACCGTATCAATAATTATCGACCCGATCAAAATCGATAGGGCTACCGAGTAACCATATCAATAATTACCGACCCGATCAAAATCGAGACGAGCTTCGCTCTAACCTCGATCTGCTCGACGAAGTCAGAGAAACTTCCCAAGTTCGGATCGCAGCCTATCAACAGCGCGTTGCTAGATTCTACAATTCCCGGGTGAAGGAAAGGCGGTTCAGAGTGGGAGACCTCGTCCTGCGGAGGAACGTAAGGGAGAAGAAGGATAAGATTGCAAGCACGCTCAATCCGAACTGGATTGGACCCTACAAAGTTATTAAAACAGTTCAGACCGGAACCTATTGGCTTGAAGATTTACAAGGTCGTGTTCTACCACATCCGTGGAACGCGGAATATTTGAAAATCTACTATCAATAAAAGCTAAGTATTTACATTTTGTTGAAGTACGAACAGAGGCTAGTTTTGCCCGCAGTCGTATATGAGCTCTAAGCTTCCATTATTTTCACTAAGTCCTAAATACTTCGGCTACGATCTAATTGCTCGGCCACGAAGTAAACGGATTCATTATTTTCGCCAAGACCTAAATACTTCGGCTACGATCTAAATGCTCGGCCACGAAGTAATTTTGGCGGCAATATATATAAAAAAAAATCTGATGAAGTGCAAACACAGATCAGAAAAAGAAAAAGTAATTCATTTCATAAGACCATGAAAAGGTCAGATTACAGAATGATTACATAAAAGCCCTAGAAACGGGCTACATAAAAAATCCTAAGGGGTAGGATCAGCGGTCGGCTCAGCAGGGGCTGCGGTGTCTTCGTCTTCCTCCACCTCGGAGTCCAGAAAGGAGAGGTCCAAGTCCGGATGATGTTCTTGGACGGCCATCCGACACTTCTCTAAGCCGAAGTCGAACGCTTCGTCGGCCTCGGCGACCTTTACCTCCAACTCCGCCTTGGTCGTTTCCAACTCTGACCTCGCAGACCCCTCGGAGGCCTTCAGCTCCTCCACCCGGATGATAAGCTCGGCTTCAGCCCTCTCTTTATTGGAGAGTTCGGCTTGAAGAGCGGTGATCTCCCGCTCCCGAGCTTCCAAGGCTTTTGCAGCCTCTTCTCCGAACTTCCTGACCTCGTCCAGAGAATGCTTGGAGGCTGTCAGCATACCCTCAAGACCGGAGATCGTACCCTTGTCCCGGGTGATCTCGTCCGGAGCAACTGGCAGCCATAAGCCACCTACACACACAAGCAATGAATGAGTGAATGAAACACTTAGCTATACTTATAGCATAATAGTATTAGAATTCACCTTAGTGCTGAAGACCCCCATCGTATTGAGTAGAGACAGGGCCGGAGACTTGGCCATTATGTCCACCTCGGCTTCGGGGACTGCCTTGTACGCCCATTTGCACAAATTGTACAAATGTGGCGGCATCTCCGGACCTCGGCGAATGGCAGCCGAAGTATCCTGGGCCGATGTCCCAGAAGGGCCGGCCTCACCGCCCTCCACCAAGTCAATGACCTGGACAGAAGGTTGTGGGAGTTCAGTCGGAGGGTCGGGCCGCACGACCTCGACCGGGGGCGCTTCTTGGATCGTTTCAGCGGCCGGAAGTAGAGGAGCTTCATCAGCCGGGAGGACAGCAGGGTGTGCTCGGGGACGCCTCGTAGCCACCTTCTGCCTCTTCTTCTCTCGAAGCTGCTCCTTCTCTTCGGCCGTCATGGTTGACATCTTCCTTCGGGAGGTAGGAGCAGACATACCTGAGGAAAACAAAGCATCACGTAAGTAAAGTACAAAGTACAGAGAAAAACCGAGCTGATCAGTACTCATGAATGCCTACCTCGAGGATTGATGCCCAGGTCGGATAAGGTTTCAAAGGACAGAAGAAGCTTTACGCTGCGGAAGCTCGGATCTAGCTCCCACACAGCAATCAGGCGCTCTTCCTCCTCTGAGTTGAGGGCTGGGGGATCACCACGAACTGACAAAAAAAAAGGAGAGGTAAGTAAAAAAAAAAAAAAAAAAAAAAAAAAAGAGGCATCGGACCCGACCTGGAACTGAAAACCAGTTGTTGACTCTTCGGTCCAGGAAGTTAACTTCGGGTCGGGCCCCTTCCCAACCTTTGGATACGAAGAACCACTCCTCCTTCCACCCGTGAATTGAGGAGGGTTGGTCTTCTATCAACCGATGTCCTTTCCTCCCCCGAGGTGACATATAGAACCACCCCTTTGAGTCAGGATGGCTCTTCAGTTGGTAGAGATGCCTCAGTTCGGAGGGTGTCGGGTCCGACGCGTGGACTTGGCGCCATAGAGCGACACAGCTAATCAAAGTCCTCCAGGAGTTCGGGGCCAACTGGCCCGGAGCGAGGTTAATTGCGGACAGATACTCCCTCACAGCAGGGAGAAGAGGAAGGCGGAAACCGGCCTCAAAGAATGGGGCGTACACAGTGACCTGGTCTCCAGGTGGACGGGTCGGAAAATCATCAAGTCCAGGAAGCCTAAGGTCTATGGCCCCGGGAATACAGTATTCCGACCTGATCCTAATCAGGTCGGATTGGGTAAAAGTGGTCCAGATCAGGTCGGCCGGGTAATCAGAAACCCGACCTGAAGTCCCAGCCACTGGAACTTCATCCGAAGCAAAAGAAGAGGGAGTTTCTGCCAACAGAGCTCCCCCCGAAGGTTCTACGGTGACAGGTTGGACTTCCATCAGTCTGGATTCTCCAACAGGCAGAGAAGAAGATAAAGTCCGCGAAGAACTCTCTTCCGAACCAGCCATTAAAACTAAAAAAAGAAAGGAAACGAAGGTGGAAACTGAGAACTGGGCGTAGGCAGAAAGATGAACGTACCGGATTCCTTTCCGGACAGAAAGTGGGCCAAAGAAAGAAAGCAAGGCAAGCTTGCTGAGATCACAGCGGTCCGAGGGGGATCTTGAAGAATGGCCCAGAGGAAATCGCAAAGGAATCAGAGGAAGAACTGTAGAGAGGAAGAAAGAAATCGCAAACGGGGAAGATGAAAGAAATCCGAAAAAATTCTTAAGTATAGTATTTATACTGTAGCAGGAGACAGCACGCAGGACGTGCTGTGCCACGCGGCAGTTATCTACGGTCTCAAAGAACGAACCGACGCGACTATCGACGAGGCTTGCCACATGTCAGCATCTCATTGGATAGTGATATTCGGCCCGTCCGTTCGGAGATACGAGGCCCCACGTGTCATCACACCATTCGTCCGCCGAAATAAAAAGCTGCCGCGCCGTACGATCATCATTGCGCCCTTTTCGAAATTCGAAACAGCGCATTTAATGCGCAGTTGCCGCCAAAATGAGGTCAAATACATTAACTCCCGAGATAGAAATATCCACCTCGGGAGTGGGGGGACAGCTGTTATGGGATAATTTCTCATAACCGACCCGAGGACAAAAGACCTCGAAATCCTACAGTAAGCTGAAGGCCTGAACTGACGACTTCACCCCCCTTCAAGGTCAGATCGGAGCGGACCCAATCTGACGAGCATACGGAAGCCGAACTCATCCCTTCCTCACACTGCCTATAGATGATGGCGCATCCCCTCAAGATCGGAACCGTCCGAAAGATCAGAACGGTCCGAGATTCTCGCCCGGATTCCCGGACAAAAGGCAAGATATGTGCCGTGATCTCAGCTCAATAACTCTCTGATCAATGCCTATAAATAAAAAGATTAACTCCAAGGACAGGTACGCTCTAATCTCTACGACAAGTAATCTTACGATTCTCAAAGGTGATTACTGATTTAGGCATCGGAGGGTTCACGGCTGGATCCCAGCCCCCCCTTTACCATTCTCTGTGGTGTTTTGTAGAATCTAAGCCAAGCTGTTGATCCAAACATCTCTGCCGATTCCACCGAAGGATATCTCCACCAACGATCTGTTCCTACATATACAAATCCCATCACCTCGTCTGTTGACCAGAAATCAACATCAACAGGCTCCACCTTGATATTGACTTGAAGTGCACTTAGACTATTAGGTGTGTCATACCATTTTAGGCTTAGGGCTGAAAAATCAGCCCCAACAGTAATTTAAATGGGCAGACCGTCGGAACTGTTTTCATTGGTATGGCCCAACTGAAGATTGGATGGCCTGATTTTTGGGCTCTATACAAAATATCGGTGTGGCATTTAATGGATATAGTAGATTTTATATAATCCCTACGTTGGTATATGTAAGATGAAGGATGAATGTCTCTTTCAACTATTTTCTTTGGCGTGGTCCACCTAAATCAAAGATAAACTTGATTTTTTCACAATTAGCTTAAAGTAGGATTGCAAATTTAATGATTGGAGTAGATCTCACGTGAACAACACGATGATCTCATAAAAAATCAACAGTGGTGTGTATGTACATGTGGCTGTCAATCCTCGGGACGGGGATTGCCTACACTGCTAATATCTACATAGCCGGTCCTTTGTGGGCCCCAAAGTGATGCATGTTTTTTATCCATACTGTCCATACATTTTTCCACATCTTGTTAAGTCATGATCCCAAAAATGGTGCAGATCAAAATCCTTAGTGGACCACATTACAGAAAACAGTAGTGATTCAATGCCTGCCATTAAAAACTTATCAGGAGCCACAAAAGTTTTGGATGAAGCTGATATTTGTGTTTTCCATTCACCCAGGTCTTTGTGACCTAATCAACAGGTTAGATGGTAAATAAAAGTTACAGTGGCCCTAGGAAGATTTTAACGGTGGATGTTTAATCATCACTGTTTTCATTTGGTGTGGTCCACCTGAGATTTGGATCTTCCTCGTATTTTGGCTCATTCGCTAAAACAATAATCCAAAATGCACTAACGGTGTGGATAAAACACATACATAATTGTAAGGCCCACAAAGCACCATCCAGTACCAACGTTGGGCAGTGTCCTCATAGGCCCAGGCCGAGTATGGGCTTAGGCTGTAATGCGGGCTAGGCTTGGACGAAGCTTGGCCCAGCCCTAACCCGGCACTTTGACAACCCTACTTAAAATGACATGGAAAAATGAACGGACAGCGTAGATTAAAACCATGCATCACAGTGGCCAGCCCTGCCGCGTCCTCTAGTGCATATCCAGGCCCCACCAAAATGGACGCGGATTAGCTACTGAGCTTGAAAGTAGCCAGACTCGCTACTGAAGTGACGTCACCATGTTATGTGGGCCCATCATAATGAATGTGTTGTATCACACCGTCCATCCATTTGGAGATATCATTTTAGTAGATGAGCCAACGAACGAGGCAGATCCAAAGTTCCCCACTACAGAAAACAGTGGGGATTGAACGCCTACCATTAAAAACTTCTTGAGGCGACAAAAGTTTTCAATCAAGCTGATATTTGTGTTTTCCCTCGTTCCATGTCTGTGTTAACATATAAACAGGGGAAGCGGATTGCGTACTGAGTAGCGTGCGGAGTAAACTCTTTGGGGCCCACAGTGATTTAAGTATTTTATCCACTCCATCCATCCATCTTAACAGAAAATTTTAGGTATGGTGCCAAAAAATGAAGCATATCAAAATCTAAAGTGGACCACACCACAAGATATGTGTGAACTGAATGTCTACCATTGAAAAATTTTCAGAGGACACAGAAGTTTTAGATCAAGCTGATATTTGTGTTTTCCCTTCATCCATATCCATGTGATCTTATGAACAGGTTGGATGACAAATAAACATCACTTTATGGCCTGGGAAGGTTTCAACGGTGGAAATCATTATTCCCACTGTTTCCCGTGGCATGGTCCACTTGAGATTTGGATATGCTTAAATTTTGGGTTCAACCACTGAAATGAGCTGGAAAAACATATGGACGGAATAGATAAATCACATACATTCTAGGTGGGCCCAACTGAGTTTACTCCGCACGCAATCCGATTCCATAAACAGGTTGGATCTCAAATAAACATCATGGTAGGCACTAGGGAGGTTTCAACGGTAGGCGTCACTGTCCCCACAGTTTTCTGTGGTGGGGTCCACTTGAACTTTCAATCTGCCTCGTTCTTTGGATCATCGCATAAAATGATCTCTCCAAATGGATGGACGGTGTGGATACGACACATACATTATAGTGGGGCCTACAAAACGTGGTGACCTCACTTCAGTAGCCAGTCTGGCTACTGTCAAGTTCAGTAGCTAATCCGCGTCCCACCAAAATGGGTCCAGGTGGCTATGCATGGTCGGATGATCTGGACTCTGACAGCTCTGCGTATACTAGCAGGATGCACAACGGATTCAACTGTAGGAACTTGGTGAAAGATCCAAGTCGTTCAACATGGGGGGCCTCGCTCTTAATATGGCCCCGTTTGAATACTACCAAATAAGTTACTTTTTCTACTTACAGCAGTAGGTAAGTAACTTAATTTAGATAATTAAGTTTGGTTTATGATTAATAATAAGTAACTTTTCTACTTAAAAGAATAATCACTTTACCTAAAAATTTTAGCTTTTTTACATTTTATAAGTGCTTGATAGATTGTAAGTGGTACAGGCCCGGGCTAATTCTAGGCCAGTGAAGCTTACATGCAGAGATGGTCCAATAAGCAGAACCTCCCATGTTCCTAGCACTACCAATAATAAGCTATGGCCCACTAGTTAGGTTTCAAGGATGATGCATATCTTCAAATTTTAATAACGCAATCTACCCATTTGATCAAGCGGGCCACACATGCACAAAGAAATAGACATTCTACTAGAATGCAAAAAATGGTCGAATTCAAGATGGATCGATTGATTGGAATGTCATATTTGTGGGACATGATCAATCTGCATATAGAGTTAGGTCAGCATGGGCTGGACCAGATTAGGTCGGTATAAAATCACTTGCACCCAACCGAATATCGTTTAGCATGGCTGTATGGTAGGTGAAGATCGAGGCCAACCCCACATGAATGGACAGTGTGGGTGTGCATGATGGGTCCACATGATGGGCAGTGGAAATTGAAGGTGGCCCTCTACATGATGGATAATAACATTGACAGTGGGCCCTACTTGATAGATGACCAACATCAAAGGCGGGCCCTACATAATGAATAGTGCACTTAAAGGTCGGACCATAATGATGAATTGCCCACATCCAAGGTGGGCCCTGCATGATGGACGGCTCACACAATGAATGGTCCATATCAAAGATTGGCTCCACATTGAAGGTGGGACCCACATGATGGACAATCCACATCAAAGGTGGACTCCACATGATGGGCAATTAATAATGGTGGGCTCTACATGATGGATGATCCACATCAAGATGGGCCTCACATGATGGATGGTCCACATCAAAGGTTGGGCTAATGAGAATGGACCCATATCCAAGGCGGGTCCTGCGTGATGGACGGCCCACATGGGATGTGGGCCCACATGATGGATGGTCGACATCAAAGGTGGGCACCACATGATAGGCGGTGGATATTGAAGATGGGCCCCACATGATGGACAACAACATTGATGGTGGGCCCCACATGATGGATGACCAACATCAAAGGTGGGCCCTACCTAATGAATAGTGAACATTAAAGATCGGACCCTAATAGTAAATGGCCCACATCCAAGGTGGGCCCCACATGATCAATGAATGATCCACATCAAAGGTTGGCCCCACATAATAGACACTGGATGTGAAGGAAACCAATTAGACTTGAGGGATGATTATTTATGATGTCAAAGACCAAACATGCTTTTTTAATTTTTGAATGATAAGTATGTTATTTACCAAATATGCTTATGGGTTGATTAAGAAGAAACCAAGATGAGTTACTTACTTGATAAGTAGCTTATCTTAAGTAACTTACAATCCAAACGGGCTCTATATATAAACTGGCCCAAAGATCAAGCAACGTAGGATGGGGGAGCATTGATCCCACTTATGCATTGGATTGTCGTGTATGCACACACTTAGAATACCATTCTTTCCGTCCATTAGGTCATCAAGTTCACCACATACATAAAACATGCCTGATCCATAACTTTGGTGAGGCCTGCTTCAGTTTCGATTCAGGCCGAGTTTGCACCATCCCTTTATCCTGGTGATGCGCACCAATTGTTACCATGCTGGACCCCACACAAAATCTTCTGACCGGTGCCACCTCACCATTGTTGATTGTGGTATGGCCTACAGTACCCAATGGACAGAATTAGATGACATTGTAAGTCATGGAATTCCATGCTCCAACATATCACCTAAATTTATATTCGTTAGGTGATATGCTAACCCATGAAACCCCAGAGCCCAACTTTCAGCCTGATTCAAAACTTTGGTGGCCCATTGCAAAAGGAAACAATTACCTCCCTTGATTTGCATCTCTCTTTACTATGGCCGACCAGACTTTTGAATAAGGTTGAAAGTTGGGCCTAAGGAGTTTCATGGTGTACTGCATCATATGGACCGTTTAGATTTTGTGCCTATGACACATATGTAGAGGTGCACAGGGGAGCATGACTCTATCTATTAGATAGAAGGAAATGCCAGCTTAGAAGAAATAAATGCAAAAGAAAAAGTAGATGAGGAACCACAAAACTTACATAGTTCGTCACGGTTTCTCTTTACCATGTCCTACAAAGTTTATACTATTAAAAGAACCAGCACAAAGGAAAGCATCCTGCATGCGATGTGACCATATTGTACCATTCAATTGACCTTTATATTACGAGAAGGTATGACATAAACATCGAATTTTATTTTATTTGGATTAGTAGTACACCCCACTGTTAGTACACCCACCCCCACTTAATTAGGACATAATCATCATGATATTGTAGCCTTGAACTCTACCAAAGTTGGGTTTTGATGGATTAAATAGGTCTTTTTGGACATGCCTATCTGAACACATTTACATGAATATACTATTCTATTATTTTGATGGCTAATACCATGTCTGGTATTAATATACTATTATATTATCTTGGCTGCTAATGCAATAGAATAAGGATGAATGGACAAGCATATATATACTGATCATGCCAAGATTTGGTACATACATGAGGCATAAATGGTCCTCCTGAAGAGGCAAGGTGGCACATCTGGTGCGTGTGGTGTTTGGTGATGTAGCATGGGGCATGATTTGGGACAATATTACTAATAAACACAATAATTGAAAATAGTCATTCATAATATTATCACTCAAATTACATTATTGGAGCAATTAAAGTCCTTACAAATTACAAATAGAAGGCTTGGTGAAGGCCATTGTGATTGGTCTTCATAACCTCTGACAAGTAGCCCTTGTTACATTCATTTCCGTAGTCATTGTACGTCATATGTGGAGCAAGGTCATAGTAATACCTGAGGGAGAGAGAGAGAGAGAGAGAGCTGAGTACTTAGTCCTCAAAGAGAGATAACCCTAACCCTAATGACAGCCACCAAAAAAAAAAAAAAAACCCAAACATGGGAAAAAAAAGGTTGATTTTCAGGATAGTTAGTCATCCAACTAAAATACCCGCTGGAGAGGAGGAGAAATGTGATTCTCCAAAAACCCTAATGGGCAAAAGGAAGGAATGTTGATAACTCAACCAAAAATGACACACAAGAGAAAGGATGCAAATGAAGGCCATGTCACCAAAATGACCTCTGTACACCACCCTCCTATCATGATCAGGCCAATCAACCAAGTGAAATCTGTTCGCTTCATTTCCCTCGTGATTGCCGGAATGCAACTCGAGCTCCTCGCGATCCCACCCTTCATTGAACTCCCCCTATCTTTAGGGCTATTGGACTTGGCCCTAGATCCTCTCCCCTCCATCCGACTACTCTTCTTCAGTATCTTCCTCATGGCTTCAGCTTGATACAAAACAGGGTAGGCCCTACCTATTCTATTAAACCTCACACATGCACTCATGTGTGCACTCAAAGCTTTCTCTTCTACCCCACCATTCTTCTCTACCTCTTCCTTCACTGCCTCAGCACACAGCCCACATATCCACTTCCCACGGAACTTGTCACGCACTCGCCGTATGTACTCTGGCGTGCACTCCTCGCACATGCCACAGCACTCGCACTTGGCATCCTCCACCTCGGAGATGGGTGGGAGCTTCTGGTCCATCGCCTCTTTGCTCAGCTCAAAGGATAGGTCCGACACGGCTCTCTGGAGGCCTTGCATTGAGAGATTGGACGGCTTGCGGAAGTCATTCCTAGGATAGGAATTGACAAGGGTTTCTCCGTTTGGCGCCATGAAACTTGAAATTTGGGATGGGAAGAAGAAAACCCAAGTTTGGAAATTGAAAGTGGTTGGGAGTGTTTGGAGAGTAGAAACCGAATTGAAGGAGTTTGAGAACTTGTATATCTTCGGTGGTTAAGTTCCCTAGAGCTGAATTTATAGAAAATTTCTCCCCTTTATGAGAACCCTTGATGCATATGTGTGTGGCCCACAGAAAGTCCCGTGTATACAGTCAATGGTTGAAAAGAAAGTCATGAATGTGCTAGATTTTTCATGAAGTGGTTGAACCTGCTAATATTGATTTTGACATTATCATAAATAAATATTTAGCAATATTATTTTTATTTTTATAAATGGCACTTATTTTCCACTCTCTTGCAACTGTCTGCATGCTGCATGCACACATGCACGTTCCCATTGTACAGACAGTGAAGATGCATGCAGTGGCCTCACATAATCTTGGTGTGACGATCTTGTACAGTAGATGTAGAAATTGTATAATGTTATTCCCTTTCTATCAGCATTCTACATACAACCCTTGTACATGTATTTAGAAGCGTGCACGGACCATACAAGCTATGGATCTACTGTACAAGATCATTTAATTCACGGGGTCCAAGATTACGTAGGGTCCACATCATCTTCTCTGTATCTGCGCCCATGCACAGAAGCTTTAGGAGACTATCGTGGAATGCTTGGACATCAAATAGGAGGCTTGATCCAGTACTACAACACGTTGTAGCATGGCTTCTACAACGTGATGAGTGGATCCCACCGTAGTGTTTTCATGACACCCAATCTGTCCATCAATCCAAAACTCAGTTGGGCCACACCATGCAAAATTATACCTAAAACCTCTAAATCCGCATGGTGTGGCCCACCCATGTTTCTGAGTGGTCTGATTTTTGCGTGTCCATTTATCGTGGTAGGGCTCATCTTCTAAACGGAATTGATGGAATGCATAAAATATGGTGGGTCCCTACACAATTTGGAATGTTTTTAATGGTGGGCAATCCTTTTTTACTGTTCCATGTAGTGTGACCCACCTGAGTTTCAGATCAGCCTGATTTTTGGGATCCAAGTAGAACATGAGGGGGCGCACATGATGGATCGATTAGATTCCACGCATACATATCATACATCAAGTTGTTGGTTAAGCTAACCTAAAATGCTTTGTAATGGTTATAGCCTCAAATTTAGGGCTGTAAAGGGCTGGGGTACCCATTCCCATCCCATTTAAACCCAACTCAAACCTAACCCGATTGTTAAATGGTACGGGTTTGGGTCCAAGAACAAATCCAGTTGATAAATGGGTCTGAAGGTGGTTTCCTTTATATCATGCTTGACCTGACCTAACCCCAACCCAACCCATTTAGAAAATGGATGGATCGATTTGGCCTATGTTGCAAGAGACCAATTTAGGCCCAGACCCATCCATGATCCGATTTTAAACCTAACAAAAATGCTTGCATACCAAATCCAAACCCAGGTCCATTACCTATAAATGGGTCTAATAGGGTTGACTCAAACCCATCCTAGACCCAGACCCACCCATTTAATAAAAGGGTCTGGGTCTAAAATTTGGGCCCAAACCCATAATTAAATGTGCGGGTCTAGTTTTGGCTAAATCAGCTCCAAACCTGACCATTTACCACCTTACTCAAATTCCCTGCCAAGCACTCGATGGTGTCTAAGATGGGTAATCGTAGAAAAACACTCCTAGTTTCTGTGTATTTTCTTGTGTACTTCTACACATGCCAGCATCATGCATGCGTGGATATTTAAAATTGAAAAAATAAATAAAAGATTTATTATAAGTAAGAAATAAGAAGAAAATTGCAACCGCATAATATAATAATCTTTTCGAAAGAGAAGTGATAGGATCACGGAGTTCTTCTGCCAACCTATGAAAAACATGAATCGTCTCGAAAGAAGAAAATAAGAAAAGAAGGGGAAAATACTCTCATTTGTGATCTAGACTGTCTTAGAATTTAATGAAACTTATAAAAATTGTTAAGAGTTTATTGCAATCTAAACCCTAAACCATGAACTACCCTTGAAAATATGAACCCATGGTTCAATAAAATTAGAGAATCGATTGGTTACTTAATTACAACCATGGTTCAATAAAATAAGAGACTCGGTTACTTTACAATCAGCTGCATGCAGACTTATCAGGCAGCTTCATCTTTCCCTCCAATATGCCTGCTTGTGAAGCACACACATACCATGCATGCAAACTGTAGGGCCCATCATGAAGATCACCTGTCTGGAAAATCAGAGACCATTCATTAAGTGGGCTCCGCCTGTCTGATGAATCGACTTGTCCATTGGTTCTAGTGGTGTGGCCCACTTGACTGGACTAGCCTAGTTTTGTGCCAGGTGATCCTCATAGTGGGTTCAACCGTTTGCATGATATGGTTGTCCACACAAGTGGATGTTGGTGGCAAGGCCGGCCATCCGTGATTAGTTCTCTTAAGATGATAATGTTGGATGACTAGTGGTTGATGGGTCTTCTCGATAAGATGCTCTCAAGAGCTCTCACCGCACTATAATTAGTTATAGTGCTCCCAGTTGCATTTGGACATTTAGATAATTAGATGGTCCAATCAATTGATCCAGACTGTTCATTAGGTGCAGCACATATTCCATGGGCTATGATACAAAATCACACCGATCTGACAAATATGAACCATTTGATAGGTGGTATTTAACATGGACGGCTAAGATCAATTGCACAAAATATGTCTAATCAATTATTCGTTCCATCTATACATTAAGATCCATCATGAATTGCTTCAGATTCTAAAGAATCACTTTTGACAGGCATTTGTAACCATCCCATCCATGGCATAGAAAACGGATGGCTGTGAAAAAAAATGCATTCTGGACTTAATGGAAAGCTCAGATCAATCTATTGAGCTGTCCAACTGGACCGATGCAACTAGGAGTACAATAACTTAAACGGCTGAGAGCATTGGAACGTTTCTTAAAATAATAATAAATAAATAAATAAATAAAAGTTAGTTTTATTCCTGAAGGTTACAGAAGGAAACTTCACATGCAGGGCTATCCCATCCATGTATGTCTAGCTTGTTTAAAGCTTCTTTTCACGTACAAAGCTACTTTTCATGTACATTGACATGATAGAAAAGGACAGCTAGATACTGACATGAAAGAGTAGCATAGCCGGATACATACTCGCTCCTCAACCACAGAACCGAGCAAAGGACACACACCACAAGCAACACCATAACCGCTCGACGGTGGGAAATTTATGTGTGTGAGCGTGGATGGAGGTCTCCACACAACTAGTTGGATGATAAGTTGAGGTCCAAGTCAGAATGCGTGATATCTAAACCATCCAACAGGTTGCCACCACTACGAAGAACACTCCATGGAAGAATCAGGCGGATCTGCTCAACATGTGGGCCACATCGTATAAAACAAAAAGGAACTGTCGATCTGGTCCAAAGGTCGAATGTCATACAGACCACATGTAGGCAATTGTGGGGAACTTAGTTGGAAAAGCCCATATGTATGGCGTCGTTTGTAACATTAACCCCATGTGAGAGGTTTTTTTTTTTTTTTTTTTTTTCCGTCTAACCTCATGGGCATTGTTTTGAATTTTTGCTAGACCAAAATGCTCTGCTACCATGCCATGCCACACCTATAGTACCATAGCAACTTTTTTGTGGAAGTTGATAGGACTTTTTGAGAATTGAGTGTGGGCCTCACAAAATTAATTGTTGGGGCCACCTATCAGCCGATCTGATCCATTCACTTTAATCGGACATTCGTGAATCCAAAAGATGGTCATTTCAAAAAAAAATGGAGCTTTCTGTGGCCCACACTTACATTAACGTTGTGAGTTAATTTCGAACTGTTTCCTTTGGTGTGATTCATCCGTGATGAGTTTTACCCTCAAACTTGGAGAGATGACATGAAATTAAAACTTCTTTCATGTGGATGGCTTGGATCTACTTAAGACTATCTAGTGGACCCCACGTAAGACGTAGAATGTGTTCAATAAATCAGTCCTTGCACTAGAGAGGTCATTTGGTTGTTTTCTTCGTTTCTTTTTTTTTTTTTTCGGGAGAGGACTATTTGGCTATTAGGACTATTGTCACCTCCGTAGGACTACTTTAGCAAGCTTTCAACTTGCATTTGACATCATTCCCTCCATTTTAGCGAGCTTCCGAGTGTTTTTTTTTAGTTAAACTGTCATAACTTTATGTAGGTTGTAGATCTCATAAAAATGAAGCCCACTTTTGGACAATCAAGTGATCGATGTTTAAATAATGTGATTCCAAAGCCATCTGAAAGTTCATCAAATTATCTTTTCAACTTTTAAGCAATTAAGTGGAGTCTAAATGTCACCCAAATCGGACATGTAACGAGGGAGTTATGACCATTTTCATCGAATCTATAGACGACAGTAACTTTGGGCCCACTTTTAAGAAATTAAGTGGAGTCTAAATGTTGTGATTCCAAAGTCATATAAAATTTCATCAAATTACATTTCCGACAAGTACGAGATCACCCAAATCAAACATGTAACGAAGAATTATGATCGTTTTCGTCGGAACTATAAACAATAAAGTATCGATGAACGACAATGGCTTTGGGCCTATTTTTGAGCAATCAAGTGGTGTCTAACGTTGAGTGTGGAGTCAAATCACACTAGGCATGGTCGAGCGCCCGGATGGTCAGTGAACCGGGCGCCTGATATTCATGCGTTTGAGACGAATGTCTTTGGACTGTTTTGGGAACAGTCTGGCGCTCGACGGTCAATCTGACCGAGCGCCCGATAATCAGCTGATTTAGCCTATAACTCACTGGACTTTTTTGTAATGGGCGGGCGCCCGACCTAGTCTGTCCGGGAGCCCGACTGGCCGCGGGGTTAACTGAGGGTTTCCTATTTTGAGTTGTAATTTTGGGTTTTACTATAAAAAAAAGGGGTGTAAACTGGGATTAGGCTAAGTGATTAGGGTTTCTATACGTCCAATGTGAGAAAGAGGTGAGAGGATTAGCAAAAGGATCATCTCTGTGCATGGGAGCATCGGAGAAGGTAAGTGTATTGCTTGTAACTTCGTTTTCTTCATAGTGGAAGTTTGCACCCGTGATTTTTTACCCTTGTTGGAGTTTTTCCACATAAATTCTGTCTTATGGATTGTTGTTTTGTATGAATTCTACTTTTAAGTTATTATTTCTTCCTGTTTATCATTTGTAGGGTGAGACCAGATATTCGATCTCGGTTCACCGGCGTTGTTGGCGTGCTGCGCAACATTTAAATGAGATGATTTCAAATCCATTTGAAAGTTCATCAAATTACTTTCTAACAAGTACAAGATTACCAAAATTAAACATATAATGAGGGAATTATAACCATTTTCGTCGATACTCACTGACCAATCAACGACGATCAATGCCTGTTGCCGATGCTTACTAACTAATGTCGGGTTGGATTTGTGAACCACATCTCAGTGGGCCCCATAAATGATCATGAAAGTTTTGTTAATGGGCTGGTAACCCCTCACAAGTGCTGTCCATGGTGTGTCCTACCTAAGTCATGGATTGACCTAATTTTTAATCCAGTAGTCCACCATGGAATGGTGCACCTGACCAATGGAGTAGATGTACTTCGACACACATCATGGTGGGGCCCACACAACTCGACCTCATAATACCACACACACACACACACACACACACAATGGGCCCCACAACCCCACAACGCCCCTGATAGGACCGTTTTTCTCTAGCTAGGTCCGGGTGGGGGTAGTACTTAATCCATGCCCTAAGCGATTAGTCACTAGTTATTTGATGGCACAATTGTCCAACTAGCTGTGTTTCAAAGCTTACAATATGTAGAACACATACAATTGTTATATTAAATTGTCCCAATCATTGTAAAGAATCAGTTGAATAACCATTTTTTCTAGGTTTTTAAGGTTGGATATTCAGTCCAATGCTGAAAAAACATACACATAAGCCCAATTCCATTATGTTATGCCACACTACATGGAATCCATGCATAAACCACATTGGCCTGCTAATCTTATCTATCTCAATGTTGGCCTTCTCTTTTATAGCCAACCATTTTTCAAGTCATGGATGGAAAGATTAAGATCATGATATGTTGCTGCCAATTCAACCAAACAAGGCCACACATCTAAATAAGGGTCTGTATTTAGATTTCGTGTGTGGGTAGGATGCACGGGTGTGACAAAGTCTACTTGACTCAAGGTTTGATTGAACTGCTAGTGTCTCCCACGTTGTGTCTAACTAATTAGTGATTAGACATAGTGATTTAGAAATCCTCCTGAGAACCGGTTACACTCAGCGTTCAGGCGATTTGTGAAAGGATAGGGGTTAACCCTTCTGAATGAATTCTTTTTTCCTTTTGTTAATAAGCTTGAGTCTACAGACTTAAGGACCTTTTCTCTCACCAGTACTTTAGTTTAATATTTTTCAAAGAAAGTGGGACGAATTGATAAATAGAAAAAGACTAAACAATGCTGATTTTATTAATATTTGAATGTATGGCCCAAGACAATTGACAATGTATCAAACAACCAAAGAAAATAAACGAAAAGATAAATACCTAATTCGTCTATTGGAACAGATGATTGAGGCAAATGGTCAGTAAAAAGTGACCAAATAGGTGTGATCGCCTGAATTAGAACTCAAAGGATCATAATCTAACAACTTATAACATCGCGGATATTTAATATACTCCTATGATATTATAGTGGAAATCGCTAGGTAATAACGATCTATGCGAGAATTAGGCTAAGCTATGCTAGGATAAAAGAAAGATAAATTGAAAAGTAAATAGATGCGTTTAGCATAGGGCCTTAAGCTCTTCTTCACGTGCTGCTTTTATAACTTATCGAGGCAGTAAAACCCTCGTTGGGTTTCCTTGCTGATCCCGGATGCTCCGTGTATTTAGCTTGCATTGAAAAGAAATGATTCCAGTTAGATCCGAAACTGCCGACTTTTCGGATCTTTTACTCGTAGTTGATCCCGTTATGAAGATCTATGTTGCCTACTAATCGAGTGGGGGATTTGTCGGGAACCTCAAGCGCTGATCCCGATCTCAAATTGATTATGGCCATTCAACATCTGGTCAAACCCTCTGTGTCTTCTTTCATTTAACAATTCACTACATGATGGTTAGAAGTGTTGGAGGGGATAGATGGACAGAATCCTCCTTATACCAATATGTTATCTAAGATGGGCCCATCTAGATCTAGTTCTCTAATTTTCTTGATATCAATTGAACCACGGTCTCAGGATCAAGTCATCAGATGTGATATCTAGGTGTCTTTCCCTTCTGGTCGAGGTGTTGGACGGTCCAAATCCTCTTGATCTGTTATCAAATAAATTATATCTTTCTTCAAGCCCTCACATTCTCTCTATTCCGATCAATGAATGGCTTGAGACCCAATCTAGAAAATGTGTCTCTCTCCCAATTTAGGTCTAAACTAGGGCCTCATTCACTTAGATATTGGTCCAATTTTTCAATATTCGACATCTTCTCGAACACCACAAATTCTCTTAACAGTTTCTGAGAAGATCTCCCATTTTGGAGGGATGGTGCGAGACGGCCTCACCAAGTGTATCGTAGCTAGATACATGATAAGATACGTTCTCTCAGCTGCCTTTTATAGACATGTCGGATACGCTGTCTTATTAATTGGCATGATAAATATAGCCACATGGCATCTATCGATTTGCTATTTGAAAGACATCTAAGGGTTTGTGCTTCCACATTAAAAATAAAATGCGTAACGCCAAAGGAAAATCAAGTAAACATATTACTAGGTGCTAGTAGGATTTCTGCCAATACTAATCGTATAGTGTCAACACATGGTGGTCTTTCAATGATCCACATCAAAGCACTAAAAATGAGTGTAAACAATGATCAATATGATTTTCTTTATTTAATATTTTAAAAAAAATTTTAAACACTAATTGAATGGTTTAAATTGTTGCCAGACATTTTAATTTTTTCCTAAACACTCCATATTTATGAAGCGGATTGTGTTGTGTGCCACACAACACCAACCGTGCATTAAAGCCATCGAGTTTTGTGGGCCCCACCATGATGTATGTGTTATATATATCTACAATATTCATGCATTTTTTTAATATCATTTTAGAGCATAAATCTAAGAATGAGGTAGATCCAAACCTTAAGTGGACCATACTACACAAGCATTGGTGACAACTAGGTTTATCGTTGAAACTTTTCTACAGGCCACCAAGATGCTTATTTGCCATCCAACCTGTTCATAAGGTCACGGAGTCTTGGATGAAGGAAAAACACAAATATCAACTTGATCCAAAACTTCTATAGCTTCTATAGCCTCAAGAAGTTTTCAAGGGTAGATTCAATCCCCATTACTTTACGTGGTGTGGTCCACTTGAAGTTTGGATCTACCTCATTTTTTTTGCTCATTTCCTAAAATAACCTTGCAAAATGGATGATTGATGATGTCAAACACACAACAGTCGCATAAAGCTTGATGATGTAAACACATTTAGTTCGCACACCGAGCAATCACTTCCCAGGGGACTTACAATATATCACATTGCAACTAGGAGCAGGTTTCCTAACAAATAAATACACCTTTTCTTTTTAACTAATTGTGAGATAATTAAGATTGCAACTAATTGCATTGTCACAATACCAAAGTCGAAAAGGTGAGTGTATTTTTTAGTTTGAGTGGGTGTAAAATAGTCGGTAGCGCAAAAGCATAACAATATATATATATATATATATATATATATATATATATATATATATATATATATATATATATATATAATTGATGTTCAACATCAATTATAAAATAAAGGTCCAATTATCAATCTGAACCGTCCATTTTTTCTTCCCACACGTCTCAAAGAATCACTTTGGATCATGATACCAACCACTCCAAGGCTTGGAAATAAGAAGGCTGACATTTGGATGGATGGGTTCAACTGAAGAGTGTGATTCTTTCTGAGCCGTCCATGGAGTGTGGGGTAGACCCCATGGGTAAGATCGCGACTGACTCAAGTGTCTACAAGTTGAAGAAATGGTCTTTTTCAAGGTTCCCTTTTTCTCACGGCAAGAGACGCGACTTTTACTAAAAGGTAAAAAGATGTGGGCATGATTCAAGGGAAGAACAAAAGCCTTCTAATCTTTTTTTAACATCACGTTTGGATCACGGGAGATGATGCGCTCGATCCAGTCTACACAGTACACGTACATGGTGACATGCCAATCGGAGCCGTCCATCTAATGGGCCACATCTTGCATGGCTTATGTTTGGGAAATAATACTTATTGGAAGTTCCAATCCAATCGTATTTCTTCACTTTTAGGTTTGAATGTTTGACCACTAACCAGTTTTGTTTTCCACTGTTTCTTGGCCACTCATCAGATGACTAGAATCATCCAATCGAGAGGAGTTTTTTTTTTTTTTTTCAAACGATACGGAGGAGGGAACCAAGATGGCCGTACCAAATGATATGTTACCAAATGATAAGTTACTTTGACATCATGTGTGAATGCATTCATATCCATTCTTTCCAATAGATGCAACCCGTCTTGTTGGTCTGAATCCCAGAGGCCAGTCTGATCAATAACTGAGGTGGGCCACACCAAATGGAAAAATAGAATACAGGGAGATGACGCCCACCATATAGATTTGGAGATGGAATGTTGGGTTCACCATATTGTTTACACATCATCATCCAACCCATTCATCAGGGACTCTGGAATCGGTACCCATCCCGTACCCAGCTCGGTGCTGGAAAAGCTATGTGGCCCTACCATGATGTATGAACGCCGTCCATCCATTTCTCCTCGTGAACCCAAAAATGAGGTAGATCCAAATCTCCATTGGACCACACCATAAGGAAAAAGTGGTGATTGGATGCTCACTATTGATAACTTCTTGGGGCCACGAAAGTCTTGGAACAAGCTGATATTTTGTTTTTTCTGTCATCCAGGTCTGCGTTACCTACCTACTCAACAGGTTGGATGGGAAATAAACATCCCGATTGGGCCTAGGAAGTTTTTAACGGTAGGCGTTTAATCACCCCCGTTTCCTTCCTGTGATGTAGTCCACCTAATATTTGGATCTGCCTCATTTTTGTGCCTGCCCTAAAATGAGCTGGCAAAATGGATGCCTGGATGGCTTGAATATGATGTGTTATGGGTAAAACCCGAGCTGACCAAGATCGGCCCACGAGGCAGCCAAGCCTATGGGACCAGGCCTATGGCTCGGCCGCTGTAGGTACCGAAGGCTACAAGCAGAAAGGCAGCCGAGACCAAGACCCAGCCCACATCATATCGGCCTTGACTATAGTCATTTTAGATAAATGAAAGACATACCTAGCTCAGAATGACTACTGACGTGGCTGACCTGACCACCAGATCGGCCTCGGCCATAACCAACTACCACCGCGACAACTACTGGCGGAAGTTCAGGAATGCACCCGGGAGACATTCCCGGTGTATGTCCCACCTGAGTTATCAATCATGATGATAATTTGTATGTGTGGTGAACGTTAGAAGTCTCACCAGATGAATGGTTCGGATTTCATATAATCATTACGCATGGCCTCAAACAACTCAAACGTATGGTAGTTACAAAACATTTGAAGGCATGTGATCATTCCCCACCTTTCAGTCCCCAACGATTATGACACGTGTCGTCATTATCACGAGATATGGACAAAGAAAGCTGGGACTCCTGTTTATCGATCACTAAGGGCCCGTTTGGATACTACCAAATAAGTTACTTTTCGGCTTAGCTTATGACGTTAAGTTACTTTTGAACTTAACTTGGTAAGTATAATTGAAAAGTAACTTATCTCTTAAAAATTACTTATTTTAATAAGTATTTTATTTTTTAGCTTTTTGACTTTTGACTTTTCTACTTATCTCTCCCATGTCACGCTTTTGCCTTTTTTTATTATTTTTATTATTTTTATTTTATTTTCTGGGTTAGTACACACCCACACTGTTAGTCACCCTTCAATGTTAATTAACCACCCTCCAATTTGGCTTTTCAACTTATCTCTCTTAGGTCACACTACATACCAAAGTTCTCTCTCATGGTTCACTCAATTACTGCTCTCTCACACCGTTCATATCAAAGGAGGCCCCACATGATGGGCTGTGCCATCAAAGGTGGGACTCACACAGTGGACAGCCCACATCAAAGATGGGCCGTACATTAATTGGAGCAAGATCCAATCCACCAATCAGGTTGATCTGATCTTCAACATCTTTCTCGAAAATGGTTCTAGCTAGTCCACTCACCATGTGGACTGGCTATTCGAAACAAGTGAATGAGTTAGAAAACTTCAGCCAAATCTTCAAAGCCCTACATTTGTTTTTCATACTGTGGCCCACCTGACCAGTGGATCAACCTGATTCTTGTGCCAGGGCATCCATATAGTGGTCCCGTTCTAATGGTTGGAATGTATCTTAGACCAATGTGCTATGCTAGCACATGCATGGCATGTACAGGAGCTTTATTGCACGCATGTGGGATTAGAAAAGCTCATTTTGTTAGCTTTTTCTTTTCATGTCAATATGTTGCTTATTATATATAGATTTGAAATTTTCTTTCCAAAGGTTACTTATCAATGTGTTATTACCAAACATACTTATTTACTTATCTGATAAGTAACTTACAATCCAAACGGGCCTAAGGGCAATGCCCCACCACCGTATATGGCCCATATGGCACAATCTCCCTGATGTCAGTTCCATAGTCGCTAATCTGCACCGTTGTTTCTCACTTTGCATGGACAGCGCGACCGTTGATGAATGGGGTTCTTGCTTGGCCTTCTGTTGTACGAATTTTTAGATGAGCGGTCTGGATCATCCCTAACATAATCAACTTAGTGACGGCAAATGGATTCTGATTAAGATTGTGGATGGATCGTGTCTGGGCCAGCTCAAGTCCAGCCCAGAGCTAGCCAAGAATTCTGGCCCGAACCCAATCCATGACCAGTTTACCTTGTGCCCAACCTGACCCATGTAAATTCGGGCCATATAGCCCAACCCAAACAAACCCCTTTGATTGTAATTGGATTGGGCTCGACTCATCCAACCAAACTCTATGGCTACGCTATTGCGTGAAATCATCGGTTTCTGCACACGTGCCAGCATGCGCGCCGGAGAAATGGGACACTTGGGTAGGACCCAAATTAGTAAATGCAATTCCTTGATTGGACCACTGTGTACTGTAAGTTTGAGACGAACCTAGCATGAGCCTAAAACAGCAGGCCCAAGCCCCACTAAATTATTTGTTGGGCTGGGCTTGTCCAGCAAATTGATAAAATAGCTATTTTTCACTTGAATATTCATCGTCTATCCATTGATCAAGCACGCCACATGCATAAAGAAATAGTCATTTTAAAGGAATGAATCCAATGGTCTACCTTCAGGCCAAGCCACAGACTAAAGTGATTCGAGCCCAAGCCTGACTCAAAAATTAATTGGACCATGTATGAGAAGCCCAAAGGCAGGTAGGACTTGTCGGGGTGGGGGCTGGCCCAGACCATTGCCACCCTTGAAATGCACTGGGTTGAGTTGGGTCAACTCGCCTGACCCACTTATGAGGAAGGGAAAGGCAAGCTAAATGGGAAGTGAGTCGAGCTCACTTAGAAAACGTGGCAGGTTTAAGTAAGTGGGTTGGGCTCCGATTGAACACCGCTCGAATAGCTACACAACTCAATCCGATTCCGACTCGGCCAAACCAAAACAAATTGACAAAATAAGTATAAATACATACAAAGATATCTGTATGATTTGTATGCGTACACTAATTTTGGGCAGGGCAGTCATGCATTTAGACACAATTCCATTCTCAAACTTGAGCCCGCCCTGATTATAACTAAAAATGGTTGGGTCAGTCAGGTTGGTCGGGCCTGGCTTGTTTTTTTTTAGTGGATCAGGTTGGATCACAGGTTAATAAGCGCCATGGATTTGGTCAGGTTGGGAGTTGTGTGCCCATTTAGGGGGCCAGCTCGACCAAAACCCGACCCATTGACAACCCTAATAAAGAGGTGCCCAAAGATCTAAATTGTTGCCGCCTGAAATCTGGTCAACAACAAAAGAGGTTAGGGGAGTGCTAAGAGGGCTTGAGGTCCTATGGTTGCTCCTCTCATGTGCCCTACGAATCACAAAAAGAATGGAGGCAAAAGGGGGGTGCCGTTGTGTGGCAATGGACTCTCCGATGCCTAAGCCAGGTCAACTGAGGTCGGACAGCAAGGTGATAAGGGTCATGCGAGTAACATACGTTTGCTTCGAATTGGTGGTGGTATTTATAGAATACGGAGATGTGATCCGGATCTGACAAACCTAACTAAACACACCATCATCTAGCTTTTCAATCATGGGAGTTTGGGGTGGCCTAGCTTGACACGCTAGGCCTGCAACAAACATTAGGTTCGGATTCAGGTTTTGTACCTAACATCCTCCATATGTCGCAATAGAGGGACTCTTACGGGATTCGTATCTTGAGTTTCTTGTGGTGCCCTCTTAGAGAGGGTCGGCTTGGTCTAGTTGGGACGCGGAGCTTGGGGTCTGAGTTCCTCCTTTCGGGCTCTCCACCCGGTCTATAAAGTTTGGTGTTAGCTTGGCTCAATCATCTGCCTGGGAGATGATAGGACTTGCTGGGAGCGTTTCACACAAACCTTCGGATCTCGCCCTCCAAAACTAAAATTATGGAGTGTGATAATGCAATAATCAAGAATAAATCAACAACCACACGACACAAAGAGTTTTTATATGGAAAACCCTCGAAAGAGATAAAAATCACGGGACCTAGTCCAGATCAACAATCCACTATCTCAGAGAATCGTTTACAACCGATCACAAGCACACACCACTTGGATCAAACCTTCTTCACCCACGCAGGGATGGATAAATAACAAGAGAACTATGAAAGTAGGAGGATCTCGCCGATCAAGAGGACGTAGAAGCGCTTAGATGAAGGTTGTGCAGAATAACTCCTCTTCAAGCAACTTCTCCCTTCTTCAAGCTTCCTCTCTCTCTCTTTTCTCTTTCTCTCTTCCTCTTTCTCTCACTCTCTCACCTTGGACGTGCAAACACCTTAAAGGGATACCTTAATCATGATTTGGAACCTCTTAAATAGAAAATCGAAAGAATTAGAACCCAAATAGGAAACTGCGTATAAGCAGTCTGCGTCGGGTCAGGCGCCCGGTCAAAAGGGCCGTCGGGCGCCTGCCCAAGCAAAAACCTGTCCAAGGAGAAAACTAAAGAAACTTTCCAATTTCGGGCGCCCGGACCAACTTGGTTGGGCGCCTGGTCACCAGACCATCGGGGGCCCGACTACTGTCAAAATTGTCCAGCAACATTCTGCCTCATCGGGGCAATTTCGGTCACCCGACCACTTTTGGTCCGGGCGCCCAACCATACCCATGTTGCACCAACTTTCCTCTTGACTGAGGAGGAAAACCCCATAAAATCTCTCCCTTTCCGACTCAGGAGAAATTCGCCTTCTTCAAGCCAGCAAGGTTTCTACAAACCTCAAACTTGCCCTTGAGTAAAGCCTTGGTCATCATGCCTGACCCATTATCGTCCGTGTGGACCTTCTCGAGCTGTAGCACCTTTTGTTCCAAAGTGTCCCTGATCCAGTGATACCGAATCTTTATGTACTTCAACTTAGAGTGCCGACTTGGATTCTTGCTCAAGTGTATAGCACTTTGGCTATCGTAATAAACCACATACTCTTCCTGCTTCAGGCTGAGTTCCTTTAGGAACCTCTTCATCCAAAGCATCCCTTTACATGCCTCTATGACCGCAATGTACTCGGCCTCTGTCGTCAACAATGCTACGACTTTTTGTAGCTTGCTCTGCCAAGAGACCGCTCCTCCTGCAAACGTGAACATAAACCTCGATATAGACTTTCTGGAGTCTATGTCACCTGCCATATCTGTATCTGTGTAGCCTTCTAACACAGGTTTTTCGTCACCATAGCATAGGCTCAACCTGGATAAGCCTCTCAAATACCGTAGTATCCACTTCATCGCTGTCCAATGTTCTTTGCCAGGATTGGCAAGATACCGGCTGACAACACCAACTGCATATGCTATGTCTGGGCGCGTACACACCATAGCATACATCAAGCTTCCTACCACTGATGTGTAGGGTATCTTCCGCATCTCTTCCACTTCTGCCTTCGTCTTGGGACACTGCTTGTCACTCAATTTGAAGTGACCATCTAGTGGAGTACTGACCGGCTTCGCTGCATTCATGTTGAACCGCTCTAGGACTTTCTTAATATACCGCTCTTGTGACAACCAAAACTTTCTGCTGCTTCTATCACGGGTTATCTCCATTCCTAGGATTTGTTTGGCTAGGCCCAAGTCTTTCATCACAAAAGACTTACCCAACTCCCGTTTTAGCCTATTAATCTTCTTGATGTATTTTCCTATGATGAGCATGTCATCAATGTACAATAACAGAACTAAGAAATCATCATCTGAGAACTTGCGTGTGAACACACAGTGGTCCGACTCCATTCTGTCATATCCATGCTTTAACATAAACGAGTCAAACTTCTTGTACCACTGCCTAGGAGCTTGTTTCAGCCCATACAGGTTCTTCCTAAGCCTACACACCATATGCTATTTGTCCTTGACTTCGAACCCCTCTGGTTGGCGCATGTAGATTTCTTCTTCCAGGTCACCATAGAGAAAGTAGTTTTGACATCTAACTACTCTATCTCCAGATCCATACTAGCCGCTAACCCAAGCAACACACGTATGGATGTCATCTTCACCACTGGTGAGAATATCTCCTCGAAGTCTATTCATTTTCTCTGACCAAACCCTTTCACCACAAGTCTGGCCTTGTACCTTGTCTGTGAATTCTTCTGCTCATTCTTCTTTCTGAACACCCACTTGTTGCTCAAAGCTTTCTTGCCCTTAGGCAATTTCACTATATCATAGGTGTGGTTCTTATGCAAGGATTCCATCTCCTCTTGCATAGCTTTCAACCACTCCGCCTTATGCTCGTCGGCTGGGGCCTTAGAATAGTCTTCTGGCTCTCCCTCATCAGTGAGCATAATGTACTCATGCGGCTAGTACTTCTTGGACGGGTGTCTGTCCCTAGATGTCCTCCTCACCTGTAGCTCAACAAGTGGATCAAGTGGGGGCCGCTCCCCCGGTCCATCTTCTGTAGGAACTCTCATGTCCTCTACACCTTGCTGTACTCCCCCGTCATCAGGCACCACGGGAGGCGTAATCGAATCTAGGTCCTCTAACTCACCTGAGCTAAGCTGGCTTTTCTCTAGCTTACAAATGTCTTCTATACATTGATCTTAAAAAAAAACACATCTCTGCTCCTAATGAGTTTCTTCTCAGTCGGATCCCACAACCTGTAACCGAACTTTTCATCACCATACCCCAAGAACACACACTGTCTGATCTTCGTATCAAGCTTGGACCTCTGGTCATTTGGACGTGAACGGATGCCCTGCATCCAAATACCATGAGATGACTGTACGATGGATCACGTCCAGTCCACACTTTCTCAGGTACTTCTCCATTCAACGGGGCTGATGGAAACCTGTTTATCAAATACACTGCCATGTATATTGCTTCTCCCCAGAACATCTTGGGCAACTTTGCATGGGATAACATGCATCTGATTCTCTCTACAATGGTGTGATTCATTCGCTCAGCCACACCATTATGTTGGGGGGTCTTGGGAATCGTCTGTTTATGTCGTATACCCAATGGCTTACAATACTCGTGGAAGTCACCTATATATTCACCACCATTGTCAATGTGGATACACTTCAATGATCTACCTGTCTCTCTCTCAACCATAGCATGAAACATTTTAAACACACAGAAGACCTAGCATGGTGCTCTCGCCTGACCCACTTATGAGGAAGGCAAAGGCAAGCTAAATGGGAAGTGAGTCGAGCTCACTCAGAAAACATGGCGGGTTTAAATAAGTGGGTTGAGCTCCGATTGAACACCGCTCGAATAGCCACACAACTCAATCCGATTCCGACTTGGCCAAACCAAAACAAATTGACAAAATAAGTATAAATACACACAAAGATATCTGTATGATTTGTATGCGTACACTAATTTTGGGCAGGGCAGTCATGCATTTAGACACAATTCCATTCTCAAACTTGCGCCCGCCCTGATTATAACTAAAAACTGTTGGGTCAGTCAGGTTGGTCGGGCCTGGCTTGCTTTTTTTTAGTGGATCAGGTTGGATCACAGGTTAATAAGCCGTGGATTTGGGCAGGTTGGGAGTTGTGTGCCCATTTAGGGGGCCAGCTCGACCAAAACCCGACCCATTGACAACCCTAATAAAGAGGTGCCCAAAGATCTAAATTGTTGCCGCCCAAATCTGGTCAACAACAAAATAAGTTAGGGGAGTGCTAAGAGGGCTTGAGGTCTTGTGGTTGTTCTTCTCTCATGTGCCCTGTGAATCACGCAAAGAATGGAGGCAAAAGGGGGGTGCTGCTGTGTGGCAATGGACTCTCCGATGCCTAATCTAGGTCAACTGAGGTCGGACAGCAAGGTGATAAGGGTCATGCGAGTAACGTACTTTTGCTTCGAATTGGTTGTGGCATTTATAGAATGCGGTGATATAATCCGGATCTGACAAACCTAACTGAACATACCATCATCTACCTTTTCAATCATGGGAGCGTCGGGTGACCTAGCTTGACATGCTAGGCCAGTAACAAACATTAGGTTTGGGTTCAAGTTTTGTGCCTAACATCCTTCATACGTCGCAACAGAGGGACTTTAGCAGGATTCATATCTTGAGTTTCTTGTGCTGCCCTCTTAGAGAGGGTCGGCTTGATCTAGTTGGGACGCGGAGCTCGGGTCCGAGTTCCTCCTTTCGGGCTCTCCACCCAGTCTATAGACTTTGGTGTTAGCTCGGCTCAACCATCTGCCTGGGAGATGGCAGGACTGTCCGTTCTGTGTAGATGCTCTTCCTGGTCGATCCCCCTACTGATCAAGTAGTGGTCGAACCATCAGCTTGGCCATACTCCACCTTTGCTCAGTGGTCACGGCAGAGGACTTGTGCTTGGGCTTCTGGACCTGTGGGCTTCCTGTTCCGGGCATGGGTCCAGTTGGGAATCCCCCAACATAAACCATTGATTAATTTAAAATTATCTTAACCGTAGACTAGAGGGGTAAGTAGATACCGTTTAGACCATGAGATCCTGCACGCCCACCCATCCGGGCTGCATTTCAGCATCAATCCAAACCACAAAAATCATGGGCGTAATTATGACGGGTCATAGCACAAAAATAGCAAAGATCAACCAATCCCAACCACCCGTCCGATCAGTGATCAACAAAGGACGGTTGAATACTAAATAGATTATCGCATATGACAAGAAAGATTTCAGACCACATACATCACAAAGATAAGCACACCATAAAATAATAAAATAAAAAAAAATAAAAAAAAAAAGATCGGGGAAGGTCCACACGAAAATCAGACACTAGTTTGAAGAGCATCTTCCATTCTCTTAGCCATGGCTTTCAGAGATCCCTCGATGTAAGAAACCAGCCCTTCTAGACTCCATCCTTGCATTGGATCCGCGACGAATGACCACTCGATCGTACACCCTTCTTCACCGTCCGATTCTGTGGACACCTTGAATGTTGCCACGTACCATCCAAACCCAACGTTGTTATCTAAGACTTCGTAGCTTAAAGTCCGTCCGATTGGATCTATGGTTAGCAACTTCTCCTTCGCCCAACTGACGGTCTCACCACCACCGTCCGATGAGACAGATGTGCTGGTGCAGTACCTTACACATCCAGGCTGCCCTACTACACCTTCCACGATGCGACAGGTGTCGATGGTAGGGAGCCATTTGTGTAAGCTGGAGAAGTCCTCTAGAAAGGGCCATACCTGAGCAGCCGTTGCGCCTTTTAGCTTCGCCATCGATTTCCCTTCCCACTTCGGCTGTTGGTTAGGCTCCATGATGTAACCAACGAACGGACGGCTCAGAGAGAGAGAGAGAGAGAGAGAGAGGGATTATGCCGGTATAATTATCCTAAATACCCTCTTGTTACTTTCCTAATGGGCCATGTCTTATTGAAATGACTGAATTACCCTTCTCATTATTGCGTTCGACCTATGGTCGGAACGTTGGAGTAACCTGCTGTCATACCGCAGTTACTAAGAGCACCGTCGCTCTTGCTAACAGTGGCCTGGCCCAAAGCCAACTCGTAATGCATTACAATCTCCCGGCCTGACTCATTTAAATCCATCTGGCCTAAACAGACTGGAAAAGACCCACGTAATTGGGTCGGGTTCGACCTACCTGGGCCAACCCAACATGATAGAACTCAAAGTTTATGATTGACATGCGGAGCGGCTTGGGTTGCAAATACAGGTTGGGCTAGGCCCAAGTTGAGGTTCAAGCAACTCAACTTAGAACCTGAACTTATATTTAGTGCATATACATACGGGTTATGATTGACACATATATTATCGTATAAAACGTAAGAGGCATGGCCTTGGTAGAAAATGGGGTTTTACACTTGAAGCATTTGTGTCATATATTCAATGCTACATGGGGTTCGCCATTGGAACCGTCCATGGGAAATAGGGTTTATGATTGGAGTTTGTTGGTACCTTTTTCTGAATGTCCTTATTCAAAAGAGAGTTCGGCCAAGATAGAGCTTGGCCAAGGAGCAATGACCGAGCATACCGTCACCTAAAGTGGGAGAGTCTAGGGATGCTGAACCGTTACAAGGAAGAGAAAGAGTCCAAGGCAATGGACAGTCACAGTAACTGCTAGAGTAAATAAGAGATTTAGAGGATTCTATTTTACTTCAAAAGTCTATAAATAGAAGTGGAAATCCACGGAATAAAGGGTCTTACACCAAACAAATTAACAAATTCAATTTATCTTTGTTTGGCATATCGTAGCATAATTCGTAATTTAAAATTAGTAGTAATCTCAATCCACACCCTTTGGACGATCTTAGTTGTAATCACAAGTCCATTGGACGAATCTATTTCAATACAATCAGTTCTCTTTCCTGCAAGATTGTTTGTCCGGCAGTCGATCTCTCTAACCAGCTGTCATCATTATTGATTTTCGTATCTAAAATGTCATTTCTAGTGAAAGGCAAAGTGCAATCCATTTTCGAAGGACAAACCCTACCCTTTGACAATCACTTGATCACTCAGATTTCATTTGCAAGTTGCTGAATAGGCGACTAGCATGCCCGCGCAACACACCACACGGACCAAAGCGTTACTCAAGTGCTGAAAACCCAAGGAAATAGAGTTTACCTATGGTACAATGTTTTTTTAATAATTTTTGTAAACATAAGTATTTTTTCTAATCAACCCTATCTAAACGAACCAAACTCTGTGATAAGGTTTGGTACTCAATAACTTGGGTTGGGTTGCATTCGGTGGCTTTGGTTGGGTCTAGGGTTCGACGCGACACGCACAAGTTGCACGCTTAACAGTATTTTAGTGCTTTGTTACCAGGGTTATGTTGTTTAAAAATTCAGAAATTTCCGGGCAGCATGGCTGTCGTTTTAATGCTTATTTTTTAGCGTGATCATTGATTCTACTGAGATTTGATAGATAAACAATGAAGCGGATTGCAATGACTTGTCAAATATCATCTTGATGCTCTGAAGAAGTTTTTAACGGCAGGCATTCAATCCCCTGCTGTGTGGTCCACTTGAGAATTAGTTCTTCCTCATTTTGGGACTCATGCCCTAAAATGATCTAGAAAAATAAATGGACGGTGTGGATAAAACCCATAAATCATGGTGGGCCCCACAGTAATTACTCAGTACCTAAACTTAGCATAGGGAGTAAACTCTGTGGGCCCACCATGATTTATGCATTTTATCCCCTCCATCCATTCATTTTACCAGATAATTTTAGAAATGAAGCATATACAAAGCTCAAGTGGACTACACCACAGGAAACGGTGTGAATTGAAATCTACTATTGAAAAATTCTTAGGGGGTCGCATAAGTTTTGGATCAAGCTGATATTTTGGTTTTCCCTTCATCCATTGCTTGTGACGGCGTGGATAAATCACACAATTCACAGTGGGCTCAACGGAGTTTACTCAGTACGGTAAAAGCTCACTCAGTTACTCAGTAGGTAATCCGAGGTGGGTCAGACTTGTTAAACAATTGTATCCACAGATTTTCTTCACATTCTTCAATTGATTTGGACCATTGAAAAATTTGTTCGTCATGGCCGTTGATCACAGATGGCTAGGATAATCAAGTCTCCTTGTATTTCGAACATATGCCATCCGTAGTAGGTGAAACTTGCAAGTGACTATCTTCCCTTGCAGGTGGCAAATCTGTAGAAGATTCTGATAGACTGTCACATGTCAAAGCGTGGATGGGGATGCAATAAAATATTCAAGGCCGCTTTGATCGTGTGAATAAAAAAAAAACAAAAAGAGGAAGAAGAAATCAAGTATTGCAGATTTGACAAGGACTCCTGAGCATTAGCAGTTTGGATGAGTAGCAGAATCTATCAAGGCTAGGTTATCTCGTATCATGCGTCTGATTTTAACTATAACGTTTGAATAATAATTAGTTTTTGAAATTCGATGATCTTTTTGTTACTCAAATATCGTGAAAAAAAAAGTCTTTCATTTTATTTTTCTTTTCTAATCCACGTAAAAAGAATTTGCCATAATTGCACACAAGTTTGTAAAAGGTAAAAAATAAAAATGATACTTTAGCCAAGTGTTATGCATCTGGGAAAGAAAGCGCACAAGCCCAAAGGCTCAAGTGTAAGTCCCCAACCCTTCTTCTAAGCTGAGGAGAGCCGAGGCTGAGCAGATGAGTCAACCATCCCTCCAAGCTGGGTGCATAATCGCATAATGCCATCCATATGGCATATGCAATGTCGCATATGCCGTATGGATGGTATGCCATCGCAGATCGCACAAAACGATTGCATATGCCATTATGTGATCACATAATTGCATATGTCATCGCATACTTTCTAATTTTTTTCAAATTCCAGTTTCTTTCATTTTTTTTTCTTTTTTTCTATTAAAAAAAAAAGAGATTTTGCGATCACATAAGCGTTCAAGCATAAGTGATTGCATAGGATCGCTTATGCCATTTGACAATATTGGCTGAGCGGCAACTATTAAGCCTCCTATTGCAGTCCTATCAATGTTTGCTAAAGCCAAAGCTAGAGCAAAGCGCACCTCCATATCCTCAGCTCTCTGTCGAGTAGAAGGGCCGAGCAGTTCTCTACAAGTACTTTGTCTTCTAGACTGAGGAGCAGCGACCGATGACTCAACTTTCACTTTAGTTAGGGCTATGGAATCAGGGGCCTGAGCTCTAAAGGGGGCCTTTGAAAAGCGCAACGGGTACCCAATCTCGAGGACGAGTTGCTGAGCTGAACCAACAAAGGCAGGGCTTGAATTCATCCTCCGATGAAGATCTACAGTTCGGGGTGAGACTCGCACCTCATTATGACTCTCCCAACGTATCATAATAGAACTCTCGTGCCCATAATATTCTCCATGTCTTATAAATAAGACTTCAATCTCCAATACAAGGTAGGCCATTATTCTCCTACACAACTCCTATGTCTAAATTCTGCTGGCCTAACTTAGGCATCAAAGAATCTACAGCCAGCCACCGATACCCCCTATTGTCCATTTCCCTTCTTGCTTGCAGGGCCGACGATCAACGAGTGTCACGAGGTTACTTCATCTTGAGAAGACGGTGGTGGAAAAGATCATAAGGCCGGCCTTAGATCGACCTTGTTTGTTGGCCAAATTCAAACGAAAACATATA
The DNA here is from genome assembly GCA_003013855.2 of Liriodendron chinense. Classification (NCBI taxonomy): domain Eukaryota; kingdom Viridiplantae; phylum Streptophyta; class Magnoliopsida; order Magnoliales; family Magnoliaceae; genus Liriodendron; species Liriodendron chinense. The sequence continues at coordinate 11,113,311 of ML058461.1, read as the reverse complement.
TCATATGAGAATGCAAATTAAATTGTTCAAATTTTGCGCGTTACGTTAGCTTTATTGAAAATAAATTTGATGCTATTGGATTAGTAGACATTTATTAGACAATTAAAAATATATAATTTCTATTGCTCCTATTTTAACGGAAAAGCGTCTACTAATCAGAGAAAAGGATTGTTCAACCAATCTAATTTTGGGAACGTCACTAGGCAGCAGTGGACATTGTTTGGTGACCCAATATCAAGTTGCCCGGTGATGTTAGGTCATAGTGGCATTGGATTGGGCTGTATACTACCATTAAAAATGCAGCTTACAAAATGCATGTTTGAAAGTTATTATTATTAAATCCAACTTGTACTCAACCATCCCAACCTTTGACAGTAATACATGACCCAATGAAGTCTTATTATATTTCAGTTTAGACATGGCAGATTTTGACTGGGCCTGTTGCATTAAAGAATTTAGCTATGCAAATCATGTTTAAAAGTTGTACATCTTAATAATGTCCACCTTTGACAGCAGCATATGGCCCAATCAAATCTCACCACAGTCCCAACGCCATCAAGATATATTGTAGTGGGTTATGCCATCTGAGTCAGTGGGTTCAACAATTTATTTGATCTAAGGTAACATAGGGCCCCTGTGGTATGGTAAACACACGATTCTTTGGTAGTAGTAACTTGGATGTATGTGTCAGCCATAACTTGGCTGTATATCTACTGAATATAAGTTGAGGATCTAGTCCCATCATATCTAGGGCGGAGCAGGTTGACCGAGCCTCACCTAATTACAAGTACATGGGTCCATGGATTTAAATGGGTTGGGCCGAGCCACATTGTAATGCATTACGGGTTGGAGTTGGGCAAGAATCCATAGTATTTTATAAACCACCGGATCAGGCGCCTGACCCAACCCAGCCCCATGCCCCCCATACTTGCAGAGGGAGATTCAATTAATTTCATAAAAATAGCAATTTCATCCTAACCACTAGGCCTGTTTGGGCAGTAGTATCTCAGGGGATGGAATTATAGTAGCTGGGACTAACATCATTTTTTTCTTGTATTTGGCATCAAATGCTTCACTTGACAAATACTATCTTGTGAAGTAGGCGTTTGGTGGATGATAGAATTGTAATCAACTGAATACATTTCACAATTGATTTGGGTCACTTGGGCACATTTGCATATTGAATGTAACGTGTAAAAGGCACGGCGTTGATAAAACACATGCATCAATTTGGGCCACAATGGTAGCGGATTTTGAAATCCTCTATAAATCCGCCTAAATCGAGCAGTTGGCATTGGAATACGTGATACACGACTCAAACGTTGCGACCATAGGTTCGAACAGCACAATGAAAAGGGTAATTCAGTCATTTCAATAAGGTAATAAGGTATGGGTGCTTGAGGAAAGTGAGAAGAGGATATTCTCCAGCCGTCCATCCGTCGGGGAGATGGAGCCCAACCAACAGCCGAAGTGGGAAGGGAAGGCGATGGCGAAGCTAAAAGGCGCCACAGCTGATCAGGTATGGCCCTTTTTAGAGGACTTCTCCAGCTTACACAAATGGCGCCCTAGCATCCACACGTGTCGCATCGTGGAAGGTGTAGTAGGGCAACCTGGATGCGTAAGGTACTGTGCCGGCACTGTCGATCCCATCGGCCGATGGTGGCGATACCGTCAGTTGGGCCAAGGATAAGTTGCTAACTATAGATCCAATCGGACGGACTTTAAGCTACGAGGTTTTAGATAACAACGTTGGGTTTGGATCGTACGTGGCAACATTCAAGGTGTTCACAGAATCGGACGGTGGAGAAGGGTGTACGATCGAGTGGTCATTCGTCGCGGATCCAATGCAAGGATGGAGTCTAGAAGGGCTGGTTTCTTACATCGAGGAATCTCTGAAAGTCACGGCCCAGAGAATGGAAGATGCTCTTCAAACTAGCTAATGATTTTCGTGTGGACTCTCTCTCCCCTCTTTTTTCCTTTTTTTTTTCATAGCGTACTCATCTTTGTGATGTAGTAGGTGTCTGAAGCTTCCCTTTCTTTTCAGATTTGATAATCTATTCAGTATTCGACCATCCTTTTGTTGACCACTGATCAGATGGTTGGGATTGTTTTATCTTTGCTATTTTTCTGCTATGTCCAAAATTAGTTTGGGAATGAAATTGGGGATAAAGGTTTGACTGCCCAAAATTAGTGTACGCATACGAACATACATAATATCTATGTACTTAGTTTATTAATTGTTTTGGTTTGGCCAAGTTGGATTGAGTTGCCTGGCTATGCGGCTGGGTTGGGTCCGCCGGGTTCAATCAGAGACCAACCCACTTACTTAAACCCACCACGTTTTCTAAGCTGAGTTCGACTTGCTTCCTATTTAGCTTGCCCATGCCTTCCTCATGAGCGGGTCAGGCGAGTTGACCCGACTCGGCCCATTGCAAATTTAAGGGTTGGAATTGTCTCGGCCGGCCCCCAGCCCATAGTGCCGGGCTGCATTTGGGCCTCTTGTGTAGAACACAATTAATTTTCAAATCAGGCTTCTTGGGCTTTCCAACCTGGCCTGACTTTACACGTACATGTGTTATATCCTTCGAATGTGCCATTCCAATCCTTGTTTAGGCAAACCATCCATCTTGAATGTTGACCATTGAATTCATTCTTCTAAATATGCATTTTTCCTTATATATGTGTGGCCTACTTGATCAACGGTTAGATGAGGAACATTCAAGTGAAAGATGAGGATTTTATCAATTTCCAGTCCAGGCTCCACCCAAGCAATTATTTGGGTCGGGCTTCGGCCTGCTGCATGCTGGGTTGGGTTAAGCACGTTGAGTTCTGACTGTCGGGCCGGGGCTGGCCCGACCGAAGCCCAATCCATTGCCACGCCTGCCTACATGCCTCGTTGAGTAAAACGTAGCTCTAAACAGACGCCTCCTATGGCTAGTCGTGGGATTGGCCATCCCATCCTACCTTCACATGCCAATGTGCCAGTTATGTGAGATCCCAGCCATTCATTGGGTGGGGCCCGCTATGAACATGCAAAATCATGCAATTTCGTTCATAAGACGGGACACTTGTGTATGAAAAATCGACAGATGGGAAATTAACGAACAGTTCATCTCAAACTTACAGTACACCATGGTCCAATCAATGAGTGCAACTGCCTGATTTGGGTCCTACCCAAATGTCTCAGATCTCCCACGCGCATGCCTTGCTGGCACGTGTGCAGAAAACCCTCGATTTCACGCAATAGGGTAGCCATAGAATTCAGCTGGATCAGTCGAGCCCAATCCAATTACAATCAATTGAGTTTGGGTTGGGTTGGGTTGGGTTGGGTTAGGCTTCAGCTGGAATTTACATGATGGGTCAGGTCGGGCACGAGGTGACTGGTCATGGATTGGGATTGGGCCAGATTTCTTAGTCAGTTCAGTAGGTGTGCTGCGCTCCAAATGACCCTGACCCGACCCAAACACAATCCATTGACAATCCTAATCAGAATCCATTTGCCCTTGCTGAGTTGATTGCGTTGGGGATGATCTAGACCACTCATCTAAAGAGTTGAACAATAGAAGGGCCAGGCAAGAACCTCATTCATCAACAGTCGCTCTATCCAGGCAAAGTGAGAAGCAACTGGGCAGAAACGTGGTGGAACCTTCTAGAGTAATAGGCTGGATTATTACGTGGTTTTGCATTGCCTCTTTGTGATCAAGAAACAGGAATTCTTTAGCTTTCAATCGTTAAAGTTTTATTTTAACTGTTAAAATTTATTTTACTGAAATTGATGATAACCTAATAGCTTAGATATAATGGTCCACTATTTTATCAACATGGAATTTAGATCGATGGTGGATGGCCATGATAAGGAAAAAATTTGGATCATAAGTAAATGCATGTATTGATGGACTTCCATACAATAGGGTGCAAAGAAGTTCTTAGGGTAACCGAGTAATGGAGTACTATACTAGTGTACACCCCGATAACTAACTACTCATTTATAAGATCCTATTGCTGAGAGGAGACAAGAGTATAGAATCACCATGGACGTCCCGTTCCCCCCTCACTAGGAGAAGAGAGAAGAGGGAGAGTGCAGTTCATCTCCCTTCCCGTACTACCATCTTTTTCTTCATCTTTATATATGGAGACATGTGGAGTCCACTTCACAATCAGCGTGCGTCTTCCTTGTCCCCTACCAAAAATGCCGATAACAATTCTATCATCTCCTCCAATTACAATAGATTGGGGAGAGACTTCTTAGTTTAAAGGTTTTGCATCAACAATCTACATCGTTGAAATCATCTACATGATCTAAAACTTCTAGCCCCCAACAAATTTTTAATGGTGGGTATTCAATCCCCACTGCTTCTAATGATGTGGTCCACTTGAGCTTTCAACTTTCCTTATGTTTAAGCTCATGTCCTAAAATGAGCTGGCAAAATGGATGATGTAGTAGATATAACACATACGTCATACTGGGCCTACACTGCAGGACACTGATGGCTTGATTTTTTAAACACTAAGCTCCCGAGGGCCTACAATGATGCATGTGTTCTATCTGTGTCATCCATCTTTTTTGCCAGCTCATGCTCATATTATGGCATGGGCCCAAACATGAGGCAAATCAAAATCTGAAGTGCCCATACCACTAGATATAGTGGAGATATTGATGCCCATCCTTGAAACGTTTCAAGGGCCGACTGTGATGTTTATTTGCCACCCAACCCCTTCATAAGGTTACTCTGACCTCGATGAAGGGATAACACAAATATCAGCTTTGTTTAAAACTTCTAGCCCCCAACAAGTTTTTAATGGTGAGCGTTCAATCTCCACTATTTCTTGTGATGTGGTCCACTTGAGCTTTGGATCTGCAACATGTTTGGGCTAATGCCCTAAAATGGTTGGCGAAACAGTTGAATAGAGTGCATAAGTTTCCAACAGTATATTAGATGCGTGAAACAGATAACCATTCACAAAGTTATGGCTGTTACACACTATAGTGCATCAGTTAAAGCAGTAGAGAATGCACATGCCAACTCTAGCTCATCCTTAGCTTTTTCTTCTTCTTTTTTTCTTTTTTGTTTGTGTTCCCCTTCAGTTGGAACAATTCTACAAGATGAAACATCTAAGAAAATGGAAAATTCAAGCAAAGACAAATGACATTGTTACAATGTCTGCTTACAAAGAAAGAACATTTCATTTACTTCAACTGATGCGCCCAAAATTCTTTTGTGTTCTTGTCCTCATTTTCTGCTTCCTGGTGCGTCTTAGTCTTTAGATCCAGTCTTTGAACCCTCAACGTTTCCTTCTTGGGTTTGAACTGTCTCCTTTCCGATAGTCTTGTCATTGGTTTGCTTCTCAGTGTCATTCTGTTTATTGGAGTGAGATGAATATGAAAACTCGCCCGATTCAGTCATTACAGTTCCGCTATGGTCGGTTGGACTTTCTGGGTCTGAAATTGGTTTTTGATCTGAACTCATCTCCTGATCAACGGTTTTTATCTCATTGAGCATGCCTTCTCTTGGACCTCCATTCTCGTCCCTGAATTCCTGGGTCGCATTTCTCATTTCACTATGATCAACAGCAATGCTGCCCTCGCTACCTCCATTAGTGTCTCTCTCTTCATGTGTATCTTTATCTGAAACTTTCGTTTCATCTCCGCTGTTAATTTTAGTATCGGCATTGTCTTCATCATCGCTCTTTCCCTCCTCCTTTTCACCCTTTTCCTCTTCACTAATATCCTTATCCAAATCCAACCCTTCATCACCACCTCTCATTTGACCATCACCATTCCCTTCTTTGTCATCCTCATGCTCACCTTCTTGCTGCTTTTCACCTTCTCCTTCTTCATGACTAGCAGCATTTTCCTCTAAATCTTCATGTTCTGTGCCAAAAGCCTCTTTGAAATACCTGTCGAATTCATCATCTCCACCCCCACCATCTTCCTCCCTCTCACCCGCATCCTCAAAATTCCCATTGTCGGTGTCCGTTTTGACCCCATTGTTGAAACCCAATTTCTCTTTACGACCAAAATGTTTTATTCCATTTCCCTTACTAAGCCTGTCTACACTATTCTCATCATCATCATTGTTCATATTTGGTGATTGCTTGATCTGGTAAAGAAACCAGATGCCCACAGCCAAAAGCAAAGCTAACTGAAACGCATGCTTGACTTTGAATCCTTTGGTTCTTGGGCTTCGACTAGCATTTTGGTGAAACATTACAATTTGGTTTGCGATTTCCTTGAAACAATAAAGACAACAAAATCAGAATCAACATAACTGACCTAAAATAAAAGAATAAGGAGCCAAGATAATGAATAAACTAAGGGTGTGTTTGGATGTGCTATTAAATCGAATTGCTATTATTAGCCAAATTGGAATCATCTTCCTTCACATACAAATTGAGGATCTCAAGTTGGACGTGAAAGAAATGTAACTGCAATTTGAAGGATGTTTCCACATTACGAATACTAGGAAACATTGTTAGTTTTTCCATTGCACTCTTAATTAAACAGAAGATTTGCAATTCAATTCAGTTGTGCATCCAAATGCATCCCAAGTCATGAAGTAAAATGGAAATGGAAAATGGCTCAATCGGGCTACAATTGGTTTAGAGCATTCCAATCTCATTTTAGTTATTTGTATTTACATATTAGGGATCATATTTCTTTTTGGTGAGGTTAAAAATAATCTTGATAACCAACAATCATGATCTCTAATACATAATTACGGACCAGAATCCTCTACAACACCTGTTTCATACAGCATGTAAAACACCCAGGATTGTGAGGTCCACCATTTTTTGTCTATGCAAAATCCTTTCTGTCCATCAGGTTCTATCCTTGACACTAGGACCTGGGAGGAAATTTAGTTAGATCCACAACTCTGGTGGGCCACACCAAAGGGAACAATAGGGATGGGATGCCAATCATAGAGGTGCAAGTGGGGCCATCATGTTGTCTATATTTCACCCGTTAATCAGGTGTAACTCATGAGGATGAAGTGAAAATACAAAATCAGGCTGTTCCAAATATCAGGCGGGCACCACATTGAACTTAGAGGTTTGAAGAGCAGTTTTAGATTGTTCCCAATGGACTGGCCCATGAGAGCTTTTTATTTACATATACAACATGGTGGGCCCGCAGAGCTTGGGTGTATTACAAAGCTCAATAAAATAGCGTTGTAGACAATTCAAGACCTGTAATTACTATTAACTAAAATGAGATGAACTGATTTTTTAAGGAGATTGAAACAAAACAAACCCTACTTGCCACTTCCTCTACTAAAACACCTCTAAAATCCATTTGCTTTAATGCTAATCTCTAAACTTTCCAACCTTATCAAAGTTGGACGGAATTACTCATGCTGCGGTTGAATCTGAGCTATCCATCTGGCAGGACTAGTGTCGAACGGGTGATGCCCCCAATATTCTCCCTTCTCTGAAAATCTTACCCAATGTCCATGGATTTTATTTTTCCTGTTCAATGTGGGCCGTTGTCTAAACCATGATTTGCAGGACACTAATTGGGCAGGTAAATTCATTTGGAGAAGATTATTGAGGCATGACCCATCTGCAATGGGGTCCAACAGAAGGTGGGATCCACATGTACAGCTACTGATAAAAACAGCAATTATACAATGCTGCTGTACAGTGGGGGCAAGTGGGGCCATGGCTCACTGATCCAAACAGTTGATATTATGTGGACCCACTATTGATAGTACATGCGCCATGAATTCCCGCGATTGGAAGAATCCTAACCCTTCAATTGGTGGTCAAGAGAGAAAATCCAACATGAACTACCACAAATTTCAAAATGGCCATGATTCACCCCTTACATGTGGCACACATGTGTCTATCCAGACCATCCAACTAGTGTGGGACGTTGTTGATGGGACATAGATCGAAAATTACACCGAACGAATAATCCTAAGCATCAAACTGGTGGCATGGTCCGAATTCAACCGGCGATTATGCTCCATTGATAGTTGATCAGAGATTTAGACGGTCTACATTGCAGCAAAAAGTATGCAATGTGTACAGTGGATGAGTCACAACCATTTTAAAAACAAAATCTCAACAAAAGATGCGCGAAATCCACACAAAAGCAGCAGCAGTTCTCACTACTTTCAGGCCAAAATTGCATTCACAACTGACCAATCGATCTAAAATTTCCGATTTTTACACAAGATCGAAAGATATTAGAGTATTGGAGATTAATACAAGCAAGGAAACAGAGAATTTGCAGAACAGAGAGACCGGATTACCGTTTTTGGAGCTTTGAAAAGCAGCGAGCAGAGAAAGAAGGAAGCGGATCTCCAAATCGAGCGGAGAAGAGTTGAGGTGTGGATCTTACGAGCTTCGATCTGAAAAAATTGGAGACGAAAATGGGAATATGATGATTTTCTTGAATGAAAATGCCCCTGCGATGAAAGCAATGAGATATGGTTGAGAACTCGAAGTAGCGGTTATGTTTCAGACCCTTTTCCTAAAATGCCCTTGATTCCTTCCCGAAATATCTAGAATTGCCATCTGCAACGGGCCATATTATTATTTTTGCTGGAAAACGGTGGCGTGACTACGGATGGATAGTCAGGCACCGCCATGCCTATAACCTCTATGGGGCAAACGATTTCATATGGATGAGATCCACACCGTTCATCAGGTGCGCCACATATTATTTGGTCTTGTATACCAAAATAAAAATGATCCAAAACCCAGGTGATCCTCAGCATGGGAAAGAGTTTAAAATCATGCCTAAAACCTCTAAATTCATGTGGTCCCACCTAAGTTTTAGAAGATGTAATTTTTTGGAAATCCCTTCATCCTGGTGATTAGCTTCAAATGAATAGATTGGATTAAATAAATAATCCAATGTGGGCCCCACACTCAACTAACGGTGGGCAATACATCCCGACTCTTTCTAATAGTGTGGCCCACAGCAGCCATTTAAGGGAATGATTTTTGGGTTCCAGGGTGAAACATCATGGTAGCGCCGTTGATTATTGCCCCCGCTGCTGTTACAACCGTTTCTGACACCGAATTCGGTTGTGGACACATGCTTGATACGTAGAAGGTTTGGACCGTTTGTCTAGTGGGTCTCATCATGGATGGTTGATGACAAAAAATTTAGGTCCACTAGACAATGAGAACTGGGCGATCTATGAAAAAATGATCGTCTGTTATTCCGGTTTCAATTTGGTAGCTAGGTTCTTCCGACCGGCCTGATCTTTTGAGCCATGGCCCATCCATTATGTGGACGCTTGAATGATCAGTCCTGATCTTGTACATGTATAGAGAAAATGGATGAATGGATTGGACGGCAGATTCATACGAAGGTGTAACCCACGTACAATTTGGACTTCCCATTTCAACTGTTTCAATGTGGCCCACCTGAATGTTGAATCTGCCTGGATTTTGGGTAACGGTACAAACACAGAGTGATACACGTGATGGACGAGGGTGGATCTCATCCAATCCATCCATGTCAGCGAAAGTAGTGCCCCCATCTGTGCGAAGGTCAGGCAAGCGTGTTCGGGCTTTAAATCCTGCATGTGATCCGTAAGTGAGGTTTCTTTCATTTCAATAGAATGCCTGGGAACTTTATCTTTTGGATCCTTGGCCACTTTGCAATGATCCAAACCGTTTATATCATAGTCCTCACTTTGGAACGAGGGTAGTAGAAAAAGTAAGGACTCTTTAGTCATTTTTTCAATTAATTTATATGGACGGTCTCCTTGAACGTGTAACAATCAAAGGATTGGAATCTTTTGATCTGAGAATTTTTTGCTAAAGCGCATCATATTAACGGTCTGGATCATTGAATAGGACCAGATCCAACGGTCAAAATCCTTACGGATCCTATTGCAATACGTCCGGATGTCAATAAAATATTTAAAGCGCCGGTGCCTATCCGTTCCTACCAGCTCTCTGGGATCCTTGTAAGGAGACCTGCGCGAGTGATATAGAGAAGGGGCCTCGCCTAACAAGTGCGAATATGAAATACATATATTGCATCTGCTCTGTTCTTTAAATCAGTTCATGGATAAAATGCTTTGATCCATGAAAAAGTACAGGCCATTCATTTGTTGTGTCACATCTTCCTTTAAAAATTGGAAGAAAAACTGGATCATATATATGTTACTTATCTGATCATTAAACCAACCTGATTTTTCTCTTAAGGAATTTTCATTGTGAATACTACCAGATGAATAGATCAGATACATCATACGTATGATTCTTTATTATACGTTAAGCGATGCCCTCTCGAATCTCAATCGCGCGATTCTCTTTATTGAAATCGTGACGGAAATTACTTGGCGGAAATCGAAGCTCAGAAGATCCTTCGAATCGGCGAAAAGCTAATTGCACTCCCGCGAGTGTACTTCGAGGTTTGAAAACACTCTCGCCTCAGACGTGCACATAAGGCACATGTGTGAAGGATCGGAGCCATTCATCAGGATTCAAAAACAATTTAAATGGAAAATCTGAGGAAATCCCATAAATTCATTACGTTTATGACACATGAATAAAAAAATGTGAATTTTAAGAGAAATTTACCGATGGTTCACATTCTATGTACATGCATTGTCCACCTGATGATTATATAGATTCCTGATTATAGATTCATGCAATCTACATCCAGGATTGCCTAAAAACTCCGTGTTACACACGTGCGAATCGCATCCGAGAGTGATGCGAGTGCAATTAGCATTTCCATCTCCTTAGATCTGGTGCAGCAACTCAGTTACGGAGTCGAAGACGACATCCACTGAATCTCGGGAAATACACCCGGACGGACGATAGATGGAGCTGCCTCCAATGCACTCAAGCTCTTTGGGGCCACCATGTTGTAGGGAGCGGATTAGGTGTAGGGCTGTACATCGAGCCGAGTCAAGTCAAGGTGGGCCAAGCTTGGCTTGACTCGTATGTGCTCTCTTGGAGTTTGAGCTCGAGCTCGAGCTCGAGCTCACTTTCGAGCTTACTGTTAGAGCTTGCTTTGTTTGCTAAAACTTTCGAGGCGAACTCAAGTCGAGCTAGTGGATGGAGTCGAGGCAAGCTTACTTTGAGTTGAGTCGAGCTTGCTCCCACCTCAATTTATTATATTTTTTGCTACAAAATACAAATTAAAAGTCAACAACATTAAGTTCAAAAAGTCACACATATATTAAGAGACAATAGTAATAATATTTCCACAGGTGCGACCCCACCATTTAAATGACCTAACTTTGATCGATTTTTTCTTTGGTTAGGTTACACACGCATGGAATGCAGACCACTAGTAACATTTTCTGAACCATAGATTAACACAGTACATGTATAGCTCACCGCATTAATGGACTGCCCTGATTATTGTGTGGACCGTCTTCATTATGAGGCTCAGCTGATTCATAGATCAGATGCAACACCTCCCTCATAAAATTGCAATCAATAGCTGCATATGGTGTTTGGTCTTACCATAGCCCCTGTTTTGTATATGTGTATGGTGTGTGGTCTCACCGTAGCACCTGTTTTGTGTAGCGTGTAAAACACACAACCAATGTGTGCTCACCATGTTTTGTACTTGAAATTACTCAATCCATCTGGTATGCTCAACAAGGAATGTTCTTACTTGAACAAAATAGTAGGATTAAGAAACCCCCAATGTGTGAGGGTTTTATATGTCCTAAGCTTGGACCCCAATGTGTGTGTGTGTGTGTGTGTGTGTGGGGGGGGGGGGGGGGGGGGGGGGGGAACCAAGAAATAAGAAGATTATGATTTTTTTTAATAACAAATATCTATATGAAACGAGTTGAGTCGAGGTCAAGTCGAGTCGAGCTTGAATCGAGTCGAGTTTCGAGTTGAGTTGAGTCGAGTGACCTAGTGGTCAAACTTGACTTAATTTCTGATTCGAGCTCCTAAATAAAGCTTGGCTTGACTTGTACTACTAAGCCGAGGCAAGTTTTTTCGAGTCGAGGCGATCGAGTTTCTCGAGCTGACTCGAATTGTGACCAGCCCTAATTAGGTGAGACCCCTTATCCACAGAGGTGGGTGAGACCCCTGACTGTGGGGCCACTGTGAGTATGTGACTACATCCACACCGCCCATCCGTATTGAAAGTTTATTTTAAAGCATAATTCAAAAAATGAAGCAGTTCCAAATCCAGATGGGCTATAGTATAGGAAACAGTGGTGATAGACAATTAAAAACTTCGTGTAGGCCACAAAAGCTTTGGATCAAGATGATATTTATGTGATCTCTTCATCTAGATGTTTTTTACCTTATCAACAGTTTGGATGGCAAATAATGACAGATAAACATTCCGGTGAAATCCAAGAAATTTTCAACGGTAGAGCTTTACTCACGACTGTTTCTATGGTGTAGTCCACCAAAGATTTGAGTCAGATTCATTTTTTGTATCATACCCTAAAATAATCTTTCAAAGTGGTGGTTGGATGGTGTGGATCTAAGACACATACATCACTGTGAACCCCACAGTCAGGGTCCCACCCACCTCCGTGGATCCGGAGTCTCACCTAATCCGCTCCCCATGTTGTAATGTGTGAAATCCACTCCATGAATAGGTGATACCCATCCTGTTCATCGTACACAAAGTATCAGTCTAATAAAACTGAGATGGTCCACACCAATGGATACAATTTAAAATTATTCCTCAAACCTCTAAATTCACGCAGTGTTGCCCACCTGATTTTGGGTCAAGCCGATCTTTTTTCTATATTCCCTTCACCCAATGAACCACACCTGATGAACAGGTTTGATGAAAGATACAAATCATGGTTAGTAGCCCCACACACAAATTTATAGTTGGCGATACATGCATTTGGTGTGGCCTCGCCTAGCTGAGTTATGGATCAGGTTGATTCTGATCATAGAGCCTGCATTTATGGATGGAGTAGACTTCACATGGATAACATGGATCACAGGAGGTGTGGTGATGTGTTTTATATTCAAGTCACAAAGCTAGGCCATGAATCCAAAGATGAAGTAGATGGGAGGCTCAAGTGAACAATGCCATAAGATTGAACGCCCACGATTAAAATCTTCCTCACAGCCACAACAGTTTTGATTAAGTTAATATTTGTGTTTTCATCCAGCTCCAACTTGGATGGTGTCGGAGTATTAAAGTCCCTTGATATATATTGATATGTCAACCGTTTAAATTATAGGAACACCAAATCCCTGAACTTCAGCCTTCCTAGGGATAACAAATCCCTGGACCTCAGCCTTTCAGTTTGGGTTCATCTTTTTCAGTGACAGACCGTTTATATATGCTGGGCCTCATCATTAGAAATGAAAAAGAAAAGCATTTTTCATGGTTAGTTTGGGTGCAAAACAAAAAAAAAGCATCTGGGAATCCGTTGCAACCAATGATAATGTCACATTTCCATGTTTTTTGTTATCCGTTTTTCATTTTCAGGTTTTGGTTTCATCCAAAACAAACATACCATAAACGGGAGTTGATCCACTACTCCTGGAGAGCACACATCTTATAACTCTGCAATCAAAACCTGATTTGAATGAGGAGTGGATTAGGTGTTACCCGGGCCATGTAAGGCCCACCTTGATGAATGTGGTGTATATTCACGCTGTTCATCTGTCTTTTCAGTTCATTTTAAGGATGGTGTCCCAAAGCTTATGCAGATTTGGGTCATTGAACATTAAAAGATTTTTGTAGGCTAAAATAGTGTTGGATCAAGTTGATTTTTATATTTTCTCTTCATCCAGGTCTGTTTGACCTTATCAAAGGGTTGGATGTCAAATAAACATTATGGATCTACTTATGGTGGGACCTGAAAATTTTTAATAGTGGGTGTTCAATCACTACTGTTTCCTGTGATGTGATGCACCTAAGATTTTAATCTGCTTAATTTTTAGGACCACATCCTAAAATGGGCTGAAAAAACGAATGGATTGTGGGGATATGCAATACATCATCAAGGTGGGCCCCACGGTAAGGATAACACCCACTAAGGCGTCATCCGAGTAACGCCTAATCTGCTCGCTCATGTCATGTGAGTTAAGAAGTTACTTTTTTAACTTAAAGTCTCCTGATTGTAAAATAACTTATTTGATGCTTAGCTTTTGTTTTTGTTTTTTTTTCTTTGCCCTTTCAACTTCTGACTTTTCTACTTATCTCTCTCCATGTGATGGATGGTCCATATCACATGGAGGCCTCACATGATCTACAGTCCACATCAAAGGTGTGGTCCACATGATGGACAGTAAACATCAAAGGTGAGCCCATATAATGAATTGTCCATCAAAGGTAGTCCCCTAATGATGAATGGCCCACATCCAAAGTGGGCCCCATGATGGACGACCCACCTTGAAGTTGGGGGCCCATGATGAACGACCCACATCAAAGGTGGACTCCACATATGGGGTAGTGGATATTAAAGGTGGCCTTGACATGATAGACAACAATATTGAAGGTGGGGCCCACATGATGGACGGTCCGCTCCAAAGGTCAGCCCCACATGGCAAATGGCCCACATCAAAGATGGGGCCCACATGATGGACTCTCCACATCAAAGGTAGGCTCCACATGATGGTGGTGAACATTGAAGGTGGCCCCACATTATGGACAATTTATTTTGATGGTGGCACCACATGATAGAGGGCCCACATAAAAGTTGACCCCACATAATGGATGGTCCACATTAAAGGTTGGCCCCTAATAATGAATGATCCACACTCGAGGTGGCCATCGCATGATGGACGGACCACATTAAAGGTGGGGCCCACATCAAAGGTTAGCTCCGCATGATGGGCGGTAATATTAAATGTGGGCCTCACTTGATGGACAATGACATTGATGGTGGGCCGCACATGATAGATGACCCATATCAAGATGGGCCTCGCATGAGGATACCTCACATTGAAGTTCGGCCCCTAATGTTGAAAGACCCACATCCAAGGTGGACCCCACTAGATAGACGGTCCACATAAAAGTTGGGCCCCGCATGATGGACGGCCCACATCAAAGGTGGGCCTGCATATTGAATAGCCCACATCGAACATTGGTCCTAGCAAGGTGGATGGTCTACATTGAAGGTAGGCCCAACATGATGGATGGTTCACATTGAAGAATGGTCCAAATCAAAGGTTGGGCACACATGACTAATGCTGGATATTAAGAAGGATGGACCCAATAAACTTGAGAGATAAGTAGACATACTTTTCTATTTTTTTTTTTATGAGTATGTTGTTTACCAAACATACCCATCGCCCAATTAATAGAAATCAAGACATGCTACTGCAAGCATAAGTAACTTATATAAAATAACTTACTATCCAAATGCCTCTGGGGTTATGATCGTCCAACAATCTGATTTTTGGACCATGAAGAATCCATTATTAGACATGTTAAATGAATGGTATAGATCCAATTTCTGTATGCCACATGTGCATCCTGTCATGGAGGCAAGGTACCCTGTGCCTCCAAAGGTACTTGATCCGGTACAGATAAAGAAAAAAAAAGGAAGGAGCGGATTAAAACGTTGCTGGCCATTACCGTGGGACCCACCTTTATGTATTTATTCTATACCCATGCTGTCCATCCCTTTTTCCAGATCATTTTATGGCATGAACCCAAGAATGAAGTAGAACCCAACCTGAGGTGGAACAGACCAAGGGAAACAGCAGTGACTGTAAAAATCTTTTTGTGGGCCACAAAGTTTTGAAACAAGCTGATATTTTTTTTCCCTTCATCCAGATTGTTTTGTCCTTAGCAACAGGTTGGATGGAAAATATACATTATTGAAACATTCTGGTGGGCCTTAGGAAAGTTTTAATGATATAAAGTTACATCACCACAGTTTCCTATAGTATGATCCATATGATATTTGGATTTGCTTCTTTTTTGGGATCATGGCCTAAAATGATCTAGAAAAACGGATGGATAGCGTGGATATAGAATACATATATCACAGTAGGCCCCACAGTAAGGGCTGCATTGTCTTGGGTGACCTACGACGGCCGCACCTAATCCGCTCGCATACGACGCGAGCGAATTAGGTATTATCCCCGCCTGTTCGAGAGCACGGGACAGGCAGAGGTTCCAAGGGGCCATCGAGGTGCCACCGTCATATATGGACTTTATCCACACCGTTCATATTTTATTTCATATAATTTTAGACTATAATCCCAAAAATAAGTAATATATAAGCCTCAATTGGACCACATAACAGGAAGCAGCGTGCCAAGGATTAGTGAGTGTAACCTTACCGTGGGACCACCTTGATGATGTAGTGTATATCCACACCGTCGATCTATTTCTACAGGACATTTTAGAATGCGGGTACCAAAAATTATACATATAAAAATCCCAGGTGGACCACACCATAGGAACAGTTGCGATTGAGTGCTTCATAATTAAAAATTCCAAAGGCTCAATTGTAAGGTTTTCTTATGTTTATTTTCAATCCAAAATGTTGATAATGTCAAGAAGATCTAGATGAAGTGAAAGTACAAATATCATCTTGATCCAAAACTCTTGTGGCGCATAAAATTCTTTTATTGATAATTCGTCACTATTTTTAGTGGTATGATCCATATGAGATTCGGATCTTCTTAAGATTTGGGATTGTTTCCTAAAATGATATGTTAAAACAGATGGATGGCATGGATATACAATAAATACATCAAGATAGGCCCCACAAGGTAAGTGTAACACCCACTAAGGTGTTATCCGAGCGACAGCTAGTCCGCTGGGGGAAGGGGGCGGTTTGGGTGATCTCTGCCTGTATAAACGAGATTGCCCCCACTGTGATGTATATGCCTTAAATCCACAGTCCATCCATTCTTACAGCTTATTTTATAACCTGATCTCAAAAAAGAAGCAGATCCAAATCTTAGGTGGACCATACCACAGGAAACAGTCGTGATTGAATCCCCACCATTAAAAACTTCATAAGGGCTACAAGAATGTTTATTTGCCATCCAACCTGTTGATAAGGTCACAAAGGCCTGGATGAAGTGACCACATAAATATCAGCTTGATCCAAAACTTTTGTTGTCCACGAGAATTTGTTAACAGTCGATTACCACTATTACTGTATTATGGTCCACTTGAGATTTGGGGATCATGACATAAAATGGAGAAATATTTTGCTAGTAGCAATGACCCCATCATGATATATGTGTTGTGTATCCACGCGTCCATTCATTTGACGCTAATAGCAATGACCCCACCAAAAATTTTTAGGGCATGATAAAAACTGGGGCAAATCCAAAGCTCAAGTGCCCCCAAGAAGTTTTTAATGATTAGCATTCAATCCCCACTATTTTCTTTGCTGGGTCCACTTGAGCTTTGTATCTGCTTCATTTTTGGTGTGATGCCCTAAAGTGATCTCGTCAAATGGATTCACAGCCTGAATACAACACATACATCATGGTGGGCCATTGTTGCACCCGGCGTAGCTAGCGTAGCTAACGAGTGGTACAAGGCACACACGTCAAGGTGGGCCCCTGTTCAGGGATGATCCACCGAAGCTGTGCCCTGAAAGGAGTGGGTCATCATCAAAGATGAAAAAATAAAAGAAGGGAAAAAAAAAAAAAAAAACCTTTTATGGACCAACCTAACCGTTTAACGTATGGGTACAAGTAGACACCGGCAGATAAAAGTTAGGACTGGATAAAATTCAACGATTGAGCATCACGTGGCTAAAAAGTACGGCTGAAAGAAAAATGGCCAATGTTCCAACCTTGGACCCTACTTGTACGGACTAGCACACCAAACGTCTGAGTTCACAAACCCCACTTGTACGGACTCCGCGTAACAAGATCTTTCACCATAGGCCAAGAGCACAATATATCATCGGTACCCGGAGATAATCTCCATGATCTTATCATGATAGGCTGCAATAGTTTTTATGGGGCACGGTTTGGGTCGATCCCTAACTGTGGGGCCTACTGTGATTTATGTGCCTTACATCCACACTGTCCATCCATTTTGACAGCTCATTTCAGGAAATGACCCAAAAAATGAAGCAGATTCAAATGTTAGGTGGACCATACCATAGGAAATAATTCTGATTGAATCCCACTATTAATAACTTCATGGGGCCACAGGAATGTTTATTTGCCATCCAACCTGTTGCTAAGGTCACGAAACAGTGGTAACCGATCATTAAAAACTTCTGGTGGGCAAATAAACACTCTTGTGGCCCTTGAAGTTTTTAATGGTGGGGATTCAATCACAACTGTTTCCTATGGTATGGTCCATCTGAGATTTGAATCCGCTTCATTTTTTGGGTCATACCCTAAAATGCGTTTTCAAAACGGCTGGACGGCGTGGATATAAGGCGCATGCAGCTCGGTGGATCCGGATACATCCCTAGAGAAGATTACAGGGTCCTGCTCACATCAACAAACCCAAAGTTTGCTCTTACACAGGATTTTCCAATGTGAGGCCCACGGTTCAGTGATCCAAACCGTTGATCACTGATCTGATGTACCTGACCGTGGAGAAGGGATGCCCATTCGGACGGTCCTGACTCTTGACGCCTCGGTATTTGGGAGTTTTACAATTGTACTGTTATTGTACTTTATCTTAACCTGTTATATGTTGGTCCCCAGCTATTCTCCACACAAAGGACCATCAACTCAACGGTTTGGATCACTGAATCATGGCTTTGCGTAGAATCATGTGCCTCAGTAAAATGTACCCTTGCCAACCAGTATAGGATGGTCCATACCGTATGTCTAAACGGACCAGCTGGATGGGCCACATGGTAAAAACCTCACTAATCAGAAGCCTCACAATCCATACAAAGCTATGGTAAAGTTGTACGGTATGGATCATTAAGTGATAGGACAGAAGGGCCGACAGAGTGTGCATCTAAGCCCGTAAATTCTTGAAATTTCTGAGTGTGTGCACCCCATTGTTTGGTTGACACACAAGTGCGTATTCCTCTCACATACCATGAACCTCGACTGGGCTTGGACTGCCGGCAAAAGTAAAACCTAGCCCAAGGCCGGTCTGGGCCCATCACGGGCCGAAAGAAACAGGCTCCAGACCAGCCAGTTATAATCATGCACGACCTGTGCCTGAGCCCGAGCCCAGTCACCCACTCTTAGTCATAGCTTGAGTCGGGCCTGCCAAACCCACTGGCCTAATACTTCAGTTCCTGTTCAGCATGTCTGGTGGGCCAGCTCGTCCCATTCACAGCCCTGAAATTGGTTCATTTTCCCCTAGTGGAATGAGGTAGGCCTGTTTGGATTTGTTGAATTCAAAAATAGCTTGCCACGTGTGAGGAAGACAATGGATGATATCACCCTTGGAAAATAATAGGAAATTACAAGCCTGGGGTAGGACACAAATGCAAGGATCACAAACAAGCGACTGAGTGATGTTTTTTAACTGTCCATTTTGATGTCCGATGTTTGGATGGTTTAGATCATTCTATTGATGTAACTTTAGTGTTGCAGTTGATAATTGAATTGTAGGTATTATCAGTGTGCCATTTATATAATAGATTAGTTGCCCTGGGATACCTTTGTTACAAGTATGACTCTCCCACCCTTAAAAAGGAAGCTAAAAAAGCATTTCCTTCTAATTAATTATTAGCATTTTGCCAAGATTTCAAAACACACTAAAAGGGTATATTTGAAATACCTCATGTTCAATCTACCTTCAAATTCAAGGCCATCAATTGTAAAATACGGCTATTTGGATATGAAATTAGGACGTGGATTGACCCCCTGGTCAGACCTTTAAGTGTTTGACCAGATTTGTGTGGGGCCTAATGTGATGTATCTGTTTATCCACATCGTCCATCCATTTTCTAAGGTCATGTTAAGATATGGGCCCAAAAATAAGGAAGACCTAAGCTCTAGTAGGCCACACTAGAAATGATTCTTGCATTTAATTAATGCTTTGTGCATTTAATGCAACCAAGCTTACAATTTGGTGTGGTCCACTATAGCGTTGTATTTACTTCATTTTTTGGGTCCATAACTTAACATGGATAAATGGATACATCATGGTGGTCCCCTACACAGATCTGGTTGGACACTTAAAGATCCAACCAAGGGTCGACACAATCTACATCCATTTACCACCAAATCCAAGGTGCCAAAAGAGGTGTGTGGTTGAAGAGTGGACAACATATATAACAGAATAAGCAATGTTGATAAAGTATTCAAGTTTGTTAAATGTAACATTAGAAATTGTAAGCATGATTGGTGTCTAGATTTATCTTCTAAATCCCAGGTGGGGTATGGAGACACGTGTGACTAAGATGGTTTAGGAATTCCCAATGTTAAGTGATGTAATTGCCAATTGTGCGTGGATTGGGTACCACCCCCCACCAGGACCTAGCTAGAGACGGATGGTCCTGTCAGGGGCTCTGTGGGGTCCACCGTGATATAATATATATATATATATATAGAGAGAGAGAGAGAGAGAGAGAGAGAGAGAGAGAGGAATGCTCACCTGGGCACTTCTCGTGAGAGACACTTGTGAGCACTTTTTCTTCGCTCATCACACCTGATGTGAGCTCAAAATCTGAGCCGTCCATGTGATGTAGCACCCCAAAAAATCCCTAGGGCCCATCTTTCAACTTGTTCCAGAACTTTGGGCTGTAAATGGTCAGGTTCGGGGCGGGTTTAGCCAAAACCAGACCCGCCCATTTACTAAACAGGTTTGGGTCCAAATTTTAGACCCAGACCCTTTTACTAAATGGGCAGGTCCAGGTCGGGTCCGAGTCAACCCATCAAACCCATTTATAAATGGGTCCGAGACTAGTAGAGGGAGATCCACCCAGACCCATTTATAAATGGGCCGGGTCTAATGGGTCCGAGTCTGGATCAAGTATGTAAGCATTTTACAAGGCTTAAAATCGGGTTTGGACGGGTCTGGGCTGGACGGGTCCCTTGAAACATAGACCAAACCCGCCCACTTACTAAATGGGTTCGGTTCGGGTCAGGCCGAGTCAGGCCTAATATAAAGGAAACCAGACCCATATCCGTTTAGCAATTGGGTCTGTTCTTGGACCCAGACTCGTCAATTTAACAAATGTGTTGGGTCTGGGTCGGGTCTAATTGGTGGGTCCTGGTACCCCATTGGGTCCGCTGACCGTCCATCCATTTTGAAAGATCATTTTAGGGCATGATACCATAAGGGATATAGATTGAAGGCTCAAGTGGACCACACCATGGGAAGAAATGGGGATTGAAATCCTACCGTTGAAAACTTCTTGGGAGCTACAGAGGTTTTGGATCAAGCTGATATTTATATTTTAGCTTCATATAGGTCTATGCAACCTTATGAATAGGTTGGATGGCAAATAAACATCACAGTGGGCCCTTGGAAGTTTTCAATGTTAGGAGCTCAACCCCCACTGCCTCCTGTGGTGTGGTCCACCTGAACCTTAGATCTGCCTTATTTTTAGGCTCATGCCCTAAAATGGTCTTTCAAACTAGATGGATGGTCTGGATAAAACATATACATCACGACGGCCCAACAGAGCCCCTGGCATGACCGTCCGTCTCTAGCTAGGTCCTGGTTGGCAATTACAATAAGTGTGACGCTGCAGTGTACAGAGTCGTGCCTGAAGCAGTTGGCAATTAGGAACTGTAGCCCTAAAATGTAACACACGTCAAACGAGAGGTTAGACGTCCATTTCATGTGCTCCTGCTGTTCAGGGAAGGAGACATGGCCCTATTCATGTATACTGTTTTGTCACATGACCCCATGATGTTAGTGGGCCACAATGGCCCACTGGCTTTCGATTGTCATCTGTAGCCCTACGGATGGGCTTGGACTGGGGTTATTAGATTTTCATGATGAGGCTCAGTTAAGGTGGGCCCACGTCAGACAGGCCCATCTCTATCCGTGAGCGTGCTTCGGGTTTTGAGAAAAATGTTGATAATTTTCCGTGCAGATGCACGGCCTGTATTACTTGACATGTATGCTCGTCAATATGAATAATCCAATTTTTGGGACCACGCAAAAACGATAGAGAACCATGATCGTAGCTGTCAAATCTATGGCCACTAAATGGATAGTTAGGATTAAAAGCAGTGGAAGGTCCATATTCGATATAATGTATGCATTAAGCAGTCCAACAAATCTGATTTTAGGGTTTTTTTCTCATGGAAAGTAAGTTCTATGATTTGGACGGTTTGGATTCAGGTACACATGTTCGACGAGGTCTGCAACAGTGCGCATGCGTATTTGTCATTGTAATCTGTCATATATTACCGTCCGGGCAGATCTGTGAAGGGTGCACTGTTTATCCACTCCGTCCATCCCTTTTCTAAGATCATTTCGAAACATGAACCCAAGAATGAAGCAAAGAAAACGCTCAAGTGGACCACCGATTGCCTATTGACCCTGCAACCACAAATGGTCACCACATGACAGGATTTGATTGGGGGTATATAGATTAATCCAAGGAATCAAGACAATGGCACATCACTCAATCAAATCTCAGAATTATTATGGACGTATGTGATGGCAGGTTCAACATACAAATCGCATCCCTCGTAAGAATGCATTGGAGCATTATAACAATCCTCCATGGAGGAAGGAGACTCCCTCTCTCCTCTCTCTCTATCATAGAGAGGTGATAGCTGTTGTCTTTAAAAGGCTATTAAGAGGATTGCTAGACTTTTCAAAAATGAAAGTGACCTGAAAATCACAGCTCCTTTATCTGGTCCTTTGGTTAGAGAGAGAAAGGACCACCAATAATGAAATTGCAAATATCTAGATAATAGCCAATTTGTCAAAGGAAATACATGATTGGGGGACTCCCTCCCCTTCCACCTTCTTACCATTATTCCAATTTTCCTATCTTAATCACCGTTCATTATAGGGACCCCTCTCTCTCTCTCTCTTTGTGTACGGGTTAGTTAAATTGTGTCAACTCATCTCTAGATCATCAAAATGATAGGCCCATAATTTCTAACCATAAAACTGCACTGATCAAACCCTCTTAACCACCTGTTTTACCCATCCAAGTTGGACCATTGATATTCTTTAGCAGTCCGTTTGATGGGATCCGCTTCACTCAGTTCGTAGCAGAGTTCAGTCTAGCGGTGGCCATGGGCCTACCTAGATGTATGTATTATATATTCACCCTCTCCATCTGTTTTTCCATATTATTTCAAGGCATGGTCCCATAAATGAAGCAATACAAATCAGGTCACACCACAAGAAACAATGGTGAGTGACCCCAGACCATTAAAAACTTCCAAGGGTTTACTATAATGTTTATCATGTTGATAAGGTCACACAGACATCCAAAACTTTTGTGCCCACAAGATATTTTCAGTGGTTAATCATCACCGTTTCCTATGGTGTGGTCTACCTAAGATTAATTTGGATCTCCGTCATTTTTTAGACAATGCCCTAAAATGAGCTGGCAAAATGGATGGACAGCGTCGATATACAATATATAGATCAAGGTGGGTTCCATAGTCATAGCCTAATGGAATTCAGTGTCCACATTTGATGGCCACCAATAGCACAATAAGGATCATCCGATTAGTGTGATCTTAGGTTGATGGTCCATCCCAATGCGGATCTTAATTTTGACCGTATGGATTACCTTGGATGAGTAGCACCTTTAGCATTTGGCGGCAACCGCATTTGGAGCTCTAATCTATTTGATGTGAGGGATTATGAGATCATTAAAAAATAAAAAAGAAGACAGGCTTTGTATCTTTGTTGCCTCTCAATGCACGAACATGCCCTAAAAGTCTCCTGGACTGTAATATCCTACCCACTAATCTTGTCGCCATCTCAATTTGAATGTGGACCGTTGACGTCCTTCTCTTGTTAATCATCTAACTGTAGACCACAAAACAAAATATTGAGTTTATCCTGCTGAAGAGATTTCTAGCTGTGCTGAGATTTTCCGATGATTTGAACCGTCCGTTTTCTCGTCACTACCGTAGATAGACAACTGTACATAATACTGCTTCACGGATCATCTTAAGTTCCTAACCTTTTGATTATTAAAGTTGAAGGCTGGCCATTGATGTTTTTTTTACCCCCTTTGTTCTAAATTCATCTACTGGTATTGATGGCCACAATCATCTGCTCAGCCCAAGTTTCGGACGGTGGCACTATCATGGGCGTTCCGATCATTTGACCACTCAGCGTGTGGACCCCACTGGGGTGGCCGGGAAAAACCCAAGGACTGTGCTCTCCTTAGATCCACTCCGTAGGGTAGAATGTACCTTAGATCCACTCCGTCCATCAGGAGAACTGCCATACTCTCACCATGGATCATAAAAATGGATCCAATCGAAGACTTACGAGTGAAATTATCCCTAAAAAGTCTAAATTCAAGTGGTGTGGCGCACGTCAGACTTTGAATTTCCTGAATTTCAGGGAATCTATTCATCCGAGTGGGGCATGTCAGATGAGTGGATCATGCACAAAACACGGTGGACCCAAGACAATTTAAACATTTCAATAGTGAGACTTCCCATCCCAACTCTTCCCCATGGTTTCAGTGTTGAACCGGGCTGATTTTTAGCCCTGGTCCAAACACAAAGTGATGCACCTGGTTGATGGGGTGGATCTTATCCAAATGAAGTTGTCCATCTATATTGATTGACAAATGGCCCTTCATGGTTGCTGGAGACCTATGTTGGGGTTAGGAGCCCCACAACGAAAGCAATCAAAGCAAGTAAGGAACACACCTCAATGACAATCACACAAACAAATCGACATATATAAGAAATAGAAAAAACACAATCCAGATCACAGCCCATAAGAAAAATTCTAAGCTAACAAAGCTAATTCTCACATGAGAATGACAAACCCATCCCTTTCTCTCATCCCGAGAACTCCAAGCTTCCTCCTGGCTCTTTCTTTTGCCCTAAAACTCTTTCAATCCCTTGGCACATTGGCAGCAATCCTAATCCCGGATTATGGAGAAATCGAAATTAGAAACTCCTTGCGCAAAAACCGTGCAATAAACCAAGTCCAACAAGGAGACTACCGACCGACCGAATGACCCAAAAAGGTTCCAAGAACTTGTGTTTCAAACTCTACTCTACTGGTCGGTCGGTGGCCTCCGTCTATGAAGAGTAAAGGAAGTCATTCCTTTTGACAGATCATTTTAGGGCATACGCCCAAATAAAAGGCAGATCCGAAGCTCATGTGGACTCCATCACAGGAAACAGTAGGGATTGAGTTGAAAACTTCAACATTGGTTGCTATTATCCACTTGAGCCTCATATCTATCTTGGTTTTGGGCTCATGCTATAAAATGATATAGCAAAACGGATGGACAGCCCGGATAAAACACATTAATGTCAGTGGGCCCCACAAAGTGTACTCGCCAGGGATATCCCTATGACCGGGTCCAAATGCAGGAGGTGGGGAAAGGAAAATGCATAGAAAATGCTTCTACCACGTGATTACGAATTTATGAACGGAAGTTCCAATAAAGCTGAGGAGCGAGATGGTGCTTCCGGCCCACAGCTAAAAAGCAAAAGGAAGATCGTGCCAAACCCAATACAATCAGTTCCAATAACATCTACCTTTTTCTTTTCTTTTTTCTTAGGAAAAAGCTGCTCCCCCATGCATTCTTTATTCAATATTTTCACAACATGTAACATCAAGTCAAGTGCATTTTGATGTGGACGACTTTACTTTCCTTCACTTTATTCAAGTGTTCATGGCCATGCGTGTTGCTCTTATGATCGACTGCCAATATTGGAAGGGATACTGTTCTACATGCCCCACTTGGGTAGATGGATGGCTG
Organism: Liriodendron chinense; assembly: GCA_003013855.2. NCBI lineage: Eukaryota > Viridiplantae > Streptophyta > Magnoliopsida > Magnoliales > Magnoliaceae > Liriodendron > Liriodendron chinense. The sequence continues at coordinate 11,087,596 of ML058461.1, read as the reverse complement.
GCTTCTCCTGTGTCAGCATCACTCAAATGCGAATGATCTGGGCCGTTTAGGTTTAGTTCGCATTGCGATCATGACATGGACCAAAATTGGACTTGGTTACACTTTTTTAGAAAAATGGATGGTTAGAAAAAAATAGCAGATGTCTCATATTCGATGCACACATGGACGTATCCGTCTTGGTTATTTTAGTCTAGAGCATGCTTTCAGTGCTCCCTAACGAATGAACGGCCCGGATCTTCTATGCGTTTACCTTGTTGCCATGTGTGCCGTGAAGCACTGTCCCTCTCATGCAATGTGATGCATTTTGCATTCCTTCGCAGTGAGTGAAATCCATTTGAGGGACAAAAACAATGAGAGGCTTAGATTTTTGGGAAACCTAACACCCACGTGAGGGGTCACGTGCGGGTTGTGAGATTGGTGCCCTAGTGCGTCGCACCATGTTTTGCAAATGATGGGTTTTGGGGTTTGGCGTGTCTATTGGATCCAAAGGGGGAGGCCTTTTCGAAGAATGATTTTTGGGCTAGGCCTAGCCCATATAAGGGTCTAGATTTCAAGCCCAGGGCCAACAAGACTGGCCGCCCCGTGCGATGCATGACTGGTTTATATATTTTCAACAGAAAAGAAAGAGATATGATCAGATACAGTGTATGTATGGATGTAACCATTTTCAATCCATGCGGATGAAAAATGTGGACCACACCAGGATGATAACCTGGTACGAAAATCAGCCCGATCCACTTATTGGGTGGACCACACGACTATGCTGCTGAGTCATTCATTGGTTGTCCATATATTTTTACTGAGCCCAGACAATGAGTGGATCAGCCTGATTTTTAATACCGGGTGTTTTCATGGTGTGTCCCACCTTTTGCACGGATCAGAAAAGAAAAGGATGTGGGCCCAGACCGAAATAGTGGCTCTGCCCGTTGATGGACCTGGGTCATATTATTTCTCAAGCAAAAGAAACAAATGCACCCTCTAGCGAGGAGTTCTAAGAGATCCTGAATCCCACTGTTCCAATTGGCAGAGTGGAAGGAAGATCTGGACCGTCCATCCTGTATGCCTTACCAAATATGGATCAAATTCAAAATCACACCAATCATCTGATCCCATCCACGAGTTCTTTCTCTTTCGAATTTTGGGCCTTCCACGGAACAGACACGGTCCACTTGTCGCGTGCCAATTGTATATTGGGAGGTATATAGATTTCATAGAAGAGATCACTCAATGGACACACACATACCACGAATGTGAGTTCCCGTACGGTCAATCTTTATTGGGCTGCTCAAGATGTGGGGCCCACATGAATTTAGTGGTTTTAGGCGTGACTTTACATTGTCTACAATGGTGCGGCTCATACGAATTTTGTATCAGCCTGATTTTTGGGATACACGGTGAACAGAAGATGGCGTATCTGGTACATGGTTTGGATTTTACACAAACACACATCATGGTGGGCCCCACAGAAGCTCGACCTTCTGGGCACGAGTAGAAATACGTACTGGCAAAACGCTTACACTCCTTTTTTTGGGTACCCATTCAAGAAAGCAACCTGGCGTGGGGAGCGGATTAGTGGGTGTTACCCTTACCGTGTGGGGCCCACATTCATGAATGTGTTATATATCCACGCCACCCATCCGTTTCTTCAGCTATTGTTAGAAGTTTTTCCAAAATTTAATCAGATCCAAATCTCTCCTGCACCACACGACTTAAAAAAGTGGTGAATGACCATTAAAATCCTTTGTATAGGCTACAAAAGTTTTGGATCAAGATGAATATTTTTTTTATATTCATCCATATCTATTTGATATTTTAAACAGGTTGGATTGAAATTAAACATTACGAATCTGCATAAGGTTCTCCCTGGGAATATTTTTAATGGTGGGCGTTAGTAACCACTGTTTCCTGAGTTTGTGGGGAAGGTAGTCAATTTATACTCCAGCAGACTATCATGGCCTATACACAGGCACTTCGAAATTACCTAAAATAGGCCATCACTTTAAAATCAGATTGATTGATCAAACTTTTTTTTTTTTTTTTTAATAACTTAGATGGATTGAGCAACTTTAAGTTTTAAGACATGATTAATGGGCATTTGCTGGCTGAATTTATACCATTGAATTTAAGAAACCAAATCAGTACAACCATCAAAATTACGTCCGGCGATTTGAATGGTTTGATTTAAGTTACCTGGATGAGAAACATGCACATTTTTCGCGCCTGAGTATCAGACATCACACTCTGCCAGTGTATCAAATCTCTCCATGGAGGTTCACCTAATTTGGAAAGCTTGACTGATGCTACGTGCAAAACAAGTCGCTTTTTTTCTACCAACTTCTTATATTTCTTCCTTTCTTTAATGAAAGACAGCTACCTCTAATGAAGGACAGCTAACACCAACGAGTACCTAGAAATTCTGGTCCAGTAGACATAATGGGCCCGCTCACCCACTGAACCATTTAACTTGTGGGCTATATTGTGCTTAACCCACATTGCATCCAGTATTCCAAAAGGAACTGTGCGCTTCTCAACCGTCGGATATGTACACACGAGTGGCATGGACTGGGCAGCTTGGCCTGCCAGGGACTAGGTCTCTGAACTTGACCAAGTTTTGAACTAGAACCAGTGCCTGAGCTGAACCAGCCCAGCCAATGTTGAATGGCCGATCTGTTGGTCTTGTGTAGTCGTCAAGTTGACCATCTTATATTAAATGTATAATTTAAAAACACTTGTCAGCATGCATAAGGGGTGCATACAGTTCAGTTTGACCTGGTTCTGGGGTGAAATCGGAACGGAACCATTCCCAGCTGTTCTAGGAAAACTAGAACTGGAATTGGATTGTTTGCACCCTAGAACCGAATCAGAACCAGATCGTAAAAAATCAATTTAGTTCTAGATCAAATCTATAGTTTTGAGCTTTTTATAATCTAGGCCAATTGCATTGTTTGTTTTTATAATCTAGTCCAATTGCATGGCTTTTTTTTAATAATCCAGCCCACACTCCTCTATTAAAAATTTTCACAGAGAGTAATCTTATCGTGGTTTGTTTTTATGACACTTTCGTGTTCTCAAAATAACTTTGCTGCTAATGTCTATTTGTGTTGTGATTTATTTGATGAAGGGTCTAAATATTGTGTAAGGTGTGCAAAAATACATTTATAGAAACAATTATATTAAAGGGTGCATTGTAAACCATAAATCATGAGTCAAACAAACAACTAAAATGCATTTAGAGAGAGAGAGAGAGAAAGGGAGAAATCAGCAGTGCTACGGCAGTAAGGGGGCTAGTGGCCGGGGGCTAGTGGTCGGTCGGTGTGGAAAACAGAGAGAGAGAGAGAGAGAGAGAGAGAGAGAGAGATGCGAATAAGATGAGAGGGCTAGGGCAGCGTTAGTTGCTTAAGAGACAGAGAAAAAGGTCACGAAAGAAGGGAAGAATAAAGACATATTAGGGTTTTTTGCTTTTTAGTTTTTTTATGTTTTAAAAAAATTACAATTTAAATATTTATTGACTATGGGGTCTGATTCCAGGTTCGGTTACAGGGTTCAGTTATGTGGTTCGGTTTCTTAGTTTTGTGCTACAGTTCCACAATTCAGGTCTATGGTCCGGTTCCACGATTTGGATCTACGATCCAGTTCAGTTCTACAAAACCCCAAACCGAGAACTGAACTAATTGGTTCTTTGATTTTTGGAACCAATGCGCTTCATAATCAGACCAAACCGTGCGGTCTGGTTGGTTCCGATCTGATTTATCAGTTCCACCGGGTCCATGTGCACCCCTAATGCATAGAGTTAAAAGACATTTATTGGACATGGGATTATGTTTCAATGCTCCAAATCATTTATATTCTCTTATATGAGACTCATTAGTAAAATACTTAATCAACCCTCTTATCATTTAACATTTTCGTTGGGCTAGCATGGCACGAGCTAAAGCTTAAAATATTAGGGCCAGGCTAAGGTAGTGTTGGTCTGCAATTCACCATATGGTACACATGTGAGGATTGCGGGCATGCCATAACTGATTGGGTCTGGTTCAAACCGAAACCACCTACCCCTAATGTTGACATAAAGAGGTACTTGGTTGGGAATGCGACCAGCTGTCTATTGAGCCAACTGTTAAGTGCGATATCAAGCGATTTACGACGGATGAAGATACTTTTGCAATGAGTTTTTTTTTTCCTTAAGAAACCAAAGACTTTTGAAGACACAACAATTGCGTTCTCGAGCAAAAATAAGTTAGAAATGGATGTAAAAGAAGAGAACTTACCACTAAATCTGGAATCACCGACCTAACATGAGAGCAACATGGTACTTTGTGAAGTAATACGCTAGTGAGTGAGGATTAAGAAATGCCAAGCTTACAAGCTACTACCAACCCAACGTATGAGTATAGGCTGGCGATTCCTAAAACTAAAGTCTTCCTTCCGATCTAGCACACAGGCGTAGACGAAAGGGCATTATAACTACAACTAAGTTGGTCCAACATGATCGTGGGGACAGATTGAACTACTCTTAGAAGTTAAGGATAAGAATCCCGAAGGACTGAATAAGCAACTTTGCACTTTACTTGATTGTGTTTGATTGATTGATTGTGGATCCTCTTCTTAATGTAATCTTCTGTTATTTATAGAACTCCTGATGCAGTCATGAGAATAATTATTACTTGTGTTGTGATGTCTGATGCCAACAGCTGTACAGTAGTAGTTACTTTCCTTTGATCATGATTGCCCTCTGTAAAATACATTCTTATATTGTTAATAACCTCTCGCATGTTCTCCAATGCTGACATAGCCCTAATGATCATGAGTTCTTATGTCAAAATCCTGTGCCTAGCCTGCCTCTTCAGAGATTTGATCAATAATAAGCTATCATCTATGTATCTCGCCCATAACATGGAGATATCATTCGTGCCATGTGGCCATGTGAGTTGCACCATTCATATGGGACAGCCAAATCTTACCCAAATAAGTAATCCTGCCTTTTTCCACCAATATATGGATAGTGTCTCATGTACAGGCTTTTAAATCGATGTATAAGGTGTGGTGTTCACCATTGATATTGACTCATATTGCGTCATCTTAGTTTGTGTCAAGCTATTTAAGGCATGATATTGACATGTACCAATTTCAGATGATACGTTAAGCCATAGTTAAAAAACCTGAGAACTTAGGCGCACTTGACCTCCAACTGGGTCAACAAATTTTTTTTGATATAATATTGTTAATATTATCAAATAGATATGTATATTAATTAATATTTTTAAGCTAGCAAATAAAATAAAAATGCCAAATAAAATCAACAAAATCCTCCTTCTTGTAGTTGTTGGTGTTTGAATTTTTTCCCCTAAATATTATGTTCTATTAAAAAAATTGATGCTTTAGTCGGGTCGATGAAAGTGCCGGTCGATTCCTCAACTCTCTTTAAAACCTGAATCAATTAGAAATCTCAGTGGAGTTGAGTCAGCTGAGTTACGAGTTAATTTAGTGAGTTTTAAATGTACAAAACATTGCTCATCACATAGAAGTGGTAATGGACCCAGCGACCAGATCTCCCTTGAGATTGGCCCAAGCGCTAGGTCCAAAATTGAATTTAGGCTCAACTTAATGAGGAATGTCCTAATCAGGCCTATTACACTAATTGAATCATCAAGTTGGCTACCATTATATGTGGCAAAAATACACCCCCACACAATAGATGCAACCGAAGCATGATTCAATAGTATGCCTATGTACATAGGCAGTAATATAGAGTTTTCTTCTTCATTAGAACAAGATAAAACAAGGGCATGTAAATTACCTCTCGTCATCACTCTTTTATAATCTTTCACCAAAAAGACACCTGAGGAAGATGCCCTCACTCTCCGTGTATTTTCCTCTTAATTATTTAGACAACACAATCTATGAAGAGACAATTGCTTAAAGCTTAAAAAACTAAGTTTCACATGTACAAAATGGGAGAGGTGTTCCCTAATTATGTACGTATACTCCCCTGACTTAATATGGTAGAATATTGGTCATTGGTTGAAGACTACATAAAGAGGAGATGATTTAAACTCACTTATAAGTGGTTCCCATTTGCTAAACAAGTGCAACCTCTTTGTTTCACCAATAATGTAGAAATGTAACTGAAATATGCAATGATTATAAATTATTTTACCCTTTCAAGAACATTTATTTCTGACCACCAATTTCTACCATTGGGTTATCAGCTTTAAAATTATAATGATGGCATTTTTACGTTAACATAAATCATTGCTAAAATATCATGATGTTGTTGTTTAAGGCCCGTTTGGATACCATCAAATAAGTTACTTTTTCTACTTACAATAGTAGATAAGTAACTTATTTAAAATAAGTGTAGTTTATGATCAATTATAAATTGCTTTTTTATTTAAAGTTACTTAATCACTTCAATTTAATAAGTAGAAATTAAGATTAGCTACTTAAAAGTATAAGTAGCTTATCATATCTTAACTATCCAATCTCAATCTATAGTTTAGGTTTTAATAGTAATTATATTAAAAAAAAAAAAAGTAATATGATTACAAACTCTCCATCACTTGTCTCTTTGAATGCATCATCATTTAAATGACTAACCCAAAAAATAAAAAATAAAATTTGAGAATTCTCATGTTTGGCTCGGCGGTGATAAAATCATATGTGATGACACATTTATGGTACATCATCCGATACCGCGAAGCAAACAAGCTTAAAGACACTCGTTGGATCTTAGATCATGTTGGGCTAATCCTAACCATTTATATGGTGGTGGGACTCAATTTACTTACAGAGAAATGTGGATTGAATTAATTTCACTTCATTGATCATTTTATTCATTTCCTTCCAAAATTGGACGGTTAGGTCAGGTCCATGGCTAGGTCATTGATCATTTTATTCATTTCCTACTGTGGCTTTACCATGCCCCAAGCATCTTCTTCTTAATACGATGTTCTTAGCCACTGAACTTGTGGCCGACCAGTGGACGGTGAGGAAGAGACTCCAAGTTGATTTTTTTTTTTCAAAGAAGTCCACGAGTTGGAATGAGAATCTTCTATACAACGAGATTTTAGGGGGAAAGATCCATCCATAGTCAGGCCCAACATACCAATGGTGTAGATCACCAAGAACGATGGGCCTCACTTTATATGAATGTCATCGAGGGTCTTAACGAGTAAACTTTTTGTATGGTCCTGCGGACTACAAAATCTCTCCCTCCCAGGAGAAATCAAAGCCGCAAGCAGCCGCCAAATTGCCGGCGCTTCTTTTTTGCGGCTGAGATGAAGCTGATCAATTCCGTACACGTTACGGAATTTGTGGGCCCCACCTTCAAGGTTCCTTTGCCACGTTGCAGAGTAGGTGCCGCCCTTCATTCCCGCGTACCATCACGAGCGGGCCCTCCCTCGCCAATATGACGAAACTGTCCCTGCTTCAGTCCCTCTGGATTGATTACGAAAATGGCCCTTCACGTTCTGATTTTCTACGGGGAATAAACTGGCGGGAAAGAGTCCGTCTTGCCTCGGTCGCGACTCAGAATCGCCAGCATGTGTCGCCCAGATGGGGCCCACATGCTGAGATGGCCCGAAGATTTGAACTGTCCATCTTCTCTGTGTCATCGTGCACAAGTCCTTAGCCCATAACCATGTTTCAGCGATGATCTGACCGTCGATTTTAAGGAGTAGAATGTCTCTTTGAAAGTCTTCTTTTTTACTTTTCTATGTATTCATCCACAGCTAGTGAAGGTCAGAAAGAAGACCGGCCGTTCCAATCTATAGAACATCTCAGCATGTGGGCGCAAATAGGGCAACGCATGCTGGAGATCGTTAGTCGCGATTGAGGCAAGGCGATCTAGATGCTGAATGAATTCTTGGATCTCTATTAAATGATGGGGCCCACAAGAGAGACCGTCATTGCCATCCAATCGAGGGTTTGTTTGAATATAATCTCAGTAACTTTTACAATGAAGGACTAAAATTAGAGGCTCGTTTCCTATTCGTTTTTCAAAGAAAGTTCCCTCTTCCAGACCCTATTCAAAGATTTGAGGTCCATGATCGATCTATCCAAACCATTGATCTGGCAGGCCTCCATGAATGGTCCATTCATGATGGCGAGAATGGTCCATGATCGAACAATCTCCCATATCAGAAGATCTTAGGCGTCGAATCTTACACGTCAATGTAGCTTCTTCATACGTTTCTTTTTAAGCACGTCTCGTGCCATTAATGGGAAGGTTAGAGCTTATCAATTGAGGGGATTTTTTAGGAATGGCCCATCTATGATAAGATCAACGGCTTGGATAAAAAAATAATTATCATTCTTTTACTTTTGTATTTAAATGCTTTTCTGCAAAGCCACTGTCTTACCTCTAAAATTAAAAAGGTAGTGATATTTGTAAAGCTGAACCATCCATAGAGAGTTCGATTTTTTTTCATCCATATAGAGTCCGCTACTTCTCATCCGAAGAGTCGGTCCATTCAATCAAATCCTTCAAAAAAGAGCAATGGTTAAGATTCTGTGATCAACAACGGCCAGTAGATGAATGGCCCTGATTCACCGTAACTCCTGTCACGTGTAGGATAGAAAGTAAGCCGGGTGGAAGCTACAAGGGAAACTGCTGCACTGCATCTTCCTTAGCAAGTCGTACACGAGAATGATTACCGGGAATTAAGGATGGGCATTTACGACATTTCACGATGCAAATATCTCAAATCATTGAAGCTAAGCTTGCGGGGGAGTTCTTTGATGTACTCTGTCAGCAAATGAACTTGATACACAGGCACTCATAAAATGTATACGTGGCATGTTTTGAGTTAAAATAAACCGTCCAAATTCTGGAACCAACAGTATCCAAATTAAATTCCCAAAATCATATAGGTTAAACATTTTAAAACTCGGATTCATGAACACTTGTTTTGGAAGAAACCGGACAATCAGATATTTTCATTTTTAACCGTCCGATATCCAGTTACCAAATAATCGTAATTGGTTCATGACACTTCTAAAACAGGGTCCATAATTTGGACGGTTTGATTTGAATTTCTTATGAAAAGTTATGGTAACTTTTACATAATCTCTAAGCGCCTGCGTATTGTTAATCCCACTCTGCCAGAGTATCAGAATTCTTCTCGTCTCCAAAATCTAAGGACCTTCTAGTAATTTCTACAAATTATAAAAAATGAAAAAAAAAAAAACCAAAATTCCCTCGCCACCTTTTTCTCTCTCCCTAATTTTAATTTAATCATTTTTCTTTTCTTGCATCTTCTCCCAAGCCTGCCCTTTAAATACCTCTCCTTCGCTTGCTCTTTTTTCTCAAGATCTCTCTCTCTCTCTCTCTCTCTCTCAAAATAAAACTACCCAAAACCCCTTCACTAAGAAACAAAAGTACCAAAAACCCCCTCCCGAGAGAGAAAAAATGGAAGCAGGCCCACCAGTGCTGGCGAAGCGCCTGTGGCATGTCGTACGAGTTATGTTCTTCATGCTCCGCAGGGGCATATCGAAGAGCAAATTAATGGTGGATCTCCACCTCATGATGAAACGTGGAACGATCGCAGGAAAGAAGGCCATCGGCAATCTCATGTTCCACCACCACTCCAACTTCAGCTGTCGATCCTCCGACGTCCACGTGTCTTCCTCCTTTTTCGCTCCCCGCGAGTACGAGTTCAGCTGCAGCAACAGCCCCGCCTTCCCATTCCACCTCACCAAGCGCAAGTCCCACCACCATTCCTTCCAAAACCACCATCACCACCACTACTTCTCCTGCATCCACCCGACTCCCACCAAAGACGACATTACTGTCCTTCACAAGGCACTCGAGATCCTGAATTCTGATATATCGGCCGGCGTATCGCCCGCTCCGTTCCTTCCCGGTTTCGGGAAGAGCCCGATGGTGCGACAGCTGCGAGTCACCGACTCGCCCTTCCCGATCAAGGACCCCGCTGACGTGGACTCCCGCGTGGACAAGGAGGCGGAGGAGTTTATAGAGAGGTTTTATGAGCAGTTAAGGATGCAGAAGAAGAAGGCTGCCATGGATGCCCGGTACTACGAGATGATGATGGCCTGATGCTGAGATACCGACCGCTTGTGGGTCAGATTCCGGCGGTTGTGATTGGTGATGATGGTCTGTTGTCAATATTTGTTTATTAAATAATTACGATACGAGGAATGCTGAAGGGCTTTGCTTTGTTGTTGTAAATCTGAAAGTTTCGATTTTTTGACGGTTTGCAATATCTTCTGTAACGTTTCGGGTTTTGTACTTTGCGTTTAAAAGTTTCAACCGTTGCGCAACTCTTCTCATCCTTGCTTTGGCTGTTCTTCTGGAAAATGTGAGATCCCACGATGCACGTGTTTTCTCGTCGCACATGTGGGAGGTCATGACTATCTCTTTAATGGGCGGTTGAAACCAATAGGCAAACGCTTTCGCATTTGAAAGTGACAAAAGTACGTTGATCGGACTGGTGGTCGGGTTTGTCTGGTCTTGAAACAGCGATCCTATAGGAGTGGGCCATAGACCACTGTTCATTGATCTAGACGGTTCATACGATGGAATTAAACTTGGATGGTGAATGTTACTAAAAAGAGCAACTACAGGATTTTTCTGAAACGCGGGGCCCATGGTTCAGTAATAGAAACCGTTGGTTTGTTACCTAGCTACCTGAAAAAGTGGAGGTCATTAGATCAATGGTCTGAATCAACGAACCAGGTGCATGACCCACCGATACGGGTGGGAAGGATCAGGACACTGTCCACATCGTCAAGTATGCGTCTGCTTCCACTTGTATGGAAGCCACTAGTCATGAACGTGAGGTCACGTGCGTACGTATGTGTATGAGAGAGGGAAAATCTACACGTACGACGCTTGATAAAGCTTTCAATAATTGTTTAGAAAATGTACACGTGGCAAGAGTTAAGTAAAACTGAAACATACAAAGGGCCGTTTGGCATCTCCACTTTAATTCAACAAGGGTTTTTTTTTTACTAATAGCTACTTTAATTAGTCCATTTTATTCTAGCTTGGTTTTAAGTAAGCTCATTTAGTAAAATCTCAAGAAAAAAAAAAAAAAAAACTTATTTAAAATAAGCATATTTGGTAAAACTTTTAAATAAGAGCTTTTCTCAGGGGTAATTGACATCATTTTTAAAGATTATAACAGCTTTAATATGAGAGCAATCCACGTATTTGTTTTGGTGGATAGTCCATCATGTGGGGCCCAACATCAATGATAATTGTCTTTTATGTGGAGCCCTTCAACGCTCACTACCCATCACCCATCATGTGCACACCACATTTGATGTGTCCATAGTGTGGGCCCTACCTTTGAAGTGGATTATCCATCATATGGGGCCCACTATTGATATCCACCATGCATCATGTGGGGTGCACCTTCTATGTGGATCATCCATCATACGGCCCACTTTAGATATGGGTCATCCATCATGAAAGAACTTGGATATTGTGAACGATCCATTAGGTGGGGCCCACTTAATGTGAATTATCCATTATGAGGGGTTGCACTTTTATGTGGGCCATCCATCATGTGGGCCCACCTTGATGTGGATCATTCATTGTGTGGGGCCCCACCTTCATTACTGATCATTCATCATGCGGGCCCATCTTTGATATCAATTGACCATTATGTGGGCCACCTTCAATGACCATCATTCGAAATATGGGTCCCACCTTTGTTGTGGATTGTCCATCAAATGGGACCCACTTCATGTTCATGTTCCATCATGTTGGGCCACACCTTGATACCGGCGATCTATCATGTGGGGCCCACCTTTGATGTGAACCTTTTATTTTGTGGGCCCACCTTGATGTGGGGCCCTACTTCAATATGAGTCGTTCATCATGAAGGGCCCATCTTTGATGTCCATCATCCATCATCTGGGTCCCGCCTTTGTTGTGAACCAGTATCATGTGGGGCCCACTTGATGTAGATATTCCATCATATGGACCCATCTTTAATGTCCATCATCCATCATGTGGTCCCACAATCAATACCCACCATCCATCATGTGGATCTCACCTTTGTTGTGGACCATCTATCATGTGGGGCCCACTTGATGTGGATAGTCCATCATGTGGGACCCACCTTTGATGTCCACCATCCATCATGTGGGTCCCACCTTTGCTATGGACTATCCATCATGTGGGGTCCAACCTTCAATATGGGTCATTTATCATGTGAGCCCACCTTTAATGTCAACCTTCCCTCATGTGGTCCCACATTTAATGTCCACCATCTATCATGTGGGTTCCACCTTTGATGTGGACCATCATTAGGTAGGGCCGACTTGATGTGAATCATTCAGCATGCAGGGCCACATTTTGAAATAGGCCATCTATTATGTGGGGCTCACCTTTAATGTAATTTAGCATTATGTAATGGCCCGTTTGGCACCATGGATTTGAGGAGAAGTGAGGAGAAGTGCATTCTATGATATGAATTCTCATCAATTCCAGTTCTTACCAATTCCAGATTTTATGTTTGGCAGTCAAGATTTGGAGAGAAATCAAACATGAAGGAATGGATGGTGTAAATTTTAATCCCACCGTATGCCCATCGTATTAGCCTCGATTTTTAAATTGTTGCCATTCATCCATTTTTACCGATCATTTTATGCCAAGATCCAAAAAATAATGCAAATCCACATCTAAAGTGGACTCTAAAACAAGAAAAATTTGAGAGTGAAACCATTATGATGCACAAAAGTTTTGGATTAAACTGAAATTTGTATGGTCCCTTCATCCAGGTCTTTGTGACCTTATCAACAAGTTGGATGGAAAATATACATCATGTTGGGTCCCATAGTTAGGGACACATTACGGTGGGTCCCACATTGGTAAGGATTTCTCTTCAAATCTTACCTTTTTTGGGGAATTTCAAAAAGGGCTAAAAGTGCCTTTTTGAGTTCTCCTTAATTCCTCTCAAATCCACTTCTCATCAAATCCATGGTGCCAAACAGAATAAAGCAACTAGTTTCTCCTCCTGTCTCCTCAAATCCATAGTGCCAAACGGGCCATAAGGCTCACCTTTGATATGGGTCATTCATCATGTGAGGCCCATCGTCACTATGGGTCGTTCATCATGTGGGCCTACCTTGAAGAAATTGTAAATGAAAGAGAAGAGGGTAATATGGAAATTACTTGAAAAGTTTAAGGGCAAACTTGTTCAAAAATTAGTCCAAAAATGTCTACCTGCTTAAGTAAAATAAGGTCCCGTTTCAAAAAGTAACACCTCTCCAACTTATTAAATCAAAGTTTATTTACTATTTTTTAAATAAATTAGTACTTAATCAGACTTTTACTAAATAGTCTAAAATGCTTATTTTTTAAGTAATAAGCCAATAAACTCTTATTTGTAAAGATGTCAAACGCCCCCTAATTTATTTAACTTACCCAAGATAGTGCGGCCCATACCATGGGGCCACCTTGATGTATGTGTTTTGTATCCATGCCATCCATCCATTTTTCCAAATTATTTCCGGGCATTAAGCCAAAAATGAAGCAGAACTAATGATCAGGTGGACCAAACTATGCTAAACATTGATGATTGACATTAATGGGCACCAAAAGTTCTAGATCAAGCTAATATTTATTTTTTCCCTCCATCATGGCTTATGTGGCCTTATCAACAACAGATTGGATGGGAAATAAACACTATGAAAACTTTAAGATGAGCCCTAAGAAGTTTTTAATGGTAGGGTGTTCAATCACCACTATTTCCTATGTTATGGTCCACCGGATAATTAGATCTTTTTAATTTTTTACATAATGCCCTAAACTGTTATGGAAAAACGGATGGATAGTGTGGATATATAATACATATATGCATCAAGGTAGGCCCACGGTAAAGGCCGCAGATTCTTCGGTGAGACCGGGCTCTCATCTAATCGGCTCACTTTTTTCTTTTTACAGAAATTTTCATTTTTGATATTTCAATTCTATCTTTTTGTTGTTCTAAAAAGTCTTTTCATTATAACAAAGAAATTCCACAATCCATTAGCATTGGATCTCTAGCGATTTGACCTGATTTTTGTTGGATATTATTTAAAGGCTATAGTAGCGTACAATGCCAAGCGCGAACGTGAAAAAAACATGCTCTGTGTGAATCGAAAGTGCACCGCGCTACAGGGTGAGGATTGGCTGGTGAGAAAGCTCTATTGGCTCCATTTTATTCATGCCTGTACATTTTTTCAGCTAGGTCATGAGCCCGAAAATGAGCCAGACCCAACGCTCAAGTGTAGGAAACAGTGAAGATTAAATTCTTATTCTTGAAAACTTTTTGGGGGCGTACCTCAATGTTTATTTGCCATCCAGCTTGTTAATAGAGTCACTTAACCCTCGTTGAAATGAAAACATAAATATTGCCTTGATCCAAAACTTACGTGGCCCTAAAAACCTTTCAATATTAAGCGTTCAATCCCCATTGTTTCGTGTAGCCCACTTGAGCTCTGCATCTGTGTCCTTTTTTGGCTCATCTCCTATAACGGGCAGGCAATATGAATGGACGCCGTGGATAAAACACATTCATCATGGTGGGGCCCACGGAGCTCTTCCACATAACCCGTCTGCCAGGGAAGCAGTTATTGCACCCGAGACAGTTGGGGCTACCGTGCCGCGTACGCGACATCTGGGCCGCTTGTGTTTCTACACTATTCTCGCGATTCGAGTTTGTATAAGTAGGCTCTTGGTAAATGTAGGCTCAGGGATTCATATCAGTCATTGGCATGGGTGGAGCCTGTAGATGGTTCATTCACTGTAGGAGGCGAAGGAAGAAAATGCATCAACGGTCTACATTCAAACAGAAAAAGCCAAATTTTCTTCTCATTCTGCGAATATTTGGTGCATATGAGCCATCCACCATGGAACCCATCATATCAATGGCCTGGATCACTGAAATGTGGGCCCTATATCTACCTATTAAGAAGCTTAGGGTACTGTAGATACTCTTGGCCGAGGATTATATAATATTAACACCTCAATCACCTGAGCTCTTGCTCGTTCCTCACTTACCAGTCCACATTCACCATTACATGGAGCACATGTGCTGACCCCGCATGTTTCACGGACATGATGGTGGCGAAGCTGGACCCCACTATAAAGAAGATCATATACAAAAATCAAGATGGTCCACTCACTATGTATACTACCCTAGGATGATTAAAGAACTGCTCTTCAAGATTATATTTTTAGTGGGCCCACCTATTGAACCGTTCGGATTTCTCAAAAACGTTTCATATTGACACGTGTTGTGCGTTTAAAGTGCATGTCCGGAGTGGTGTGAGTGGGGATAAAACTTGTGAAGCGCACAAAGGAAAGAGGAAAAAAGCCAATTGGAGCGAACGACAGGAAAAGGAGAGGTAGCCACGTGTCGACTTTTCAACTTCCCTGATTTTGAAGCAAGCTTCAGATACTCTTGCCACGTGTCATACGAGATCTCGTTTCTGTTTTATTCTAAATTAGTGTTGGCACGATTGCTTCATGAGTCTAAAATATTGCGTTGCGTGGAATGATCCCAGAGAGCCATGGTCTGTCTTACACTGCATCACCAATTTTCTGCCGGTGTATATATTTGCACGAAATCAGAACCATACAAAATGGTGGGCCCCATCGCGAAGATAACATGGCGTGAAAACCGGGCCGATCCATCGAAATCTGTGGGAGAACTGATGACAGATACACAGCTCGTCCAAATGATGAACAACATCTTCGATGGGCCAGAGGTTACAATGAACGCTCTGATCGCAAGTTCAAAGCTATCTCATCTGATCCATCATCCATTTTTTTGGAAAATCTCTTATCAGCCGTTCATAGCAATCTATGCATCCAACGGTTAAAGATAGAAGATCTGAGCCATCTATCTCTCAAGCTGTATTCGACAGCATGCCGACATTTTTCTATTTTGTCTTCTTTTTTTCTTTTTTTCACTGTACTTTGTCAACAAGAGTTGAACTGCCGCCGTTTTATCTCTGACCAACCAACCGTTTAAGGAGGGTGTTTGTTTTCTCATTTACATATTAACTAGCCATGTAATTACGGCATCAGTTTCCAGGTTGATGTTGACTGTGAGCTTTATTTTTCTCACACATCCCACCGTTAGTAAACATACCCACACCTTTAGTCACACTTCCTTTCATTGTTAGCCACCCCCAAATTCGAAATCGATGCCAAGACGTCAATGTTGGAACGAGGTTATCTTCACTAGTCTACCACTCTCTCAAAGGTCATGGGTGTATGTAAGACTACAAGCTTGTTTGTTAAGCTTTCCATTTCACAACATTGAATTTATACAATTTCCATGTATAAAAATTGTGGGTCCCACCGTGATGTTGGTATCTTATCCACACAGTCTATCTATTTTGCAAGCTGGCAGATGTAAAGCTCAAGTCGACCACACTATAGAAAATGGTAGGAATTGTGGACATCATTAACCCCTTTGCTTCCTGTGGTGTGGTTCACTTGAGCTTCTAATCTACCTTAGTATTGGCAACATGCCCAACAATAAGATGATAAAATGGATGGACAGCATGGATCACATATATATATAAGTACTATGGGACCCATGAATTTTTGGCAATACCAAAGTCCGTTGGCTTCATGGTACTGTTTTCAAAGTGTAATTACAAATGTATTTTTCTTTCAAAACAAACCTATTAATTATTTACCCCTATTTACGTATATAATTGAAAAAAAAAAACACCCCTAAATATAGGGTGACATGTATAAATTCTGCAAGCCTCACACGTGAGTTGTACATCTGTTCATGCCCCACCACACAAATGAGCACCGAATGCACATATGCATACTGGGATATATATCCACATGCAAGGTGGTCCACTCTCTGAAATAACCCAAGCTGCATGTACACCGAAGATCTAGGACTATGTTTTCTAACGATTGGCTCCGTTTGGACGAGGAATCCCGTAAAGATGGGAGAACTCCCAATCTTGACAAGCCCATACCTCCCAATATCCACGTCAGGTTTGCTTGCTAAAGCGGAGCTTTCTTTGAGGTCTGGTAGAATACATCGCCACGTTGTAATAAGATGCACCAGGACCGTATCCTCTGGTTTCTGGTGCCTTTCAATGACCCAAATCGCTTATGTGATAGGGTCCCATAAGCTGTCGATGCCTGAAAACACTGCTCATATGATGAATATTTCAACCCTTTGATTGTAGTGATGGTTGATGTTCAAGCAAAAGGCCAAATTATCAAAGTGTTGAGGTAATCTAATTTAGGGCTTGTAGTTTTTGTCTTTCCACCATACAAAGTGAGGCTTATCGTATGAATGGTGTGGATCATTAGAAGATGGACTAGATTCTAAGCTAAGTCCAAATGTATTGTAGCAAACCTCACTTCTTGTTGCTTAATCACAATCTTCAGCTTGTTTTTTTTTTTTTATAGGTTTTCAAAATTGTGAGGGAATGAAAGAAAGTACCTAATCATGCAAACATTCAGGAGGGTTTTGATAGAATGCGCACAGCCCTGCAGGCTGCATCAGGTAGTGAATGGTTTGAGCAGTCGTGTGCTAAAAAATAACATTGGTCCATTGATCAGGTAAACCCCATTTGTATGAAAAAATGGGCAGTTAGTGCAATAAGATCTATATTTGACATAAATGTTGGCTTAATGCAGGTGTGTGGATATATAGAAGAGAAGATATCCTTTTTTGCTTCTGAAAAAATAGCTCTCAAATTCATAAGAAGAGAGAAATCTCTAGAAAGGAAAAATAAAATTAACATCATTAAAAAAAAGTGCTGCTTACAGCATATCTAATTGCCTCATGTAAGTAAAATTTGTGGAATTCCTTTGATATACATTAATTGATACACCATCTTCTAATAAAGCTTTTAGATCAAGTGGTGATTTGATAAAATTAACCTTAAAACCTATTTTAAGTCGAAACATGACACTTTTTTGAAATAGTAAAATTTAGCAAAAATAGTAAAAAAATATTTATCTTGCCAAAACTTTTAAATAATCCTTAAATGACTAAAACAAGAACTTTGGTAAAAAAAAAAAAAAATGGTCTTTTAAAACCCTTACAAAAAACTCGCTAAAAATGTTGAGTTCTAATGTAAAATCTTCATTTGTCACATAAAATTGTTGAATTTTGTGAAGCAGTTTTGGGGTCAACCAACCATGGGTTGTCAGTTAGGACATTAAGCTCATCAATAGATTTGCAATGTAATATTATACACGTGAAATAGATAATCGGTCACAAAGTAATGGCCATCGAAAGTTACAGTGTGCTTTTGAGTCAATATTTTGCTTACTTGAGGCCCTTTCAGCCCTAATTTGTGTGATCCTAACCCTCCATTGAGTTATCATTATCCCTTAATTCCATCATAAATCAATTATAAATAAACCATTCAAATTTAGCATGATTACATGAATTTAGGTTCGTAGGAATGCTAACTAAATGTGCCTTAAATGGGGCTAATTTCACATTGTTCAAACATCATTTAATACAAACCAATTAAACAAAGGAACTTGTCTTCTACGCCAATTGGTACCCCCCGATGGTGGGGCCAATATAATATATATATAGGCCAGTTGGTCCAGAGAAATCACAATCAGCATCTCTAAGGTCAAGATAATGGTCTACTTGAAATTCTTTAAAATTTTGAGCCATTGAATGCTTGGATCGTGGACCATTTGACATTTAAACGTGTAGATATTTTGGTCCACATGCTGTCAGCATCACACAACCCACAAGAAGGTATAGGGCTTGCTAAAATTTAACTGCTACATGGATTTACATTCTTGTACGTTGAATCCACATCGGTTTTATCACTTTAGTATGCAAATTCAAACAAACAAGGTCTCTCCCTGATATATGTACTTCCACGAGATAACGTAGGAAAATGTTCTCAATGGGAAATTCCCGACCCTTCAATCAATGGCCAGAAAATAGACGGCTAAGAAACAAATGCAGCAACAGCGCAAATTCAATGAAAAAGGACTAGGGACTCAATCGATAAGACTTTCCAGTCTATGGGATTTTGATGCACGGGCCCATCCACGTCGTCTCATCATATAAATGGTCAGGATTAGTGGACCATCCATCCCACCTGTTCAAATTGAAAACCCAGATAGGAACAGTTGGACAAGTCATTGTATGATAACTTAACGTGCAGACCTTTTAGATTGACTTGAATTTATGCATTTGGGCTGATTGTTGCGTAGTAGCTGTGTATAGTTATCAATGGACTTGAACTAAAATAATAGCATTGGCAAAGGAGGCCATGGGAAAAGAGAAGGTCCCAAGTCCAACCAGCTGGACCACAAGTCATGGTCGACCAGTGGATAACCATAAGTGAATGCAAAATCCAACCTTTCCAGTAGGTCATCCTGACCATAGGATCGCCTCATGCAAATTTTAGCTATATCTTCTCATTAGGAAAGCCACACCACAGAAAAAAATGTCTAGCCATTGATAGAAAGAAAAATTACAAGTTTGGTCCACTCAATGAGCGGATGTGGCTAATTTTTGGATAAGCCAATCCTCATTGAGTGGCCAAACTATTGGACGGATTGGATGTTTTATGAATATAAAAGGTTAGAAGTCATCTACTAGATGGACCGCAACTTATGATCCAACCAGTTGAACTTAAAAGAGCTCATGGAAAAAAGCTAGGACAGAAAACGACCTAATTAAAGAGTTGGTGGAAGGGTGGAGTTCTTGGTAGTGCTCAATTATTGAAAGGGTGTCTCATGCACTAAAGAAAAGTCTCTCTCTCTCAAATAATTTAATGTTTGTATTGATTGGTGTTTATCTTGTATGGAAATGAATAGAATGTTCATGTGGACAGACCTGTTCTCTCTCTTAATATTAAAATAACATGTATGTTGATTGATGTTTTTCTTGTCTATAAACCTCATTCATTTATTGTTTACTTGATAATTAAGTTGTAGTACTCCGTTTTGTCCTTAAATATAAGGATTTTCATAAGAATTTCTACAGCATGACATGTATTGAAGGATGTACAGTCACGTGGCATCATGGAATGGTGCCATTTGGGAATGGTATACTACGTGTCATGTCTAGTGGCACGTTATATATATTAATATAGAGCAGGTAAGTTTGTTTCATGTCGGTGTAAATTTTAAAAAATGCTACCGTTTACCATTCAAGATGTGGACTGGCACACTTACTTAAGCCACAAATAAAGCACACTTGGTACGTCTGCTTGCAGACACAGATATTTCACAAGGAAAGTGCATGCAATTTCGTGTGAACGTACGAAATGCCACCGACAAGCATTGGACATATCGACTCACATGACTTTGGATGGTGTTAGTGGCTAAGGCACATGTTTTGTGTGTGCTTTTGAGAGGGAGAGAGAGAGAGGCAGTGGAGAAAAAAAAAAGGGAAGTTATTTGATGTTTGGGAGTGTATGAGGCTTGATATGATGGCACTAAGAAATCATATACGTGGCATACATCAACTCTCGAACAGACTAAATTATGAAGGGGCAGCTGTACTGCTCCGTCATCATATTTAGTGGATCTAGTCTTGAGCTCTGATTCATAGTCGCTCGTTTGGTGAAATCGGACCATTGGATGAATGTCCCCCTATCCGATAGTCTATAATCAAATAAGTGTAAAATTCAGTTCATGGTGTTTACACCCATTTTTGGTGCTTGATATGGACCAATCAAAGGCCACCAGATATCAACACTACATAATTGTAACTAGCACAAAACCTACTCTCGAATTCTCTCTTCCAATAGTATCTTCATTTAAATATGCATTCGGCTATAAATATAGAGGTACAAATCCTTATGATTGCTTTTTTGAAAATGAATCAATGCATTTCATGCGATCATGTTTATCATGCCAATTAATAAGGCAGCATACCAGCACGCTTATTAAAAATCCTCGGAGAAAATGAATCTAATCATGTATTTGGCTATGATACTCTCAATGAAGTTGTCTCTCACAGTTTTTCGAAAATGGCAAATCTTCCCAAAGGGAAGATTTGATTCGAATCATCCAACACCTCAAAGTAGAGGAAGTGGGCCACCAGGTGAGTGGCCATGATCAATCTGATACTTGGATCAGCCCTTGAGGTCCTTAGACCTTGACCTAGGTTATAGGCCTGATCTATATAGTGAGCCCCAACAATTCAACAAAAGGATCAACCACAAGAAAAAGATCCAAAAAGTGAACAAGTTCGAATATACCTAGAGTTCTTTCTTTCCAATACAAGCCAGTAGTTCCAGATCAATCAAGGAGATTCTTATATCCAAAACTATAGTATGAGCACGAAGGATCTAAGATTAGCAAAGAAACCCAACAAGGATTTTATCACTTCAACAATGTATAAAATGAGCATCGAAAAAAGAACTCGATGCCCTATGCTAAACACATCAATCTAACTTTTAAATTATCTTTCTTAGCATAGTTCAGCCTAGTCTAGTTTACACGCTGTTGTCTAATAGCTCTCGCTCCAATACATTAGGAGTAGAAGTAAATTTCTACAAACTTAAGTTGTAGGACTATACTCGACTAAGTTCCGATTTAACTGATCACACCCATTCGATCAGATTTTACTGACCATCTGCGTCAATCATCTATTCCGATAGATGTATCAGGAATATTTCTTTCTTTCACATTTATTTATTGGGTTGTTTGACCCCTTGTCAAATATAATGAGCAATACTTTTAAATATTAATGAAATCGGTAACATTTAGCCTTCTTTAATCTATTTTTGTATTATTATTCCTTTAAAAAATATTGAACTAAAGGACTCGTAAAATAACGAATCCTTAAGTCTGTAGACTCACGTGTATTGTCATAAGGTAAAAAGATTAATCCATTTCGAATGACTAACTGTTACCCTTTCACAAATAACTTGAACCAAGCGCAAAATTAATGGTTGAGAAGACCTTATGTCCAGTCTCCAATCTGTCTGTCTCAACTCGGGGAACA
Source organism: Liriodendron chinense (assembly GCA_003013855.2). NCBI lineage: Eukaryota > Viridiplantae > Streptophyta > Magnoliopsida > Magnoliales > Magnoliaceae > Liriodendron > Liriodendron chinense. The sequence continues at coordinate 11,065,658 of ML058461.1, read as the reverse complement.
CCAGTGGTTCAATCAAACTTTGAGTTGAGTAAACTCTAGCATGCCCGCACATCTTACCTACACATGAAAAACAAATATAGGCCCTCAATCACATTGAGTAGCTTAGTTTGATTGAATTGGCAGCAACACAAGATACATGTAAACTTGTATACCACATATGTAATTTCTAAACAAATTCCAAGTGCCAACATATCATCCATTACACTACCGAAGTATCAAAGCTTTTCTTTGATACTGAAAGATTCAAAAATCCAGTTCCCAAGAAAAGGAAAGCATTCCTAATAACACTAGAAAAAAAGGATCGACAAAAAAAGGTTTAAAGAAGCAATACTATAATCAAGCTTGAGCAACTAAGCCACATTTAATCAAGGTTTGAATTATCATCTAAAACCGAAACATATCATAGTTCATCTGTATTAGCCCATATGGGCCCGAAATAGGACGATATAAGGTAATTTGGATGAACAATACAATACCTGATACACTAATTTTAAACCTTTCTTGCATTTATAATGGGCTAAATCCACAGTGATCAAACAGCTACAAGGTAACAATCGCCCAACCATGATGATTTTTTGCATGATTACCCACGCTTGTCATGGCTTAATAAATAAGTGGTTTTAAAATCAGGCATGGGCAAAAGGCCACAAGGGGTCACTTATGGCGACTCGATAAACATATGGCATAGCTAATCCTACTTTATTCTTGACGCAGGGAGGGCGTGGTAAGGTCGATCACCATCTCCCTCACCGGATAACTACCTTGAATCCACAAGGCCTTTAGAACTCCTTAATCGGACTTCTTCGAATCCACGAGGAAAAAGATAGAAAACAGCAAATAATTCCTAAGAAATTCGTAATAATTGATTGAATAATGAATAACGTGATCACAATGCTTTAAGTAATAAACTAAACTCTAGAAAGAAGTATCAAACTTCAACTCTAACTAAAACACCCAGAAAATTAGACTTTCTATGAATAGTAAATGCGTCTCCTATTCCTGCTAAAGTTCATGGTTTTTCAGCCAAAAATATAAAGTTTCTAATCCGGTTCAACCACGTTGTTCTACTAATTTTTCTAAGCCATTTTCATGTTGAGCAAAACTTTTAAAACCTTACGAATCAAAAGATATAATCAAAACAAACTTACTATTTATAGTAAAATCAAACTAAAACTAGGCTAACAACCGACAATCTGTTTGAATCTCACGAATATATTATAGGCAACCCTTGGTTGGCTTAAGTAGCTCGAGCTACCCCCAAAATCATATATTATACGTTCCAAAACACATCTCAAATTGTGAGATACAACTGTTTTATAATCCTAACAGCCCGAATCACTTCTAACTCCGATCAGGCTTCCTTTGGTCCATCTATGACAGAAAAGTGTTCGATCCACGCCCTTCATCAAGGGGCTCTTGTTCTACATCAATGCTTTAATGTTTTGATTAAGATAAACTAGATGTAGCCTTATTTTATTAGAAAAATGGGCAAACGAGAAGTATAAAATATTTTTATAACAAAGTAGACAGTTTTTGTATGAAAAAATCAGAAGCTTTAGAGAGAAGGATCTTGCTTTCCATCTGTTGCTTGACTTTACACAGCATGTTAAGGGACTTCCGAGTTATTGCCAAACCACATTCGTCGCACTTTCATAATAAGATACACTGCCCGAAAGACTCATTGGTTTAAGAAAATCAAGCGACCAAGAAAATAAGATCGTCAAATAAAATATTAGGAATTGTTTGGGTGACGGCACTTAATTATTATTTTCTTATTTATTTATTATTTATGATTCTGTCATTTGCTCTGTCGTTGAGTAAGAAAGAGCTTGGCCACATTTTCTCTAGAAATACGCTTCTCGGGCTCTATTTAACTGCCATGCACAAGTGTGCAGCATGAGAACTAGGCCGTTTGGATGTGAGACCTTGGACTCACCCAAGATGGTGTGGCCCAACCTTGATGTATGTATTCTCCAACAATGCCGTCCATCCATTTTTCCAAATCATCAGGGCATTATCTCAAAAATGAAACGGATCCAATTATCAGGTGGACTATATCATAGGAAACAGTGGTGATTGACCACCAATATGCCACAGAAGTTTTGAATCAAGCTGATAAAAAAAAAAAAATTCCCTTCAGCCTGGCTCACATGACCTTACAAATAATTGGATGGCAAATAAAAACTACCCTAAGAAACATTAAGGTGCACCCTAAGAATTTTTAATGGTAGAGTGGTCAATTACCAGAGTTTCCCATGGGACAACGTAGATACAGAATACATACATCAAGGTAGGCCGCACAGTAAGGGCTGCACCCTTGTGGGGGAGGCCGGGGTCTCACCTAATCCACTATCAGTAAATAAAGATTATTTCTATTTGGGGGCCTGAGCAGCATTTTACGGTAAACGCTATAACTCCTGTAAAGACTTTTACAATGCCCAAAGATAACGACTCGAAACATGGCCGGGTCAACTCGACTCAACAGATTTCAAGCAGAGTCACTATGAGACATGGCGGTACGTGTGACTCCGCCTCGGACGGTTAACTCAACTTGACTCAGTGGACTCTAGCGAGTCACTCGCTCGGTGAGGCGTCCCTTTTTTTTAATGAAAAGTATGACGTGGGCAGGACCTTTAACAGTTGGAGTAACATCTCTGACCCAATAAGCCAAGCACTATCTATTTAGTACGTATATCTTCTTCCATTAGTTTTAAATTTAAGAAGTGATATTTTGGGCTTCATGCACTTTTGGACTTGTTGGCATTCACATAACCTATCTTGACCGCCCATTACCCCTCTTCATCAACCTCTGTGCAAAAATCACAGCAATCTCATGGTCCTAAAAATCTGCGATTGGACTTATGCCCCATGAAGGATCTTCCCCATCCATTATTGCATGCCACTAACTTTACGGTTTGGATCACCCAATAAGTGTTATTTCTTTCAATGCAGCGTGTGAAGAGTGGCATGGATCTAACAGACAGCCCAGCTAGACTATGTGTACTCGCTGATGAAAGGTTTCCATACACTTAGTCCACTAGATCATTCCTCTTTATACTTTATCTATAAATATGACTATTTAAAAATTAAAATATTTATAAATAAAATTAATGTAATTATTAAATATCAAGTTGAGTCAAGTAAAACCCTACCGAGTCTTTGAGTCAACCCGACCCGGTTAGATACCGAGTCGACTCGAGTTTTCAAGTTCTTGAACTACTCTACGATTGAAACAGTTTACCTGAGTAAAGAGTCTACGTAAGCAAGATTTACCTACATCCGAACGACACCTAAAATCAGGCCCTGGAATCACGCTTTCCATTAGTCATATGGCCCACTGGGGTTGGAGAAATCTGAACCGCACGTCAAGTTTCCCTACACGTGCTGACATGTACATTGCCTGCCGGAAAGAAAAAGGTCAAAAAATGATTTTTAGCTGTCATACATGTACTTAAAGAGGCATAATGCAGCATCTGCAGTGCGGAGCTGAGTCGATTGTTTCGTAAATGGGTCCCATCTTGTTGAGGCTGACACTGGGTGGGGCCAGCTTGTCGGGTCTGTAGTGCCTGACGCGGGTCGACCTTGGACCCGAGACTGATTTTGAAGTGCCGTCCATAAATCGTCCGGGCCTGTTCCTGGGATTTTCAAAGTGTTCATTTGAAAGAGTTACGTCATGACTTTATGGGTCTGGAAGTGAACAGGCCAGCCCAGATCTATTTTTAGGACTGTAAAAATTGGGCCATTCAAAGCCTAATCCAAACCCAGCCCAGACTGGCTCGTCCATACCATAGATGTTTTCCATAAGTGGGACCAACGCAATATATTTTTGTACAAAAGTTGATTGATAGCTCTTTCATCCAACCATTGATTGGGGCCAACAAGGTCCATATTCAGATCAAATGAGGCCCAAGATTGGTGGCAACCGAGAAAATGGATGGTTGCAATGACAATCACTGGCGTTCTGCACACATGGATGGCCCACCAAATGAGTGGACTAGCTTGGCTTTCTGGCTATCACAAATATCTTGGAGCTAGCTAGCCTTCGCATTTGAATCCTGGATCTCACATGCACGAGCCATGTGTTATGGTGCGTGAATATGCATGTAGCTAAGAATGCAGATCAGATCACAACTGGCCTGAGGTGGCCCTACCCGAGTCCAGCTATCACTGGGCAGGGGTTTGGCCTGAGCATTTAGGGCCATGGTTGAACGTGGGCCTCTGCTCTAGCCCAACAGCTAATTAGGTTGGATCTAATCTTCCTCGGTAGGAGTGGCAATGGGTTGGGTCGGCCTATGGGTCAACTGACCCAGCCTGCACATAATATGGTTTGGGCCAAGCTAAATGGGTAGTGTGGTGGGCTCAGGGTACAGAACGTGGCTTATTTAAGTAAATGGGTTGGGCTCAGGTCGAAACCTAATTGAATGGCCCATAAAGGTTATCATTGTGCTTGGCAAGATTACCCAACCTATTACTAAAAGTTATACTGCTCCCGATTCTGTTTGGACACATGACAGTCCAGTCAATTCATCTGAACTGTCCATTAAGTTCAGAACACAATAACGTGAAAAAAATACACTGATCTGATCATCTAATCCGTCATTAATTTGGCCTTTTTTTTTTAACCATCCTTTTTGCAAGCCATGAATGGCATGGTTAAGATTTCCTAACAAAAGTGCTTCTTTAGAATCATAAGCAATCAATGATGCTCCCTAACAAATCAATTAACCAAATTGTCCATTGGACCTATTTTTTTATCTAAAAGATCTTGACCATCTAGTTTTTAGGCTATCAATCAAATGGCTAAATTTGTTAGATCGGTGTGATGTTTTCATGGTAGCCCGTGAAATATGTGTTAAACCTAATAAATGATCTAGATTAAGGGATTGGATTGTTTAAGTGTCAATATGTGTTAAACCTAATGAATAATCTAGATCAATGGATTGGATTGTTTAAGTGTCCGAACCTGACTAGGAGCACTATAATGCTCACCTGCTAACCATCTCTCACGAGTTCTCGTGAGAGATTTTTGAGGACTCATTACAGGTGAATTGTTCCTAAAATCTGAGCCATCCACGTAATGCAGCACCTCGAAAAACCCTAAGGCCCAACTTTCAACCTGATTTAGAACTCTAGTGGACCATAGAAGAGAGAGAGAGAGAGAGAGAGAGAGAGAGAGAGGCAAATCAATGGTCAATGGAGGAAACTGTTTCCTTTATCCATGACCCACTAGATTTGTAAATCAAGTTGAAAGTTGGGCCCTAAGGTTTTTCAGAATGCTGCATCATGTGGACAGCTCAAATTTTGAGGACACATCACGTGTCATGAGTCCAAAAAATCTCTAGTTGGCAGTGAGCATTCCTCCTGTTCTTAGAGCACTTGCCGGGAAATTATTACATGCAAACGGTTCCGCCACGATTGCGATGCAAATGTTATCCGTTGGCCCAGTATGAAGACGACCATCATACATGCCATCTAGGGCTGTAAATGGTCGGGTTCGGGGCGGGTTTAGCCAAAACCAGACCCGGCCATTTACTAAACGGGTCTGGGTCCAAATTTTAAACCCAGACCCTTTTATTAAATGGGCGGGTCCGGGTCGGGTCCGAGTCAACCCATCAGACCCATTTATAAATGGGTCTGGGTCTGGTAGAGGGAGATCTACCTAGACCCATTTATAAATGGGTCGGGTCTAATAGGTCCGGGTCTGGATCGAGTATGCAGGCATTTTACAAGGCTTAAAACCGGGTTTGGACGGGTCCGGTCTGGACGGGTCCCTTGAAACATAGACCAAACCCGCCCACTTACTAAATGGGTTCGGGTCGGGTTGGGTCGGGCCTAATATAAAGGAAACCAGACCCAAACCCGTTTAACAAATGGGTCTGTTCTTGGACCTAGACCCATACCATTTAACAAATGGGTCGGGTCTGGGTTGGGTCTAAATGGGTGGGGTCCGGGTACCCCATCCGGTCCACTGACCCATTTACAGCCCTAATGCCATCCCATTAGGCATGGTTTCAAAAATCAGGACAATCCATGACTAAGGTGAGCCACACAAGTAGGAACAGTTGGGAGGGGATGCTCACCCTTAATTTAAAGGGCCCACCGTATTGTGCATATGCCATCCAATCCATTGACGTGAAACAGTACATCTCAAAAATTAGCCAATTCTGAAACTAACGTAGAGCCTAGAGAGAATCAAGGGCCCATTGCAACCTGGGTGACTTAATATTGGTCCATCTAAAAGGGCCCATTGCAACCTGGGCGACTTAATGTTGGTAAGTTGATTGTTTGACCGATGAAATATTATGGTTTTTAGTGACCACATTGCATGTACAGTTATGCTCATTGAGTGGGCCCTTTTATATGCACCCCAGAATGAGAAGTGTGAAGAATCCAATCCAACCTTCCATATTTTTTGGAGCAAAGCATTCCTTCGAAATAAAAATGGTGGAATGAACCAGAACCATGGAAACGGGCAATCGCAAGCTAGCGGTCAACCCATATACGATGGGCCTGAAAAACAAGTCCAGGCATCACATTTAATAGTTGTACATTGATGTGAGGCTTGGCCCATCTCAAAACAGGCATCACGGAAATGCTCTCAAATTGGGCCTCAACACAGGAATTTTTCAAATCTGGCCCGGACCTGCTCTATTTTTTAAATGGGCCTGAAATTTAGGCCCAATCACTTTACTGGTCGAATATGGACAGATGTTGTACATGTGCATCAATCCAGACAATCCAAATTGTGGGCCATTCATGGATGGAGCATGGACCGAATATCGGACCCCTACATTCATCTTAACCGTCCAATTCTTCCATGAAATATGAAATGCAGACCATTCATTTTGCTGCCACCAATTGGACGATTATAATTGCCGTTGTCCAATCAGGGTGTTTGGTCATTGCTCCATCAGTAGTGGGACTTAGGCAGTATGAACCAGCGTACATGCACACCAGTGGATTACAACAATTTGCATACAAATGAGTGAAAATCGGATGCTCTGACCGACTCTTTCGGATCGGTCCTAGGTTAAGTCGGGACTCGCCCGAGTCAGGGATGAATTGACCTAACTCGCCCGAGTGTGTGATGACGCGCCTGACTCGCTCCAGTGTGGGGTGACTCAGGGAGCGGGTCGTGGTGTTGAGCCAGACTAGGTCCTATGTCCAAGTCGACTCGGACGAGTCACCATCCCAGGAAGTCTAGAGCTTACGGAATGCCCAACCCGAAGACATCGAAAGAATTATTTATTTTCATGTGGGGCCCAGGGTACAGTGATCCACACCGTTGATTTGACAACCACTGTGGCACATAAAGACATGCTCACATAATTTCTCAAATTGGAGAATCCTGACCTTTCAATTGGTGGCCAGCAAAAAGACGTTCACATGCCCACGTATGAGCACACGTACAATATGCGAGTGTCAAGCACGTGTCTGAGACGAAAGGCTTAGACGGCATATAACAGCTTTTGGGCCCACTAAGGTTTCAACGGTGGGCGTTCAGTCCCTACTGTTGTTTCTTGTGGTGTATCCATCCACGTGCGAGCACACGTACCAATATGCGAGTGTGGTACACGTGTCTGAGGCGAACGGGTTTGACGGACCGACGCGTATTAGCTGCGACCCGGAGCCAGCGATGTGGGTGGTACCCTAACCGTGGGGGCCACCTCGATATATGGGCATATCTACGCCGTCCATCTGTTTTTCCAACTCTTTTGATCCCATGAGCCCAAAAACGAAATTGTTACAAATCTCAGGTGGACCACACCAGAAGAAACAATGGCGAATGACCATTAAAAACTTTTTATGAGTCACAAAGTTTTGTATGAAGCTGTTATTTGTGTTTTCCCTTCGTCCATTTCTGCGTAACCCTATTAAACAGGTTGGATGGCAAATAAACATTACATTGGGCCATAACAAGTTTTTAGTGGTGTGCGTTTAATGACCACCGTCTCCTGTTTCCACCTCAGATTTGCGTTTGCTTCATTTTTGGGCTCATGCCACAAAATCAGTTGGCTAAACGGACGAAGAGAGTAGAACGCATGCATCGAGGTGGGCCCCACTGACAGGATACACAGACGGCATATAACAGCTTTTGGGCCCACTAAAGTTTCAATGGAGGGTTATTTGTTGTGTGCCCCACTTATGTTCTAGATCGGACGGATCTGATGTCATGTGTAAAAAAAAAAGGCTTTATTTTTGAGCTCATGCCACAAAATCAGTTGGCAAAACGGATGAAGAGAGTAGAACGCATGCATCGAGGTAGGCCCCACTGACAGTATACACAGATGGCATATAACAGCTTTTGGGCCCACTAAAGTTTCAACTGTGGGTTCTTTGTGGTGTGGCCCACTTATGTTCTGGATCAAACGGATCCGATGTCATGTGTAGAAAAAAAGGTTTCATTTTTGGGCTCATCCCAAAAAAACCCAAATCGCCCACCGTGGGGCTCGAACCCACGACCACAAGGTTAAGAGCCTTGCGCTCTACCAACTGAGCTAGACGGGCTTTTGTTGAAGACATTTCAATTAAGAAAATTATAAAACTTATACATAAGGGAGAAATGCTTCTCTACTGTCCATCATAATGTTCAAGTGACATCCAATCTATCTATTAATTTCAAAACCTCGTGTGAAAATATGATCCCAAAAATTAGGAAGATCCATGAATCAAGTAAGCCACACCACATGAAACAACGAGAATGGAATCACTCACTGTTGAAACCTTAATATGGCCTATTATAATGTTTATACTCCATCTAAACCATTCGTAAGGTGAGTCTCACCTTTTAGTGTTGTGTGCCCTAAAAAGTTATTATTGACTGTGATCATGGATCTATATATAAAGACTTATGAGTGGTACATGCCATACAAGACGTAATTCATGAATAAGAAATTTCAACTATAGGTGAGCATGATCACTTAGGTTATAGAGAGAGATTCCTCTTATTATCTTAGAAAAACATAAGTTTAGACACAATGGCCCCAAGCTGAGGAAAATTTGTCGTTCATTAACCTGGGAGTGATACCCGAAAGGAGGAAAGAATTAACGCAAAAGCAGTATAGCATCAAGGGGGGGGTGGCACTTTCTTTTTTAGGTGTATATTCTTCACGAGTTCGGTTGGTGACAAGGAAGGAATGGATTGAAGATAAGGATCATCAGAAAAAACTATTGGTCAAAGAATTTAATTAATGGAAACCAACTCAATGGCCTTAATATTAATAGCAGTAGGAGATTAAAATGAAGGATTAGTCACCAACAGTCATTATTGCTCATCCTTCTTCCTCCCCAGCATGATCCTCCAACTCGTTTTTGCTAATGCTTTGTACCTAAAATGTCCATGACCAATGTAACAAAATTGGGCAATCCATGATCATGTTTCATGGTCATCCTATGTGTTGTGAACCAACGATGCGTTAGGATGAACGATCTCCATCATTAAGCTTTGGTGCCTTGCCATGCCCCCACATGGTAGAGTATTTTTAACGCTTGTGGGTTCTTGTGTTTAGGCCTGACTGGACACCTGTATTGCAGGATCACGTGAAGTGTGATCCAAGAGATTTATCATATTTAAATTGTATTGACTTAATTCTATACTGGCTTTGACTTATCTTTAGACCTGAGGTCGTGTTGGGACTTTATGATCATAGTGTTATCCTACTAGGTTACATTAGTAACTAATATACAAGTGTGGCTAGGCACATACATTGGGATGCAACTGAAGCCCATGTGCTCTAACATAGGATCTATCAATTCACTTAAAAACTCTTTAGTGATTTTAAATCTTAGCGATCAAATCATTCATCAAGTGGGTTTCTAGTTGATAACAATAATTAAAACGTTTTAGATGTTTTATCAATGGTTTTAATGGCCTGCTGTTTTTATGTTGAAATTGATTTTATTAAACTTGATGAATATTCTATAATTAAGATGCTGAAATCCATCCTCAGAATGACATAGGACTATGGCTAGGGTGGATGTCACTGGTAGTGGAGAGATTTTACTCAATTTGGGTATATGGATAAGCATGATTACATATTTTTAATGATGTAGATCATATTGAAATATATAAGGGCGACGATTACCACAACAAGTGTACCCCTCTGAAATGGTGACTCTTTAAAATATATTGTATCCCAATGAGAGAAAGTAAAAGAGAACTTGGATGCCCCCCTGGATATTTGAAGAGATAGAGAGAAGAAAAAGAAGATAAAAGATAAAATATTCTCTCTCTCTCTCTCTCTCTCTCTCTCTCTCTCTCTCATCCCTTCCATCATGCTTACAATGTGTAGGGTCAACTTGTGGATGGATCTTATGTGCGTACGCTCTGCCTATAATGAGCTTGTAGGCTCTTTGTTCTTTGTCTTTTTGTTGAAATAGATAAGGGAGAGATCCCCTTCATTGGAGAATTGACATCAGCAATTGTCATGTGATCAATAGGACAAAAGTTAAATTAAGAACTCCACCATTGGAAATTTTAGAAATTCGATTTTATTCATATGAAAATTTGTATAATCTAGAATATATATATATATATATATATATATATATATATATATATATATATATATATATATATATATATATTAAGTTATACTTCCATCTCTTTCAAAAATCACTAAACACCACCTAGATTAAGAAAAACACAAATAACAACTTGTTCCAAAAGTTTTGTAGCCTCAAAGAAGGTTTTAATGGTGGTATTAAATTCTTGTTGTTTCTTATAGTGTGGCCCAGCTAAGTTTTAAATCTATCCAATCTTTTAGCTAACATCCTAGCATGAGTTGGTGAAAGTGATGGACATAGTAGATATAACACAGACATCACGGTGAGCCCCATAGTGTTCATGCTTACACGCACAACAACACAAAAAAGAAGTCTATACACTTGATCAACTTATTTTGTTTTCTGTGTGTACATACACAATCTAGGTCAAAATCTATCACGAGCACTAACTCAAACTAGAGGCAAATAATTGTGTAAGTTCAATGTAAAGGAGTTTTGGCAATAAATCCAATTTATCTGGGTTTCTAATTGCGAATAAGATATGGCTAACAATCATACCCATGGGACAATTTTTGTCACTCAATTTGTATATATGAGTTTATGGGTTTGGTGATCCAAACCATTGAATCATTCACCTTGTTGTCATCCATATGTTTTTTTATGATATGAATATGGCTAAAGGATAAACAATTGTCCTTGTGATTAGATTGTTAGTCTTGCATGTTTTGAAAAGTCAATGTAGATCTTGTCCATTGATAAATAATGATCTTGGCTATTGATATATATGATCTAATCCATTGATGATGGTAGCCATGGGTTCTATGTGGTCATGTCATCCATCATCATTATCTAATCCTTATACTAATTAATTGGGGTCGGGGCACACAAATCATGTTGGCCATTGCACTATAATAATGGTTCTATTTACACCCATTTTTTGGCACACTTATGTGAACCAATGAAATGCCACCATGTGTTGCACTACGCATTTAAATGGTGGATGAAATTGTATTTACATATTGAGAATATTGTTTACACCTAGTCATACATAACCATATCAAATGATCTAAAAGGTGTCATGTGGCAGCGCCCCACATGTGGTTTAGATCAACTTAAAAAATGAGAGTTAGAGATATGCCCACGAGAGTGCGTTAAATGCTAAAGTTCTATCAAAAGTACTTTTTGTGAAAGCAAGAGTCTCATGAAAGCGAGTCTTTCTTTAAGCATTAAATGTCAAAATCCCATAAAAAAAAATATCTACAAGTATTTAATGTTAAAATCCTACAAAAAGTTACTTCTTACATATGCAAAAGCTAAGTGACATAAGGACTCTAACAACGTTTCAATATTGGAGTCCAGTAACGTGAGGACTCTAGAGGACACACGATTCGAATAAGTGAGAGTATATCTCTTGTACACATTGTAATATGCGATAAGCTACACTGATGTGGAGAATCATGAAGATTTACATAAACTGATTGTCAAATCCTTGACGATGCTGAAGACTACGTAAGGCCATCGCCTCCCAGAAGCCTGTATGAATAGTACTCTATGAAGAGCTCTAGGCCTCACGCCATTACAATCAAACCTAGTTTTATTTATTTGTCAATCATGGACACTTATTTATTTTAATTTTGTCTCCCCATCATTGCTCATAGCATGGGCCTTAATTTTTAATCTTTAGTTTATCTCTTCACCCTTCATTCACGGCATCTCGCTAGATTGCAAAGAAGATCGATTAGTTTCAAAAAGACGATTGCGGAGCTTTCTTGCTACGTGCTAGGTAATTTTGTTGGCCATCTCACCATAAACTTTAGTCCACACCAGACAAAAAACGAATAGTCAAATCACAAAGTCTCCCCACGTGCTTGATTTCTACTAAGACCATGAACATGTTGTCACCTCACCGGCCATATTGCCACGAAGTTTGGTTCGGACAGAGCAACGAATAAATTATCGAAGATCCGCCCTCCATCGATTGTCTCGCCACGACGCTCGATTTTTTATCGAGCAACGAACAGACGACCATCCCATATGTCACAATCGTCCCGCCACGAAGCTCAATCCGTGATTGGGCAATGAAAGGATTGTTGTCCCTAGCGCCGATCATGAGTGCTAATATTATAAAATCATTAATAAAAAATTATTTTTAGCTTTTATTTGCTTTCTCTATTGTTTTTACTGTTGAACTATGGTCACTATCATGCTTAAAGAAAAGTTCTTAGACACAAGGTAAAAGAATCCATCAGAAAAGGACTAACCCCTATTCTTTTACAAATTGCCTAATTGCTATTACAACTGGTGGTTAAGAGGGCGATTGGATTTTCGAATCCGATCTTAATTGGTCCATCTAAGCGTGGGGGGCACCAGTGTTCAATCAAACACCGAGTCAAGTGTGACTTTGGCATGCCCACACTTTCTAATCGCACATGCAAACCAAATACAGACCATCGTTCACACAAGTAACCTCATATTTGATTGAATTACACAAACAAGTTAGACCTTTAGTCTGACCATAGTTCATCATGTCTTTTCTTATTACATTCATTCATGCTCTTTGAAGCCTTCTCATTTCCCTTTAGAGCCTTCAACTTGTACCAACTCACTCTAACCATGGCGATTTTTTGTCTCTATTAGTGCTACTCTGAAGTTCCCTCTAATGCATTCATTTCTAATTTTATCATTCCTCATTTTTTCACTAATCCATCTTAGCATTCTCATTCCAGCTACACTCAACTTATAGCATGTTGTCCTTAGCAGCCCAACATTTTGTCCTATAAAACATGGCTAATTATATAACTATCCTATAATATTTTCCTTTTAATTTTAATAGTACGTATCATTAATACCATAATTAATATGTGGGTATACTTTAAGTGTGTGTATGAACATGGGCTGAAAGAGAACTTCCTCATGTTGTTTTTAGGAACTCGAGTTCAGATACCAGCAACCACAAGCCAAGGGAGAGTTGTGTCCATGGTTCTCAATACCATTTTTTTTTGTTAGTCATGCAACACACCCACCTTGTTAGCTGTGCAACGCACCCACATGGTTAGTCACATGATGCACCCACCCACCGGTGGGGTTAGTGTGTCTCCTTGGCATTTCAAACCTAAGACCTGTGGTTGAAATGCCTAAGCATCTTCTAGCTGGGCTAGTAGGTGAGACACCTCAATACCATATTGTTCTATGAGCACATAGTAAGTTTTAGGATGAAGTTATTGTTATTCGTATTTGGTCATCCTATGTGAGGAGACCAATGACAGGTTAGGATGGAAGGTTTCTACCATCGGGCTCAATGACAAATTAATGTCTTTGCTCTACCACATAGGAATACGAATGTTCGTAAATACTGGATCATGTTATTAGAACATTGAAGAATTCATTTAAGTTTTTAAACTAGAAGACTCATTGTTCCTAGACTAAATTAACTTGTGTATGTACTAACTTTAACTATTCATTAAACTTAAGAACATATAAGAACTCTAATATGCTTTGGCTTGCTTTACGAAGTTAATTATAGTGGCTTATACGTGGGTGTGATTGGATGCATGCATGCATTAGGATACGATTGATATCCATATGATTCAAATAGGGCATACTGATTGCCTAAGAATATTGTTATGGCTTAGATATTGTTGATTAGATAATATATCAAGTTATTTTCTACTTAGGCCCGAAATGTAAATGATTTTAAATCTTTTATTAAATGTTTTCAACTATTGATATTTTATTTTAAGAGTTAAAAATATTTTCAATCACATTTGATGGATATCTGATGGTTGAGATTTTGTAGTCCGCCATTTGATTTGTATGTGTATCAGGTTAGGGTAGATGGGCATTATTAATGGAGGAATTGTGTCAATTTAGGTGTATTAATAGGTAGGATTATAAGCTATAAATGTAATACCGCATACCAAAGTCTATAAGGTGGTAGCACAAAATTAAGTGTCTTCCCTGAAATTGTAACCCTTCATTTATAAATAGATCTTATGTTAGAGAGAGAGAGATATCGTCTCTCTCCTCTCTTCTCCTCTTATCACATTCACACTTCCATATGTGGGGGGTTTGCTTTGGACAACTTTTCTTATGCCTTTTGTGGCATTGGTCTAGGGTTTGTATATTGCTCTCATCCTTATCCTCTATTCGAGATATATCGGGAATAAGTCTTTTAGATAATTTATTTGTTTGGCGGCACTAATTAAAGATAATCCTAATTGTAAGATTTTTTTTATTTTTTATTTGTAGAAACTTAATGATACCTAAATGGTGATCAATAAATTGAGCTTAGCAAAATCTAAAATTTTTAAAATTTTTAAATTTTGTTACATCTTAAAAATCCCAACAAGAATGCCTAAAGACATGTTTGGATATATGTATTTTAAAAGCCTGTTTAGATTCATGATAAGGAAAGGAAAGGAAACATTGTTTTCCATGAAACACACTATCAATTGTTTGTCAAGCCTTTCTTTGTGAAACTTCTGGGAAACATCATTTTTCACAAATTTAGTTTTTTACATCAAACCCTGAGAAAGGCATTTTCTTATAATGGAAGGAAAATATATTTTTCAAGGGTTAGCTCAAATGTACCATCATCCATCTTCAAGCACCTCACATGTGCCGCATTTGCCAACGTGCTAAATAAGTCATTGTTCATCTTTGGCTATGCCCCACATATGTCACTATGCCACCATCCATCTTCTTTTGTGCCCTACATGCATAGAGCATCCACATGTGCTAATGTGCCATCATCCATCTTCTTTTGTGCCCCACATGTATAAAGCATCCTACATGTGCTAATGTGACATCTTTTATTGTACCCAACATGTGTCAATACGTTACATGTACTATTATTTGCATTCATCTTATCTTGCACCTCACATGTGCAAAGCACTCTCCATGCACCAACATGCCATATGCTACATGTACCACTATCCATCTTCAATTGCTCTAGTATGCTACATTTGCCAATCATGCCAATGGGCACATGTGTTGCCATCTAACTTTAAGTGCTCATGTGTCAAATGATACAATGTGTGTCTTGTACCACATGTAACACCATATAGCTTAAGCACCTCGTATGTATCATAATTCAGCTTCATGTGCCTACATATGTTGTGTATGCCACGTGTGCTACTATTCATCATCTAATATCCCACATATGCCACATGTGCAAATTTGGCACATATTAGTGACTATTTAGAGAAAAAAATAATTTTTTATATAAAAAATAAATTTAAAAACAAATTATAAAGTTCTAGAAAAATCTCGTTGAAAAGCAAATAAGAAAAATAATGTTTCCTATCCTAACTTGATATTAAAGTTTTCCAAGAAACACTATCATATTTTTCATGAATTCAAATAGTCTCTAAGGAAAAAGAAAAGACAATTATTAGACATTAATATTTTAATCAAGCACTATTGAAATATGTATTCTATTTTTATGAGTATTCTCTAGGTAACAAGTGAAACAATCATATTTGTGGGACAATAATCACTTAAAGGTCATTTGATAAGGGGTGGATTTGAGTGCTTTTGGGAATTGAAAATCATTTGTCAGCGTGGATTCAAAGCTCTTTTAAATTTGTTTACACCTGTCTTAGTGAGTTGACGTGGACCAATGAGATGCCACCAAATGTTAGCATTACATACTAATGACGGATAAAATTCTACTTGTACCTTGAGGATATCTTTCGTCCCATATCCTTCAGCAACACGTCACCTACCAAAGGAAAAATGACTCAAAGTCGTATGCACGCTTGCAAATAGGACACTGCGACGAAGGATACATGACCCTCACACGAGTGACACATGTGGTCGAAGCAGTGTGCTCGTCAAGCTTATGAAGACCTGTTAAGGTAGAAAGTTTCTCACAATCCAGATATACTTGACAAGACTATCTAACACAATCTTGCCAAAATGGGGAACCTCTTAAGAGATGATCGGTGCTTTCACGACAACTATAAAGGTTTGAAAAGTTGATTCCTCCCAAAATAGAAGGAAATCAAAAGACGCAATGAGAAATTCGAAGTTTGTCTAAGATATATATTGATCTTGTAACCATCAAGGATCGCTGCAGCCATGTTGGTAAGGAGATCCTGATATGAATGATTACCCTCCCAAACTATATAAGGAGCACCCGATGAAGATCTCAGTGCTGACGCTAACACAATCTTTTTACAGAGCACAATACTGTTTATCTTAGCTTTAGTTTTTAATTCATCTACTTCTATCATGCCTGCTACAGAACATCCAAAGTTTAAGATAGCTTAGATTGTTGTTGTCCACTGTCATTGTTGTAGTATACCTAGGAGTAGTATAAATATTCACAACCTACCGTCATCGAATCTTCAATCAATTGAGTCCTTAGTTGGGAGGTCACACCCCCATCACATCCTGCTAACCATCTACCTCAATTGTGTTATCTATACAGGTGATCGCAAGTATTTATTTTTTATTTATTTCGTTGCTTATTTTGTTTCTTCACTGATTGTACTGAACTTCAATTATAAATTAATAAAATCGGTGTTTTGGCCTTTAGTTTTTAGTTCTTTTCATCAATCATTACATTATTGAGAAACATAAAGCCCATGATTACTTTTGAAAGAAAAGTCATTACCTCAAGACAAAAAGTTTCCATTCAGAAGGACTAACCCTCCCCTTCTAAATCGCTTATCAATGCAACATTGGTAGTTGGATAGTCAAGTCAACCTTCACAAGTTTGATCTTACGGTTAATTTAGTATTTAAAGTTGCAAGCGTTCAATTGAACTCGAGTCAAATACAACTTTAGTACACTCGCAATATCCTAGTCGCACACATTTACCCGAATACGAGCTGTTTGTTAACATGTGTGCCATATGTCGTGTATGATTGAATAAAAATAGGAGGTGTTTAAAATACACAATTTTATTGTATTTTGAAATCTCGCTTTTGTCATGATTTAGAATCAAATGCCTTTTTTTTTTCCTCTTTAAATGCACGTGACTTGCATGGGTAACAAAGGTGTCACGAGGCTACTAATCAACTATACACGTGCATGTTGATGTTACTCTAAAACAATCAAATTATTAAAACCATCACTAATTTTTATCAATAGAATGATCCAAACAATCCAAACATTAGTAATGTAAAATCGACAGTTAAAAAACATTAGCGAATCACTCTCTTGTACCCATTAAGGTGTTGGGCTGGACGCCTCAAATATTCAAGCATGAAGACCACCGACCGGCCGGCCGGCCGGCCGGTGGGTCACGCTGGACATTTTTTGCGACAGCCGGGCGCCCCACGGTGTTGGTGACCGGGCGCCCCATGACCCTGCCGGGCGCCTGACCATGTTGGTCCGGGCGCCCGAAATTCAATAGTTTCTCGCTGGACTGTTTTTTGGTTGGCCGGGCGCCCGACGGTCTGGTGACCGGGCGCCCGACCCTGCGCGAACTGCTTGTACGCAGTTTCCTTCTTGGACTTGGTTTCTTGCGCGGTTTTGCGCAAGGAGTTTCTAATTCCGGTTTTCTCCTATTTAAGGAGATGTAATCCGAGATTAGGGTGGCCACTAAGGGCCGCCAATGAGCCGAGGGATTGAGAGGGTTCTAGGGGAGAGAAAGAGCTATGGAGGAAGCTTGGAGTTCTCTAGGTTGAGGGAAAGGGATGGGTTTGTCCTCCTCATGTGAGAATTAGCTTCGGATGGCTTGAGATTTCTCTTGTAGGCTGTGATCTATGGTTTTCTTCTGTAATCTCTTGTAACTTCTGATTCATAGTGGATTGGTGTCACTTTGTGCCATGATTTTTTACCCGTGAGGGGTTTTTCCACATAAAAATCGGTTTGCCTTCTTGTGTGTGATGATTTGCTTGTTGATTGCCATTGTGGTGTGTTCCTCACCTGCTTTGATTGCTTCCGCTGCGGGGCTCCTAACCCCAACAAGTGGTATCAGAGCTAAAAGTTGGGAAGGAGGCAGAGAGAATCTGAGGCGAGACATCAATGACATCTTCTGGCACGAGATTCGTTGTGGAGGAGGATTCCGTGAAAGAAAAACATGGAAAGCGATCGGTATCTATGGAAGAAGTAGAGTTGAAGAAGATGGATCGGTACGCCAATATCTCAATCAGGTTTGTCGACTGCGATCGGGCTTGATAGGGAGCACTATTCATGGTGGAGCTGTGGGATTGGCAGCGGGATCCACGATTGCTTGTGTGTGGCATGCTCAAGGGCCACATGAGCGAGCGGGTGATGAATGTGCAAATTTGAAGTCGATGAGGCATGAGAAGTGGTGGAGCTATGATGATGACGAAGTAGAGATGAAGATGGTGCGTGTCGAGGTGTTGCATGAAGATTTGAGTCGTGGTGGAGTTACATTTGAGGCGTCCAATCCCAACACAAGGCTCAATTTTTCATTATTTTTTTCTAAGTATATTTCAATGGGCTTATTATAATCATTTTGTCCAATATCACATATGCACACTAATTAGAGATATTAAAGTTGATTTAGTAATCAAATTCAAATTCCTACAAATATACTACAAAGTTTTAATGAATTCATATTTTTTGAATTCCAATGCATTTCGATTGCAACTGGCCAACACACAATTGAGGATTTGAAATCACCTTGATTTGTAATTTAAAATCAAATTCATTCTAAATACAAGCTCACAAACGGGTCCTAATTTCTTTTGCTAGAGAATCTATATTAAAAAGAATAAGCAGTCTCTAAAATCTTCTCAATTTCTTTGCCATCCAAACATTTCAAATCATCATACCAATGGAAAACCTTTTATATTTTAATTAATTCTCATGGTTTTATGAAATTGGTGATATCCACACACATCCACACCCTAAGTTTACACAACTAAACATCTCATGGAGCTAACCATGAAGTCTATGTGAAATCCACTCCATTCATCAATTTTGTTAGATCATTTTAGGATCAAATCCCAAAAAAGAGTAAGATACAAGATCCAAGTGGGCCACACCACCGAAAATAGTAAGCATTGAGTGCCTACCATTGAAACCTTATTGGAGCTCACTAATGTTTTGGATTAGGGTGATAAATGTATTTTTCCTTCATCCCAATGGGAATCACCTAATGAATGGGTTGGATGGCATATAAACATCATGATAAGCTAGAGGAAAGTTCAATGGCGATCATTTCCATCTCCATTATTTCTTATACTGCGGTCCATTTGGGTTATGTATTTGCCTCATTTTTGGGCTCTCATCCAAACATGAGTTGATGAAACTGATGGATGGAGTGGATTTCATAGGACATCATGGTGGTTCCAATAGGACTTTGTGTTGCACAAAAGTCAACGACTTCCAAACATGCCTAGATAAAAAGGAACAACAAATGGATTCTTCTTAACATGCCTAAGAAGAGTAAAAAGGTCAATAAATGAATTGCTCCAAACGTGCCCAAGAGAAAAAAGATTAATAAACAGATTATTGAGAGAGATGCGTGTCGGACATCCGGCCACATTAAGGTGGGCTTGAGTGTGACCCATGTACTAAGCCAAGAATCAAGCCTAAAATGAACTCACGACACATTACCCCACCGTGATGCATGTCAGACATCCATACTGTGCATTTGGTAGGTCCCCTATAAGTTTTAGGACATCTAAAAAATTAGTTGTATCCAAACCCAGGTGGGCCACACAATATGAAATCATGTGAAATTATACCTAAAATTGTTTGCGTAATTTAATTAACACAAGGCCACACATGTGAGCGAGGGCCTGTCTTCGGTTAACGTGTGCGATTAGGAAGTGTAAATGTGCCAGAGTTGTACTCAACTCAATATTTGATTGAACGTTGATGACTCCCACACCGAGATGGACTGATTAAGACCAAGTTATAAGACTTAGCTGCCCTCATCAGCCATCGGTTGTAACAACGATTAAGTGATTTGTGGATGGATGGGGGTTAGTTCTTCCCGATGGATTCTTTTTGCCTTGTGCTCAGGACTTTTCTTTTAAGATAATAACTACTATAGTTCAACAGTAAAAACAATAGAGAATGAAGATAAAAGCCGAAAGTATTATTCTATTAATGATTTTTACAATAATACACTCATGATCGCCTTGAGGGACAACGATTCGTTCGTTGCCCAATTACGGACTAAGCTTCATAGCGGGACGCTCGTGATGTGAGAGATGGTTGTTTGTTCATTGCTCGATTGAAAAACCGAGTCTCATGGAAAGATGGCCGATAGAGGGTAAATCTTCAACAATTTGTTTGTCGCTCGGTCGGAACTGGACTTTATGGTGAGATGGTTGGTGAGGTGATAGCTTGTTTGTAGTCTCGGTGGTAACCAAGCACATGGCGAGATGGTCGTGAATCGACTATATGTTCCTCAAATGGTGTGGATCAAATTTCGTGGCAAGACGATTGTGAATAAACTATCTATTCATCGTCTGGTGTAGAGCAAACTTTGTGGCAAGATGGTTGATGAAATTACCTAACATGTAATAGGAAAGCCACGCAACCTTCTGTTCAAAATTAACTGATCTTCCTTGTGATCTAATAATATTCTGTGGATGAAGGGTGGAGAGAAAACTAAGGTCCCACCCTGTGAGTAGCGATAGAGGCTAAATTAAAATAAAGTAAAAAGAGAAATGTCCATGGTGGATGAGTAAATAAAGTTAGGTTTGATAGTAATGGTGTGAGGCTTGTAGCTCTCCATCGATTGCTGCTTTTTATAGGCTTCTAAAAGGTGGTGGCCTTTCGTAGTTTTCAACATCGTGAAGGATTTGGACGATCGTCCGTGGAAGTTTCTTTGATTCTTTTAAGTCAGTGTAGCCTATCTTGTACGACCACGTGTTTAAGAGATATACTCTTGCTTATTTGGATTACGCATATGTTGGACTCTCACATAGGAAACTTGTTGAAGTTCCCTCGTTGGTTTTAATATCCATAGAGAGTTACTTTTGGTAGGATTTTAGCATTTAATGTTAGATAAAGATCTCTTTTAATAGGATTTTGACATTTAATGCTCGACGAAAGACTTGCTTTGATAGGATTTTAACATTTAATGCTGAGAGAGAGAGAGAGACTGGTTTTATTGTGATTCTTGCAAGCAGAGTGTACTTCCAATAAAACTCTAATATTAAACATTCTCTCACGTGCACGTCTCTAGCTCCTTATTTTGAAGTTAATCTACACCACATGTGGTGCTAGGGTTGTAAAATGTCTGGGTTTAGTCAAAACCAGACCCGCCCAATTACTAAATGGGCCTGGTTCCAATTATTTTAGACCTAGACCCTTTTACTAAATGGGTGGCTCTAGGTTTGGGTCGGGTCTCAGTCAACCTCATCACACCATTTATAAATGGGTATGGGTCTGGAAGAGGGAGATCCACCTAGACCCATTTATAAATGGGCCAGGTCTAATGGGTCTGGATTTGTTATGCAAGCATTTTTACTAGGTTTAAAATCGAGCCCGGACGGGTTAGGGCCTAAATGGGTCCTTTGCAAGATAGACCAAACCTGTCCATTTACTAAATGGGTTTAGGTTGGGTCGGGCCTAATATAAAGGAAACCATATCTAGACCTGTTTAGCAACTGGGTCTACTCTTGGACCCAGACTTGTACCATTTAACAAATGGGTCGGGTCTGGGTTGAGTTTAAATGGATTGGGTCGGGGTACCCAATTGGGTCTGATCCATTTATAGCCCTATGTGGTGCGGCAGCCATGCGGCATCTTTTAAACTTTTGATCTAGACGCGCTGGGCGGGTGTATACAATATTCTCGGTATGTGAATAGAATTTTATCCATCATTTAGCGCATAGTGCTAACATGTGAGTGTTGGAAACGGACGCCTAAAATCTCATTGCACAGAGGCCACCGACCAGTCGGTCACGGTGGACATCAAAAGCAAGCTTTTGGGCATTTGGTCGGCCGACCGTCCGGTCGGCAGTTTCCTTATTGTAATGCGTTTCTTACAAGTTTTTGTGCAAAGAGTTTCTAAAGTCGATTTTCTCTTATTTAAAGAATGTATTACGAGATTAGATGCATCCTAGATGAGAAAGAGGATTGAGAGAGGTTCTAGGTGAGAGAAAGAACTTGAAAAGAGGGTTTTCTTCTTGGGAAAGCTTGACATTTCTCTTGTGGGCTTATGATCTTGGGTTTTGGGTTCCATCTCTTGTAATTTCTGATATTATAGTAGATTAGTATCGCTTTGTGCCGTGGTTTTTTACTCGTGAAGAGTTTTTTCACGTTAAATTCGGATTGTCTATGTGTGGTTGGTTGCATACATTGTGATTACATTATATTGCTTGTTTGATTCAATTTGCTGCTTGTGTTCGACTTTGCTTCCACTGTCGGCCCTTCTATCCCAACAACTAGTATCAGAGAGATCGTTGGGGTGTAGCAGAAATTCGGATATGAGATAAGAGCATGGTATCGGGCATGGGGTTCGACATAGAAAAATATTCAAGAAAAAATAATTTTAAACTTTGGAATATGAAGAAGAAAGGCATTCTAGTTCAACAAAGATTGCAAGATGCACTCATTGGAAAGCAACCGGGGGCTATGAAAGAAGAAGAGTGGAAGAATATCAATGAAAAAGCCAATGTCTCAATCCAATTGTGCCTGACAGATGAGGTCCTATAGAACGTCATGAAAGAGAAAACTGCGGCTGAAACATGGGCGAAGTTGGAGAATATCTACGCGAAAAAATCTCTGAAAAATCGCATATATTTGAAGCTTCAGTTGTATAATTTAAGGATGGTGGAGGGAGCCGATGTTGAGAGCCACATCAGCAATTTCAATAGGCTTATTTGCAAGTTGATGGATGCAGATGAATAGATGAAGGATGATGATCAAGCGTTTGTCCTGTTGAATTCTCTTCTAGAATCATATGAGTCGCTTAAGAACTTGTTGTGCGCAGGTAGGGAGACTATTGGCGTGGAAACCGTTATCTCAGCCTTTCAAGCGAAGGCGATGAGAAGGAAAAGTGGTAGCGTGGGTCTCTTAACAAATGAGGCACTGGTTATGAGGGGGAGGAATTCTGAGCGGGTAGAGGATCTTCGTCATCGAAATCTAAATCAAATGGCAAGTGGAAGTACAAGGTGAGATGCTGGAATTGTGGGAAAAAAGGGCACGTGAAGAGGGATTGTTCGAATCCCGGGAAAGGGCATGAGAAATCTGGAGATTCCTCTAGGGAGGGAGCCAATACTATAGAAGACGGTGGTGATGTTTGTGATGTATTGATTGTATCCGGCATGGAGTCTCTTGGTGGAGAGTGGCTCTTGGATTCAGGTGCATCATGTCACGTATGTTCTGACCGTAGTTCATCAATGGCATACAGAGAGTATGATGGTGGATCGGTTGTTGTGGGTGATGGCTACGCTCGCAATGTGGTGGGTATTAGTTCGGTGCGCATTAGGATGTTTGACGGGATCGAACGGATCATTGAAGGTGTGAAGCATGTCCCTGAGATGAAGATGAATGTGATATCTCTTGGTGCATTCGAGGCGAAAGAGTGCAGGTTCATCGGCTGTGATCGGTATTGTAAAGTGGTGAAGGGAGTATTCGTGATGATAAAGGCACGGATGTGCGATAATCTTTACAAGGTGATCGAGAGCACAATTTATGGTGGAGCTGCGGAATCGGCAGTAGGATCCACGGTTGCTCGTATGTGGCAAGAGAAAAAGAGCCACATGAGAAGAGCAACAAGGCGTGTGAAGATGCAATGATAAATTCGATGGGGCACGAGAAACGACGAGACTATGATGATGACGAAGTAGAGGTGGAGGTTGTACGTGGCAAGGTGGTGAGTGAAGATTTGAGTCATGGTAGAGTTTGTTGGAAACGGACGCCTAAAATCTCATTGCACAGAGGCCACCGACTGATCGTCTAACCGGTCGATCACGGTGGAAATCAAAAGCAAGCTGTTGGACTAGTTTTTGGGCATCCGGCTAGCCGGTCAACCGGTCAGCAGTTTCTTTGTTGTAATGGGTTTCTTGTGCGGTTTTGCGCAATGAGTTTCTAAACTCGGTTTTCTCTTATTTGAGGAGTGTATTACGGGATTAGATGCATCCTAGACGGGAAAGGAGATTGAGAGAGGTTCTAGGTGAGAGAAAGAGCTTGAGAAGAGGGTTTTCTTATTGAGAAAGCTTGAGATTTCTCTTGTGGGCTTGTGATCTTAGGTTTTGGCTTCCATCTCTTGTAATTTTTTATATTATAGTGGATTGGTGTCGCTTTGTCCCGTGGTTTTTTACTCGTGAAGGGTTTTTCCATGTTAAATTCGGATTGTCTATGTGTGGTTGGTTGCATGCATTGTGATTATATCGTGTTGCTTGTTTGATTCAATTTGCTGCTTGTGTTCGTCTTTGCTTCTACTGCTGGCCCTTCTATCCCAACAGTGAGGGCATCTCATTGGTCTACATGAGTATGCCAAAAAGGGTGCTGATGGGGTTTTCCACCTCAGGACAGAGGAGAGTTATGGTGTAGCCTGGGTGTGGTCGAGTGACTGAAAATCACCCAGATGAGGTAAAAAGTTGTTGGACAGTTTTGACAGAAGTCGGGCGCTCGATGGTCTTGTGACCGGGCGCTTGGTGCTCTGGGCGGGCGCCCGACCAAGTTAGTCCGGGCACTCGAAATTGGAAGAGTTCATTTTGGTTTTCTCACTGGACATTTTTTTGTTGGGCTGGCGCTCGACCTAACGCGAACTGCCCATGCATAGTTTCTTATTTTGAGTATAATTCCTCCGGTTCTCTATTTAAGGGAGTTCCAAAACGGGATTAGAGATTCCTGATAAGGGTTTAGCACGTCCAAAGTGAGAGAGAGAGAGAAAAAGAGGAGAGAGAAAGAGAGAAAATAGATAGAGGAAGCTTGTAGAAGGGAGTAGTTTCTTGAAGAGGGAGTTCTTCTGCGCAACCATCGACTCAGCACTTCTACGAGGATCGGTGAGATCGCTCTAATCTTATTGTTCTCTTGTTGTTTATCTACTCCTATGTGAGTGAAGAAGGTTTGATCCAAGCGGTGTATGCTTGTGATCGGTTGTAAATGATTCTTTGAGATAGTGGATTGTTTGTCTGGACGAAGTCCCGTGGTTTTTACCTCTATGAGAGTTTTTCATGTAAAAACTCTTTGTGTCATGTGGTTAATGCTTTATCTTTGATTATTGCATTATTATATCCCATAATTTGTGTGTATTGGGGGGTGAGATCGTTTCCCGTGCAACGCACCCAACAGGTGTAAACAAAAACATTTGGTGGGCATCTCCACTTGAGGTTTGGTCACCATGTCAACAAATCACCAAACCATAGCGCCTTCCACACGCAAGAAACCAACCCTACCGGTAAAACTACTGGTTTTCAGACGAGCAGGATCCTCTAACTCCTCTCCTTCAACCATCCATCGGATTCCCACCACCTGAACGGAAGCGATCATTCCACCATATGTGTTCTGGGCTGTGATCCATCCATAACAAATTTGTGCGGTCCAGATTGACGCACACGCATTGCACATGCGGCCAGCATACCATTACCTCGACCATAGCCGTTTCACAGCAGAAGGGCATTTCAGAAATTTCCCTCTCCAACCAACGTATGTTGAAAGCATCACTCTCTATAGATCTCAATGACAAAACAACTTCCGCTCTGAAAACTGCAACGAATCCCATCAAATGGCTTCTTGGCTCAAAGTCGCAGAAGGTACGGATCTCATTTCCTACTCTCTTTCCCCCCTTATCTGATTCTCTCTTTTGCTGAAACCGATTGCATTTCCCTTAATTCTGTTGATCCCTAGGTTTCTTTTCTGAACTTCGATCGGTTCTTCGGATTTCGATCGTGAATTTTGGTTTTAAGGGCGTGTTTTGATGTACCCCTAATTGAGATTTTGGTGGGAAGAGATAATAATCATCTGTTTCGGCTGCAAGTTCCTGGATGCCCAGGAAATGATGGGAACTGCATCACACGGGCTTCTGTTTTCAGCCTTTCACGCGCTGAGTCGGTATTGGGAATGTTTCAGGTCGGATCTGAAATGTTCTTTATATTGATTCAAGACGGAACGAATACTTCATGCATGGAAATGTCAGAACTTTCAAATGCAGCCTAAATGGATTAGATGAACCGTTCATATAAACTGAGTCCATGATTCAGACTGTCCAACGAGTACATTTGTGGATGAATATAGATCACTGTCATAAATCATGTGGTTCTGATGACCGTACCTGCCCAATTGCTGGGGCACTTTTCGTGTCCATTTCCAGTTTTTTTTTCTTTTTCCAACTGTCAGTTTGTAGATCCTGATTAGATGGTTACGATCAGCGAGATTCTTGGGTTGATCCACCATAGGACCTGCTATGTAGCGTAGCTTAGCCTTAAAGCTACGTAGCTCATGAAAATAACTTAAGTCACATGTAGCCTACGCTACATGCTATGTAGCTTACACTGCAAGTTATTTTTCACTAAAACGAAAATCAATTAATGCTTTCAATGATTTGTTGCATTTTTCTATTTTTAAATGAAAATTAGTTAATCTTTTCATCAATTTTAGTAAAATAGTAAATCTAACAGTATTAAATTTGTTTTGTTGCTCTTAATTTATCTTTATAATTAATCTTTGCCCTGTTTTTCGTATTATTTTATGTTGTATTTGGTTGTACCAGATATCATGAAATTTCATCATTAGTTAGTCTAATTTGGTGCAAAATATCATGAAATTTCATGATATTTGGTGCAACCAAGCGCAACCTTAATTAAAAATCTCGAAGTAGCATGTAGCTTATGCCTCATGTTTCAGGGGAGTGAATGCTATGTTACATGTTCGCCAGCCCCAAGTGCAAGGCTGCGATGTAGTAATAATCGATCGCGAGACCGATATCCTCCTCAAGGATTATGTAACTAACCCGATTCTATAAATTCTAACAAAGCTAAACTAGGA
Organism: Liriodendron chinense; assembly: GCA_003013855.2. Lineage (NCBI taxonomy): Eukaryota > Viridiplantae > Streptophyta > Magnoliopsida > Magnoliales > Magnoliaceae > Liriodendron > Liriodendron chinense. Next base: position 11,038,274 of record ML058461.1, on the reverse strand, counting down.
TTCTCAGTGACTTAGATGAAAGCATAAACATAATTTTAAATAAGAAAATTTTAGAATTAAAGTAACTAGATTTCCAAGGATCCACTTGTAGTAATCTCAATGTTAACCCATTCACCAAGCACAATACACAATTGGAAATTTGGAATCGAAGTCTTATCTCTATTTAATCGGAAGATATAACATTCAAAAGCACATAAACAAACCAAACCTAAATTTGGAACTTCAACTTTTAGTTATACTTCAAGCACGGAGAACTCGAACTTGTGAAACTATGAAGCATCAACCATACCCTTTGAATAAAGCTGATCTAGGGTTTTCACAACTCAATTCTCGTAAAACATGATTGATCAATCTCAAAAACTCATAAGTGACTCATGTACGTGGCACACAAGCTCTCAGAATTGTCTAAAAATATCAACTTTATTCAAATTAGAACTTGAAAATCCAAAACAAAAGCTTAGAGTATTTGTATGAACGGATTAAACATTAAAACTAACTACAAGCTTCACCTCTTAGCTCTAGCTAAGAGGTTCTTGCCAACCATGGACATGATTGAACTAGAAAACAAAAGAAAAACTATGAAAAACATAAAAACTAGAAGAAAACTTGAAGAACTTGGAGTTGTAGAAGCTCCACTTCAAATTCCTCCACCTCCAGCATGTCTAGGACTCTTCTAAGATGGATTAGGAAGAGTGTGGAGGTGCCATTTTATAGAGAAAATCGCCACTGACTTCAAAATTGCATAACACTTTCGCACAGGTAAGTCTGTTGTCGATTGGTTGGTGCTCAAAACCCAACGAACATAACTGTTTTTCAAAAACTCTTTGGAGTCCTGACGACCGGTCGATGACACCCAATGACCAGTTGAAAACGATCAGAATCTGTCCAGTGAGGTTTCTTCAAAAATCCAATTTTTATCTTAATTTCCGATCGGTCGGTCAGGGTGTCCGACCGGTTGGCAATGCTGTTTTTTCTGGATTTTTTTTCTTCCTTCTTTTCTTTCTTCCTTGCTTCTTTCCTCCACCTCTTGGCTCTTCTTTCTTTGTTCTTTGAAGTGCATTAAAAGGTCCTAGTTGACATCAAATTTGTGAGATCACTCTTTACTTCCTACAAACACAAATACATACGTAAGATGCCTTCTTTAACACTGTAAACCATGCATAATGTGTGATGAATTGGGGTTAAAATATGCACAATTTAGCACTCAACATTACACGCTATTCACTATTTAAAACATTGGTCAAGATAGAACAAAGGGACAAAAAGTAGGTAAAATTATCATCTAGAAACATCTATTCAATTGGCCAATCTATGGATTGCTCATGATTCCTAAGAAGCACTTTAGTTACATGATGTTAATCATCCGATCTATGGCTTATAAAAAATGGACTCCTAGAATAAAATAGCCAACATTCAAAGGTTTAGGATCATCCTAATTGGTGTAATTTCTATATAGTGGCCTGCCCTTGGTCATATTGAATGAATGGACTGTCCAAATTAATGATTGTAAACTTCCAATCAATAGCATGAAAATTAGGCAGTCAAGGTTGTGTGGAGCAACAAAATAGGTCAAATCATATTGAAACATATATTCAATAACCCTCACCATGGGTTGCTTGTGATTCCAAAGAAGCACGCTGGTTAGATGATGCTAACCATCCAATCTATAGCTCATAAAAAATACTGTTATAATAAAATGGTCAACATTCAATGGGTTGGGATCATCCGATTAGTGTCATTTGTGCATCAATACCGAATGAAGTGACTGTTCAAATCGATGATCCTAACCACGCAATCAATGATTCAATAGCATGAAAATTGGACAGTCAAGATGAAGTACAGAAAAAGGTCAAATCATGATCATGAAACATCTATCCGATAATTATGAATCCAAAGAAGCATTTTGATTAGATGATGCTAACCATCCATATCTCTCATAAAAAAATGGACAGCTATAACAAATGGCCAACACTCAAAAGTGTTAGGGTCATCCGATGGGTGTATTTACAACATGGTTTGCCCCTGGTGGTACTGAATTAATGGACAGTCAGAATTGATGGTCAATTGTCTCACATGCAAATTTAAAGCTTTGTGGACACTTCTAGGTGTTAACATCCCCATGAAGTTGGGGACATCAACAATCCCCATGAAGTTGGAGACATCAACATTTCTGGTTTTTAATAGCACGAACCTATGCTCAAATTTCAGCAAAACCTGAATTTTCAAGTTCTAGCCTTCTAGAGGTCTGTGTTAATATCCAAAATTATGATTTCGTTGTTTCTCTTTGCCCTTGTTTGACAAGCTGTTATAAGTTTTCATCAAGATCTTTAATACCGTCCTATAGACATGATTTACACAATACGAAAGGCATTCATTATTTACTTGATAATTTCTAATAATTGTTAAGGCAGACCAGTCTTACATTTATCAAACTAATAACTGCACTCCAGTTTGACTGGGCATCAAAATACATCCTAAATGTCAGATACAATTTGGATAAGATGCTTATTTCAAGAACCTAAAATTACTTATTGGCTGTGACCAGATTTACTGGAAGTTGTTGATCGAAGAGCAAAGCTCGTTGTCAGTGATTTGTCAGATGAGCAGCAGGACTCATTGCCACCACCAGGTATGGATCTCGAAGCATCACTTCAGTTCCAATTCTCCATGCTGATAAGATTAAACTGTGGGGGGATCTCAAGGCCAAACTTCTTTGCTTTCAGTGTTTATGCGTGCTTCCATGACTTTTTGTGGGGTTTTACCACTGAGTGTGCTGCTGACATTTTCTTTTCTTTTCTTTTGGCAACCAATTAGCATCCAATGGGAAAGAAGTTCAAGCCAGGAAGATAAAATCAGAGAAGGTCTCTGACCAGCACATCCATTTCTTTTGTATTGAATACGTGTATGCATTTTGTGCAGCAGGTTGAACTGCGGTATTGATCTCATAATTTCAGGTGTATTTCTTTTACAGGATCACTCAAGACCCAGGACTGAACCTCCAAAAACAAGCGATGCTGAACGAGAGCAAACTAACTCTCAAGCATCAGCATCAAATGTGACAGCTGATAAAAATGTGGATCCGCCATCTGAAAATGCTGGGGCCATGACCAGTAACTTTACAGCCCAAACAAGCACAGAACCCCAATCTGATGTCAATAAAAATACAGCAGTGTCAAGCCTGTCTTTGTCCGAGACTCTTCCGAATGAGGTCAGCAAACATGAAGCTGATATTCCAACCGAAGTCTCAGCTACTGATAATGATGATAAAGCTGTCACTACCTCTATAAATGGTGATGTGGCCATTGAGAAGACCAATGATGGGCCTGAAAGGACCTCTTCTTCACCATCAATAGACTTAGTAGTTGAGTCTGTCAATAGACATTATCCAATTCCTTCTGATGGTGACCCAAAAGTCGAGTTGGCAGATGAGGATATTCCACTGAAAATTGACCCAGAGAGATCTGAATCCAGAATGGTAGAAATAGAAACCCACAGTCATGCTGATGTTAAAGGGAAAGATGTGGAGGCCTTGCAAAAACCTCATCCAAATCTGAAGAAGCTAGAGGAGCATAAAACTGATACTTCTCCCATGAGAATGCAAGACCAACTTGATGAGGTAATTATGTACTATTATTAAAAACATCCTATATGACTTTACAAATCTCTGTGTTTTGTTCATTGTATTGGTTTATATCATTGACTTAGTCCCTTTAGTTGTCTGGCAGGCTCAGGGTCTGCTCAAAAGTGCAATTTCTACTGGTCAGTCAAAAGAGGCAAGGTTAGCGAGGGTAAGATCTGAAGTCATTCCAGTAACCTGGAACAGATGATATTTATTTTAGCTTAATTTCAAGCTTTTAAGTTTCATCTATGCTCATTATGTAGAACTATAGTTTTCTCAGTCTGCTAATGCTTCGTGCATGTGACCGATTTGCATGTAACCCACCAGCAACAAATCTTCGGTGGATGTGATAATTCATGGGATATATTAATTGTTTAAATGCTAGAAGCTGTGTCATATGGCATCTATGCTTGTATGATGGAAAATTGTTTCTAAGAGAACTACAATATAGCCAGTACAAGTCTGCTGACTGTATTCATGCCTGTAACATGTATGAATCATCCAAACCCCAGCCAAAGTGGTGTAGATGGATTTTCGTGTAGATACTTTTTTTTTTTTTAAATTTTTTTTCATGACCAGTATTCAATATTAGATCTTAAAATTCATCAATAACTTGCATTGATCTAGTAGAACTCTGATGTTAAAATTCCCTCCCACTTTGCTATGACCCACCTGATTTTTGGATCAGGCTCACTTTTGGGCACTAGGGGTTCAATGAGGTGACTTATCTAGTGGACAGTTCAGATTTTGTGCACACATCATGTGAGTGAGTTCTCAAAGGGTTCTCACGAATTCTCATGAGAAAATTTCTCTCTATCCACACAGAGAGAGAGAGAGAGAGAGAGAGAGAGAGAGAGAGAGAGAGAGAGAGAGAGAGGGTAACTCTATTGGATTTTTCTACAAGTATCCTGTTTGAAATATGCATACACACACAAACTACAACGACTATACTGGGGTTTTTAACCTGTTCAACAGGAAGAGAAAAAAGGGTTCCTTACCAGATATTATGTTTCTTTCAGTTTTAGAATACTATTAGAAAGAAAAAAAAGGATATGCCACGTATTTTATCCTTATGTGTCAGCTTCTGTAACTTCTGCTAATTCCTGGTTCTAATCATTTGCAGGTTTGTGCTGGACTTTCATCACGACTTCAAGAATACAAGGCTGAAAATGCACAGTTGGAGGAACTTCTTGTTGCTGAGGTGAATTGCAATATTCATTTTTCTTTATGTGATTTATATCTATCTTCACTTTACTCCTATGTCAGATAAGCATATCGTGGTGTTTAAACAACAGTATTATTTACTACTTAAAACTGCCATGATAACAGAGAGAACGGAGTAATTCATTTGAGGCTCGTATAAAGCAGCTACAGCAAGACTTATCCATTTCCAAAACTGCAGTTTCCAAAGTTGAATCAGATATGGCTGATGCTTTGGCTGCAAAAAATTCAGAAACTGAGGCTCTTGTCAGTTCAATGGACGCACTGAAGAAGCAGGCTGCTGTCTCTGAAGGAAATCTTGCATCATTGCAGGTTTCTTATCCTTACATTATCAATTTGAGTTCTCTGCATCAATCTAATGTGTCAGACTTCTGCGTTTAACTCGCTCCAATATTGGAAACTTTGCAACCTGTCCAGTTTATTTGTTAGAAATTGCTTTTGGCCATGATAACTTGTCCATTGTAATTTTCTTCATAACTGTCAATGAAAACATGCCACCTTTTAAATACAGTATATAGTTTATACCAAGAGAAAGAAGTTTGATGCTGTAACTTCATGCTGTAGCTAGGAAGAAAAGCATCTTAACTGTTTCACATACATGTGTGCATTTTGTTGTAGTCTGTCCAGAGGTTAGGTTTTACTGCCTATGCTGCATGTACTTCATGGGGATGAAATTCACATAAGGATGTCAACTAAGTCATATATAATAAAAAAAATAAAAAAATTCATGCTTGAAGTTTGAAATTGACTGGCATCATCATGCGTACTTTCTTCATCTAAGGTTTCATGGATTGGGATTTATCTACTAGAAGTGTGATGGCCGCCTAGTCAATAAGTTGGAACAACTTTGTAACTTAATCTTCGATATAGAAAATCACAAATTGGAATGAGTTTCAAATCCAAAAGCAAAAAAAGAAAAAAAAAGAAAAGAAGGAAAGAAAAGAGAGATCAAAAGTGTATCACAGGAGAATCTACCATTTCTATGATTCTTCAATAAAAAGAAATAGCAAAAGGTATGCTGTTGCCACTTTGAAACAATTGAGGTCACCATAGTAATGTCTAAACCCAAGGAAACACCATTTTCAATTGATCTTAGAAAAAAGGAAACAACATTTCAGTTGTCATAAAAAATAGCTCAAAATGACGAAGAAAAATACATTCCAGACGAGACAAGTAAAAGAGGTTAGAGATGACTTAATAAATGTCTGAGGATTTTCCTTTGAGCTCTTTGAGAAATACACAACTTGAGTTACGAGTGCAAATTATATTTCTTTTCTTTTCCTTTTTTCCAAGAAGGAAGAACAAAAAGAAAGAAAAAAGAAGACGACTCAAATCCTATTCTAGTTGATGATTTATGGATCCATTTGCCACTATATATATCAAGTTGAGTCATTCTTTCTCGAGCAGTACAAGGAGAAAAACTTCTATACATTTCTTTGTTTGGGGAGGTGGATGGATTTTTCATTTGATGAGTTGATCCAGTTAGATGGAATGCCGTCAATATCCAAATTTGATTTTTGAACTTAAAAGGCATCATAAGCTTGGGGTTATTTCAAGTATTTTTTATGGTAATAGTAGGGCAAATGTGCGGGGATTTGGAGGACTTCAGTGGGGAGTTTCATGTACCTGATCACAACTTCTTGCTTTTTTGGTCACTTGGAGTAACTGATTGATATAGTCAGATGGATGCACACACTGTCCGATTGAAAATTTTGCCCATCAAAGGGTCCTGATCAAGGACCTGAATTTTCCAACTGTCCATCTTGAAGATCTGGACCACTTTGAGGGTCTAGATTGATGGAAGATCAGCTGATCAGCTGTCTTGATGTCCAGCTTGGACCAGATCAACACTAAGCATGTTTCTTATTAGAGCAAGAATTAGTTGAACCAGTTTCCCATTAGTGTTTCTGTCACTCTTTTTTTTTTTTTTTTTTTCGGTAGGCCACTTTTTGGGGATCAAATAGTGCAAGAACTAAGAAGAACTACACAAAATTGGTTCTGTTAGAAAGCCTATTGAGTTGCTTTCAAACAAGCCCAAGATAATGCAATTCCCATATTGTCGCAGTGAGTCATGGCCAATTTACAAAAAGTCAAATGTGGTTGTGATGGGAATTGGCGGTTTTGGTCATATCTAATGTTTTATAGAAATAAATGGGTATAGGATTAAAAGTAATGGATGTTTAAGATTATATGAGGGTCCTTTTAGTAGGGGTTCCTGCATAATCAAGATTTACTCTAATCCCAATTTTGGTGGGCCTCATGCTTTTCTCATTAGATTCACCACGCCAAAGTGGCGGTTTCTTCCACATAATTGCAATTAGTGACGTAAGTTTTTTCTATAACTTTTGTAATTGCATATACGTGGAGGAAAGTGCCGCTTTAGCATAGCAAATCTAGTGTGGAGGGCATGGGGCCTTCCAAAATCAGGATTAGGCTGACCTCTTACCCAAATAGACCATTAGGTACTTCTCTTCTTTATTGAAGGTTTATATAAGACCATTATGCATGGAAACATCTTTTAGTCTATTTTTTAATATAAAAAAATCAGCTTTGGAGTTTTTCTAAGCTTATAGCATGTGTTGCTTCCCTATGGCCTATGGCATGTGTTGCTTCCCTATGGCATGTGTTGCCTATAGTAGAAGAGAGTGCAGGAGACTGATCATGAGTTTTGACTAGTGGGTTATAGGGATCATTCCCATAACCTAGTCACTTTCTTCATCTTGTAGTTATTGTTCTGTTGCATTCTCAATATCCAGATCTGAGAAGATCTCAACTCAGATTGGCCTGTTGAACACCCATTGCATATTGATAGTATCTGGGCAAATGCTGAGGCAATGATGTCAGTTACCTCCTAAATATGTTGCCTGGAAGGAGTCTTGATAGATATTATGTATTGAGAAGATACAATGGTGCTTGATGGATTGTTGACATTTTTTTCAAGATGACATCCTCTGGGAAGTGGGGACAAATTCTTTTGAACTTTCTTCTTTATAAGTATTTTGCAAGGGATTTTTAGCCACACTCAATGCATTGTTAGTAAAGGTGGATAAGATTGAAGTAATCTCAGGAACCATGGAATTAGATCTGATACCTGTGCAGGTTATGATTCTAGTTTTTACTGCATATTTCTGGTTGCAGATTTCATAATTCTAATTCAGATTTCAGAATTAAGTTTCAGATATTGTGTACATCCTGCCTGTGTTAGATTCCAGAACCTGCACAGGTTCAAAAACCAAGTTAGAGATCTGCATAGATCCATTGCCTTTCCAAACATTGAACTTTTAATGATAAATATGAGTTTTGAAACATCTCCTGGCAAGTTTCATATGCTCATTGAAAGCTCCACATCACTACACAATATATTGAGGCTTAGCCTTCAGTGGTATTGGCGTCTCTCTTGGACTGGTTTGTAATATATTTTGGATAGTCCTAGAGTGCTTCTCATATATTCCTTGACATGGATTGTGGTGGAAGTATCAGCATCACTCTATATATCACACCCTTGGGACATGGAAATATCGTCAGAAACATTGGTAAATATCACATATTGCATAATGTATTGCAGTATGAGGGAAATATTAGGGAAACTCTAGGAAAATGGTGGAATTTTTTAGTGAAACTTCAGGAGATGTTAAAACACACATGATACACACTTAGAACTCAAAACATTAGAAAACTATGGACAATAGTTTTCCTTTGTTTTTAGGAGACAACTATGGTTGTTGGCCATAAGTGATGCAATTATATCCAAAACGAGTTCTTATCATTCAAAGGTCATACAAAAATTCGGATTTCCCTATTTCCATTTTTCACCTTCAACATTGAAATTTCTTGCTTGATATCCATATCAGTGCATGAAATTCATTCATTACATATGGATTTCTACTTCGTTGCTGATCAGTTAAAAAAATGAATCTAAACAAAATTTTAATCTTCTCTTGGATCGGGATTTCTCCACCAAATTTGTGTTTTGATGCGAAACAATTTGAGTGGAGTTGTTAAAACACACCAAGAAACACAACCCCCAGAAAAATTTAGGCAATTAATAAATTTTTTTTTTTTTTTTCATGAAAGCAACATTGGTACTTGCCAAAACAACAATTTTTTTTAAAAGCTCGAGCCGTTAGAGAATGGTTATCGATGTATATCAAGGGACTTAACACTCCAACACTCCCCCGCACGGGAACATACCGGGCAAGGGTGGAGGAACACTCAACTCACACCATAAACGGGCCGGGTGGAGGGACACTCACACTCACACCATAAAAAGGTCAGGCTTGCCCCCTGTGGGCGAATATATTAATGGGGGCATATTTGCTGCTCCCAGGATTTGAACACTTGACCATCCTCTCAAGCTGGAGCATTTATATCATAAATGCCCAGCTTTTAAAAAAATTGTCTAGATGAGCTCGACTTAAAGCCTTTGTGAACATGTCGGCAACTTGATCTTCAAATTTGATGAACGGTGTGGATATTTCCTTGTTTGCGACCTTCTCTCTGATGAAGTGGCAGTCCACTTCAATATGCTTGGTCCTCTCATGATAAACTGGATTGTTGGCAATATGTGACGCGGCTTGGTTATCACAATATAGATTCATGGGAGTATCAATCATAAAACCTAACTCACACATCAACATCTTTAACCACACAAGTTCACATGTGGTATGGGCCATGGCTCTATACTCTGCTTCTGCACTAGAACGGGCAACGACTTGTTGCTTCTTGCTTCTCCAAGTATAAAGGTACGGTAACCTGTGGTGGATCGCCTATCTAAAGGAGATCTAACCCAGTCTACATCAGAGAATCCTTTCACCCTAAGATGTCCATTTCGCTTGTAGAGAATTCCACAGCTTGGGGCGTCCTTCAAATATTTAAGTATGTGGACCACAACTTCCATATGAGATACATGAGGGGCTTGCATAAACCGACTAACTACATTGACTGGATAAGTAATATCTAGTCGTGTAATAGTTAAATAGATCAATTTACCAACCAACTGGCAATATCTGCCTGGATCATTAAACAGGTCTCCTTCATTTGTACTTAACTTATAGTTTGTGTTCATGGGAGTTGTAACCAGCTTAGCTCCTAGTAAGCCTGTCTCTTCTAACAAGTTCATAACATGTTTCCTTTGCGATAAATTAATTCCCAACTTTGACTGAGCTACCTCAATACCTAGAAAGTATCAAAGATAGCCTAAATCCTTTGTACAGAAGTGTTGCTGCAAGAACTTCTTCAACTCAGATTTGCCTTTACCATCATTTCCAGTAATGAGGATGTCGTCCACGTTAACAACAAGAACCAGAGTGCCAGTCTCACTCTGCCTAATAAAGACTGAGTGATCAGCCTGACTGCGTTTCATCCTAAACTGCATTATCACTTTACTTAATTTGTCAAACCCCACACGTGGAGATTGCTTTAATCCATAAATCGATTTTCTTAGCCGGCATACTTTATCAGACTCCCCCTGAGCAATAAAGCCAGGCAATTGTTCCATGTACAGATCTTCAAGTAAATCACCATGAAGAAACGCTTTCTTTCATCCAGTTGATATAGGGGCCAATCAAAATTGGCAGCAATAGAGATCACCGCACGAATTGAATGAAGCTTGGCCACCGGGGAAAAGGTTTCAGAGTAGTCAACTCCAAAAGTTTGAGTATTCCTCTCGCCACCAACCGAGCCTTCAAATGATCCACAGTGCCATGGGACTTGTACTTCACTGTACATACCCATTTGTACCCTACTGCACATTTCCCTGATTTTGATGAAGCGCAACCATTTCTTCTTCCATTGCTCTTTTCCACCCATAAGAATGAAGAGCCTCCTGAAATGATTGAGGAACAGACATAGATGACAAGGAGAAAGGAAATTGCTGAAATGAAGATGATGGACCATTCAAGGAAACAAAATTGGAAATAGGATGTAGAGAACAAGAACGTATACCCTTTCAAATAGCAATATGTTGATCAGCTTCATTCAACAAGTCTGATGAAGACTGAAGATGAGGATCTTCAGACGGATTGGTAGAACTGGCGGAGGGCACATTACTAGGCGCTTCAATACTTTTCTTAGAACGTCTGGAGTAGACCTGTAACGGTGGAGGATTTAGATGTTACTTGGTGGCTTGCTTTCCAGGTAAATCCGTATCTGTCACCGAAGGAAGGGTGGTAGAGTTTTTTGAAATAATGCGATGTCGTCCCATCATCTAAGAAAAAAAAGGGCGACATCCATGGACACATTGTCCGTAGGTGATAGGATTATAGCATTTGTAGCCACACTAAGTATTTGAGTACCCCAGAAACACATACTTTACATCTTTGGGTGCAAACTTATTGGAGACATGATCAAATTGATGTACAAAATATACACGTCCAAAAATTTTAAGAGGAACAGAGAAAGGACACTGGGGATACAAGACAGATAAAGGAATTTTACCTCTTAATGCTGACGAGGGCATCCGATTTATGAGATACATAGTTAAAACAACATCACCCCAAAAACTCTTTGGAACCTTCATGTCTAACAATAATGCCCTAACCACTTCAAGCAAATGACGGTTTTTACACTCGGCAACTCCATTTTGCTGCAGTGTGTGTGCACAGGGCGTTTGATGAATGATGCCATGAGATAAGAGTGAAAAGGATTTAATCTGTACTCCTTGGCATTATTTGATCTTAGAACACACGCTTTAGCATCAAATTGAGTTTGGATTTGTGCATGAAATTCTTTAAAACACATAAACACCTCAGAACGATCTTTCATCAAATATAACCATGTCATTGTAGAGCAATCATCCACAAAAATGACAAAATATTTAAAGTAAGATAAACTAGAAATATGAATAGGTCCCGAAACATCTGAATGTATCAAATAAAATGGTTTATCACTAACTTTATCTTCACGGGAAAGAAAAGACGCTCTGTGATGCTTGCTTAACTCACAAGCTTCATATTCTAACTTAAACGCATAGGACAAAGACGGGATAAGACTCTTCAAATTAACTAAGGTTGGGTGCCTAAGCCGGAATGCCATTGATGAGGAGAGATGTTAGCTTGCAATGCAGCTCCAGCTTTAATCATTTCACTCATGAGATAGTAGAGTCCATTAGATTCATGCCCTCCACCAATCATCCTCCTTGTCTTTAGATCTTGAAACTCACAATAAGAGGAAACAAAATTTGACAGAGCAATTCAGGGATTTGGTTAGTTTTACTTACAGATAATAGGCTTAATGGGAACTTTGGAATATACAAAATTGACGACAAGGAAAGATTTGATGTACGACATATAGTGCCTTTACCAGATACACTAGTCGAAGTGCCATCGTCCAGGGTGACAGATGAAATAGATGAAGACTGGACGAACTTGGACAACAAATTACACTTACTAGCCATATGATCGGAAGCACCAGAATTAATAATCCATGGAGTACACTCAGAAAATGTAAGATAAGATGTACTTGACTGAGCAAGGATAGCAGTGGAGGAAGATGCATGGGTGGAATGATTCTTCAGAAGCTTGGCGTAATCTTCCTTGGACATAGTGACTGTGTCACCTGAAGTACTCGGCTCAACAGGAGTGGAAGGATTGCATATATAACTTTCTGAATTATCTTCTAGAGAGTTGGCTTGATTAGCCTAGGCATGCTTCCCATGTAGATGCTAGCATGAATCAGTATTATGATTGTTGAGGCCACAATGGGTGCAATGACGATTACCACGACCACGACCACTAATACCACCACGACCATGACCACGACCACCTCCAAATCTACTGCCTCGACCATGGCCACCTCGAATTCCCCCATCACCTCTGCTCGCTGCAGAGATAAAAGCCAAACGATCTGTTGAAGTGGAACTCTGAGTAGACATGCTAGTTGTCCTTTGAACTCTGGTGAACGCTTCTGTCATTGAGGGAATTTCACTACCTCTAAGAATTTGGGCAGGCTTGAACTCTGGTCGAAGGTCAGAGAGAAATTTAACAACATGAAATTCCTCCCTTTGCCTAAGCATAACCTCAAAATCTATTGACAACGGTTGATATACATTTAATTCTTTCCAAATGCCGTGTAGGGCAAAACAAATATTCTGCTACACTTTTATCTCCTTGTTGGAATGCGAATATATTTTGTAGGAGTTCATAAGTATGGATTAAGTTTTTCTCACTAGAATACATCTCTTTCAAGGTGTGCCAGACGTCTTTGGCAGTCTTGAGGAAGATTACATTGGCACTGATATGTGGTTCCATGTTATTTCACAACAATGCCCTAATTTAGGCATCCTCTGCTACCTGATCATCATAGCCTGTCACAGTGGTATTAGGTTTGGGAGACGTCAAATATTTAGCCTTTCTCATTCCAGTTAGAAAAACTTCTATAGATGTGGCTCACTGTAGATAATTCGTGCCATTCAATTTCATTGATGTTATTTGGAGAGGCTCCAAATCTGATGAGGATAAAATATTGGTCTTGGGATCATTTTTGGAATCCTTCTGAATGATAACAATAATTTTTCTTGAACACAAGTCTTCCAACATACTGACGTACTAAGTCAATACCTGATCCCGAGCTTCAACTTGTCTCGATCAACACAATAAAGGAGGGGCTTCATTAACTTATGAATTTCCAGCCTTTAAATCTGTTTCCGTGCTTCAAAACTGAATGCAGATTATATACTGGATGAACGACGGCCACTTTGTCCCATCATGCGGGTAGAATGCGAAAGCGGGCCTTACACACCTTCATTAAGCACGATTTCACCACCCATCATGTGGGGGTACAACAACTGGAAGAGATTAGGTTAGATCAACCCCAAACATGTTAGGGTTTTCCACTAGAGAAAGAAAATATATATGAAAAAAGAGTAGGATAAAGAAGAGAGACCAAGAAGAAAAACGGATCAACGTCACTTTGATAACATATTATTGATCTAGACGGAAAAGAAAGAATGGAAGAAGGAGAAGAGAGGAGGAAAACGTGACAGCCCCTCACCCACCCCCCCTAGGGCTTTCACTTAAGAAATGAAATTACAAGAATACCCTCATAAAAAGAAACACACTACTAAAGACCCAAAGACTCATGTACACATAACCCAAAAGCATAAAGACTGAACCCAAACGAGATGACATGTCACACGTGTGGACACGTCACATGTGTCCACACGTGTGACCATTCTAACACTACTTTGTCGATATCACAAGTATTGATTGATGCTATGCATTTATACTTCTACCTCTCACTGATAGACCACGAAGATACAGCAAGATATGCATATTGGCATATGTTGATGATGTTATTGTTGATACCCCCGGTTTCTTATTGGACCTGTGATAATGACGGTGTGGCTGATACCTTTACGAAAAAAGGGTAGTATAGGCTGATATCGATACATTGAACACTCAACATGGACATTGTATCTGCTTGGTAAATCCACAAACCTTATGCTTTACAAGAAACGGCAGAACCTTATGTAAACTGTCCCTACAGGCAGATATTCTTCTTAGTTCATACACACTTTTTCTCATCAATGACAGACTAAAATTTTCTACTGAACACGAGCACTCAGCAACAAGAGCAAATCAGCATCATCATCATTGTTGTTGTTGTTGTTGTTGTCATCATAGTCATAGGCTTGTCCCAGCTATTTTGGACCCAAGCGACTCTGTTTAATTCAATGAATATGGATTTATTCCTTTGTTTGATGCATCTCTTATGATGTCAAACATGTATTCTGCCTTTGCAACCAGAGGTGAAGTCTCAACATCTGTTTGTTCGTGAGTTGACTTTTAAAGTAATCTATTGGCTCAAAAGTTTTAAATATATGTGGCTGCTTTAATGATAATACTTTCATATTTCTTGCCAGGCAAACATGGAGTCAATTATGAGAAGCCGGGAATTGACAGAGACACGAATGATGCAGGTAGGTTTATCAGATCTTTTGAGCAACATTTCCGATCTAAAGCGTTGCAGTTCTTCATTTTATATCTGTTCTCTTTACTGTGTGATTATGAGGATGACATCTATGTCTAATTTACTAGGCTTTACGTGAAGAGCTCTCTGCTGCAGACCGTAGGGCAGAGGAAGAGCGTTCAGCACACAATGCTACTAAAATGGTGCTTTTCTAAAGCTACTGGGTTCACATTTTTTCCCTCCTCTTTTCCTCTTTTCCTGCTTGGTTACTTTTTGTTGAATAAACAGGCTGCAATGGAAAGACAAGTAGAACTGGAACATAGAGCTATAGAGGCATCCACAGCTCTTGCAAGGGTCCAGGTAGGTGAGGATTGAAGATGTTTATAGGTTAAACTAGGGATTCTCGCTCAAGTGATTTTATTTTATCATGCTTTCCTGGTTATATTTCAAGTGCAAAAGTTTTTGGGAAATGTTGTTAGTGAAAAATTCATACTGCTAAGATGTTTGTTGTCAACTTGCTGAAAATATTAATGACTCTTTGACTTTCCTATGATGTATTTTTTTGCTCTGATTTGACTGAGTAATATAAGTTTTTGTTATTTATCAATATATGCAAGTGATTTTATTTATGTGAATTTGCTCTGCGGTGTTTTCTGTGTTCATGGTTCAAGATATTTCTTGGAATTTGCATTCCAGTGAAGAATACAAGCTGATGAATTCACAATTGCTCTTTATTTTATTTGGGAAGTATTTTAGTATAGAACATGGCTTGAAATTGTAGTCTACACGCCACATATTGACTGATATGTACCTGATCTTGACCCTGGCTGTATGATACCAACAGTGAAGGTATCATTGATACACCAGTAAATCGTGAAAAAATAACACAATGTTATAGATGAAACATTGTGCATATAGTTTGATATGTATTGCTTCATTGGTCGTCCAGTATATGCTCAAATACTGGAACTCTAGATGGATGTGATGTATGAACATGCCTTTTCAATAAAAAAATAGCTAAGGAAGCTAGCCTTTTTGCATCCTTGTTATATATAGTTGAAAACTATGGTGCCTTTGCAACTTTATTTCCTACATTTCATCTATTTTCTGAAATTATAACAACTAAGAAATCTGGTTTGATTTAGCATTAGATTTCCTTAGAAGCAGCAATAGGATACTACTTGAAAAGAAGCTACATTACCAATAGCTTTTTCTCATCAAGTGGTGTCAGAAAGTCAGGCCTCACAACAGAAAAATGATTTTAAAGCGATTTCTGTGTCTGACTTCTTTAAAGATGTGACAACCGTTATAGCAATCCTTTCCATGCGTTGATTATTCATCAACAGAAATATCTGCCTGGTGGTGTCTGGAAAACTTAACTTCACTGGCTCTTTTATGGGAAACCCAGGTAATGCCCTTAAAGTCATGGGGAGGTTGTTGAGTACAGGGCCAAGGCCTTTAGGGAGGCTTTCAGTATCTTCTCCAAGAGATTTTCTGGGGAGGTGGTCGTAGAATGTGAATCTAAGAATGTTCTTTCATGGGCCTTCTGCCTAACTCTGAGCCTAGGAAACTTAATTTTGCATTTAATGAGATCAGCCTTGTTGCCTCTAGGTTAAGCATTTTGCTTGCCCATGTGAGGAGAGGTGTATAAGATTGTGGATGCTCTTGCTAAAGATGGTCTAAGCTATGAGGCCTTGTTTATTGGGAATTCCTTCCTGCTTTGATTTCTTTGTAATAAAATCTTTGTCATCTCGCTCTCTCAAAAACGAAATAAACAAAAAATAAAATAATCCATTGAAATAATAATAAATAATAAAATAATAACAATTTCTCATGCAACACCTTCTGGTTGTTAAATAGGTAACCATTCCCGGAGTAGTTTGTAAGTTAGATATGGAAAAGGCTTACAACAATGTTGATTGAAATATTGTTTGCTACATGTTGGAGAGGGTGTATGATTAAAAATGCCAAAGATGGGTGATAGAATGTCTGGGATTGGTGCATTTCTCGGTGCTAGTGAATAGATCTCCAAAAGACTTCTTCAATAAATTCTCCTGAGTGTTGTGGTTAGGCAACCCTCTCTCCTTTTTATTTATAGTGGAGAGGAGGCACTTAGCAAAATGTTGGAAAGAGCTTTAGTAGGGCTCATTTAGGGTTTCTCTGTGGACAATGCAAGCTTCTAGTTGACCCATCTGCAGTTTGCAGATGACACTCTTTTTTTTCAGGGCTGATCAGATTCAAGTGGATATTTTTGCTTAGTGCTGCAATGCTTTGAGACAGTTTCCTGCCAAAAGATAAACATTCAAAAAAGCAAGGTGGGAAACTTAGCAAAGCAGATATAGAGGAGCTTGCGAACTTGTTCGGGTGCAAGTCGGGAAAGCTCCTAATGTCCAGTGTTCGAAGTTTCGGTATCGCTACAAGTTTCGCTAGCCGGGGATACGGAAACAATATCGATATCGCCGATAATATTGCTGATAACCGGAAATGTGGGGGAAATGGGAAAAACAGTGGATTTTTTCAGTGAAACCTCGGGAGTTGATAAAATGCACATAGTTGCATATTTATGAATAAAAAAATTGCATAAAGAATGCATACATAATAGGTTTCTATTTAATGGGGGCCTAAAAGCATGTGTTGCTGTAAAAAGTTATTCCAATCATCTCATCCGTCCAAAATCTGAACTTCCATCCAAACATCCATTGATATTTCAGAATATCGGCAACACATGAAATTTCCAAACAAATCGTCAACAACTGAAAAAGAAACTAAAGATTGTGATCTTGTTATTGCCATGTTGCGATAATGATAATATTGTGATATTATCAATGTTATCGTCAACAAATTGAACGCTGCATACAACCATACACCCATAAAAAATCTGAAATGGGAATTTTTTAAATATATAGATTTTTTGGCATATCGATACATTGGCGATATTATCGAAATATTGCAGATACATTGACGATACAAGTGACACTTGGAATTTACACAGTAAAAAAATATTGGCGATACACCGACGGGATCAATGTATTGACAATACAAACGACGCCTAGAATTTACACAATTGAAAATATTGACGATATCGATACATTGACAATATTTAGTGATACATCATCGAAATCAAGAATTTTTTATACTATCAGTGTTATCGGTATCGCTACCGGTGTTATCGGTGTCGCTGAGCTAGAAATAAAGATAATATCGGGGATATTTCGATAATATCGGAGATAATGCAAACATTGCTAATGTCTTACCTTGATTTATCCCTATCTATTAGGAAGCCGGCAAAGCATCTTTGGGATGTAGTATCGGAAAGAATTCAGAGGAAGTTATCTAAATAGAAGAGTAAGCATTTATCTTTTGGGGGCACGTAACGTTGATTTTTTATTTTTTTATTTTTTTGAACGATAAGGGCGCATAATGTTGATTAAAGCAACTCTATCCAACATGCTGCTCAATTATATGTCTCTTCTTGTATGCTCATCAAGCATTAGATTAAAAGGATCCAAAGGGAGTTTGTATGCAAAGGAGTGGAAGATAAGAAGAAATTCCATTTAGTGGGATGGGAAAAGGTGCACAAATTGAAGGAGAAGGGTGGTCTAAGAACTAGATTGCTGAATTTATTCAACCTAGCACTTGTAAGTGGAAGTGGAGATTTGAAGAGGAAAGGAACAACTTGTGGAACAAGGTGGTGTCTTGTAAATACAGTGAGGATAGTGGAGGATGGTTCACGGCTTGGAATTGCTACTATAGAACCTCTGGGGTGTGGAAGGTGATTCTCAAAGTTGCAAATGCCCTCAAAGAGGAGATCTCCTTTTTACCAGGTCTCAGTTCTCTTGTCCCGTCCAATGTGTTGTGTGTATGCCATTCCACCTGGCATCAAGCGAGCCCAACTGTGATTATAGGATGCCCAAAATCAAGCCTTTACAATCACAAGGTGGGCCACACCACAAAAACAATGGATAGCCACCCGAGAACCTCCTATGTAGCGTAGTGGTCCACAGAATGGTTGGATCAACACTACTGGACAAGTTGGGTTCTAGATCACGCCTATCCAATCATAAAAGACAATGGACAACCACCATAGAAAATCAGGCCTATCCAATCATCACGTGGTTCACACCATGGAAAACAATGCACAACCACCCAAAACCCACCACTGTAGTGTGGTGGCCCACATGATGGACTGGAACATACACACCACAGTTGCCCCAAGCAGAAAAGTGTTGTGCAACAAACTTATTCTACAATGATGCACAAGGACTGGCCTCCGAAAAAGAGAAAAAGTAAAACAAAGAGCCAAAAAATACCCTAAAATCTTTATCTAAAATGATATGAAATTCATTAACAGAGATATATGTAGAAATATACCTCTCTTGAGCTTTAAATCAATAACAAAAACCAAAAACCTGAGGTCCACAACTGTATGGACATGAAAAGGGGGATATCGATCTTCTCCTTTGTTTGGGCTCTAATGCTCCTCAAAAGTATCGAAGTGATCTTCTCTTAGGGCCAATTGATCGGCTAAATTTTGTCTTCAATTGTTGTGTGGATTGAGAGAATTGAAAGAGGAATTTCAGAAGAGGGAACAAAGCTTTTCGTTGAAGGAACACAATGTTAAAAAGTGAAATAGGGCTTTTGAAAGAGGGAAATTGAAAAATCTTTAGTTTTATGTGGTTAGCGTACTGTGTTAGTTTTATTCCATTTAGAAATGGTTACAACTCTTCAACTGTGGACTTGGCATAGTTGTACAGATGGTCATGATTGCTTGATATGTATGTTTCCAGGGATATGCTCTATCCACAAGAGAAACCATAGTTTGGATGGTCTTGGAATGTTGTACATCAGTGCCACGTCTGAGGAGGATGAGTCACCACCATTTTCAATGTCTGCTTAACTAAAATAAAAGCATTAGAACAACTTAAAGTTTTTAAACTTCCATTGGTTGATTTTTGACAAAGCAATGCATTTTTCAGAGAACAATGGATGAAAGGACATTAAAGGTGACAGAACTAGAGCAAAAGTTGGCATTGCTTGAGGTAATGTGTGTGTGTGTGTGTGTGTGTGTGTGTGTGAGAGAGAGAGAGAGAGAGAGACAATTTTCTTGTACGAGTAGTGCCGCAAGTGTGTGTGTGTGTGTGTGTGTGTGTGTGTGTGTGTGTGTGTGTGTGTGTGTGTGTGAGAGACAATTTTCTTGTACGAGTAGTGCCGCAAGTGTGTGTGTGTGTGTGTGTGTGTGTGTGTGTGTGTGTGTGTGTGTGTGTGTTGTGTGTGTGTTGTGTGTGTGTGTGTGTGTGTGTGTGTGTGTGTGTGTGTGTGTTGTGTGTGTGTGTGTGTGTGTGGGTGTGTGCGTGTGCGTGCGTGCGTGCGTGCGCGCGCGCCCAAAAATCAGCCACATCCATGTTCAGGTGGGCACATGATCGGGAATAGTGTACAAGGGGCCACCCACCCTCCAAACTGTTTCCCTTGGTGTGGCTCACTTTAATATCTGACCAGCCTGATTTTGAGCCCTGGGCCTAACATGTTATGAATCATACGATGGTTGAAGTGGAGTTCACATACACATTACGGTGGATCCTACAAAAATCAACGGTGGGCATCCCTCTCCCAACCCATACACATCATGGTGGGGGCTGTAAAAATGGAGGGCGGGCATTCCTTTCCCAACTGTTTCCCTTGGTGTGGCCCAACACCATGGTATCATTTCTCACACACAGACATTTATATATAGCGGAAGAGGTAATATCTCAAGTTGTTGAGCATAATCATCCTTAACATCTTATCAGGTGGAATGCACATCTTTAAATCAAGAGCTACAAGACATGGAAGCACGTGCTCGTCGTGGACAGAAGAGATCTCCTGAAGAAGCGAATCAATCCCTTCAGGTGAAACATTAAAGTACTGTAGGTCCTTGGGACTGGTTAAACATTGTTAACAATTTTTTAAGTGTGAAACCTGAATATCCATTCATTTATATGTGCTAGAACTGAGGAATCCTCTGCATTATTCAAACAATTGAAACTTTGTCTGTCAAACACACCATCATCGTGTTATTTCTTTAGAAAGCACTGAGAGACATTTTCATGTTCATAAATATTGAGGTTTACTCTTGTTTTCATGTTGTTGTCGTCATGTTTACAAGTTGCTCTGGGCACTGTATTTCTGATGAAAATCGGTCTCTTAGTTCTTTTCACCTGTTGCCTCTGTTTTCCTTGAGGAATTTATCAACTTGTAGAAGCCCACTTTGTTGTTCTGTCATTTACCTTTAAGTGTCAAATATCTAGATGCAGGCATGGCAGGAAGAAGTAGAGCGGGCACGCCTGGGTCAAAGAGATGCAGAGAACAAACTTTCTTCGTTGGAGGCAAGTTTCTTAGTTCTTAGGCAAACATTTCAAGATTATATATTTCTTGAAACTGAAAGATTGTGGAAGCAAAGATCATCAAGTCTTTCATTCTGCAAGCACTAATGGTATATAACTTGGAGAGTTGCTGTTATCAGTATAGTTTGTTAATTTGCAATTTAAACAATTCTTGTTGTGGGTCTCATTCCAATGTTTTGATCTAATGTTCATTCCAATTTTTTATTGCTTAGAATATCCATTGTTGTACTTGGCACTTGGCAGGCTGAAGTGCAAAAAATGAGGGTTGAGATGGCTGGCATGAAAAGGGATGCCGAGCATTATTCACGACAGGTCAGTTTATTGTGGTTTTATTCTGGCATTTCTTTGATTGATATGCGTGCTTCTATTCAGTATGTGGGGAAACAGCCTTTTCTTGATACGCTGATAAAAAAGAGCCTTCTCTTGATACATGGCTACTCAAGGGAAACATGGCTTGCTTGAAGAAATGACATCATTTTACATTTGTATAGAGGATATGTGTGCATGGTCCTGTCTGCCTGAATCCAACTAACTTGAATGCAGGCATATGCCAGTGTTGGAAACAATGGCATATGTCAAACTTGAAACCTTTAAAACACAATATATCAAATTGTGGAAGAAAGTTCTCAAAATGTGATCAAATAGCAACTTGCATGGAAGCTGAACCATGGAGGATTTCTTTGTTCCAGGACCTAGATCTAGGGGAAGCATCTTGTTATTTTCATACTGTTAGAGAAGCTGATGTGAATTCTGACATTCTAGTAAAGAGGGTGTCAAAATTGTCTACTTGTTTTGGGGATTCTTCCCTCTTTCTCAATCAATGTCCTGTCCTTTTTATTTAATGTAGTTTTCATTAAATTTAAAAGAATTTTATGTGTATATTTATTAATAAATAGATATAAATCCTTCATACTGATTGGAGTATTCGAAAAAAAGGAAAAAAAAATCCTTTGGTTCTCTTATAGATGTCAGGATTGCTTTGTTAAAAAGGAAGTGTAGAATTGCAATCGGGGAAGAAGCTCCACAATACAAAGATCTAAACGATATACTCCATTATTTGCAAGAGAACTACTGTTTTTTTTTTTTTTTTAAGATATAGAACTGCTATCATTTTGCTAATCACATGATTAAACATGATGTTCAAAGAAGAAGTAAGCCTCCTCAGAGATAAATGCGAAATGCCAAGATTTCCATTTTCGTTAGACGTAAACCTTCTTGATTTTGGTGAATGTTTCCCTGGATGGTTTCTTGGCTTGTACAAGCAAGCGACAGGGAGGTCTGCTATCACTGCTTCTCTTCTCGATATTGGATGAGGGTTTAAGTTTGCTTATGTCGAGGGCATCGGATAGTGGATTGATTAAATGTTTGCTGCGGAAATGGAAATTTTGTATCTTCAATTCGTCGATGACACTCTTTTGTCATGTGAGGCATTGATGAAATGGGTTGGTAATATGAGAAGTGTCCTTAGATGTTTTGAAGCAATATTGGCGGGTCGTCAGGTAAACATTAGAAAAAGTTCTATGGCAGGGGCGGCCATAGAGGAGGAGGCAAGCAAACATTTGGCAAGCAGGGATGGGATGCAATCACATGATTCTTCCATGCACATGTTTAGGGCTATCACTTGGAGGAAAGCTGAATGTTGCTTCTTTCTTGAATCCAATTAGTGAATTAGAAAGAAAGTTAGCTAGATGGTGTTAGATATGTGTGCCCTACGAAGCCAATCGGTCTTGTTTATCTATACCAGTGTTTCAAATAGGTGTCCGTAACGTAGAATAGCGTAAATCTGTTGCGTACGCTGCTTTTTTTTTTTTATAAATAAATGATGATTGTAATTTGTATTTTGTACTAAATACTCTTAACCCGTGGGATTTTAATTTTTTTTTTCATACCTGTGACTTGTGGTTTCAATTAGACGTTAATAATTAAAGTGGTTTGCTTAGAAACTTGTTGATGTGATAATGATTTGATTTGGTTTATATATGTGGATTGACTTTTGGATAATTAATAACTTGTTTGAACATGCTTATACTTGAAAAAATGAATCATCTTTAGGCATTCTTTTTTCTTACTATTTATCATATTTTTATTAATTTTAAATTAAAAAATAGAAGTATCATGTAGCTTACGCTGCATGCTATCTACACTACATGGCACAACGGGCTAAACGCTACGCAACACACTACCTCTATATAAAACACTGATCTATACCACTTAGTTGAATGGAATGTTATTTTGTTTTTTCATCATCGATTATGTGTAGAACTCTTGTATTAAATATGTTTAGGGGGTTATAGGGTTCCTTATAGAATCTCTCTTGTGGATCTGTGGGGAAATAATGAAGTGGACACATTGGCCACCATGTTTAAGGGACAGTTGTCTCCATGGTTCTCAAGTACCTCAAATACCAGAACCACCTCATTGGGTTTGTGCGATTTGGGATTAGTTTTGCAGTTATCTTGTGTGTGGAACCAATGATGACTTGGGATGGATTAATCTCCACCATTAGGCATCTTGTTGCCATCTTGCTTCCCCACATGGGAGTGTGATTGTTCACTTGTTTTATGAGTACCTAAGTTAGGCTTGAGTGGACATTTGCATTAGTGGATTGCATAGTCTCCTAACCATGGTGTGTCGTAAAGGCCGTTATGGGGCCGTAAAGTCCATTATGTAAAGGTAACGGTGGCAACCATTGCACATTACGGGGTCATAATGGTCGTAACAGCCATTATGGAAAAAAATGACCCGTAACCATCGTTAATGGCCTATAACATCCCCTGTGAAGGTAATAAAAGCTTACGTTTAAAAAAAAAAAAAAAAAAAAAATCCCCTGTAAAGGTCATAACAACCCTCATAGTGGTCTTGTTACGGGACATATACATGTTTTTCATATTTTTTTTTCAAAGATAGTTTTTTAGTTTTTTTTTTTTTTTTTTTTTCAATTAAAAAAGAGACTTGTAACGGCCGTTACGGGAGTTGTAACAACCGTTACGACCTGTATCGTAAAGGTAATGGTGGTGGCTGTTACGATCACTGTTACTGTTATGGAATACGTCCTAACTGAGAGACGGATCATGCTTGGATTGGATGGACTTGATCTTGTGTTACTTTTGACCAATCCTTAAACACGAGGTCATGGAAGGACTTTATGGTCCTAGTGCTATGGGCCTTGACACACCTTTTGAGCTTACATTGGTGTCCAACATACGGGTGTTGTTGGCTGCGCACGTTAGGATGCAGTAGAAGCCTTCCATGCACCGACATAGGATCCACTAGTCTTTCCGGGACTTGGTTGTGGATAGATCTTGTTGATTGGATTGCACATCAAGTGTTTTAAAGATGGCCAATGCTCTCAAATGTTTTCAAAAGGTTTTTCTAATGTTTTCAACCATTAGATCTTTTCATTTCATTGTTAAAATGTTTGGTCATACTTGATGGATATCAATGATTAAATCTTTTAGGGATCCACCATTTGTGTTTATATGGGATTTTGGCCAAGGATGGACACCACGGATATTGGAAGGATTTTGGTCAATTTGTGCACGTTGATATACAAGATGATAGACTTTTGATGATGTAGGGCATATACCAGAGTCTGTAAGGATGTGGAGTACCATATTGTTGTTTCACATGAAACCCTAAACTCCCTTATGAATAGATCCTATCTCCACAATGGAGGGCCTTGGACATTCTCCCTCTTGGATGTCACCTGGAATGAATATCGATTTAGATGAAGCTTTATCTTCCATCTTTCATAAAACCGTAACAGATGGAAAATATCTTATCTTTTATTCGGGGGGAGAGTACTCTCATTAAGGCCATGCTGTCATCTCCCAATCTATTTATTCTCTCTTTATTTAAAGTTCCTAATGTGATGGCATCCAAAATTGAGCAGCTTCAAATAAATTTCCTGTGGGAAGGAAGAGAGGAAGGAAACAAGTTCCATCTAGTTAATTGGAATGAGGTTTAGATTGGGAATGCAAGAGAAAAAAAATAGGGGCTTCATTGAGCAAATTGTGGTAGAGATACTGGGAAGAGCCAGAGGTTTTATGGAGAAACATCATAGAAGCGAAGTATGGCTTGTTGGAGAGAGGATGGTTTCCGAGCATGAGTGTTAGACCGAGAGTTTCCTTGGTGTGGTGGAAAGACATATGCAAATGGGGAAGAGGTATCAGGTATGATAATGAGAATAGGGGATTAATGAACATGGTGGGGAAAAAAATTGGGAAAGGCATCCGGCTTCTAGTTGGTAAAGGTTTAGAATTTGTTTCTGGAGGGACACATGGTTAGATGATTAACGTTTTGTGGTGTCTTTCAAGGAATTATTTTGAGCTAGCCATTTATGGAGAGGCAAAGGTGCATGATTCCATGATTGCTTCGAGGTGGTGGGGGGAGTTGTGTGGAATATCAAGATGACGAGGAATCTTCCCAGTGAGGAATTGAGGCTGTTTGCTTATCTGCATGGGAAGTTGCATGATGTTCAAATTGACCTATCGTTGATAGACAGAAAAGTTTAGAGGTGGTCCTCTAACGGAAACTTCTTGGATAAGTCCTTTTTTAAGGTGCTGACAACAAGGGATGGTAAATGTCTGCCATGTGCAAGGATATGGAGAGCTCGTCCCCCCAAGTATCAAACCGTTCGCCTGGGTTGCCACTGTAAGTAAGATTCTTATGTGTTATAACCTAAAGAAATGGAAGATGACATTTCCCAGTAAGTGCGTCATGTGCAAGAAAAATTAAAAATTGGTTAATCATCTTTTCTTTTGTTGCAAGATGGCTATGTAAGTGTGGGATTTTTTTACCTCCATATTCAGGGTGGCATGGTCTTTCAACAATCCTATAGGGAAGTGTGGTGGTTGAATGGCTCGATGGGCTGTTCAAGGGATGAAAGGAAGCCTTGTGGAGGATGTGCTGCTTATTTGGGTTCTTATGGGGTTTATGGTAGGAGAGAAACTCAAGAATTTTCGACAATAAGGTCTTATCTGTTGAAAGCATCAAAAGAAGGATTCACTATTTGATTATAAGTTGGGTGCTACCAGAGCAGGAATTTCAAGGTTGGTTCAAGGTTGATCTTTTGGGGAGTTGGGAGAGCTTGTATCCATATAATTGCAGTCTAGGACTTAGTTTTTTGTAGTTATTAGTTATTGTATTCAAGTGAGTTGATATCTGTCTGACAAGAGGGTCACGTGTGTCAGGCTCAGCTTATCTGATGTACTCATATCCTTGATTCAATAAATTTTCAATTCTAAAAAAGAAAAAAAAGAAGATAGAACATGGGCCCATGGTGATTTGATTGTTCTCTATCATAAAAATGCACACCCGTTTAGTTTATGAATAATCTCATTAGTTGTTCTGATAATTAATTCTTTCTAGTGTATGGAAATCATCTACAGGAACATATGGAACTAGAGAAGCGATACCGTGAACTGACTGATTTATTGGTATTACATTCTCAAAACTACCACTGCATCCATCCAGCCATCTTGTGATAGTTAACCATTAATGCTTAATTGTTCAGTCATACAACTGTTTCATGATTCAGTACCACAAGCAAACACAACTAGAAGCCATGGCTAGTGAAAAAGCTGCGGCAGAGTTCCAGTTGGAGAAAGAGACAAAGCGTTTTCAAGAGGCATGGGTTTTTCTTTTAGTTATTGAAACTCTAGCACACATTCATCCTTGATTTTTTAGTATTTATCAAATTCCAACCCTTATTATCATGTAAGATTCATGATTGCTTATTGCACAAATGCATTTATTTCTGGCAGGTTGAAGCAGAAAGTAGTAGAGTTTCTCGTCGGGCATCATCATATTGGGAAGAGGACACTGATTTGAAGGCACTCGAGTATGATGACTCTACTTAAATTCAACATGTGTTTTCTATCTTCTCTCTGCACGCGGCGTTTTCTTCACCATGCGAGCTCCCTTAATGCTTCATTTTCTTCATATAATTGTATTTTAGTTTGTGCACAAGCTACTTATATTCCTTAGAGGTGAAATTCATGTTCTTCTAATGCTTATGACCTAAGTCATTACAGTCATATAACTGTTTATAACTTCCAAAAAATTATGAATTAATGCATAATTCATGGTACTTAGTTGTAAACAGTTATATGTCATGACAAAATATACTTCCAATACAGAAACAAGTAAAGACATTTTTTTTACTTAAGGCACTTAAAACTTAAATATAGGTATCTGTTGTAGCCTATCAAGGGATTAGACGCCCCCAATCACCCATTACATTAGCATCACAAGATAGTGTCACTTATTTGGTAAAGCTTCAAATGTTAATTTTCTTTCTAATTTTAGAAGAAAAAGAATATTCAAATTTCTAATGCGTGTGTACAATGTGAAGGGTGTTGGAGTTAACTGGCTCTTATCTCACCACTATCACCACTATGATGTAATTATGAGACACAACAAACCCGGATCGACCCTAGGTATTAGAAATTTGGATCTAACACCACCTTGAATCCCGTGCTTTGCAGAAGCGCACTCAATGAAGATAGAACAATCAAAATAACCAGAATAACCAAACAAGCAAACACAGAACACAAGATATTTACGTGGAAAAACTCTTGCAGGAAAAAAACCACAGCACAAAGCGACAGAGATCTCCACTATAATCAAAAGCCACCACTCACCTTTTCCGATTACAGGATCGCCCAATCTCCCCTTGCGATACGCACCTAGGAAAACCCTAGCCCCTTGAGAAAATCCATTCTCAAGCCCTTACAAGTGTAGAAAAACCTCTCACCTCGCAAAACCCTTGCCCTTAGAAAACACTCGTAATGCCAAACCCTAATCGCAATTAGGCTTAAATACCCTGATTTCCGCAAAACTGCATAACTAAATCGGAGTCTAACTGTTGGTCTGACCTACAGAGACTGACACTTTGTCGGTCGGACCGACAGAGTCCTGTACCCTGTCCTGACTCATGACCGCTGCACTCTGTCGGTCAGACCGACAGAGTCATGCTCTGTCTTCCAGGCTGCAGAATCCAAGGCATCCTGTACAACAAAGGGTATGTTACAATGTTAAGAATACCTCTGTTGTACGTAAATTAGTAATGATGGTAGAGCTATACTGCAAAAGAAATAAATGGTTGTATTGTACAGTTATATTCCCTGTTTACATTGTGGTCTCAGTGGTAGTCGTAGGTGAAATCTTATTTCTTGCCTCCATTCACTGCCCTACTTATGGTCTAATTTCTGAAGAGTTTCTTTTAATACATGAGGAAAAGTAGATGAACTAACAAATATTTTGGAAAGCATTAGTTTAAAAGTTTTGGACAAACATATTTTTTAGCTAAAAAATCATGGAATATCTGACACTTTTTTTCTGGGGACAACTGTTTACATGCAATTCAGTTTTACACCCATTTTTGCCTTTAGTGTTAGAATAGTACATGTCTATTGCTATTCTAACTCTAAAAGTAGAAAAAAAGGGTGTGTGCATCAAACAAAAGGGTGTGAGTATCAGCTCCCTATGCACCCACCCACCCACATGAGGGAGGGAGAGGGAGGTGTAAATCTCAGCTCCCTATCCACTTTCACAGAGGGGGAGGGAGTGAGTGGATAGGGAGGGAGACTCGCAGGTATCAGCTCCCTATCCACACATGCAAAGAGGGAGGGATGGAGGGTAACGTTGCTTTTAATTGATATGCAATAGAATACTGAGAACATCTGTGAAATCTCTCATTCATTTCACTTTGCAACTCCATTTCTCATTTCTTTGTCTATGCAGTCAGCAAAAGCACTAGTGTTTTCTAATAAAGAATATAAATTGCAGGCCTCTCCCCTTGCACCACCGCCATATTGCTGGAGCAAGAATGCAGGTATCTTTCGCTCTCCCTATCAATCCTCCCCATTCCCATCCCAATGCCTGTCGTGCTGTGTTGACAATGATTTCTTGCAGTTGCAAAGAGCAGCGAAGCTTTTAGATTCAGGGGCTGTCCGTGCCACTAAATTTCTCTGGCGGTATCCGATTGCTCGAATAATCGTACTCTTCTACCTGGTTAGAATCTCCTCTTGGTTGTATGTTTTCCTGACCAATATAATTTCAAAAATGGCATATTTTTTAAATGCTCTGAAGTACATGGTACCTTTGTTTACTCATCTGCAGGTATTCGTACACCTCTTCTTGATGTATTTGTTGCATCGTCTACAGGTATGCATCTTGCAAGTGATTATCTATTGTAGCATAAATTACCAGTTTTCTTTATTGGTAAAGAAAACAACTCTAGGTACCAAAAAGAAGGAAAGAAAGCAACTCTCTCTCTCTCTCTCTCTCTCTAAAAACAATAACAAAACAAAAAAGGAAGAAGAAAGAAAGAAAGCAGTTCTATTTTTTCTTTCTTTCTTTTTAATGAACTATGATTTATTAACTATGTTTTTTCTGATTTATGAACTATTTTTTTTTCCCAATTTATGTCTCCTGCCTGTTATCCGGGCTGGTCGACATGCCACGGCCTCTCCAGCCGCAGGTCTCAGGTTTGAGACATGCTAACAGCGCCAGTGGGCGCTTTGTGTGATTAACCGTGTGGGTGAGTTGCGGTATTAACAGGGTGTGTGAGTTGCATGACTAACGCAATAAAGAAGTACCTTTCAAAAAAAAAAAAAAAAACGAACTATGATTTATTCTTGCACCCCTCAACTTCATTCTGATGCTTGTGGATGGATGCCATTTTCTTCCTTTTCTTTTCATCAGCACTAGAAATAATGCATCAAAACAAGTGAACCAAATGGACACAAAATGTTAAATTGGTCCAAGTATGGCTGAAAGGGTACAACTATGAAACTGCAGTCAATTGAGACACATTTATCCTGCCAAAGCCATAATTTGCAATTGATCCGCTCTGGAATTTGTTTCTCTACGAATAATGTTGGGCACATTGAAACTAAATAGGAAATCAAAATGTCATAAAAAAAAGGCTTAAATTTTGAGGGTATAAGGTGGTTTAGCCTGGAGAGTGAAATTGTGGGTCCTTTCAGTCCAAATATGCAGACAGGTACTTATCTTTAGTCCTGTCTGGATGGCGTCTGCTGCCACCATCATCACATCCATTGCCCTAGCAACCAACTCAATCCAACTCTCCAATATAATCCCATTCCCAAATTACTGTTTTCATCATGTAAAGGCCCCAAAAACCTGGCATGATTTAGGTTACACCTACTGCTTCCATTAAAGTATAATTTGGTATGACCAACTAGAGAGCTCTCACAAGTCACAACCGTTAATCTTTCTTTTAGTATTGAAAGCGAAAGCATAGGATGTCACAGCCTGAATGCTTCCCCAAGCTTAGACCATACAGCTCCCGTACTCATGACCCCATTTTTAACAAGTCAGCCAATCACCCAGGTGTTGTCCATGCTGCCTGGAAGAAAAGAAAGCACTCAAGAGTGAGTGAAGGCAAAGACACTTCCATATCTCAATAGCTCAAATGCTTAAAATCCCCAAAATGAGGAGGGGTAACCTATTTATAGTCCTGTAAACATTCTAGCTTCCTTATGTCAATTGATAGGATGAAGCCATGCATTCATCCAATGGTCAAGAACACTCTAGAATTCTTCTAGACTATTCTACACTCATTTAGTTATAAGAACCCTCTACAAAGCTCTATAAACTTCCAGAGATCCCTAACCAACTCTAAATGCTTCTATTGTACTCTTTAAGTCTTTTACACCCTATGTACAAGCCTCATATGTACAAAAGGAGCCAAAATGACCTAGTCCATGAACGAGCCTCTTTGCTGTGACCTAGTCCAAGAATTCATCTAATTAGAGTAGTTTCATCTGCCAAAGAAGCAAGTCACAGGTAATGATCGCTCCTTGACCTCTGCTAATACCATCTTTTTCACCATCAATACGATCAAATTTTCTTCCACATAAGCATTTACACCATATCATCATATTCTCCGTAAGGATTGAGAAACACCTTCCCATTGCCAAAGGTGTAATCCTTTCATTAGCAAAAAATGATTCTTAGTCGCCTGTTTTTGCATCACTGAAGATGGAATCATTAGGTTTAGATGTTTACATATCTGTGCCCGGTACCAAGGTATTCCATAATGGTTACTGCTACGATACGGGCTATAATGGCTGTTCTGGATTTTTTTTTTTTTATTTTTTGAAAAAAAAAAGTTCCGGCCCCATAATGGACTGTTACAGGCAATTTTTTTCCATCACGCGTAATGGTTACCACCATTACTGTTACGTAACCGTTTTGGAATACCTTGACTCCCACAATTCTGGTTCAAATGGACAATGAACAAGTGCAAAGCCATTAGTGTCTTACAAAAAGCATATATCCTTGATTAGAGTTTGATTGAAGAGGTAGGGGTCGAAAGTGGGATCCACCCAATTCCCTCCCCAAGTTTGTCCTATTATCTGTGACCTTAGCCAAAGGGTTAAGTGCCATCTCTTACATGGAAAAAATATTTGCAGGGTTGTTTTCTCCATTCTATGTATTTCTCCCAAATGTGAAACCTTGTTTCCCTTAGTAAGAGGGAGGGAAGGAGATTACACTGACAATAATTCCTTCCATGATGCTGGCCAGCCTCTAGAAGTCTCCACTTCCAAACAGTTCACTCCAGCTTCTGTATTTTCTCCAATGATTTGTGACCGAGGATCCCTCACCTGTTACCATCAGCCTCTACAGTTGCCTACCAAAAAAAATGAGACTAAAGACAAAGTAACCTGCTCTTCTCCTTTCCAGCTCATGTCTCCTGAATTTCCTCTCAGATTGATTTTCCTTTGTTGTCTTCTCCACTGCCAAAGAAAAAGCATTTGCAATTTTTTTTTTGCTTACACACTGTAGAAGGCATCTTTCAACCAGGATTGGGTGTCTTATGACAGTCATTTTGCTTAAACAGGTGTCAATCTAGACATTTGTGAAATTAACATTTCCAAGCTCTGATACATTTCCCCCATTTTCCACAGCCTCAACCCAATTACCTTATTATTATTATTTCTTTTCATGCTAAGGGGAATCCCAGGATATCTAAAAGCATCTTGACAACCTCAGATCCAAAGTCACTTTGATCCTAAGCAGGGTGTCAAGGGCTGTGTTTATTCATCTGCCCATACAATTTAAGAGATCTATTTGCTGGCAGTAACACCTTCCCTCAAACAAAATAATCGCTGAGCAATCATGCTCGCATTCTGGACTCTGGAGACCTCTCTCCAAACAAGATGGTGTGCTGTCTACGAAAAGGTGGGAGCAAACTGCCCTCTCTCCAATGATGAAGTGAAATTCTACACAAGCAACCGTTTAGTTACTATTGCCTGACTAGAGTAAAACGTCTTCGAAGTCATGTGAGCAGACCTTGGATGTCCATCAATTTGATTCCATTATCTGGAATTCACTCAATTTGTTCAATGCAGAGCGATGTTGTATCCTAGCTGAAATTCCATCAATGTTGATATTAGGCTTTAGCACTCATTCAGTGTGATAAACTATCACAGTGTGTGTTTAGAAGCACACCAAAGCCAAGATTGGGGTGGGTAAGGGTGATAAACTATCACAGTGTGTGTTTAGAAGCACACCAAAGCCAAGATTGGGGTGGGTATGGGGTGAGGACACCCCTGATTGATTCAGCAGTGTTTGAAGCGGGTACAGAGATGGAAACTGCATTAGAAGGGCTTACTCTTTTCTGCTAAAATTGACTTGGACTATCAGTTTTGGGTGGAAATTAGCTGCAGGCATTTCGTTCTCAAGACGCCCAAGTAGACTAGGTGACTGTGCCTCTCGTTCTTCATCCAAGAACTAGGTGTTTCAGCTTCTTCCTGTGACCTACTTGTGCAACCTAGATATGATTCCTACCAACCTAACATGCACAAAGAGACATTGTTACCACCATTCAGCCTCGAAACATGCAAATACAGATTATTAGATCGCATTAATTCCCTCTAAAATTTAGATTCTGACTGAAGTACCCCTGGAAACATGCTAACTCTATATGATCAGTGCAGACATGCATGCATCCTGATATTGTGCATCCTGACCTACAAAGCAGACTAGTAATTTGTGATGTCTGTCTTGTGTAATTCATAGGAACAAGCAGACAACTTTGCTTCTAAAGAACTAGCTGCATCAATGGGGCTTGGTGAGTCCAAATTACCATGAGATGCTGACAGTCACCTGCTCAAAGCCACAATCTCGTGTTTGAGAGCCCCGAAGGTATACATAACAATGCTACATCTCTTTACAAGAAGATCTTTCTTCTCATGCTTCTTTTTGGCATCTGCATAATTTTTTCCACCTTGTGGCAAGCTTGTATCTATTATTTTTCATTCTTATATAACTGAAATTGATGTGCAAATGAGAATTGAGAAGGGAAAAAAAAAAAAAAAGAGAAGGAAAAAAGAAACTCTGATTGATATGCGTGTTTACCAAGGCTATTTTACATTTTTGCACACCGGAGAACATGAACATTATTATAAAAAACCAAACACTGTAAAGGCATTTCTGTATGTGGCCCTCATTTGGAATCTCCACCATCTGAAGAAGAGAATATTGATTTTTGTTGGCAAATTTTCATTAAACTCCCATGTCACATGTTAGGTTCAATCAGTGTTCAAATTATCTCTGATATTATCGAAATATCTCCGATATTATCGTTATCTCCAGCTTGGCTGATACCGATAACACTGGTAGCGATACCCGATAACACTGGTAGTATTAGAAATTCCAAGTATCAACAATGTATTACTAAGTATTGCCAATGTATCAATATCGCCAATATTTTCAATTGTGTAAATTCTATGTGTCGCTTGTGTTGCCAATGTATCGATATTGCCAATGCATCGCCAATATTTTCGACCGTGTAAATTCTAGGTGACGCTTATATCACAAGTGTATCAATGATATTTCAATAATATTGCCAGCGTAGAGATATCACAAAAAAATGTTTATTAAAAAAAAATTCTATTTCAAATTTTTTTATGACCATATGGTTGTCTGCGGTGTTCAATTTGTCATTGCTAATATTGATAATATCTCGATATTATCGTTATCGCAACATGTGCGATATCAAGACCACAATCTTTCGTTTTCTTTCTAGTTGTTTATGATTTCTTGGCAAAATACCGTGAGTTGTCAATATTCTGCAATATCAATAGATATTTGGATAGATTTTTGGATGGTTAGATGGGACTGGATGAGATGGTTAGATTGTTTCTTACGATGACACATGCTTTTAAGCCCCCATTAAATGGAAACTTACTGTGTATACATTCTTTTTGCCATTTTTTTAAATTCCTAAATATGCAAATGTGTGTATTTTAGCATCTCCTAAAGTTTCACTAAAAATTCTACCATTTTCCCCATGTTTCCCTGCATTTCTGGTTATCAGCGATATTATCGGCGATACCGATATTGTTTTCGTATCCCCGGCCAGCGAAACTTGTAGCGATACCGATACTTCGAACACTAGGGTTCAATGGAAAAAAGATTCT
Organism: Liriodendron chinense; assembly: GCA_003013855.2. Taxonomy (NCBI): domain Eukaryota; kingdom Viridiplantae; phylum Streptophyta; class Magnoliopsida; order Magnoliales; family Magnoliaceae; genus Liriodendron; species Liriodendron chinense. The sequence goes on along the minus strand of ML058461.1, from coordinate 11,003,691 downwards.
TTGTTTTGAAATTACAGTGTGCTAATTAATGTTACAACTTTTTAGAAGTTTGCTCAGGAAAAAAAAAAAAAAAAAAGGGATTCAAAAAGAAAGGAAGTTCGGTCAAAGTAGTGGATGATGATTATCTATTGAGTTCTTTTGCATTCAAGATAGAAGTGCGTTGCATATTTTTAATGCCGAAGTGCAAACAGGTGATCGTTGGCTTGAATTTATCAAATTATATTTTGACCCCCCCCCCCCCCCCCCCCCCCCAAAAAAAAAAAAAGAAAAAGAAAAAAAAGAAGAAGAATAAGCAATTTTACTGAAATATATTTTTAACATCCCTTGTAAAGTTTCATTGCTAAAAGTTGTTAGGAATAAAAATTACACATTACTTTTGGTCAACAAATGTGCTGATTGAAAGTGATTTTGAACTGATAAAGGTGCGTTTTGGAAGTTCAATCAAATCATGATTGGGAGAGGTGGGGTGAGGCCATCCCAATAGGAAAGAATTTTCCTTCCGCCGCCGGTGTTAGAATTGGCTATTGTCCTAATGGACCATGCCTTTCTTTTGAGCTATAGTGCATTTTTGCCTACCCTTCTGACTGACTAATCTCAAAAGTGAGTTATGTGCTGCCGCTGCGAGGTGAGGGAGCAATGTCATCCACTCTTGCAGTGCACTCACTCCTGTTACGAGAATGAAATGACGCCCTGGCTCAACTTGAGAGTTGCGACTCCGTCACTTATCACACTGATAGTGGAGGGGCACACAGCAGAGAGCGCCATTTTAAGTAGACGACAAGATCAGGAAACTTATCTGGGAAAAAGAACTTGAATAACTCATCATTTTCTATCAGGAATGCCATGTCATTTATAGCTTGTTATACTGAAAAACAACACTTCTGTTTTTAGATTGTTTGGTTGTTTAGTTATATTCCATATGGCATCTTGCCATTTTATCTTCCTTAAATCTTTTAGGTTATTGGTATGGTATTTGAGTTCGCTATATTCCCTAGGGTGCATTGCGATTGCGTTGATGCCAGTTCCCAATAGCTGGAGGAGGCTGGTAAGTGCAAATATCTGCATTCATGGAACATATAGTTTGAAGAACCAGAGTTCTTGCCTTCCCCAGGCCCCCTGATCATCCAAGAGGGTATATGTTCCCATCCTCGTGTGGTGATTGTCTTGATCCTTCGCACAAAGGCAGTGTGACTGATAGTGTGGGTGTGTGTACTAACAGTGGGATGTGTGTGCTAACCCAACCCCCACCCCCCAAAAAGAAGGAAAAAAAAAAAAAAAAACTCTTGGATGTGAATCTCCCCTGCCTGCTACAGTGTCATTGACTGCCAGATTGGTTTGATCACCGAGTGCATGCGTTACCAGTATGTTTGGGGCTCTGCCTGCAGGCGGAAACTGCATTCGGCAGACTATCAGGTTTCTTCTGCCTGAAAATGATAGTCTGCTCATTACAGTTAAGCTGGCATCCAAAAGTGATTGGACTATCAGTTCTGGATGGAAATAAATTTGGGACCATCAGTTCTCACGTTGTCAGATGCACCCAAACACAATGCTCTTAAATGCTACTAACCATCACTTTTCTGCGAGTTGATGGTGTCTATCTCACAGCCCACTGAGGAGTGAATCAGACCGGAAAATGGATTCTGTCAAACCCATGGCGAAAAGAGATGCTTGCTGTGAGGAGTGATTGGAAGCGCTCGTCAGATGGTGAGCATCCTATCTCCCAAAAATCAAGAACGTCCACTCATTATCAGGTGGTGGGCGCTGTGAGCCTACCCTTTTCTCAAAAGTCCAGAATGTCGGTTCATCAGGTGGGCCAGAGGTGTCTCTGAATATAGACCCACTACAGCACCCCTCATATGGTTTTGACTTGAATACCCATGAAAATACGCAGTTCCTCCCCAAACAAGGAAGAAAACATACCCCTATTGATGTGCCAAGTTAATACTGGTAAAACTAGCAGGGTTGCTAATCTCAAGGGTCCATGTTTGCAAAATCTGCTCTGAACATTCACTTGCCCAAAACTTAAGCAAGGCCGCATATGAAGTCCCAAGCAGTTACTAGCACGTCCTCGATGAAAGAAATAAAATAAGGAAAAGAAGAAGAAGAAGAGATTTTTACCAAAGAATGCCACAAGATTTCTTATTTAACCTGCCTCTTACCAGTAAGTTATTTCCTCATGTGGAAATGAGCAGTATGTCCTCCTTTTTCTCAGGAAAAAACCAAAATGGAGAAGCATTGTGGGCCCGAATCGTGTGTTGATGTCCAACTTGTCCAACAGGTGCACCTACGTGGACAATCAGCCGAAACAAAAGTCTGGTCTGAAATTGCACATCCTTGCCAAAGTGACCAGCTCACGGGCATTTTGCAGGTTTTAGGATGTTTTTTTATGTGGCCCCTCGATGCTCATGGGTGCACTCATCAGGTGGGTAATGTGCACATCGAGCCTGGACCATGAACGATTTTCTACTTTCAGCCATCCTTCTTCCTATAGGTGGTGCACCTAACAAGTGGACCGGTCCAACTTTTGCGGCCAGGCACATACCCCTGGTGGGGATTTCCTGATGAACATCAGGGATCTTGCCCAACACAAGGGACCATATCCGGAAGGCAGTTTTGCAAACTCAACACGTGGTATCCGATGAGTAGAACTGCCAGTTTTTGGAGCCAAAGCATATTTGCAGTGAGTCATACCTGATGAATGGCCCAGATCTCTTATGAGTGCATGTACCATGAAACCCCTTACAACCATCTCAAACAAGCACATGCGAAGGCAAATATTTATATGATTGACAAGAGAATCTCAGAGGGAAATACAAGGGAGAGCCTTGTCTATTTTGGTAGTGCCCGCTGACTCTTCCACAGAAGGATTAAGCCCCACTGCTTGGGCAGCTTGGGTTCAGATTCTCTGGGGCATTCCCAATCTCTTCATGTCTTCCTTTGAGCATCGCTAGTAAGACGAGTGTGAGCGAATGAAACAGTGGGCCTGATTAGCCCGTCAGGTGTCGGGACATCACACAAGATGGGTTGGATTTGGGCTGTTCATTTTGATGCCTGTTTAGAAAAAAAAAAAAAAAAAAAAAGGCTTTTGATCCAGGCCCCCTATTTTAGGCAATAAGTTCTACTAAGATCCTACCTGAGCTGAAAGCAGGCCCATTCATGTTAATGCAGGCTTGTCCCTTGAATAAAGGCCCAATAAACTGAAAGTTTGGTGAATTAATGCTGAGCCCAAATTGGCCTCAGTGTTTTATGTCAAAGCCTGGTCCTATTAAAAGCTTGTCAAAGCCTGAAGCCGGCCTGCTAACCAATTTCTACATTTGTATTAATAAGGTGTAATACATACACAAACGAGTACTATATGCTATTACGAAACAAAAGTTGGTCTGACCCAACCCAGCCGACAATTAGCTTCACCCAATCCAGCCTGACAGCTAATAGGGCCGAAATTTTGGAATCAACATTACCAGACCCATAGATCCCATGACCAGGTCCAGATGAAGCCCTTGATTTTTATTTTTATTTTATTTTTTGAGTTTTGCCCGAGTCATGAACAAGTGGTCTGTAATGAACAAAGCTATAAGAAATTCCATGTCGGAAAAGAGGATGACATTAATTAGCCAAAATGACATGCTTGTTATATATATATTTGTTCATTGTTCCCGACAGAAACAGAGGTACATTCCCTGCAATAGAACTGATAGAGCTGAACTGACCGTTCCTCATAATTCTGATGAACATTTACAACCAATTGCAGATCTCGTCCCCACCAGATGAAGTAAAACACAAAATTAAAGCATGGCCTGAGGGATTAATATTGTGGACGACGGCATATTCTTCTCAAATTGACTTTCTCCTAGCATTGGCAGGAGCAGGGAGAGTGTCAAGCGAAACGGTTGATTGTAAGAAAGTTTTGGAGAAATGACGAAGAATGAGCTGGCATGGGCCAGTTTTTTATGCAGAGTAATGCAAACAAGAACTGGTTCTTTGTGGCACGTGCAAGACAGTCCATCCATCAGGCGCAAGCCACCCAAAAATAAGGCTGGTTTTCTGACCTCATTCATGTGCATTACAGCTGATGAGTGGACCATCCTGATTTCTGGGCAGGGATATGTTCATGGTGGCCCCACTGGATGTACGGCCTAGATCTTGGATACATAGGCCACATTGACATCAGTGTTTTAAATAGCTACACTACGTAGCGTAGCTTAGCCTTAACGGTACGTAGCTTATGAAAATAGCTTAAGTCGAGTGTAGCCTACGCTACATGCTATATAGACTACACTACATGCTATGTAGGTCAACATTACAAGTTATTTTTCACTACAAGATTAAAATCAATTAATGTTTTATTTATTTATTTATTTATCATTATTTTTTAATGATTGGTTACATTTTCTATTTTCAATAAAAATTAGTTAATCTTTTCAATGCTTCTAGTTAAATAATACAAGGAACAATATCAAATCAGTTTCGTTGCTCCTTTTTTACCTTTATATTTAATCATTGCCTTCCCTATTACTTTAGTCTACTTTTGGTTGCACCACATATCATGAAATTTTGTTAAATTTCATTATTAATCAGTTTAATTTGGTGCAAAATATCATGACTCGGTGCAACCAAGTGCAACCTTGATAAAAAAAATAAATCTAGGAGTAGCATATAGCTTATGCTACAAGCTACATAGCTTACGCCTCATGCTTCAGAGGAGCGAACGCTATAGTACACACTATTTCGCTATTTAAAACACTGGTTGACATGTGCTGTGCCGAGACCTCAGTCTCACTTGAATGAGACCTTTTAGCCGGGTCATTTTTATAGTCAGCAGATGAGAAATATGCAAAGAACCATCTGCAACTGTGCACAAGAAACAAGGAAGCTGTGCTGTTTGGTGTGTATGTAATTGCATACCTCAGTATGATCATGATCGTAGCGAACTAGAAAGAGACACCTGCAACCCCTTATGTCGTGCAGTCTCCTTTGGATTTCCAAAACATGGGCATCGAAGTAGCGGGCATTATCCCTTCTCTCCTGAAATAGCCCAAGCAGATGGATGTGATAAGGCATCTAGGTGGCAGCAAGCAAGAAGCAGAAAGGATGGTTTGCAATCCCAAGAGCAATTTACCCGGAAGCAAAGGACAAGATCTCCAGCATTAACTTTCCGACATTCAGAAGACTCCAGTGGAAGGGAGCGCTCCCGGACAGCCTTTTTTATGTTCACCCATTCATCTTCCTCGGCACCAAAACCGACATACCGTACACGCACTTCCTGAAATAGAAACAAGAGATTCATGGGATAATATCTGCATTAAACAGCTTGCAATTACACTCTCAAGAACAAGACACATGCAGAGCGGAAGCATTAAATCACAAATAATATCCATTGTAAACTTGTTAATCGTATTGTCTTCTAATCACACACAACCAATGGAAAAGTTCCATGTAAATACCAGAGGGAAAGAGGAAATACAATGTTTTATCAAGCATTAGCTTGGCCCAATAAACTACACATTGGGCCCTGTTTTTCTGCCATCCAAATGGCTCATACAGTGGACCTGTGATGGGTGGAAGCAAAACTATCCACCATGGATGATCCTAACTAATTGGAGCCCTTTGAATGTGGAACACTGATCATATTCGTCTGTTTACATTCGATGGCTATGATCATCGGATAGGGGAGAGAGTGGGCATGGGTCATCCCATGACAGGGCCCACTATTAAAAGATTATGTTACTGAAAGGTGGGCCCACCCGGTCTCAGACTGGATTTGATGAACTGTTTACTCTGATTGAGTCATATGGTAAGATAGTTATCAACAGTCAACACATACAAATAACTCACAGAAGTGGAGAAACTATCACCATGGCAGATTAGCAAGCATAAAGAGGTGACTGATTATGTGATGAGGACATCACATCACGTATGCCTTTGTGCACATATTAGAGGAGGCGGCGGGCCCCAGTCTCTCTATGGCTAGGTGAGTATTCGTATTGAAGACCCCATATTGCATGTACGAGCATCTGGAAGACCCCACACTGGGAAGAAGCATATGAGTTGCTTGAGGGAGTGATTTGGATCATTAGACTCAAGGGACGCAACGATCGGACCGTTGGATAGCATGGAGTGCATGATCAGGCCGTTGATCGTGGACCATTTTTCATCATAGGACATATATTTAGGATCGATTTAGGAGTTATTTCCAGTTCGAGTTATGTCTTTTTTTTTTTTTGGGACTTTTATAAGGGGTTTTATATGTTTTTTTTCTTAGACTAGGGTTATTTTGGTTAAAACACATGAAGCAAGGATTATTTTGTAAATTTTCTTAAAGTTCATGAGACTATATAAAGGGAGGGGGCGTGCGAAACTCTCGAATGGTGGTTTTCTAAAAAGACAACAACAAAGTCTCTTTGTTTCTTCTTTTTCATGTGACGTGAAGACTAGTTCCATGTGATTTGGAACGAAGATCGGTGTGATGCCTATCTTCAATCATGGGAGTGCAAGGCTTCCATTTATAAATCGTTGAATCTTCCTTCTTCGCTCGAGGTATTTTGTTGGAATCTCATCTTTTCTTCATCCTAAGCCTTCCAAACACCCTCTTTTCTTCTTCATTATCCTCTCCATCGAAACCCCATGGTTATGGACCAAACGTGAGCCGACTGGACCCCACACATGTGACTGTAAGGCCACACGTGCGAGCCCCACGGGCTGGTTTGTATAACCCCATCTCTATTCCCCTTGCATCTCTTGATTTCCCCTTCAAAACCCCTTCATCCATTGTTCAAAATTATAACCCTGACCCTAAAATCCCAAATCTTCCAATTTCCCAATTTCCCAAATCCTTCAATTAACCTAAAATCCCTAATTTTCCTATATCCAAAACCGTAATTCCTATCTCCTAATACCTAAATAATTTAAGCCCTTTATCCTATTCCCCAATTTAGCCCCAATTTCACCATTTTCCCCAAATTTTCATAACTCTAGCTTTACCTACACCCAAATCTATCAAACCCTAGGTAGCATTAGACCTTCCCTTTTACAATAGACCTAACCCTATGCTATTTGGATGTCTCTACATCCAATAGATCCTAGTTTCTGTGTTTAATGATCATGTAGGACGATGCTTGACAACTTAGGCTTAAACTATGCATGATTTCCTCTTAGAATCTTGATGTTTGTGATGATGTTAGCATAATTTGTGATTTTTTATTAATTAATTTAATTTTGCTGATTGATCTCACACAATATTGGATTCTTGCATTGGTCCTGCATCAATTTTGGTATCAAAGACTTGTTATGTGGTGCACGTGTAGGCACATTCTGACAGTCCAAAAAGTCTCAGTCAAGTGTCAGTTCAGTTTGTAGCGTATTCACGTAATGATGAATGTGATGGCCAGTGCCCTTATCTCGAATCTTGATGACATGTTGAATATAATGGCCAATGCCGAGATCTTCTCTAGACTTGACATCAAAAGTGAGTGTTCTCAAGTATTGGGATACTCATTATCCTTGTTTATAACACTTACAATGAGCAATACCTCTATCAATTAGAGCAGGTTTGTGGGATACTAAAGAATGAGAAATTATGTGTCACCAGCAAGAAGTGTTCTTTCGTTATAATCTCCCAAGTTCTAGCTAATAGAGTTGTCTATTTTAAGTTCATTGCTTCACCAGAGCATCTTATAGTTTCATTCATGTGTTAGTTTCCAATAGGCCATTAGAGTTAGCCCATGAGTTTGCACGTCTCCAATAGGCCATCAGAGTCAGCCCATGAGTATTCACGTCACATACACGAGTTGCATAGTGAGATTAGGAAGTGGATTAACTCAAGTAATGAAAAATACAAATCGAATGAGGCCTGAACGGTTTCCCCAAGGAACCATCACGAAGTTGTGAGCACATAGTGCAGGACCATATAAAATACTGAGAAAATTGGGTCCTAATGCGTATGTAGTAGACCTTCTACCTTCCATGGGAATTAGCTTTACTTTTAATGTGGAAGAATTAGTACGATATAAGGGTCCTATTACTTCGCCTTCTGATCCATTTTTTGACCCTCCCACTGACCATGACCCAATCCCTAACCGATGGCCTCTACCTGACCCATCATCCCAGCCTTTGCCACAGTTACCCTCCTTGCCTACTCGAAGCAAACAAGTTGAAGATGTAATGGATGCTCAAGCGGTTTTCACTCACCATGGGGGATTTCAGAAATTCCTTGTCGAGTGGAAGAATAAATCGGTTTCAGATAGCACGTGGATTATAGAGGCAAAGCCGCAGACTTTGGACCTAGACATCCTTGAGCGTTACAAGAGTTTTAGTCCGCCAGAGGCGAACTCTTCTCAGCCGAGGGGAGTTGATGAGGACATCACATCACAAACGCGTTGTGCACGTATTAGAGGAGGAGGCAGGCCTTGGTCTCTCTGTGGCTAGGCGAGTATTCATATTAAAGACCCCATATTGCATGTACGAGCATCTAGAAGACCCCATATTGGGAAGATGCATATGGGTTGCTTGAGGGAGTGATTTGGACCGTTAGATTGAGGGATGCGACGATTGGACCGTTGGATAGCATGGAGTACATGATCGGGCCATTGATCGTGGACCATTTTTCATCATAGGACATATATTTAGGATCGATTTAGGAGTTATTTCCAGTTCAAGTTATGTCTTTTTTTTTTAGACTTTTATAAGGGGTTTTATATGTTTTTTTTCTTAAACTAGGGTTATTTTGGTTAAAACACATGAAGTAGGGACTATTTTGTAATTTTCTTAAAGTTCTTGAGACTATATAAAGGGAGGGGGTGTGTGAAGCTCTTGAATGGTGGTTTTCAAAAAAAAACAACAAAGTCTCTTTGTTTCTTCTTCTTCATGTGACGTGAAGACTAGTTCCACGTAATTTGGAATGAAGATCGATGCGATGCCTATCTTTAGTCACGGGAGTGCGAGGCTACCAGTTATCAACCGTTGAATCTTCTTTATTTGCTCGATGTATTTTGTTGGAATCTCATCTTTTCTTCATCCCAAGCCTTCCAAACACCCTCATTTCTTCTTTATTACCCTCTCCATCGAGCTGGTCCAAGCCGACCGGACCCCACACGTGTGACCATAAGGCCACACGTGCTAGCCCCACGGGATGGTCCGTACAACGCCATCTCTATTCCCTTTGCATCTCTTGATTTCCCCTTCAAAACCCCTTCATCCATTGTTCGAAACTCTAACCCTAACCCTAAAATCCCAAATCTTCCAATTTCCCCAAATTCCCAAATCCTTCAATTAACCTAAACCCTAATTCCCATCTCCTAATACCTAAATCCTTTAAGCCCTTTATCCTATTCCCCAATTCCACCCTTTTTCCCAAATTTCCCTAACCCTAGCTTTACCTACACCCAAATCTATCAAACCCTAAATAAGCATTAAACCTTCCCCTTTACAATAGACCTAACCCTATGCTATTTGGATGTCTCTACATCCATTAGATCCTAGTTTCCGTGTTTAATGATCATGTAGGACGATGGTTGGCAACTTAGGCTTAAACTATGCATGATTTCCTCTTAGAATCTTGATGTTGGTGATGATGTTAGCATGATTTGTGATTTTTTTATTAATTAATTTAATTTTGCTGATTGATCTCACACAATATTCGATTTCTTGCATTGGTCCTGCATCATTAGAAGGATGGATGGTTACTGCAGACAGGAAAACGTTGCCAATAAATTTGATCACTCTAGCTCAGTCACCCCTACGAGGCTATATCATGCAGGATGTGGGGGAAAATACCCAATGACTGAGATAATAGGAAATGATGAGATGATTCGGATGAATACTCCAACTAAATTGGAGTCTCTACTAAATCTAGGGCATTCGAACAGACTAATACATTTAGATTGCCAACCTGGTGTAGGAATGGTTGTGGGATCTCACTCCTCCAACATTGCCAGCTATGTGCAGTAGTTTGATCCGATAAGCAGAAAAGAAAAGGAAAAGGGCCCTATTGATTAAAACTAAAATAAGGGAGGAACATGGTTAATCAATTATGCTTCTACCAGGCAAGTGCAAATTGGTCAACCATTTTCCTCCCTTATTTGGCCTAAAATTCCTCCACATGCGTGTGCAAAATGCACACACACATGCACGCACGCGCACACACACACACACACACACTCTAAGTACCCTAGAATCTTCAATTGTATCTTCCATATCAGCCCCCCTATCTTTCACAAATAGCAAATGTGATCTCTAACATTTAGGCCCCAGCACTTTGTAACAAACAGCCCAAAACCAGCACATGTTGGGGCCTATGGTGGGCTGTGGGCCTACATCACAACTCCCAGAAATTACAATACTCCGGTATTATAAGATTTGCTAATTGAAAAATCTAGGGCATCCAAATGCCACCGATCCAAACGACCCCTTAATTTGCCACCCAAAAGTGTTTTTATGTGTCCATGTTTCCATTACAAATTTCTCATGCATGGATTTTGACTCAGCTAGAGAACCTTGAAGCTGAAATGGAGAAAGCCTTTGAACTCATATTGTGAAGTTTCCCAAACCATGATTATAATTATGTTGTCAAGTTTTCGCAACTGATCTTAAGATGCATTCTCTAAGAGGGTGTTTTTTTTCAATTTCTTTGTGTAAATACATGCAAGTTCGTAATAATTACCGTTTACCCATGTTTGGTGCAGTGGTAATTGCATCCTTGCAAAAACCATTTGAAAAGAAATGCCGTAAATCCATGGGGCCCACTATGATGTCTGTGACATATCCACGCCGTCCATTCATTGTAATAGAACATGTTAGGGCATGAGCCAAAAAATGAGGTAAATATGAAGCTCAAGTGGCCCACACCATAGGAAATCGTGGTCGTAAAAGGTTTTTAATGATAGGTATTCAACCCACTCTTTTGTGTCGTGTGGTCCACTTGAGCTTTGGATCTGCCTCAATTTTGGGGTCATGCCATAGCATTGGCCCGCAAACTGGATGGATAGCATGGATAAGCCACATATATCATAGTGGGCCCCACATAAAATCTACACATTTCTCGATTTTAGTGTCCATAAAGCAAGCCATCACCATCAACATAGAAAACAATGTTGGAATTACCTTGGTAATTAATCATTACTCATTTGCACATATTTACTTGAGGGAATTGAAAAACAAACACCCCCTAAATGTTTAAGGGTAACACCATATGCTAGAACCGGTGTATCTGGACATGTGGCATGACTCCCAGGGGTCAAAGTGCACTAAAAGTGTGCAACACGAGAAACTCTAAACATCCTCATTTGGTCAAACTATAGTTGCATGAAGGAGGAAGCGAAGCAGCAATAGATTTGGATGCAAGAGCGGGAACCGTCTGTTGCAAAAATGTTTCAAGTATAAATAGGTATGACAAAAATGTTTCAAGTATAAATAGGTATGAATCGGGAGTGGGACTGCCTGTAAATATCATGAGCATTCATCGTACAGGTAGGACTTCAACAACCCAACTTTTAAGTGTGACTACTATGCTCCTCTTCAGGAGTAGTCCCACAAGCATTTCCTTCTGCCAGTAAGAATACACAGGTATCACATCTTGGCATACCATTTGTCAAGGACCCCCTTCAGCCATGAAGGGTTGCTGGAGAAAGCTATTCTTGGCATGTTGTTCGTAGTTTACTTTCTCTTTCCTTTTTCCCCATTGTACACAGACTAGGAGCAAGCCTCCATTCTCATGGCCTGCCAAGGTTTAGCTTGGGAAGTAGAAGTGGAAACCCAACACCTATGTAAAAGAAAACCTGCTTTTTAACAGGGTGTTTGCGATGTATATAAATACTCGTGTATTAGCATTGCCATTCTCTCTACTTGGGTTCCTAGCACAACTATTCACCACAGAGGCACTCCATTCTCGTGCATGAGCAGCCCTTGTCCCCGAAGCGCACAAAAGGGCATGAACAAAATTAACTATTTTTTAATAAAAAGTAAATTGATTGAAAAAAAGTAAACATAAATGAAAACAGAGAAATCAAAGACTTTTTTTTTCTTTTTTTTTTTTTTGTAGTATAGAAAACCAAAAGAAATTTAGAAAGAACACTCAATAATTGTAATCAACCTATCTAGAAGTCTAAAGACTCTAAACTAAACAAAATAACTGATTCATGAACAAAAAATAAAAATAAAAATGTAATAGTCATCTTAAGAATAGTAGCAGCAATAATTTAATGAGCATTACTTGCTGTAATAAAGATTAGGAGAACCCCAATAATAAACAAAGAAAAAAGAAAAAAGAAAGACGTGATTTTTTTTTCTTTTTTCTTTTTCCTTTTTTACATGGGCCATGTAGCTATATGATAAAATGAACTTAAACCTAGAGTGTTAGAGAGGTCCACATGAATAGTGTCTTCAACAGCAAGAGAATGGAGGCAAGCTTGAGGGTGAGGAGCAAGAAATCTTCAGTTTGAGATAAGAATTTTACACAACAAAAAATTGAAAAGATACAACATGTGTCCAACATGGAGAATATGTCTGAATGCTTCACTTAAAAGTGTCCAACATGTGACACTTTTGAATGGCATCACTAGGATGCTTTGTCCGCAGATAATGAGATTCAAATCACCGGACTCACCAATTTAGAGAAAGATGATACTCAGTTTTGTGCTGGATGCAACATAAACTCTCCAAGCTCCAAGATGAAATGCTTAAGCCACTTGTAAATGAAATATTGGATAGTTTAACTTAAAAAATATAATGTGTAAGTGAAATGCAAAAAGACTCGCTTCACCAAGCTAGCAAGTGCTTGGAAGACAACTACGAAGTAGCTTAAGAACCAATTTGTGCAAGATGCAAATCTAGGATTGAGTAGTTAGTGCCGTTAAAGACAAAAGACTGTTTAGCCGCTAATTATCACTCAAATCCAAACAAGTCACCCTGAGCTCAAAATAAAGAAAAAGAAATGCATGATAAAATGATAAAAGACTCCTTACAGGTTCGCCGGAACTAAGAACTCTGTGTGTGAGAAATGTTGCGACATCGTACCTGCAAAATTAGGGGAAGAACAACAAAGGTTAGACATGAATGTCAAGATGTAAGTATGAAAAGTAACTAAATACATAAAATCAAACCACCAAACAGACTTCTCTTGAATATTTAAATTCTAACTTATTTAGAAAACGAAATTCCCAATCTGTGGTGCTATTTCCCTTTCTCCTTTTCTCCCCCCCCCCCCCCCCCCCCCCCCCAAAAAAAAAAAAAGAAAAAAAGAAAAAAAATGTAAGCAATACGAAATTAAATACAAAGAAAATGTGAGACGCTGAAGAAAAAAGCAAGAATGAAATTCGGGCAATATTTTCTTTTTCTCACCCATCCCACAAGGGAATAGGAATAAAAGAATGTATTGACTATCTGAAAAGGCACCAATATGGCACCTAGAGATTGAAAGGAATAGAGCAAAAGGCAATGGACGAGGAACTGCAGGAAAGGAAAATGAAGTCATGTCCAAATTTATCAGGGAAAACATTGAATTTAGCTATTGGACGTAGTTATTACCAACAAAGAGGATGGGTAGTATTTAATAACTCTCTTGCTGATGGAGAATAAAAGGTCTCCTCCGATAGCAACTAGAGGCTGACGATAAGTTAGTAAGGTTGCTGACTTCGAAAACTATAGATGAGCGAAACAGAAATCTTTCCAGGTGAGCAGACAGATCAGTTGGGAATGTTCATTTATCTCCAAAATTTTAAGTGATTCCATTAAAGTGTACCTAAATTGTTTATTTTAAATGACATTGTTAGAAAATTTTGAGATAACATTCAACCTTGCTGGTTGAGTTGGTCATGAAAGCTAATATATAGAATGTACGTCCAGGAAGTAGTTGACACATCATTTTTTTTTTTTTTTTTTTTTTTTTTGAGAAGTACATCAAAAGAAAGTATGCCAATAGGAATTGATTGAAACCTTAGAAGAAGAAACGCGAGTGTACAATTAAAGAACTTGAGACTTAAGATGCCATTAAAAATGACTTATTGAGAAAGAAAATTGAGTATTAACCTGGTCTGAGAATAAAATGAAGAAAAGAAGACAGCATACTTTAGAAAATGGGGAAAAGGATGCATGCATGAATATGTTTACAACAAAAGAAGCAGTGTACTTTTTCATAAAGGTCGAAACATTAAATTCCTAAAAGGGTGACCAGTGCTTCATACCAATGCTTACAACTACTCTAAGGGGAGCACATGTTATTTCGTAGGATTCAGGAACAATTTGTGATGGCAGAAGGGATTTGTATCAGCCTTTGTGACAGTGATATGCACAACATGATGTCTTCTAAATTACTAAGGAGTGCAATTTGTAATACTGTAACTTAGTGGAGTTATGTCTCGCACAAGAATCAATGTCCTTGATGCCATTTTTATCCAGAAAGTTTCTGATAACTACTGTATACAAAAAAAGAATGTTGGGTAATTAAGAGATGACATAAACAGAGGATGGACATTGTAGAGTTTATTTTTTAAATTTTTTTTTTATAGATAATGGGAATTTTATTAAAAGAAACAGAGAAGTTTCCTTGTAGAGCTGAGGGTATTGAGATGGATGTGTAGGAAGACTACAAAGGTTTCCTTCTTTTCCCCCCTAAATCAGTAACTAAGAAAGATATGATTAAGGATGATATCATTCGAAACAACCTAGTAGTCCCAATTGGAGATGAAATGATTGAGGGAAGAATAAAATGGATTAGCATATAGGTAGGAAGTGGGAGGTGAGCAAGAGTCTGAAGCATAATGCCTAGTGGGAGCAGCACCTAGTTAGAAGGATCCTACGAATGTGCTAAGAAAACCAAACACGGCCACTTTAATTAGGGCATGTTGGATATGTGGAATCCACAGATAAGAAAAGAAAAACCTAACGATTAGCCAATGATATTTTTCCTGGTCACTGTAGAACATTGGATTCCAAAAAAGGGGTGCTTATTGCAATAGAAAGTGGAATCCCATTCAATAAGAGTCACCTTGTTTCTTGTGCCAGAGAATTCTGACTAATAAGAGTAATGACTATTTTGTGGAATCCATATATCCAAACAGCTCAACTGTCTTGCCAGAGGAAAACAACATCTGCATGGATTCCTGATATCCAAATATGCCCTTAGGGTTGAAGGGCCTGAAAGGAGGATGGACGGAAGACCTAAAAGGACTTGGATGGAGATCATGAATGTATATGAAGGCTTTTTCACGTACCGAACATAAGGTCTTGGCCAACTTTTGACATAACAGGATTTGTAAAGCTGGCCCAAAACAGCTGGAAAAAGGCTACAGTGATAATGGTGATTTTTTATACCATGGCATAGCACAGAGATAGGGGGGAAAGTCGCTACTATTAAGATATGAGTACAAAAAGTAGATGGCAAATGATGCTAGCATTTAGACAAGGAACACCACAGAAAAATAATTACAGGCCACAGCAATATAAGAAAACATAAAGAACAAGTATTGTATATATTCACCTTCATACATTTGATGGTGAATTATGCAACAAGGGCACTCCATTTTCTTAAAAATTCAAAAATTGGGTCTGACCCAGGAAGCTGGTCCGAAGCATGATTTGAAGCGGGAGAGGATTGTGCAGGTAAGAGTCAGAAAGACTTGTTGTGCATAGGCCCTCCCTCCCTCATGTTCGTGGTGTGCCGTATGCATTGGCATGTTGGGACCAACACATAAGTTGATGTGTCCAAGTTGAATATAAAATGGGTGATGTTAAAAGTTTTCAAGCAAAAAAAAAAACCACTGATTGTAATGCATACAACTTTGAAAAATTCAAGAAGACAATCACTGCAGGAACTAAATCTTGTCTATGCACTACATGCATCCTTACCATGCTCCATCTTTTGATGATCTAGCCTCAAACTCTAACTCTGATACATCTGGGGCCTTCTCACCTGTGTCCAAATTGAGTATTAATACTGCTGGGTTGTAATGTTTAGTGTTTGTTGACAACCTTAATTAGAAGTCCGATTCATTCATAATGTGGCAAAAGATATCGCAAAGAACATCAAGCATCTTCAGTCATTAATAATATCGAAGTAAGATCAATGTTATATAAGTTTATAGTATCATGGTCTGTTCCAATGGTCAGATGGCATGCGAATATGCCATGTCAGGATTCATGAGAAAAGGAAGAGGAGAAAGGATCTCCTCATGGTCTTCCTTGACTCAAAGAAAGCTTAAGATAGAGCAATAGAGATAATCTGGCGGGTGTTGGGAAACAGAATCTCACAAGGATATGTTGACATTATTAAGGACTTGAACAAGGGAGTGGTAACTAATGTGATGACTACTAGTGGAGAGAAGTGAATTTCAAATTATGATAGGCATACACCAAGGGTCGACGTGCGCCCGCATATCACATAGTTTTGATTGACAAGATAAGGGATGAGGCAAATGCAATGCTAAAACTATGGCGGGATTATTTTAGAATCTAAAGGTTTCAAAATTTGCCGGACAAAAAAAGAGTATACTGGAACGCAATTTTAGCAGTGAAAATGAGGAATTGGTTTAAAGACCGATGGCCAAGAAGTACTCCAAAATTACCATTTCTGATATATTGGGTAAAAAATTCATGAGAATGGAGAGATTCAAAAGGATGCTGCTCATAGGCTAGAGCTAGGTGGATAAAGCGCAGATGTGCCTCTGGAGTGTTATGTGATCTTCACAAACCAATCAAACTGAAGGGGGGATTTTATATGGTAACTGTAAGAACAGCATGCTTTATGGAACAGAATGTTGGGCAGTCAAGGAAAAACGCGTTCATAGTCAAAGGATGATTGTAACTGAAATAAGGAATTAAGGATGTTGAGATGGATGATTGGCAAAACAAGGAAGGATATAACTATAAATGAATGCATTCAAAGGAACTTAGGAGGAGCCCTAATAGGTAATAAGATGAGGGAAAGTCGACTTAGATGGTTTGGCCATGTGCACTGGACACCAAGAACTACATCGGTAAGGAGTGAATTGGTTCAAGTTGAAGTTTATAAAAGGGCAAGAGGAAGGCCCAATAAGGATGTGGGTGGAGGTAGTAAAAAAATATTTGATGCTTATGGTTTAACCAATGATATGGTCCTTGATAGAATGGAATGGCAGAATAGGGATCATGTAGCCGACCCCAATGATTTGGGATAAGGTTTAGATGATAATAATGTCACGGAAATGCTTGAATTTTAGACAGCAGGAATCAGATAAAATGTATGAAGTGAAGGAGAAATAAAATGTCAGGGAACCTTCAGCACGACATTGAACCTGAAATAAAACAAACTTTCACTATTCAGCTACAGAATGAACTTGAGGATCTTGGCCAAGTGCTAGAGGTAGAAGCTATAATAGAGGGTGCAAAGTATATTTATTCAAACAGCAAAGTCGAAAGCATTAGGATAAAACAAAAGGGGGAAAAAAGAAGGGAGAGGCTCAGAGAGAGAGCTTGAGATGTAACATCATCCATGCAAAAGCATTTCCACCAAAATAATAACCCAAGAAAAAAAAAAAACTCAAAAAAAAAAAAAAATAAAAAGAAAGAAAGAAAGAAAAGAATAAGCACAAGAAGAAAAACCAAGTGCCAGTAGATAGGCAGTAAGTAGAGCCGCATCAGAATTGTTAAAATGACCCAGCATTTCACCAGAGCAGATGGTGAATGACTCTTAATACACAATCACCTTTAGGCATGTCAGAAGAACTTTCAGGTGCGTTGTTTGAAACATATGCATCTGGATGAACGGCCAATTCTTTTGAAACAATGGGTGAGGAAGTAACTTTGGCTGTACCAGCTTGTTGCTGCTTGCTCTGGAACCAGCTTTGTACCTACCATCACAGCAGTAAGAACAGAAGCGATGGTGAAACAGTTCAAATTCAAACAACACTAGAGCCTAGGAAGAAACTAACCTGTTTCCACTGTATAGCAGTCTTTCCAACCCGACCCGAAGCAAGACTGCAACAACAGTCCCAAGACAATAAAATGACATTCAGACACTAAAAACACTTTAGGGGTGGCAATGGACCAATGTGGGCCAGCCCCATAGGGCTAGAGCCTGGGTCACTAAACTTGGCCCCAGGGTCGGGCATGTGCCGATGGTGAAGATCCCAGCCCAGACCAGCTTGTTGGTCCTATTATCACTAATTATAACAACAAATTGTTAAGAAGGGCCCAACTACCCAAATACAAAAAAGTTTCCTAATTTGGACAGGTGTGGGAAATAAGCAACGATACAGTTGTGGCCAATAGTAGGATCGTTCAACCATCTTCTGGATTGTTCTATAAGAAACAGATTTCCAAGTACAATAAAATGAATTTAGATGTGTGTGGTGCCTTTCCTGTTCACATTCCTACGCACATTCCATTACAGAACATGCATGACAAATCTGAGCAATCCATGAGGTTTGCAATAATTTATTTACCTTTTGTCTAAAAAAATAAGCCCATTTCACTTCTCAGATTGATTTACAGCTATCCAAACCATCTAAATTGTGGGTCCTATCGTGAATGGAGCATACATCTAAAATCACGATGATAAGCAATCTTAACCAACCAATTAATGGCTATCTAATGGGTGGTTAAAAGTAAAATAGTGAGCGGTCCAAATTTAAGGGGAAAATCAAATGGGTATCAATGGTAGGATCCTACAACGAACAAGATTTTCAGTTTACAACCTATCTATGGTGGGCTGCATGAATT
Organism: Liriodendron chinense; assembly: GCA_003013855.2. Lineage (NCBI taxonomy): Eukaryota > Viridiplantae > Streptophyta > Magnoliopsida > Magnoliales > Magnoliaceae > Liriodendron > Liriodendron chinense. The sequence goes on along the minus strand of ML058461.1, from coordinate 10,985,004 downwards.
GAAAGCTTCAACACAGGTCAATACATGATGCTTACAATTTAAGAGTGCACGTGCATCAACCATTATACTCTGCAGAGTATCAAATAACTCTGAGCAAGCAATCATCCATTCTTCTTCTTCATCTCTTCCTCTCCCTACTAACAAGCCATTATTGTTCTTCTAAGATCCAACTTTCTTCTACTCTTCAATCTTCATCTTCATGCTATCTTCCACTTCTCTTGTCACTCTTGTGTCTAATCAAGTGTCATCTTTGAAATTCTAGCAAAAGTACACTCCTCACTTCTTCTTTTTTACATCTTGTTAGAGAGAAATTTCTTTCTTTCTTAGATTTGATTATATTAGAGAAGAATTTCTTTCTCTAGTTTGAGGGGGGGGTGGGGCGGTTGTTGAAAGGTTAATAGTTGAATAAGGCACATAGGCCCCATTCACAGTTTTACTATTATAAATAAGAGTAGAGGGCTGGGGTTTCAACTATTATAAATAAGAGTAAGGCACATAGGCCCCATTGTCTCTCTCTCTCTCTCTCTCTCTCTCTCTCTCTCTCTCTCTCTCTCTCTCTCTCTCTCTTCCATCTTCTCCTTCTTTCCTTTTCTTTTCATTGTAGCTTCTCATAGGCCCTCAAGATTAGCACAATGTAACCATTTAACACAGCTTTTTTCCCTTCTTAAAGATCGGCCCCACCATGAAGATCATTGGGTGTTAAAATCAAGCTGGTCCAGTCATCAGGTGGGCCACATGTGTGCAGTGAATTTGACCATTGTGGGGGCCTTCCCGACTGCACGTGCGGCACGTACATGAAATCCAATCCTTCTAAATAGTATGTCCCACTCGGTGTTTTAAATAGAAAATAGCATGCAGCGTAAAATTCACCCCTTTGATGTGTGAGGCGTAAGCTACATAGCATGTAGCGAAAGCTAAATGCTACTTCTAGGTTTTTAATCAAGGTTGTGCTTGGTTGTACCAATTTCATGATATTCTGCACCAAATTGGACTGATTAATAATGGAATTTAACAAATTTTCATGATGTTTGGTGCAACCAAATGCAACCTAAAGTAATAAGAAGGTTCAATGATTAAGTATAAAGGTAAAGAAAGAGCAACGAAACTGATTTAATACTGTTACTTTATTATTTTATTAAAAGCATTGAAAAGATTAATTATTTTCTATTGATAATAGAAAAATGTAACATATCATTGAAAACATTAATTGATTTCAACGTTGTAGTGAAAAATAACTTCTTGTGTGAGGTACGCAGTGTGTTGTGTATGCAAATTATCATGTAGCGTAGGCTACATGCGACTTGCGCTATTTTCATGAGCTAGTGTTAAAGCTAAGCTATGCTAAATAGCATAAGCTACATGCTACATATTGCAGCTATTTAAAACACTTGTCCGACTTAAGTTGAAAGGATGATCCTAACCACTGATAGGTGGACAACCGATGGATAGCAATGATATGGATTCAACATACAAGTGTCCAATGATCAAAAGTCAGTGTTGTCTAATCAATTTGATTTGGGAATATGAAAAATCTCTTATTGTGGGCCCCAATATTTGAGCAGTTCAGCGATGGTGTAGTTTCCTAACAAGGGTCATTCATGGTAGCACTTGGATGGAAGGTCAGTTTCATCACATAATGAATATTCCATTCTGTACAACATCATAGCCGAACAAAATGTGGGCACAACGTAAAAATCACTTTTTTTTAGAGGTACGCCAAGTAATAATCACATGGGAAGAACAGGATGGTCTACTGATTATGCAAGCTACACCGTTAAAATCAATGAACTGATGGTCTGAATCAGTTTGTGTTTGTGGCCCACCAAATGAGTGCATTGGTCTTATTTTGCTCTAGTTGATCTTACAGGCTGGCCCAATCCTGTAGGGCCAGGGCCATGGTCTTTTAAGCCCGATTAGGGCCAGGGTTAGGGTTAAAGGGACCAGGCCAATCTCGGACCAACCCGGCCCAGTCCTAGCCTGCCCCATTACCACCCTAAAACACTTCATTGCTATTACATGTATTAGATTTATATTCAGGCCCTAAGAAAATGGCTGGGCGATATCAACTATGGCTTGATAAGCCAAAGGATGGAACTCACTTGAGTTTCTCTGCAAGCTTTTGATAGAAATTTTGATTCAAAGATTCATCCTCTACTTCTGGAAACAACTTTTCCATCTGCTCTATCTGTCAGAAAAGCAAACAAGCCAATTGTATCTTAGCAATAAATGTGAAGAACCAGGAGAAGAGGAATTCCTAAACAATGGCTTGTGTCAAAGATATAACATGAGGTTATTAATTTCTCAAGCATAATGCACCAAATGAAGGACCTAATGATACTTCTTGAGGAAAAGAACAATCAAAAGGTTAGACAAAATTTAAATAAATATCCACTATATGAAAGGTGGAAACATTGTAGATGTTCAGCTAAAGGTGATGGGACCTATGAGGTGCACCAAGAGGAACAAAGCTTCTTTTTCTATTCAACCCCACAAGTATTGGTGCTCTAAACATGGCTTGTACAAGTATCAATGCCGTATTGTGTCAATGATGACACCCGACCATGTATAAGAATCTCGGTATCCTAGCTAGATAGATCGGTGGGTGGTTAACACGAAAGACAATTGCCTTTCAAAGGCCATTAAAAGGAGGAAGGAGCCCCTTGATGGGGCAACCAAATTAAGTATGGGGATTTTCTCCCTCAGTGATCCACATCCAACCAACATTTGAGGTTCTCTTAATTCTCCTAAGGTCAAGTAAGATTTGCCTATGAAGAGCCTTATGGGCACCGAAGATTCTACCATAGCCAAGGTTCTTCCTTTGTTAGATGGAGTCAAGATTCTACCATGCCTGGAGAAGAGCCATGACCTTTACATGACCATAGAGAATGCCTTTAACCAAGTCCTTGGATAAACCCAAAAAAAAAAAAATCGGATTTCTTTGGCTAAAGATGGCATTTTGAGGTAATTTTCTGTAGTGGGGATTCAATCCCTCCTCAACCCATGCTTCCCTTCCTCTTGCCTCTTTTTCCTTTGCTTTTTCAATTAATAAAACAACACCACTAATGAAAGAAGATCTCCTTGAACCACACCACTAAGAATCACCCAATGTAATAGCTCAACATACCCTGACTCTTTTAACATTTTTTGGCCTAAATTGTTTCTCAAAATGTCAGAACATGGACCAACCTACAAGAAAGACTTAAACTCAATAGCGTTACCAAAGTAGAGAATGGGCTGACCAGGACAAATGAATTGTCAGACTACCACTGAGCTTTCAAAACACAATGCATCCATGTATATTTCATTTACGTGTCACTATACTTCCTCTGCTATCCTTTTAGCATTGGACATTGCAATTAAACTGAATTTTCAAAGTGGTTTCAAGTTTTTTAATTTTGGGAAATTACTGTTGTGGCGAGTATTTAGAGTGAGAATTTATCTTAATTAGATAACTTGTATAGATCAAATAAGATTGCTATTTCTAGAGTTTATAGAAACTTTAAGGAGTTTCTCATCAGGTGAAACTAGTGTTTCCCTGGACCTGTTTGAATTCTTTGGAAACCAAAACATGGATATGGAAAACCAAACATCACATTTGAGGAAAATGAAATGAGTGGAAGAAACCACAATAACCTGTTTGTTTGAACACATGGTAAGCTTTTGATGGATCCTGACATGAGACATCACCCATAGTATGAAAGTATCAAAGAATCGCTCCCACACGTATGTAGCAAAACAGCAATGGATGAAGAGATGATCAACAAACTCTTCGTTTTGCATACACAATACACATACATTTGAGATCATCATCTTTCTCTTTCGAAGGTTGTGAGCAGAAGGAGAATATAAGCGGAAGGAGCGAAAGGAGCGAGAGAATATCTCCGGCGTCCAGATCTCCTGGGCGGCCATCTCGCTCGTCTAGGAAATCCAGACAACAACCTCGACATCTTAATCAGAAATATCGGATTTCCTCTTGATCCCGAGAATATCAAGATAATCCGTCATTACATCGAGAGAATATTGACAGATGTATGCAAATTCCCTGTTCCCAAGAAGGACAGTTGGATGTTCACGATCGTATCAGTACGTTGACGGGAGTCAGTAGCAGTAACGCCAGAAATTTCCATATTGATTTGCCTGAGAACAAGAAGTCTGACAGGAGAAATTGGGACGAATTTTTGGATCCCTGTACTCTCTACAGCAGACCGAATGAAGCTGGAATATCTTGCGATAATCACGAGAATTTGAGGGACTCACAGCTTCATCGCATCAATTTTGAAAAAGAAGGAACGTTTAATACTTCTGTCCTGAAGCAGCAGCCAGTGCCAATAAGACTTTACAAGTGTCTAGAGGATTTTGAATTAATTCAAATCCGGAGTAGAGATCTTTCTGTCCCAGAGATACGTGGCCTTCTCTCTTTTATCCACAACGACACCATTTCCCATATGGCTTGTCCTACTCTCATCAAGGACGGATCCTGCAATGCTCCTGATAGCTAGAAGTCCTCCCAGGAAGAAGAGACTCGTAAGGAAAAGCCAGAAGATCTCGCATTGTGTAATACTGAGAATCTCAAAGGCCAATTGACATTGCCTGAGATGATTGAAGAAAGGAGGGAAGCCTGCTCTTCCGATCTGTTGATCGATGCAAGATGATACAATCAGAATCCCTCACTCTTTGCTCTCCCCGGTGGGCTCAAGGTCCGGGCTACAAGATGAAGATGAGACGTTGGAATCAAGTAAAGCGAAGGACCGAGATCTGATCGGAGTTCATCATCCCTCCTTGCATTGAAATAGAGATGATGCCATCTTCAATCATTGTGAAGCCCCCCACCATCTCTCCTCAGCTGATAAGCCTAGTCCTTCCTCGCAAGTCTTCCTTTAACCTGATTCCCCACGTCCTATTCATTCAGATGCTCTCTTTTCTTTTCCAGATGAGGAATGTTTTCTTCTCCTGAATTTGTCTTAAGCAATTTTTTTACAGGATGATCTACTTAAGGAAAGGGGTGTGGTAATCAGGTTGGATGGGGACTCACTCACAGAGGCCCTGTTAGTTTCCCCTCTTAGGGCTACCCAAGGTAAGACAAACCAAAGCCCTAATGCTCAAATTTGCCTTCCGATAGTCTTATCCCAAGACCAATTGGAAGTGCTAGTTGAAATAATAAAAAAGAAGAGATGAGTGATAGATGCAGTGTGCCATGTTGGCAGACTGTTGGGTGTAGCTTTCGGGAATAGGGACAATGATTATTTTGATTCGTTTCGTCCGGTGGTGGAAAAAGGTCTTCAAATTCACAATGAACCTGGAACCAAGACTGCTTCCAAGAGGTCGAGGAAAAATAGAGAGCTAATTATTCGGGAGTGGAGCTTGAGGGGGCTAGCCAATCAGTCCCCAGGGTTGTGAGAAAGGGGAGGGGATACTCTACGGTTCAAATATGAAAATTCTATCCTAGAATGTTAAGGGTCTCCACTGCCCCCCAAAAAGGGCAATCGTTAAGAAAAGTTGTATGAAATCGAAAGCTAGGATTATAGTCTTACAGGAGACTAAACTTCCTCAGATCAATAGCTCCATTATCAGAAGCATCTGGGGCAATCAGAGGATGCAATGGGAGGGTTTGAATTCCCAGGGCTCCGAGGGTGGCATTTTGGTGCTGTGGGACTTGGGGTTATGGAAGAAAGAAGATAGTCGGGTGGTAGCTTATTCTGTGAATATAATCTTTCAGGACATTTCTTCAGGATTCAAATGGTTATTCTCTCGTGTTTATGGCCCGAGTAGGGCTTCTTCCAGGAGTGAGCTATGGAAGGATCTCCCTCTCATTCGAGAAAGATCTTCTCCCTTGGTGTATAGGGGGAGACTTCAATGTTGTCAGATTTTCTTATAAGAAGTCCTCAAAGGACAGGGTCACTACTAGTATGCGCAACTTTGCAGATTTTATTTCTAAGCATGAACTGGTGGACCTTTCCTTGGGCGCAATCAGATATTCTTGGTCGAATGGTAGGATTCCTCCAACCTTTGCCCTTCTGGATAGATTTTTAGTATCTCCAGAATGGATCGAGGTTTATCCTTTTTTCTCGTTAGAGGGGTCTTCCCAAACTAGTCTCGGACCACTACCCAATCTTATTAAAGGTCGATGCGATTAATTGGGGGCCCCAAACCTTTTAGATTTGAGAGGGCCTGGTTAGAAATTGAGAATTTTCATTCTATGGTCCAAGAATGGTGGGATTCCTTTGAAGTTTCTGGAAGACTTGGATTTGTGTTATTTAAAAAACTTCAGTTGCTTAAATCTAATCTCAAAGTCTGGCATCATGAATTCTTTGGCTCCAGGGAAAAGGAGATGGATGATATCCTTAGTGCGATGCAAAGCCTGGACATCGAGGAAGAACTGCAAAGTTTGTCTGAGGAAGAAAAAGTTCTGAGAGATAAGTATCATGTAGATTATAATGCCAGAGTTAAGGAGAGATTAAGTGGCGTCAGCGATCTAGGGCATTATGGCTAAAAGAGGGGGACAAAAATACTAAAATTTTTCATGGTGTTGCTAGTGCTAGGGCAAGGGTTAACTCCATTTCTTCTATTGTTGTGGATGTCAGGATAATCTCATACAAGGAATAACGAAGGAAATTGTTAATTTTTTCTCACCCCTGTTATCCAAGGAGGAAGTGGATCGCCCTAAGCCTGATAATCTTGAATTTTCAGTGCTCTCAAACGACAACGCGACATTTTTGGAAAAGGATATATCCACGGAGGAAATCAAAGAGGCAGTATTATCTCTCGAAAATGAGAAGGCTCTAGGACCAGATGGTATCCCCATTCTATTTTTCCAATCTTTCTAGTCTATGGTATGCAACTATCTATTCCTCTTTATTGATGATTTTTTTAGGACAGGTTATCTTCCTAAGGAACTTGGCAGCACATTTATTGTGCTCATTCCTAAAATAGAAGGCACTGTCAAGATGAAGGATTTTCACCCTATTAGCCCGATTAACAATCCTTACGAGATCATTGCTAAAATTTTGAGCCAAAGGTTGCAGAAGGTAATCCCTTTGGTTATTTCCAACTTTCAGAGTGCTTTCGTCTCGAGCAAGGTATTCTGTAACAATAACGGTGGCCATAATGGCCACCACCGTTACCTTTACGATACGGGTCGTAATGGCTGTTATGGCCCCTGTAACCATTACGGTCTCTTTTTTTATTGAAAGAAAAAACCCAAAAACTAGTATTTGCCTTGTAACATTGAAAAAAAAAATAATATAAAAAATTGTATCTACCTCGTAACAGACCATTACAGGGCTGCTGCGGCCTTTATAAGGGGCGTAATGGGCCATTAACGACAGTTACGAGTCATTTTTCCATAACGGCTGGACGGCCGTTACAACCCCGTCACGTGTAACAATTGCCACCGTTACCTTTACATAATGGCCTTTACGGCACACCATTGTCTCTGGCAAACAAATTTTGGATTCTGTCTTGATTGCTAACAAATGTGTGGATTCTTGCTTCAGGGTAAAAAGGTCTGGGGTGTTGTGTAAGCTAGACTTAGAAAAGGCTTACGACAATGTTGACTAGTCTATTTTAGATTACATGTTGAATTGTTTACGTTTTGGGATAAAATGGAGACTATGGATACCTGCTTGCATTTCATCAGCTAGATTTTCAATCCTGATTAGTGGCTCTCCATTTGGTTATTTCAGGTCAACTAATAGGCTTAGGTAGGGAGACCCCCACTCTCCTTTCCTGTTCATCATGGTTGTGGAAGCTTTGAGCAAGATGTTAAGTCGTGGTCAAGATATCGGTCTCTTCCAAGGCTTTAAGGTGCAAAATTTCCCGACTCTTATTTGTCACCTCTAGTTTGTGGACGATGCTCTGCTTTTCTGTGAGGCTAAAGATCACATGATTGATTTCTTAAGCACGTCTCTATGCTGGTATGAAGTTATTTTTGGTCTTAAGGTTAATAAATCCAAATGTGAGCTTTTTGGGATCCATATTTCCACTGAAGTTGCTTCTCGCTTGGCTAAGCTGTTCGGTTGTAAATCGGGATCTCTCCCAACTTCTTATCTGGGCCTTCCTCTACACGTGGGAAAGCCTCCCAATTTCTTATGGGACAAGATTCTAGAAAGAATTCAAAGTAGGTTAAACGTCTGGAAAGGTAAATTTATGTCCCTTGGGGGGCGTTTATCCCTTCTTAAATCTTGTTTATCTAATCTTCCAGTATATTTCATGTCTCTGTTTAATTGCCCTTCCTTGATTTTTCATAGAATAGATAAAATGCGTAGAGATTTTCTATGGCGGGGCAGATCGGAGGATAGAAAATACCATCTTTTGAATTAGAAAGAGGTGTGCTATCCTACAGACCAAGGAGGAGCTGGAATTAAGAATCTGGATCTGGTTAATAAATCGTTGTTGGGTAAATGGGTATGGAGATTCATTCGGGAAGATGGTAGTCTTTGGAAAACCATTTTGGTGGCCAAATATGGGACTTCCTCTAATGGGTGGTGGCTTAAATAGACTTCAAATTATAGAATGTCCTATACTTGTAAATCGATCAATAGATTAGCCCCCATGATTTTATCCAGATCCAAATTCCTAATAGGTGATGGAAGAAGAATCGTTTTTGGCTCGATCCTTGGATATCTGACCAACCTTTGAATTTAATTTACCCAGATCTTGCTATATTATCATCGAACCCCGAAATTTTGGTGGTTGGCTGTTTCATGAGGAATGGTGAAGAGATTATCTGGACTCCTCCTTCGCAGAGGAATCCGAGGGACCCTGAGATAGAGTACCTAACCTCTCTTCTTTTTAAATTGCAGGAGGCCAAGATTCTTAGAGATTCTCAAGATTCAAAGGTGTGGAAGGTATCTGCTTCTGGAGTATTCTCAGTGCAATCCCTTTATGCAGACATGATGAAAGTTGGAGCTCCTACTCCTACAGTTTCTACTGCGCAAATTTGGAAGTATGGAGCTCCTTCGAAAGTAGTGGCTCTTGGATGGTTAGTGGGGAGGAAAAGAGTGTTCATTATAGATAATCTTCAGAAATGTGGAATGGTCCTCCCGAATGTGTGCCTCTTGTGCTACAAGTAGGCTGAGTGTGTGGACCATCTATTCCTTCACTACGATTTCTCTTCAGCTATCTGGGTGCAGATTCTGTCTTTAGCTTCGGTTGCTTGGGTTATGCTGCGATCAATCGAGGAGCTCCTAATAGCTTGGCATGAAGAGGATGGGGGTAAGCTTGGGAGGAAGAAGTGGTGTATTGCTTTGCTTGCGGTGTTGTGGGCCATCTGGGATGAAAGAAACAGCCGCTGTTTCCGTAATAAGAGAAATTTGGAGGCAAGAGTCTTCCTAAGGGTTACTCAATTTTTTAGAGATCAGACACCTTAGTAGTGGAGGGTTTTGCATCTGTTCTCGGAGGTAGGTGTCTAGCTTTGGGTCTCCCATGCTTGGAGGGATTGGGAGCCTTAGTATAGGAGGGTTTTGGATTTTCCAGTGCTGGCGCTGGTTGTTGTTGTATTTTTAGTTTTAGGTTTTTCTAGTTTTTGTTAGGTTTTTACTGGCCCTGCCAGTTTCTCCTGTCTTGTTTCCTTTCCGTTGAAAAAAAAATCACCTTTAAAAAAAAGGTCAAATAGCTAGAGTTGTCTCTTGTAAATGTAAAAATTCGGGGGTTGTTTGGATGCCTGTAAATGGTTTCAGTGGTAAATAAATGATTTACAGCCTGTCTGTTTGGCTTTAAGCTGTAAATGATTTATAGGTAAATCAATTACAGTGTTTGGATAGCCTATAAATGGTTTATATCTGTAATTGGTTATTCACACCTGACATAGTTTAGATAAGTAAATCCCTTTAAAAAAAAAAAGGTTCAAATGGCATATAAGAGTGGATTTTAAAGTGGATCATTGCTCATTGGGTTAAGCCCATCTCACTAAAGCTTGGGGTTGAGCCTCATAGAAAACCAAGCATTAGGTGAACCATAGAAGTGGACCCACGAATTCAAATGCTCTTTGACCACCGAAGGTACGAAGCTCACCAGAAAGGGGGCCGGTAGCAAAATCTGCTGCTGTTTGTGGTGGTGGTGGTGGTGGTGGGGTGAAGAGACAGAGATGTTGGAGTTCTTAAAGACAAATGAGAGAAGAAGATGTGTCTCTCCTTTATCGCAATGCATTAAAAAAAGAAGAAGAAGAAGAAGAAGAAGAAGAGAGAGCTGTTGGAGTCTGACAGGTTGTAAATGAAATCCTGAGTTTTTGCTTGTTAATAAGAAGGGGCAAAAAGCTGTAAATCGTCAAAAAGGGCCATCCAAACGCAAGTAAATTTGCCTCATTTACAGGCATCCAAACGACCCCCTTATATAAACAATTACTTCTTTGTTGGTGGCAGTATGTATCTGAGTGAATGAATTTCAGTGGTCTATCCGGTGAATGGGAGCCTGGAAGATTTTCAGAATGCTGATAGAGTTTTTTTTTTTTTTAAATAACATGTTAGCTGGGCTCAACCTGAGACCTTATTGTTGAAATGCGGGATCTGTAGAAACCAGTCATGCCTAGAAAATTTTCTAATATTTTAGATTTGTATAAAAGTTTCAATCTTTGGGACTTCAACCCTCTCACAAAGCCAATTTCTAGAATGCATAATGGTAATTAACAACACCATTTAAAAAAAATAACAATTATAATTCAGAGACAAGAAAAACAGAAATTAAAAAATAAAAAGAGAGAATGCCGATTAGTTCAAAAGATAAAAAAGAAGAAGAATATAATAGAGAAATCGCGTCAAAGGAAAGAAAAAAAAAGGGGGAGCCATAATTACCTCAGACTGAGAGAAAAGGGGCGGCTGCTTTGGCCTGGGACGAAGGCGAACCATTTCCAAAACAATACAAGAAAGCGTATATACTGAGTAAAAGGTGTAATCGCGGATTCGTGGAGAAGCGTTTTTTTTTTTTGGGACTTGCCCGGATAGAGAAATCCAAAATCCCGTAAAAGGGAATAACGAAAATTTGATTCTTTTCTCCTTTTTCTTCTTTTTCTTTCTTTCTTTCTTGTATGTGTATATGAAGGATGGATTGAAAATAAAAAAAAGGAGGGCTCGAATATCAAAGGAACAGAAGAATCCTTGTACCTTGAAAGACCTCTCGCGAGCTTCTGCGTTTGTCGAGAGAGAGAGAGAGAGAGAGAGAGAGACAGTCCGTTTTGAATGTAATACGGTACTACGTCGCTGCTCGTCGTTGCGCAATCAGAACTCAAAAAGGAGGGAAAGGTCTAACATGCGCATGTTGTGTTGAGCCCCTCATCCTGTGCATCCCTACTTCATCCAAGAGTAATACTAAGCAGGCTCGTGGTTCTGGGATCCCAACCGTTGATATGAAGGGACCAGCGATAATTGGGTGATTCCTAAAAAATATCCTTGGTTATGAGATCGTAACCGTTGGATCAAGGGTCATCAGGAAAACGGTTAGGAAACAGTCAGATATAGAATGGATAGAATAATTCAATCAGGAAAATGTACAGGGAATACTCCATCTACTGTAAGTTCCATTATATCAACGGTCTTGATCACCGAACCACCAGCTCAAGTTGAATGAAACGGACGCGTTAGGACACTAGTCAATGCACTAAAGACGGAAGCAGATTGCGTCCTTTCCCGCTGGACGGAAATCGGTCCAGACGGGGGCTCTGTGGGGCCCTCCGTGTCGTATGGGTTTCATCCACGCCGTTCATCCATTTTTAAAGATCATTTAACGGATTGAGACAAAAAATGAGTCAGTTTCAAGGCCTAAGTGAACAAATGCCACAGCAAGCAGTAGTGATAATGATACCCACCATTGAAACCTTTCTAGGGACCACCGTGATGTTTATTTGCCATCCAACGTCTCCATAAAGTCACATAAGCCTGGATGAAGGGAAAGCACAATTTTTAACTTGATCCAAAGCTTTTGTGTCCCGAAGAAGGTTTTAATGGTAATCATTCAATCCCCAATTGTGGTCCACTTGATCCTTGGATCTGCCTCATTTTTTGTCTCATTCTATAAAATGATCTGTAAAAATGGATGAACGGAGTGGATAAAACCCATTCATCATGGTGGGTCCCACATGACCACATCAGGGTGTTACCTGGGTAACATGGATGGCAGTGGGTGTCCGTCAGCGTCGGGAGCGGATGGGTGTTTCCCTCACCGTGGGGCCCACCTTGACATGGGTGTTGTATATCCACGTCGTCCATCGGCTATTCCATCTCAATTTTGGTTACTTTCCGAAAAATGAAGTCGTTCGACATCTCAAGTGGAACATACCAAAGGGAAGCAGTGGTAGTTGAATGCTTACTATAAAAAAAAAACTTGGTACTTTTTATTTAGCATCCAACGTATAGATAAGGTCACGCAGACCTGGACGAAGGGAAAAAACAATATGAACTTGATCCAAAACTTTTGTGGCCCTTAAAAGAAGTTTTTAATGGTGTAAGTTGAATTCCTATTGTGTGGTCCATTTGAGATTTGAATCTTCTTCATTTTTACAAAAATATCCTATAATGATCTGGTAAAACTGATGGACGGAATGGATATATGAACACATCCATCAATGTGGGCCCCACGTTCAGGGAAACACCCACTGCGGTATTACCCCTGTAACATCTAATCCGCTCCCCCATCCGGGCCCCCCGCATTCCCCGTCTGAATTACAGGATCTTTATATTTATGCCAGGAGTTATTTCATATTTGATACTCTGGCTGCCTACGACGCTTTATACTTGTGCACTTAAAAATGGTACATATTGCATGTATCAACTCAAATTAAACCGACTAAATTGTGGAAAATACTTTCCATAAATTACAGTTAGAAAATCAGATCGGTTGACCATTTCTATCCTCTGATTCTAGAAAACTTATCTGTTGAAATAAAACCATTGGATATTTTTCATTTTAACCGTCTAATAAATTCCACCAATCTGATATTCAGATAGTCGAATAAGTTTAAATTTCAGTTTATAAAATATCTAAAGTGGATCACATAATTTGGACGGTTCAATATGAATTACTTGCATTCCACATGTACAATTTTTCAGTGAGTTCTGAGTGCCTGAGTATCATGGACCATACCCTGCGAGAGTATCAAAATTTTTGTCGGTCTTTATGCAGCAGAACAGAACGTCAGAACGTCAGTACTGCTGGGACGCGGTTTGGTGAGTGCGGCTGCCAGTAGGCAGGTGGCTAATGGTCGGTGCTCTGTGGACCCTATCATAATGTATGTGTTTTATCCACTCGGTCCATTCATTCTTCCATATCATTTTATTGCTTCATGCGAAAAATGAGGCACATATAAATCTCAGGTGGATCACACCACAGGAAAAAAGTAGTGATTGAATTTCCATCATTAAATACCTCCCTGAGGCCCACTGTAATGTTTATTTGACATCCAACCTGTTTGTTAGGTCTTACGGACCTGGATAAAGGGAAAAAAAACAAATATCAGCTTCATCCAAAACTTTTGTGGCCCTCAAGAAGTTTTTAATGGTAGACATTTAATCACTACTATGTTTTTCCTGTGGTGTGACCCACATGAGGCTTAGATCTGCCTATTTTTTGGATCGAGCAATAAAAGGATCTGAAAAAATGGATGGACGGCGTGGATAAAACACATATATCATGGTGGGGCGCACGGAGCACCGACCAGTAGCCAGTGGCTACTGGCAGCGTCACCAGCCAAACCACGTCTGTCCTGCTGCACTAACTTGTACGTATAGGCCCACCTTTTGGAAATCTCAACCGTTGATACGAAGGAACACACGATGGACGGGTGATGCCACATAATGAACGTATTTTGAGCCATACTCCATCCATGATGGGGAACATATGAACCGCCATGAAGCCCTGATCCCAATTATTCAAAATAGATGCATCAGGGCCAAGAATTCCCGAGTACACAAATACAGGGACAGCCCACGTTCAATCCAAAGGGGGCCAAGGATTGGATGCCTATAATCTTCTATGGTCCATCTATGGTAGGGCACATCAGATCAATGGTCTGGATCACTGAATAACGGGCCCACCATTGCGGAGTTTAAAACTGGAGGTTTCCATGCGTTTCTTCGGTCCATCCCCGGGATACTGCTCGCATTCTTGACAGAAGCAGCCCATCATATCAGCCGTGCGATAGCTGAACCTCAACCCCACTTGTACGGACCGGAAACCTGAGGATGGGATGTATTTATCATCCCAGATGAAGGATCGTATCGGCCCGTAGTCCTTACACGCCCAGTTCATACTTCCTACAGGTTGGGCCCGTAGTCTGGTGATCTAAGCCCCCTTATCTAACGGTTCCTATTGAGTTAGGCTAAAATTCACCCAACCCAAGAACTGGATTAGGCATTTGCGAAACTTGTTGTAACAATCGTTAGTTTTGAATTTGGAATTGGGCCTGATAATATCATGTGGCCCAGCCCATCAATCGTCGCATATTGGTGGGTCAGTTTGGTAAGGTTTGAACCCAGCCCATTTACTTAAATGGGCCTCTTTTCTGGTGATCAAGACCAACCCGCTAACCACTTAATTAGCATCGCTGGAACTTAGCCCAATGGCCGACCCAACCTTTGTGGTCCCCATTGCAGCCGTGGACAGGCCCAGGTCACGAATCACACCAATGGTAGGATCTTAATTGCTTGATTGGAGTTTTTTTTTTTTTTTTTTTTAATTATTATCAGTGAGTGCAGATTATTGATCTTTCTTTGGCCAGAAGTGAATTCTGCAAGGTACCACAATTTCTGGTACGATATCATTACTCCTGCCAACATGCCCACTTGTTTAGGACATCAGTACCTGAAGATGTAGGCCAGACCCTGATGCCACCTGGCACAAAAATCAGGCCATTCTGCTGATTAGGTGGGCCACAGTTTGAAATCAAAGGACAATAGATGGACTGACTCATGTTAACCCACATGGTGAGGAGATCCACCAATTTTCGACAAGGGATACTGCAAGCTACAGTGCCGTGCAACGGTCAGGTGGGATGCCATGGGTTACAGATAGGAACTATCTTAGAACTATCAATGGACGATGACAAACTTCAAAAGAATTTAAGAATTTTTCCGAGGAGCAGAGTAAATGATAAAAGCACTACACAATTTCTATTTCTAGCACTCTATGATAAAGTAGAGTCACTGAACTTGTAAACCATATGCTTATGGATTGTGCGAACCATACGGTTATAAACCATGTTAGTTGAGTTGGACCAGACACTGACAACAATTCATACCATAATAAGGTTATATGATCTACAATAATTCATTAGCATGAATCAACAAGAAATAATTGAACATTATTGCAACCAATGCAAGTGATTAAGAACTCCCATAGGTGCTATCATCTTGCAAGCAATGTACGCATCCAAACTAATGATGCTGCCGTTGATCATCTAGGACATGACCACCCATCCCGGCCAATCCCACGATTGCTATGATCACCAGCATTATTCAAATCTCTTCTGATCATGGAACAGTGAGTACATGGCCTCAGGCTCCATTGTCGACCCACCAGCATTATTCAAATCTCTTCTGATCATGGAACAGTGAGTACATGGCCTCAGGCTCCATTGTCGAACCACCAGCACGGTTTCTACATTGTTCAATTGAGCCATCAGTGTAATGGGCTGGGCCATTTCAGTGGACATGGCCCCAGTGATGTAAAAGGCCACATAAATACTCAACCATAATATCTACATGGGCCATATGAGCTGGGCCAAGGTTTGCCCATACCAGCCGATGAGCAAACTGGACTACCCAGGCCACGCCTGGTCTGCTATCTAGGCAACTAGGTCACGGCCTGGCCCAGAAATTACAAGTAGGCCCAAGTGTGACCCAGGCATGGTTTTAAACTCAGACGAGTCCTGTACAACTTGTCCGACTTGACTCAGACTTGGTCAAACCCAACCCATTCAATACCATGAGTCACCTCCAACTCAGCTGAGTGAGCTGATTCACGCCCAACTCAGATGAGTCGACTGATTCACCCCCAACTCAGGCCAGTCCTGACTCGTCTCCAGAGTGGATGAGTCAGTCCAAGTTGCGAGTCTTTCCACCATGGACCAGACAACACTCCCTGATCCAGTACCCTGTCCAATGGTGTTAGTGATTAGGGCTGGGTTGGGGTCTGGTTGGGTCAACTTTTATAGTCATCAACCCCATGTCCAGGCTAATCAGTTCTTGAGATTAAAACATAGCTAGCCAATCATGCAGTACTTTAGCCTCAGACCAGATCCTGCGTAGAGCTAGCTGGGTTGGAGCTGGGCCTGGACAGCTTGGCCCACCTTCCTCCTTGATTTAGGACGTACAACAAGTACATTCCTGACTATGATTGCATCAAAAGAAGCCCAAACGGAAATCAACCATAACTTTTGATCCGGGTATTGTTACAGGACACACAACCTATCAATCTTTATTGTAACGGACTATCCGGAGTGAATCGATCTACAAAGTGGGTCGATTAGTCTATTTCGCAAGAAAACGTATAATTCCACTTAAAAAATGGGATTCCAGAAAATTTTACCATTTCTAGTAATTTTGAATTTTAAAGAAGTTTACTATTTTCGATTTTTGTAGTATTTTATTATTTTTAGAGTTTTAGATTTCCATCTTTTTTACAAACTACTCCTAATCATGCTAAGATTCCTCTAGTATAATTTATCTATACTTTTTATTTTTGACAAATTAAGTTTTAGGTGAGTTTTACTATTTTGGGTAACTTCGGTTAAAATTAGAATTTTACTATTTTTGATAATTATGAATTGGGGTTTATTTTTTTTTATTTATTTATAATGATGTAATTGAGAGTTGTTAGAAAATTACATACATTATTGAATAAACTATTTGACTTTTATCTCCTGTTTTCTTGTGGATACAAGGTTTTTATCACTTGAGGAAGACGATGATCTTTCTCATTATCTCTTCATGCTCTTTCTTGCGTCAGTTGGTATTAGAGCGAGGTTTTTTCTGGGCTTAATGACATCTAACCAAGGATCTAGCAACAATCCCATGTACGGTGCTTCAGAGAATTATTCTTTAATAATGTCGGCGTTTATGGCGACACAACGGGAGAATCTGCAAGCTATGCAAGGACTGCAGGCAACAATCAACCGCATGACAAAAACCTTAAGGCAAATCCGTGTTCGTGATGATGAGCGGCTTTAGGTTCTCATTGAGCCTTGCAATTGTTAAGTTCATGGCGTGATATCGGTAGAAAATCACAGGCTAACACCTAATTGTGGTGAATTGCAGGCCACCGTTCTGATCGTGAGGAAGCCGTTATGCACGCTAAAGGTGGAGATAAATTTACAACGATACAATATTTTTTGAACGAGGTGCACTGTAAACCCAAAAGGTTTGTAATGTGATCATTAATTTTAGGAGTAGTAAGAATCTCGTATTTAAAACAATAGTGAAAAAGCTGCAACTAAAGATAAAAAAAACATTCCTCTTCATACACAATTAGATAGATTAAGGAAGTTAGCATAACAAAGGTAACGGAACGATGTCGTATTCCTTTCATGATTGGTAAATATTATAAAAAAGAAGCAATATGTGACGCAGTTGATATGGATGTTTGTCACATATTACTTAGCCGACTATGACAATACGATCGTGATGACATGCATAAAGGTTGAGATAATATTTTTGTTTTTATAAAAAAAAATGATAGAAAGATTATCCTTGCCCCTATGAGTATGGATTTCCAACCCATGACTTCTAAAGTGGATGGACAGTCTCCCGTAATTATACAAGATTTTGTCATAGAATCTGAAAAGATAGGTAAAATCAATGCATTAATTGAAAAAGGAAAAAGAAGTAGAACCCATAAATATCTCAGAGATCGTCAAAGAATCTAAGCAGACCGAGGAGATAATGCTTTAGTTGAAAAGGAAAAAAAAAGTAGAGCCTACGAATATTCAGAGAACTTGAAGCCAATGTTGCAGGAATTCAAGGCAATCATGCCCGATAAGCTTTTCAAGGAATTACCCCCATGCAAGATATTGCTTTTGGTCAGACGGAATTTATCTTTAATAATATGTAACATCAGTTTATCAATAAATCCCCATTCGAGTATTATACACTCAACCTGATTCATTTATCTAAATTATTAGGTATGAGTATTGTGATAGAAAATATTGCAAACTGAATCATGATAGTGGATGACAAGGTCCAAAAGAAGTTACAGGAGTCTAATGCCAAGTATAAATTAAGAACTAAGCTAATAAATATCAGCGTTAGAAGTTGTACGAGTATCATGAGCCAAGTCTATTAAATAATTCAAGGAAGATTTTTTTTCAAGTGGAGGGGTTTGATGTACGACATGACACAAGTACATTCCTAGCATGGCTGGATTAAAAGAAGACTAAACAAAAATCGACCATAACTTTTTATCTAGGTATCGTTACAGGATGCATAACCTATCAATCTTTATCATAAACAAGCAATCTGGGGTGAACCGACCCACAAAAGTGGGCTACATCAGTCTATTTTGCAAGAAAACATACAATTCCAGTTAAAAAATGAGATTTCAGTTTTTTTTTTTACTATTTTTAGTAAATTTGTATTTTAGAAAAGTTTCTTATTTTTAGTAATTCTAATTTTTGTAATATTTCTTTATTTTTAAAGTTTTAGATTTTCATATTTTTTAGAAACTACTTTTAATCATGCTAGGATTCCTCTAATATAATTTATCTAGACTTTTTTATTTTCGGCAAATTAAGTTTTAGATGACTTTTATTATTTTGGATAAGTTCTATTAGGGTTAGAATTTTGTTATTTTTTGTAATTACAAATTAGGGTTTATTTTTTTTATATTTATAATGGTGTAATCAATCGAGAGTTGATAGACAATTACATACATTATTGAATTTATTTTTTTAAGATTTATCTATTTTTTTTCTTGTGGATTCAAGGTTTTAATTACTTGAGGAAAGATGTGATCTTTCTCATTATCTTTTCACGATCTTCCCTGCATGATCTTGCTCATATTGAGAAAAATCACTCAATTTGAAAACAACTAATTCAATCTATTAACCTAGGTGTGACTAAAACCAATTTAAAAGAAAAATGTACGTGGTACATCACCAACGTTACCTACTCCATTGGAAAAATAATTTAATTTGGCATAGGCATTGGTGAGAAACTAGGCTCATTTGGGTGTACAATCAATTCAGATTGAGAATGAAATGGAAATAGACAATCAATTATCTTTCTGCCAGTAATCAACATTATTGTTATTGCTTTTGTTTTAAGTCCTACTTAGGATGAAAGAAATCGCAACATAAGGCTAGCTATTCACGAGTGGGTCTAACCTACTTCCCTTAAAACGCTAACAAAGTCAATTGTGTAATCAAATTTCTGACTTCCCATAATCTCTATGCATCAAAATCTTGAAGTTTGTGGTGGTGGAAACATGTAGCTAGATTGCCGATTCTTCCTACCGTTGTAGCATGCTCTAAGCTCTCTTGAATGCACAGCTGTTCCCACCATTAGTGTCTTCCATACAGAGCGGGTAGTCTATGTTGGACGCGCAGAAGAATTCAGCTCTGCCCCTTCTTATTCGTCCACGTCATAAGAGCCTATGTCAGCTGACGTCATCAATAACTTAAAAAAAAAGGGTAGGAATACATCTCCATTTTTATACGTATCTACTCATTGCTTATACGAAATACCACTCATTCAAATTTGATTTTACATGCCGGCAAACCTTCTGACAGCTAGCACATCTACCGGAGGAGTGCATAGTTTGTGGGCCCACTATGATATATGTTTAGATCGTTACCGTCCAATCAGTTTTACAGATTATTCTAAGGCACTGTCCAAAAAATGAAGCTGATCTAGAGCTCATGTGGACCACATCATAGAACACCAATCATTTTAATTGTGAACGTTCATTCAATACTATTTTTTGTGTTGTGGTCCACTTGAGATTTGAATCTGCCTCTGCTTTAGTACATATCATAGAATGATCCAGAAAAAATGGATGGTCGGTATGGATGAAGCACAAAATCATACTAGTGCCTTCATAGCATTGACCTCTGCGTCTAGTCTTCCCATCACCATCCACGCGGATTGCCATCCAATGAAAGCCTTTCCCAGGAAGTTACTAAGCTGGAGACTAAGGTGGGGCCCACCGTGATGTTTTCAAGAAATCCACTCCGTCCATCTGCCTCGTGAGCTCATTTTAGCGCATTATACCAAAAATTAATAGGATCCAAGACTCAAGTGGGCAAAAAATGTGAGGATTGAACGTCCACAGTTGAAATATTCGTGGGGCCACAGAAGTTTTAAATCAGGCTAATATTTGTGTTTTCAGTTCATCCAATAGGAATGACGTTATGAACGGTATTGATGTCATATAAACATCACTGTGGTTCCCAAGGAGGTTTCAACGTTAAGAATTTCCCTAACCTTCTTTTCCTTTAGTACGGCCCACTTAAGTCTTGTATCCGGTTCGTTTTTTGTCTAGTATCCTAAAATGATTTAACAAGGTGGATGGATGGTGTGGATTTATCGAAAACATCACGGTGGGCCCACCTAGGTTTCCAGCGCAAGGCTTTCGCAGCCTTTGGAGGTGCTGCGCGGGCGCAACTTGGGTGAGACCCCGGAACCAGCGTTGTGGGTCGGATGCTGAACCCAGGGCCCACCTGGATGTGTTCTTTGTAAATCCATGCCGTCCATATGTTTCTTCATATTATTTTAGAATGCATTCCCAAAAATAAAGCAGATGAAAATTTTAGGTGGACCACACCCCAAGAAACAGTTCTCATTCAACCGTGACCATTAAAACCTTCCTGGAGTCCACCGTAATGTTTATTGACCATCCAATCTGTTGATAAGGTCACGTAGACAGGGATGAAAGGAAAAGACAGAAAACAGTGGAGACAGTGACATCCACCGTTGAAAACTTATTAGGCCCACCATGATGTTTATTTGAGATCCAACCTGTTCATAAGTTCACACAGATGTGGAGGAAGGGAAAACACAAATATCAGCTTGATCGAAAACTTCTGTGGCCCATAAGAAGTTTTCAACGGTGGATGTCACTGTCCCCACTGTTTTCTATGGTGGGGTCCACTTGAGTTTTGGATCAACCTCATTCTCTGATTCATGCCTTAAAATGATCTCTCCAACGGAATGGACGGTGTGGATACAACACATATCTCATGCTGAGGCCCACGTGCCATGGTGACGTCACTTCAGTAACAATGTTTGCTACTCCGGTAGATGTGCGAGACTGTAAAATCAAATTTGAAAATGTGGTATTTCGTATAAGCCATGAGTAGATACGTATAAAAATGGAAATGTATTCCTACTTTTTTTTTTAATTTATTAATAACGTCAGCTGACATAGGCTCCTATGACGTGGACGAATAAGAAGGGCCAACATAGACGATCCGCACTCTCCATACAGTGGCCTATATGTGCACATGCATGCATGCATGCAGGTATGGCCACTTTGACTTTAAGTTTATTGGTAAACTTGGCATTTAATTTTAAAGACCTAATTATAACCTAATTATAAAACTTCACACTAGGGCAATATAACGTGTTGAAGAAATGAGAGTTTATGTAGCACTTGGTTTCTATGATAGGGTATAAAATCTAAATTTGTAGCACTTGGTTTCTATGATAGGGTATAGAATCTAAATTTGTAAATAAAAGAGACTCGTGGCTCTCTCCATTTTGGCTAAAAAAATGTGTGTGGATACACATCTACTACACACACTTGAGAAAAAAATTAGGAAGAAGATGAGCCAAGGGCGTCGCTATGTATAGAGATGACAAGAGCGACCATTGGTGTTGTTTATCATCAAGTCTAGGGTACAGAAAAGTCTTGTGCATCATTGATTAGCATAGCTCAAGGTATGTGGCCAACCTCCTCTCCAGTTTATGGTTTTTTAGTTAATATCTTAGCTTATATATGTGTTTCATAATTCCAGTTGTGGAATCATGGCCATTGATTGGATTTAAAAAAATTTAACACTAGGGTGATGTTCTACATCTCTCCCTTATGGCACCAACCCATCACTAGTTCTCTTTCGCCTCAAGGTCTCCATTCTCCAAAAACACCACGACTGCATAAATAATGATAAGGTTGGCGACTCAACATATTTACATAATTACTAATAGTGGGACCCACCAACATGCCCGTACACTACAGATGTAACCCCCAACTAGATTTAAAAAAAAAAAAAAAATCTGGCCCAATTAGAGTTATTAATGTCACTAGCTCATAAAACTAAAGTCTTACAAACTGTACCTTGGAAAGCAGTATTATGTAGTCTGGCCTCAAAATAAAAGGAAAAAAAAAAAAAGAAAAAAAAAGAAAAAAAAAGAGAGAAAAATCAAAAGCCAAGATCATTAATTGATGAGCAACGGGGATGACATGGACCATTTGGAACATTGGTCCAAGCATAACTCCTTCTCGTTATGTCTGTAAAATTGGTTTAAATGTGACCAACAAGCTATATCTTATGTGATTCTAATAAATAAATACAAACTTAACTCAGCTTGAGGCTTGTTTCTTGTTGGAGTTGTGTCCTCAAAAATCAATATGAGTCTTAATCTATTGGTTATGTGGATGTAATAATGATGATTTCAACCATTGATTATGATGACCATGTGTCCTTTGTGGACAAAATAATATGCCTTAGCAAATATGTGGCATCATCTTAAACATGCATGGGTACCAATTGTGTGAAGAGTGACTTTTCTAGATATCTTTGAAATTTCAAGATTGGAAACAATGATTCGTAAATGGAGGGAGTTGTGGTCCATAGATCTCATTGGCCTTTCGTATCATGACCATTATAAGTACTTGAAACATATCCATCGACATCATACTATGGGATGTGTGGTTATCCTGTCTGAAGATGTTAACTAAGTTTATGATCGGCAGTCTCCACTATCGAGGGCTGACTAGGTATCAATATGCCTTCACCTTTACTCCATATGACAGTACGAGAGTGTGCTATGGATACGGGATCTTATTAAACCTTTGAAAGCTTACATTGGTAAATCAAATTCAAGTCACTTTTTTGGGAACCCATTAGTTTTGTATGATTAGACTTGATGTTATATAGAAAGGTGATTAATTCTTAGACCTGAGGAGGTGTAAAAGATCATAATTTTAGCTGGATGACTTTGGTTGATATCTTTATGAAGGGCGATGCAAGGCCATTAAAAGTGGGTGTAGTTGGGTATGTCCATTATAGTTAGTTGATTCTTGCATATGTTAATAAAAAATTCATTGGGTTTACCTAAGGACATGCTTATGATTAGATCTACTAGATCAGAGACTCATCAAGTGGTTTTATCATTGAGTTTAATATTTAAAAGGTTTCAAATGATTTTATGAAGCTTTTCAATAGTTAAAGTTTTATATTAACCGTTAAAACTATTTTAATTGCACTTGATGATAATCCGATCGTTCACTATTTGATCAATATATAATATAGATCTTTGATGGATTGTCATGACAGTTGAAGAATTAGATCATAAGTATATATACAAAAATATGGTACGTTAACAAACTTTATTCACAATTGAATACTCAAAAGTTTGTATGGTGGTGGAGCACCATTGAAATTCTAACTTTCTCCATATATCTAGACCCTATCTCAGAAGGGAGCCAGTGAGAGAACCCTTGGATCCCCTCCTTGGTGTCACTCTAGAGAGAGAGAGCCTTTTCACTTCTCCTTTCTATTATTCTTCTCTCATCCATGGTGTAGGTCAACCTTGGGGGGGGGGGGGGGGGGGGGGGGGGGATCTGAAAATAACACTTAAATTCTACTGCCTTTTTGCTAAAAATCAAACAGTTCTACCCATAATGTGAACTAAGAACCCAGGCTTGAAAATGCTTTAATTAGGGTGCATTTGGTACGCATTTGGATAGGTTTGGTGGGAAAGCCCAGTCATTTGTGGGAATTTAGGCCCGGCCTGAAACCCATAGGAGCTGGTAGTACCTACTTTCAGTTCATTTAAAAAGAATAAAGAAAAAGAAAATGAGGGAAAAGTCGAGACATTCAGTGGTGGTGTTGATCAAAGACTACCCAAATTTCAAACAAAACAAACGGATGATTTTATGCTGGTGGGCCCAGCCCTGTGCCATAGATTCATCCATATTTCTCTTTTGTTTTAGATGAGAAAAAGCGTAGATAGTCCTTTAGCAGGGTTTTGTGGGGCCCACTCCATCATCGTCCAATTAAGAGCTGATCCCCAATAAGATTTTAACCACAGTGAGATATAGTTGTGGGTTGAGGTGTCACAAGCGTGCAAGATCAAAGATGTTTGATTGGATATTACCTGTGGTTAAGGTGTCCTACCCTAAAAATCAGGTGGTCCACAGAAGCCCGTGCTTGAATTTAGCGCTTGGAAATGTGCGGGAGCAATAAGCATTCCTACTAGGGTAAAGCTACAGCATCCACCTCCAATCTTGCGGCTGTGATTTGGAGTCAGTGATTGTGGCCCACCAGTCTGGTAACTCTCCAACCGCGTATGCCTCAAAAAGTCTTTTTGCTGGCCTACAGGTAAAATGTGGAAAGAGACCCAACAATCGTCCACGTCTGGCCATTGGAATTTTCTGATCTGGAAGGGACTTTTTTTTTTAATAATCCAAGGTGGAACCAACGAACTAGGGTGGCCTACAACAGTGTGGTACACCATGACTTACTGTATCATTTTCCATCATACAATGACGCAGACAAGTATCATCGTAAAATTCCTCCCGTAAGCAATGGATTCTTGGGGCCTACTTTGATGCATGTGTGACGTCAACTTGACTCACATTGGGAGGGGTTAACGTGGCAAAGTTATGTGGGCCCACCATGATGTATGTGTTATATCCACACCGTTCATCCATTTTTTTCAGATCATGTTAGAGTATGAGCCAAAAAATGAGGTAGATCCAAAGCTTAAGTGGACCACACAAGGACAATGATGCCTACTGTTGAAACCTTCCTAGGGTTCACTATGTGTTTAATTGCCATCCAACCTAAGTCATAAGGTCACACAGATCTAGATGGAGAGAAAACACAAATGTTAGCTTGATCCGAAACTTCCCATGGCTCCAAGAAGTTTTCAATGGTAGCCTTTCAATTCTCACTGTTTCCTTGTCGTGTGGTTCATTTCAGCTTTGAACCTTCCCCGTTGGCAAAATAGATGGGGCTGTGTAAATATAACACGTCTACTGGGACCCTCTTATTTGAGGCAGATCAAAACTCAAGTAGGCCACACGGTAGGAAACAGTGGGACCGGAGGCCAACCATTGAAACCTTCTTTCTGGCCACAAGTTTTGGAACTGGCTAAGATTTGTGTTTTCCCTTCATCCAATATGAATAACTTGTTAATGGATGGGATGGCATAAACACTGTTGTAGGCCCACGAAAGTTTAAAATGGAGGACATTTTAATCTCCAATATTTCCTATGGTGTGGCCCACTTGAATTTTAGATTTATCTTATATTTGAGTTCATATTCTAAAATAAGCTAGAGAAGCATATAGACAGAGTGGATATGATAAATACATCATGGGAAAGGCGGCCTAGGCTCATGCCGCTGAGAGCTGATATAAGTCTTGCATCACAGTCTGGTTACAAGCGATTCATGTGAACCCAAATTACAGACAAGTCGCGTCCTCTCCCTAACTATAAGGACCTGATGTAATGCTGATGTGGAAAGTTGCGGGATTGGAATTCTGGTGTGGTCCCAGCGAGAGCGGATTAGGTGAGACCCCGGCCTCACCTAAGACGGTGCGGCCCTTACCATGGGTTTTACCGTGGGGCCCACATTGATGTATATATTATCTATCCATGACGTCCATTCGTTTTTCTAGATACTTTTAGGGCACTATCTCAAAAATGAAGCAGATTCAATAATCAGGTGGACCATACCACAAGAAACAGTGGTGATTGACCATCCTACCATTAAAAACTTCTTAGGGCATACTTTAATGTTTTCTTAGTGTTTATTTACCATCCAATCTGTTGATAATGTCACATAAGCATGGATTAAGCAGAAAAAAAAATATCAGATTGATCCAAAGCTTATGTGGCCCATTAAGGGTCAATAACCACTTTTTCTTATCGTATGGTCCACCTGATAATTGGATCGCTTTCAATTTTGGGATAATGACATAAAATGATCTGAAAAAACGGATGGACGGCGTGGATACTTAATACATACATCAAGGTGGGTCCCACGGTAACCCACGGTAAGGGCCGCACCGTCTTAGGTGAGGCCGGGGTCTCACCTAATCCGCTCTCGGTCCCAGCCGGAGATTATCCAGTCAATTTCAACATATATGTTCCACTTTCAAAGATAATTAATGGCTTCTAGAAGTGGAGTTTGTTTTGTGTGTACTGTCACGACTCAGTACACCTACTGGGTCCACTTGCAAAGATGCCTAGATGATCAGAACCGTCCATGTTTCTATGCAATGTCAAATGGGGCACGTAAACTTAAATTGATGATTCTGATCATTCATATATAGTTAAACATCAATTCGTTGAAAACAATTGTCAATTGATTACGTTCCACTCAATAAATCAACGCGGGATCATCTTTTCAACCTGATTATTTGACATTAGGCCCCTCAAGATCGCATCAGAGGATGAACCGACCGACCTTTAACCATGGCGTTCACCGCGTGGGAACACAGGAAAAACGATGTATAGAGGTAGAAGAAATTATCCATTCTTCTCCCATGTGTGGCCCACCTAACGAGGGACGCAGATTGCATGCTGACACTGCCAGTAGCGACGTGCTCTGTGGGCCCCACAATGATGTGTGTTTTTATGACAGCGGATTAGCTGTTACCCGGGTAACACCTTATTGGGTGTTCCCCTTACCGTGTGGGGCCAACCTTGATGTAGTTTTTGTATATCCACGCCGTCCATCTGTTTTTTCCATCTCATTTTAGGATGTGATCCTAAACCTTTACAAGATCCAAATCTCAGGTGGACCACACCTGTAGAAACAGTGAAGAATGATCATTAACAACTTTTTGTGGGCCATAGAATTTTTGGATCAATCTGATATTTGATTTTCCCTTCATCCAGTTCTTATTGACATTATCAACAGGTTGGATGGTAAAACTACATTATCAACAGGTTGGATGGTAAATAAACGTTACCAAAGCCTTAAGATGGCCCCTTTGGAATTTTTAATGGTGAGACACTCAAATACCACTGTTTCCTGTGGTGTGGTCCACCTGAGTTTTGGATTCACTTTAATTTTTTGGATTACATCCTAAAATGGGCTGGAGAAATGGATGGACGGCCGACATAGATATACATCATATCTTCAAGGTGGGCCCTACAGTAAGGGTAACACCTAATTTGCTCCCTGTTTTTATCCATGCTATCCATCATGGATTCATGATCCCAAAAAATGAGGTAGATCAAAATCTCAGACACCACTTAAATCACCACTATTTTACTTCTGGTGTGGTCCATCTGAGATTTCATTCTGCTTAATTTTGGGAATTATACCCTAAAATAATGATAAAAAATGGATGGAGGGCGTGGATAAAATACATACATCATGGTGGAACGTGTTGCATGTTTGTCATGCGTGCCCAGATATTGGGACCACTTCAAGTAACGTTTTCAATAAGGTTAGGTGGCCGTGCAGAATCTAATTGAGAAGTGTTGGCCGTGCCCGCACCATCATTTTCCGTCCAGTTTACACCCATAATTCCCAAATTGCCCCTTCTTCTCTCATAGAGAAATGTTCAGGTACAACCAAGGGCACCATAAGCTTATGGTACTGCACCTTCTTTCCCACCACCATTCATGCAAAGGTTGTCTCATCGCTAAGATCACGTGGTGCCGCTGTTGTGTCACAGCCAAAAGGCTAACCTATTAGTTGGAGTAACCCCAGAATATATGAAGATAAACTCCGCCCCCTTCCCAACCGATGTGGGACAAACCAACAAAAAGCAGGTTCTTCCACTAGCTAGGTGGGCCAAACTATTCAAATTAATGTACTGCTGACAATCTGACCCAAAATACGGGCTTGGAGGACTAGATGAGCGGCCCAGCCTGCTGTTTACACCATGTGATCCACAACTCCAATGTCCCATGCATGTGATGTGGAGTGAAAGAATGTACAGTAAACTTATGGTACCGAGGGGCAGTAACTGATCATTTCTAAAAAAAATAAAAGATGGAAAGATCGATCTGACTCTAAATCACAATGGTAGACTGAGTGAAGATAACCTGGTTGCAACACTGAGGTCCTGGCATCGATTCGTGGGAATGGCTAACATTGAAGTGTCACTAACAGTGTGGGTGTGTGAACCAACAGTGGGATTTGTGTACTAACCCAAAAAAAAAAAGTAAAAAAAAAATAAAGTCACAATGCAAGCACCATGGCCGAGTATTTTGTGCTCTTTTTCTTTTGGGTGCAGCTGCACTAATAAATAAAATTGCCATTATTAGTTGAATGAAGTGGAAATAACCAAATTGTAATAACCTCCTCTAGCATCATGTCTTGAGGGCCTGGCCTCCAAATTGCAATTATGCTGCTTTTTAGTTGGACTCGAAAGTTTAGTTAAATGCAATTGCAGAATACTTCCTCCCTAAGGATGAAATCATCATTGCCATTATTTTGCGTCTTTTTGTTTTTGTGGGAAAGTGGTTTTGTGCCACCATGATGTATATTTAGCATCTCATTCCAACTAGTTGTAGATGAGAAGTTCATATAACTAGTTGCATGTGGGGCCTGCCTTGATGTGTGTATGGCATCCAGTTTGTTCAGCAGGGTTGGTCCACCTGAAAATGAAAGGCCTCAAAGATCAGGCTGATCTAATCAATAGGTGGCTACACCTTAGCAAGCAATAGACAGACCACCCAAGAACCTCTAGATTCAAGTGGATCAGTTTCTTTCTGTACTGCACTAACTGTGTTGCAACCCTAATGGAAGGTTTCGTGGGCCTCACATGCAACTAAATTGTATGAACCTTTCGTCTATAGCTAATTGCGTGCAGGTAGGGGTGTCAATGGGCTGGGTTTGGGCTAGGTACAAGGATTACTCATACCCCTATCCATTGATGGGTATCAAACACATATCCATACTCATACCTATCTTGGGCGCTCATATTCATACCATTAAGGTGTTGGTGTGTCTATTAAGGAATCAGATACCCATTTATGATTTAAGATTTAGAAAAACACTTGACCCATATGATGAGTGACATATATTTATCACAAGTACACTAGCAAATCAATTTGCCCAGGAAGCTTCATTAAAACATGACTCTTATGTCCATGACTGCATGGCTATAACTTGAGTACATTCACAAGTGCATGAGATTTTTTTTTTTTTTTTTAAATGAGAGAGCCTACATGTCTCACTAATCAAACATATAGAGTGTAATGGATTTTTGCTTGCTGAAAATTGCGCTTGATTATTATCCTGGTGGATGCATCTGGTTGCATAGTTTACATGAACAATACATATGGTTGTGTGGCCCATGAATACTTGTTGTTTATATGTATGCATGCATACCAGCATGCATGTAGTACTTGAATAAATGGGTTTGAGAAGGGTCTAGGTATGGGTTGGAAAATATCCATACTCAGCCCAATTATCAATTGGGCTTAAACAAATACCTACACCCACACCCACAACCATTTAGCTACCCACGTACCCAGCCAGCATCGAGCCACATTCTAGTACCCATTGGGTCCACCCAGCCCATTGAGATACCTATGCGTGAGGTACGTAGTCTCTTTCACCATGACCTCTTGATTAGCTGCATTTCACAATTTAACTCACATGTGCATCCAAACACAACCTTAGCTTGTTAATTGAATACAGATTTATTACAAGCCAAATCTTTACTAACCTGATTTGGGTAACAAGAGAAATTTTAAGGGCCTATTTGTTTCGTCAATTACACTATAATGTAAAAGAAAAGTGTCATCATTATGATTTTACTATCATCAAACCAAAGACAGGAAAGGAATTTATAATCTCAAATCCAAACGACCATAACAGTGTATTTGTGAGGTAAATATTCTATCACTGAATTTATCGCTGAGAAACAAAATAGGAAAGTGGCAGTCAAATGCAGATGTTGTTAGGAAATTAAGAGTAAAGTAATTTGTAATCATTTAATATTTCCTTTACATTAACTATGTAATTGGTGAAACAACCATAGCTCAAGTGGCAGATTGACTGAAGATAGCGTCATTTCAACACTAAGGTCATGGTATCGATTCCCATAGTGGGGTGGCTAACATTGTGATGTGACTAATAGGGGTGGGTGGGTGTACTAACAATGGGTGTGTAAACTTACCCATAAACCATAAAAAATAAAAAAGATGCCCATTCAAAGTTTAATTTCATCCACTCCTATGTTTATATGTACATAGGAGAGGTTCCTTCTCAAATCAATATCAATAATGCTTTAGGTCCGATTAGCAAAACCTGCATTATGCAATTCTTAGTTTCCTTTCTTTAACAATGCACAATCAAATAAAACACGACAAAACAGGTTATTCAATGATTCATGTGTGTTAGAAAGATATTATATACAGAGACTCCTGCACATTAGTCCACATGCACCTTATTGTCTTAATGCGTGGCCTGCTGAAGTGGGCTCCACTATGATGTTCAAGTAAAATCCACCCCAATCACCAAGTGCATCACCCCGTTTTAGCTATAGGGCCCAAAAATCAGCCCGGTGCATGACTCAGCCGGCTATACTAAAGAAACAGTTGGGAGAAAGATGTGCACAGTTGATTTTTTACAAGCCCCACTGTGATGATTATGTAAATTCCACTCACACCATTACCTGACGCATAAAAATTTAGGCACGGCCCCCCAAAAACTGGGCTCATTTGTGATTCACGTGGACCACACTAAGGGAAACCATTGGAGGGTGAGTGTTGCCCTATACACTATTTCCAATCATCTGGTCCACCTGAACCCCCAGATGGAGCTGGTTTTTTAGCCCTAGGCCTAAAATTGAGGCACTCCCTATTTATGTTTGAGTCGATTGGGTGTGATGCCCTCATCACCCTTTACCATAGTGTGTGAAGAATGTAGGGTCCAACATAATGTATGTATCTAGTGTGAAGATTGTAGGGTCCAACATAATGTATGTATCTTATCCACACGGTGTCCATCCATTTTTCGAGCTCATTTTATGGACTTAGACCAAAACTGAAGTATATCCAATGCTTAAGTGGACCACACCAGGGAACTGAATGCCTACCATTGAAAACTTTTTTGGGGAAGGAAGTTTTGGATCAAGCTGATATTTTGTTTTCTCTTCATCTAGGTTTGTGACACCTTATGAACTGTTTGGATGACTAATATCAAACATCACTGTGGGCTCAAGGATGACTTCAATGACGGACGTCATCATCCCCACTATTTTTTGCGGTGTGGTCCGCTTTGATCTTTGATGGTGTTTCAATTTTGGGATTATGCCCTAAAATGAGCTGAAGAAATGGATGAGCTGCGGGTATAAGACATGTACATTACGGTGGGCCCTATAGCGTCTTCACACCACACAGTAAAGGGTGGTGAGGGCCTCATTCTCTGTGGTCCTTCTCAAGGGAAAGTTCCAGTCAACATATCGGTCCTCCACTTGGGGTGGGCCATCATCATGTGTTTTCAAAATCTACTCTTAACCACTCACTCCGTACAGGCCCATTCATGGTGTTTGAATACCGTCCCATGCTTCCACTATGGTAATTGGTAAGCCCTGCACTGAAATTGAGATGCCCAAAAAACCAGGTCGATCTAACCACAAGATGGTACCCATATGACTGTAGAGGTTTTTGGATGGTTCTTCGTTACTTTCTATGGTGTGGCCCACCAGATAGTTGGATTGACCTAATTCTTAGGACATCTCATTTGCATGGGGGGATTACCTTGATGGGTGGGCCGAATGTTATACAAAACACCATAGTGGGCCTCAAAAGTTTAGTTGGTAGTACAACTAATTGTGTTTGAGCAATATTCCTCCCTTCCTCTATACATACGCACACTGACACACATGTATGCATGCACGCCCACATACATATATTGTTGTTGCATAAATCTGGACAACCAATGAGATCGGCTGAGATATGTCTTGTAGCTTTTCACCCACTTATCCTCCCTAGATGGAGCAGCCTTGAGACAATCTTAGAGCCGTCGGACCTGCAAGAGATGAACGGAATAGGCAAAGGGGAGGCACCAATGACTGGCAGTGGAATCTCCAATGCCTAAGTTAGGCCAATAAGGAGACTAAAGCGTAGAGTGTGTAGGAAGGTTAGTGTAGGAAGGTTAGTGCATACCTTGTTTTGTATGGTGGATCCCTATTTATAGGGATTCAATATCAGATTCATTTTAGGATACGTTAGGAGAGTTGTAACTAAGCAGGAGTTCTATCCCGTAACAATAGGAGATATTCTTGACTATGATAGGGCCGAATGTTTATCTGCCTCGAATCGGGCGAATCTGCCCTAGACTTGTCACATGCCTCTTAAGTGGTCGAGCCGACCTTATCAGTTTAGGTCAGAGAGCTCGGTATCCGAGCTCTCTCCCTTCAAGATTTTTACTAATGCTGTAGGTCCCTTCTTAGGGATGAGGTCGTTTTCTACCTTTGTTAGTCTAGCTCATAGATATGAGTTCGACTCTCTATCTGACAGAGGGCCGAGTTCGCAGGCTTCACTATGGCCCGTGCTCTTGTTGATGGTGCCCATAATAGAGGGCTTGGTAGTCGTTGACCTTGTATCAAAGATCTCATGGTTCAGCGGCTTGACCCCCTAAGCCCTCAACTTAGGGCTAGGGTTGAGGACTTATATGTGGGCCTTTTTTATAGCCTGTGGGACCAGCTCGGGAATACCCGTAATAGTTAGCCCACCACTCTCGAGGCCAACATGCTCAGGCTTGGGAGGGGAACAAGTAGAATGAGCCGGTCTGGTGCTTGCACAGGAAGCTCCAAATTTTCAAACCCTTTCATCGGACGTTGTCAACTGGATGGGCAAAAAATGAGGAATTTATTGTGGGTTCAAATTTTGAAGCATCATCATGATTGCCGTACGGTGCGGCAGCCGTTCGAGGTGCTTGGGCAAATTGTTCCTCTGGATGGGTTCTTGCGGGAGGTTTCGGCCACGACGTGTGCCTTCCCTCTCTTCTTCAACATGGTGATGAACTGAGAGAAACAGGTTTTGGATATAGAACTTATATGGTGAGAATACTGAAGCTAGTCGTATTCCCACATACTGATGCCAACTATTGTCACACAAATCTGGACAATCGATGAGGTCGTATGAGACCGACCTTGTAGCTTTTCACCCTCTTGTCCTCCCTTGATGGAGGACCCTTGAGACAATCTTGGAGACATTGGACCTACAAGAGATGAACATAATAGGTAAATGGGAGGCACCGGTGATTGGTAGTGGACTCTCTGATGCCTAAGTCAAGCTGATGAGAATACTAAAACGTAGAAGTGTGTAGGAGGGTTGTTGTGTACATTGTTCTATAGGGTGGATCCTTATTTATAAGGTTTCAATAGGCATTAAGTATTAGAGTCATTTTAGGATGCTTTAGGAGAGCCATATATAACTAAGTGGGAGTCCTTTCCCTTAAAGGTAGGAGAGATTCCTGATTGTGATAGGGCTGAATGTTTATCTGCCCTGAATCAGGCAGATCTGCCCCAGACTTGTCGCATGCCTCTTAAGTGGTCGAGCCAACCTTATCAATTTAGGTCAGAGAGTTCGATAACAGATTTCTGACTTATGCTGTAGGTCCCTTCTCAGGGTTGAAGTCGTCCTCTGCCTTTGTTAGTCTAGCTCATAGATATGAGTTCGACTCTCTATTTAACGGAGGGCCGAGGTCATGGGCTTCTCTCTGGCCCGAGCTCCTATTGACAATGCCCATAATAGAGGGTTTGGTAGTCATCAACCTTGTATCGAAGGTCTTGTGGTTCGGCGGCTCGGGCCCCTAAGCCCTCAACTTAGGGTAGGGCCGATGACTTATACGTGGGCCTCTTGGGCTTCTGGGCCTTTTTACAGCACGTGGGCTAGCTCAGGATTACCCGTAACATACATCATTCAAGTTTCTATTGGGATAAAAGGCTGGTAGCGGAAGCAAAGCCAAACACACAGCAGCAAATTGAATCAAACAAGCAACACAATGCAATCACAATGCATACAACTAACCACACATAGACAATTCGAATTTAACGTGAAAAAATTCCTCACGGGTAAAAAACTACGGCACAAAGCGACACCAATCCACTATAATATCAGAAGTTACAAGAGATGGAACCCTAAACCCCAAGATCATAAGCCCACAAGAGAAATCCAAGCTTTCCCAAGAAAAAAACCTTCTTCTCAAGCTCTTTCTCTCACCTAGGACCTTCTCTCAATCCCTTTCCAATCTAGGATCCCTCTAATCCTGTAATACACTCCTTAAATAGGAGAAAACCGAGTGGAAACTCTTTGCGCAAAACTGCGCAAGAGACATACTCCTAACTAGGAAACCTGCCGACCTGGTCAGTAATGCTCAAAAACAGTCAGTGGCTGTAGTCTTGATCTCCACCGTGATTGAGCGGTCGGACGACCAGTTGGTGGCCTCTGTTGCACTGAGATTTGAGGCATCCATTTCCAATAAACTCCACCACAACTCTAATCTTCATGCAACACCTTGCCTATCCACAACCTCCACCTCTACTTCGTCATCATCATAGTCCCGTTGCTTCTTATGCCCTATCGACTTTATCCTTGCATCTTCACACGCCTTGTCGCTCTTCTCACGTGACCCTTTTTCTCTTGCCACATACGAGCAACCGTGGATTCCGCTGCCTATCCCGCATGCTCCACTATAAATTGTGCTCCCGATCACCTTGTAAAGATTATCGCACCTCCGTGCCTTTATCAACACGAGTGCTCCCTTTACCACTTTATAATACCGATCACAACCTGATGAACTTGTACCCTTTCGCCTCGAGTGCACCTAGAGATATCACATTCCTTTTCATCTCAGGGACATACTTCACACTTTCAAGGATCTGTTCGACCCTGTCAAACATCCTAATGTGCACCGAACTAATACCATCATCCTGCTGGCTGTAGCCATCACCCTACAACAACCGATCCAACATCATACTCTTTGTATGCCACGAATGAACTCCGGTCAGGGTATACGTGACATGATGCATCTGAATCCAAGAGTCACTCTCCACCAAGAGATTCTATGCCGGATACAGTAAATACATCACAAACCTCACCACCATCCTCTACAGTATTGGCCCACTCCCTAGAAGAATTTTCAGATTTCTCCTCCTTTTTTTAGGATTCGAACAATCCATTTTCACGTGCCCTTCTTCCCCACAATTCCAGCATCTCACCTTGTACTTCTAATTGCCATTTAATTTAAATATCCATGATGGAGATCCTCTACCCCACTCAGAATTCATTCCCCTCATAACCAGTGCATCATCCGTAGAGGGACCCACTGCTGCCATTTTTCCTTTTCATCGCCTTTGTAATAAGGGCTGAGATAACGGTTTCCACGTCAGTAGTCTCCCTATCTACGCACAACAAGTCCTTAAGCGACTCATATGATTCTGGAAGAGAATTCAATAAGATAAACGCTTGATCTTCAGTCTTTCATCGGTTCATCTACATCCATCAACTTGCAAATAAGCTTATTGAAATTGCTGATGTGGTTCTCAACATCAACCCCCTCCGTTATCCTCAAATTATACAACTGAAGCCTTAAATATATGCGATTTTTTCAGAGATTTTTTTGCGTAGATATTCTTCAACTTCGCCCATGTTTCAGCCGCAGTTTTCTCTTTCATGACGTCATACAGGACCTTATCTACCAGACACAATTGGATTAAGATATTAGCTTTTTCATCGATCATCTTCTAATCTTTCTTCTTTCATAGCCTCCGGTCGCTTTCCAAGGAGCGCATCTTGTAATCATTGCTGAACTAAAAGGTTTTTCATCTTCACCTTCTAGAGTTCAAAATTATTTTTTTTTCCAAATACTTTCTCTATGTCGAATCTCATGCCCGATGCCATGCTCTTGTCTCAAATTCGAATTTCCGCTACACCCCAACAATCTCTCTGATACCAGTTATTGGGATAAAAGGCCGGCATCAGAAGCAAAGCTAAACACACAACAACAAATTGAAGCAAACAAGCAACACAATGCAATTACAATGCATGCGACCAACCACATATAGACAGTCCAAATTTAATGTGGAAAAACCCCTCACGGGTAACAAAACACGGCACAAAGCGACACCATTCTACTATAATATCAGAAGTTACAAGAGATGAAACTCTAAACTCTAAGATCACAAGCCTACAAGAGAAATCCAAGCTTTCCCAAGAAGAAAATCCTCTTCTCAAGCTCTTTCTCTCATCTAGAAC
Organism: Liriodendron chinense; assembly: GCA_003013855.2. NCBI lineage: Eukaryota > Viridiplantae > Streptophyta > Magnoliopsida > Magnoliales > Magnoliaceae > Liriodendron > Liriodendron chinense. The sequence continues at coordinate 10,948,620 of ML058461.1, read as the reverse complement.
GTTTCTCAATCCCTCTTTCCAATCTAGGATCACTCTAATCCCGTAATACACTCTTTAAATAAGAGAAGACCGAGATTAGTAACTCTTTCTGCAAAACTGTGCAAGACATACTCCAACTAGGAAACCTGCCGACTGGTCGGTAATGTTAAAAAACAATCCAGTGGCTGCTGTCTTTATCTTCATCGTAACCGACCGGTTGATGACCTCTGTTGCACTGAGATTGAAGGCATCTGTTTCCAACAATTTCTAATTTACTTTGCAACTTATATAAAAAGGTGTTGTGGGGCGTTTGATCACGGACATGTAAATCAAAATGCATGCCACAAGTCCAAGGAAGACCACACCAACCATGTTGAAAAAACCCAATCAATATCCTTTACTTTATAGACATGCCATTTGTTCAAAAAAAAGAAAGAAAAAGAAGCATTTCAACCTTTGATTCCCCAGACGTTGACACACCGAACACAAGCTATGGTCGTACAGCAATACCAATCCCTATGATTAAAATGTTTAAAATTTGGACTTTACTGTAAAATTTCTCAAGAATTCTAACTTTACAAATAGTGCCTTAACTTATTTAAAGTCCAGAAATGTGTTTTTTAGAGGATGGACCCAACCGTTTGTAGAAAAACTTCTTCCACTACCCTTATTCACTTGTGAAAAGCTTATTAACACGTGCGAGTTATTAATATGCGTAGAAACAAACTTATTTGTGAATGTTATTCAACTACCAGCTGTGTGGGGTTCACCATGTTGTGTGTATGCCGTCTAACCGGTGCATCAAGTGATCTCCACCATGAAAACGGGGTGCCCCAAAACTTAAGTCTATAAAATAATTATGTGGGCCACACTATATAAAACAATGGACATCCATCCAAAAACTTTCAAGTCCACATAGTGGTCCATGTGATGGTTGGATCAGCCTTATATTTAGGGTGTCCCACTTTCTTGGTGGGTTGGATTCCATACCCAAATTAAGGCCCCCACAATTGGAGTTATAGGATAATTGTGCTACCAAAGTTGCAAGGATCCAGCGTCGTATGTATTTTTTTCCTTGAGAGTAGTGGAGTTGAACATTCTAAAGGCATGGACATAGCGTGTATTACATCAGCTTGTCTGACCTGGATAAAGAGTTAGGCTGAAATTCAGGCTATTTCTAGAACTTAGGTAGGCTATTGTGAAATTCAAGGGTTGGTGTTGCTTCCCAGCTTGTTCCCTTATCCATGGCCCACCTTTGTTTTGGATCAGGCTGAATTTTGGGTTTTGCGGATTTTTTAAGATGATGTATTTTATAGACGGGTAGGATTCGTGGTCATGGTGGGATGCACTTGTTGGACGGTCCGGAGGTTAGACATACGTTAGATGAGATAAGAGTATTTGAGTCATTTTACTGGACCGGGATTAGCTACTGACAGGTTGAGTAGCTATCTAGCTACTGAAGTGACGTCACTAACTTCTATGAGGCCCTCCATGATGTATGTGTTGTATTCACACCGTCCATCCATTTGGAGAGATCATTTTACGGCATGATCTAAAGAATGAAACAGATCTAAAGCTCAAGTAGACCCCACCAAAGAAAACAGCGAGGATTGATCTCCTATCATTAAAAACTTCTTGGGGCTGCATGAGTTTTCTATCAAGCTAATGTTTGTGTTTTCCCTTCTTCATGTCTATGTGAACTTATGAACAGATTGAATCTCAAATAAATATCATGGTGGGCCCTAGTAAGGTTTCAACCGTGGTATCACCGTCTCTCTGCTTATTTCTTTGGTGGGGTCCACTTGAGCTTTGGATCTGTCTCATTATTTAGCTCATGCCCTAAAATCATCTCTCCAAATGAATGGATGGTGTGGATACAACACATACATCACAAGGGGGGCCCACAGAAGCTGGTGACGTCACTTCAGTAGCTAGATAGCGACTCAACCTGTCAGTAGCTAATCCGCGTCCCATTTTACTGGCAAACAAATTCAAGATTTGAACTGATGCGGTTTCATTGATTCCTCGTGAAGAAGGTTGTTCTGGTACTTGAATAAATCAAGGAATTGCTTGTAAATTCTTAACTCTAGAGGAGTTTTTAGGTGAATATCCCTGCCTGTGAGTTCCACAGGTGTTGGAAAAAAGGCGCGCACATGAGCGAGTTGTTTGCTTCACTTGGAAGGAGCCCGCCATACGTAGACGTGTGGGTCCCACCACCGACTGGATCCAATCAAAGCGCAGGTGTGCATCTTATTCCCATGGGAGCGGATTAGGTGCGGTCCTTACAGTGGGGCCCACTTTGATTATGTGTTCTATATCTGCACCATCCATCAGTTTTTTCATATCATTTTAGGGCATAATACCAAAAAATGAAGCAAATCCAATTTTCAGATGGACCATACCATAGGAAACAGTGGTGATTGACCAGTAATGGGCCACAAAAGTTTTGGATCAAGTAAGTATTTGTCTATTCCATTCATCCAGGTACATGTGACCTTATTAACAGGTTGGATGGCCTTGGGAAGCTTTTAATGCTAGAGCGTTAGTCACCATTGTTTCCTCAAGTATGATCCACCTGTAATTTTGATTTTTTCAATTTTTTGGCTCATTCCTTAAAATAATATGAAAAATCAGATAGATAGTATTAATGTAGAATAAATAAATCAAGGTAGGCAGTAGGCCCCACAGTAAGAACCGCACCATCTTGGGTGAGGCTGGGGCCACATCTAATTCACTCCGTGATTCCCATGGACACGGATTAGCGACTGGCGGCTTACAATAGCTATCTCACTACTGAAGTTACGTCACCAAGTTCTGCAGGCCCAACCATGATGTATCTGTTGCGTCCATACCGTGAATCCATTCTAAGAGATCTCTTAGAGCATGAGCCAAAGAATAAGACAGATCCAAAGTTCAAGTGGACCCACCATAGACAACAGTGGGGACAACGACGCCCACGGTTGAAATTTTCCTAGGACCCACCATGGTGTTTATTAGAGATCCAATTTGTTTATAAGTTAACACAGACATGAAATAAGGTAAGCACAAATATCAGCTTGATCGAAAACTTCTGTGGCCTAAAGAATTTTTGAATGGTGGGCGTTCAATCCCCACTGTTTTAAGAGGTGGGGTCCACTTAAGCTTTAGATCTGCCTCATTCTTTGGATCATGCCTTAAAATGATTTCTCCAAATGGATGGACTGTGTGGATACAACACAGACATTATGGTGAGGCCCAAAGAATGTGGTGACGTCACTTCAGTAGCGAGACGGGCTACTCTTTGAGTTCCGATTCCTATACCCTTTTTTAACACCGGGCGCGAATTAGTTGTTACCCTGGTGGGGTGTTACCCCTGGCCCACATGGATGATATTTTATATATCCATACCTGTCCATCCTTTTGTACAGCCCATTTTAGAATGATCTTCCAAAAAATATGCTGATCTAAATCTCAAGTGGACCATACCACTAGAGACAGTGTGATTGAGTGCTCCACCATTAAAAATTCCAAAGAGCCTATCGTAAAGTTTTGGTAATGTTTATTTTCAATCCAAGCTCTTGATAATGTAAATAAGGTCTTGATGAAGGGAAAAATATAAAGATCAGATTGATCCAAAACTTTTGTGGCTCACAAAACGTTTTTAATGGTTATTCATAACTTTTTCTAGTGTTATGTACACCTGAGATTTGGATCTTCTTAATATTTTGGACCACATCCAAAAATAATATGAAAAAACAGATAAACCGCATAGATATATAAAAAATACATCAAGATGAGCCCCAGACGGTTAGGGTAACACCCACTAAGCTGTTCCGAGGTAACACCTAATTCGCACCCTTTAACACACCCATGCAAAAATGCCCATTCCTCTTGCTGCAAAAATGCCTCTCAGATTCCCATACACTTTCTAAGTTCCTGCAAATACGCCTCTCTCAGCTGTTGTCACGTGAGCTAAAAAAGAAAAAACAAGGCTCTTTATCCGTACCACGCATGACGTGTTGTCTCAATGCATATGATATTTGCCAACTTCACGCGCGTGCACAAGGCAGGCCATCTGCACGCCAATTGTGCCGGAGGGTGACATAGTCTCAAGATTTAAAGTCATCCATCAGGTGGGTCCCACCGTATATATTTCCTGGTCCGACAATCAGGCGGATCACTTTTCCAGGTGGGCCACAGCTTACACAACACTTTGACTACGTATAAAACTTGGCAAGTTTTTTCTAAGAATCCGGATCCTCTGTTGAATCCGAACAGAGAACCTCTGTTGCTGCTGCTGCTGCTGCTCTGATTGGTCTAGCTCATCTCGACTGTGACAGAGTAGCTCAGCTCTGACTCAGTCAGGTTGACCTGGACCAATCAGAGAAGTGACGAGTAGGATTTCTCTACTGGGTTTCAATAGAGGATCCGGACTCTTTTTCTAAGCTGTCAGCTTGCTACTGATATCATGGCCGACCTAATGATGTGATCTGCCTTATTTTTGGGCCTGGGCATCTACAACGTCAGACCCCACTTGATGGATGGCTTGGATCCTACACCTATGCGTCACACTGTCACATTTGGTGGTATGTAGAGGGCTTCACACAAAATGATTGCATGTCTGAAAATACCATGGTATTTGGACCATTCAACCTTACATTTGCAATCAATTTCTTCATTTTGGAAATACACTATATCAAGTGAAGCTTACATTGGTAGACCATGAAATTGTAATCAACATATCAAATTTCACAATAGATGCACTTGTGCACATATCCACTTGAATGTCACGTGTGGATAGCATGAATAAAATACATGCATCAATATGACCCTCTCACAGATGTAGTGGATTTTGAAATCCATCATAAATCTTGCCGCATTTACCATTGGTATATAGTGAGTGATATGATATGTTGATGGACCCAATCCTTTCCATTGTTTTCAAACGTAGGGTGAAATTTGCAGGGGACCAAATGCAATTCCTTTCCATCCCACCTAATACCAAGTTCCAAATAGGCTTAAGTTCATCATTTGACCCTCTCACACATGCCGAAGAAGCACAAGTGTGCGGTTCACACCGTTCGTTGGGTGGGTCCGACTTCGAATGAGATATGGACCAAAAGTCAGGCTGGGCTAAGCCTCTTTAACTACTTTAGAATCAAAATTACGTACGCAATTACGTCATGTAACAATCAACAAGTCCAATCTAAGTAGTTCGTCGAAGATTTATTCCAAAGATTGCGCGGTGTCTTATAATCCCACGCAATGTACTATTCGTAATTTGACTCTTAACATACTCAGCGGCCTAGCTTAGTGCCACGTGGTGGACTGCAGAATATTTTTGACTGATTATAGATTCATTGGAGCTTCGCAAAATCACTTATTAATGTGGCGTTTTTCTTCCAAATTTTACGATTGCATTGACATATATCATATCATGACAGAATTCAGATTGCGACTCTCAGCTAAGATCTAGATCACAAACGAAGATGAACAAGTTACATAAGAAGCATTAAAGGTCCAACTACTTCCTGTGATTTTAGAGTACGGACGTGCTTGGATGAGGAAAAAAGAGTTCTACTGAGGAACATGCACCTCGGCACACAGCCAGTCATGAGCCGTGAATCTGAGACATGGGCCAGTTGGTCTGCCCAGACACGAGGCTCGTCCATTTATTAGATACATCAGATGTATGTAATGAATGTTGATCTTTGGCTTGTATTTGAGTTGGGTCACCTTCATGCTCGGGGCCCACCTGGTGCACCTGGGTCTCAGCTTCTGAGGTATGTGTTTGTGGGTCTACCAGAACTTATGGAAACAAACCTGCTGATCTTTCCGGGCCTATACGGATTACCAATTACCATGGTAAGGCGAATGGAAAGTGTTATTATCGCAACTTTACTATATTCAAACCAAACGCTATAATCACTTGTCCGCACAACTGTGATGATTTGACATGAACGCAATGGAAAAATGTCAGCAATATAATGTCTCCGCTGATTAATTAAATATGGGAACCAGCAGTCCAGTGCAATGTTGTAACTTAGCATTACGTGGCAATCGGTGAACCAAATAAGGCCCTTACCTAAAAAAGAGAAAGTAACTGAATTCAAACACAAGCAATTATTATTTTTTAGTCATGCAATGCACCCACCGTGGCAGCTGGGTAACACACTCACATGATTAGTCACACGATGCATCCACCCTCCCCTGGGGTTAGCATGTCTCCTTGGCATTTCGAACTTGAGACCTGCTATGCTACTGAAGCCCAAGCAATTGAAACCTTGAATGGAAATAGTTCAACTGAATTCAAACGCAAGCAATTGAAACCTCGTATGTTCGTAATGACTTGGGTACGTAAGAGCTGCTCGAATGAAACTAGTTGCACAACAAGGTTATGGTTCCAAGTAGCGTATAAGCGCCAAGTCATTGTGTGTACATGACATACGACTAATCCAAAATCTGACCCCCACATGAAGATACCTGTGGAAAGAAAAGGGCCAATCCTTTCATCACGTGGGCCACACTGTAGAAGAAAATAGACGATGCCGATCTGATACAAATTACACATGTGGCCCACTGCGTCAGCAGGTCATTTTCTGATTTTTGCTACACATGATCTTCATGGCATGGACAACCTTGCAGTCGGGTAGGATGTTGTGCACACATGACACGCTTGCCATTAACAGGAGAAGGACGGTAACTTTGCTATCCAATTATTTGTGTTTGAACTTTCCTCACCTATGTCATAGTCGGTCTTAGTTGATATGAGTCATGACTATTCTCTCTTTTGTTTTTTTAACTGAATATTATATTAAATGAGTTTGATTTGTTAAAAAAATGTAGTAAGATGGCCCACCTACTACCCATTTACCAGTTAAAATCACAAACCTACCCAGCTCCATGACTTTGTCATTGGATCGAGTCTAAGGGGATTTTGGTTTCCGCGCGTATACCTACCACCTACTAAAGAAAGTCAAGAATGTACAAAGGAATGTGAATTTTCTAGTAAGAAAAAGCACCGCCATTGCAAGATGTAGATGATGTGCAGCTAGTGCACAGCTCCGTATCGGTGGTGGCCCACTCTAGCATGCTATCTCGTGAACTGTTGCTGGGTAATTAACGAGAGCAAGATGTGGGCCACCAACAAATGTGAAAAAAAAAAAGAAGAAAAGCCATCAGTAGTTAAATAAGATAGAGGATGCCCATGGATGCATGGACCTTTTTAGTCATAGAAAATGCTAATATAAGCATGTGGTGTAAAAGCAAGTGACAAAAATGCCCTTAAGTTAGGTATGCCAACCATTGGAGTTTTTTTTTAAGTTAAAAAATTCTAAATATATATATATATATATAGATACTGTCTATAATATATATATAGAACTAATTAATAGATGCGTATTTTTTATTCCATGTTTATGATGGCATAGCCATGGATAACATATGAATGAATGCTTCATCAATTAATTATTTACATAACTAATTAACCATGGACAATAATTATGGTTGATATGATAGAAAAATTTATAAATCTATACATTTAAATATCCTGTGTGTGTATTATGTATGTATGTGTGTGTAAATGCCACTTGACAAGTCGCATACATACGAGCTGCACTTAGACAGTTGTTGCATTTTAGAATTTGGGTGCTTTTGTATTCTAAGTTGAAAAGGCTGCATCGACCTTTTTTTCTCCTTGATTGTGCAATATTACAGGAATGATGAAGTTGTCGCTAGCCAAATAAGCTTACGGTATGTATCATTAGTTAGACGTTGTAGAACAACCTCGAATTCTAGGGTTCTAAAGATTCATGACTCTGGATTACTCTTTCGAGATGGCCCATTGTCATAGATTCTTGGGTAAGGGCCTTGATTATAGAAAATGAAAGGGTGAGCACTTTTTTCACCCTGCACGCTTGTGTGATCTTTACTTTACAAAGTTAATCAATTTTTAAGAATTTTAATAGAAATTTAACTATATTACATCTGAGCTTACAACACACAGAATTTACTCCCTGGGTAGGTAGAAATATAAAAGAAAAATGAGTAGATAGAGAAGGAAGTTAAATAAAGAAATGTGCAGAAACTGTCTCGATCTTTGCAATGTGTAAAGTTGGAATTGGATAGAAAAAAAAAAAAAATCAGATATTCTTTTTATGCAAAAGTGATTTTGGACATCCCCAAATATATCCCCACTCCCACCTTGAACTATTTCAAGAATTGGCTATTTCTTGGATTGATTTAAGGGGATCGACACCATTGAACTTGGGCAAAACCTTAACTTCTACATTAACATGAATTTAAGCCTCCATAATTACCATACCATCACTATTACACTCCTTAATAGCTTCGAGACTTCGTTCCTCTGCTGCTGAGAATACTCATTGTGATGTAGTCTATAAAGACAAAAAACAGATGACTTTTGAAGGACCGCCTTTAAATACATAAGTTGTCCTCGTAGTTGCAGTCAGGGATAAAATATCAAAGTGCGGGGGCCTGTGGGAGCATGACTTTTAGAAAATAGGTGGTCATTTAATAATCACCTATCAGTTTTTGTCATTTTTGGGCCTCAACTGTCGCATGAATAATTTCAGGATTGTGGGCATCATGATGTATGACTGAGATCTGCTCCATTTGGTCTGTTTTCGAGCTAATTAGACTTGGCAGTTGTATTTGGGAAGTGCTGAGTGTCCGCCCATACCAAATTTGAGTGGGACTTGTAATCGTTAGAGTCGGGGAGATGCGCCGGATCAGATACATTTGATGATCACTTCAAACTGTAGATCATTGTGGGTCCACCAATGTAAACTGTTGATTTTTTTTTTTTTGCAACGTTACGGGCCCTTTCTTGCTAAAGGTAACAGGGTTTTGGGGCCTTCTGCCTCATACATTTTCAATTGGCTCGATATTTATGAAATTACGATTAGATGAGTTTGAAACCCTACAATTGGAAGATCCGGTCTGTCCGATGCCTTCTTAATGGTCTGATCTTATTGATGCATGGTCAAGATGGCAAGTAGATGTCTCTCATACTAGGTGGGGTGTCTATATTATGTATATATGTATGTATATTCCATCATAACAATTAGTTTTAAAGGGTTGAACTTCTAATCAGATACCTAGGTCTTCCTCTGCTTTTCGTCATGCTTCATTTGAGAGATTGCCAACCTCTTATTGACAAGTTGAATGAGAGGATAGGAGGTGGGAAGATAGCTCTTATTAAATGTACCATATCTAGCCTGCATATTTAGTAATTTTTTATATTGCCTGAAAGTTGTGCATCTCTTGTAGAAAAGCATATGAGGCAATTTATTTAGGGTGGCTTCAAAGTCCAATCCATAGGGTGGGAGGTTGTTTGTAAGACCAAAGATGAGGGTGACCTTAGAATCATTTCTCCACATCTCTTTGGTCAGGCTTGTCTCTTAAATCAATTTTATAAAATTCTAACTAAAGAGTGTTAGAGCATATTAGGTAGATTTAGGTAATATTCACGGTTTAGGTTATTTTGTATTTACCAGATGTGTATTTGTTAGGATATTTCTAGGTCTTTTATGGATCTCTCATGTCCTCTATATATTCATTGTTGTTAGAAAAAAAGAACAAGCTCCAATTTTTACAATGTAGTTTTTCTGATATAACATAGAATTCAGAGCACCTGATCTAGGGCTTTTGATCCATTCGGACCTTTCGACATCCATTCCCATTGTAGTTTTACTATACCACTGACTCCCGTTGTTGCGATCGACCACTGTAGCCCTTAACCTATTCCACCCACAAACTCAAGGTGCTTTGGAAGGAGTGACTTGAATTTGAAAGGTACAACGAAACAATGAGCGGAGATGGTGAAAATGAGAGCTATCATTGCGTGTGACAGGACATGCGTCGAGGGTAGATGCAGCAGTAGTGGTGCAGAAACAGCACCGGCATAGGAGAGAAAGAGACAGAAAGGGCTAGGGTTAGGATTTTGACTGAAGACGGGTATGTGCGACGGCTATGTGCGAATGAAAATGAAGCAAGAGACGCAGCGTGGGCCACAAATCAAGGTGGATGCGTGTAGCCAAACCACCAGAATCAGGGCGTGCAGACGTCGAATTCCAGCAACGCCTTTCAACAAGATTGCAGGTGACGGAGATGGGTCTTATTAGAGAATCAGGGTTTGGTTTCAGATGTTGATGACACGACGACCAATGATAGAAGGGTTAGCGGTCGGTACACAACCGCAGATAAACTGCCAGTGCTTGAGGAAGATGGTTCAATGGAAGAGGGTAGTGTCGTTGATGAAGATGAAGGGGTCGCTAGTGGGTTTTGAGGCATGGCAATGGGTTGTGGGTGACCAATGGTAACAGGAAGAGATTGGCACTGGTGACTTCGAGGTGGATGAGTTGTTGGTCCGTGTGGGCGAAAGATTTTTAGTAATGGATGATTTTAGCGGAGTCTAAATGAGTGTTATCTATTAATAAGAGCTTATTTGCTTATCCAGAAAGATAAGCTCTTACTATGAAAATAGATGTTTGGTAAAGCTTTCATTTTAGAATTTATTTTTTTAGAAACTAAAAAAAAAGCTTTTAAATAATAAGTGACCGGGGATGTCACTTTTTCTTTAAAAGCTATTTAACTTAAGCAAGTAGACATTTCAAATTAATTTTTGGACAAGTTTGTCCTTAACCTTTTTAAGTAATTCCTATCTTGCCCTCTTCTCTTTTTAAGAATATCTCTAAGGTGGGCCCACATGATGAACAACCCATGTTGAAGGTGGGTTTCCACATCAAGGTGGGCCCACATAATGCATGATTGCATCAAAGGTGGGCCCCACATGATGAATGCCTACATCAAAGGTGGGACCTACATGATGGATGGGGGACATTGAAGGTGGGATCACATGATGGAAGGTTGACATCAAAGGTGAGCCCACATGATGAACAACCCATATTGAAGGTTGGCCCCCACATGATTGACGGTGAACACCAAAGGTGGGTCCCACATGACGGATGACCCACATTAAAATGTGGCCCTGCATGATGGATGGACTATCCACATCAAGTGGGCCCCATATGATGGACGGTTCATAGCAAAGGTGGGACCCACATGATAGATGGTGGACATTAAATGTGGGACCACATGATGGAAGATTGACATTAAATGTGGGACCACATGATAGATGGTGGACATTAAATGTGGGACCACATGATGGAAGATTGACATTAAATGTGGGACCACATGATGAATGACCCATATTGAAGGTTGGGCCCCACATGATGGATGGTCCATAGCAAAGGTGGGACCTATATGCATGATGGATGGTCCACAACAAAGGAGGGATGCACATGATGGACTATCCACATCAAGTGGGCCCCACATGATCGATGGTCCACAATAAAGGTGGGACCCACATGATGGATGGTCCACAACAAAGGTAGGGTCTAAGTGATGGATGGTCGATATTAAATGTGGGCCCACATGATGGAAGGTTTACATTAAAGGTGAGCCTACATGATGAATGACCTATATTGAAGGTTGGACCCCACATGATGGATAGTCCACAGCCAAGGTGGGACCTACATGATGGATGGTGGACAGTCAAATGGGTTCCACATGATGGACTACCTACTTAATGCGGGCCCTACTATGATAGTGATCCACAACAAAGGTAGGACCCACGTGATGGATGGTGGACATCAAAGATGGGCCCCTCATAATGAATGACTCATATTGAAGTGGGGCTCACATCAAGGTGGGCCCACATAATAAAAGGTTCACATCAAAGGTAGGCCCCACATGATAGATGGCCCACATCAAAGTGTGGCCCAACATGACGTGCACATCAAGTAGGTCCCATTTAAATGGCAGTCCACATCAAAGGTGGGATCCACATGATGGATGATAGTCATTGAAGGTGGGCCCACATGATGGTCAGTTGATATTCAAGATGGGCTCACATGATGAACGACCCATAATGAAGGTTGGGCCCCACGCAAAGAATGGTCCACATCAAGGTGGGCCCACATAATGGATGAAGTGGGCTTCACATGATGGATGGCTCACATAAAAGTGTGGCCCCTCATAATGGATAGTTAACATCAAGTGGGCCCCTACCTAATGAACAATCCACATCCAAGGTCTCTCATGATGGATGACCCATATCCAAAGTGGGCCATATGGTGGATGATCCATATAGAAGGTGCACCTCACACGATAAATAGTATATCAAAACTGGGCCCCACATGATGGACAATACACTTCAAAGGTAGGGCCCACACTATGGACAAATCAAATGTGGAGTCCACATGATGGTGATGGGTAGTGGACATTAAGAGGCCCCACATAAAGGACAATTAGCATTGATGTTGGGCCCCACATAAAGGATAATTAGCATTGATGTTGGGCCCCGCATGATGGATGGTCCATCCAAACAACCATTTGAATTGTTCTTATATTTAAGTTGTTGTAATATTTAAAAATGACATCAGCTACCCTTAAAAAAACTCTTATTTGGAAGTTTTACCAAACGTGCTTATTTTAAATAAGAGCTTTTTTCAGAGATTTCACCAAATGGGCTTATTTAAAACAAGAGCTAGAACAGAAGGAGCTTATTAAAGTAGCTCTTATTTAAAAAGCTCTTATTGAATTAGAGTAGAGATGCCAAACACCCCCTACGATGGGTTTTGAGCTAGTTCACTAGAAAAAATGGCGAAGGGGTTTGGGGACTGTTGGAATCAGTGACTTCAAATCTATGTTGGATAGGGCCTTTGGGTGACCGATTGGGTGGTTGACCATGGTCGAATTTTTGGTAACGAACTCTCTAGACAATTTGGAGAGGGTTTGGGCGCTCGACCTGGGCCCGTTGGGCGACCGACATAGGGCTCGGGCCCCGACAACCGACAACCGACTATGTCAGTGGTTTTACACGATTTTGCGTAAAATGTTTTTAATACAGGGTTTTTCCTCTGTTTAAAGGGGCTGTAACTGGGATTAGGGGGTATCCTAAGGCGTCCAAGGTTTCGTAATTGTATTAGGGTGATGGGAGAGTGTTTTGTGAGAGAGAGAGAGAGAGAGAGAGAGAGAGAGAGAGCTTGGATTTTATTTTGGGTTTCCTTACTTGTGGGCTGTTCATGTCTGTAATCTTCTGATATTCATAGTAGATCACTTTATGTCGTGATTTTTTACCTTTTGAGGGATTTTTTCATATAAAATCGGATTGTCTCTGTGTGGTTGATTGCGTGTGAGTGTGATTATATTGTATTGCTCGTTTAATTACATATTCTGCTGTGTTGTTCGGCTAGCTTCCCTATCATTTTTCTCAACAAGTGGTATCAGAGCTATCGTTGGGAGGTTGCAGAATTCGAATATGAGATGAGAGCATGGCATTTAGCACGGGATTTGATGTAGAGAATTTTTTCGGTAAAAACAACTACGAACTATAAAAGGTGAAGATCGAATCCCTCTTAGTTCAACAAGGATTTGAAGAAGCTCTTGAGAAGCGACCTGAGGCTATGAAAGAGGATGAGTGGAAGAAACTCGATAAGAAGGCTAGAACCGTGATCCTATTGTGCCTGAAAGATGATGTCCTCTATCACATCATGAAGGAGAAGACAACGGCTGATACAATGGCTAAGCTAGAGAAAGTGTATGCTAATAAATCTCTAGAGAACCGGATATATCTGTTGATGCAGTTGTTCACCTTGAAGATGGAGGAGGGGACGATGTGGAGGACCACATTAACACGTTTAATCGGCTGGTTTGCAAGTTGGTGGAGATAGATGAACCGATGAAGGATGAATATTAGGCATGCATCCTATTGAATTCTCTTCCAGAATCATATGAGTCATTCAAGGACTCTTTGTGCGCAGGGAAGGAGACCATCAACGTTGAGACCTTTATCTCAGCCCTCCAATCGAGGGCGAAGAGAAAGAAAAGCGGTGACGTGGGTTCTCGTTCTTCCTCAGAGGCACTAGTTATGAGGAAAAAAATTCTGAGCATGGTGGGGGATATTCTAAATCAGGATCTAAAGCCAAGGGCAAAGGGAAAGCCAATGTGCGATGCTGGAATTGTGGTCAAGAGGCTCACATAAATGGGAATTGTCAAAATCCCAAATCGAAGCAAAAAAAGTCTGAAAATTCTTCTGAAGAGGGAGCTAAATACCGTAGAGGACGGTGGTGATCTTTGTAAAATACTGACTGTATTTGATAAGGGGTCTCTTGGTAGAGAGTGGATCCTGGATTTAGGTACATCATGTCATGTTTGTCCTGACCGGAGTTCATTCATGACATACAGAGCATATAATGGTGGATCGATGTTTGTAGGCAATGGCTACGCTCGTAAGGTGGTGGGTATTGATACAGTGCGCATCAGGATGTTTGATGGGATTAAATGAATCCTAGAAGATGTGAAGCATGTCCTCAAGATGAAGAAGAATGTGATATCTCTTTATGCACTCGAGGCGAATGGGTGCAGGTTCATCAGCCGCGACCGATATTGTAAAGTGATGATATGGGCACTCGTGTAGATGAAGGCACGGAAGTGTGGCCATCTTTAAAAGTTGATCGGGAGCACATTTCACGGTGGAGTTGCGGGATCGACAGTAGGATTTATAGTTGTTTATATTTGGCAAGTGGCTAAGGGGCACATGAGAAGAGCAGTAAAGGATGTGAAAGTGTAATGATAGGGTTGATGAAGGCATGAGAAGTGATGGAGCTTTGTTGAAGCTGAGATGATGAAGAAAGCAATGAATGTTAGATGGTTGAGTACGACAAGGTGTAATATGAAGATTTTCGTCACGGTGGAGATTGTTGGAATTTGAGACTCAAATCTATGTTGGATAGGGCCTTTGGGCGACCGACTAGGTGGTCGGGCGCCCGACTATGGCCCAATTTTTTGCAACGAACTCTCTGGACGATTTTGAGAGGGTTTGGGCGCCTGACCCGGGCCCGTCGGGCACCCGACAATGTCGGTGGTTTTATATGGTTTTGCATAAGATGTTTCTAATTCGGATTTTTCTTCTATTTAAAAGGGGTTATAACTGGGATTATGGGGTATCCTAAGGCATCTAAGGTTTTCTAATTGTATTAGAGTGAGGGTCGAGAGAGTGTTTTATGAGAGAGAGAGCTTGAGTTTTCTCTTAGGTTTCCTTGCTTGTGAGTTGTTCATCTCTGTAATCTTTTGATATTCATAGTAGTTCGCTTTATGCCGTGGTTTTTTACCCTTTGAGTTTTCCACGTAAAATTGGATTGTCTCTGTGTGGTTGATTGCTTGTGAGTGTGATTGCATTGTGTTGCTCGTTTGATCGTATATTCTGTTATATTATTCGGCTTGCTTCCGCCGCCGGCTTTCCTAACAGGGGTAACAACGGTCGATGAAAACAATAGGAATTGGTGGTATGGTAGGATTGCAACGAGAATGGGTGTTGTGAGGTGTTAATGGATAAAAAAAAACCCTACATCGAGTGCTCCGATACTATGTTAAATAAAAAAAGATTACATTGTGGAAAATGAAACTTGTTTTAATTCTCTAATAACTACTGTATATATAGAGGAGATGAGAGATCCATAAAGGACTTAGAAACATCGTAACAGATTTACATTTAACAAATATGAAAATAACCTAATTCACAAATATTACCTAAACCTAGTTGATATACTCTAACAAAGAATAACGTCTTTTGGGATCCTGAGTTCAGGTTAAGCACATTCATGTAGATCCATTTGATCTGTGAAGATCCCCTTAAATGCTTCTTAGGCTTGGAGAAGTATTCTCTTAATTGTACCTCTTGCTTTGACAAATACAAAATTTCTTATTGAGAATGGTGATTAGTTTACAAACTTCTAGTACGATCTTTGGTTGGATAATGGTAGCTTGACTGGACAATGGTAGCCTTGCTAATCGTTTTGGTAGAAGGTTGGTCTATGGCATTGACATTGAGAAAAATATTGAGGTTAGTTGAATCATCCCAAATTATTATTATTATTATTTTTTTTTAGATATAAGTAAGGAATTTGGAAGATGCCGTTGCAAATATATATACTATTGAAAGT
Organism: Liriodendron chinense; assembly: GCA_003013855.2. Classification (NCBI taxonomy): domain Eukaryota; kingdom Viridiplantae; phylum Streptophyta; class Magnoliopsida; order Magnoliales; family Magnoliaceae; genus Liriodendron; species Liriodendron chinense. The sequence continues at coordinate 10,932,634 of ML058461.1, read as the reverse complement.
GCCACAATTGACACTCAGAAATTGGATGAGTTGAACATATCAAATCACCCATAGTTCGGGACCCACCATGGATAGGTGATCGTCTAGCATTTAATTCTTAATGTACATTTATTGGTTGAATTTCGGCCATTGACTGTTGTTCATGTCAACCTAGATTAAATTTCAACCAATCAGTCCAGTTGAAAAGTAAATAAATAAAACCACTGGAGCTTTGGTTTCTGGTCATCCAAACAAGGACGGCCAACTATTTAAACAATATAATTTGAGTTACTTGCATGCATGCCATGTTTACAATGTTTTAATGCTTGCATATCAACCATAAAATACGCAGATCATAAAAAATACAGGATGGATGAATCGGCTTAATTTTTTTGCACCCAATGATCTTCAAGTACAAATGACATGTGGGTCATTTGTGCTTAATGGTCGGTGATTTTTTATTATTATATATTTTTCAATGGCCGGTGACTTACCGTCCATTAAAATCAACGTAAACGTTGGACGATTCCCTCTACCACTGTGTGGAGAATGTTGGATCACTTTCAACTCCGAATATCGAGGGTAAGGATCATCCTTGAAGTGTGATTATATTGGACCATTACTTATGGTGGCACCCACAACATGGACGGTTTCGATTATTGAACCATTACGCATGTGGGCCTAATGAGGAAACACGTGGAGATGCTGCTGGTTCGCGACATGTTGGTCAAACAAATAGTAGGATTGGGCACCCAAGACGTACGGTGCCGCCTGTGGGCCCACCTTGAAGTATTTACTCTTTATCCACTCCGTCCATCCGTTTTTCCAAATCATTTTTGTTTCCATAGAAACAGTGGTGAATGAACGCCCTACCATTAAAAACTTTTAGGGCACACCTTAATGTTTCATAGTGTTTATTTGTCATACAGTCTGTTGATAAGGTCAGATAAGCCTGGATGAAAATAAAAAAAAAATGAAATTGATCGAGAACTTTTGTGGCCCACTAATGGTCAATCACCACTGTTTTCTATGGTATGGACACCTGATAATTGATCTGTTTTATTTTTTTTGGATAATGCTCTAAAATGATATGAAAAAACGAACGGACAGTGTGGATAAAGTGGGCCCCACTGTAAATGCCGCACCGTCTTGGGGTGAGTCCGGGGTCTCACCTAATCCTCTTCCTATACTAATGCTTCCACTAAGCACGTGGCTGACGTTTGCGAAATTCCAGCCGTCCAAAAAAGACTTCACTTTTCCACGCACATGTATTGACTGCATGGACTACACTCTACCCTCATGATAAATGACAGTTCCTAAAAGTGATAGAATTCGCAAACACACGGATCTTGAGATGGCATCATCCGTAGCTTCTAAGAAAGAATGGGAAGCTCAAAAAGAGGAGTATATAACTGTCGAGCGGAATCCATCTTTTCAAGGAAAGAATAGGACCCAAATTCTCCATGGTGTGGCCCACCTGAGTTTAGGGTGGAGCTGAATTTTTGTATCAACGATTAACATGACGAGATTCACGTGATGGACTGAGTGGATTTCTTACTAAAATATCACGGTTTAACTCACAGAACTCGCGTTCGCTGCTCGTCTCACCTGGGCGCGGTTTGGTGGATCCCCATATCCACTGAGGTCGGTGGATCCCCAACTGTGGGGCCACTGTGATGTATGTACATTACATCTACACCGTCTATGCATTTTGAAAGCTCATTTTAGGGCATTATCTAAAAAATGAAGCATATCCAAATCTTAGGTGGACCATACCATTGAAATAGCAGTGATTGAATCCACACCATGAAAAACTTCATGGGGCCACTGGAATGTTTATTTTCCATCCAACCTGTTGAAAAGGTCACAAACACCTGGATGAAGATTCTAAACAAATATTAGCTTGACCCAAAACTTTTGTGACCCATGAGAAACTTTTAATGGTTGAGTACCATTGTTTACTGTATTATGGTCCACATGAGATTTGGATTTACTTCATTTTTTTTAATAATGCTCTAAAATTAGTTTTCAAAATGAATGGACGGCATGGATGTAATACACACATCGCACAGCGGATGGCACGGTAAGGGATCCACCCACCTCGGTAGAGGGGATCCGGCGAATCCGCGCCCGTCTCACCTTTCCTGTACTTGTTAAAAAATTGAACGTCAAGAACAGGAGCGATGCATGGAAATGTCGGACGCGGATTTCATGCAAAGCCTTCGCAGGAAGTTCTACGCTGGGAACCTAGGTGGGCCACCATCCCTTTTTTGAGCTTATTCAGGTTCGAAAATGAGCCGTATCCAAGACTCAAGTGGGAATGTAAGCATTGAATGTCCAACGTTGAAATAGTCTGGGCAGAAGTTTTGAATAAGGATAATATTTGTTTTCCAGTTCATCCCAGTAGTAATGACGTTATGAACAGCATGAATGGAATAAAAACATTACGTGGACCTTAGCGAGGTTTCAACGGTAGGAATTTCCCTACCAACCTTTTCCTTTTAGTGAGGCCCCACTTGAGTCATCGGTTAATTTTTGGTCTCACGTCCTAAAATGATCACATAAAACTGATGGACGGGGTGGACATTTCACAAACATCACGGTGGGCCCAACCTATGTTCCCAGTGGAGGAACTTCCTGCGAAAGCCATTGGCATCAAATCGGCATCTGGAAATGTCGGCAGCGTGAGGGGAGCGGATTAGGTACTTCCCAAGCCTGTCCCGGGCTCAAGACAGGCTGGTACATGGCGTGGAGGCATTGGGGGAGAGGAGGCGTGACATGACTGTGTCAGGGTTGCTGATGTGGTAGGTCACCTCTGACAATGTGCCCTGCACCAATACAAATGTGACACATCGGTGCCACGTAGGGCCTGTGCTGAGCTCGTGACAGGCTCGGGTAGTACCTAAATCTGCTCCCAGCGTGAGGGAACCGGATTGGCTAGTGACCCAACACCAGCCCGAGGCTGGTGTCAAAGCTGTGTGGGCCCACCATGATGTATGTGTTTTATCCACGCTGTCCATCCATTTTCCACCTCATTTTAGGGCATGGGCCCAAAAATGAGGCAGATCCAAATCTCATGTGGACCACACCACAGGAAACAGTGGGAGTTGGATTCTCACCGTTGAAAACTTCATGGAGGCCACAGAAGTTTTGTATGAAGCTGATATTTGTGTTTTCACTTCATACAGGTCTGTGTGACCTTATCAACAGGTTGGATGGCAAATAAAAATCACGGTGGACCCTGGGAGTTTTTAAGGGTGGACGTTCAATTGACACTGTTTTCTTATAGTGTGGTCCACCTGACAATTGGATTTACCTCATTTTTGGGCCCATTTCCTAAAATTAGGTGGAAAAATGGATGGCAGCGTGGATAAAACACATACATCAGGGTGGGGACCACGCAGCTTTGACACCAGTCCCGGGGCTGGTGTTGGGGTCACGGGCAATCCGATCCCGCTGGGAATAGCCGTACGCCGATTGCTTACTGACTCTGCATGCAGCCAGTAGCTATTGGACGGTGCTCCATGGGCTCTACCATGATGTATGTATTTTATCCACGCTGTCCATCTATTTTTTTATTTTATAAAATTTTAGGGATGACCTAAAAAAAGAAGGCAGATCCAAATCTCATATGGAGGCGTCACAGAAAACAGTGGTGATTAAATGCCTACCGTTAAGACTTTCTCGAGGCCACACAAGTTTTTGGATGAAACTCATATTTGTATTTTCCCTCCATCGGTGACTTTGTGACCTAAAAGAACAGGTTGGATGGAAAATAAACATTGCAGTGTGTTCGAAGGAAGTTTCTAATGGTGGGCGTGCAAACACTATTGTTTTCTTGTGATCGGTGTAGTCTACTTCACATTTGGATGTGTTTCATTATTGGGCTTACTCTCCTAGTTTGTACGCGCGCTTAGGAGGGATTAATTGGATGGAATTGCATTTGTTTCCGTACAAATTCCACGTGATATTTAGAGAAACGTAAAAGGAATAGGATTAGGTATAACCGAATTGCATTTAGTTCACATCTATGGGCCCACATTGATGCATGTGTTTTATCCATGCAGCCCATTCATATGCATCCTCTACACTTGACATTTGAGTTGTATACGTGTGTAAATGACCGACATCAATTATAAATTTGGTCCATTGATTACAAATTCATTGTCTAAAAAATAGGTTTTTCTTATCAGGATTATTTTGTTTGAGGAAGAATCCAATGTTAAACATAGAGATTGGATGGTCAAAATACATGGCATTTCCAAACGTACATTCATTATGCAATAATTGTGTTAATCCCATCTAATGGGATTCCATACCCTTTAATCCCATGGGCCAAACAGGCAATGACATGGAAGAATATATGAACGGGATTCCATACCCTTTAATCCCATGGGCCAAACAGGCAATGACATGGAAGAACATATGAACTGCGTGGATAAAACAAATGTACCATGGTGGAGTTCATGAATAGCCAATCCTGCGTGGCACGAGCATAGTTTGCATCCCTAACTTACATTTACAACGTTCATCCACTTTGAAAGCTCACTTTAGCACATGATCCCAAATATAAAGCAGATCCAAATCTTAAGTGGACCATGCCATAGGAAAAAATAGTGATTGAATCCCTACCATTAAAATTCATGGGGCCACCATATTGTATATTTTCCATCCAACCTGTTAATAAGGACATAAAAATCTGTACGAAAAGACCACAAAAATATCAGCTTGATCCAAAACTTTCATGGCCCATGAGAAGCTTTTAGTTGTCGATTACCACTGTTTCATGTGTTATGGTCCACCTGAGATTTAGATTTGCTTCATTTTTGGAATCATGTACAAAAATAAGTTTTCAAAATGGACAGATGGCATAGATATAAGACACAAATATCAAAGTAGGCCCCCAGGGAGCCCACCCACCTCGGTAGACCGAAGCCGTGCCCATCCTTCGTGGAAAGGGAAATTTTTTTTGCTACACCACGACTTTCGTATGCTACTGTTGGGGTCCCAAAAGTCAGGATCCTGAAAACAGGGGTTAAAAGTGCACAATTTGCCCCATCACTGGATTTAGGGTCAGTGCATCGGAAATCTTAGCAAAAATCACAACACACATCAGACTTAACCAAAAATGGAAAGCTGATCCAGTGGTGGGCCCCACCATTCATCATGATCAGAACCCTCCAAATTTGGGAGGGTTAGTTCAATAATGAACAAATATAGCCAGTGCATCGATGTTCATCGCAAAGCGGGCCCCACAAACCATCATTTTTGCAAGATAATCACAAAATAAGTACGTCGGCGCATCAAAAAATTCCACCCAGCGCATCATGAAATTCAGTCGTTTTAAAAGTGAATTTCAGGACGCACTAACCCTCAGCGCGTCGAGAAATTCACCCAGCGCATCAAGAAATTCAGACAGTTTTACAAAGTGAATTTCAGGACGCACTGACCTCAGTGCATTCAGAAATTCACCCAGCGCATCAAGAAAATCAAACAGTTTTACAAAGTGAATTTCACCACGCACTACCATCAGCGCATCGAGAAATTCACCCCAGCGCATCAAGAAATTTGAGAATTTCAGGACGCACTAACCCTTAGCGCGTCCAATAAATCAGGTATTTACCGGAATTTCTGGACGCACTGACAGCCAGTGCGCCCTAAAAATCAGCACTTAAACGAATGCATTTTCTGACGCGCCGAGTAATTATCTCGACACGCCAACATCTTTTCTCGAAGTGCTACACGTGGCAGCATCCTATTGGCCGGCTTCCAGTATTTTCGGGTATAAATACCCCTCTGTTACTGTTCATTTGGACGGATCCAGAGAGAGAGAGAGAGAGAACTTTGTCCATTGGGTATTCGAGAGACCGCCGGAATCCCTTGCCGGAATCCCTTTTCCGACCACCGGAAACCTTTTCCGATCACCGAAATTTCTTTCCGACCGACGGAACCTTTCCCCGGAAACCCCATCTCCAACCATAGCAGGTCCGGTGAAGAAATGACTTAAAAATGTACAAGTATCCCAGCGCATCACAAAAATACTTGAAAATCTGATTTAACTTATTTTTGGATGCACTGGCCTCAGCACATCATAAAAGTAGGCCAGCGCATTATGAAAATCACTATTCGCAAAACAAGTCATTTTGGACGCACTGGCCCCAGCGCATTAGAAAAATAGGCCAGCGGATCATAAAAATACACATCCTAAAACAAGTCATTTTGGACGCACTGGCCCCAGCGCATCATAAAAATAGGCCAGCGGATCAGGAAAATAGAATATTTTAACAGTCATTTTTGGACGCACTGGCCCCAGCGCATCATAAAAATAGGCCAGCGGATCAGAAAAATAGAATATTTTAACAGTTATTTTTGGACGCGCTGGCCCCAGCGCATCAGTAAAATCAGACCAGCGGATCACAAAAATCAGCACTCTTAACGTCCGTTTCAGCACCTTGAAATCTTCATTTTGTAATGTTTTCGGGCCCCGTTTGGGCCTATTTTGGGTATTTTGAGCATTCCGGACGCAATGGAACAGTCAAATAACTCATCCGGGTCACCCAACGAGCAGAATGCAAGCCTTCGGAGTCCGATCCAGTCTAACGCAAAGAATGGAGTAAGTTTCTCGGAGAGATACCGCCAGTGTCCGGAATCATACTATGTATCATCATTATATGTACTATCATAATATGACCCGGATTCAGGTCTGGACTAAGCAAATGGGACTATGGTTAACACGATAAACCATATAGAGAGAGTTCTGAACTATTACACATAATTTGTTAAAGACTGACACTTCAAGAACAGTCGATGCCTTACCCATTCAAACGGTATCCGCTGGTTGAGCTGCCCAGGTACATACAACTGTAGATCGGTCTTCCCGCGGTCACCCGTCACAAATGACGGGCGCAGGCCCAGAGTCGCACCCCTCGGTTAAAAACCCTGACAGTCTCAGCCCGAATTTTCGGTCAAAACACGGGACATAGACATCTGACTCGTACAAAGATGGATCAGTTCATAACAAAATACAACAAATACAGGTCTCCGGGACCATATAAATATAGGTCTCCTCGACCACACAAAACACAGGTCTCTACGACCACAAACTCTGAGACCATAGTCCCCACTGACTAGTCTTCTGCCTTTTAATCAAGGGTCATCGATCATTCGATGTAATTAAGGGCTCGTGCCAGATCACGGCCTGGAATGTACAAGATCTCAGGATCTCTGGAATAAAATTCGCCTTGCGATATCTCTTCTCTTGTGTACTTTTGTGAATGCTTGTGATTGTCTACGAATGTTTCTATTATTCAGAACCCCAGAACAACAAAACACAAGAAAACTGCGTCCGAACAATTTTCTAGTTCTAACAGCTACATACACAGATCCCAGCCGGGGGTGAACTCCGTATCTCGAGGGGATTTTAATGCGGAGAGAGTCACTCCTTTCAATTCCGGAGAGAGAGAGAGAGAGAGAGAGAGAGAGAGAGAGAGAGAGGGCTTCATTGGGCAAGGAAGCTAAGTGGGGCCGTCATAATGTTTGTGTGAAATCTACTCTGTTCATTTATTTTTCGAGCTCATTGTAGGACATTTGATAAGAAATGTGAATGATCCAAAACTCAAATGGGCCACAAGTGAGGAAAGAGTGGGAAAAGAAATGCCTACCGTTGAAACCTTCCTGGCTCCACCTTGTTGTTTATATGACATCCAAACTATTTATAAGGTCAGTCCAACTGGGATGAATTGAAAACGCAAAAAAAAAAGAGCCTCATATAAACTTTGTAGCAAGATGAATGTTTCAACAGTGGTCACTTAATCCCTACCATTACCTCTTGTGTGGCCCAGTTAAGTTTTGGACCCGCCTCATTTTTTATCATTTCCTAAAATGAGCTCGCAAAACAAGTGAAGCAAGCAGATTTATCACAACTATCACGGTGGGCCCACATAGCTTCCCTAAGCAAGAAAGCCTTTTGTAGGAAATCCACGTCCGGGCGTGAATTGGGTACTACCCAATCGAGACTAGCTGGAGATGTACGGTCCTATCAGGGGTTGTGGGGCCCACCATGATATAAGTGTTTTATCTAATCCGTTCATCTATTTTGAAAGACTATTTTAGGACATGAGCCCAAAAAATGAGTAGATCTAAGGTTTAAGTGGACCACACCATAAGAAGCAGTGGTGACAATGACCTCCATCGTTGAAACCTTCCTACAAACCACTGTTATGTTTATTCACATCCAACCGGTTCATAAGGTCACAAGGACTTGGATGAAAGGAAATCATAAATATCAGCTTGATTCAAAACTTCTATCACCTTCAAGAGGTTTTTAGTGGTAGGCATTTAATCCCCACTATTCTTGTAGTATGGTCCACTGGATCATTCAATTTACCTCATATTTTATTTCATGTTGTAAAATGATTTTTCAAAATGGATAAACGGTGTGGATAAAACAAATACATCATGGTGGCCCAGAGAGCCCCTGACAAGACCGCCAGGAATGGAAAGGAGTGAATCTCTCTCTCTCTGTCTCTCTCTCTCCCTCTAATTGGCTAGTGGTTGGTGCTCTGTGAGCCTTGTTGTCGCAGGGATTTGGACAATGGATGACTGAGATCAGCCACACAACCTTCAAATCACACGTGAGAGTTTCCTTGATCTCCTGAACCTATAAGAGGAGGAGGAAGTGGGTAAATGGGATGAGTCGCTGTGTGGCGGGGGACTCTCCAATGCCTAAGTCAGGTCCAAGGATAAGGAGAATAAGGGTTTGAAGGCTTAAATATTTCATACCTTGAAGGTGGAGATCCCGGTACTATTTATAGAACTTGTGGAAGCTTTTGGAGAGTTGGATCCTCTCGGGATACATCGGTAGAGTCCCAGTAGGGGAAAGATTCTCTCTCCCAATAGTGTTGGAGAGATCTTTCTAAGAAGGGAAGTAGTTCTCGAAATGTATAGATCTTCGTGGGTATCTCGGATCGACTCTAGGTGGTCGACAGATCTTGGACTTACTCTGGGTGGTCGGCCGATATCATTCGGAGAGTTCGGACTGACTCTGAGTAATTGGCTGATCTCATTCGGGGTTCATTTTAGACTAAGTAGAGGACCTCGGTAGTATAGGTCTCCTAGTGAGAGTCTCATTGACAGGTTCTTGGGAAGGTCATCCTCAAGCAGGTTTTCATCGAAAATGTCGTCCTGTGTGAATGACCTCGGATAGGTCTTCCTCGATAAGCTCATCCTTAGGCAGGTCTTCATCGGACAGTTCATCTTATGTGAATGACCTCGGGCAGGTCTTCAGTCCTCGGTTCTCTTGGGCGGAGTGCTATTGAAAGGTCCTCGGTCCTCAGCCTTAGCCGATGATCTGGTTATGGTCTTGCTCTACTCTTCGCAGTTGTAGAAGTTAATAGAGGTCATCCTTGCATGTCCTCGGGATGTGGAGTTCAGTACTAAAGTTCCTCTCTTGGGCCTTTTGTCTAGATTGTAGATCTCGTACTTTGGGCCTTTAAGCATATGGGCTTCTTCTTGTTTGTGGATTAACTCGAAATTTTTTCATAACAGTTGTCCCCTACTCCCTAAGCTGAGCTTGTTAGGGCTCGAGAGTAAGGTTGATAGGATGAGCTGGTTTTTGCTATTTTTCTATAGGAAGTTGTGTCTGAAATTATGGTTTGACACTATGTGGACCGTCTGAAGAAGAAGGTCGCAGAGGTTGAGCGCGCCTCCACGGTGCGAAGGGCAAACTCACGATAAGAGTTTAAGAGATGATCTCAGTCGTAGGAGTGAGTTATATTTGTCAACTGTGTTAGGTTGACATATAGAGGTGGCCTCATAGGTTTGACCTTTGTAGGCTTTAGCTCAGTTTATGAGCTATTATGGTGGCCTATCGGAAGCCTAGGCGGCCTATTAGGGCTTAGACAACCTATCTAAGGCCTAAGCAGCATATCTGGGGGCCTGGTCAGCCTATAGGGGGCCTCATGGGCTTAATTCATTTGGGGAGAGCTTTAAGGTTGCCTCGTAGGCTTAGCTCATGTAGGAAGAGCTGTTAGGGTGGCCTTATAGGCTTAGCTCATGCAGGAAGACCTGTTAGGGTGGCTTCGTATGCTTAGCTCATGTAGGAAGAGCTCAGCTGCAGCAGAGGCCTTCCCTTTCTTCTTTGCCATTAGGTAGGGAGAGGAAGAGCTTGAAAAGTGTGTTAAGCTTAGAAACGATGAGAACATAGCTTTTCTGTATCCCACAAACGGCTTCAACTATTGTCTCAGGGATTTGGACAACGGATCTAGATGGCTAAGATCAACCGCACAACCTTCAAATCTTACGCGAGAGCTTCCTTGATCTCCTGAACCTACAAGAGAAAGAGGAAGTGGGTAGAGGGGATGAGCCGCTGTGTGGTGGGGGATTCTTCGATGCCTAAGTCAGGTCCAGAAATTAGGAGAATAAGGGTTTGAAGGCTTAGATATTTCGTACCTTGAAGGTGAAGAACCCCGTCCTATTTATAGGACCTAAGAGAAGCTTCTGGAGAGTTAGATCCTTTTGAGATGCGTCGGTAGAGTCCCAGTAGGGGAAATATTCTCTCTCCTAATCATGTCAGAGAGTTCTTTCTAAGAAGGGAGGTAGTTCTTAAAATATTTGGATCTCTGCGGGTATCTCAGATCGACTCCTGGTGATCGGCCGATCTCGTTCGGGGTTTGTTTCAGACTAAGTAGAGGTCCTCGATAGCATAGGTCTCTTGATTGGAGTATCATTGGCAAGTTCTCGGGAAGGTCGTCCTTGGATAGGTCTTCCTCAGACATGTCATCCTATGTGAATGACCTCAGGTAGGATTGTATCGTTCCACGCTGTCCATGATATATGGGTTTTATCCACGCTGTCCATCCCCAGAAAATGTGGTAGATCCAAGGCTCATGTGGACTAAACGCCTGCCAACAAAAACTTCTTGGGTGATGCGAAAGTTTTGGATCAAGCTAATATTTGTGTGTTGCCTTCGCTCCGTAGAAGTTTTCGATCAAGCTGATATTTGTGTGTTGCCTTCACCCTATGAAAGTTTTGGATAAAGCTAATATATGTGTATTCCTTCCGTTCAGCTCTATATGACCTTACGAACGGCTGGATGAGCTGATATTTGTGTGTTCCCTTTGTCCATCTTTACATTACCTTATGAGCAACTTGAGCTTTGGAACCACTCATTTGTTGGACCATACCCTAAAATGGAGTTCGGATTCTCTGTTTAGTCCACGTCATCACATAGGTTTGCAACCACATCACATTCTTGGTGCAACCTTATCACATTGACGTCATAGTAGACCAATAAAAAGACTACAAACAGGTTTGCTGTTTGCAAGCCAATAGAGGATCCGTAATCCCTGGAATGACCTGGAAAATGGATTGACGGCATGGTAGGGATAAAACTCATACATCACACTGGCAACACAGTGCCCCTGCCTGCGGGACGAATTATTGTCCCCGGTGAAGGCAGGACGCGGTCGGCTTCCCTACCATTTTCGGGTGCAGCTGGATCCACCGAAGTGGGTAGATACCTGACTGTGGGGTCCACTTTGATGTATTTTCCTTACATCCACGCTGACCATCCGTTTTGAAAGCTCATTTTAGGGCATGATCTAAAAAATGAAGCAGATTCAAATGTTAGGTGTACCATCTCACAGGAAATCGTGGTGTTTGACTATTAAGAACTTTTTACGGGCTACAAAAGCTTTGGATGAATCCGAAATTTGTGGTCCCTTCATCAGGTCTTTGTGACCTTATCAATAGGTTGGATGGAAAATAAAAATTCCTATGGCCCCCAAGAATTTTTAATGATGTGCATACAATCACCGCTGTTTCATGTGGTGTGGTCCACCTGAGATTTTCATCTACTTCAGTTTTTGGGATCATGCAATAAAATGAGCTTTCAAAATGAATGGCCAGGGTGGATGTAAGGAAAATGCATAACAGTGGGCCCCACAGTAAGGGATCCACCAAATCCGTGCCCCCATTGTTGGTCCCCACACGGATTTTATACTGACCCTGCCAGGATCGACACATCCACTGGTCCGTGCTCCTTGAGACCCACCATGATGTTTGCATTTTATCCACACCGTCATCCATTTTGCTAGCTCATTTTAAGCATAAGCCGCACAAAAAAGACAAAAAAGAAAAGAAAAGAGGCAGGTATAATTTTACCAGCGGACAAGATAATAGGAAAACAGTGGTGATGGAATGCCCACTAGTAAAAACTTCCTAAGGTGCAACTGTTATGTTTATTTGCCATCCAACCTGTTGATTAGGTCAGACAGACCTAATTAATGAAGGGATAACACAAATATCAGCTTGATTCAAAACTTTTGTGGCCCTGAGAAGTATTTAATGGTGGGCGTTGTTCCGTAGGGTCCCCTGAGAAGTTCTCAATGATGGGTGTTGTTTTCGTGGTGTGGTCCACCTGAGATTTGGATCTACCTTATGTTTGGGCTCATGTCCTAAAATGAGCTGGAAAAAGGAATGGATGGTGTGGATAAAACACATACATCATGGTGGGGCCCACATAGCACCGACCTGTAGTGACTATGGGTATTGGGAGTGTCAGCATGCAATCGGCCTCCTGTTGCCCGCACATAGAAAAGTTGGACACACTTATCAGACAGTTCCAACCTCATGTGGTTCACCGTGAATTATGTATTTTATGATAAGCCACCACATCCAATGAGGCAGTTCCAACCATCAATGACTCACCGTCAAGGTTTTTGGGGTGTACTTTTTTTTTTTTCCCTATAGTGTGACGGCTACTGATTTTGGGGCATCCCATAACCATGGTGGGTCTTATGTAATGCATTGCTTGGATTGCATATGCACAACACTGATCGTCCAGAACAATGGACAGCCATCTACAAACTTCTAAAGTCAGGTGATGGCCCCTACGGTGGTTTTACTGGACTGATTTTCAGGGCATCCAACTTTCATGTTGGGGTTACCACGGTGGATTGAATGCACACACCTCTTAGGAGCACACTCAGCACTTCGAAGTAAACAAACTAAGCCCTTGTACCATGCGCTGCAATGCAGAGAGAGAGAGACAGGTTTCAATCATGGGCGATCTATGCCTACTTCAGGTGCTGTGGTTCATTTGAGTTTTAGATTTCCTTCATTTTTTAGGTAGGGATCTTAATGTGAGTTGGCGCAATAGTAATATGTACAGTGTGGGGGTTCCAGTACGGTCATTGCTATGAGTTTCACACATTCTTCATTTTATGTTTGTTTTTATCAATAATTTACTCTTGTGGGCCATACGCGAGGGCTCCCTACTCATGGCTCAGCGGTAGACATGGTGTGTTTCACGCTGAGGTCTCCCTGCTCTTGTGGGCCATACGCTGATCCCATGTGGTGTGTGTGGGTGTGAGTTTGTAGGGTAAAACACACACACACACACACACACACACACACACACACACAAAAGGCCATACACAAGGAAGAAGAGAAGTGGGAGCAGGGACAAGGCGAAAATTGGGTAAAGAGCTATCCATTTCTTGATTTATAAAATGAAGAGTTAATTTTTTTTTTTTTCCAATAGTTTGCATTCATCTACAATATCTCACCTAATGTGCTTAATTTCTGATCATCCTTCCATTTTTTTTTTATACAGGGGGTAGGAGTCCAATCAAAATACGAGGCCACAAATGTTAATGAATGGCCTGTACTCAGTCCAATGTGTACAATTAGGATAGTATAGGGCGTGCTAGAGTCACGATTAGAGTTCGATTGAACGCTTACAACTCAAGCGCCAAATTAGTTCGGGGCCTTGCCTCATTGGTAGACTCTACGGAGTTTCAACAAGAGATCTCAATCTCGAAACCCATTAGGGTGAAATTCCCGTTGATGACAGCAACAATAGGTGCATTGCATGATTGACTGGGTGGGTGTGTTGCATGACTGACCGAAGAAAAAAAAAGTGCCAAATTAGTCGTAGGATCAGCCTTGTGAAGGTTGACTTGAGTATCTAGCCACCAATGTTGCGGTGATTTAGTGATTTAAAATGGAAATGTTAGTCTTTCTAAATGTGATTTTTTTTTCTTGAACTAAGGACTTTTCTTCCAACAGTAATCACGGTGCCCGAGTTTCTTAATAATGTGGCAACTAAAATAATTAAAAATAAAGGCTAACTATCGATTTTATTAATTTATAATGAAGATTAGTACAATTAGCAAAAAAAAGAAAATAAGCATAAAAAAGAACAAAAGACATATACTTACAATCGCTTGTGTGGAAAAATAATCGAGGTGGATGGTCAGCAAGATGTGATTGGTGTGATCTTCCAAGTATGGACTCGGTTGATCGGGATTAAACGATGGTAATCAAATCTAAGCTACACTAACATCTAAAATTTTTGTAGTGGAGCTGGATATAAGTGGAGGAATTAAAGTTAAAACTAAGATAAAATAGTGTTGAGCTATGCAAAGTTGTGTGTGATGGCTCGGTTGGTGCTTTGAGCCTTCGTTGGATGCTCCTTATATAGATTGGGAGGGTGGTAGTTTGTATCAAGGTTTCTTTGCTAGTTTAAGTTTCCCTATCAATGCAAAGATCCTCAAAAGTTATGGGATTAGATCGTATCCCAGCTGGATTCGAATTTGTTATTGCATCTCTTAATTTCCTTTTAATTTAGGAAGAATCCACTTCATGAACTTTTATAGTCACCATCAAAGCACCGATTATTTCTAGAAAGCTCCATGCATGTTTAGGTATGATTGTGTAAGATAACCTTACACGCATTTCCTGTGTGAAGGTTATGTGCCCTTGCAGTTAGAGTTGTACACGAGTCTAATCGAGTTGAGTTTAACGCAGCTTGGCTTGGTTCGGCCAGCAGCTTACCCCAGTTCGAGTTCGGCTCGGCTCGGTCCTTGAGCTTGACCAGCGAGGTCGACTCGTTTCGGTCAATAACTCGGGCTAGCTAATGCTGAATTCGAGTTTAAGCTTTCGAGTCGAGTTCAGGTTGGCTAAGGTAAAAGAAAACAAGAGGGCTTTGGCTCTCTCTCTCTCTCTCTCTACACACACACACACACCGAGAGAGTAAGAAGATATCTCCAAGGCATGAGTAAAATTTTGACGGTCATTCTTACATAAGTGCCGAAACATGATAGCATATTATTGCTATGCATGGACGTGCAGGACGTGTATAAATAGTGGGCCCATGGGGCAACACTTTCTACTTCAGCTGGAGACCTGAATAAGGTGACTATTCCACGAAAGAGTATGTCACCTTCCACGAATCTCTCCCATTCAGGAAGAGCATGGCTGGACGCCAAAGTAGCCACCAAAATCCTAATCACCCGCACGTGGCAATCTGGCTAGTGGATGAGAGATAGGGATTGACGGATTGTCCACCTCAAGGATTGTGCATATTAAAATTGGATCTGTCCGGTCAACAATGATAACATGCATTTGAACGCATGCAATTCTCATACCTCCGAGCTGTATGGGGCCCACCGGTGATGCGTATCTAGAGTCACCGTTCATCAGGTGAGACTCCTCATGGGCACCTTACATCCCAAGAATCCTCCCCATCAAAAACTCAGATGGGAGACACCACAGGGAGCAGCACACAATAAGGCTGTCGGCTTATATATTCACATGTTGTGGCCCACATAAATTTTCGAATGCTATAATTTTTAGTATTTCCCTTAATCCTGGTGGCATGCACCTGATGAATAGGTTGGATGACACATGTTGAGCCCAGTGGACCCTGAATTCCATCTAAAAATTTCTACGGTGTGTGTCACCTCCCCAAATGCCCGCATTGTTCCATTTAGAGTGGCCCACCTATGTTATGGATCGGTTTGGATTTTAAAATCTAAGCCTAGCATTAGGAGGCCTATATAATGCACGGGTTGGATGGCACTCAAAGCATAAGGCATGGTAATTTAAATGGGTTGGAAACGCATCTGATCACTCCACTATATTAAATATTGGCCGTTGGTAAATATTGTTACAATTTACAGCCATCGTTTTCATATGCATGGGCCCACCTAATGTCCAGATCAGACAAACCTTTGGGACATGGAGCTTCCAAATATCGCGTACATTTGAAAGTTCCCGATTACACACACCTACCACGTTGACACGTCGGTGGAGATTCAGATTCCTGATGCCTGACTAACAACCCACACTCTCAATGGTGGGCCAGGAGCCACCGCATTAGACCAGAATCGTTGATAGCACCTTTTTGAGGCAAGCTGGGTGAAACACGTATCTCTGCATTCCTACCATGTTTTATATGTAAATCTACTCCGTCCATCAGATGATGACATTATTTCCACCGTGTATAAAGAAAACCACCAAACCTATGGATGCCATCCCATTCCCATTTTTTACTTTTGCTGCGGCCCACCTTAGTTGTTGATCTTGCTGATATTTTGGTCCACCCCAAGCTATGTGGGGCCGCCATGATGTTGCGTTATGGCCCGTACATGGTCCAACATCGATGATCGGATCCATCTCAACTGTTTACTATTGTATGACCCACTTGAATTTTAGATCTCCCTTGTATTTGGGCGCGGATTAGGTACTTCCACCGCCTGTCCCGAGCTCCGGACAGGCTAGGGCTTCCGAGGGCCACCGTGATGTATGGATTTTATCCACACCGTCCATTCAGTATTCCACGTCATTTCAGTTAATTAACTCAGAAATGGGGCAGATACAACCTCAATTGGACCATGATATAGGGATTAAATTATGACCGTTGAAAACTTCTTGGGTGACACAGGAAGTTTTGGATCAAGATGATATTTGTATTGTACCTTCATCCAGGTTTTTATGATCTTATGAACAGATTGGATGGCAAATAAACATCACGTTGGGCCTTAGGAAGGTTTCAACGGTAACAAACATTAGCACCGCTGCTTACCATGGTGTGGCCCACTTAAACTTTAAATCTGCTTCATTTTTGGTACTATCTCCTGAAATGATATGAAAAACTGAATGGACGGTGTGGATAAAATCAATACATAACGGTGGCCCTCAGAGCCCTAGCCTGTCTGGAGCTCGGGACAGGCGGCGGAAGTACCTAATCCGCGCCCCTTGTATTTTGGGTCCATATCTTAAATGAGCTGACGAGATTGGACGGACTGGATATAACTCTAGAAAATTTTTGCTACACCGACGAGTTAGCTACACCTAGTGTAGCAATGACCCCACCATGATGTATGTGTTGTATCCACACCGTCCATCCATTTGACGAGATGATTTTAGGGTATGATTAGAAAAAATGAGGCAGATCCAAAGCTCAAGTGAACCCCGAACAGAAAATAGTGGGGATTGAACGCCAACTATTAAAAAATTCTTGGGGGCAAATAATTAAGATTCGTATCTGCCTCATATTTTGGTATCATCCCCTAAAATCATCTCGCCAAATGGATGGACAGGCCTGGATACAACACATACATCATGGTGGGGTCATTGCTACACCAGGTGTAGCTAGCGTAGCTCACTCGTGGGTGTAGCAAACTTTTTCTCATATAACTTGGGCTTCCAGACAAGCCACGTCCCTTCAGACACATTGCACTTCTATCGTGCCATTCACCTAAGCCACAACTCAAGCGCATTGGACGGTGCCAGATTGCCAATACCTTTTCTGTAAGTCACCGTATCATTTGTCGCCACGTAAAGCTGCAGTTTCAACAAGAGAATGGGGTTCATCAGCTGAGTGACCACCCAAAATTATAGTCCAACTGACCTGCCACCCAAGGTGGGACCAAACGTATCAGAACCATTCACCCAGATATTCCCATGGGATTGCTCATGTTTAACCTATATAATAACTGATCTTTTAAAGGCCATAGCTCGACCCTATGGATCACCCAATCGCTGGTCATAGTGAGTCCTACAGGATGAACAATCCCGATCACGAATGATGGGCTCGTGCATGGTTGAGGAGTCCGAGACTCGCAGTCCAGCGGCCTACCAATCCATCTCCCTGCCAAAGGGTCAAAGGGCTTTTCTGTGGTGGTAGTTAGAAATTGATTATTAGTAATAAAATAAATAAATAAACCGTCCATATTAAGGGAACCAGATTGGATGAGTCATAGACCTTACATTACTCTTATTTGGTAATCGAACTATTAGATTATTGGACATTTATTCAATGGTTAGGAAGTGAATAATATCTTAAAAACAAGTGTCAACAAATCAGACGTTAAAATTGTTTGACCACTTGTTCTTTATAATAGTAAATCAACAACAGCAGATTTCACAATTTAGTTAGTTAATTTAAGTTAAGGAGGTCGATTAATGTCTTCCTAACCGGTTGTTCCTCGAATCTACCAAGAATAAATAAAAGGATTCCAAATAATTATTTTTGATAAATTAAATGAATAGAAATGGAATTATAATGCATATAAATAGAAAACTAAATAGTTAGTAAAGTACTAGACTCCAACTCAAACTCAAACTCTTAAAAAACGCAACTTACTATAAATAGTAAATTTACTATTTATAGAAGACGTTCAAATCCTACTAAAATTCTTGATTTCGACTAAAATTAGAAAGTTTTCAAATGGGCTTAAACATATTATTCTACTAAATATTCTAAGCCCTTAATGTTACTGTCGATACGGTCGAATTTCGCGATTAAGTAACTTGGGCTAACTGAAAATCATATATTATATGTTCAAAAACTCATTTTGCATTGCTGAGATACAACCGTTTTACGATCCTGACGGTCCTAATTACTTTCGATCCCGACCGGTCTTCTTTTGGTCCATCTCAACCATGAGATAATCAGCGAAGCGATCTCGACCGGTCTTCTTTTGGTCCATCTAGACCATGAAATAATCAGCAACCTGCTCTACATCAGTATTAAGCATCATACACAGTTAGACTATTTAATAACTCTCCTTCAATAAGCATTTCGATGAAATAACAGGCACAACAACAAATTCTAGGCATGACGTCAGATATTTGGCCCAAACTCTTTCTTCATTCACGTCATCCCTGAAATGAGTGGGGCATTCACGCAACTAGAGTTTCACCATTGCACTTTTCTAGCGCTTTTGTGGTCACTTGTTTCAACTTTTCACACGTACATGAGATTCAGGCCGTGAATCAGGCAGGACACACCTTGTAGATCCCTGGATAAAGCATCATAACCCTAAGTTAGAACTAAGACATCTAGATATGAGTTACATCTAATGAGCCACTAGGAATCACATACGTGTGTGAAGTTAGCTCGTGTGAGCGAGGATACCAAAAAATGCACACGCCCGAGGGGATTCAAAGGTTTCCAGTTCATGTGAGAGTGGAGGAATGCTTCGGCGAACTCTCTCAGTACTGGACATTTCTTTCCCTTTGCTAAAATGATCCAATGCACTCTGAAAGGGTCCTCACACGCAGAAATGAGGCAGACGTGTAAAAGATTGGAACGGTTCATCAGGAAATGTCCGGTCCAAGATATATTTCTAAAATGATCCAACATTATCATCTGGCGGACTATACTTGGGAAAAAGAAAAATAAATGATACAAGTTTGAATTGATCACGCCTCAAACTCTATTTGCGTGAATGGCCCGTATCAGCTTGATGTATGACACATGAAATCTATGCAAGGGCGATCCCCTGATAGAAAGGCTTTGATCCCATCTCTGATCCTCACAAACTACGTACTTTTTCCCACTTGAGGTGAGTACATTTACAACTTGAGCGTACAAGCATGATACGGAGAGCGGATTGGTGATACCACGGCCTCACGCAAGATGGTGTGGCCCTTACTGTGGGGTCCACCTTGATATATGTATTATGTATCCATGCTTTCCCTCCCTTTTTCATACCATTTTAGGGCATTATACCGAAAATGAAGGAGATCCAATTATCAGGTGCATTCTCAGCACATCTTGACCTAAAAATCCATAACTCAAGTGAGAGACTGAGTGAAGATAACCTCATTTCAACACTTGAGGTCTTGCTATCAATTCTCACCGTATCAATTCAGGGGTGGCTAACATTGCTGTGTCACTAACAGGGGGGGTGGGTGTACTAGCAGTGGGGTGTTGTATGCTAACAAAAACTAAAAATAAAAATAACAAAAAGACCTTAAGAAGCTCAAACAAATGTGGAAATAGTCCATCAGAACTTGGCCCAATCCTATGAAGGGTCCAAGCATGTCTGGTTTAAAGAGATTCATTTTTTATATGAAAAAATTGTCCTTTGAAATTAATTGTAAAATAATCGTAACTTTTGATCCGAGCCCTGTCATGAAATGCATGACCTATCAATCTTTATATAAACTATGCATCTAGGGTTAATCAAGCCACTGGGAATTCACATAATGGAATAGCGTGATGAGCTCCTCACAACACAATCCACATCCCTGGACGCTTGAAAATCAGGCCAATGCAAACTCGAGTGGGCCACACTACAGGAAGAGTTGGGATGGGGACACCCACCATTAAAAACCTGGCAATGTTGTGTGTGGGCCCTTTGGCGTTGTTATATGCCATCCAATCCATTCAAAGATGAGACTCACCAGGATGAATGGACAATAAAAAAAAATTCCAGCTCTTCCAAAATCCAGGTGGACTGCACCACATGATTTTAAAGGTCTTACTAATGATTTTTACGCGTTTTCGCCCACATGAATTTTGTGTCAGCTTGATTTTGGGCGTGGACGAAATCACGAGGGGGGCACATATGATAGGAGGAGTGGATGTCATGCACGCATCACGGTGGGCCCCACACATCGGGTTGTAGGTTTTACAAGGCTGGATGGTGGAGCCCGCCTCATGCCAAAATCACTTTAGTGCACTTCAAGTTGGCCACAAATGTCCGTTGAATTTGAGCCACTGGACTTTTAGTTTCCACCCGTCCATTTTCAAGCAATGAAAGGCTCAGGGTCTATGAACTCATGACATCCAACGGTGACGACCGGATCTGTCATGGTTGTTGGGATGATGGCCCACATCGTATCACAACCACGGCAAAGTGGGAGATTGGGGCGGCCGTTCAAAGAGGAACGCATCCAGAAACGGGAGCGGATTAGGTGAGACCCCGGATCCACCGAGGTGGGTGGGACCCCTGACTGTGGGGCTCACTGTGATGTATATGACTACATCCACGCCGTCCATCCGTATTGAAAGCTCATTTTAGTGCATGATCCAAAAAACAAAGCAGTTCCAAATTCCAGATGGACCATAGTACAGGAGACAGTGGTGATTGACCATTAAAAACTTCCTGTGGGTCACAAAAGCTTTGGATCAAGATGATATTTGTGTGGTCTCTCCATTTAGGTGTTTTTGACCTTATCAATAGGTTGGATGGCAAATAAACATTCTGGTGGAATTCATAAAGTTTTTAATGGTGGGGATTCAATAACATCTGTTTCCTGTGGTGTGGTCCACCAACGATTTGAGTCAACTTCATGTTTGGGATCATGCCTAAAATGAGCTTTCAAAACGACAGGACGGTGTGGATTTAAGGCACATACATCACAGTGAGCCCCATATCCGAGGTCTCACCTAATCCGCGTTCCTCCCACCAGAAACGGACGCGGATTCCTTGCTAAAGCCTTTCACAGGAAGTTCCTGTGCGCTGGGAATTAAGGTGGGCCCACCGTGATGTTTGTGAAACATCCACCCTGTCCATCCATTTTGTAAGCTTATTTCAGGACATACAAGCAAAAATTAGCCTGATCCAATACTCGAGTGAGGCCCACTAAAGGAAAAGGTGGGTAGGGAAATTCCAACCGTTGAAACCTCCCTGGAGCCACAGCGATGATTATAGGCCATCCATACCGTTCCTAACGTCATTCCTACTGAGATGAACTGAAAAAAAATATTATCCTGATTCAAAACTTCTGTAGCCCCACGAATATTTCAACTATGGACATTCAATTCTCACTTTTTCGGCCCATTTGAGTCTTGGATCCGGCTCATTTTTGGGTTCATAACCTAAAACGAGCTCACAAAAAGTATGAACGGAGTGGATTTCTCACAAACATCACAATAAGCCCCACTTCCCAGCGCATGAACTTCTGGGAGGGCTTTCACAGGAATCCGCGTCCACCAGTAACGTAGGTCTTACCAACCAACCCGAATCCATGGCGTGCGTGTCAAATAAGTCGGCCGTTAAAATGAAGTAAATGATACACGTTCAGACAGATATGGACATGATTCTGAAAATCTCGAGTATTTTCAGAGAAATACGCTATTTTCTCGGAAAATTCATTATGCAATAGTTTTCGAAAGCTCTGAAATTTGTAATTTTCGATTTTACTATGAAAATGTTGCATCGCTTAAATTAATTCATTATTCTCATATTTTAAATTCTAAAAAATATTTATTTATTATTGTAAAATTTTTAATATTTTATTTTCAGCCTGATTTTCCGGTAATATCGCCAGAAAAATGTCAGAATCTAACCTTGCTAATTCGCGAGATTTAGGCTTTTGCAAGAAGATCCTTGCAAGATTTATTGCTTAGTGGGCTCACCGTGATGTTTGCGAGAAATCCACCGGTCCTTACGTTTTGCCGGATCATTTAAGGTTATGTGTCAAAAAAATGAGATGGATCCAAAACTCGAGTGGTCCACACGAGAGGGATAATTGGAGAAAGAAATCTCTACTGTTGAAACCTTCCTCAGCTCCACCTTATGTTTATATAGCATCCAAACTGTTTATAAGGTCATTTCCAATGAGATAAAGTGGGAAAACAAAAATGTTATGCTAACACAAAACTTTTGTAGCCGCATGAATGTTTCAACCATGTCACTGAATCTTCACAGTTTTCTCTTGTGGGGCCAACTTAAGTTTTTGAACAGCCTCATTTTTGTCGTATTTTCTAAAATGACCTTCTAAAAACAGATGAACAGGACGGAATTGTCACAAATATTATGGTGGCTCCACCTAGCATTCCAGGGTGGAACTTTCTGCCTGCCTACTGCTAACCAATGTGACATATATCATTGCGATTTGGAAATTCTGGCCCTAAGATTGAAAAATAATAATACAGTAGACAGTACTACCTCAAGATTTTAAAATAAATGAAGCTTATAAATTATTGCATTTTTACCATAATGGTATCACGATATTAACTTGATAATAGTTAAAAAAATAAAAATAAAAAGCTTTGGATCTAATATTCCATGGCTGAAATCCATGGAAAAGGAAAGCAAAGGCATAATCATTATTGTTTTTTTGTTGTTTAATTTTCAATTTCTTTTATAATTTTTAATATAACCAATATACTTTTTTATTTCGACCATTGTTAGACATAAAAACCAAGGTGACTCTTATAAAATAAAGTAAATTAATATTTCTACTTGTGAAACAAACATTCATCTGAGTCCATTGGGATCCATTTCTTAGTAATACTTTGAAAAATAACATTGATGAGATCTTTTACTTTCTCATATATTACTGCTATGTATATATATTTAAATTTAAAATGATTTATTAATTAACAATAAATATTTTATTTTTTTGTTGTGATTTCTTTTATAATATTTCAGGCAAACCTCAAAAATTGAAAATCTCCCAAGAAATTGTCCAGAATGAGATTTGTTATTGTGCCTTTCACCAACAACCATAAATGGAGAACACTGATGAGACCTACCCTGTTCATGAGGTAGGTTGCCTCATGTTAACCGTGGAAACAAACTACTTACCTTATGCTAATTGAGGAAATGAAAAATGCAATGACCTCAAACTCAAGTAGGCATACAGGAAATAGTTGGAATGAATCCACCATTAATTTTTTATAGGGCCTACTACAGGTATTTTGATGAACAAATATATGAACCACATGTTACATAGACATCAGGTGGGAGCCAAGCCTTGTGGCACTCCACTTGGATTGCCCGGTGGAGGACGCAACACTGCCCCGTAATGTGGCGATACTCTGTACGCCCCACCATGATGTATGTGTTTTATCCAGGCTGTCCATTCATTTTCCCATATGGCTAAAAAATGATGTATGAGTTTTATCCAGGCTGTCTATTCATTTTCCCATGTGGCTAAAAATGAGGGAGATCTAAAGCGCAAGGACTACACGCCTACCATGCATTAAAAACTTCTTGTGTCCGTAGGGTTTGGGGCCTTGCCTCGTTCTAGACTATGGGTGAGTGTCACCGAAGGGTCTTGATTTCAAAACTCATCAGTGGTGAAATATACTCGCTGCTAGGTGAGTGGATTGCATGACTAACCGAAGCAGCAGCAAAAAAAAAAAAGAAAAAAATAAAAAAAAAAAACTTGTGTCTGTATAACCTTACAAATAATTTGGATGTCAAAAAAAAATATATCATGGTAGCCTTAGGAAGCTTTCAAGTATAGTTTGCTTGAGCTTTGAATCTTCCTCATTTTTGGCTCATGACTTAAAATAATATGGGAAAATGGATAGACGGTGTGGATAAAACTCATACATCATGGTGGGCCTACAGAGTTAGCTACGTGTACACAATTGGTACGTGGTTGCCGTGTTGTACGCTAGGCAATCCGAGTCCTGCTCGTCTGTTCCTCTAGGCCCGCTATCCGATTCCACACCAACAATTTTAAATACCCAAAAAGCCCTTACGTTGCCGT
Organism: Liriodendron chinense; assembly: GCA_003013855.2. Classification (NCBI taxonomy): domain Eukaryota; kingdom Viridiplantae; phylum Streptophyta; class Magnoliopsida; order Magnoliales; family Magnoliaceae; genus Liriodendron; species Liriodendron chinense. The sequence continues at coordinate 10,908,127 of ML058461.1, read as the reverse complement.
ATAAACCTAGACCGTAGGATTCGACGAAAATGCAAGCTTTGTATGGATAAGTTTCCTGTATATTTTTTAGAACGCATTCCCGTCGAGTATTAAAAATAAAAAATCTACTGCAACTACCGCTATTAATAGTACAAGATCCGTGTATATAAGTGTAGCCCATTCATCGGTCTTCACTGCTATCTGCTTCCATCTCTCTCGAGAGAGCTCTTCTAACTCAGAGAGAGAGAGGAAAAATCTCCCTCCGGTAGATTATCAGCTCTGCATGTTGAGTTTGCAGGACGCTCTGCATTTTGAGTTTCCAGGAAGCTTAGAAACCAAGAATCTTTTTGGGTTCATTTTCGTTCTTTTGAAAGTAGAGAAGAATCAATAGAAGCCCAATACAGATTTCAAAACCCATTTGCATAAAGCCTCTGAAACAGAGATACTGCTGTAAATTTCCTCTTCTTTTTTTTTTTTTTTTTCAAAATCAAAGAAGAGAATTATACGAAAACCCATTCCGGGGAAGACTCTGCAGAGGATATTTTGGTGCAATTTTCCCTTGTCTCAATCAAAACAGAAAAGATCAGAAGACCCAATTCTGGAAATCTCCCAAAAACGTCGATTTTGGCGTTTCTCTTCTCTTTTCACTGAAGAACAGAGCAAATACTGCCAACGTTCATTTGAGTAAGCCTTCATCTTTCAATTTCCATTTAAATGATTCTATTCACCTCATTTCATTATTTTGTTTGTTTTTCTCTGTTCTCATTGGATTCTTCTAGAAACTTGTAGCTGATGGAGAGCGTCGAGAAGGTCTGGGATTCAGGACTGCAGGCGAGCAGGAGCTTGAGCAGGAGCATTAGCAGGAGCATTAGCAGGAGCAACTGGGGCATGGAGGACGTGTTTGCTCGGTCAACAGGATCGAGACGGAGTGCAGGTGGCATCAACGATGATGAAGAGGCTCTGAGATGGGCTGCATTGGAGAAACTGCCGACATACGAACGGCTGAGAACAAGCATATTCAAATCTTATCTTGAGAGCGAGAACCAATCAAGTCGGTTCATCCACAAGGAGGTTGATGTCCGGAAGCTGAATACCGATGAGCGGCAGGAATTCATTGAGCGGATTTTCAGGGTCACTGAGGAAGATAATGAGAAGTTCTTGAGGAAATTCAGGAATAGGATTGACAAGTAAGTTTTAATTCTCTTATTTCTCCACATTTGTTTTAGAATAATTTGTTGATCTTTGATGGGCTTTTTGAATTTGTTATTTTTGACCATCTGAAAGTTCTCTCCGATGAATTTGTGATTGAATTAAGGTAGTTAAGAGAAATATATTTTTGAATTTCGAAATCTTGGTGCAGATTGAACTATTTGATTGCTTGGCTTTTGATTATTCTTAAGGAAAAAAGTGGGTATTCGTTTTCATCAGATTTGATGTTACTGACTGAATCTCGAAAGAATTTCAGTAAGTTCTGATGAGCGGGAGCCATTGATTTTTTTTTTTTTTATAGTTAATTTCTACATCAATTTTGAAAAATCTGCAGCATGATTTGAAGTATTGTTTGCCTGTATGGTATCACTTTATGAAATTATAGCAAAGAATTCCAGCCTTGGTATTATAATATTGAAGAATTCCATTGAAATTCTATGGGGAGAAATGCTATGGTGATATTCCAATACCGTAGATGTGTGCTGGACTCTATCAATGATACAAAGTGACAAATGACAATTTTCAATTCATATGTGCATCCCAGATGCTTTTTTAATCATAATTCCATATGAATTTGTGGTGATACGTCACCGATGTGATATGATGCCTTTTGATGTTTTGTATCTTGATTTGGAGTCAATAGAAATGTTTTGGTTCCTGGGTTTGCAAAGGTTTGATTGTTTTGGAGGATTCTTCATTTAAAAGATGCAAAAGAGTCTTTGATTTTATGGTATTGTCTGTAGTCAGTAAAGAACTTCGATGGGAGCTCTGATGATGATTGAAAGCCATTTCCACCCATACTTGTACTTTTTCATATTTTGGTTGAGTGGGAAAGGTGGGTGAGCTTTGATAAATGTTATCATATGTTATCTTTGACTAGTCTTTGGGGTGGTGTATCTTGGCCTTTATCCTTTAATTAGACCAAAAAAAGAAAAAAAAGAAAAAAAAGGAAGAAGAAGTAATTATATGATCCTTGGGCCAAAGATCTGCATCGGGTACTCAGGTTTTCAATTTTTTGTACGTGGGGCAGTGGTTTGATGGTCTGGATCATTGATTTTCAAGGCTCCACATTGAATTGGCCATGTACAAAAAATAAAATAAATTGTGCTCGATGAGATAATACCAACCTATTGTTTTGTATCCTGCAAATAGATGGTTAAGAAGAAAGTTTTGGTACTGATCCACATTCAACTGAGATAAGACCCACTATTGAGTCTAGGGTTTATCCATTGTGGGAGATTTTTGGAGCATGGTCCGTCCATGGGAGAACCGAATAGACCAATGCTCTGGATCACTGAATCATGGGTGCACTTGTCCATCCTTGTGTCAAGGATCATACAGTTTGTCAAGATAGAAAAGAAGAATTCTTGGAGGTTACCTTCAACTGTAAAGTGCCAATTAAAGAAAAAAAGTGAGATAAAATTGGAGGTTTTCTTTAAAATCTCGACTCGCTTCGGGCCGCGTTGACTCAATTGAGATTAGTACCAAGTTGAATACACTGAGTGATCATACTTTTCTTGAATAATTATAACTAGTATCCGTTGTTCATTCTTTTTCTTAATTTGATTGCAGGGTTGGAATCCAGCTTCCAACAGTTGAAGTTAGGTTTGAGCATCTAACCATAGACGCAAAATGCTATATCGGAAATAGAGCTCTTCCTACTCTTATAAATACAGCAAGAAACCTTGCAGAATCAGCTCTGGCTACGGTGGGAATAAGGCTGGCTAAGAGAACTACCCTCACTATACTCAAGGATGCCTCTGGGATTATAAAACCTTCAAGGTCTGTTCATGTGTGTGTATAGTAGATCTTATACACCATATGATAGTGTATAATCTATATGTTTGACTGTTCTTTGGAGAACAATTCTCGTTCTTTTGGTATCATTTGAAACTTTAGTCTGTGTTTGGTTGCTCAATTGAATCGAATTGCAATAATTTGGTACTGTAAAGTGGAAATGACCTATGTGGGGGCCAGCACCATACAGCAATTCAGATATTTTCCAGTTCAAATAGAAAAGCATGGAATTGCAAATTGGGGTTGTTTGTCCCTAGAATTAAATTGACCTCACTTCTATTTGGATTGTTTGCTATATATCTAATTGAGTGAATTGTAATTCTATCCAATTGAGCATCCAAACACACTGTTAGCAAATGAACTCCACGTAATAAAATTTAAACTAATTGTACTTTTCTTTAATGATTTTATCATTTTACAGGATGACACTTTTGTTAGGTCCTCCTTCCTCTGGGAAGACAACCCTGTTGCTGGCACTTGCAGGAAAGCTGGATCCGAGCTTGAAGGTTTGTAAACACACAGATAAGATCTCATATTATGTTTTGAGATGTGTTTGAATCATGGTTTCTAAAGCCAGAGTCGAGTCAAGTTCATTGAGTTAAACTCAGTAATGTGAAGATCTGGTTCGTAGTCTCAAATTTTGTATCATTGAGTTCAACTCAGTAATGTAATGATCTGATTCTCAAGTCTCATAAGCTGAGTCCAGCTGCAATATGAGCTTGACTCCATGTAAGTTATATGATCTGATTGGACCGTACAAAATATTACCACATATGAGGTAGTCTTTCTCAGAACACACCCAACTCAATCTGACATGGTTTGACCCAGTCCGCATTAGCTGGGTCCAAGATCGAGGTGAATGCTTGCTCTTTTAAGTCGATTGAATGCCAAACCTTTTGATGTTGGGATGACAAACTCAGTGGAGTTACTATGCCAACTCGACAGTCAGAAATTCATTACAAACACCTGAGTCTAACACTTAGCATTCAGACCATGTTCTAAAGAAATCTACCTTGTTAGGATTTGTTAAGTGCCACAAATTCTACAACATCCAAGATAAACTAGAAAAAATGACACCCATGAGACATTTGAGTCTTCAAGTGTCCAAACTCGAAATAGAACTCAGTTAAATTGGTCTGTAAGACTCAATGAATTGAATGAGCCACACTCGCTCAATCTTCTAAGAAATCTTCCTTGACCAGGTCCAAGGAGAGGTCACATACAACGGTCACCAGCTTGGCGAGTTTGTACCGCAAAAGACATCAGCATACATCAGCCAGAACGATGTTCACATTGGAGAAATGACAGTTAAGGAGACACTAGATTTCTCGGCGAGGTGTCAAGGAGTTGGATCGAGATACGGTGATTTTCCTCAATTTTCTCCCGATAATTTCCGTTCAGAGAAATGCTATCATGATTTAGTGCATCATACATGATGCAATTTCTATGCTGTGACATCCTCACCATATATGTTGATCAGGACTGTTGATCTGGTGGGCCATCAGATGAATGGGTTATAGGCCCAAAAGTGCAGGAATTTAACCACTCTGATTATCCTGATGTGATTTGTGGCTGATAAGTGTGGAGTCTATTTTGAGTGAATTCATCCACATTGCAGCCCACCTCATCAGTGGTCCTGATCACTGTACGCAAGTCACATTTTCAATCAAGATGTTTTGGTCCGCATATTGTTGTAGCATTCCTCTTTCTGTACTTTTTTTTTTCTTCAAAATTTGATTGAATTCTAGTTGATTGCAGAGCTCCTAACTGAATTGGCAAGGAGAGAGAAAGCCGGGGGAATACACCCAGAAGTAGAAGTTGATCTTTTCATGAAGGTAAGCTGAGCACACTATAACATGCATGGATGCACACTATAACATGCATGGATGCGCTGTCCTCTTCCCTTTTTTAATGTACAAACCATATTGAAAATAAAGAGGTGGAAACAACTTCCCAAAATACAAAGATTTTCTCCAGGAACCTGATTTGGCTTACAGCACCACAGGATCGAGTCAAATTCCTTTGGGCAAATGAAGTGCATGCTGTAAGCCTCCATACTCATATAGAGTCCAATGGCAAATGCATTTCTTCTACATTTGGGTCGAGGCATAGGGCCCACTTCAGCAGGTCATTTCAGTTGTTCAAGCCATGGTTGCAACTGGGCCAGGCTGAACTTTGCCAAAATGGCAAATGAAAGCCCACAAATGATCTGGTCTGGGCCTGGCCCAACCTGATTGTGATTGCTCAAATGATCTATATGCACAGCCCATGCCCTTTGGAACATGCCCATATCCAGCCAAAGCAGACTAGGCTCATTGGTGGGCCCAAACCTCTGCATTAGTAGGTGCATGTTGACAAATCTCGTTCTCGTCATGACAATTTCTTAGAGATTTTCAAAAGTTGAGGCTTTTCTTGGGATAGTATTGAGAAAATCTCACCAAAAGTAAAAATATTTAAAATATTTATTGTAAATTAATAAATATTTTTAATTTATATTTATATAACAAATTCCTTGATGTTTTTTTTTTCCTTTTCTTTTCACTATTTTTTCAAGTTAATATCATGATAAAAATGCAGATATTTTAAAATCTGCCAAGATTTTGGAAATCCAATGATGATATCGCAATAATATGGTTTAGTGTATTTTTCATGAAGCTATCGTGAGATTTTCAAAATCTCAGTGATATGTGGCATTGATTGGGTGGGGGTGATGGGTGCGTGCACTGAGAATTTGGTGTACAGTTCCTTTTTGCAATTTTAGCTGATGCATGTATTTTATATGGTATTGCAAACTTTTCAGGCCATAGCAATGGAAGGAGTTGAAAGCAGCCTACAAACAGATTACACTCTCAGAGTAAGGACGATTCGCCTTGAAATGCTTATTTATGTGGAAAAGAGAGAAATTTACACGAATGTGATTCCAAAATTACCCCTGCCTTTATCCTTGATTCTGATGTTTCTATGTACATTTTCAATGCCAATGCTTTGTTGTTTCTTTTATAAAAGGTTCCTTCAGCTGAGCTTTCTTGACTTTTTAGAGAAAGCTAGTTTGACATTGGTATGCATGAAAGGAAAAGCTCATTTGCTGGCAATGTGAGTCTGCAAGGACATTTTCATGTGGGCCCAATGTTGTCTTGGTTGGTGGGGCATTTTCTCCATTTTAGTTCGCCAAAATGTTCCCAAAATAACCATACTTTTCTCCTACAATGAAATGACCAGAATACCCCCAGTGGACATGTCCTCAATAGCTTGCATTAGTGACTGAGATCATAGGTTTCCTTTAGGTGGGCCACCTTCTTTTTTTGGGATTGATTTAGGTGGGCCACCTTGATTTATCTTTCTGGCTGAAAAAATCAGGCTGTTTCGCTCATTATGTACGTCTCTATATACAATGGAAACGGATGGCTAAAATAATTCTTTTTCTATTCATCCATTTATTTTGTGAAATGTGGCCCAGCTGATGAGTGTAACAATCCGATTTCTGGACCATAAGATCTAATGGTATGACCAACTGATGAAGGCTTAGACCTTGTGGTGCTGCTGCAGTATTGGCACGTGTGCTTGTGCGTACACGGTCAGGGCTCTACAAGTGTGATTGACTTACGATGGTGGGCATGTTGTGATTCTGGAACAGATATTAGGGCTGGACATTTGTAGGGACACCATCGTTGGTGATGAGATGCACAGAGGAGTATCGGGCGGCCAAAGGAAGCGGGTCACCACAGGTTTGTCATTCATTCGCTGGACCACTGTTGCTTCTCCGGACATCACACCTGTTTCAAGGGCATTTTGGTCAAAACATTTTTGTTATTATTGAGCATGTGCACTGACTTTATGTGCACCACATGTGAGAACAAGGACAGTCTCCGAGTGAGCCGCTTATTAGGTGGGGCCTGCTGTCGATATCACCTTATCAAAAAATCAGGCCAGTCAAGAAAACTTATGCTGAATTTCAGCACTAGAACTTTTTGGTCACAAAATTATTTTATTTAAATTCAGCAGTTAAAATTTTCGGACCATCTTCGTAATTGGGTCAGATAACACCATTGAAGGGAACCACCTTATGAGTGGCTTGGATCTCATGTCCTTGTGCCCCATTCACACGGTAAGCATCCTACTTAGTAAATGGGCTGGACCTGGGCTCAGTTCTTAGCTCATGGTCTGGACTTGGACATGCTTTAGCCATGCTCAGCCCATTTACCCCCTACCTAACACACGCCAACCTAGTGTATTTTTACGCCTGATTGACACTTTTCTTGTTGCAGGGGAAATGATTGTGGGCCCAACCAAGACACTGTTCATGGACGAGATATCCACCGGCCTGGATAGCTCAACCACCTTCCAGATAGTGAAATGCTTGCAGCAGATTGTCCATCTGACTGAGGGCACTGTCTTCATTTCTCTCCTTCAACCGGCACCAGAGACCTATGATCTCTTCGACGACATTGTGCTCCTCTCAGAGGGCCAAATCGTTTACCAGGGCCCCAAAGAGCACGTCCTTGATTTCTTCGCGAGCTGCGGATTCCGGTGCCCGGAAAGGAAAGGCACTGCCGATTTTCTGCAGGAGGTGACCACATTGTTTCATAATAACCTACTCTTGTTTCCAATACATATAAAACTGAGTACAGCCCAAGTGCTACATTCCTATGGTGCATAGTTTAATTCAGGCCCATATCTAACTGTAAAATGCACCTCTTATAGGCCCACTAACTGCGGTCCATGCATTTGGTGTCAGCAGTGGCAGTGGGCTGTGTGGGACTGGGTCATGCCTGGAACTTGCCCGTTAATCAGTCCTAACCATGTAGGTCATGATGGGCCTGTACCCTGGTTCTTGCTGGCTTTATATATAACCTTGTAATCTGCTACGGGCCTGGTCCCTGTCCAGCTCCTTTTGTTTGTCAAGACCTGAAAATAAGAATTGGGCCGTACCCATGGGCTTACAATTTAGCCTTGAGCTGGCCCATAGGGGGATGGGAGCTGAACCCTACCAGAGAAACCCGCTATTGGAAGCCCCAGTTCTTATAGGAATCCTACTGTGGAGCTTCACCAAAGAACATCTCTATTATACATGTCTACTTGTGAATGTTCATCAAACTGTTGAATCGGTTTGTAACCATCTGAATGGGCCATGTCCAAAAATCAACTGTATCAGGTTGAGCAATGGGCTATTAACTAAAATAAAATGAACAAAGTTCCACATACAACAGGAAAAAAATCAAAGCCATTGGATGGTCAGAGTTATGTGATCACTATAGTTTACAGACCATACAATGGTGGGCCCCCTGATCAACAGTCGTGATCAGCACATGTTTGCCATCTTTATGGCTGGAATGTTCTTCCCTGTAAATGAAGCACTAGAATTTCCATTCCATGAAAACAAACCATTGGTTCTTCTCTTGGGCAGGTTACTTCAAAGAAGGATCAAGAACAGTATTGGGCAGACAAAAGCAAGCCATACCGCTACATTCCGGTGTCTGAATTCAGTCGACGGTTCAAGACATTCCATGTGGGCCTAAACTTGGAGAATGAGCTATCTGTACCATTCGATAAGAGCAAGAGCCATAAAGCGGCACTTGTGTTCACCAAGTACTCTGTCCCGAAACGGGAACTACTGAAGGCCAGCTTCGCCAAGGAGTGGCTTCTTATCAAGAGGAATTCCTTCGTCTACGTCTTTAAGACTGTCCAGGTGCACCTCCTACCTTTGCCTTCATGTTTCTAATGTAGTAGGTGTGTGGATAAAAGAGAAGAGATCACCGTCTTCTTCTCAAAAATAATCCTTGAATCCACAAGAAGAGGAGAAATCTATAAAAACGAGAAAGGAATTGATATTGTTGATGAAAAGTCAATTATTTTTTTATTTTTTTCTACATAGCCCTAAATATGACTTATATAAGCCTTGCATCCTAAATCCATAACTTTTCTAAAATAGTAAAATCTTCAAAATAGTAAACAACTTCTAATCCTATTAAACTCTTTCACTTAAACAAGGACATTAAGCTATCATAAGACTCTTGAAACCTTGTGACACCCTTAAAATAACAAAAAAATGAACTAATTAAAAAAAACAAATTTTATGTAAAACTCAAAATTAACCCCTAAAATGACATAATTTTTGGAAAAACGTTTGTGGGTCAATGGCTTTTGGCACTGTCTAACATGTAGAGCTCATTGCTAGCTTTCCAATGACATATTATATGCGCGGAATGGATAACTAGTTCCAAAGTTATAGCCGTCGGAAGCAATAGTGCATGCTAGACTCTTGGATCAAACTTTCTAGTTCCGATTTCATTTGATTGTGCCCATCCATGAGATTTTCCTTGACTTGTCCTGCATCAATTTCACATCGACGGTTCAGATCATCTGACCATGGGCCTGACTTTTAGGTGCTTATGTTTCCCATTCATGAGCTATGATCGAGTACAAGTTCTTACCTCATTACTGCATGAATTTACATGCGGTGCTCAAGTGGGCCCACCTGTGTTCATGTGGACCATTGAAAATGGGTGGTCCGCCATAGATTGCGCATGGCCCCAATATTATTACTCTGATCAAATGATCATAGCGCTTTGAGTAAGGGCCTGAAAAATGGATGGTAAGTCAATACTTTAGTCTTAGCATCCATTTTTATGCCCTTAATTGTATGCATGTGATTATCCAATCATCTTCTGTTTTGGGCCATTTGCAGTCCATGGTGGAGTGTCGACCTCATCCATCCAATGATCATTGTTGATCATAGGTGGATCTTGCAGTAGTTGTGGGGCTTCTACCTTTGAGTCATCTGGGTGGTTCATCTTGCGGTCCCCACCTTGTTTGCATCACGCTTCTACTAATAGCTCTTGTTGGGCAAGCCTGGCGATCTGACTGTTGGCCTGCAAATGGATGGTTAAAAATGAACTATGGCAAACAGTCCAATAATTCTACCAATTGTGTGGGTCCACTGTTTGATGGGGTGGGTTTTTGGTCCTTCCCCCATCAATGGTGGAGCACACCAGACAAATGATCTAGACCACTGAAATGCCACTTTTCTAAGTGACAACCTAAAAATAAATTTCTCACAAGTTATTCATTCTCTGGTATGTTCTTCTGATCATCTTTCTCTTTCAGATTATCATAGTTGCAATAATTACATCGACCATGTTCTTGCGGACGGAGATGCATACAAGGACTGAGGGTGATGGGGCAATCTTTATCGGAGCACTTCTCTTTGCTATGATTGTCAACATGTTCAATGGATTCGCTGAGCTATCTCTGACCATCGTAAGGCTTCCAGTGTTCTACAAGCAGCGGGACCTACTGTTCCACCCCCCTTGGGTTTTCACTCTCCCAAACTTCCTCCTTAGAATCCCAATTTCCATCTTGGAGGCTATAGTGTGGATGGTGATCACATATTACACCATTGGATTTGCACCAGAAGCGAGCAGGTAACTAACTTAACCTATCCTCTTATATTTGTGGAGATTATTTGGCAATAAATGGTATAGATAACGCAGCTAAAGTTTTCAATCGAACGGGTAGATAGGATACTTCTGTAATCATGATATAACTACCCGTGTTTTAAATAGCTTATGCTACATAGCATAGCAGTCTTCCTGCTAGGTAGCTCATGAAAATAGCTTAAGTCGTGCGCTACACACTACATGGCTTACGCTACACAGGGCTTAGCTTATGCTACAAATTGTTTTCCACTAAAACACAAAAATTGATTAAATTTTGAATGATTTCTTACATTTTTCTAATTTCATTAAAAAGTAGTTAACATTTTCAATGATTTTAATGAAATAACATATTCAATAGTATTGAATCGGATTTGTTGCTATTCTTTTTTTTTTTTTTTTTTTTTAATCTATATACTTAAACTTTGCCCTATTTTACCTATAGTTTTAAACTGCATTCAATCAGTCTAATTTGGTGCAAAATATCATGAAATTTCATGATATTTCGTGCAACCAAATGCACCTTAATTAAAAACCTAGAAGTAGTGTATAGCTTACACTATACAGTGTATGGCTTAGGCCTCACACTTCAGAGGGGTGAACGCTATGCTACACGCCATTCGGTATTTAAAAACACTGATAACTATATAACCAGTTTTGCAAGTTTGCATTTTAAATGAGAGCATTCGGGGAATAAATCCTGTAGGTTAGATGGCTAATTTGGAATCAAGGGTGAGGGCACTATGGGAATAAATGGTGTAAATAATTAAGCAGGTGTAACGGTCGATCCAAGGGCATTAATGCTACTGGGGTGGGTGGGTGATTTTTGGGAAAGCCATACAATATAAACTCTCTTACATGATTATAAGAATTCTTTATCATGCATGCCGTTGTTACTAAAACTTCAGAAATAACTCTGATTTATCTGTGGCAGGTTTTTCAAGCAATTTCTCATAATCTTCCTGGTGCAACAAATGGCAGCTGGACTCTTTCGACTCATTGCAGGAGTGTGTAGAACCATGATCATTGCAAACACTGGAGGAGCTCTCACTCTGCTTATTGTGTTCATGCTCGGAGGATTTATACTTCCTCAAGGTTTTTAACTTTGCTTGCTTGTTTTGGTCATGTTTGGATAACAATTGAATTGAATTGCAAGGCGCTCCGTTCAATCAAATAGAAAATGACCAAATGTAATGATGGTTTCCTTATTATAAGGAAGTTATCCTCAAAGATTCCTTCATTTCAACTCCAGCTTAAAAGTAATGTAATTGCAATTTCCCTCGGTATGAATGCTAAGGAATGTCAGTGCAATTTTGTTAGCTTCATATTACCAAACTAATCCTTGCAGTTTAATTCAAAAGTGCATCTAAAGGCAGCCTTAATCACATGAATGCCTTCCCTAGTTTTTTCACTTTCTTTCAATATTGTCTTTGCTGGGCTTGAATTTTTTTTTTATGGGAGTTAACTGTTACTGACCGGTTGCGCTAAAAGCTCGAGCTGTTAGGGAACGACATGACAATGTATATCAGGGGGTTTGCTGACGCCTCCAACACCTCCCCTCACGTGTGCGCGGTATACTGGCCCCGCACAGTGATACTCTAGGGCTGATACAATACCGGATGCCCTATAATACCGAATTTTGCAAACCCTAAGACTTGAACACTAGATGTCCTGCTCTGATACCATGTTACTGACCGATTGTGCTAAAAGCTCGGGCTGTTAGGGAACGACAGAACAATGTATATCAGGGGGTTTGCTGACGCTTCCAACATTAACTATGCTTTAATAACCACCGTCCCTCAATAGAGGGTGACATTGTGCTGCATAAGACAGCGGCATCACCTCCATTTGTGGTATGACGTTGCTACTTCTTAATGAACTGCAGCAAAGTTACACCATTTAAAGGATGTTGGTTTACATTGGTGGTAGAGGCATTTTGATTTTTTTTTTTTTTTTTTAATTATAACTTACAAGGGTATTTTTATTATAGGGGACATTCCTAAATGGTGGATATGGGGTTATTGGATTTCTCCCCTCACGTATGCCTTCAATGCCTTGTCCGTTAATGAGATGCTTGCTCCACGGTGGACGAACAAATTGGTACATCTCCTTTTTCCCCTTTCCTTAGTCTCTCTATATTGACAAACTTTTCCTATAGCCAATTCAAAATAAATGAACAAAAAAAAAAAAATAAAAAAAAATCAAGATGTTTAATACAAAATTAAAAGGAATAGAGATTTCCAACAATTCTTTTTAGGCACCCATGAATTCTATCATGGGTGCTATGAAAGTACAACTCGCTTTCGAGGCCACATCCATAATTTCTAAGGTGCAAATTCTTGAACATCTGTTTCATTATCAAAGCCAACGCGAATGCACGTTGTTTTTATTACGTTATCACTGACAAGTTCGCAACTGAATCCATAGGCGTCTGATGGGGTCACGAAGTTAGGAGTTGCAGTACTAAATGATTTTGACGCTCACCCAAAAAGCTACTGGTTCTGGATTGGAGCAGCAGCCCTTTTTGGATTCATCATCCTTTTCAACGTTCTCTTCACTCTTACTCTCATGTATCTAAATCGTAAGTTGCACTTTGTTGCCTCTTTCTTTTTTTTTTTTTGCCTGCTTCAAGTTTGTATGTAGGGAATCATAATTTCTACATTGGGAGGGTAATGTGGTCATGATAAAGATTGTTTGAAACATTCTCTGGAAAGACTTGCAATGACCAAATTGCACTTTATTTTCCTTCCCTTCAACTGCTTGATCTTGGCTTTTTTGTTTTGTTACAGCTTTGGGTAAGCCACAAGCTGTTATATCTGAAGAAGCAGCTAATGCAATGGAAGGAAACCCAGAAGAATCAAATAAAGAGGCAAGGATCAAAAGAAAAGGATCAAAAGGAGGTTCTGTCCCACGTTCTTTATCGGCTTCAGATGGAAACAATACAAGTAAGAAAACCCAACAAGATCTTTCAGTTTTCAAAATCGCCAATAACTTCATGAAGAATTCTTTTCTTGTCTAAAGCTGTGTGTTGTTGTAATGTTGAATTGCATTGCAATAACAAGTTCAACAGAGAGAAATGGTAAAAAAAAAAAAAAAAGCATCTACCTTCAAAATGGATTCTGGCAGAGTTACTAGAATTTGGTCCTTTTCCTACTTTATTGGACTAAAGTAGTGCATCCAAACACAGCCTTACTATATTCTAGTAAATGTAAAATTTTCAAATTCGATATTCTAAAGAATAGAAAAATTGAGACATCTTGACCTTGGCTTGTATTTTTTTCAGGAGAAATGGCAATTCGGCGCATGAGCAGTCAAGCTAATGGGGGACTTAGTCGGAATGCTGACTCGTCTCTTGAGTTGACCATAGGTGTTGCACCTAAGAGAGGAATGGTTCTTCCATTCACTCCTTTAGCCATGTCATTTGATGACGTAAAATATTATGTCGACATGCCTGCAGTAAGTTTTATTCTTTTTCATCTGTGTTTTTATTTTCTAATTACAGCTAGTGGAAACTCGTAGAATCTTAGTTGACTCAAAAAAAGAAAAAAAAAAAAAAGAGAAAAGAAAAAAAAAGAGAAAAAACCCTCTATTTTCTTCATTTACCATGATAGTGGCATTTTTGCAGTTCTGTAGAAAACCACGTCAGTGTTTTCAGTTATTCAAGGCATATCTAGAAAAAGGAAATATACGACACCCAATAAAATGCACTTGGGTGGCCCAGAATTTGGTGATGCCTGCTGTTCTTGTGGTGGGACCTTTGGTGAATGGAAGATGCCCAAAAATCTCCCCCATCTGATGATCCTAGCTGTCTGATTGTTGCCCACTGTACCCGGACTGTTAGTTGCAATACTCCATTTTTGTTAGATGACTAGGATCATCTGATGGGGGAGATAATGGGACATGGCCCATCCAACAACAGGGATCACTAAATCAACAGCCTAGATACAGATATCTACGCCTATATCAATGCTCGATTGAACAAAAGAACTCCATTCCTTTCAATCAAGCATCAGATGATGACTCTTTAGAAAATCACATGTTCTTTTTGTTTCTCATTCTTTCTGTTTTTATTTAAATTCTGTAAATTCAACAACAAGGGGCTATGCTAATCTCACAGGAAATGAAAGAGCAAGGAGTGACTGAAGACAGGCTCCAGTTGCTCAGGGGAGTTACAGGGGCATTTAGACCTGGTGTTCTGACTGCACTCATGGGAGTTAGTGGTGCCGGGAAAACGACCCTCATGGATGTGCTTGCAGGAAGAAAGACCGGAGGATACGTAGAAGGAGATATCAGGATCTCGGGATTCCCCAAGAACCAGGAGACGTTTGCAAGAATTTCTGGTTACTGTGAACAAACCGATATCCACTCTCCTCAAGTCACCATTAAAGAATCCTTGATCTACTCTGCATTTCTTCGTTTGCCCAAGGATGTCAACAATGCAGAGAAAATGGTGAGATTATTGTTAACAACCACTCTTCTTGTTGTTGTTGTGCAGGAAATGCTAATCTTTCATGAAGACATAGTAAGGAAAAGGTGGCCACACATGCTTTGCTTGTTCCATGTTGGTGATGGGGCATATGTCCAACAATTATGGTTTCTTTTACTACTCCAATTGACTGCCTATGTGACCAATGAAAATTGATGTGGGCCCTTTTTTCTTACATATGTGTGCAAGATTAGCAGGGTGGTCCTATTACTGCAGTGGACATTGGTCTAGTTTCAGATTGAATTAAATGTTAAAATCATTCGTTTTCAGATCTTTGTGGATGAAGTGATGGAACTGGTAGAGCTTGATAATCTCAAAGATGCGATAGTGGGCCTCCCAGGGATTACAGGACTGTCGACAGAACAAAGGAAGAGGTTGACGATAGCCGTGGAGCTTGTCGCTAACCCCTCAATCATCTTCATGGATGAACCAACATCTGGCCTTGATGCAAGGGCTGCCGCCATTGTCATGAGAACCGTAAGGAACACGGTTGATACAGGAAGAACAGTTGTCTGCACAATCCATCAACCCAGCATTGACATATTTGAAGCTTTTGATGAGGTAACTGATCTACCTCTCTGCCTCTACCATACACGTAAAGTTTTGGAATGTAATATTTATGCAACTTTTGAAATTTGTGGAATTTAACAGCTTCTACTGATGAAAAGAGGAGGGCAAGTGATATACTCTGGACCTTTGGGCCGGAATTCTCAGAAGATAATCGAATACTTTGAAGTATGACATTTTTTCCCATATTACATTCACCATCATTATTATGGTTATTGATTGTTGGCACAAAAAAAATGACATCCATGAAGTATTAATTTTGACACTTGAAAGAAGAAGAGAGAAAAATGAAAATGGAAAGAGAAAAAAGATGGTGATTTAACTCAGCTGCCATTGGTTTACATCTTGTAGGAGATTCCAGGCGTCCCAAAAATAAAAGAGAAATACAATCCGGCAACATGGATGCTAGAAGCGAGCTCAATTGCTGCTGAAGTTCGATTGGGAATTGATTTTGCTGAGTACTACAAGTCCTCACAGTTGTATCAGTAAGTGACCTATAATCTCTTTTGTATTGATAGAAGGATGGTAATAATGACAATTCCTTGGGTAAAATAATTTTTGAATCTCGGATGAGGAAAACCTGAACCAATGTGGCTGACATCAATGCGAATCATTTTTCGAACATACACAGAGAAGGAAACCGGTTTTCTAATAAGAACACTGCTAATCCCACAAATGCTTGGGTGGAAAAGTGTTCAAATGCAATTGATTGGTCACCATTAGGAATCAACCCAAGTAGAAAAGGCTCCTTAGACGTGTGATTCATACTATGCTTATGTTGATGAATTCAAGTGCATCTAAGAAACTTTTTCCTCACACAAGCGTGTGACTATCATTTTCAGTTACTAAATGGGAGAACTTACTACTTAATTGCAGTACTCTGATTGTATATTCTATCTCACAGATAGATGAAAACAACCCTGAAATCAACTCAACTGTCCATGTGATTGTTATAAAATTTTGTTTCATTTGTGCTAATGTGCACCTTGTGATTATCTCCAGGAGAAATAAAGCGCTGGTCAAGGAGCTAAGCACTCCTGCCCCAGGAGCCAAAGATCTCTATTTCCCCACACAATACTCTCAGTCTACTTTCGGGCAGTACAAATCATGCCTTTGGAAGCAGTGGTTGACATATTGGAGAAGCCCTGACTATAACCTCGCCCGATACTTCTTCACCTTAGTTGCTTCCCTCTTGCTTGGCACAATCTTTTGGCGGGTCGGCACAAAAATGTAAGCATCACTCCTCTATTTCAAGTGTTTCAAGAAAAATTTCAGCCCCCCACGTGGCCATTTTTCTCCAATACGATCATTTCATGTGTGTGGTCCCATTAAATGATTAGGTACTTCATGAGAATCTTAAACAACAAAATCTTATTTACTAGAGTATTCATGACAAAACCATGAACTTTGTGTTTATGGTGCAGGGAAAATGCAAATGATCTAACCACCATTATTGGAGCCATGTTTGCGTCTGTTCTGTTCGTTGGCATCAACAACTGCTCGACTGTGCAACCAATTGTAGCCATCGAAAGGACAGTGTTTTACCGAGAAAGAGCAGCAGGGATGTACTCTGCCTTACCATATGCCATTGCTCAGGTAAGACAACAATTTTACTCACTCAACTCAGGGCAACCTAATGGGTGGGTGCATTTCAGTCATAAACAGTATAAAAACTCAAAAATAGGTTGGAAATTTGGTTCACATATACTAGGCTCTCTGTATATTATTGGTCACTTATATTTCTTTTGGTTCTGCTTATATTTTGCTATGCTTAGGACAGTCATAAAATAAAATATAGCATATAGATTAATTAATACATGCTCTTATATTGTTTCTCTAATTATATAAAAGACAGAAAAAGGAAGTAACAAACCAGCATAACATGTGTTTTGATGCAGGTCATGATGGAAATACCATATGTATTCATCCAGACCACATACTATACTCTTATTGTCTATGCCATGGTGAGCTTCCAGTGGACAGCAGCGAAGTTCTTTTGGTTCTTCTTCATCACCTTTTTCACATTCCTCTACTTCACTTACTATGGCATGATGACTGTGTCCATCACACCAAACCACCAAGTCGCAGCTATCTTTGCAGCAGCTTTCTATGCACTTTTCAACCTGTTCTCCGGCTTCTTCATTCCCAGACCAGGTAAGTCCTCCCTAATGTGTACTCGTTCTTTTAATTTAACTTAAACCACCATTACTATCTAATGTTGTGTTTGGATGCACCATTGCATTGAATTGCAATAGTTAGCACGACAAAGTGGAAATGAGCAAATCGCTTCATGTTGCAGGGTGCAAATTGCAACAACGTTGCTTTCAAGTTGGAGTTTAGAAAGCAACGAAGCTGCAATTTGACGGCTACTTTGCCAAGACGGAGAAAAAAAACTCATTATGGTTTGGTCATTTCCTTGTGATTGAAATGAACCTTCCCAACACTGACTAAAATGAGGAAAGTAGCCAGTTTGATAAAATTTGAGTTGTTCGTGATATTTCTTTAAGTTGGTAAAGATGGTAATGCTTCTTAATTGGGATGGCTAATTTTTAAATTGCTCAAATTGCAGAAAATTCCAAAATGGTGGATCTGGTATTACTGGATTTGCCCTGTAGCATGGACGGTCTACGGGCTGATTGTATCACAGTATGGTGACCTTGAGAATACAATCCAGGTGCCCGGTGGGGCGACAATGTCGATCAAGTCCTATGTTGAAGACCACTATGGCTACAAGAATGATTTCATTGGGCCTGTTGCTGCAGTCTTGGTCGGATTCACGGTATTCTTTGCGTTCATGTTTGCGTACTGCATCAAGATATTGAATTTCCAACAGAGATAGGAGCGAAAATAGACACACACACACACACATAAATATATATATATATATATATATATATATATATATATATATATATATATATATATATATATATATATATATATCTGCTATCTTTACATATCTGGGCTTTATTAACATCTCTTTGTTAGTTTTCTTCAAAGAAACAATTTTGTAAATAGATGTTCATGAAGCTCACAAAATGGCTGCCAATCCAAAGCCCAGATAAAGGATGAGGGTTGCATCAGGTTGACAGTCAATATCAAATTTCCGCCACCACTTCTACCATGAATCTCGACAATCGGACATTTTGAGTATGGTGGAATGGTGGAACACGACGATGGTTCAATGACTTGGGATGTTTTGGAAGAAAAAGGGGGTTTTAGTTTTAAGAAATATACATTAGCGATTGGAAAAGATCAGTAATTGTATAAGGTTGGAAAGAGATATTTTATATGTAATTTTTGTAACAATATTTAGAAAAGAAATAAAGATTCGCCTTCTATTTGTTCTTTAGTTGTTTAGTTCAAAATTCAAGTGTGGAAACAATATGAATAGGCTTGTAAAGCCTACAAGCACCTCTTGGACGTGGGGCATGTGTGGCAAATCTGGGCTTTGCCTTGGTCCACTTGGTAGATGACATGGCCCAAATTTGGGCTTGTCAACTTATCAGGTGGGCCACAAATATGAATACAACCACACTGGCAAAGCTGTTAGGAAGAGAACCATCTATCTTGAGATTTACTGTCCTACTTCCTGCTTACACCATACGCAGTAATTCTTATTATTACTGGGGGTAATGGCCCATCACCGTGGCTTTAGTAATCCAATATCTTGACTTTAGGTGAAGAGTATCATTCTAAGGGAAAGAGGTCTTTTAACTTGTCTCCAAGTTAAGTTCGGTGTCTCGCCTGCAAGCCTAGCTGGAAGACGCCTAGGCGTTTCAATAGTAGGTCTTAGGTTCAAGTGCCAAGGAGACACACCAACCCCACCGGTGGGTGGGTGCATTGTGTGACTAACCGTGTGGGTGCGTTGCATGACTAAAAAAAAAAAAAAAACTGTCTCTGAGTTCATGTTATATAAGCTAAAGAGATTGTCATTTCTCTTTAGAGTCTAGAGGGTTTTTCCTTTTATTGGCAAGGTGGAGGGGAGAGAGAGGGAAAGGGTTTCTCATAAGGCGAAAGTAATTCTCCAAGGTATTCTTCTCATGGATTTGCAAGGTGGAGAGAAGATGTGCGATGGCTTTCTTAGAAGCTTCTCCTAGGTGCATGAAAAGAGGTGAGAGATGTTTATGTTTGTTCATTCTATGTGAGCAATGCTTCTCTTGTATCTTATGCTCTTCATATTTGCTAGTGGATGATTTGCCGGAGTTTTTCCATGGATGTAGTCACGCCGCAACAAACCACACATATCTTGCACTTCTCTCTCTACTTATTTTCATGATGCCAAAATCTATCATGATGGATATTTCACATTGTCTTCTTATGGTCGCCTACACAAACTGTAGAAGCACTTCCGCAAATGGCACATCGGTTCATTTCTTAGATTGGTGACGGTGAGCTCCCAGTTTTCATTGCTACAATTACTGAATAAATGTCCCAGGTTCTCCATAACTTACCAAGAGCGAGCATTATCCTCTTGATGTGCAGATTGAGGGCATGATGCCTTTTGTTTTCTTCAACGTATTGATTTTACTACTCGTATAGGAAATAAATTGTGGCACTGTGTATTGCAATGGAAACTGGACCAGATTGTCTGGTGTGACCAAAATCTACCATGTAACTGGTTTACTTTGAACAAAAAAGAACTGAGAAAGTGAAAAGCCTTCAAACCAGCTTGAACCGGCACAAAAAAAAGCTATGAAGTGACGGTTAAACTGGCAAACAGTCATCAATTGAACCGGTTCTTAAATTGTGATAGTGTCGTGGCTCGACAATGTTCAACCCAATGGTTGAACGAGTTGGACATCTGTTTTTTTTTTTTTTTTTTTCATTTAAACAATAAGCATAGAATGCGAATCTTTAAGCCCCTCCATTTCGGTTTTGCATAATGCTTGCAGAAGTGAACGATCTCTCTCTTTCCACAGTCGAATCTACTGAGAACAGGTTCCCTAATCCATGTGGAATAGAGCAAATGAACAGGTAAGAGAAATTGATCAATGGTTCAAAATTCTGTGTATACATGTGGCCCATATGATGATGATATTTGTCTGGCCTCATGATGAATGGAATCTACAGAGTGAGTGAGAATTGCCCGGAGAACCAATCCAATTTTAGATACCTTTAACCTGTTTCCATGGAGAATTTTGGTGCACCACCCACACGCATGCTGGGACGGGTGCGCCAACCTGAACTGATATTCAAGTCGTGTATCAAGTGGGCATACTATGTAGATCATAGTTTAAATCCTCGAAAACTCAATTTAGACTCGATGTCCAGCTAAGTTAGGTTAGGTTGACTCGAAGACTTGATTCAACTTGACTTGATATTTAAATACAAAATAGGATTAATATTTTACTAATAATCAATACATAGAAAATTATGAGTATAAAAATATGCAAATGAAACCACAAATCAGTGGTGGACTTTACTCGGCTGAGCACTTGTTCAAGTCATGCAGAGTTGACTGAGTAGGTGAGCTGACTCGACGAGTCATCCCGAGTCTGAACTGAGTCAAGATCACCAGTGAGTTTCATGGTGACTTGGTTGGATTTCTTATCGAGTTGAGTTGACTCGGCCGAGTTTTGAATCAGGTCACCAAGTTTTAGGACTATGGCGTGGATCATATGGTAAAAACCACTTGCTAAAGCGCTTTAACCATTTGCATAGATAATTGTGGGAAGAGAGAGGGCCCAACGTTGTCAACCCATGTCTAATATATACCTGGTTTCTTTTATTTTAGACCAGTAGGGAACCATGCGATTCACAGGTCCACAGACTAACAGATGTTGAGCCCATGCCAATCAAGAACGTTCGTGCTAGATCAAAAATGTCCAACAGCTGGGCCTCATTGCATATGTGTTGTCCACCTAAAATCATATGATGTATACTGCCACACGGGTGGAGGAATAAGGATGAAAAGGTATTCATATTACATGGAGAAAGCTTAGAATCTGGTCTAGTCGTTATCTGCAATCCAGACCATTGAGACCCTTAATGTTGCACGGATGAAGGGTAGGCTCAAAATTAGGATGTTTTGTGATTCAGTGGCCCCAATTCAAATCAGGGTGGGCGTTCTCCCATCTTTTTCCTTGTGCTGTGGCTGATTTTTAATGCCCGGGTTAATATGAGCTCTAGGTTGGACACCCTAACTACATCATGTGGCCCCGTAGACACTTCACTCAAAACGAGAATAATTAAGTTACTCTTTGAGTTTCAACTTTGATTTTGATAAAATTCTCTTATTAACTAAGAAGTCATTGAAAATTCAAACGGGTCAAACAAACGGGGAACATCTTTGGCATGTCCTGGGAACAATTGACGGCCAGACTGCCAGATCTGGGACCCAACCAATCTAATCCCAACCAAATTGACCATACCCTCTGAAAAATCCCGACTGTGCATTTTTACGATAAAACTGCTTATGATTAACCTAATAAATATTAAAAATCCAAACGAGCTACATTGAAAGGGTCCTCGGAACCTATCAGAAACATACACCAAGTCTGATCGGCTAACACCAAATTTAAAAAAAAAAAAAAAAAAAGATTGCGAACCACTCATTCGAACTTTAGAACCTCAGAAATTCTCTGTGTGGTAACTGGTGCACAAAAAATGACAAAATATACTCCCCACCTTATAACTACTCTCCTTACTACTTATTCTCCCTTAGATAGTCAGGTATTAAGGTATGAAAGATCACATTTTCAAGATATTAAGGTATTGAGATGGAGATTAGTATTAAGGTCTTTATACAAGAAGTGACACTAATATTATGGAAAAGTGACACATTTTCAAGATCACATTTTCAAGATATTAAGGTCTTTATACAAGAAGTGACACTAATATTATGGAAGATACTTCGGGTCAAATGATAACAAGCCATACAATCTATAATTCATGTGATTAATTGAAAATGTGGTCAAATAATCTTTTCAATAAGCCTAAGTTTAATTTGATCTGAGTTATAGTGAAGAAATCTAGCATGTTTACTAAAACCATATTGTTGATTTTACATATTGAATGACCAACGTAACAATTTTGGGCTGACTTTTGAAAAATAAAATGATATCTAATTGGAGTGATTCAGTTCCATTGGAAAGCTTATCAAAATATCCTTTCAACGGGTCCAAAATCACCAAAATGAACATGTAACGATATAGATACATGTATTCGGTAAATTTTACATATTGCTGATTTCGCATACTAAGTAATTGCACCCTTGATAGATCAAATGGTACCTAATTGAAGTGATTCTAGTTTTGTTAGAAAGCTTATCAATCATAAAGCTTATCAATCATCTTTCCAATGGGTCTAAAAGCACTGATAGCAGATATGTAATGAAAGAGATACGGACGGTTTTCCAAAAAATGTGTAGTTAAAAAGAAGATGAAATGATTTCAATATAAAAAAAAATATATTTAAAAAGCAAGCATGCCACAACTGATCCTTCAATAATTGATTGTGCCATTAAAACTTTCTTTTTATATACAAAATGGGGTCCTATTGCGTCTTTAACATCTTTTAATAAAAGGAGTTGTAAACTGCTCCCCTTATCTCCTTGTGGCTTAGGCAGCCTATCAAAAAAGGCAAGCCATCACCCTTATAACCAACCCTTTAACAGGCCGGCTACCTTAGTCTATATAAATAGCATAACAATGAGTTTTCAAAGAAATTATTGAGAGTTTTGGATACAACAAGAGTATAAAGAAATTTTTTTAAGCTTAAGGAGTGGCCTGGTGTGCAATCTATCCAAGGTTCTGGAGTGTCCAAGAATTTTCGACTGTACTGAAATTCTGCCTAACTTAGGGGATGATTTTCAATCAAAGAAGCCTTTTAAGACGAGTAAGGTTGGAATTGGGAATCTCCTAACCCTGTTGTAGAAAAGGGGTGTTTGATCTCTCATTTTTCTTCTCACATCTCAATTTAACTTGTATTTCATTCTATACATTCCAAGCTCATCAATAACACGCACTTCTATTTTATTTCTGCAATCCCTTCTCCTATCTACATTCTTTCGTTTACTTTATTTTCTTACTTGGGGTCTTAAACCTTGTGAAGTAGGTTTAAGTGTTGTTTATTTTCCTTTATCCATCTTGGGTCTTAAACCCTGTGAAGTAAGGCTAGCTGTAATTTATTTTCATTTTTTGCCTATCCTGAGTTTTACACTTTGGGAAGCACAACTATACATAGTATTATTGAAAATTTGCTGAATTCCTTAAAAACCATTAAATCTCATTAAGTAGAGAGTACATGCTTGTGAGTGGAAAAAGGATGCCTAACTCATTCATTTTCCGTCATTGAGGCTCTACTTAAAATCTACTGTCATAAACCAATTGCAGGCGTCACATGAATTAGAAAATCTAACCATAATCTAACCTTTAAGGAATTCTACAGTTTCTAACTAGCGTTAGATTCTAAGCTTCTTTTGAATGGTAGCGACTCTAAATTATATGCTTATTTATATTTGAGCCAATATGGCACTCTAACTACAACTCAAAAAAGAAAGCTGAAGAAAGGAGGGCACCGCTTAAGGACATTCGCATCCCCACATTTACCCTATACCACGATAAGTTTATAGAGGTAAAGGTACTATTGGAGCATACCTCTTTAATTCATGAGGTGTGTTGGGAACCTGGCGGAAGTGCATGGGAGAATCAAACAAGCAAACTAAATGACGCAAGCAATCACACACAGAAATGATCCGATTTTTACATGGAAAAATCCTTGCGGAAACAAAATCATGACACAAAGCGATATCATTATGAATCAAGAAGTTACAAGAGATGAACAACTTGGAAGCAAAGCCCCAAGAGAAAACCTAAGCTTTCTCTCTCACCAAAACTCATTCTCCAAACCCTAATCATGTTTAGAAATGTAATAGATACCTTATAACCCAATTACACCTGCTTTTATAAGTTATAACCGAAAATAAAAACAAGTAGTGCAAAACCGCATAATTCTAACTTTAGTTGGCCGACGAGTAGGACTTCGATCACCCGAAGTTACTAGAAAACGTTCGGAGAGCTTTGCCATACATTTCGAATTTCGTCGATCACCCAAGCTCCAAGTTCAGTTGCTCGAACCAGTCGAAAATCATCCAGAGACCAATCTCTAATAAATTGGGCAGTTTGTCCAGATTGAAGGCTCTATTCTACAGGGTGTGCTCCGGTGGTAGCAACACCATTGTAAACTTGTTGTGGTAAGCGTTCCTTCTCAATATATTCCCTATGCGGTTGCCCATATGAGTTTTAGATCGGTCTGATTTTTGGACTTTAGAGGTTTTCAGATGTGTTTCATGTCATGGACGGTGTGGATTTTGTGAACGCACCACTAGAGCACATCTGCCAGGGACCACAGTAAGCTTAGCGTGGTGTCATGTAGATGTGAGGCCCACGTTATATGTGAAGTCCATCCAACCCCATCATCAGATGCCTAACCTCATAATAATCCCAAGTGCCAAAAATCAGATGAATCCAACACTTAAAGTGGGCCTACAACATAGGGAACAATGTAAGATGGGAAGCCCACCTTGATTTATACAGGGACATATCTGAATTTCGATACAGCCTAATATTCATCCTGACCCTTTATCTTGTCTCTGAATGGCCTGGATTTCATATAAACAACACGGTAGGCCCTCCACATAAATCAACTGTGGGCATTCTTGTTCCCTGTTGTGTGGCCCACTGGATTCACGTATCATCTTGAGTTCATTTTTTTAGGGCAACATGCACTGAAGTGTACGATGGAGGGGTTGGAATTTTTTCATGCATGCATATCTTCCTAGAACCACCATATACAGTTCACGGTGGAAAGTAGGGTCCAAACCAGGGGATTCAGTTGGCTTGGAAATGTAGCTGCTGCGATGAGAGGCAGGATCCAAAGGCTGAAACGGTGGATCACTTGTTTGCAGGGGGTGGTCTGGCTTCACAAGTGTGGAACCATTTCAGCAAGGTATTTGGCATTGCAAGCATAGACAGACAGTCAGCCACGGGGCTTGCTTCGCAATGGTGGAGTTTGGCGTCAGGAGTTGATGGGCTGTTGATATTAACGGGGCTGGTTCCTAGCTGTATTTTCTGAGAAATCTAGTTGGCTAGAAATGAATACAAATTCAAAGGGAGATAGGCCCTTGCAGGTAATTGCATTCGAAGGATCAACAGATGGTTGAAGTGGATTGCTGAATCTTTGCCTCCATTAAAAGAAAGAAGGATCCGTACTAAAGTCGAAAGCAGCAGTCATTGGGAGGTTATAAAATGGGAAAGACTAGAAATGGGGCGGGTTAAGATCAACATAGATGGATCATCTCGGGAAACCCAGGCCCATCTGGAGTTGGAGGGATTTGCAGAGGTAGACAAGGTGAGCTAATTTTCACCTTTGCTTCAGGGTATGGGATAGGCTCTAATACTAGAGTGGAAATCCGAGCAGTGTATGAGGGGCTGTCCCTTGGGATCAGTAAAGGCTATAGTGTATGAGGGGCTGTCCATTGGGATCAGTAAAGGCTATAGAAGAAAAGTTGTTGAAAGTGATTCGTTGATCACAGTAGAGTCTCTCTTTAAGGACAACCCTCCGAACTGGACCATGTGGTCCTGGTGGATTCATATTAAGTCTCTGACGAGATGTGGAGAAGTTACTTTCAAATATGGCCGAGGGAAGTGATTGGTGCAGCTGATGCTTTGGCAATGGTTGGCAGCGGCACTCGAGCCAAAAATATGTTTTTGGAATCGAGATCTCCCCAGACCCATCCGCAGCGCAGTACTGTGTTTGGACCGATCAGGCATAGGAGAGGTTAGGCGAGTTTTTTGTTAGTAGGTTGGCTGTTTTGAGAAGTTTTCCTTATGTAGTCCTTGAGTAATGATAGGCGGGCCCTGTGGTGGTACGTGGCACTGTGGCAGCTAGAAAGTTGTTTTTAAAAAAAATAATATGTATAAAGGGTTTTTTTGTGCACACACAAAAAAAAAAAAAAAGGAAATAGTTCACTATGGAACTTGCCACACATGCACCTGGGCTTTCATCATATGGGCCTCCATGAACATGCCGTCGTCCAAAATCAGGTTAATGCACTTGTAAGGAAGCCCACGTTTGCGTGCTGAATATCTCAGGTCCACATCTCTTTCCATTTTACCCTTCTTTTTTCTCAAACATGTGCCGCCCACTTGATGAGTGGACCATCCTGATTATTGAGCTATATTCATAGAGGGCCCACGCGATTAATGGACCAGGACCATGCCTTTTTTTTATTTGGTTCTCCAAATCTATTCCCCTCTTTACGTGTACTATAACTCTACACGAATCATCTGTGCTGAAGGCGGACGCGGATTTCCTGTGAAAGCCTCAAGCGGGAAGATCCTGCGCTGGGAAGCTATGTAGGGCCCACTGTGATGTTTTTGATAAATCCACCCCGTTCATACCCTTTGTGAGATAATTTTAGGACTTTAAACCAAAAATGAACCAGGTCTAAGACTAAGTGGGCCGCACCAAATGAAAAGGTGGGTAGAGAAATTCTTATCGTTGAAACCTCATGGGATCTACAGTGATGTTTATATGCCATCAATACTGTTCTGGGATGAACGGAAGAAAACAAATATTAGCCTGATTTAAAACTTCGTGGCCCTATGAATATTTCAACTGTGTACATTAAATCCTCACATTTTCAGCCCACTTAAGTCTTAGATCCGGCCTATTTTTGGTTTATGTTGTAAAATGATTTCAGAATCAGATGGACGAGGTGGATTTCTCAAAAACATCATGGTGGGCCCTACCTAGGTTCCCAGGCAGGAACTTCCTGACAAGACTTTCGCAGGGATGATGAGCGGTTCCTGAGCATGCGCGTCCGGTTTTCTCTCTGTCTGCGCACGGGACCACTTTTACGGTATAGAACTTCTATAGCCCCACCATAATTTATCTGTTAGATCCACACCGTTCACAAAAAAAATTCAGATTATTCTAAAGCATGAGATAAAAAATGAGGCACATTCAAATTTCAAGTGGACCACACCACAGAAAGTATGGGAAATTGTGTGAGGTTTATTTGCAATCTAACTTTATAAAGTCACACAGAGTGGATGAAGGGAAAACACAAACATCAGCTTGATCAGAGCCGTCTGTGGCCCTAAGAAGTTTTCAACGGTAGGTGTCCTATTCCCACTGTTTCCTGTTGTGTGGCCCGCTTGAGCCTTGTATCTATCTCGTTTTCGGTCTCATTCCCTAAAACGGTATGAAAAATGGATGGACGGTGTGGATCTAATACATACATCACGATGCGCCAACGGAAGTTCCACATTTCAACAGTTCGGTTTCTTCTCACGTGCCAACCAGCAGCGGAATTTCTTGACGCGTGAAATTTACTGGCCCCATGGTGATTTATTTCTTAGATGGACACTGTCCATGCATTTTTTCAGATCTTTCAAGAATATAAGCCTAAAAAAGAGGCATTGGATCACACCACATGAAATAATAAGAATTGACGCTATCATGGAAAACTTATTGGAGCCATAGAAAGTTCTGATCAAGCTGATACTTGTGTTTTACCTTCATCCAGGTATGCTTGATCTTATGGACATGTTAGATGGTAAATAAGCCTCACGGTTGGCCGTAAGAAGGTCTCAACGGCAGTTGAGCTTTGGATGTACCAGCTGTGTAGCACGCAAGAGAAATTCGGAACTAATCGGAAATGACGTATACCAATGAGAAGCGCTGGCGGCACTGAAACGATCCTCGACGAGAAAAAGGTCGGTCACTTTATTCCACGTGATGCAACTATTTGGAACGATAAAAGTAGACTTTTGTAATTTTGTTGTTGGATACTTTGATTGCCAAAGATTTTTTTTCTTGAATGTCCAGAGTCTCCCAAACTGGAAGCCCATTTCTTGAAAAACCCTACGGTTCGGTAGTTAGAAAATCAATATTTCTGTCCGTCCATTCAGTAGCCTAAAAAAAGAAATTAGAAAAAAAATGACTAACGATGTGGATTCAATGGGCGAAAGTCTTCTCATTGGATTGTGGGGGTCGTCCAATCATCTTGGCATTCAACGAACCAAACCACAAGAAAAGAGTTTGGTGAACTGCCAGCATCATACCGACATTTGCCGCGTACAGTTTTAATTAACAATAATTCTACTTTTATTTCTCCCTATAACTAAGGGTAAGATATGATTTATCTGCCTCCCGTGGTTGGAAAGTAAGGTGGTGATGAGGCATGTTGGGCCACTTCCTTTCTTCTTTGTTCAAATAGAAGTTTGACTGGTAAATAAAAGAATGTATTTTGTCATGGCAGCTCTACCATGCGGAGATGGACATAAGGTGTTTCTACCCGATGGACATCATCGTCAATGGGCCCTCTAAGATATGGATTCTGATACGAGAAAAGTGCCTTGTTCTGGACAGAGCCTATCCTGGAGATCACACTGATGAACCAATTGGTGGATGTAGGATGGACGATTGGCAATATCATGAACAAGGGTTTTTTTTTTTTTTTTCGCTGGATGGCAGGTAGGTGGTGTATCAATGTTGCCCATCTAGTGGTGTCTCGCCTGCTAGCCCAGCTGGATGACGCCTAGGCATTTTAATAACAGGTCTCAGGTTTCGAGTGCTAAGGGGAGACACTAATCCCATCGGAGGGTGGGTGCATTGTGTGACTAACGAGTGGGTGCATTGTGTGACTAACGAGTGGGTGCATTGCATGACTAACAAAAAAAAAAAAAATGTTGCTCATCTAGTGGGTCCGAACCATGGACACAGCCATTGATGGAAAGTGGCCGTTATATAAATGGCAAAAGGTCAAAGGTGAACAGTTGAAAGAAAAATAATGGCCTAGATAGGCATGCATTAATTGGGATGGCTTGAAATGTATGATGTCTTGCTTGATATTTTGGGCCGGCTTGTGATAGATGCCCGGATCACCTTTAGAGATCTACATCATTTTTCAGGTTAGACTATTTTGGTGACTGAAAATGAAATGTCTTTCCAAATTAGGGAAAATCTTAGCCATTCAATGACACAGTGGAAAACGACTCGCTCAAACTACATGTTTATTGATTAGAGAGTAATAAGGCGGCCCCACTTCTGTAGAATGCTGCCTATATTGAACCCGATTAATTAGATCAATATCCAAGTCCTCGGATCCATCTGTCACTATTTCACTATAGAATCTTTTTCTTAGAAGGGTAATGGAAATGCTATTTCCATTCAGTCACGTGCTGACATAGGACACGTGTATCTGATCCAGTAGATTCATATGGTGGTTATCATGATGAATTTTCTTTTCTCAGTAGTTTGATTAATAAGTTTATCAAGTGAGCCATGGATACATCTATTGGGGCGAGATCTGAGCTTGTGGGGTGTACTTGGATGCTCTTAGATAAACCACATAACCCATGTAAGGAAACCATATAATGAATGTTATGAATCAAAATGCACATGTGCTACGATGGTGTTTGGATCTTAAAGACAAGGTGTCTCAAAATAGGAATGCTATGGGGGTGGCAAGACTAATGTAATTAAAAATCTAACTTATTGCCTGTTTTAATGGTCTAATCAATAACTATCATATGAATGGTTTTATAGAAAGAAAATAGTTAGTGGTCTGAATTCAAGAGATATTGTTCAGTCAATGGAATTTTTAGGCTATTCTCAATGGTGGCCAGTTTTGAATATTTGGGATTAATTGGTGTTTATGCATGTGGTTATAATTTCACTTGATGAATTATGATGTGACTTCTCCAGCCTATTGTTCGATGAAAAAACTGTCGGTCAAGATGTTTGATCACAAATTGAGGACGCCTCATAATTTTTCCTAAATATAAGATGTATAACCCCTCAAGATTTGGACCTTTCTCTTCCATATCCAATTGTTAAAATTTAGTTGACCGTATTAGTATCATCCTATCAGACAATCCTTGATATATATATATATATATATATATATATATATATATATATATATATATATATATATATATATATATATGCAAAATCCAAGGTGACTCTTGTTAAAGTGAAATTTGATAATTGGTCAACGAACCAACCAACTTTCCATATGTTAAAAAACATGCAGCAATGTGATGACAGTAAGGTATGGTGCATACAATTACATGAAAGTCATATTGTATTTTTTTTTCTTTATGTGTTTGCATGATAGATTACTCTAACCTCTTTGTACTATAGATACAGTGCGCTTACCTGGCTTTGTCGACAGATGGGCCAAGGTGGGTGGGACCCCTGACTATGGGCCCATTGTGATGTATGTTACTACATCTACACCGTACATCCATATTGAAAGCTCCCTTTAGGGCATGATCCAAAAATTGAAGCAGTTCCAAATCTCAGATGCACCTTGGTACAGGACAGTGGTTATTGACCATTAAAAACTTTGTGGGCCACAAAAGCTTTGGATTAGATGATATTTGTGTGGTCTCTTCGTCAAGGAGTTAGTAACCTTATTAATAGGTTGGATGGCAAATAAACATTCTGGTGGAATCTATGAAAATTTTAATTGCGGGGATTCAATCACAGCTATTTCCTTGGTGTGGTCCCCCTAAGATCTGAGTCAACTTCATTTTTGTTATCATGCCTTAAAACGAGCTTTCAAAATGGTTGAACAGTGTGGATTTTAAGGCACATCCATCACTGTGAGCCCATAGTTAGGGTCTGACCAACCTCGGTGGATCCGGGGTCTCACCTAATCCGCTCCCCAAATTTGCCGACGTGGATTGCGTCCTGCCCCGTTCGAACGGATTACCGTTCGGGCAGACCTGTGAAGGGGCCCACCACGATGTATCCGTTTATCTACTCCATCCATCCATTTTATAAGATCATGCTAGGATATGGGTCCAAAAACAAGGCAGATCTAACGCTCAAGTGGGCCACACCAAACAGTGACGGAACTTGGTGACGTCATCGCTATAGTAGCGCATTCGTGTGGCCCACTTGAGCGTTGGATTTGCCTTATATTTGGACCTATATCTTAGCATGATCTTATAAAATGGATGGACGGGATAGATCAACGGATACATCACGGTGGGCCCCTCCATAGGTCTGCCCAGATGGTAATTCGTCGAGGCAAGGGCAGGACGCAATCCGCATCGTTAGGGCTCTCAATGGAGCAGGTCAAATCTGAGATCTGATTTGCTTAGAATCCGTATAATGCAGATTTGGATCTTAAAATAGGTTCAATTAGTTAAATGGATTGGATTTGGATCTTAAAATAGGCCCGATTAGTTAAATGGACCGGATTTGGATCTTAAAAGAAGTCCGATTACTTAAATGGACCAGATTTGGATATTAAAATAAGTCCGATTACTTAAATGGACCGGATTTGGATTCACAAGAATATATCTAAGTTCAATCCAAATCCTTAATCGACTCATTGTCACCTTACTGTATGTGTTATATTCATGTTGGCCATCCGTTTTACATATTATTTTAGGCCATGCCTCAAAATTGAGACATGCCACTCTCAGGTCGACCATACCACATTAAATAGTGGGATTTGCATAATTTTTTTACTAAATTATATATATATATATATATATATATATATATATATATATATATATATATATATATATATATATATATATATATATATAGTAAGCCCTTAATTTAGGTCCAAGTTACTTAATCAATTGATTAGATGGCATAAAAGGAATTATAGTGGGCCTTAGCATTTTTTAATGGTAGGATTTAGTAGCTACTTTTAACTCTTGTGGGGACTACTTGAGATTTGCATCTTTTTCATTTTTGGGCTTATGGCATGAAATTATAATCCAGGAAGGATGGACAGCGTGGATTAAATAAACACATCATTGTTGGGGCCCATGGTATAGTTGATGATTAGCGTAGATTCGCCACCCTTGCACAGGAAACAAAAGGTAAAAAGGGCATAATCGTCATTTTGGGATATAATAGATCGAATTCTATGATCACTATTAGTCAAACTAAAAATGCGAGCTTTTATTTTATTTTATCATTTTTCAAAACCTTAAGTGGATTTTAGGAGAGAGTTTAAAGACAACATTTTCTTTGGATTTCAACCAAAAAATCGGTGTTTATATGGCGCGCGCACACACACTCTCTCTCTCTCTCTCTCTCTCTCTCTCTCTTAAAGTCGTACTCTTTTACTAGAAGGACAATAAAAAGGCAATCAATTTTCTACCACATCCTCCACTTCCAAAGCAAGTGCAAACATCTTATCAAGAAACTAACCTTACATTTAGGTATATAGACCATGTTCAACTATTGTGGACCATCTAACCTTCTTAATCTCTACTACATGTAACATGACTAGTTAGGGATAATTTTTCTACGCATAAGTATTAAATTTTGGATTTTCAAAAGGCATGCACATGACATGATTCAAATAAGAGATAATGCTTTTTACATATTTTCACATAAATCATTATGCCCCATCTTTAGTCTTTTGGTTTTTTATTTTGGACAATTCTTTTTATGGTTTTATGTTGTTTTCATCAAACATTTGAGAATGATTTTTCAGAATAGCTTTAAGGTATCTTATCAGGTGTCATATTACTCTATCAAAGTATCAAATAGCTCATTTTTTTTAAAATAATATCTTCTCCACGTCTGTCCTTGTCTTTTAATTTGCTCTCTCTCTCTCTCTCTCTCTCTCTCTCTCTCTCTCCTCTCCTCCCTCCCTCAATATACGTGCCATGCCCATGAGTAATGTGAACTATTTTGTCACCTTTCACAACTCTCTTTGTTGGGTCACCTGTTGAAGGTTCACCATGTTTGGGGATTTTTGGTTCGTGGACTATCTACAATATAACCTGTTTTTTCAACTGTTTGTACCACTTAACCATTAGACCCAAGTGTACCATATAGACTTTCACCAAAGCATTGATGCCTCAACAGATAAAGGAGGAAATTAAAAAAAAAAAAAAAAAAAGTTTCTGTGTGGCTCACCTGGAGAGGTAGAATGTTGCTATTTGCTATTTATTTTTTGGGCAGATTCAAAACTGTAGGCGTCACATTACAGTTGAGGTCGTGTTGGGGAAGCACTTCCTCTCTCCACGTGTGTCACACGTGCTATACATGCCTATGAGCTAGAGTAATGTGAACCATTTCGACAACTTCAGTAAGTCTCTTTTTGTTTGGCTGCCTGTTGAAGAGTTTCGGATTTTTGGTTCACGGGCTCTCTACATTGAAATGTATATTCGCAACGGTTTGTACCACTTAGCCATTGAACAAATCGTATCATACAGACTTTCGCCAAAGCATTGAGTAATGCCTCCTCAAGCGGAGGAAATTGATAAAAAAAAAAAAAAAAGGAAAAATAGTTTCCAAGTGGCACATAAAGAGAGGCAGAGCGTCGCTCTATTTGTTTTTGGGCACATTTAAGACCTTGACAAGCATAACAGCTTGTGTCACGTTGGCGACGCTTCCTTCCACCAACCCTCGCAGAAGCAGATTGTGAGGTGTGCCATACACCACTGACCTCGTGGTGTGTTAACATGGCAAAGTTTTGTGGGCCTCATCATGATTTATGTGTTATATCCCAGCGGCCATCCATTTTGTGAGATCGTTTTAGGGCATGAGACTAAAGATAAGGTAAATTTAAACCTCAAGTGGATCACACCGAAGAAAGTAGTGGGGATTGAATGTTTACCATTGAAAACTTCTTGGGGCCACAAGTTGTTATTTTTGTTTTCCCTTCATCCAACCTTGTGACCTTAGAACAAGTTGGATGGCAAATAAACAGTGATGGTGGCCGCATTAGTAAGGCTTCAACAATAGGTGTTATTGTCCCTACTATTTTTTTGTAGTGTGGTCCGCTTGATGTTTGGATTTGTCTTTTTTTTAGGCCCATGCCCTAAATTGATCTGGCAAAATACATGGTTATAACACATATATCATGCTGGCCCACAGGACTTTGCCATGTCAATACATCACTGAGGTCGATGGTGGCACACCACTCAATCCACCCAATTTCCACTGACCTCCACCGCCCGCATGGGAGCAGATTAGTGCGACCCCTGGCTCACTCAACAATCAACATGGTGCCGCCGCCCTGACCATGGGTTCCATGTTGATGCATACGTGTAAAATACCTACACTATCCATCCATTTTTTGAAATTATTTTATGGCATGAGACCAAAAGCGAACCAGATACAAATCTCAAGTGGACACACTACAGGAAATGGTGGTGACCGACGGTTAAAACCTTCTTTTGCGCTACAAAAGTTATGAATCAAGCTGATATTTGTTTTACTTTTTCCTCTTTTCTTCTTCTTTTTTCCTTTCATCTAGGTTTTTGTGACCTTATCAACACGTTAGATGGCAAATAAATGTTACCGTGGGTCTGGGCGTAAAATTCACCACTGTATCGTGTAGTATGGTACACCTGAGATTTGTATCTGCTTCATTTTTTGGTTCATGCCTTAAAATGAGCTGTAAACGGATGAAAGACATGGACATGCCAACATACATCAAGGTGGGCCCCACGATCAAGGCCGCACCGTGTTGGGCGAGGCCGGGCCTCACCTAATCAGCTCCCCCACTGCATAAGGTAATTGGAACTGGTCCATTGGTGTGCCCTGACGTGGACGGTTGCTATGGCCAAAACATGACGCTCATCCAACGGTTGTAGTAATTCTTCAGTTACTTTTCAGTTCAAATGTCAGGCCCTACTTTCTCTTCGCAGGGTTACGTCGAATCACATGCGTTCGTTTTGCTCATGCAGTAACACAGGATCACTAGCACCTCTTGCCCCATGGAGCCCACACGTGTACATGGTGTGATGATCGGAACCTTCCATTAAAGGGTCGCTATTTTGAGTAGCCTATGATTTCAAAAATCACGCTTAGACGATGATCCTGACCATTCATTTGTGCAGTCCAATGTGAGTTCATTTCCAATGGTCCATCTTTAGTTTCCGATCATTGGACCATCTGTACATGGGGTTTCAAAATGGGGTGGCACCAGACTGGTGATCTTGAGGGATGGCATTAATGAAACGAACTCTACCCGCCTCCGGTACACTTACTGTACCATATTTTGTCCCCTCATATATTGGGTCCCACTGTTGATGGGCCTTGCCGCAGAATTCATAATGACCAGGTCATCCTAACCGCTGATCGGGAGGACTAAAGAATTACCGTTAGATGGAATATATAATTCCCCTACCCTCATCTGATTGGTCTGATTTTTAGGATACAGCTAACCAATGGTAAGCCCAACAGATGAACGGTTTGGATCACAAAGAAGTCCATGTTTTCCGCAGAGTGCTTGACAACTTGGGAAATAAATTAAATGGATTTGCAAGAGGTAAACCAAAATCCTGACTTAAGGGCATGTTTGGATATGAGATAACATATGAAAAACTGGGGAAATGGTAAAGGTTAAGTGGAGTTAAAACTGTCTACTCGTGGCCTCTATGGTAGAATCAGTCAAGCAGGCCCGAGAGAGAGAGAGAGAGGCGGTGGTTTATCCTATGGCAGATGTCAACTGTTCCGTTTAGCTCCAGCTATTTACCTTCTTAAAAAAAGAAAAAGAAAAAGAAAAAAGAAGATGGAGACCTTCGACTCAAATTGTCCCTTTTGAATGGGGATGGATGGGTTTTCCATTGATGTGAATTTTTTCTAATATTTGGATGACGAAAAAAAAAGACGGATTCCTCACAACCATAAGTACATTTTTCTATTATTTGGATCACTTGGCACAATAAACTAGATACCCCTTGTAGAAAAAAGAAGAAGAGAGATGAAAACTTACTATCCAAATAACAATCCTAAAATTGGAATCTATTCTGCATGGTGCCTTGGAAATTATCACACCACACAATGGTTGATATTTTCATACCTACGTCAAGGATTCCTCCATTCCAAACATGGACTTAATCAACTCAAAGGTAAGGCGTCATTCCTGAGAAAATAACAACGTATTAAGAAAAAGTAATAATAATAGCAATGGTTTATCTAGTGCACAAGGATCACACGTTGATTCGCACGTCTAAGACATGACAGTGCAGAAACAGATAGACAAAAAACCCATATGTATTATGAATATTTTATTATTAGTTGTTATGGAACGTTGCATTATTTTAGTGCTCGTCAGGAGAAAAGAAAGAACAAGTCATGTTCCAATCGGTAGAAATTAACCATGGGTGGGACCCGTTTATGTATTGCCAGGTTCTAAACTGAATAAAAATGGGTGTGGGGCTGTAAATGCTTCAAGCCAAGCAAACTCAACGTTTTGGATAGAACCATCCCTGTGTACGGGCCAGAGAATCGTTGTTGATTGTGACACTGTCACGATGACAGCAATGTCAGAATCGTCTTTCCCTTGTGCACCTTGCCATGTTCTTTTAAGAAAATAATTTGTAGGCCTTCTAAAACTTTTTCTCATGATGATAGACACCCTCAAAATGTAGAGGTTTTAATTTGGCAGGTTCATAATTATGTAATATGTTGGTAGTACTTTTTTTTTTTTTTTTTTTTTAACAAAATTTTTTGTTAGTGGTACTGTTTGGATCGGTGGTAGACTCCCAAAAATTTCAACATGAGGTTTGGGGTTCAAGTACCCATAAGTGATGAAATCCCACTATAGTGTAAGTGCATGTGTGCGCCTTCGTGGGTGGGTTGGGGAAAAAAAGTACTAGTTAGTTCAGGTTTGTGAGAACACAATTCATATTTAAAATTTAAATGAAACGAGTTCAGTACTCGAAGAGTTGAAACATTGCAATCTAATGGTTTCTATTTCCTATCCAAGGGAAAGCTTATCATATAAACAGTTTGGATCACTAAAAGATAACCCTATCCTATAGCCCATACATCTGGATGTATTTTAGCCAAACATCTATTTTTTTTGTACAACAAAACAAGCACTAAATTTGCATGCATCGAGAAACACATCCCAGTTTAAAGTGGACCACACCACTGAAGACAGTTGGAATTGATGCTACCATTGAAAACATCTCAAGGCCACAGAATGCTCTGATCAATCTTATATTTTTATTTTCACTTCATCCAGGTATGTGTGATCTTATGAAATGGAAAATAAGCCTCATAGTTGGCAACGGTAGTTTGTTCAATCCCCACTGCTTTCTGTGTAGCGTGATTCACTTGATGTTTGCATGTACCTCATTTTTCAGGATCTGTACTCTAGATTTATCTGGAAAAGTTTATATATAGTTAAGATTTAACAAAAAATCATGGTGAGACTCAGAAAAAGTTTCACACGCTAAAAGTTGGTAGTGTACGTAGTCAGCAATTTATGTGGGATAGAAATCTCGCGTGGCAGATAGAGTCATCCAAAATGATGTGGACCAATGAGAAGCAACCGCGCTGGAACCTCTTGTGCCTTCAACACAGACGAACCGCACTCTTAGGTCCCATGTAGATGCCCTGCACATAAATCAGCCATCAGCTACAACTTACCAAACAAATGGAGTACGAAAAAAGGCCCAGTTAATTCTCTAAGTCATCCATTCGTTTCTAACACTATAATCGTCCAGATGAATTGACCAGCCTGATTTTTGGCCCACAAAATCTCCACTGCAGGACCTATCTGATGGATGACTCAGATCTCACACCCATATGCCATGTTGGCACATGTGGTGGCATGGAGATGGATTTCCTTCTACATATGTGCACCTGTGAAAGTGGGATTAGTCAATCCCTAAGGATTGATTTAGTCATCATCATCTCAAGTATATATTATCATATGGGGCAAGTAAGATCTAATTGCGTTAGGTTGAATATGGTACCAGTTACATGGATTTGCAAGTTCTTATAGTAAATAGTTTAGTGGACTATATGGATGGAACATGTGCTTTGATTTGAAGTGGTTTTACCAAGCAATTTGAATTTTTATTGTCCTTTTCATTTTGAAAGTTCGTGTTGAATTAATGCATTAGAACCTTTAGGAAAAATTGTGTGACTGTCAACCTACAGGAGGTGTACGCGAATATTCTCCACCGGCCTCAAAGTAGAGTTGTGAATGTCAACCCATGTTAAAAACAGGACTTTTGGAATCCATTTTTCTTAAACATTTATTGGGATGCCTTTCGCCGGCATCTCATGCGCTCGGAATCTATGTGGGGCCCACTGTGATGTTTGTGAGCAATCTACGCCGTCCAAAAGTTTTGTGAGATCATTTTAGGTGTTGAGACCAAAAATCAACAGGATCCAAGACTCAAGTGGGCCAAAAACGTGACGATTGAATTTCACAGTTGAAATATTCGTGGGGCCAAAAAAGTTTCAACTCAGGATAATATTTGTGTTTTCAGTTCATCTCAGTATGAATGACATTATGAACGGTATGGATGGCATATAAACATCACTGTGGACCCCATAGAGGTTTCAACAGTAGGAATTTTCCTACCCACCTTTTGCTTTGGTGCGGCCCACTTGAGTCTTGAATCCAGTTCATTTTTTGTCCTTCGAAAGAGGAAGAGTTCTGTGAGGCTTTGACACGGCAAGATTTAATTGGGTCATGTGCCATTAGAAGATGGAACACACAAAATTACATGTTTGGAAGTCTTTAAGGTGAGTATGAGCTGGACCAATCAAATCTTGCCACATCAGGACCTCACCTAACTCAGTGCTTTCCCGGACACAATTCCTACTCAAAGTAGACAGAAAAGGCCAAATATTGTAAGGTTAGGATCTTGCAATCCAGACAAGCGAACCTAGTCTACATGCTTAGGAACTGAGAACCCAACGGCGCTGTTACAACCTTTTGGCTCCAACTCCGTATAATTCCCAGCTACCATATAGGTGTTCTCTCGTAAACAGAAAAAGCTACTCACGCTAGGAAAGCCAGCTGATGTGTTCTCAGTGGGCCCCCAAAAATGGGTTTCTCAGAAACCTTGGTTTTGTGATCCAAACGAGCCTAAAATATTTGTTTGGTGAAGGTGTCGTGAGTCCTGATTGGCAATGCTCTGCTAGCCCATATGCGCGTATAAGGCTCCTCTTCTACACTTGTGCCAGCACGGCACACGTGCATGAAATCCAAGCTCTCTATCAGGTAGGTCAATTTTTTTTTTTTTTTTTTTTTTTACATGATCTAGATCAACAGGTGGCTCTGCAATTTACAAAAGACTTAGACGAATGAAAACGATTTTGTAAGTTTTTTTTACACCGTCCGACTATTTCTAATTTTGTGGAGGACTGGCCTGTTTTCCAGGACGGAAGACATACATGGTGGGAACCATGTTATAGAAGGCTTAGATCTCATCTAAATGTGTCACGATGATACCTTTGATGTCGTTTACGTGCATGGGCTTAGCATACACCTCTAAATCTCAAGGCTATCAATCAAAGCGAACTTGAAATTCAACGTGGCGGGTAAAAAAAAAAAAAAAATTAAAAAACAAAAAAATAAAATTTTCTTTTGAAAAGTAGAAAAAAATATATAAACCATTATATGAGATGTATGTAAAAGGTCAAGGTCTACGAAGTTTAGTAATGTTGGCAAAGTAAAATTGATAGAAACAGTCGTCCATTCATCATCTATCTCGAATGATTAATATTGTATGTATTAAAGTTGAAATCCTACCTTCCCTGGCAGATGGCATTGTGGCACAGTGTGTCCATGTGAGATCCAGGATAATCATCAGGCGGGCCCAACAGCATTTATGAGACTGCCCAAAAAACAGGGATGGGACGCAAGTACGAAAAAACGAACGGTCAAAAAATCGATACAAGTTTCACATGCGATATGCATGTGTGTCCCACATGATGATCGGACTGGACTGATCTTTCCTTTCATGGCCTGACAAACAGGCCTGGATCTCGGATGCATAGACACAACCATATGTTAAGCTTGCGAGTAGCCATAGCTGGGTTTAGAGACTTGCTAGAATAAATCGTGATGTGTTGCGATATATACGTAGGGGCCTAACGAATGAATCCGGAGTCATCATTCAATGATCCAAACCATTTATTAATTTGATGGTTGTCATCTTCGATCGAGAAGCATCCGGAAAAAGAACTCTTTGATTGGAAAGTTTTTAGCCTTTGACCATATTTTAATTCCTTTCCGTTGAATGTGAACGGTTTCCTATACTTTTTTGAATAATCGAAGGCTAGATGTATGTCAATCTGAGACTTTTCTTTTGTTTATCGTCCATCCAATATGCGGCCCATCATATAAACGGTTTGAAAAGGATCTTGATCTATTGTCTAAAATAAGCGTTGAGAGAAGGTCCTTCCATGCATGTAAGTTTCTCTATATAAACGCATGTCCAATTTGCATCCAAAGAAACCCTCATCCTCTTCTCATCCTTCTAACATGGAAATCTACAGAAACTTGACACTCTTTCTACTCCTCTCCTTCCTAACGTGCGCTTGTAGCCAAGATCTCCTTTCTTGTCTATCCTCTGGAGGAGTAGCAAACGTTACCACCTATTGCAGCCCTAGTTATCCTCAGCTCCTCAATACATCTACCAAGAACCTAAGATTCACCAGGTCCAATGTTTCTAAGCCATTTGTTCTTATTTTTCCAGCCAATCAAAGCCAAGTATCAACGGCAATCCGTTGTGCACAAAAGGGGTCATGGACGATCAGGGTCCGATGTGGGGGCCACAGTTACGAGGGCTTGTCATCCACCGCCAACACCCCCTTTGTGATCATAGGACATGATGAACCTCAACCAGGTCACCGTCAACTTGACGAGTGAGACTGCTTGGGTCGAAGGTGGTGCAACGGTAGGCCAAGTTTACTATGCGATCGGCAAATCAAGTGATAAGTATGGATTCTCAGCTGGCATCTGCCCCACTGTCGGCACTGGTGGACACTTGAGTGGTGGTGGGTACGGTGCCCTCGCGAGGAAATACGGGCTCGGAGCAGACAACGTAGTGGACGCAATACTGATTGATGCTGAGGGCCATATATTGGACCGCGCGGCAATGGGTGAAGAAATCTTTTGGGCGATCCGTGGCGGTGGAGGGGGTAGTTGGGGTGTGATCGCTGCTTGGAAGATCCGGTTACTCCCAGTACCCGAAACCGTCACAGCATGCCGAGCCACGAGAGTGGGGACAACGAATCAAGCTGCCAGGTTATGGTACAAATGGCAGATGGTTGCACCAAAACTAGAGGATGAGTTCTTCCTCAGTTTTGTAGCATTCCCAAGAAATGACACCATTGGGATAGCACAGACATTTTTGGGATTGTTTCTTGGGCCCAGAACAACAGCCCTCAATAACATAAACAAGGCCTTCCCTGAATTGAATTTCACAACCCAAGAATGTAGGGAAATGACTTGGGTCGAATCCGTTGTCTATCTTTGGGGTGCACCACAGGTGCCCACAGTAGAAGATTTGAAGAATAGGTCTTCCTTCCCAAAAAGATTCTCCAAGGTGAAATATGACTATGTAAGAGTCCCAATCCCATTGGAAGTCATCAACACTACTTTGGACATGGTTTCAAAGCAAAACAAATCATCCATCCTATTAGATCCTTATGGCGGGGTTGTAAATAGGATTAGGAGTGATGCTATTGCTTTCCCACATAGAGGCAACATCTATGCAATTGAATATTTCGTAGATTGGCAAGAAACTGATGATGGGAACAAGGATCAGTATCTTGAATGGATTAGAAGGCTTTATAAGTTCATGGAACCCTATGTTTCAATGAGTCCAAGGGCTGTGTATGTGAACAACTTGGATCTTGATCTTGGAGTAATAGATTGGAGGAAGCCTGGCTTGAGTGGTCCTCTAGCTGTGGAGTTGGCTAGGGCTTGGGGCAAGAAGTATTTTCTGGGGAACTATGGCAGGTTAGTTCGAGCCAAGACGGTGGTCGATCCTTTCAATGTGTTTAAGAACCCCCAGAGTATTCCTCCTCTAACCTTGGCTCGGATTGCTGGTGTTGAGAGTGGGATACATCATGATGTTTTGTAAGTGGTTGAGAATACAAACTCAACTTTCTTCCGCGTTTTATTATTTATTTATTTATGTTCTTCCGTGTTTTATGGCTTTGTGCTCTGCGAGTGATATAATGTCGTTGTGTTTGTAACTCTACAGAAAGTCTTTGTACTTTGGCCCATTTATTAATAAATGCCAGTGTTTGCTTCAAGAGATTTTTTATTTTTATATTTACAATGAAACAAATGTACACACGGCATGCACATCAGTAAGCGTAATGAGTAAACACTGTGGGGCCCACCGTGTCTTATCTACGCCATCCATCCCTTTTTGCAGATCATTTTAGGCCATGGCCCAAAAATTGAAGTATATCAAAAGCTTAAGTGGACCACACCGTAGGAAACAGTGAGAGTATAATGGCCATAGTTGAAACCTTCCTAGGTCCTACAGAGATGTTTATTTGTAATCCAACCTGGTCATAAGGTCACACAGACGTGGACGAAGGGAAAACACAAATATCAGCTTGATTCAAAATTTCTGGCGCCTTTAAGAGGTTTTTAACGGTAGGAGTTCAATTCATACCTTTTCCAGTGGTGTGTTCCACCTGATCTATTCAATTTTCGTCATCCAGTTACCGTCCTCGGTAACATGTGACGTACATCTAACTGAAACGACATGTCATGTCGGGGATCCTCGAGAAAAATTTTGCTACACACACGCGTTAGCTACGCTAGCTACACCGGCTGTAGCAATGACCCAACTATGACGTATTTGTTTTATCCTACGCCGTCCATCCATTTTAGGAGATTATTTTAGGGTATTATATAAAAAAATGAGTCAGATAGGAAGCTCAAGAGGCCCGCAGGAAGTTTTTAATGGTTAAAGTTCAATCCCTACTATTTT
Source organism: Liriodendron chinense (assembly GCA_003013855.2). Taxonomy (NCBI): domain Eukaryota; kingdom Viridiplantae; phylum Streptophyta; class Magnoliopsida; order Magnoliales; family Magnoliaceae; genus Liriodendron; species Liriodendron chinense. The sequence goes on along the minus strand of ML058461.1, from coordinate 10,864,937 downwards.
CTGCGTTAAGTATACTTAAGCTTTGGATCTGCCTTATTTTTGGTGTCATGCCCTAAAATAACCACACCAAATGGATGGACGGTGTAGATACAACAAATACGCATGGTGGGGCCATGGCTACATTTGGCGTAGCTAACGCGTGGGTGTAGCAAAATTCCTCTCAGGATCCTCTTCACTCCAAAATCAGCTTGAACGAACCATAATAGCTTTTGATTGATGGAAGAGTATTTGGAGAAAGGGAGCTTCGACATCTGGCGAGCGGCATAATGATGGGTTGACAACATTTCACTACTTAGGAGAGTTTTGAGGGTCGCGGATTGGTTTGACAACATTTCATAACGTAAGCTTGATCCTAATAAACTGCTCTCAAACTGGACGCGGAATGCCTGCAAAAGCCTTTCGCATTTCCTGCGCTCGGAATGTAGGGGGGCCACTGTAATGTTTGTGATAAATCTACGGCCGTCCAACCATATTTTAAGATCATTTTAGGCGTGCGACAAAAAATGAAAGGATTCAAGACTCAAGTGAGCCGAAAATGTGACAATTGAAATTCCGCAGTTGGGCCACTGAAGTTTCGAATCAGGGTAATATTTGTGTTTTCCGTTCATCTCAGTAGGAATGACATCATGAACCGTATGAATGGCATATAAACATCACTGTGGACCCTATAGAGGTTTCAACAGTAGGAATTTCTTTACCCACCTTTTGCTTTAGTGCGGCCTACTTATTCTTAGATCCCGTTCAGTTTTTAGTCGCAATGCCTAAAATGATCTCACCAAACGGTTGGATGGTATAGATTTCTCAAAAACATTACGGTAGGCCCCACCTAGATTCCGAGTGCAGGAGTTGCGAAAGGCTTTTGCAGGCATTCCGCGTCCAGTTTGAGAGCAGTTTATTAGGACCAAGCTTCCGTTACCAGCGAAACAGCACTCTAAGATTTAAGAAGAAAACTCAATCTTTCTTTTACAAAATAAAACCAATCGGTACTATTTGTATATCTGATTTTTTTTTTTCCCTTTTTTTTTTTTTTTTTTTTTTTTTCTTTTTAACGCAGTTTTAATATAATCTTTGACTTAATTTTTTTTATTTAATCTTTGACTTTAATTACTTTCTAATTCTAACAATCTTTTTATAAAATATTACTCACCGTTATGGGAATGTTATAAGTGTAGAATATCATATAGAATATAAAATAATTCCGTGCTTCACCATCAAGTTTTCATTGAGATATATAGACGCATACAAGAGGCTAAACAATAAACGTTACAACAATATTTGATAAAGTTTGAATTTAAACAACATGAAACTAAAAGCATCTCTATCCATTTTATCCATTTGGCCATTCAAGACTAGTTGTGTTAACACCCCCACAAGCTAAACAGGCAATGAGCAACGTGAAGCTTGGATTGCAGCAATTTAAATAGTGTGAAACTCGATCCTTTGGTGAAAATATTGACAATCTGATCAAGTAAGCCAACAAAGCAAATTGCAATATCACAATGAGTAACTTTTTCTCGAATAAAATGGTAATTGACTTCAACATGTTTGGTTCGCCCGTGATAAATTGAATTTGATGCAAGAGAAATGACACTGATATTGTCACAAAAAATGATCAGAGGATCCTTGAGAAATAGAGTTAAATCACGAAAAAGCATGCAGAGTCAAAACAACTCAACAACAGTATAAGCAAGTGATCAATATTTAAATTCCGTGCTAGATTGTGAAATTGTGGGTTGTTTCTTAGCTTGCCAGGATATGAGATTGTCACTAAGAAAAATAGCAAAATCAGAAGTGGATCGACGATCATTAGGATCTCTAGCCCAGTTAACATCAGAATAGGCCCGATGAGTAAGTGATCCTTTTGTAAAATAAAGCTCATGTGTAACTGTGCCTTTAAGAAATCGAAGAATCCTTTTAATTACCAACCAATGAGATGTGCGAGAACGTGCATGCATAAATTGACACACCTGATTAACAACAAATGCAATATTAGGTCTAATGATGGTGACATATTGTAAAGCGCCTACAATGCTTCGGTACTCATGAAGATCTGAAAGAAGATCACCATCATAGCGAGAGAGTTTAAACCCGAACACAATGAGAGCGCACAAAGGCTTTGCACCATTCATCTTCGAATGATGTAAAAGATTCAAGACATACTTGGATTGAGTGAGATATAAGTCATTGGAAGTATGTTGCGCCTCAATGCGAAGAAAATAATGAAGAGGGCCCAAATCTTTCATTGTAAAAAGCCGATGAAGATAAGAGAATGAGATAGAAAGGGCTGCATCATGAGTGCCAGTGATGATGATGTCGTCGACATAAATAAGTAAGATGGTTAATTCTCCTCGACATCGGCGAAGAAAAAGTGATGAATTCGCACTTAAGGCAACAAAACCAAGTCCTTGGAGATAAGTGGTGAGACGAAGATACCAGGCCCGGGGAGCTTGCTTACGGCCATAGAGGGCTTTATGAAGCTTACAGACATAAGTTGGGTGAGAAGGATCGACAAACCCTTGTGGTTGGGCCATATAAACATCTTCCATGAGTACCCCATGTAAAAAGGCATTCTGAACATCTAGTTGCCTGATGGACCAAGCATAATGTAGGGCAATGGAAAGTACCATCCGGATGGTAACATGTTTAACTATTGGACTAAAAGTTTCACCAAAAGTTTCACTAAAAGTACCATGCTGGGTTTCCTTGTTGGTCAGGATCATTTGCAGCTACAACTTTTTATGTCGTCTTCATTTAGGAGATCTTCATAAATTTGAAACTGTTTTCACATCTCTACTTTTGCACATATGTTCCCATAAATCAAAATTTTAAGACATTGTTGCATCAAAATCTGGCACGATCATAGCCATCTCTACCCTTATTGTGCTCTTGAATATCCATTGAACTTGTGGGATTGAACCTACTAGATCTTAATCGTGTCTCGATCCATTAGTGTTCATCCATTTAGATATTGATTCGATCTTCAAATATTTGGAATCTTCGTAATCGCTACGAGAACTCCGAACATCTTTGAGAAGATCTTCCATTTTGGAAGTATTGTGAGAGATGACCTTATCGAGCACATTCAAATCTGTAATAGGATTCTTGCCTCGGTGGGTCTTTTATAGACATGTTGTACATGATTTGATTACGTGCTACATAAATTAGGGCTCGTTCCTCTAAAGGCATGCATATGGTTTTGTGCCACCATAGAAGGCGTATTTTCAAAGGAAAAGCAGTAAAAGTATCTTTGGACACACCGATGCAGAAAATGCTCCAGTTTTCCATTCTCATATGAAGTAATTCATCATGCTCAAACATGAGCCAATCGTTCGTTAGGCACGATTTATAGATCATCAAATTCCCACAAATGGAATGAGAAGTGGATCCATGTAATACAATTTTATCATTGTCAAGCCCGTAGTACTGACAAGTGGAGGCATTTTATTGAACTATGTAGGTGTGCAAAGTGGGCATGACATCTCATTGTTCTACTGAAAATTGCAGTTTTCTTATGGAAGGTGCTTCAGAATGTGGTGTCGGTCGATGCCAATGTCCAATGTAAGGGTATTCTTATGGCTTCGAGGTGTGTCTCTTGTAGTAGGGGTGCACATGAAACTGGTGGAACCGGTAAATCGACCCGAAACCGATTAGTTCGGTTCAGTTTAGTCCTATTCTGAAGCGCATCGGTTCCAGTTCCGATTTCGGTTATGAAAATCAAAGAACCGGTTAGTTTGGTTCCATTCTCAGTTTAGGGTTTTGTAGAGCCGAACCAGACCATGAACCGGATCGTGGAATTGGACCACATAACCGAACCATATATGGAACCGAATCCTGGGACCGAACCTGGAACTGAACCCTGGGTTTTCAACCCTCACTGTTTAGGTGGTCCACTTAAGATTTGAATCTATCTAATTTTTTAATGTGGCCCACCTAAACATTGCATGACAATGAGGATGGACAATATAGATCTAACAAACACATTAAGGTATGCCCATGGTGGGCTTGAGGTATGGATGGTGTATGTCAGATCCACTGATTCTTGTCATGTGGCCCACCCAAGCTTTGGATCAACCTGATTTTTGTGGCCATGCCCTAAAATAATCTTTTGAAATGGGTAGGGCGGTGTGGATTAAATGCATGCATCATGGTGGGCCAGCCATGGGCACCAATTGGGATGAATTATAGAAAGCCCGGAACCGTAGAACCCAACCGGTCTTTACGGTTCGGTTCTGGTTCAATTCTAGGGTGCAAACGGTCTGCTTCTGGTTCTGATTTTCCTGAAACTGTTGGGAACGGTTCGGTTTCGGTTTCACCCCAGAACCGGACTGAACCGAATCTATGTGCACCCCTATCCTGTAGGGCGATAGGAAGCCAGAGAGGGAGGACCTCAACCATATGTTTGTGGCTGACGACTTAGCATGGAAGGTTTGGAACCACTTTGCCTTTGTTTTTTTATGTTTCTGTGTTCGAGGGGCAACCAACGATTGGGAGGGCATCACGATGGTGGAGAGACACCTCCCCCGGACACCGTCTTTCTACGTTGTGTGGGCTCACTCCTAGCCTCATATTTTGGGAAATCTGGCGGGAAAGGAATGCGCGAAGTTTTGAAGACAGCCAGCACTGTCCAGGAAGAGTCATCCAAAATATCCAGTGGTGGATGAGGTCTTTTAGCCTCTTTCTTCCCCCGGTTAAGGAGGGGAGATTGGCTTCTTAGTTGGCTTTCCAAGCCCTTCGAATTGCCGTGACAAAGTTGAAAAGGAAGGACTTTAGGCTGCTGAAATGGGGAATGCCCCCGGATGGATGGGTTAAGATTAATGTTAACGGATCAACGCAGGGCAACCCTGGTCCGTCCAAAGGGGGTGGTATGTGTCGTAGTGTGAACGGTGGTTTCCTGTTTACGTTTTCTAATGAGTACGTTTGGACTCCAACATACAAGGGGGGATTAAAGCATTGGAGGAGGGCATGTCTTTGTGCAATGCTCGCGGGCTGTCCAAAATAGTGTTGGAAAGTGATTAAAATTAAAAAATTTCGTGTCCATTCTCAACAACAATCGCCCAACGTGTTCGGCATTCTGGTACTGGTGGGCCCGGATATCCTCCCTCTCGGACAAAGCAGAGGTTAACTTCGTGTTAGCGCCTAGAGAAGTGAATGGGGCCGTCGATGGTTTGGCGCGTTTGGGTAGTGATTCTCAAAGGAGAAGAGAGTTCCAGAATGTTTGTCAGCTTCCTGTCGATATCCACGGGTGTCTTTTCCTTATAGAGTTGGGCTGGGTACCTTGAGGGATATTTAATGTGTCTGGTAGTTGTTGTGTGTTAACGTTGGCCCTCTTTGTAGGGCTTCCAGTTTTAGTTGGCGGCCCGCTACGTCTTTTTGTGTTGTCGGACCGCCCGTCTGTGTGTCTCCTTTCGTTGTAAATAAAATTCCTGTTCTGAAAAAAAAAAAAAAAAACATTCGATGGAAAGAAAAAAAGATGACGATCCACACCCAATCCATTAAAAATGAGCCAATCACTACCTTGATCATAAGTCATTTTATGATCAACTTGTTAAAGATCTTGGGCAGGAAGTTGGCTGCATAAAAGTGTATATATACTGTTTTCATTTTAACCATTCATTAAATGGTCACCAATTAGTACATTTGCCAATTGGGTGAACAATCCTAACCTCTAATTCATGAATACTTGTTTGTAGAAACATGACCAGTGGATACTTTTCATTTTTAACCATCCCATAAATAGCAATTACTCAAAAAGCCCAGTAATAAAATAAGTGTCATTTTTCTTTCCACAATACATTTAAACTGGATTCATAGTTTATGTGGTTTAATTAAATTACTTATATGCCACATGATGATGCGAGCCTATAATTCAAGAGGAGCCCAGCTCATAAATTAGGCCTAAGCCAAGAAATCGAGCCTTATTTTGGCTCAAGTGCATTCGTAATGTATAGCTTTGGGACCATGTTGCATGTATATAAAAGAAAAGATTTGAAATTAAAGTATGCCTTAGAATTTATTTTGCATGATTGTGAAACTTGTTTTTCATGTCTTAGAAAGGAGTTATATGCATTGGGAACATATAGTTGTGATTAATGTATTTAAGAGTTGGTGTAATTGGTCTATAGAAGGGGCCTATTAATTTGCAATGAGAATGAAATCAAATCTTTGAGTTTAAAAAAAAAAAATTGTTTTCTTGCAAATTTCTAGTAGAAGAGAGTTGAATGATTCTTCTTTGATTGTGAGTGATTCCAACCTAAATTGGTTGAATGATTCCTGCTAGTTCATCGGCAAGTTGTTTGATTCACTAACAACTTTCATCGGCAACTTATAGTTGCAGAAATTTTCAATTTTGTCAAATCTATTTTGTGTAGCACTTTTTGCACTTCTAACTAATAAATTCTGGGTATTCACTCATCGAATTTCCATGAAAAGATTGAAACCAGCCATATAATTCGCTGGTGTAGGCCTATGAGAGGCTGGGTTAAGCTGAATGTAGATGGCTCCTCGCGTGGCAATCCGGGGGGGGGGGGGGGGGGGGGGGGGGGGGGTGTCTGTAGAGACCACAACGGCAGAATAGTATTCGCCTTCCACAATAGTTATAGTCTTGTCTCTAACATGATAGCGGAGACAAGAGCGATGATTGAAGGAATTCATATTTGCGAGAACCTTGGCCTAACCAATATTGAGGTGGAAACGGACTCCAGAGTGCTTGCGGAAGCGACGACTGATCCAGACTATCGCAGCCCATGGAATGTATGGTATTACATTGGCGAGATCCAGGCCAAGAAAAATTCCATGAACTTGTCTTTCAGCCACATCATCAGAGAAGGCAACACTGTGGCGGACGGGCTTGCCAAGATGGCCAGCGAAGGCCACCCTGATGTTTTTTATAGAAGTTACGCTGAGCTTCCTCCTTCTATTAGAGGCTCCCTAGTCATGGATAAGGCCGGGATTGGTGTGTTAAGGACCAGATCAGCAGTTAAGAAAGGAATATGTTAGTTGGAGATTATCTCTTTGCTCTAATCCTCTTCTGCTTAAGTTTCCTCTGTCTTCTTTCCGTACAGTCTCGCACACGATAGGCTTCTCCTCAAGTTTTGTAAAGGGGAATGGCTTGAAGTTTCCTCTGTTGTTCTCCAATTTCGGTTTAATGGTAATCCAGTTATTTTAAAAAAAAAACTAATAAATTATGTTTACAATTTTTTCTAGTTATTGATTATCAAGTCTATTTTCCCTTCACAAAAATTCATTCTATTACAAGTTCCAAAAAATTTATTAAAATTCTTGAAGTACCAATTGCTTGAAACTAATGATTTTCTAAATAGTTTCAAAATGTTCTAAAATCAGCCATAATCGACTTTGGATTTTATTTTTTCTTTATGATTATTATTATTATTATTATTATTTTTTATAAAAGAAGACTCATCAAACTTAAATTTTTACTTTGGAATTACCTCAATCAGAATTGTATTCAAGGAGATACACTTTTTAAAGTCATTATATTTAAGTTGTCTATTGCTGTCCATTGTGACCACAATGGGCTACATCAAAGTGGTATCAGATCTGCATCAAATGATTTCTAAATATTTTCTAATCGTTTGTTTATCTTCAAAACACTTGGATAGAGCATCAAAGTTTCTACTAAAATTTTTTGTTTAATTTTATTATTGTTATTATCATTTTAATAAAAGGTGAGAGCACATCATTTAATTTTATTTTAATGACGTGGGGAAGAAGCTCAAGGGAGGAGAGGAATCAATAGGGCTATTGCGTGTTTCCAAGTTGAATCCTTAATCAACTTATCACTTGAAACATCTACCCTTTGTGCTCTTAGGCACCCATTGCATTTGGAGCATATCTACACGCACGGGATACACGAAGGCAAGTGCACTCGAGCAAACTAGGCTAAGGATACTGTACCTGGCTTAGGTCACTTTTGCCAACGAGAGCCTGGATGATGGAACTTTCATTAGATCACCCTCTCCATCACGTAAGCTAAGCTGCCTCATGTTCACCCTGGAATCCAAAAATCATGATGATCCAAACTCAGCTGGGTGGGCCCCACCGTATGAGACGGTTGGATTGACACAGTGCCTCATCAAGACGCAATAAATGTCCAAAAAACAGTGTAATTCCAAAACTCAGGTGAGCCATACCACGCGAATTCTAGAAGTTTTAGTTTAATTTTATACTGTTCCCTGTGGAGTGGCCAACCTGATTATTGGATCAGCCTGATTTCTGGGTTCAAGCGAAAATAACGGTTGATGTACCTGATGGACGGGCTTGATCTCATTCACGTACAAGTTGTTTACCCTAAGTTGGAGAAAGTGACCTACGCGAGGTACCAACATAAGAGATCCGCAGCGTTTTGGTTTCGCCATTTTTATGAAGGAATCCTAATTGCAATCGCTCGCATGCACTTTGGGACCGCATTCGCCTCACACATGGAAGCAAGGCATACGCATGCAAGATCCCATCCACTTGCAATATCTAAAAATTGTACTGTTCGTGATCATACGATGGGCCAAACTGATAGAAATAAATGAACGGTTAAGAGAAGCTGCAATTGAGAATTGCTCGGCATGCCAGTTGATCTAACATTAGCATGACTAGCTAGAATGTGGCCAAGCTAAATGGGTAGTGGGCCAGGCTCTAGTTAGAATGTGGCCTGTTTGAGTAAATGGGTTGGGCATCCACTATCCAATCCGATCAGTCCCAAAACCTTAAATCAATTAACAGCGGTGATGCATCCTCATAATGTGTGTACGTTTGTAGTCTTTACTAATTGGACTGGGTTGGGAATACATTCAGTCCCATGTTCCATACCTAAACCCAAGCGTGGTCATGATGGGTTGGGTCGGGTTAGTTGAGCCCAATCCAATTACAGTAAAATGGGTCAGGTCAGGCCGGCCGGGCTTGGCCCTGATGAATTTTAATCTGGTCAGGTTCGTCGAGCCTGACCCAATTACAGTTAAACGGATCAGGCTTGGGCTTGATGATTTGTAAGTGAGTTGGGTCGGGCCATAGTAATAAGTTGTGGGTTTGGTTTGGGCCAGAATTCTAGTCCCGTTTCATAAACGGGTAGAACCCAATTTGGCGTGAACCTACCCCAACCCCTACGTCAATGCCCTATCATCGCCAAGCTCTTACTCAGCAATGTGACGCCATTGGGACAATCATAACCCTTTGATTTTGTACTTAAAGCAGACGGATAAGAAATAAATGAAGTAATATTCCTCATTGAACTGAAAAAAGGCTGGATTATCCGATGGCTAGGATCTTCCGATTGGTGATGTTTGTGGGGGTTAACCATCAACTGTCGGGCCCTCGTTGAACTCTCTAGTTATGCAATTAGGGCTTCTCAAGAGTTGTTTAGACTATTTAAACACTTTTATTTTTCGTCATTAGGATTATTAATTATTCATCTTTTGTCAATAAAACTTCGAGTTTTACTCTTTATCTTGTGGATTCGAGTGTTCCCTTGTGGATTCAAGGAAGTCTGGTTGAGGATTTCTGGAAGACTGGTTGAGGATTTTTGGAAGTTCTGTGGATTCAGAGTAGTTATCTTTGTGAGGAAGACGGTGATCGTTCTCACCACGTTTACGTCTGCGCCAAGTTGGTATCAGAGCGAGAAATTAAATTCCTTGAGAATATGGCTTCTAGCAACGGCCACGACAATAATCCCTTTGACGTTGCTCACGAGTTTTAATATCTTGTGGAGAAGATCGATACTCTCTAACAGGTAAATCAGTTGTCCATGCAAGGGTTGTAGGAAACTCTCGACTTAATCGCTAGGGTGCTAGCCCCACCCCAAGCCCAAGGCGACACCCAACCACCAACAATTGCTATACGAAATAATATCCCGTATTTCGTCAAGTACATCCGCTGGCAAATCGTAGGGCTACTCAAGGTGATTCGGAGTTCAACAACGAGGACATCGAAGGTATAGTTGCTCGACGACTTGCACAAGGGGATGAACGTGTGGATCAGACTAACATAGACTTTCAGTCTAAAGGTGATCTCCCTAGCTTTAATGGCTTTTGAATATTAAAGATTTTCTTGATTGGTTAGCGAAAGTTGAGAGGTATTTCGATTATATTGGTGTTCCAGAAGATAAACAAGTCAAACTTATTGCATACAGATTGAAATTCGGTGCCTCTATGTGGTGGGAATAGTTACAATTCACATGTACCTATAAGAACAAACTGTCCATGATGAAACAATTGTTGCAATTCCATCATGCCCTATGATGAAACGATTGTAGCAATCCAGATTCTTCCCCAATGACTACAATCAAGTATTGTTCCAACAATAGTAAAACTGCAAGCAAGGAAGCTTATCTGTCACAGAATATCAGGCCAAGTTCGATCAATTGATGATACGAAGTGGGTTATTCGAGATAGATTCCCAGAAGGCCATAAGATTCATCGATGACTTACAACCTGTGATCCAAGACTAAGTTCAGCAACATTCGATATGGACCATGGCAGAAGCAGCTCAATTAGCCACTTGTGTAGAGACCCAACTCACTAAGGTTCCTATGCACTCCTACCCTTTGACCCGTGTTCCTACGACGGGTCCTGCTCAAGATGCATCCCTGTCAAAGGGAAAGGAACCTGTTGGCGGGTGTGCTTAGCTTTCAATGATCACAAACCGAGATATGAGGAGCTGTAACAACCCGTAATTTTAGGTGCGAGTTCGCATGTACATAAGTAGGTATTGTAGTGTTTATTCAATCACAATTATGTAGATTGATCAAATTTGATCGTCCATCTCTAGTCTAGTGTGAATCTAAACCATAGAGAGTGATTTTCACCCATAGATTAAGTCACTCGACCGTTGATTCTTAAAAAAAACCATCAAATACATTGATAATTCCACTTGATTATCAAAACCAACCGTAGAAATACCCTAACAACATTAGATAGAGACATCTGACCATCCATTCTAAATTTAAACTACCAGATCATAATAAACGAATTATCCAATCTCCGTATCCATTTGTATATATATTAGGGCTAGAATCTTATTCATTTGTCATACTCATCACTTAAAAATAAGCTTAACCTACCATCAATATCTTAATCTAGGTAAGTTTACGTAATAAACGTGTCACTAAACTTTAACGGTGTATATTCTTAACATAGACCACATCCAAAAACCACTTTATACATTTATGTCTCCAAAATCGGCCGTACAATAACCACTAAGCGTGATTTGGATTATAACCATCCATTTACCTAAATTTTAAGGCACCATATGACTGTCCATCACAATTGTATTGGCCAAACGGGTCATCCAATAAGAAAATTATAGGTTGTACCCTTACACTACCGGTTAGGCTTCATGTAGAACGCTAATAAATATTGTTTTGGAAGTATGGTTAGATGTAAGCCCTTGAAAATGTATCTTGGTCATCTTAAGGAGATCAATGCTCAAACTTAATCGATTAATAGAGTACACAAGATGGTAGACCTTGGTAAAGTTTCGCTTCAACCTGACGGTGCAAATTGATTACACATGAGAATAAAGTATAGGTTGTAAAGATGGGAGGTGAGAGAGACCATGTCTCTCACGTCTCTTAATTGAAGTATACTGTATATTATAAAAAAAAAAAAAAAGATAAGAGAGGAACAGTTCCAGCTGTGTGCATCTTGCCACCGACCTTCAACGAATGGCCCACCTAAAATTTGAAGCTACTACATATAATGGCTCACCATGATCTGGAAAATTGGATGGATGCAGCAGATTTCTCACCTAACGGCACGTGTGTAAAGCATGTACATGTTTAATCCGAAAATAGTAGGTTTCCACTGTGCTGACACAACCCAGCAAATAAACAATACAATTTACCTACAAAACCGAGAATTGACAAGTTTCCTTTCTAAACCCATCTTCATCTCACTGTCAAAAGATGAGGCTGAGCTGATGATCTGAGCCGTTCATCAAATACGAAGTACATAGAGGTTTTCAATGGTAAGCTTTCCTTGTCAAGAGATCATCTGATGTGGACCACCTAAGTCTCTGACCTACCCCATTTTTTGGCTCATGTTTAAATGAGTTTTAGATAAGGTAATGAGTGGAGTGGATTTCACAACTACCATCATGGTGGACTCCACCTAGCACCGACGGACGACCCACATCCGCAAGCCATTTTGCTGTGCATACACTAAGTTTTAAAACAGAAACCGTTTCTGTTTTTGTTGAAGCGTGTTTCCCATTTGGATGGGAGTTCTTAATAGATATGGGAGAGGTTTTCTCCTTAATCTTAGCTGTTCAATTGGGAGGATCTCACCCCTCTATCAACACCACATAGTTTGTGAGAGAGCAAGAAATGTTTCTTCGTACCGTTGTCTTGCTGCGGGACTATTGTAAATTAAAATTTGGAGTTGGATTTGGAATGTGATCCAGATCAGGAGGATGGGTTCTGAACCAAAATAGTAACGTAAAGAAACTAACAAAATCGTTTCTAAAATAATCAGATTCCATTATGCCGCCAAAAACATTTCACGGTTGGAAACGTTTACTGTGAACATACCAACCTAATGTCCATAGACCTCAGATTCATGGCATTTAGAAGCTTTCTGGAACGAATCCAGACCATCCACAATGATTGCTTAGAAGAAATATGAGTTGGAATGAAATTCGCCATTAAAGCGGCGATTATCTTCCCAATTCGCAGACTAGCCGTTGATCTTTGTTTTGGTTCCGATGTTGAGGGGTCCACCTAATCCCACATTACTCGTCAAAATAGCCACTGATTTTAATCAGGCAAGCAGAAGCATTAGTTCAAATCAAACAGCCACTAAAAACCATCGTGCACAGCTTGTAATGACCCTAAGTCTTTAGATATTTTGAAATGTTTCAAATTGGTATTTTAAAATTTCAAATTTGAATAGAAAAGAGATGCACTTAATTGTTGTAACTTCTCTCCCCTATTCGGAAGGAAGTTTCTCTTCTTAAGGAGAGGTATTTGGGCAAACAATCGTTAGAACTACAGTAAGAAAGAGAGTCGATTAAGAGTGTTTTCTTCATTCGAGTTTAGCATCCAACTCAACCAAGCTGAACCAAGACACAACATGCCATCCGCACCTCTTTACCATATTTTGACAAATCCAAAAACCTAGCCAAGTCCTCTAGATCATCTCCAGGTAAGCCATTTGATTAGACTTAAGTTCAAACACAACTTGCTCTCGTTGTATCATTGCATCATACACATGAAATCTCTAACTTCTACATAGGTGTTTTATTTTATTTTTACGTGAGAGCCGGTTCAGGCGCACATACTGAGGTATGAGATTAGATCCACACGGTCCATCTGCTTGTTGGGTCAAATTACGTTGGAACCTCGTATATCAAGTCAATCTGATTTTCAGGTGGACCGTGCCGATCAGACGGTATTTGTTAAAAGAGAAGTACTAAAAATATTGAGTGGGCTATTAAAATTTTGGATCAAACTGATTATTGCTTCCCACTTAAACCATCGCTTAATGGGGCCATTGATTGGTTGATATTTGACCGATTTATCTGAAGCAGACCCTAGATCTAAACTAAGATAAATCTCAAAACTTCGATTCATCTATCAAAAATGGAATAGAGCATACACCTTGTCAGTTTAACCGACAGATCATAGGTTCTACCGACAGAGGGTAAAATCGACTACTTATACTCCAAGTTTCAGAAATAATGATGAATTGAAGTCATTTGATTTATAATTAACTATAATTAATGAGTCGGTTAAAATGTAAAGGGAATGGTAGAGACCACTTTGATTAATCAAGTGGGTCCCGCATGAATTGGTGGTGATTACAAACCCTCTATCAAGAGTTGGATCTGAAGAGATCCACATTTCATAATGTTGTGGACCCTGATTATGTTCTCAATCAATTAAAGGTAGGCCCGTCATATGAATTGATCATCAGGATATTGATTTTATGCACATGTTATATTTTAGGAACTTTTAAATTATCCTATGTCGGTTATTCGAAAGGCAAGTCAACTTCACCAAGCTAGAGGTGAGTGAATCCCAACATGTTTCTTATTCATTTGAATAAGTAAGTTATTGTGGTGTGATGCTATGCTTGGTGTGACTTATATTGATTATGATGATGTTATGCATATACGCTAATATATTTTATTACTTATACATGTTGAATGAAAGGAATGACATGAATAATATGTATGTGCCTCTCAAAAGGAGAGATGATTGACTAATATATATGTGCCTCTCAAAAGGAGAGATGAATGAATTATATGTTGCCTCTCAATCAGGGAGATGATTATTAAATACGACATGCCATATGCTTCATACATTCATCGTTATCCTGGAGCATCGCTCTGGAAGACCGGTAGGTACTTAAGTACCTGGTTACCCAGGGACCATCCTGAAAGCCCACTAATATGTGGAAGTCCGCCCTACAAGGAAGGGGGAGCCGATTGATGGGATCCAATCGAAGCAAGTGGAAGACTGAGTAATGCCCACGTGATGCATCATATCATCTTGCATAACATTATTGCATCCATAGTGTAAATTTAATTGTAAGGTTGTATTTGGATGTACTACTTATTTGAACGGGTGTGAACCATGATGAGTTTACTAATTGGACTTCCCGCTGACAAAAGTAAATATATACAGATGGCACATATCATGATATACATGAGCAGGAACCTGAACAAGTGGAGGAACCACCAAGTCTCTTAACAAAGGAAGAAGTGGCGGCTACGAAGCAAGACATTTAAATTATTCTATCATTTTTCTATTTTATTTTCGTTTGATGACATTATTAACAAGCCCCAAATGAGTAGACCATTGTTTATGGATTGTATTTTTATTTAATTGTTGTCAAATGATAATTTGAACTTAGTACATATATGATCCCATACCTCTATAATAGTTTGACTTTGAATTAAGTGCTTTGGTGCACGAGTCATACCCCATAACCTGGGCCTGAGGGTGCACACTCTGTGTCCAGATTTCGGGGCGTGATAGGAACGGTCTAGCTAGGCCTCAACGTACAACACCTATTACAGTAGGTACGAGCTGGGCTCCCAATCCATATGCTCGGCCAAGGCCAAACAATTGTTTTTGCTAGCCAATCGGGCCACTTGTCTAACACATGCCCTCACCGCTCCATCGCCAATCTAACCACTAATGATGAGGGAGTTGAAGAGGAACTACCAGAAGGAGAGCTCGAGATCGACGAGTTTGAACAGTCTAATGACGAGGATGTGGATGGGATAAAATGTTTGCTAAGGACCATGGAGAGTCCTTAGTTGTGAGGCATTCTATCCTAGGAAGGAGATGGATCCCCAACGCCATAACATTTTCTGTATACGTTACACCATGAATGAGAAGGTTTGCGATGTCATCATTGATAGCAGGAGCAACAAAGACATTATGTCTAAGGTTATGGTGGACAAGCTATGATTGCCAACTACAAAACATCCAGCCCCGTACTCCATCGATTGGATCAAGAAAATCAGCGATACTAAGGTAACCGATCAATGTTTGATTTCATTTTTCATTGGTAGGAGTTACAAAGATGAGGTGCAATGTGATGTGGTCGTTATGAAGGCATGTCATATGCTTCTCGGTCAACCATGACAATCAGACCGAGATGCGACCCATCTAAGACGGGACAACATGTACATGTTTGTCAAGGATGGACGAAAAAAAGTACTCACTCCTATGGCACCAGAGAACCACCCCGAGACCTTTAAAGTGAAGGAAAGCATCAAGAGATATGGGGGGAGATTTATACCATGGTGGTCAAGGGCGAGAACCCAAGAGGCACGACTATTCCCCTGACCCTTAAACCATTGCTGAATGAGTTTCGAAACGTCTGGCTTGAAGACCTTCCTAATGGATTGGCACCAATGAGAGACATTCAATACCATATCGATCGCATTCCTGGGCTAGTTTGCCCAATCAACCACAATACTGGTTGAGCCCAAAAGAGAGTGAGATCCTCCAAGGGCAGATCGAAGATTTGTTGAGGAAATGGATTTTGAAAGAGAGTATGAGCTCTTGTGCAGTGTCGGCCTTGTTGACGCCAAAGAAAAATGGTAGCTAGCATATGTGTGTTGATAGTAGGGTGATCAACAAGATTACCATCAAATACAGGTTTCTCATACCTTGGTTAGATGATATGCTTGATATGTTGGAGGGCTCTAAAGTGTTTTCCAAGTTGGACTTACGCGATGGGTACCATCAAATTCAAATATGACCCAAAAACGAATGGAAAACAACTTTTAAAACCAATGAGAGACTATATGAATGACTCGTTATGCCATTTGGTCTGTTAAATGCATCAAGTACCTTCACGTACCTCATAAACCAAGTCTTGAAGCCATTCATAGGCAAGTTCGTTGTGGTGTACTTCAATGACATCTTGGTTTATAGTCAAGATGAATTAAAACATATGGGGCATTTCAGACAAGTTCTCCAAGTGCTGCAAGATAAAAGTTGTATATAAGCTTAGAGAAATGTGATTTCCTGAGAAATCATATGTTATTTATGGGGTTTGTGGTGTCATCCACTGGTATTAAGGTTAATGCCATCCGTTAGTGGCCTACGCCAACCAACATCCATGACGTGCAGAGTTTCCATGGGTTGACAACTTTTTTATCGTCGATTTGTTAAAAATTTCAGCTCCATAGTCGCACCCATCATATATTGTATGAAGAAGGGACCATTTCAACGGATTGATGAGGCTGACAAGAGTTTTGTAAAAATCAAGCAAAGATTATTGTCTACTCCGATCCTGATTTTACCAAACTTAAACAAGGTCTTCGAAGTAGATTGTGATGCATCCTATGTGGGGATCAGTGCAGTTTTATTATAAGAAGGCAAGCATGTAGCCTTCTACAGCGAGAAGCTGAGTGATGCAAGAAAAAAGTGGTCCATGTATGGGATTGAGTTGTACGTTGTGGTACAGGCTCTTCGGCATTGGCTACATTGCCTCATCCAAAGGGAGTTCATTCTTTACACAAACCACTAGGCTTTGAAATTCATAAAAAGCCAAACTAACGTAAGCCGTATACATGCTAAGTGGATCTCATTTTTGTAGGAGTTTACGTTCGTGCTGGAGCATAAGTCTGGCTAGTAGAACAAGGTTGTGGATGCATTGAGCCGTCGAGCCGCCCTTCTCATCACCATGGCCAATGAGGTTGTTGGGTTCGACTATCTCAAGGAGCTTTACGCAAAGGATGAGGACTTTAAGGACGAATGACTGAAAAGTAAAGAAGGTCATCCCAGTGATTTCCACAAACAAGATGGGTTCCTATTTATGGGAATTGTTTGTGCATCCCACAAAGCTCATTAAGTGATAAGATCATCCTCGAGCTATATGGTGGTGGGCTTGGTGGCATTTGGGTCGCGACAAGATGAAGGCATCAGTGGAAGAGCAATATTATTAACCTCACCTAAGCCGTGATATGGGGAAGATGGTGCAGCGATGTCAGTTTGTCAGTCCTCCAAGGGGCATTCTCAAAACACGGGACTCTACACCCTGTTACCTGTCCCTAAAAGCCTTTGGGAGGATATATCAATGGACTTTATTTTAGGTCTCTCACAGACACAACACGGCATAGACTTCGTGTTCGTGGTGGTAAATCGGTTCTCGAAGATGGCTCATTTCATTCCATGCAAGAAGATCTATGATGCGATGAATGTAGTCAATCTATTCTTTAGGGAGATTATGAGGTTGCACAGGATTCCCAAGACAATTACGTTGGACTGTGATACGAAGTTCGTTAGTCACTTTTGGTGAACTTTGTGGAGTCAATTTGGGACGCAACTTCAGTTTAGCAGTGCTTACCATCCACTAATTGATGGACAAACTAAAGTGGTGAATATGACGTTAGGAAATTTCATAAGGTTTATCTAAAGAGACAAACTATAGCAATAGGACTTGGCCCTGTCACAAGCTGAGTTCCCCTTCAACAATATGGTGGATCGCTCGACAGGAAGGTCACTGTTTAAGTTCATCTACGGACAAGTATCCCGTCATACGCTAGACTTGGTACCATTGCCCAAGATTCCTGGAATGAGCATTGCTGTGGAAAATATGGCTAAAACGATCACAGAGTTACATGAAGAAGTGTGAACCACGCTTACAAAGGCAAATGAAAAATACAAGAGGGACGATGACAAACATCGCCAAGCCGAGGTGTTCGAGGCTGGAAATCAAGTGATGGTCCATCTATGCAAGGAATGTTTCCCATTCGACACCAACAATAAGCTGAAACACAAAAAGATCAGACCTATGTCGATCCTCAAGAAGCTGAATGATAATGCCTACGTAGTAGACCTCCCGGATAAGTTTGAGATTTCAAGAATATTCAATGTTGCAGATTTGTTTGAGTATCAAGAGCTAGAGATGAATAAGAACTTGGGGTCAAATTCTTTTGAAGTGGGGCAAACTGAAGTAGAGAGGATTGCTAAAGAATACATGGTGCAGATGGATCAAAGTAAGGAGAAAGAGAGAGGATTGAAGATTAGAAAAGAGACCAGTTGACAAGCTTTGTCGACCGGTGGACCACCCTTGACAACTGGTTGAATTAGGCTGACGATCGAAGAATTTTGGCAAATTTGAAGCCCCACACGTTGGACTCTTTTGATTCCCCAGTGACCGGTCGAATTTCTGGTAACACCCGCTGAGCTTACTGGACTGTTTCAGACTCCTGACAACCACTGCCAAAGGCCGGTGACCAATCGACAATCCTCAACGACCAGCCGACTAGTTCTACAGATTCGTGTGACAGTTGACATTTTTGAATATTTTGGTTTCGTTTTCGAGTAAACTCTTTAGTTACGCAATTGGGGCTTCTCAAGAGTTGTTAAGACTATTTATACACTTTTATTTTCCGTCATTAAGATTATTATTCATCTCTTGTCAATAAAACTTTGAGTTTTACTCTTTTGCTTGTGAATTCGAGTGTTCCCTTATAGATTCAAGTCAGGTTGAGGATTTTCGGAAGCTTCGTGGATTTTGGAGTATGCATCTAACATATAGGTTGGATGTTCATGTACCATAGTAAGCTTATGGGGGTACCGGTACCATGGAGCACACCTTTTAACTTATGGGCTACATTCCAGTTGTAACATTACCATTGTAAGAAGATGTGGAGCCTAAAGGGTCTTCGTGGAGATTGTAGCATAATAAAACTTTTCTCCACGTATTAGAAACGAAACTCGTCCATCCAGGACCTCTCATACGTTTGCATGTTGACAATAACATGTCCATATCTTTTTCCATTTTACCTTCCATGTGCCGCCAACTTGATGAGTGGACCATCCTGATTCTTTACACATGATGACAAAGGGTCCGTGCGATTCATATGTTTTGTTTTGTTTTGTTTTGTTTTTTTTTTCAATCCATACCCTTTTTAGATGTACCACACCTCAAGTTTCACAACCATGCAATAAAAAGAGGCCGCCCATGGCACTTGATTTAATGTGTGATGCAGCCATATGACTTCCGCTGGAGTTGTTGGATGCTTCGATTGCCAAATGATTTTATACTGAGAATGTCCAGAGCCCTAAAACTGGCGTACATACATATGTTGCACGTTGAAGAGCCCTACAGTGAGGATCGGTACTTTAAATATCAACACTGATTGGACAAATTCGATCTATCCATCCATTCAGTGGTCAAGAAACAAGAAACTAAAGACAAATTAACCATCGGACAGAGAAATAAAAAAGTTTCTCCACGGCTCATCTGGAGAGGTAGAATGTCGCTCTCTGTTATTTAATTTTTGGGCAGGTTTAAAACTGTGCATGGCTCATCTGGAGAGGTAGAATGTCACTCTGTTATTTAATTTTTGGGCAGGTTTAAAACTGTGAGTGTGATATCACAGCTGAAGTCGTGCTGGTGAAGCACTACCTCTCTCCATGTGCATCATAGGTGACAAGTGCTCGATACAAGAGTTAAGAGTAATGTGAACCATTTGGGTACCTTTCATAACTCTTTTTTGGTTGGGCCGCCTGTTGAAGGGTTAAACGTTCCGAATTTTTGGTCGTTCATAGGCTATCGACATTGAAATTAACCTATATTTTCAACTGTTTGTACCACTGAACCATTGGACCTAATTATACTATACAGACTTTCGAGGAGCATTCTGTATTGCTTGAACAAGTGAAGGAGGAAATTAGAAAAACAAAAAATTCATTGTCGCTCTCTGCTATTTGTTTGAGAAAAGTTTTGCTACACCCACGAGTTAGCTACGCTATGACCCCACCATGATGCATGTGTTGGATCCACGCCGTCCATCCATTTGGCGACATCATTTTAGGCCATGTCACAAAAAATGAGGTAGATCTGAACCTCAAGTGGCCCCCAATAAGTTTTTAATGGTTGGCGTTCAATCCCCACTATTTTCTTTGTTGGGTCCACTTGAGCTTTTGATCTGCCTCATTTTTGGTATCATACCCTAAAATGATCTCACAAATGGATGGATGGCGTGGATACAACACATACATCATGGTGGGTCATTGCTACACCCGGTGTAGCTAATTCGTGGGTGTAGAAAAAATTTTCTCCTACGGTAGCTACTCTGGGTGTAGTGATGACCCCACTATTTGTTTTGGGGCAGGTTTAAACCCTGATGTCATGTTGGCGACGCTTCCTTACGCTGCCCGCCCCCTCTTCTCATTCTGCACGCTTTCCACTGAGCGATTGGAACTGGTGAAGGGCTTTGACGTGGACGGTAGCTATGACCAAGACACACATTCAACGGTTGTAATGATTCTTCAGTTACTCAGTTTATCCTACTGAATCTTTTAGTTTTCACCGCTGTAGATTTTCTGGATTGACCAGAACTGGTCCATATAAATTACTCAGTTGTCAGGCCACACATGGGTACGTTGAATCACATGCGTTCGTTTTGCTCACACAGTGATACAGGATCACTAGCACGTCTTGCCGATGAAGCCCACACGTGTAGATGGTCTGATGATAGGAACCATCCATTAAAATGGGTGCTAATTTGAGTAGCCCATCGTTTCAAGAATCATGCTTAGATGGAGATCCTGACCATTCATTTGTGCAGTCCAACGTGAGCCATTGGAAATCTCCTTTTCATCTGTCCATCTTTAGTTTCCGATCATTGGACCATCTAAACATGTGTGTTCAAAAGGGGGTGGCACAGGGATGACATTGGTGAAACGAACTATATATACCCGCGTCCGGTACTCTTTTTCAACACACATGGGGTGCCTGTACCATATTTAGTCCCCTCGTAAATATTGGGCCCTACTTATGATGAATCTTGCCTTAGAACTCATAATGACCAGGTCATCCTAACCGCTGATCAGCACTGGAGGACAAAAGAAGCACGGTTAGATGGAAAAATCCCCAACTAGTCACATTCAACGGACAAAAAGCCCCTCATCTGATTCGTATGAGTTTTAGGGATCAGCTGGTCCATGATAAGCCCATATGATGAATGATTCAGATCACAAAGTACACCATCTTTTCTATAGTGTGCTTAACAACTTGGGAAATAAATAAGATGCAGGGACACCAAAATTACTGCCTTTGGGGCATGTTTGGGTATGAGATGACATTTTTCTTTTATGCACATACCCTTTGTTGGGATAAAAGCCGGTAATGGAAGTGGAACGCCGAACACGTGAAGCAATGTGAAATTAAATGAGTAACAAGATGCAATCAATCACACACAAGCACACCACAAGAGACTCCGAATTTTGCATGGAAAAACTTCAAAACGGGTAAAAAACCACAACACAAACGATCCACTATGAATATCAGAAGATTACAGAGATAACATCCCACAAAGCAAGGAAACACAAGAAAAATCCAAGTTTTTCTCTCACACACACCTCTCTCCTCTTCCTAGTACGAATAGGAAACCTTGGACACCTTAGGATACTCCTCTAAGTCGGATTACAACACCTTAAATAGGAAAAAAATTCGAAAATAGAAACACCTTACGCAGTACTGCGGACTGCGCAAGAACTCCGCGTGCACAGCCGACCGGTCGACTTTCACAAAAACAGTTCAGGGAGATGCCACCCGACCCTGCCTCATATCCGATCGGTCGCCCGACCGGTCGGAGCCCACTGACGACCGGTCGACCGACCGGTCTGGGCTCATGCAGAAACTTTCCAGGGGGGTCTTCACAGCATCTGGGTCACGCTGTCCCGCTGGTCGGCCGGCCGGCCGGAGCACCCATTCGAGCCAAGTTTGAAGACTCAACCCAACACCCTCACACCGACGTACACCACAATGGGCACTCGAACCCACGACTTTAGTGTTTAAACTCTCGTGAGTCTACTACTAAGCCATGATAAGGGCCCCATTCCATGCCAAGGACTCCATGCATAGTTTTTCTCCCAAGCCTTTCTCATGAAATTCCCGTGCGGAACTTAGGTGAGGCCTACCATAATGTTTGTGAGAAATCCACCTGGTCCATCCGTTTTGTGAGCTCATTTTAGAACATGTGACAAAAAATGAGCTAGATCCAAGACTAAAGTGGGCAAAAAACATGAGGACTGAATGTCTATACTTAAAATATTCATGTGGCCACAAAAGTTTTGAATCATGCTAATATTTGTGTTTTCAGTTCATCCCAATAGGAATGACATTATGAACGGTATGGATGGCATATAAAAATCACTATGGACCCTAGGGAGGTTTCAATGGTAGAAATTTCCCTACCCACCTTTAGTGCAGCCCACTTGAGTCTTGGATCTGGCTCATTTTGTTCACATGCCCTAAAATGATCTCACAAAATGGATGGATGGTGGGCCACACCTAGGTTCCCAGCACAAGAAGCCCTTCGCAGAAATCCTTTTGCAGGAAATATGCGTCCAAGGAATATTCCTCCATTCTAAACATGCTTTTACGTATTCAAGGGTAAGGTGTCATGAGCATGACGTCTACCTTTTGGGCAATGGACCAATGCCGCCTGCTGTTAAACAAATTTTCAAAACCAGCCCATAACTTTTACCATTGAACACTGTTAGTTTTTTTGTTATAGTATTTCACATTGACTAAACTACCATCACTTTGCTGTCGAGGCCAACGTGGCTTGAGTTAAAAAGTGATAAAGTATGACCTAACTTCCGACTGTACGTGGGGCCCACTTTGATGTTTGTGAGAAATCTACCTCGTTCTTCTGTTTTCCCAATCATTTTAGGGAATGGTCCAAAAAAGGAGGCAGAGCCGATGCTCAAAATACCTCCTGTACTGGCCCTAAGATGTTTCAATGGTGCTGTTCAATCCCAATGCTTCTTACTGTGCAGTCCATGTGAGCTTCGAATCTACCTCATTTTTCGAGCCATGTCCTAAAGGTACCTGGCAAAACAGATGGACGGGCTAGATTTCTCAAAAACATCTACTACATGTAGTCCTGTACGTGGGAACCACCTTGATGTTTGTGAGAAATCCACCCTGTCCATTTGTTTTCCCAGCTTAGTTTAGGGCATGGACCCAAACTAGCTACATGGATATACAACACATCCACGGTGCCATTCAATCCTATCATTTCTGGTCGTGTGGCCTCTTTGAGCTTTGGATCGCCCTTATTTTCAGTTCATGCCCTAAAATGAGATGGAAAAATAGATGAACATGGCGGATTTCTCACAGACATCAAGATGGGCCTACCATGTATGGCCTAGAGGATGAACCTTGACTGTAGGTGGGGCCACCTTAATGTTTGTCAAAAATCAACTCAGTCCATCTGTTTTCCCAGCGGATTTTAAGGCATGGATGAGTAAAAAATGTTGCAAATCCCATGCTCAAAGTTGGCCCCACGAAGGTCATGAGATGTTTCAATGTTAATCTCACTGTTTTATATCTGTGAACACTGTCTGCCGTGTAGGTAGTCTCCTTCACTTCTACTTATTAATTGTGCAAATGAGATGTAGACTTGACTCAAATGTAGAAATACGTTTGATTTTTAGAGTCGTCACTAGCCAAATTATGGTTTTAAAGTCTACGGTTGGCTAGAATTTGGAGAATATCCCAAAAGAGTCAGACACCCAAGGAACTCCTTACTCGAATGACTCCTACACTAGTTTTTCACAGAGGCTCGGTAAGGGTCACAACTATGAAAAAGAAGGGATTAGGCACCCTTTTCCGCCCATACACTTGTACGATCTTCACTCAACAGGGTTTTGTTGATTTCTTCAGGGGTCTTAGTAAATGTTTAGCTTGGCTTGATCATGCAGAAATCAAACCATTTAAACACCTTGCTAGACTGTTTGGGAGTACTCTGGGCAACCGGCTGTTAAAGGCCGGTGATCGGTTGACACACAACAGCGACCGGTTGTCGGTCCTCAACAACTGGCCGACTAATTTCACAACTTTGTGCGACAGTTGCTGTTTTTGAATATTTTAGTTTCGTTTTCGAGTAGAACTCTCGAATTATGCAATTAGAGCTTTTCAAGAGTTGTTTAGACTATTTAAACACTTTTATTTTCCGTCATTAGGATTATTATTCATATTTTGTAAACGAAATTTCGAGTTTTACTCTTTTGCTCGTAGATTCGAGTGTTCCTTTGTAAATTTAAGGAAGTTGGGTTGAGGATTCTCAGAAGCTCCATGAATTTGTGGTTATCTCTGTGAAGAAGATGGTGATCATTCTAACCACGTCTACGTCTGCACCACATGAGCTCATGCATCTAACTTATAGGTTGGATGTCCTAAATACATCACGTATCATAGTATGCTTATAGGGGTACTGGTGCCATTGAGCACACCCTTTACCCTTTGGGGTGCGTTCCATTGGTAACGTTACCATCGTAAGAGGACGTGGAGCTTGGTGGTTGTCCGTAGAGATTATAGTAGAATAAAATTTTTCTCCACATATTAGAAACGAAACTCATCCATCCGGAACCTCTCATAGGTTTGCATGTTGAAGGTCCATATCTTTTTACATTTTACCCTCCATGTGCCGCCAACTTGATGAGTGGACCATCCTGGTTCTTGACACATAATGACAAAGGGTCCGTGCGATTCATGCTTTTTTTTTTTTTTTTTTAGTGTTTTCAATCCATGCCCTTTTTAGATGTACCACACCTCAAGTTTCACAACCATGCATTAAAAAGAGGCCGCCCATGGCGCTTGATTTAATGTGTGATGCAGCCATATGACTTCCGCTGGAGTTGTTGGATGCTTCGATTGCCAAATGATTTTAGACTGAGAATGTCCAGAGCCTTAAAACTGGCGTACACGCATATGTTGCACGCTGAAGAGCCCTACAATGAGGATCGGTACTTCAAATATCAACACTGATTAGACAAATTCGATCTATCCATCCATTCAGTGGTCAATAAACAAGAAACTAAAGACAAATTAACCAACGATGTGGATTCAATGGGCCGGTGAAAGTCTTCTCATTGGATTGTGGGGTTCGTCCTATTTGACTTTCAATGAACCACGCGGCGCCAAGGTAGAGTTGGTGAACTGCCCAGATCATAACGTCATTTGCCGTCTACAGTTTCAATTAACAATACTTCTATTTCTATTTTGTCATGTCTCCAGTATTATGGTTAATATATAACTTGTACGCATTCTTTTCCATTTAATCTTACTTAATATATATATATATATATATATATATATATATATATATATATATATATATATATATATATATATATATATATATATATATATATATATATTGTACTCCCTTGTTGAGAGGAAAAATTCAAGGTAAATTGCCTACTGGAACATCTTTGCTTTCTAGACAACTGCAAAGGCATTGTTGAGAAACTAACCTAGCAATTAGATACATAGGCCATGTTCAATTGTCATCGACCATCTAGCCATTTTATTTTCTACTATTTTTAATATGGCTAATTAGAGAAAATTTTCTTCGCAATTAGCTTTTGAGTCCTAAATTTTGGATTTTCAATAGGCGTAGGACATGATTTGAACAAGAGGTATGACCAGTTAGCTAGGTACTTTGAAGGCCTATGGTTGAGATTAATTACCTGCTAATTATAGCCCTAACAATGGTGTACATTCTAACTTTATAGGGATTTTTTGTCATTTGAAAATGTTGATGATAGTAGCCTGCATGCCTTAATTAGGTGTTATCCACACACATTGCAAAAGGAGGTTTCCTATGTATTACACATTCCAACATATTGCTATAGGATGTCGTTCGAACTTTAGCCATTGGATTTGGGACGGGCTATCTTCCAATAATCCAAACTATTTAAATGATAGGTTTGTTGGGGAAGGATCCACTAAACTTAGGATCTCACATTCCTCAACCGACTGAATTATGGGACATGAATGCATAATAATGGACAAACAATCACTACATAGACACAAAGAACTTTTTACGTGGAAAACCATCTAAAAATATAGGTAAAAACCACGGGACCTCTTTCAGCCAATAAATTCACTATGTAATAATGTTTACAAAATGATAACAAGTTCCACACACTCAAATCCAATTAATAAACTTCACCCCCAAGAGTGGATTACAATTAAGAGAATAGATAAGAAAGACATCTCACCAATGAGATAAACTTGAAGAGGCTTTAAACGAGAATCAACAACGTGGATGAACTCCACGAGCCTTGTCTTTGATCTCTCTCTCTCTCTCTCTCTCTCTCTCTCTCTCTCTCTCTCATATAATATAGAACTTGTGTAAGCACATGCATTCCCCTAATCCCACAATAAACATGCTTATATCACACTTAAACCAAGATTAGAAACAAAACACGCAACTTGCGTAAAATAGTGCGTGCGGCCATCGGTCAATTAACTCGATGCTATCGGTCGCCCGACCATGGATGAGAGAGTACAAAGAGAAAACCATCGAGTTTCGACCGCCCAAACACAACCTTCGGTCGCCTAATACTGAGCTTCGGTTGCCCGATCACCATTTGTCGGTCACTCAAAATTGTCCAAAACAATCTAATATGCAACTGACCAATCTTGAAGAATTTCGGTCACCCGACCAAGCTTGGTTAGTTGCCCAATGACCCCCGAGCTGCACTTCTCTCCTCACTCCAGAGGAGGAACACCCTATCAAGGTCTCACATTAGATGAAGTATGTACAAAGAATATAGTTTTTTAAATTATTATATTTTATCTCTTTGAATATTTGACCCTCTTTCTTTGAATTTAGACCATCTCTACAACTTTAACTATCAATGGATTGAAATCCTTAAATTTGAGAGCTACTTTGGATACCTGTCACCAACATTAAGGCTCATCGTATGATTAGGGTTGTGTTCCTAATCATATGATAGGCGGAGTCCGGCCTTTTTGTGGACTCCACCCAAATGTCTGTGTATTCTTTTCCCTCCTTTAATATATAGCCTTTCTTTTGGAAAAAAAAAAAAAAGAAAAAAAAAAGGAGGCTCATCATATGGATACTATCCAACAATTGATGTTTTGATATATCCTATTTACTGTCATATTCTATTACAGTATCAAATAGCTGATTTTTTATTTATATGTTATCTCCTCCACCCATATCTCTAGCTCTTTCAAACTGATTCCTCTCCCCATATATGTTTCCACGCTCGTGCATGCCCATGAGCTAGAGTAATATGAACCATATTCAGCACCTTTCATAACTCTCTTTGTTGGGCCACTTGTTGAAGGGTTACAACTTTGTGGAGTTTTGGTTCATGGACTATCTACGTTGAAATTTATATTTTCAACTATTCGTACCACTTTACCATTGGACAGAAAGAAATAAAAAAGTTTCTGCATGGCTCATCTCCAGAGGTACAATGTCGCTCTCTGTTATTTAATTTTTGGGCAGGTTTAAAACTGTGAGTGTGATGTCACAGCTAAGGTCGTGTTGGTGAAGCCCTACCTCTCCCCATGTGCATCACATGAGCTAGAGTAATGTGAACTATTTGTGCACCTTTCATAACTCTCTTTTTGTTGGGCCGCCTGTTGAAGGGTTACAACGTTCAGAAGTTTTGGTTCATGGGCTATATATCTACATTCAAACGTATATTTTCAACTGTTCGTACCACTGAATCATTGGACCTAATTATACTATACCGATATTCGGGGGATCATTCTGTAATACTTCAACAGGTGAAGGAGGAAATAAAATAAAATAAATTCTAAGTGGCTCATCTAGCGAGGTGGAGTATCGCTCTCTGCTATTTGCTTTTGGATCAGGTTTAAACCGTGGCGTGACACAACTAGCTGATGTCATGTTGGTGACTCTTCCTTATGCCAGCCCTCTTCTCATTCGGCACGCTTTCCGCTGAGCGATTGGAGCTGGTCAAGGGCTCTGACATGGACGGTAGCTATGACCATGACACACATCCAACGGTTATAATGATTCTTCAGTTGGTTAACTTTCAGTTTATCCTATGGAACCTCTTAGTTTTCACCGCTGTAGATTTTCTGGATTGACTAGAACTGGTCCATATAAATTACTCAGAATGTGTCCCCACATATTACAAATATGATACATTGAGACTTAAGCCATTAGATATGGATACTTTCCAATGACTTGACCCAAACCATTTATACAATAGACCTCATTGTGAGTAGGGGATACCGAAGAATGTCTGGGATGGAAATATATATCCACCGTTTGATTATGCAGCGGAGAAGGAGACCATTCACATTCAAAACTCAAATGAAAAGAGTCGAATGATAGAAGGGTTGAAAGATTGTAATCTAAAGTATCTATTTTTCGTCCATCCCCATCAAAGGTGTAGCTTATCATATACACGGTTTAGATCACTAAAAGATGACCCTATCCTATGGCCTTACTTCAGGACGTGTTTTAGTAAACTTCTATTTTGTTAGTGCAACAAAACAAGCACTGAATTTGCATGCATTGAGAAACACATCCCAGTTTCTTATTATCGGCAGTCTAAACATGCATGCTTTTGTGCATGCCTCTTTTATTTCAAAGTGCATTAGTCATCTGTAGTTTGATGCAAGAGAAATGTTGAGTAAGAAGGGCAAACAATTTTTCCTAGGAACAAGGGCTTACCACACGCATGTACACAGCAATCCATCCGCACCTACAACATGTATGATGCGGCAGACATGCACTGGATCGATGCCATCGATTAGGTCCCATGTAAATGCCCTGTCCCATAAATCAGGCATCAGCCACATCTTACGAAACAAATAGAGTATGAAAGAGGCTCACTTTCTTTAAGTTAATCCTTACGTTTCTAAGACTAGGATTGTTTAGATAAGTAAACCAGCCTGATTTTGGCCCACAAAATCTCCGCTGTGAGACCCATCTGATGGATGGCTCAGACTTGCACTCATGTGATCATGTTGGCACATGTAAAAAAAAAAAAAAAAAAAAAAAAAAAAAAAAAAAAAAAAAAGGAATATCGTACCAGAAAAGTAAGATCTGGCGTTAGGTAGAATCTATCACTATCTATATGTATTTGCAAATTGTCATAACATATAGTTTAGTTGACTATGGATGGAGCATGTCCTTTGGTCTGCAATATTTTTACCAAGCAATTGGAGTCTAGGTTGTATGTATCTAAATTTTTAGTCTCCACTTCAATTCCAAAGTCTGTGTTGAATCTTAATGCACTGGAACCTTTGAAAGTCATCATCATATCAAGCATTATCATACCGGCCTAGTAAGATACTAGGTCGAAATCTCGTACTGACTATATGTATTTGCAAGTTACGATAACATATAGTTTAGTTGACTATGGATGGAACATTTCTTTTTGATCTGCAATATTTTAATCAAGCAAGTTAACTGGAGTCTAGGTTGCATGTTTTAAAAATTTTGTTCTGTGTTTCAATTTCAAAGTTTGTGTTGAATGTTAATGCATTAGACCCTTTGAGAAAAGTTTGTATGCACAGAATATAAACTTACAGGTGTACACCAATCTCCACCATCTACAAAGTAGAGTTGTGAACACCAACGCATGTTAAAAACGGGATTTCTGGAATCCATTTTTCTTAAATATTTGTTGGGATTTCCAACTCATTATTGAAAGACCACCATCTTCAAAGTGGGTTAGTTTTGTCCCTTCACGCTGCATTAATTAGGGTGTATGGCTTGTGAGACTCACACGGAGAGAAAAGAAGAGAGATTGGGTAGAGGTAAAGTTGGAAAACACTTGGGTAACTTGCGGAGGTACTACTACCGGGTTTTCTTGTACTAACATGGGTTAAATGAGTTAACATGCACAAAATTTAGGTCATCCATCAGACAAAGCATACCTTTTTTTTTTTTTTCTTTTCTTTTGTTTTTTTGTTTTTTTTAATTAAAAAATATATATATTTATAGAAAGGAAAGAAACAAACTGCACAGCCTCAAAGGAACAAGCCCGCGGCACAAAAACAACCGACGACCTACCTATCAAGCACACCAAGAGCAACTGGACCCACCTGACATGGGCTTTACCCCAACCTAATGTTACCAATCAGACAAAGCATACCTAGTTTGGCCTTGATGGGGTTCTTTCACTAACGTGGGTTAAACTACTTAACAGACATCAAATTTATGGCGTCCATCAGACAAAGTATATCATGTTTGATCTTGATTAAAAAAAAAGCTAAATCACGTGGGTTAGAAATGCTAATTCAATATTGAAGCCAGCGTAGGAGATAAGCAGCAAAAGGATTCGCCGAAACAATCGAAAGCTGACACTGAATCAAAAGAAAAGCCTGGAGATATGGTGATGCCAATAAATCCAATCGGTGGAGTTCGGATCCTCTGCTTTTACCGAGCAGAGAACCTTTGTTGCTCTCTCTGATTGGTCTCTTTGATTGGTCTCTCTTATTGGTATAGCCTGGTATTGAAAACATACTTGGAACCCAATGCAAATAGAGAACGGCTGATAGGGAAACAAATCAAAGAGCAAATGGTATAGCCTGGTTGAAAGGCTTCGAAACAGGCGAAGACTGTAGATGCCGAGACAATCTTCGGCTAATGATGCAGGTGCATCTCCACACTAGGGTGGGGGGGCTCACGTGTTGTGTTTTTTTTATTTTAAATAATAAAAAAAATTAATTTCAAAAATAAAAGTTTATTTTTAATAAGTACATAAATATATTTATTATTAAAACTTTCCATAAAAGTTTATATAGCCAGTTGGTAAGAGGAGGGGGTTTTGCTATTGGAACTAAGGTTCGAATCTCCACAAGGACGGTTCGCACTGTCCGCACGCGCGGCGTGGACTGTAGTGCTGCTTGGGCGCTTTATTAGGCGCACTTTGCACTTCGCACGTACGCATCGTCGCAAGGAGCTAACATTTTTGACACTAAGTGCAATAAGGAATGAACCTGGGTTAGGTAAGAGGTTTCATCCACTGACACTTAATATTTAAGATTAAGAGAGTGACTAAGACATTCTGTACATGTGACATGTGTGCCACGTGTCATACATGTGGCGGCAGTTATGCTGACTATGATCTGGATCCCACATGACAACAATTTTGGGCTGCTGCATAACCGTTTTTTGTCTGAAAGGATACAGAAATAACTGCCACAAGAGAAAGGGTCATGTCCTTTCATGGCAGAATGTCTCTTGCATATGAAAGGGTATGGATGTCTTGAAGAGGCACATGAGTCTCTCCAGGAAAGACACCATGACCCTTCAATTGCTATATATCCTGGATATCATAATCCGGAAGGATCGATGATTCAATCCATTTCCCTGATCAAGCCATCCTCTGTTCAGTACTCTCAGATCTGACCTTTTACTGTATTTTTATTCTGGACATACTTGAAGGCATATTGGTGTTATAACTAGAGATCTGTTTAACATTTAAATGTGCAAATTTTTGTGTTAAAATTCGGATTGAGAGTTCATTGTATCCTAAAGACAATTTGCGGATTTCTTTCATTTGCACTTGCTGGAATTACTAGAAAAAGGGCAGTAAATCTGTCTTGAGAAATTGACTATTCAAGTCAAGCCTTGAACCCGATAGATCTGACTTAGCCGTGTACTAAATATACAGAAGTAATTTTACAACATCACGAGGTGGGGTCTATATGGTGTAGAACGGCCACGGGGTGGATCCCACTATGGGACCTGTGAGATGCGGGGTAGCTCACGGGGAGATCTTGGTCGATTTTCCTGGAAGGGCCTGGATAAAGGGATATTCCAGTGCTTCCCCAACAACTCTAGAGCTTTTGGTGAACTGGCTGGTACTCCCTGCATCAAGCGGTATCAGAACAAGAGACCAGTGTTCAGGTCTCCTTACCGGTGTGGGTGGATGATGCAAGTGGATGCATCTCCATACTAGGGTGGGGTGGCCCACAAGGTGGGGTTTACATAATGCAGAATGGCCACAGGGTGGGGCCTGTGTGACGTAGAATGGCCACGGGGTGGGTCCAACTATGAGACATGTAAGATGCAGGGTAGCTCACGGGGAGATCTTGGTCGGTTTTGTTGGGAGGGTCTGGATAAAGGGATATTCTAGTGCTTCCCCAACAGCTTTGGAACTTTTGGATTCGAATAAATACAAATTCAAAAATATTTAAAATTGGAACATGCCGTAGCTAAAACACTAGCCGTCTGGAGGAAGTTTCGGATGAGATGAGAATAGGTGGTTATCAAGGCCATCCCAAAAAATTATACCTAAAATTAACCTCAAAATTTATGTTGCATGACCAACCTAAGTCTTGAAATATTGTGATTCTTAGGCGTTTCTTTTTAGGCATATTAGATGAATGGATTAGATAGCACGTAGACACTATGATAGGCCTTGCACAAAACTAATGGCAGGTGTTACTTAATTCTCAACTGTTTCCTATAATTTGGCCTACTTGAGTTTTGGATGATTATGACTTTTAGTTTCAATGGATAAATGGTTAGAAAGCATAGGTGGTCTGCAAGATGGATCTCATGAAAGTTCCTCCCACATGGCTTTGTATTGGCAAAAGTTACCGTCACAGGAGAAGACCCACATGGCTTTGTGTTTGCAAAAGTTACTGTCATGGGAGAATTGAGAGTTACAATATTTGTTGGTGAAATCTTAACCTATGTAGTTATACAGGTATATTTTTAAATTCCTAAAATATATAAACATTATTTAAAAAGTCTTTTCTTTTTCCTTAAATACGCACATTTATCTGCCATTGGGGGCGAAAGTGTCCCCCACCGTTCACGTTATAATATAGATGGATTCACTTTCATGCTCCTTGATATACATTGATAAACCACCTTCCAATGGATCTAGCTTTTATAGCAAGTGGCTATTTGACCCAGAATGAATGTCATGTGTTTCCATTCAGGGAGCAACAAATATGCCTCCATAATATATTCTCCTAGAGAGACCAGCTTTATGGTGTGAGTGTCTCTCCACACGTGGGTGGAGTGTAAAAGTCGCTTGATATATAGTGATACACCATCTTCTAATGGATCGATCGAACTTTTAGTATCAATTGACACACGCAACAATTACCAAAACCTAGGGAACTAATATATTGTCAAAGAAATATATTGTCAAAGAAACAACAAGGCCAGTGTATCGGTTTGGGTTCTATGGTATTGGTGGGCCCGCGTCGCTTTTTTCAAATGTCAAGCTCAAGTTGTTTTTGTCTATACTCCTAGGGAAGCCAACAACGTGGCTGATGGTTTGGCTAGCTTGGGCAACGAATCACAATCTGATAGGACCTTTGATGTGACCTTGGAGCTCCTCTATTCCATCCGTGGTCTTCTTGTGTTAGACCGAATATGGCTGGATTTTGTAAAGGAAAAACTAGTATAGCTTTTTGTGTTTCTAGTGGGGCTGTGTACAGGAGTATATGATAGGCGGTATGCGGTCTTTTTTCAAGAAAAAAAAAATTATCTTAAAAAAAAAATTGTCTAAGAAAGAGAGAAATATCATGCAAAAACCTATATATATATATATATATATATATATATAGCTCACCTGCGAACCATCTCTCACGAGAACTGGTGAGAACTTTTTGAGGACTCATCACACGCGATGTGTCCCCAAAATCTGAGTATATGAATGCTCACCTCCGAACCATCTCTCATAAGAACTCGTGAGAACTTTTTGAGGACTCATCACACGCAATGTGTCCCCAAAATCTGAGCCGTCCACGTGATGCAGCACCTCGAAAAACCCCTTGGGCCCAACTTTCAACTTGATCCAGAGTTCTGGTGGGCCATAGAATGGGGGGGGGGCAAATCAAGGGAGAAAATTGTTTCCTTTTTTCATGGCCCACCAGATTTGTGAACCAGGTTGAAAGTTAGGCCCCAAGGGTTTTTCCGAGTGTTGTATCACGTGGATGGCTCAAGTTTTGGGAACAGATCACGTGTGATGAGTCCTCAAGAAGTTCTCAAGAGTTCTCGTGAGAGATGGTTAGTAGGTGAGCAATCCTCTCTCTCTCTCTCTCTCTCTCTCTCTCTCTCTCTATGTGGGGGGGGGGGGGGGGGGGGGGATGGTACTATGTGGTCGACCTCATGGGAAAAAATCATCTGGACAAAGCTCAGGCGGGCCATACCATCCAAAATCATGTGAAGACATGCCTAAAACATTTAAAAGCACTTGGTGGGGCCCACCTGAGTTTTGGATATGCAGCTGAAACTTTTTCTGACCCCTCATCCAAGTGGGACACACACAATGGATGGGCAAGATTTGTGAACCACATCTCGGTGGCCCCAATAAACAATCATGAAAGTTTTAATAGGTAGGTAGCCCCTCTCAACTGTTGTATGTGGTGTGGCCCACCTAAGTTATGGATTGACCTGATTTTTAAGACCGTGGCCCACAGCTCGACCTCATAGTACCATTTCCCTATATATATATATATATATATATATATATATATATATATATATATATATATATAAAGAAAGGGACAAATACCATAAGGTTAGGATCTTTCAGTCTGGACAACCATTTGTTCGTGAGCCATGCACTTTCAACGGTTTGGATAACCGAACGTGGGCCACACGCATAGGAACTGAAAAACACAAGGGTGTTGTTACAAACTTTTGGCCCATCTCTGTTTAATTCCACCTTTCCAGCTGATCTCTTGCTACACGGAAAACGTGCTTCATGCTAGAAAGTCCACTGACGTGTTCTGAATGGCCCCGGCAAATGGGTTTCTTACAAATGATTCAAACGAGCCTAAATTATTTGTTTGGTGAAGATGTCGATCGTCACTGATCCTGAGTGGCAATGCTCTGCTAACCCACGCGCGTATAAGGCTTTTCTTCTACACATTTCACTCGCATGAGATCCAAGCTCTTTATCAGGTGGGTCAAACTGCATGATCTAGATAAACAACTGACGCTGCAATTTACAAAAGAATTAGACGAATGAAAACGATTTTGGTAAAAAAAAAAATAATTGTTTTTTTTACCATCCGTCCATTTCTAACATTGTGGAGCACCTGACTGGAGGACTGTCCTGATTTCCAGGATGAGAGACATACATGGTGGGCCCCACGTGCTAGAAGGATTCGATCTCATCCAAATATCACGCTGGCACCTTTGATGTCGTGTACATATACTGCCTAGCATGGCCTCATCTAAACCAGGTAAATAAATGTATATAAACGGTCAACGGCCAGGAAGTTTAATTAGTTATTGTAACGTGGGCAGGTAAAGTTGATAGAAACAGTCGGCTATTTATATTCATTGCCTAATATTATTGTACATGTTAACAAAAGTTGAAATCGTGCCTTCCCTGACAGATGGCACTGTGGCACGTGTGATCATGTGAGATCCAGGATTATCACCAGGCGGGCCCAACCGTGTTTATGGGACTGCCCAAAATAGGGATGGGACACACACCGAAAAAATGAACGGTCAAAAGAAGAGTTCGGATCATCTGACTTTTAATTTTCCGGTAATTTTCCTGTTTGCCGACTACCTGGGTGCTGACAATGTCAGTGCTGAGCTGAGCCAATTAGGTAGTTGGCAAACAGAAATATCCTGTTAAAGATGAGTAGACGATCTGAATTTTCAAAAGAATTGACAAAAGGTTCACATTTGATGGACGGGATTTGCCTGATGACCCCAACACCACATAGCTATGTGGTGTCAGGACTCTGTGCAGCTCACTGTGATGTAGGTGATTTTATACACACGGTCCATCCATTTGGCCAGGTCATATTAGGTCATAAGCTCAAAATTGAAGCATATCCAAAGCTCAAGCAGACCATGCTACGAGAAACAGTGGGGATTGAACCCTACCGTTGGAAACTTCTCGAGGACACAGAAGTGTTGGATCACGCTATATTTGTGATTTCCTTTCATCCAGGTCTGTTGAACTTTATGAACAGGTTGGATGACAAATAAACATTACTGTGGGGCCTAGGAATGTTTCAACGGTGGACATCATTATCCCCACTGCTTCCTGTGGTGCGGTCCATTTCAGCTTTGATATGCTTCAATTTTGCGCTCATGCCCTATGAGGTGGCAAAATGGATGAACGGAGTGGCCATGAATAAAACACATAATGTTGGTGGCCCCACAGAGTCCTGAGCTACATGGTGTTGTGGTCACCACGAAATCCGCGTCCATATTTGATGTACATGTGTCCGACCTGATGATTGGAATGGACTGATCTTTCCTTCATGGCCTGAGAAAGAGCATGGATCTCACAACACATAGCCAAGTGTTGGGCTCGCAAGTAGCCATAGCTGGGCTCAGAGGCCTGCTAGAATACAATCCTGATGTATTGGATACGTAAGGACCTGAGCGAATGAATCTGGACTAACCTTTCAATGATCCAAACCATTAATTTGATGGTTCTCATCTTGAATGGAGAACATCCGAAGAGAAGAACTCTTAGATTGGAAAGTTTTAACCCGTTGACCATTTAACTCTTTTTCTTTAAACATGAACGGTTTCCGAAACCTTCGAATAATCAAGGCTTGATATATTTCAATCTAGAATTTTCTTTTGTTTACAATCCATCCACTATGAGGTCCATCATATAAACGGTCTGGATTGTTGAAAAGGACCTTGATCTATAAGCTGAAATGAAATGCGGACGTGTCCTATTGCTACACGTAAGGATGTATGCTAGGTCCTTCAGTGCACGTAAGCTTCTCTCTTCTCTCTCTATATATATGCATGCAATGTCGATGTTGCATCCATGAAACCCTCTTCCACTTCTCATCCTTCTAACATGGAAATCTACAGAAACTTGACACTCTTTCTACTCCTCTCCTTCCTAACGTGCGCTTGTAGCCAAGATCTCCTTTCTTGTCTATCCTCTGGAGGAGTAGCAAACGTTACCACCTACTGCAGCCCCAGTTATCCTCAGCTCCTCAATACATCTACCAAGAACCTAAGATTCACCAGGTCCAATGTTTCTAAGCCATTTGTTCTCATTTTTCCAACCAATCAAAGCCAAGTATCAACGGCAATCCGTTGTGCACAAAAGGGGTCATGGACGATCAGGGTCCGATGTGGGGGCCACAGTTACGAGGGCTTGTCATCCACCGCCAACACCCCCTTTGTGATCATAGACATGATGAACCTCAACCAGGTCACCGTCAACTTGACGAGTGAGACTGCTTGGGTCGAAGGTGGTGCGACGGTAGGCCAAGTTTACTATGCGATTGGCAAATCAAGTAAAAAGTATGGATTCTCAGCTGGCATCTGCCCAACTGTTGGCACTGGTGGCCACTTGAGTGGTGGTGGGTACGGCGCCCTCGTGAGGAAATACGGGCTCGGTGCAGACAACGTAGTGGACGCAATACTGATCGATGCTGAGGGCCGTATACTAGACCGTGCGGCAATGGGCGAAGAAATCTTTTGGGCGATCCGAGGCGGTGGAGGCGGTAGTTGGGGTGCAATTGCCGCTTGGAAGATCCGGTTACTCCCAGTACCCGAAACCGTCACAGCATGCCGAGCCATCAGAGTCGTGTCAACAAGTCAAGCTGCCGCGTTATGGTACAAATGGCAGATGGTTGCCCCACACCTGCAGGATGAGTTCTTCCTCAGTTTTGTAGCGTTCCCAAGAAATGACACCATTGGGATAGCACAGACATTTTTGGGTTTGTTTCTTGGGCCCAAAACATCAGCCCTTAATATCATAAGCAAGGCCTTCCCTGAATTGAATTTCACAACCCAAGAATGTAGGGAAATGACTTGGGTCCAGTCCGTTGTCTATCTTTGGGGTGCACCACAGGTGCCCACAGTAGAAGATTTGAAGAATAGGTCTTCCTTCCCAAAAAACTTCTCCAAGGTGAAATATGACTATGTAAGAGTCCCAATCCCATTGGAAGTCATCAACAGTACTTTGGACATGGTTTCAAAGCAAAACAAATCATCCATCCTATTAGATCCTTATGGTGGGGCTGTAAATAGGATTAGGAGTGATGCTATTGCTTTCCCACATAGAGGCAACCTCTATGCCATTGAGTATTTTGTAGATTGGCAAGCAATTGATGATGGGAACAGCGGTGAGTATCTTGAATGGATTAGAAGGCTTTATAAGTCCATGGAACCCTATGTTTCAATGGATCCAAGGGCTGTGTATGTGAACAACCTGGATCTTGATCTTGGAGTTATAGACTGGAGGGAACCTGGCTTGAGTGGTCCTCTAGCTGTGGAGCTGGCTAGGGCTTGGGGCAAGAAGTATTTTCTGGGGAACTATGAGAGGTTGGTTCGAGCCAAGACGGTGGTCGATCCTTTCAATGTGTTTAAGAACCCCCAGAGCATTCCTCCTATAACCTTGGCAGGGATTGCTGGTGTTGAAACTGAATTAGATGATGTTCTGTAAGTGGTTGAGAATTCAAGCTCAACTTCTTCCCTGTTTAATTGCTTTGAGCTTTCCAGTTTAATTATGTTGCTGTGTTTCTACGTTGGTAGAATGTCCCCTTAAAGCCCTTTGGGGCATTGTACGTGGTTTATCTTTTGTAGGGTTCTTTGACCCGTTTATCAATAAATGTCTTAGTGTTTTCTTGAAGAGTTCTTTATTTTTATTTTTGGCATACGTATAAAAAAAAGTACACGTGGCATGATCATAAGCTCAAGTGGACCACACCATAGAAAGGATCGGATATTGAACGCCTACCATTGAAAACTTCTCGGGGCAACAAAAGTTTTGGATCAAGCTGAAATTTGTTTATGAACAGGTTGGATGGTAAATAAACATAATGGTGGACCATAGAAAGATTTCAATGGTACACATCATTGCCCCACTACTATTTGCGCGGTGTAGTCCACTTGAGCTTTGGATCTGCTTCATTTTTTGGTACATGTCCTAAAATGATCTCGCAACATAGATGGATGGTGTGCATATAACACATACATCAGGGATGGGGCCACAGAACTTGGTGATGTCAACACACCACCAAGGTCAGTCACACCACGCAATCCACTTCTTATAATCTTAGACTTCCATTATTTCCAATTCTAACTACCATTATCGTAAAATATTAAAAATGAATAAAATATCCCTTAATACCATTGAAATGTTACAAGGATTTGAAAAATTGGACATAACTCACTCAAAGTGTTTGACATTGGGCTCCTCTGACAACCAACTCAATAAGCTTTTAAAGCGTATACCCAACTAAAGTTCGTACATTTCCACGAGCACGGGATATACCCATTACTTCCAGTATCTACCCTTCTTTGTTGCTTAGGCACCCATTGCATATCATTGAGGAATTTCTACGAGAGCACGGGATATACGAAGCAAGTGCACTCGAGCAAACCATGCTCGCATACGCGGATAGGCTAGTCGCACATAAGGGGTGGTTTCAAATCTCTGTGGTCCCCACCATGATGTATGTGTTTCATCCATGCCTTCCATCCATTTCTCCATCTGATTTTAAGGCAAGATCCCAAAAATAAGACAGATATCGATCTCAGGTGGACCACACCAAAGGAAAACAGTGGGGATTGAATGTCCACCATTAAAATATTCCTAGGGCCAACTCTAATGTTTATTTTCCATCCAACATGTTGATAAGATCAAATAGACCTAGATGAAGGGAAAATTTTAACAAATATCACTCTAAACTACCATGTGAATTTTAGAGGCTATACTGTTCCCAGTTGGGTGGCCCACTTGATTGTTGAATCAGCCTAACTTCTGGGATAAAGGGCAAACAACGGTTGATGTACCTGATGGACGGGTTGGCTCGCTACGCTGCTATGCCGGTTTGGGCCAAGCTAAATGGTATAGTGGGCGAGGCTCGGGTTAGAATGTGGCCTGTTTAATTAAATGGGTTGGGAAAACTAACCCGATCCCACCATCCCATATAACTTATCAACAGGCTGGACCAACTTACCTAATCCGACCAATCCCAACACACAAAACAAATTAAAAGATGTTAGGTATAGATACATCCACATATGCATCTATGACTATGTTTGCAGTCTTTACTGATTGGGCTGGTCTGGGCATACCTTCAGTCCCATATTCCATTCTAAAACACAAAGGTGGTCATGCTGGGTTACAATTAAATGGGCCGGGTCAGGTCAGCCTTGGTCGTAATGAATTTGATCTGGGTCAAGTCGGTCGAGCCCGGCCCAATTGTAGTTAAATGGGTGAGGCTTGGGCTTGATGAATGGGCGGGTTGGGTCTAGGGCTGTAAATGGTCGGGTTCGGGGCGGGTTTAGCCAAAACCAAACCTGCCCATTTACTAAACGGGTCTGGGTCCAAATTTTAGATCCAGACCCTTTTACTAAATGGGCGGGTCCGGGTCGGGTCCGAGTCAACCCATCAGACCCATTTATAAATGGGTCCGACTCTGGTAGAGGGAGATCCACTCAAACCCATTTATAAATGGGTTGGGTCTAATGGGTCCGGGTCTGGATCAAGTATGCAAGCATTTTACAAGGCTTAAAACTGGGTCTGGGTTAGACGGGTCCCTTGAAACATAGACCAAACCCGCCCACTTACTAAATGGGTTTGGGTCGGGGCGGGTCGGGTCTAATATAAAGGAAACCAGACCCAGACCCGTTTAACAACTGGGTCTGTTCTTGGACCCAGACCCGTACCATTTAACAAATGGGTCGGGTCTGGGTCGGGTCTAAATGGGTTGGGTCTGGGTACCCCATCGGGTCCGCTGACCCATTTACAGCCCTAGTTGGGTCAGATCATGGTAATAAGATACGGGTTTGGTTTGGGCCAAAAATATAAGCCCGCCATTTCATTAAATGGGGTCAATCGGGAGTAAATCCAATCCATTGTGACCACATTACAATGGATTGGGTTCACTCTAGATTGCATCTACTCAGCAATGTGACCACATGAAACACCTGCAACCGGCGAGGTGGGTAGAGATCCACTAAGGTGGGTAGATTCCTGAGTGTAGGGCACACGGTACATCAGTTTTGACATCCCATTATAAGGCATGATCCAAAAAATGAAGCGGATCCAAATCTCAGGTGGACCATGCCACATAGGAAACAATGGTGATTGACGATTAAAAACTTCTCATGGTCACAAAAGTTTTCGATCCAGCTGATATTTGTGCGGTGCCTTCATCCAGGTCTTTGTGGCCTTATCAACAGGTTGGATGGCGGATAAACATTCTGGTGGCTCCCAAGAAGTTTTAATGGTGAGTAATTAATCACCACTGTTTCCTGTGGTGTAGTCCACCTAAGATTTGGATCCACTTCTTTTTTGGGTTCATGTCCTCAAACGAACTTTTAAAATGGATGAACAGCGTGGATGTAAGACACATGCGTCAAGGTGGGCCCCACAGTCAGGGATCCACTGCCCTCAGTGGATCCGGTTAACCACCTTAAGCCGCGCCCTCCCCGCAACCCTTTGATTGTGTACTTGAAAACATAAGATTATTTTGATTGTGTACTTGAAAACACAAGATTATTTAATATTTCTCACTGAACTTGGGGAAAAAAAAAAAGGAAGCTGGAATATCAGATGGCTAGGATCTTCCAGTAGATGATGTTCTTGGGGTCGACCGTCAACTATCGGATCCATTATGTGAACAGACTGGATAGCTGAAAGTACACTCGAACCACACGTGGAAGTTAGTCAAGCGTGTGTGATAAATTCGGTTTGCCTTGAAACTTTCACTGTCTAGAATCCACGCATCTATAGCTAGGGCTTGCAGCGAGGAATCCGACGCATTCGTGAGGATTACTGTCTTTTTGGTAGTTTGGTGGTTTTTTCTGTCTTTTTTCGTGAGGATTTGTGTCTTCGTGAGTATCTCCTTCAGGGGTCAAGTGCTTCATCCGGTAGTTTTTTCTGGCTATCCCATGGTTCACGATGAGAACCATCACATAAATGGTTTGGATTAGTGGGAAGAACCCTAATCTAATGGCTACAATGGAAATACTTATTATAATATATCTGGATTATTCTAGCAAACTGGCATTAGTGAAACTTAATTACAAATTCTAATTGGAAACATAGTGAGATGGACCCACTTGTCAGGCAATCCTTGTCATTCATCTGTTTTGTGCAAATGTGGATGTGGACCTTGTTTCACAAGTCCTGTCTATGCTTGTGAAAAATGCTCGCCGGTTTGATAACAGCCTGGGGGCCCCTCCAAGGTCATCCTTAGGATCTAATGGTGGATGAGATCCCTCAGCCCTTTCCTGAGCCTAGCCAAGGAGGACAACATGCTTTCTCGGCTGGCTTTCCAAATGCTTCGGATCCAATCAGCTTATCCTAAGACGAAGGACGTGTGTATTGTGAAGTAGATTAGGCCTCCTGTGGGCTAGGCCAAGGTGAACGTGGACGGGTCCGCTAGGGGCAACCCGGGCCCGTCGGGTGGGGGAGGCATGTGCCGCGATGCGGAGGGGGGGTTTTTGTTTGCCTTCTCAAGTGGGTACGGGCATGGATCCAATGTTCACATGGAGATTAAGGCTTTGGAGGAGGGTTTATCGTTGTGTATTGAGCGGGGTCTCCAAAGAATCGAGCTGGAGAGCGATTTGAAGACGGTTGTGATTGCCCTAGCTGGAGGCTCGCCTTTGAGTTGGGCTCTTTGGTATTGGTGGGTGAGGGATCTCTACCCACTTGAGGCACATTGAGGCTACGATTCACTTTGTGCCAAGAGAGATTAATGGAGTCGCTGATGGATTAGCGAGGCTTGGAAGTGATTCTCAAAGGAAAAGAAATTTCAGTTCAATTAATGAGCTCTCCAAGGAAATTCGGGGGAGCCTGCTTCTTGACAAAGTGGGCCTGGGGGTCCATATCGAGGAAATGAGGCTCCTTTTAGCCCGGGCTGCTTAGTGGTGTGTAGCTTACGATAGGCGGCCTAACGTCTTTTTTGTTCTATCGGGTTGCCTGAATGTAAATCCCGTTGCATTATGAATGGAAATTTCTTTAAAAAAAAAAAAAAAAAAAGTGTTGTCTA
Source organism: Liriodendron chinense (assembly GCA_003013855.2). NCBI lineage: Eukaryota > Viridiplantae > Streptophyta > Magnoliopsida > Magnoliales > Magnoliaceae > Liriodendron > Liriodendron chinense. The sequence goes on along the minus strand of ML058461.1, from coordinate 10,821,720 downwards.
TGCTGTGGATCGCCACGAACTGGTTCTTAACTTGTACACATTTACTCATTTTTGCATGAGGGGTTATTTGATATTCAAGCGGAACATGATGTTTCGCACACATTCAATCAAGGTTTTTTTTTTTTTAAAAAAAAAAAAAAAAAATTTAACCCACACTCACAGACACCACAATGCGTGCTCGAACCTATGCCATCTAGGTTGAAACTTTTGTGAGTTTACTATTGTGCCATGAGTAATGATCCAATTTCCACTTAATGCATGCGCTCATGCTCATGCTCATTTACGTTATATCCATGACATCTATGTTTAATGCATGCACTTTGGCTATCCCATGGTTCACAATGAGTTTAATACTAAACCCATGACATCTATGTTTGATACATGCGTGATGTAGGACAAGAACTCCCTGATGAAAGGCGTGGATCAAACATCTTTCTATCCCTCATGGACCGCAAAAAGATCAAGAAAGTTCAACAAAAATCGTCAATTTTTACATGGATGGACCAAAAGAAGGCGAACCGTAAATCAGCCATAACTTTTTATTAAGGAAGAGTTACAAGACGCACAGCATATGGATTCCTATTGAAATTTCATTTCAGAATTAAGTGGGTCGTGTTCATTCGTTTTGTAAAAAAACGCACGATTATAACAGAAAAATAAAATTTGAGGAAAAATCTGTTATTTTTAGTAATTTCGAATTTTAGTTTGTTTAACTTTTCTTCATCTAAGAGTTTTAGTTATAGTTGGAGTCTACTACTCCTTCCTAGGGTTTAATTTATTATTTAAAGCATTGTAGGGATGATTTTATAATTAATCAATCAATTATTACAAATTTTATAGGAATTATTTCCTTTTTTATCTTCTTGTGGATTCAAGAACACCTTATGCATTCAAAGTATCTACCAGGTAGGGAGATAGTGATCGACCTACCACATCCTCCCTGCGTCAGTGGTATCAGAGAGAGGTTTATTCCTTGAGAAGATGATCTCTAACGAAGGGTTGGATCTTCATCCTAAGGATGGTACTCCAAGGGATTATGTATGGCGGCAGCTTTCGATGAAATGCGACGGAAAAATTGGTTGATCCTATAAGGTATACAGGCAACCCTCGACTGCATTGTAGGGGCATTAAATCTGCCCCAAGCCTAAGACAATAGTCGACTATACGGAATAACCCCATGTTCCGTAAAGTACCTCAGGTGGCCTATCACAGAGCTACCCCGGACGATTCTGAACCCATCAGTAAAGAGGTTGAAGACATCATCGTACGATGGCCTACTCATGAGAACGATTGCAGGGATTATGTTGAAAGAAATTTTCGAGGTAATGCAACTTCAGATGAGGTCTCTGAAATACAACCCACCACCATCTCAAAGGATGTTCAGAATTTTGAGAAGGTGGAGGAGATCAATACCTCCATTGTGAAGAACAAGGAGGAAGGGCCTGTAAACATCTCAAAAATTGTGGAGCCGATTTTGCAGGAATCCATGAGCATCCCAGAAGATGCTGCACCAACATTACCGGAACTCGAGGCAATCGTAGTCGTTGAACTTTCTGATGAATTGTTGCTTGTGTAGAAAATTATCCTTTCTCAGATAGAGTCAACCTTCGATGTGTTAGAGCAGGTTGAGATTATTCATGTTGGCGTGGAGAAGAAGTTAGAGAAATTTGTTGTAGAGTTCCAGGACAAGGTTAGCAAACATCGACTTCGGAAGTTAAAAGCAAATTGTGGCCCTAACCTAAAGCGAAACTTGAGGATGTTTTTTTTTTCAAGTAGGGGAGAATGATGTAGGACAAGAAGCCCTTGATGAAGGGCGTGGATCAAACATTTTTTTATCCCACATGGACCGCAAAAAGATCAAGGAAAGTTTAAAAAAATTGTCAATTTTCGTATGGATGGACCAAAAGAAGGCGGACCGTAAATCGGTCATGACTTTTGATCCAAGAGGAGTTACGGGACGCACAACATATGGATTCTTATTTAAATTTTGTTTCGGGACTAAGTGGATCATGTCTGCCCGTTTTGTCAAAAAACGCGTGATTACAGCAAAAAATGAGATTTTAGGAAAAACATATTATTTTTAATAATTTTGAATTTTAATTAGTTTGTTTAATTTTTCTTTATCTAAGATTTTTAGTTGTAGTTGGAGTCTAATACTCCTTCCTAGGGTTTAATTTATTATTTACAGCATTGTAGGGATGATTCTATAATTAATTAATTAATTATTACGAATTTTATAGAAATTATTTCCTTTTTATCTTCTCGTGGAATCGAGAACACCTTGTGCATTCAAGGTATCTATCAAGTGGGGAGATGGTGATTGACCTAGCACGTCCTCCCTGCATCAATGCACTCACGCTCATTTACGTTGTTGGCACCAATTCCCACCTAGTGAAGATGACCTCGTTTCAACACTTGAGTTATTGGCATCGACTCTAACGTAACATTGTGGTGTGACTAACAGTCAGGGTGGGTATTGTGGTGTGACTAGCAGTGGGGTGTGTGTACTCTAGCAGAACATGATGATATTTTGTGACAAAACGACATACTTCATTAGTGAACTTATGTTGAAACCCCACTATAAAATGGGATTGTTGAGCATAAACATCAACATTTCCTTAAGGTTGTCTAGACTTTATGCATTCATGCCCATTTACCTTTATCATTTTGAGGTGAATGCATTCTAACTGGTACTTATCTCATCAATCATATACCCACTCCTAATTTGGATAGTAAAACTCGATATAAAATGATTTTAAAAAATAAACCATATCTTCATATCTTTTGATGTTTGTGCTATGCCCACACTGTTACTTCTCATCGACATAAGTTTACACCACGTGCTTCTAAATATTGCATCTTTGTTTACCATCCTTTTGGACAACAGGATTAGTCAAGTTTATGATCTAGATCGAAAATATATTTTCGCCTCTTGACATGTCACATTTGTTGAGAACACATTTTCATTTAATTCCTCAAGTGTTATCTCTAACGCATCTATTCCTATCATTCTCATGCTGGTCCTTGAGGCAACTATTGATAATCTCTCATCACCACTAATCCTCTTCACCTTGATCCCAACCCTTTACCCTCTACTATTCCACCTACCTTTGGCCTTTGTCATTCTCATCGTCATATCACTCGACCTCAAAGATTATGTATATACCATTTTATCACTCACCTCAAAGGCAATATGGTCACTACCTCAAAGATTATGTCTATACCATTTTATCACTCACCTCCTCTCTTACTCCACCTTCCTCATAGCCTTTGCAGGTACTTATTATCCATTATTTAACTTTCTTTCATATAATCATTTTTTACTAACCATGTTGCCTTTTCTTTCTCTATTTCTTCTCCTGATGAGCTGACATTCTTTTTGAAGCCATTAAACTTCCTCATTGTAGTAACATAATGGTAGTAGAAATTGAGACATTAGAGTAGAATTGCACGTGAACCTTATAACATTTACCATTAAGAAAAATAACTTTTTGGCTGTAAATGAGTGTACAAAGTAAAGCATCATGCCGATGGTCCAATTAATGATTTAAAGCACATTTGGTAGCAAATTAAAGCGTGTAATCAGTTGAAGGATTAGACTATTATGAGACATTTGCTCCCATTGCAAAACTCGTTATAGTACATCGTCTCTCGATAGTCATTATTATTCGCTATTGGACAATACATTAACTAGATGTCAACTACACTTTCCTCCAAGGGGATTTACATGAAAAAGTTTATATGACAATTCCACTAAGTTTTGCAAAACAGGGGGAGTAACTAGTGTGTTTGTCGACTGAACAAATCTCTCTATGGTCTCAAATAAGCAGAAACTAGTTTGATAAGTTTTCCTCTACTCTCAAAAAGGATGGATATTATTAATTTTTAGCAGATTATTCACTTTTCACTCATTCTATTAGCACTTCATTTTTTTTGTTAGTCATGCAACTCACCCACCTTGTTAGCTGGGTAACGCACCCACACGATTAGTCACATGATGCACCCACCCACCGGCTGGTGGGGTTAGTGTGTCTCCTTAGCACTTGAACCTGAGACCTACTATTGAAATGCCTAGGCTCTTCCAGCTGGGACAGCAAGCAAGACACTTCCTCTAGTGCGATGCTTATTTACGGGATGATATTATTCTTACTGAGAATAATCAATCTACCATAACTACCTTGAAAGAATTTCTTCATACCAAGTTTCACATTAAAGATCTTGGTTCACTGAAATATCTTTTAGGCATTGAGGTGGCTCGGTCTTAAACAAGAATTTTCTTAAGTCAACGCAAATATACCCTCGCGACATCTTTAAGGATAGTAGTCTTTTCAAAGCTTGACCTATTGCTTTTCCAATGTAACATATTTTATGTTTCATTGGTTAATAAGGTGCTCTTCTTGAAGACCCCACTATATATCGGTGGCTTGTTGGGCATCTCATCTACTTAACCATCACCAAACCCAATATTACTTATTCGGTCAACATTCTCAGTCAATTCAAGCACCAACCTCACTAACCTCATTATAATGTTATTCTTTGTGTTAAGATATGATCTCAAGTCCTCTCCATGCAACGGCATTTTTTTTTAATCCTCGAATAGCTCTCTTTAGTTGTTTGCTTATTGTGACTCTAATTGGGCCAATTGTCCCAAAACTAGGCGGTCCAATACGAGTTATCTTACAATGCTTGGGCAAAATCCCATCTCTTGGAAAATAAAGAAATAGACCATTATTTCCCGATCATCTACTGAGACTAAGTATTGCACCATGGCCAATGTAATCTATGAACTCACTTGACTCAAAGTTCTACTCCAAGATCTTGGCATGTCTCATAGTCAACCTATGTGGTTCATTAATAATCAAGCAGCACTTTACATTGCTACCAATCCAGTTTTTCATGAATGAACCAAATATATAGAGATTGATTGTCACATTATTAGTGAAAAAAAATAATATCTCATGTGGTATTCTGTGCACTTCATATATGGCTTCCAACCAACAACTTGCGGACATCTGCAAAAACTTCCTTGGTCGAGACCAATTCCAATTTTCAATTCCAATTTTACTCAGCAAATTAGGCGTTATGGATCTCCATATGCCAACTTGAGCGGAATATTAGGGAAGATTTTATTCTTCTTCTATTTTTTATTTTTTAATTTTTTGCTTAGATTTAATGAGGCATAATTGATTATAATTTTTCCAATTGAGGCAATTCCTCCTATATATATATATATATATATATATATATATATATATATATATATATATATATATATATATATATATATATATATATATATATATATATATATATATATATATATATATATATATATATATATTCAGAACATTATACTCAATAAAATAGACAAAAAATTCTTTCAAATTTAATTTTATCAGAATGGCAATCACGGTTGAAACATTCCTAGGGACCAACTTGATGTTTATTTTCCATCCAACCTGTTCATTAGGTCATATAGAACGGGATGTAGGGAAAACATAAATATTAACTTGATCCCAAACTTATGAATTTTTGAATGGTGGGCATCCAATCCCACTGTGTGGTCCATTTGAGCCTTGGATATTCCTCATTTTTTTGGTTCATAACCTGAAATAATCTGGAAAACGGATGGACTGCGTGTTAAAACACATGCATCACGACGGGCCCCATATCCTGAACGGATTATTGTTCAGGTGCGGGCAGGACGCAATGGGTTCACTTTTTTTTTTTTTTTTTTTTGGTATATTGATAAAGGGTATATTATTGCTAAATGGTATAACGGACTTTTATAAAATACAATATTTTGCATTTAACAATATAAGACAGGAGGCGCTATATAATATGACCAACGGTGGAAACATTGGGCAGACATTTGGAAAGAATTTAACAGCTTTTTTTTTTATTGCCTAAAGCATAGGCTACCCCAAGCCCAGCCCATTTTGCTTCTTTTTTTTTTTTTTAACGCGCTCAGAGTGTTTTGACTAATGATTTTAAAGAGGTATGTATCAGAGGTAGGGCTGTCAATGGACCGAGCCTGGGGTAGGTCTCAGCCTGGATTTTGAACTGTTTTGGGCAGGGCCATTGGGTCGGCCCTGTGTAAAATTCTCATTTTTTAAGGCCCGAGCCAGGTCCATTGACACACAGGGCTATCAATGGGCCGGTCTTGGGCCTGCCGAAATCAAAAGTTTGAATAGCCCGGCCTGGACTGGAACAGTTCAAAATATGGGCCGAGGCCAACCCACCGGCCCGTTGACAGCCCTTTACTACGTAAAGTGAAAGCGTGCTCTTCTTGTGCATTCGTGTTTTCCATCTCTCCGAAACTGGCAATTTATAGAAACTCCATGTCCCTCCTCGTACCACTCTCCTTGCTAACTTGCGCCCTAGGTGAAGATCTCCTTTCATGCCTATCATCTGGAGGACTACAAAACTACACCACATATCACACAGCCGCTTACAACAACCTCCTTTACTTCTCTTTGAATAATCTCCGATTCGCTGGACCTAACATCCTTAAGCCTGCCACGATCATCTTGCCTGAAAACAAAGATCAGCTGGTGACCGCGGTAAGATGTTGCAATCAAGGGTCATGGACGATCCGACTACGGAGTGGGGGCCACAGCTTCGAGGGCCTATCATCATACGCGGAAATGCCGTTTGTGATCATAGATCTGATGAACTTAAACAAAGTCACGATTGACTTAGAATCCGAGACAGCTTGGGTCGAAGGCGGTGCAACACTGGGTGACGTTTACTACGGCAATTGGAGTGTCGAGCAAGCGCCATGCCTTAACAGCTAGCATGTCTCCCAATGTTGGATGCAGCGGCCAATTCAGCGGAGGTGGCAACGGCTTTTTGTCTAGGAAGTACAGGGTGGCTGCCGATAATGTCGTCGATGCAATCCTTGTGGATGCAGATGGAGGTGTGTTGGACCGTGAAGCCATGGAAGACGATGTGTTCTCGGCAATCCGAGGCGGCGGGTGCGGTGCGGTTTATGCATGGAAGATCCGATTGGTGCGGGTGCCGGAAAAGGTCACCGCTTTCCTTCTTGATGGGCCCGGCGCAAGAAGTCTATTGGTGAAGTTATATGCAAATGGCAGCTTGTAGCGCCAATGTTAGAGGATGAGTTCCACATAGTGACCAACATGTTGGGATCACGTGAAATCACATTGAATTTCAGGGGACTGTATCTTGGGCCTGCTTCATCAGCTCTTGATTCCATAACCCGGGCATTTCCAGAACTGGAAGTCACAGAAGAAGACTGCAGGGAGATGAGCTGGGTTGAATCTGTTGTTTATCTCTGGAGCATGAAGGAGGTGCAGACGGTCGAAGATTTGAAGAACAGGATCGATCACAGCCCAGAAAACATACACCAAGGTGAAATTCGATTACGTAAGGGACCCGATTACAATGGCTGGGATAGAAGGGTTATTGGAAATGGTAGAGTAGGAACACAGCGGGCTATTGTCATTCATCCCATATGGCGGGAAGATGTGTAGGATAGTAAGTGACGCTATTGCATTTCCTCACAGAGAAGGCAACATCTATATATAGCATTTTGTACTACATGCAGTGGAACGAAGAAGAGGATCCGCAGAGGCTGGAACACATGGAGTGGATCAGAGGGCTTTACGAGTACACGACGCCGTTCATTTCGAAGGATCCAAGGGCTGTTTATGTGAACTACTTGGACCTTGATCTTGGAGTGATGGACTGGATGGACGGTAGGGATGATGCTGTGGAGATTGCAAGGTCGTGGGGTGAGAAGACTGATAGATTGGTGAGAATTAAGACATTGATCGATCCTAATAACGTCTTTAGACATAGATTTCAAAGCTCGAGGGAGAATAAAGGATGGGGATCGATGTCCTGGGAGATGTTTGCTAGCCGCACCCACAAACGTGCCAACCTGGAAAATGGATATAACATCCAAGCCGTTTATTGGGTGGGGCTCACCGTGCTGACCACCCATCTAGGGAAGTGGATTGCGTACTGAGTAACTCAGTAGGCTTAGCGTATTGAGTAAAGTCTGTGGGGTCAACCATGATTTATTTATGTTATAATCTATTCCATCCATCCATTTTATCAGATAATTTGAGGGCTTGATGCAAAATATGAAGCAAATCTAAATCTCAACTGGACCACACAACAAGAAATAGTGTGAATTGAACGTCTTACGTTGAAGATTTTTGGGGCCACTGTTTGATCAAGCTGAAAATTTTATTTTCCATTCATTCATGTCTTTGTGATCTTATGAACAGGTTGGATGACAAATAAAGATCACTGTTGGCCCTAGCAAGGTTTTAACGGTCGAAATCATTACTCCCACTGTTTCCTGTGGTATGGTCCACTTGAGATTTGGATATGATTCAATTTTTGGCTCAACTACTAAAATGAGATTTGGATATGATGGACAGCGTGGATAAACCATATACATTCGCACTGAGTAAACTCAGGACACAATCCGATTTCTTCTATTTCTTGATCTGTGTCCTGGTTGATGGTTTTACACGCAATCCGATTTCTTATATTTCTTGATCTGTGTCCTGGTTGATGATTTTACCTGTTCGATTTTTTTTTCAGAGAACTAAAACCCTCGGAACCAATCCCACCCTCAACGGTGTACTATTCCTAAATCGACGGTTATTTCTTTTCACCCAAACGGCCAAAACACAGCAAGGAGTAACTAGCCACTTTCTTTTCCCAAATGTTGTGAGATGCTAGGAGGAACGTGATGAGGTCGTTCACCTAGGATAACTACCTTTAATTCATAAAGGCTTATCCACGAGGAAAATTTAAAGTCAATGAAACGAAGAATGACAAAAGTCAGCTTAAATTGAAAATAATAAGAGAGTTAATTAACCATAACAATGAATTTAGAAAGTATTAAAATACCCTAAGCAACCATAAAATGTAATTAGGAAACTAATTGAGCAAATAAGGAAACCAAATCGAAAAATGTGCGAAATGTTCGCTTTCTATCGATCGTGGTTGAGTGACCGACCCTAGCCTTCGGGCGATTGGTCAGTCGATCCACCGAAGACACTCAAAACTATCCAGAGACCTCTCTAGAACTTCTGGGGTATTTTCGATCAACCGACAACAGTCGGTCGATCAACCAAAAACCACAAAAAGTGTCCAGAGAGTAATATAGACTTCCTGACTCGATTTCGATTGACCAAACTATGTTGGTTTCAAGTATTTTCTCTTGGGCTCTTTCCTCCCGTCCATCTGAGCCATGAATGCATCTGCGACTCGTTTTATATCACAGTTCCCTCCAATTCAAAAGAACTCGTCATCGAGTTATCTTCTGGAGTTGGCTCATGATACTCAAACAAGTCCATAACGTTGAACGTACATGAGATTTCCATGTTGTTCAGAAGATTAACAATGTAAACATTGTCATTGATCTTATGGATGATAGGCATCAATCCAATTTTCTTGTTCTTCAATTTATTGTATATTCTAGGTGGAAATCTTTCCCTACATAGATGAACCATGACGTTGTTGCCTACTTCGAACACTCTTGACCATCGATGTTTGTCAACCTGCTCTTATACTTATCATTAGAGGCACGTAGCTTGACTTGTATATCTTAGTGGATGCTCTTGATTCGGTCCTCCATATGCTTTGCAGCAACACTTATACCCGGTAGTTTGGGCAATGGAACCAAATCAAGTGTATGTTTAGGCACTTGACCATACATGATCTCGAACGGTGATTTACCGGTGGACCAGTTTGGCATGTTATTGAATGCAAACTCCGGCTGTACCAATGTAAAATCTCACTACTTTGGTTTCTTGCCAGAGAGACATCGAATAAGATTCCCCAATATTCGGTTCACCAATTCATTTTGCCCATCTGTTTGCGAATGATATGAACTGCTAAACTGAAGTTGTGTGTTAAATTGTCTCTACAAAGTCCTTCAAAAGTGATCAAGGAACTTCGGGTTACGATCAGAAGTGATGGATTTGGGAATACCATGTAGCCATATAACCTCTCGAAAGAACAAGGTTGCAACATTTGTCACGTCGAGAGTCTTCTTATACAGGATAAAGTGTGTCATCTTCAAAAATCTGTCTACCACCACGAACACAGAATTCATACCACGCTGAGTTTATATAAGGCCAAGTATGAAATCCATAGACAAGTCTTCCCAAGGACCATTAGGTACAGGAAAATGAGTGTAGAGACCCATATTCTGAAACTGTCTATTAGAAGATTGATACATGTGGCATAGTTGCACTGCCTTGCCAACATCTTTTTTTAGCTGCGACCAATTAATACTGCTCCTCCACAAGAGCAACAGTATTGTCTTGTCCTAAATGACCATTAAGACGACCTTCATGTAGTTTGTGAATAATCTCCTTCCTCAACGAACTCTGTGGGACGCTAGCTTATTTCATTTGAGGAGGAAACCATCGTGGATTTACAAGTCACTAGGATGACCTTCATGACATCTAAACCATGCCTCCTTAAAGTCCTCATCTTCAACGTATAACTTCTTGAGGTATTCAAACCTAACTACCTCTTGCCTATTATGATCAGTAATGTTGCACAACGACTCAACGCATCAGACACTTTGTTCTGCTGCCCTTCCTTGCGCTTCAAAACGAAAGTGAATTCCTGCAAAAATGAGATTCATCTAACATGCACATGGTTCACGTTAGTTTGGCTATTGATAAATTTTAGGGCCTGATGGTCAATGTATAGAATAAATTCCTGCTAAATTAAATAGTGTCGCCAATGTCGTAGCACCTAAACCACTACAAACAGTTCAAGCTCATATGTCAACCATTTCTTGCATGCGTCATTGAGCTTCTTGTTGTAGAAGGCTATTAGACTAGCTTCTTGTGACAAAACTCCTACAATTCTGACATATGAAGCGTCAAACTCGACCTCAAACAATTTTTCAAAGCTGGGAAGTATTAGAACCGACATCGTGGATAATCGGAGTTTAACTTCAACAAAGTTTCTGTCAGCTTCATCAGTCCTCTAGAACGGTCCCTTCTTCATGAAATCTGTGATCAGCGTAACAATGGTGCTGGAATTCTGCATGAATCGACGATATAATATCGTCAATCCATAAAAACTCCACACCTCATGAATATTCGTTGGAACTGGCCATTCCCTGATGGCTCGCACCTTGCCTCATTTTGATTGTAGATTGATATATCATCGAAGTAAACGATAAAGAACCACCCTATATAAACGACTTCGTAATTACTTGGTTTATCAACCACATAAATGTTCTTGGTGTGTTCGAAAGACTGAAGGTCATACTCAACTACTCATACAACCCCTCTTTGGTCTTAAAAGTCATCTTCCACTTGTCACTCGGTCGTTTTCAAATCTAATGGTAGCCACTTCTCAAGTCCAACTTAGAAAACAACTTCGCACCCTCAAGCATATCTAGCATGTCGTCCAACTGTGGTATCAGAAATCAAATTTTGATTGTAATCTTGTTATTACCTCACTGTCAACACACATACGCCAACTCCTATCTTTCTTAAGAGTTAAAAGGGATAGAATGGCACACAGACTCATGCTCTCTCGCAACAGACCTTTACGAATCAATTCATCCACTTGTCCCTGAAGAATCTTACACTCATCCAATAGTGAGGGCAATTGAGCAAACTAGCCCCTAAGACAAGGTCTATGTAGTGTTGGATGTTTTGAATTGGGGGGGGGGGGGGGGAATCCATCAGGAAGATCTTTAAGCCAAATTTTTTTAAATTCATTCAACAATGGTCTTAAGCTTGAAGTAATGTTTGAGGGTTCTACTTCTTCCCCTTTCACGACTAAGGCATACACCTCTTCTGTTTCTTTAGATTCCTTAATAAAATCCCGAATGGTCAGAAGAAAATGCACCTCCACTTTAGAAGCTTCGGGGTGTGCTTTCTGTCCCATTGGGCGAGGATTATTTTACGACCATCCTTGACGAAAATATAGACGTTGTCTCATCCTTAGTGGGTTGTATCGCGGCCTAATTGCCATGGCCGACCAAGCAACATGCGACAATCCTCCAAGTCGACCAGGTCATACACTACTTGATCTCTATAGTATTTACTAATCGAAAAGGAGATGGTACACTGCTCAGTTACCTTAGTTTCGTTCACCTTCTTAATACAGTCGATCGAATACAGAGAAGAATGCCTTTTAATTTTAATTTGCAATCTCCACCAAAATTGTCGAGATGATGTTTTCGCTACTTTCATATCTATGATCACATCACAGACCTTACCATTCACGGTATACCGCATGCGAAATATATTTTGTCGCTGTGGGTACACCTCCTTCCTTGGAGTGTCAATGAGTCTTGTTATGATCAAGGACTCGTCGTGATCTTCAGCCACCCAATTTCCTTCTTCAACTTCTTCATCGAAGATCAGTTCATTTTTATCAACCCCTGAATCTCCTTCTATATCTTCAGTGATCTCGTCATTGATGGCTACTGCGGGGCATTGTAGACACGTGTTAAAGAAGTGACTCAGCTGGCCACAACGGAAACAATGGTTCGATCTTGACTGACCATAAGGATTCGGGATCCTACTCGGACCTTGGGCCGTTGTTGCTGCACGTTGGGGTCTCGATGGGCCGCTCCTCGATTCACGGTTTGCGACATTAGGAGGTTGAGAACATCCTCCTATCGATTCCTTTCCCTTAGCTAGTAAAGTATTCTGGGGTGACCTGTTGTGGGGGCCCGCGTCGCAAGATATGTCCGGACATTGAACCACTCGAGTTGCGTCTTAGCCCTAGTAGCCAATTTAACTGCCCCATCTATCGTCCAGATAAGATGCATCTAAACGCGATACTGAGTTAGAAATCGCAACCCGCCGATGAAACGGGCGACTTGCTATAATTCAATGTCCACCAAGTCATTCTACGCCAATTGCTGGAACTCTTCAGTGTATTCTCACACCAGCCGGCTCCCTTGCCAACAATTATGGTATAGTTGAAACAATACTTGATTGTAGTCCCTAAGGAGGAATCGCGCGCAGTAGTGGACGCTTCGTCTGTGGCTATGAACAGATAAGCACCTTCATCTGTCGATTTCATACGAGTTGTAATTGATCCCACCATGCTGAAGCACCGCCTTTAAGCTTGTAGGCGACGAGCTTCACCTTCTTCTCGTCATGTGTTTCCATGTAATAAAAAAATGTTCGACTTTTGCCAACCAATCTTGGAATTCTTCAATACGCAAGCTGACCGTTGAAACTTGAAAGGTCGGCCTTGATTATGAAATTCCAATCTCCTCAATCTCCCCGTTCATCTCCGATGTACCAACTGATATAAAACCACATCATCCGCTTCTTTATCATTGTAGCTAGTATCATCGGGCGTGACCTTACAATTCACTGTTAGTAGTGCTCCACGAACTATGTGATTGAGTGGCCCAATAATCACTGGAGGCTGATTATTGCTCTACACACAGGGGTAGAGTTAGCACCTCTATAATACAGTCGAGGGTTGCCTGCAGCCCTTGCATGGCTAATCGAATCTCCCGATCGAAAGCTTTTATATCCTTTCCGTTAGATAAAGGATTCATAGATCACCGTCCACGGGATTATTGTTCATACCTTCATTAGTTAACATTGATATGAGGGAAAGTCCTCACTTTGATACCACTAAACAAAACAAGACAGAAAAATAAGAAAAATGTCTGCTTTCTGTCGATTGTGGTCGACGACTGACCCGAGCCTTTGGGCAATCGGTTAGTTGACCAATGGATCTGGTCGATTAACCGAAGATACTCAAAATTATCCAAAAACCTCTTTAGAACTTTTGGGGTACTTTCGATCAACCGACGACAATTGGTTGGTTGACTGAAAACCACCAAAAGTGTATAGAGAGTAATCTAGACTTCTTGGCTCGATTTCGATTGACCGACTAGATCGATCGGTCGATCGAACTATGTTGGTTTTAGTTATTTTCTCTTGGGATCCTTCCTTTGGTCCATCTAAGCCATAAATGTATCTGTGACTTGTTGTACATCACGTTCCCTCAGATTCCCCATGTCAGTTACTGAGGAAAACTTCCACAAAGCTTAGCATTGCCCAAGAGACTCCAACCAGGTGAAGAATTTTATATCAACAGCAAAAGGATAGTGAATGAACATATGGTCAACCAGTTCCTCTTTTTTGTGGGCCCCACCATGATGTATGTCTTTTATCCACATCGTCCATCCATTTTTACTGATCATTTAAGGGCTTGATCCCAAATATGAGGCAGATCTAAACCACAAGTGGACCACACCGTGGGAAAATAGTAGTGATTAAACATCCACCATTAAACACCTTCTAGGGCCCACTGTAATGCTTATTTGACATTCAACCTATTGATTAGGTCATACAAACCTAGATGAAGGGAGAAACAAATATAAACTTAATCCAATACTTGCTGCCTCCAAAAAGTTTTTAATGGTGGGCATTCAATCAACACTAGTAAGCGTTCAATCCACTGTTTCTTATGGCGTGGTCTACCTGAGATGTGTATGTGCCTAATTTTTGGGACTCTTGACAACCCCAAGTGTAGGGTTGTGCTGTAGTAACAATCCAATTCTGAGACTGAGATCATCCTCGGGGATTATAGGGTAAAACAAATTCTAAAGAACCAATTAAGGAATTATAATGGAATTAGTGGATGGGTATTTAGAATAAAATCATAAACAGTATTTTGAAAAGAGTAATTCAGAAATAAAACACACTAGAGCACCAGGATCCACAAATAGCAATCCTCAATTCTAATCCATTCATCAGGCACAAACCACAATTGGATTCGAAATCCTATCTCTATCCAATCGAAAGATATCTTATTCAAAAGCTCATAAACAATTAAGTAATAATCTGAAAAATCAGAACTTCAAATTCTACTTTAAGTACAGAGAACTTGAACTTCTAGAACTTTGAAGCATCAATCATATCTGGAAATCATAATAGATCTAAGGTTTCTGTCATTCAAATCTCATAATGGCATAATGATCAATCTCATAAACCGATAAGTATCTCATTACGTGGCACAAGAGATCTAAGAATTCTCTGAAATTACCAACTTTAAATTCAAACTACAACTTGAAAATCCAAACTTCAACTTAATATACTTGAATAAACGAATTAAACATTAAAGATTAACTACAAGCTTCACCTCTTAGCTCTAGCTAAGAAGCCTAGCCAACTATAGACATGATTGAACTTGAAAACAAAAGAAAAACTAGGAAAAACATGAACTTAGAAGAAAAACAAGAAGAACTTGGAGTTGTGGAAGCTCCGCTTCAAATTCCTCCACCTCTAGCACGTCTAGAACTCTTCTATAATGATTATGGAAGAGAGTGAAAGTGTCATTTTATAGCAAAAATTGCCCACCGATTTGGATTTATGTAACACTTTCACACTTGGAGGCAGTTCATGACTGGTCGCAGCCCCCTGCTGACTAGTCGTGGCTCAATCAGCAACGATAAAAAAAGAAATCAGACTCTAGTTCTTCATGGACGACCGGTTGAACGTGGATGCACCAAAAAAGTCTAACAAATTTTGGACAGAATTAGATGAAATTCAACCGGTCTTGGCCTGTGGCTGACCGATCTTGGGTCTCCACCAACTGGTCCTGAGTGCACAGGAACTGTTCAATAAGTTTGCTCTCACTCTGCATAAATTCGACCGGTCTTAAGCAACTGAAGACCGATCCCCGATAGGTCGTGGAAGACAATTTTCTTTTCTCTTTTCTTCCTTCCTTACTTCTTTCCTCCACTTCTTTGACTCTTCTTCACTTGATCTTTTGAGTGCTTCAAAGTGGTCTTTTTAATATAGAAATTATGATCTCTCTCTCTCTCTCTCTCTCTCTCTCTCTCTCTCCTCCTCCTACAAACACAAATATACACATAAGTAAGTTCTTTTAATAGCTCAAACAATGTAAATGTGTCTGAATTTGGGGTTTACATATGCATAATTTAGAACGAACAGGGACCACATTTTAAAATGGGTTGTGAAAATGGATGGACGGCGTAGATATACATCAAATTATAAAGGAGAGCCCCAACGTAAGGGTAACACCCACAATAACCCTTTGCTTTTGCCAACGGGTTATTGGAATTCATTGACAGTCAAAAGTCATTGGGGAAATAAACATACGACTGCTGGTTTTAATCATTTTTTTTTTTTTTTTGTGGTGGATGGTATCAGAATTTCTAATGCCTTTTAGCATTCCACACAAGAAAACTATCCATCAATCTCACATCTCAAGTTCACCGTCCTCCTCTCAATCCTCCTCAACCTCCTGTTCCAATCAACCGAAGCCTCACTAACTGTAGAGTGCATGGGAGACATCCCCATTTAGAGTTTGTAGCTAACTTCACTAAAGGTCCACTCATTTAAAACTAGGTTGTGGCCCTAGTCCCCTGTTTGCTTTGTTTTGCCAACTCTGAACCTTGAACTTCTCCTAAAGTCAGGAACCTGAGACAACACTTGGGCCCCACCCGCATTCCCTCTACAAATGGATCCCTCAACTGGAAGAGGAGGTTGGAGCTGCTTGACAAGCTGCATGGAAGTAGACATACGGACTTCTTCGAGCAAGGGGGCAGGAGGGGGGTTCCCTTGGTTGTATTAGCAGACAAACCTAATGATCTCATTCTCCTTCAGGGAAGTTGGATCCAATTGAGGGGGGGGGGGGGGGGGGGGGGCGGGGGATGGTGGGGGTGGGATGGTGATATGCTCTTCACCCACAACATTTTTCTCGAGACCAAGGCCCCTAACTTTGCTTCGACAATTCTCTCTAAAGTAAGGGAATAAGTCAACCTCCAGCTCCATGCCTACTTGAGCTTCATCCCTCCCTAGAGGATGCTAAACTGGGAAGGGCTAAGGAGATCCCTTTTGACCTAGTCCCAATCTGGAAATGGAGGTGACCTGAAGCCTTCACCAATGCCTATGGGACTATTTCCCTTTAATCGTGCCTGAGCTCCCCTTCCCTAGAGTGAAAGAGGAAGCCCTGCACATCTCTTCTCCCTAGCCTCCCAAGGAGGTGTTGTAGGACTCATACTAAGATTAGCTTATGGTAAAACACCCGAAAGTTGGGCCTAACTTGCACCCTCCAATCCCAGTACTAACGCCAGTGCCCCATCACCTTGGGAGTCTACTCCTGTGCCCAAATTCACAAAGGAGGTGAGTTCCCCCAACAAAAGAGGGATGGGATGAACAAAATTTAGCTCACCCTACATCTTTATCGAACCAGATAGGGCTGGTTTCCCAAGCAACTGACATACATCATGAGGACTTCCCAAGGTAGGTCTATCTTAAGTCCCAACCGGAGGACATTGAAAATGACTAGGCCTCGACCCAACCGCCAAGATACCTACTAAAGAAGGGTTCATATCTTCACTCGAACCTAAGGCTTGGACAAATCACAAACAGGTGGAGGGCGCAACTAGACATGGCTAGTTGTGGTTGGTAGAAAGCTTTCTCTATCCAGGATCTAGTGTTATCCGCTGAGGGGGGAGAGGTCCCCTAGCTTGGGCCCCCTCAACCTGAACCACGCAAAGGAATAACTCTGGAGCATGCTGCCTCTTCCTCTCTGCTGGGCAGGGCAACCTGTGAAATACTTGAAGGGCAAGCATTAGGACCTGCTGGGGAGCTGGCCTTACCTCTGGTGTCCACTACTTGAACAACCGGCTCAATGGGAGCGAAAATCGAAAATAATTTCCCCCTCCCTCCAAGCATCTGATCTTGGCAAAATTAGATCCAGGAGTAAGTTTCACTTTTGCCTTGGGGTACACATCTAATGTGCCAAAACTAGTAACATTGTCAATCTGTACTAGCTCCCTATATAAGCGGCTCAACCCTTCTATAACAGCTTCATTCCAGGCATGGGATGGGATGCCACAGACACGTATCCACACCTAAACACTTCTCAACACCGCTTCTGGAGTCCAGGCCTCCACCTGAGCTAGTCCCATTTCTTAGTGCAAGCAGACATCTACAAAAAATGCACTCATTTCCTCCCTCGATTAGAAGACTATGAGAAAAAGATCCAACATATCTTGGTGATGTCGATTAGGGATTCTGCAAATCTAGATGAACGGTGAACGTTGATGAGGTGGAGGATGGAGACTAAGTTTTCTACTGTTGACCTCACGCACACAAAATGAAGCTCCTCACATTTTCTAGCAATCACACCATCATCAGGTTTAATAAAGTGATAGAAGACCTCCTGCTCTAGACGACCTTCATCCAAGCTACTAGAGGGATCACATCCAGAGCTTTGGGGATTGAAGTAGCTTTCCTCAGTTGAGCCACCTTCACCGCTACCTCTCTACCATCAATCTTTTTCCCATCGAGGAGCCCCATAGCAATTAGGGCGTCTGCCTCATATAAGAACCTAACGGACTCAAAACCTTTAAGATAATGGGAGGAGGAATCCCATGGGATGAAGGCATCAGTCACCTTCCCATATTTCTCGAAAACCACCCTCAGATTGTCCTTCGAGCAGCAAAATGCCAAGTTCCCAACATATAAACTGTTATCCCGATTTATGTTCCTCTTTCCCCTTACCTGAACCCATTGAAAATTGAAATCCATATTAAAAGCCAGAGGAGGCACCCCTCCATTAGGGAGAAGGCCTTCTGAAGATAGGGTGTCACTGATAGGAGTTGCGATCAATGCTAGAGATCGTCATTTAGAGATTGATACCCTCTAGCTTCTATTGGGAGATTTCACCAAGCCATAGTACCTGTTATGTGTCAAACTTGCACATTTGTGTGTTGGTGTAGTTTTCGGCAACATGAAACATGTGCGTATGCTTCTATGCACGAGCGTTCCAGGACTGATGTGGGAACTGTGATTCATCACTGACCCCTGGTGTGGAGATAGAGCGGTTGAGAGCGGTCGATGGACCACAGTCTATTCAGCCAACAATCTTACTGCTTTTTTTTTTTTTTAATTTCTAAGCAAAAGGACGGCTACATTACCTGCTCGACTTCGGGCAGCCCGAGACCACAAAACCGGCTCGATCCACCTATCCTATAAAAGGCTATACAGAAACTACAAAAAACTACAAAAATACAGTCCTAATATTGCCCAGCCCCACACGGTCCATAAACAGCTCACCACGAACCTTGGCCGGGAGATGAGCAGCTTCCGCAAAAAACCTGCTAGCTTGAGAACCGCTTCCCTCCTTTGCAAGCGAATCGGCAACTCCATTTGCCTCTCTCGGAGTGAAAGAGAAGCTGACGATCCTATCTTTGCACAGATTTTGAATTCTAGCCCACCAATACCACATCTTCCAAGAAGGGATCCTATTCTTGGAGAGCGCGTTGACCATGCTTTTGGAGTCGCTTTCAACGACTATTCTCATGAATCCCCGCTCCACCCCTAGGCAAAGCCCTTCCTGGATAGCTCGCAGCTCCGCTATGCCATTAGAGCCTATCCCATACCCACTGGAAAAAGCAAATAGGAAGGCTCCCTTAGAATCTCTTCCAACCCCGCCTCCCCCTAACAGGCCCGGATTACCTCTGGACGATCCATCAACGTTGATCTTGATCCATCTCTCAACAGGCCTCACCCATTTGACAGCGCTAGAACTCCTCCTACTCTCGGCTTGAAAGATGAGCCCTAGATCCTTGATGGCCCCAAGCTTCGCTCGGCTAGCCGACTTCGGAGGAGGGAGATCCTTGGCAATGAGCGACAGCCAGAATCTAATCCTGAGGATCACCTTATCCTCTCCAGCCTCTACATCCTCGTATTTGTTCTCATTTCTCGCCTTCCAGATCTCCCACATGATGATAGACGGCAGAATGCCTGTTATAATTCCCCAACTATCCTTGGCGGACGCCCCACTCCACCTTTGCCAACAATCTTGCTCTTGTATGTTAGAATCAGGCGACTTACAGAAGCTAGAGGCTGATCCCCTCTTATGAGCTCTTTTTGCCTTGTCAATTAAGGACTTGCAAAGGTGCATTAGCTGTATGATTGAACGAGCGAAATTATAAATGGATGGATGCGGATTCCAAAGATATGATGGATTGTGAGAAAGCATTAATGCTACAACGAGATCACCGGCTCAGGCTGAAAGTAGTAAGGGTGATTCCAGAGCAGTGTGCTGATGAGCAGGGCGATGAAAATACTAGGAATTACAACTATGGTTGGCCCAGCGTATGAACTGTATGCGAACAGATCCTAAGCTATGTTCTTCCTCCAAGCCGGCGCGCAAGCACAGATGGAAGGGAATTACATGTATTAGAGTGAAACTATGAGTCAATCTGACACGATCGCATGGACCGACTACGGCTACTTTGTATGCTAACTATCCAAAGCGGAGGCGCAGTAGAAGATAACTAAGCTAAGATAGTCACATCAATGTTATGCTGGCATAGATTCAGGGCTTGTGGGGTTGATTTATGATTAATTCATTTTTTTCTTCATATTTGCTGTTGATATTTATAATTTTCTTTTGTCAAAAGAAAACTGAGGATACTTGTTAGACCATATGGTGCTTGAGCTCATATCCAAATAGGGATGAGCAGTTACTCCTTTGATCGTGGCCTGCTTCTTATGCATTACAGTATTTGTAACGGATACTTGTCCTTTATCTGCTGACGTGGCAATAGTCAGCCTTATCTGCTTTGTTGGCATGCTGACTGGGCCCACTATACATGCCACGGGTAATAATTTGTACCGTTGATCTGATCTCAAACCCTACTCATGAAAATGATTGTCCAAAGACCCAAAGGGAACCCAAATTCCAAACGAACCAAGTCTTTTAAAAAAAACAAAAAACACAACTAGGACTCAAAAAGGACCGGACCTGAGAAGACCCAATCCTGATTAGGCTAGGTCCCCGACCCGTCAAAAACCTCACTGGATGACCATTCCGGATCATAAACCATCATCTCCACTGCACGAAGAAATTTTTGCATTCACATGGGATTATCCCATTATTTAAACCATAACCTAACAATAGTTGAGTATATCACACCCCTTATCTTAATTTTTACATTGAGGTGTTTACTCACACCTGAAGAATACTAAAAATATCACAAGATCCTTGATGATGTGGGTATGATTTGCTTGAATACTAAAAATATGTAAGAAGACCATGCCCCCCGCGTGTTCTTTTTTAAATGATATAAATGGCTTCCTTTTAAAAGAGGTATTCTATATTAAAATCTGTACAGCGACAGGGATCGTGGGGGAAAATCTGCAAGCAATTAGCTTGTCAAAGTGCTAATGCCACGGTTTCATGGCCCCACTATGATGTATGTGCTATATCCACACCGTCCATCCATTTTAGGAGATAGTTTTAGGGTATGAGTCCAAAAATGAGGCATATTCAAAGCTCAAGTGGACCACATGATAGAAAGCAGTGGAGACAATGAGGCCTACCATTGAAACCTTCCTAGGGTCCACCATGATGCTTATTTGCCATCACATACATCATGGTGGGGCCCACAAAAAATTTTCATATGAACACACCACCGAAGGTGGGTCCACATCACGCAATCCGTGTCCCACCCCACTCAGGACGGGAGCGGATTAAGTGTTACCCTGGTAATAGCTTAGTGGGTGTTACCTTACCGTGGGTCCCAACTTGATGATTGTTTGTATATCCACGCCGTCCATCCATTTCTCAAGTGGATGGACGGCATGGACAGGGTTACAAAAATTAAGCAGATTCAAATCTCAAGTGGACCATACCACAGGAAAAAGTGGGGATTGAGTGCCTCACGAATGAAAATATCTAGATAAGGGAAAATAGAAATATCAGCTTGACCCAAAACTTTTGTGGCCAAAAAAAGTGATTAATAGTCATTCATCACTGTTTTTGGGTATGGTCTACTTGAGATTTAGATCTTCTTTGGGTTTGCGTCCTAAAATGAGATGGGAAAACAGAGGAACCGAGTAGATATACAAGAAATACATCAAGTTGGGCCCCACACGGTAAGGTTAACACCGAGTAAGTTGTTCCCTGGGTAACAGCTAATCCGCTCCCACTCAGAACGGGAGTGGAATATGGGAACCGATAGGTGCGGTCCGCATCCCCCAACACGGTAGTTGAATGCCCACAGCATGGGAAAACAATGGTGGTTGGACACCCACCATTAAAAACTTCTTAGGGCCCACCTTAAGTTTTATTTTCCATCCAACCTGTTGATAAGGTTACAAAGACCTGGGTGAGGGTAAAAAAAAAAAAAAAAAAAAAAAAACCAAATATTAGCTTCTTCCAATACTTGTGTGGCCCACAATACATTTTTAATTGTCAATCACCATTGTTTCCCGTGGTGTGGTCCATCTAAGAATTAGGTCTGCTTCATTTTTTGTCTCATACACTAAAATGAGCTGAAAAAAATAAATGGACAATGCAGATATATAGTAAATACATCAAAGTGGGGCCTTATGCCAGGGTATAGCACACGGCTGCACCTAATATGCTCCGGACGTGTATTGGCAGCTAAAGCCTTTCCTAGGAACTTCTTGCTATAGAAAGCTAGGTGGACCCCGCCATGATCCTAGTGAGAAATCCACTCATGAAATGGCCTCAAAACTAAGGAAAATTCAAAACTCAAGTGGGCCGCTGGATACGAAAAGGTAACGCGGGAAACTCTGGCCTGCATGCTAGCCTGGATGGAAGACGCGCTGTGGTTTCAACAACAGGTCTCAGATCGAGTGCTAATGAGACATTAACAACAAAAAAAAAGCCGCACCGAGTGGGTGGGTGGGTGCATCGGGTGACTAACTGTGTGGGTTTGTTACCCAACTAACAGGGTGGGTCCGTTGCATGACTAACAAAAAAAAAAAAAGTGGTAGGAATAGGTGAGTAGGGAAATGCGTACCGTTGGAAATTCCCTTGAGTCTACCGTGATGTTTATATGACAATCCATCCATTGGGATCATAATTAAGGTCAGTCCTGCGGGGATGAACTGAAAAAAATAATAATAAAAAAAATAAAAAAAATAAAACAATAAAAAAATTTTTACTCTGATTTAAAACTTCTGCTGACCAGTGAATATTGTTTTAACAATTGACTTGCAATCCTCACTATTTCCTATCGTGTGTCCCACTTGAGTTTTTCTCTGTTTTTTTTTTTTTGGACCGTTTACTAAAATTATATGGAAAAACGGATGAACAGAGTCGATTTCTTACCAACATCAAAATTAGCCGACGCCCCACCTATCTGCGTACTACCCCACCCTGCTTGGAACGAACAAGGGTTTTGAGGGACCACCAGTGATGTATTGGTTTTATCCACACCGTGCCTTAGGAAGGTTTCAACGGTGGTTGTCATTATTTCCTATGATGTGGTCCACTTGATCTTTGGATCTACCTCATTTTTGGCTTGTACCCATACATCACGAGAGCGCAACTTGGCTGCGACCAGGGATGTGGGTGAGACCTTGAACCTAGGGTCCACATGGTTGTATTCCCTGTATATCGATGCCATCCATCTGTTTCTTCATCTTATTTTATGATAGGGTACCAAAAATGAAGAAGATGCAAATTTTAGGTGGACCACACCACAGGAAACAATGCTCATTGAACACCTACCATTAAAAACTTTATGGCGTAATGTTTATTGACCATCCAATCTGTTGATAACGCCACGCAGACAAGGATGAAATGTAAAAACAAATATCAGGTTGATAGAAAAGTTTTCTGGCCCACAAAAGGTTTTTAATGGTCATTAGCCACTGTTCCTTATGGTATGGTCCACTTGAAATTTCCATATGCTTCATTTTTGGTAACATGGCCTAAACTAATATGGAAAAGCAGATGAATGGCATGGATATACAATTCATACATTGAGGTGGTCTCCGACAGTCAGGGTCCTATGCACGTCGCTGGTTCTGCGGTCTCACCCAAGTTGCGCCCTACGTCACGGTGGCCCCCCAGAGCCCCGTCCGTTCCTCGCTGGGGACGGTCGGGGTAGTACCCAATCCGCGTCGCATAACTTCCAGCAAAGGCGTGGGAAACGTGGAAATTTTCCGCGGGTGAAAATCGAAGAAAACGGATTGCGTGCGGAGTTACACCACAAGCTCTTATCGTGCGGAGTAAACTCTATTGCACCACCTGGAATGTAGGTCCTTTATCTATTCCTTCCATATGTTTTTCATCTCATTGTAGGGGTTGAGCCCAAAATTTAAGCATATCCAAATCTCAAGTAGACCATGCCATTTGAAAAGTAGGAATAATGATTTCCACCATTGAAACTTTCTCAGCCCCCGTAGTGATGTTTATTTGTCATCCAACCTGTTCATAAGATCACATGAATATGGACGAAGGAAAAACACAATTATCAGCTTGATCCAAAACTTCTATGTACCTGAGAATTTTTTAATGGTAGACATTCAGTTCACACTTTTTCTATGGTGTGGTCCACTTTAGATTTTGATATGCTTCATTTTTTGGCACCATACGTAAAATTAACTGTTAAGATAGATGGACAGAGTGGATAAAATAAATAAATCAAGATAGGCCTTATGAAGTTTAAAGCTTACAGAGTTACTCATTACGCAATCCGCTTCCATCAAAGTACTCCGCACACTCTTATCATGTGGAGTAAACTCTGTTGGGCCTACCTAGAATGTATGTGCTTTATCTATTCCATCCACATGCTTTTCCATCTCATTTTAAGGGTTGAGCCCAAAAATTAAGTATGTCCAAATCTAAAGTGGACCATGCCACACGAAACGGTGGGAATAATGATTTACATCCTTGAAACCTTCCCAAGCCCCAATGTTTATTTGTCATCCAATCTGTTTATAAGATCGCATGAATATGGATGAAGGGAAAACACAATTATCAGCTTGATCCAAAACTTCGGTGTACCACGAGAATTTTTCAATGGTAGACATTTAGTTCACACTTTTTTTTTTTTTTTTATGGTGTGGTCCACTTTAGATTTTGATATGCTTCATTTTTTAGCACCATACATAAAATTATTTATTAAGATGATGGACAGAGGGGATAAAATTAAGTAAATCACGGTGGGCCCTTCTGAGTTTACTCGGCACGCTGCGTGCGGAGTTACTCACTACGCAATCCGCTTCAACCGCATAAATCGGATTGATAAACTTAACGTACAGTGTAAACACTGTTGGGCCCACCTAGAATGTATGTGCTTTATCTATTCCGTTCATATGTTTTTCCATCTCATTTTAAGGGTTGAGCCCAAAACTTAAGCATATCCAAATCTCAAATGTACAATGCCACCGTTGAAACCTTCCCAGGCCCCACAGTGATGTTTATTTGTCATCCAACCTGTTCATAAGATCACATGAATATGTAGGAAGGGAAAACACAATTATCAGCTTGATCCAAAACTTCTGTGTCCCTCTATAATTTTTCCATGGTAGACATTCGGTTCACACTCTTTCTGTGGTGTGGTTCACTTTATATTTTGATATGCTTCATTTTTTGACACCATACATAAAATTGGGTGTCAAAACATGGATGTCTCAAGTAACCAGGCTGACAAAATCGCTGAGTTTAATATAAAGTTAACAAATTTATTTCCAATGATCCACATTCAATTACACGTATCAATGGTGATAATTATCCATTCACCTCAAGCTTCTTCCCGCGTTCCCTCTAGGACGCAACCAAAACATGGATGTCTCAAGTAATGGACGGTTCTGATCATCCGATCACCTCTACAGGTGGGCCCCAGTACTGGATAACACATATTGGTCATCCTTAGTCGCGATGTAGGAAAACGTAACTACTGTATAAATACTAAGAACGGCTTGCTTCGGATCCTACCCTAAAAATGGCAAGAAACTCCATCTCCCTCCACCTTCTACTGCTGTCCTTGCTAAATTGCGCCCTAGGAGAAGATCTCCTTACATGCCTATCATCTGGAGGACTAAGAAACTACACCACATATCACAAAGCCGCTTACGACGACCTCCTGAGTTTCTCTTTAAATAACCTCCGATATGCCGAATCAGACATCCGTAAGCCTGCTGCAATCATCTTGCCTAAAAACAAAAATCAGCTGGTGATTGCAGTAAGATGTTGCAATCAAGGGTCATGGACGATTCGACTAAGGAGTGGTGGACACAGCTTTGAGGCCATATCTTCCTACGCAGACACGCGGTTTGTTATCATAGACCTTATGAACTTAAACCGAGTCAAGGTCGACGTAAAATCCGAGACCGCCTGGGTTGAAGGCGGTGCGACACTGGGTGAGATCTACTACGCTATCGGGGCATCAAGCAAGCGCCATGCATTCCCAGCCGGCATGTCTCCCACCGTAGGATGCGGTGGCCACTTCAGTGGAGGTGGCAATGGCCTTTTGGCTAGGAAGTATGGCATATCCGCCGATAATGTGGTCGATGCAATCCTTGTGGATGCAGGCGGAAGGGTACTGGACCGTGAAACCATGGGGGAGGACGTGTTCTGGGCGATCCGAGGTGGCGGAGGCGGTGGGTGGGGCGCGGTTTATGCTTGGAAGATCCGATTAGTGCGAGTGCCAGAAAACGTCACCGCTATCCTCATTTCTAGGCGTGGCACGAGAAATCCTATGTCCAAGTTAATTTACCAATGGCAGCTTGTGGCACCGATGTTAGAGGATGAATTCAACATAAACATCAACGTGTTGGGATCACGTGAAATCACATTGATTTTCAGGGGATTGTATCTCGGGCCTGCTTCATCTGCTCTTGATTCTATAACCCGGGCATTTCCCGAACTGGGTGTTACAGAAGGAGATTGCAAAGAGATGAGCTGGGTCGAATCGGTTGTTTATCTCTGGGGCATGAACGAGGTTCAGACCATCGAAGATCTGAAGAACCGGACCACATCCCAGAAAGCATACTACAAGGCAAAATTCGACTTCGTAAGGGATCCAATTCCTGTGGCTGGGATTGAAGGGGCATTGAAGATGATGGAGAAGGATCCCGGTGGGCTCCTTGCATTCATCCCATACGGTGGGAAGATGAGTAGGATAGCTAGCGACGCTATTGCATTTCCACACAGAGAAGGCAACATCTATTCCATTGTGTACTACATGGCGTGGAACAAAGAAGACGATCGGCGGAGGAAGAAACACATGGATTGGATCAGAGGGCTTTATGAGTACATGGAGCCGTTCGTTGCGAAGGATCCAAGGGCTGTTTATGTGAATAGCTTGGACCTTGATTTTGGAGTGATGGACTGGATGGACGGTAGGGATGATGCTGTGGAGATTGCAAGGTCGTGGGGTGAGAAGTATTTCGTGGGGAATTATGATAGATTGGTGAGAATTAAGACGTTGATCGATCCTAATAACGTCTTTAGACACCCACAAAGTGTTCCTCCCCTTCACCGTCGCAGCTTGTGATTCTGTAGGAGTGACAGAATAAGGGATGGGTTATGTCCTGTTGAGATGTTTGCACGCTCAACTGACCTGTCTCAGTTTTTATTTATTATTATTCTTTTTTTTTTTAATGTACTCCGTCTTTTCCACGTGATACATGGCTCGGATGTGACGCACGCATGCTAGGTTGGCACGTGTCGCTACGTGTGGAGGGAAGGATGTGGAGTCGTAAAACGATTGTTGAGCTTACATCATGTTTGAATTCAATCTATTATTGTGCTTGTTGTTAGTAAATGTGCTGTTCCTGTGATTGGGGTTATCCTTTATTGCCGTGGTATATACCTTTTAGGAGATCCGTTGCATGTTTACGGCCTACTCTACCTGATGAATGGATCCGATGCCTGGCACGCCGGCAGCCAGGATCTCTGGCACGTTTTCTGCTCCCTCGCATAAGAGACCCCACACTAGCCATTCGGACCTGTCTGTGTGTGTCAGACCACAGGCAGGTTGTCTTCATTAGGAGGGGAAATTGATTGCCTGGCAAAACCGAATGAGTCCGGATCTTCTGTTAATTTAACGAGCAGAGAAATTCTATTCTTCACTACTCTGATTGGTCCAGCTCAGTCTGCCGATTTCTTGGGAAAGCCTTGTGCAGGAAGTTCCTGCACTACGAACAAAGGTGGGGCCCACAGTAATGTTTTTTATAAATCCACCCCATCCATCCGTTCTGGGAGCTCATTTTAGGACATGAAAACAAAAATGAACCAGATCAAAGACTCAAGTGTGCTGTGAGGATTGAACGTCCACAGTTGAAATATTTGTGGAGCCACAAGAGTTTCGAATCAGGATAATATTTGTGTTTCCAGTTCATCCCAGTAGTAGTGACGTTATGAACGGTATGGATGTCATACAAACATCACTGTGGACCCCAGGGAGGTTTCAGCGGTAGTAATTTACCTACTCACCTTTTCCTTTCGGGAGGCCCACTTGAATCTTGGATCTAGTTCATTTTTTTGTCACGTCCTAAAATGAGCTCCCAAAACGGATGGAGGGAGTGGATTTATCAAAAACATCACTGTGGGCCCCACCTTGGTTCCCAATGCAGGAACTTCCTGCGCAAGGCTTTCGCAGGAAATCCGCGCCCAGCAGCCGCAAGGTTCTCTGCTCGCTCTCAACAGAGGATCCGGATTCAAAACGAATATGGGCTTGTAGGCATGGTCAGATTATCCGAACCATGGTGGCCCCACCTAGTTTTTCTAGGCAAGGAACTTCAAGGAAATCCGCGTCCAGCATCTACCACATTTTTACTTTCCCAAAGGACATGAGTAGGCCTAGCAACGGGTCGTGTTGAACCGTGTTCATGTCGTGTCGTGTTCGTGTCGTGTCAAAAAATTGCTCACCCAAACCCGACCCGTTAGTGACCCGACACGATAAGGGTGGACCCAAACACTGTTTTTTTCGTGCGGGTTTCGTGCGGGTTAACGGGTCGTGTGGAGTTTTGCCGGGCCTAGACATGACCAAGATTAATACCGGCACCATGATGAGCTTGACTTCATTCCACCGTTACCAAGGTCTAACGAAGGACGAGCAGCCAACAGCAACTTTAAAGAAAATAAATAAATAAATCTTCATTAAATAATAATGAAGCTGTACAAAGAAACATTCGGACAGGCCCATCCTGAAAAAAGATCGCAGGCCAGCCTATCATATACCCCCACCATAATCAACAGCACTAGAAGAGACTCTACGCTAAGATCTCCGGTCCCTCACTGATCCTACCCCTGCAACCAACAGCAACTCATCCACCATAACTTTGAATCACTTTCAACCTCTACATAGTTCTACCAAACCCTTTCACACATCTTCCTCCTATTACACGATGCACAAATTTCACCACATGACCGAGCTTATAATACTCCACATTAACTTTTAAAATCATTTCAACAATACCAGTGGTCCAATAGATGCTTCCGCAATAGTTCTACAAGGGAAGCGGGCGTCTTCTATAGAGTTACGGTCTTTTTTAGAGACGGGCCCCGTAGATTTTGGCAGCTCCTTTGTTTATCTGGGTTTTGTTTTTCTTTTTCTTTTTCTTTCTTTCTTTGTTGTCCTGTTTATTTGTTTTTTCCTTTAGTTTTCTGTCTTGCTTGTTTTTTTTCCCTCTTTTGTTTTTTTTTTCTTTTTAATAAAATATCATCTTTCAAAAAAATAATAATAATAATAAAATACCAATGGTCCAAGAGGACAAGTATCTGACGATAACTCATTCACGTAATTTGGAATCACTTGCCACGTCAACACAGTCCAACCTAATCCTTTCACACATCTTCATCCATTGTAATGATGAGAAAAATGGACGGTCTAGCTAGATTAATTAGGTTGAAAATAGGTTTGTTTGTTGATGTAGACAGTCCACGGAATAGGCACTATCTTTAGGGCTTATTTGATATAGCGGAATTTCCCGTAAGTAATCGTAAACTCGCGATATATAGTTATTTCTACTAGGCATTTGAATCGTCATAACCCATAATAATTTCATTGACAGTCCCTAGCAACTCCGTCAAGGTCATCCAAAGAGGCGTTCCATTTTCCAACAGAGCAGGTAGGTGAGGAAGTTTTATCTTTGTTTAGATAAGATATGTAAATACCATATAAATGGTGTAGATATGTCCTAACACGTGGCTTAGGAAGAATGGCTTGTAACCATTAAGGCCACGTCAATACAGATGAACATATAGAAAACTGTCAAATGATGAGAATGCATTCAACAAAGGTAAGCATAATAAAATGAAAGTAACACTTACTTTATAGTTTGCATAATGAGAGATTGTTACACAGACAACAGTTATTCTAACAATTGCATTAGGAATTCTATAAACAACATAAGAACGAAGGAAGAGAAGGGATCTATAATCAATCAAACTAAAAACACAATTTAATTCATCAAAACATTATATATTAAGCCTATATAATTCCCTTCCATTTGCGCCTGTGTGCTAGACCTGAAGGAGAACCTTAGCTTTAAAAATCGTCCACTTGCGTTCATACTCTAGGTCAACAGTAGTTTGTAATATCGACATTAAGTACTCGATCCTCACTCATCAGTGCACTGCTCAATGAAGCACTCCACTACTCTCAGTCAGATTGGTGATCCTGTACCCATTCTTCGACCTATTTCTGCTCAACCACACAATTATTGCACATTTGAAAGTCCTTGGTTCTTTAAGGCAAAAAG
The DNA here is from genome assembly GCA_003013855.2 of Liriodendron chinense. Classification (NCBI taxonomy): domain Eukaryota; kingdom Viridiplantae; phylum Streptophyta; class Magnoliopsida; order Magnoliales; family Magnoliaceae; genus Liriodendron; species Liriodendron chinense. The sequence continues at coordinate 10,791,208 of ML058461.1, read as the reverse complement.
AACTCATTGGAGGAGTATCCCAACCTCCACAAATCACTTGATATCATGCTCAATATTCCCACCAAGCATCACTCTATCTTGATATGTAACACCTTGATTTTGGCTGCTTGAGTACGATGCTCGTGCGGTGAAAACCCGAATATTAGACTAAAATGAATCACAAGTGGGCATAATCCCCTACGAGACCATAGTTCGATTTCACGTTCATCTCACCATTAAAATAAATCAGAATAACATGAGTTTAAATAGCAAAATCAAAGATGAGCGAAAATAACTATAACCATGCTATTGAAGTCAATATGTAAAATAGAGTATTAAGGTATAACATCCAAAATGGGTCCCACAACAGGGGACCAAACCATCCACAATAATCCAATGTACAGATACCAAAAAGGACAAGGGAAAAAGAAAAAATAAAACCATCAATGAGGTCTTCCGACTCAGCTATTATGGCAAGGCTCTACACTCACAACTCCACTGTACTCTTACCCAAAATGTCCTCGGGCTTTGCCTTGCCGTAGCCTGCACTTGCACTACATGCATGATTGTTGAATTCAACTCATGAGTGGCCAACTCGGTGATAAGTCCCCCAAGATTACACAGCCGACATATCAGTCGAGTGTAGTTTCATAAAACATATCGTATAGTCACAGTTTATAATACATCTTGTATAAATGCATGTATGCATGAAAATACTCATTGCACTGGGGATTCACATCCAATCAGACCAATTGTAAGAGACTCAATTTTTCAAACAGTTGACCCATCTCACAATAAAACAGTCGACCAAATGCAAGAGACTACCGAGGAAGTACCCAATCAGCGTTGAAATGGATCAAGTGCCTGTCCATCCAATTGGCTCCACCATTAATACAATAAACGTTTATCTCAATGTGATCATATATAACTTCCCCATATAATAATTTTTTTCAGAAATTTTACAAAAAATCTTATCCATTTAATATAGAATTTACATTCTAGTTACTTTTTCAAAATATATAGTTTTTAAAAAATACCTCATTAATGAATATAATTATAATTTCACTAACTTCCCTTACATTTGTTTAAACACCACTTGGGTGCATGAGTGAGCAAATGATTTGGGGGCCCAAAACTAACCTTCATCCATGATTTAGGTGGACCACATGATTGGAAACAATGTGCAAAGCAACGATTACCTTCCAAACTATTTCACCTGGTATAACCACTTGAATCATAGATGGGCCTGATTATTAGGTTCCAGGCCAAAATTTTGGTGCGGAATCTAATGGTTGAAATGGATTTCATATAATCACCACTGTGGGGCCCTTCTCAATTGTTTTCTTTGGCGTGGCCCACCAAAATTATAAGTCTACTTATTTTTTTTACTTTAGGCCTAAAATGAGATTATACATCTAACGTTCAGAATGAATTTTGCATCACAGTGGGCCCCACCAAAAAAATTCAAGTCCAGGCGTCCCTTAATTTACAGTGATCATTTAAAAATTGGAATTCTATGGAAGGCAGACTGTTGATTTTAACAAGGCCTAACATCCACTCCATGCCAACAATTAGATATTTAGCTCATATTAGGCCCAGACACAAAAAATCAGGTTGACCTTTGATTCCTATGGACCACACCAAAATAAATGAATGGGAGACAAACGTCTGCTATTGATTTTTACATGACCCACGGTGATAATTCTATGAAATCCACTCCTATTATTAGAGTCCACAAAGATAATTTAGACCTGTGGTCCAAAATTCATAACCATCTCTAATTTAGGTGAGCCACTAATGGAAACAGTTTGGAGGGCAAGCTACGTCTGTACACTTTTTTACAATCATATGGTCAGTCAGAATCACGGATGGAGCAGATGTTTGGGCCCTTAGGGTGATGCATCTGGTGGTCGGGTGGATTTTACATAAACATTAGTGGGCCCATCTAAGCCGTGGAGAAAGGTGACCAAAGCGTATAAATAAGGTGCTACCGATACAATCAGATCCCGGTGTGCTCACCGCTTAGTACCTTATCCTGACAAAATTCCTGCCTAAGCAACGGGCAAACGCCCCAGAGATGGCCCCGATACAATCAGATCCATATATAGACCCAGCAAAGTTCTGCACCTATCTGCCTCGCTTCTACATCTAGTGCGGCAACAGTCACATTGGGACTTCTGATTTGTCCCAGCTCATGACTGCATAATGGCTGAAAGGCCTGCCTGGACTCTTCCAAGATAGCGAAGCAGCTCAACCAGGCTAGATCTGGTGGTGTCTTCGAGCAAAGGAATTTTGTCTTTGCCCACGGTATGATGGTTACGTTCGAGCTGTGCCTCGGGATTTGTCAGATCAACCAGATCAACGCTCTGGAGTGAACAGTGGAGTCTGTAGCCCTTTCCCCAGCCCCCATTTTCGTCCCAGCGGCTTGCTACTGCCTACTGAGCCCAGCCTTTTAGCTGTGGCACGCATGTCTCCACCCAAGTCTCCACATCAGAGACGAGAGAAGGAAAACCTCGCCACAGTTTCATGTAGTCAGCGTCTCCCGCTACTCTCCCCTGTTCTGGACCAGCATCACTGTGATGTGGAAAGCTTGGACCACCTTTTCTGCAACAGCCTCATCGCCCAGGAGGTTTGGGCTTTTTTATATCTTTATCCAAACAAACAAGTCTTTAATTCAGAGAATCATTTTCTGATCTAACAAGGCCTCTTCTTCTTCCAAGTTCAAGACATTGAGGGGCCTTATTCCAACTTTTATTGTCTAGGAAATATGGTTGGCGCATAATGTTAGCAGGTTTTAGGGCCGCAGGATGTCAGCCAAATCCATTATTGCTAAAGCTTCTCGGTGGCTTAATGAGGTAGGTAATCCGCTCACTGATTCAGGGAAAGTGTCCACGTTGGAGTCCATCTGGCTCTAACTGCTCAGCATCTCTAGCAGCCACGACAGTGGCGATAATTTTTTCCAGTTAGTTAGATGGGTCAGGCCGACGTAGGGTTTTTTGAAACTAAACATCGACGGATCTTTCGGGGGAAATCTTGGTGAAGGTGGAGGAGGTGGGGTCTTAGAATCTTAGAGATGATGTAGCGAACATTATCTTTGCCTTCCATAACTCTTGTGGTTGGGTATCTAATAATGTTGTTGAGGCCCAAACCATGGTGGATGGTCTAAGGATTTTGTAAAGAGATGGGCCTCTCCAGTATCTTTATTGAGATGGACTCGTCTTATTGCGAATGCTGCCACAGATCGTAATGGGTCGAGCCCTTGGAATATCTGTTATCGGTTGGGTGCTATCCATCTCCTTATCTCATATATCAAAGCATCCATCTCCCACATTTTTCGAGAAAGTAACTCAGTGGCAGACACTCTAGCCAGGTTGGGTAGTGGGGGTGCCCAAGTAAGATCTACTTAAGACAATCGAAGCTTCCTTTGCACATCAAGGGGATGGTGGTCCTAGGTAAAGTAGGGTTAGGTGTGATTAGACCCTCTTATATAGCACAACCGTTGATCTAAGTTAGGCTTGTCAACAGATCGGATCATGGTTCAAATCCGATCAGGATTTGATCTGAATTAACTGGATTCGGATCATTAACCGGATCAATGGATCAGATTCTGATCGAAATATATGATCTGTTTATTAATCGAATCGGATTCGGATCGATCCCAATCCAATCCGGTTACATGGGTATAAAGGCAAACATGAAAAAAAAAAAAAAAAAAAATCCTAGTTGTTACCAACCAACAGGGAACAAAACCCTAGCAGACTCCCCCGTCCTTCCACAGCCGCGACCCTAATCATCTGCATAGGGCGTGGCGGAGAACATGATGGTTGACATGGTGAAATCCATGTCTGAGGGACTCCATAAACCGTTGAGGCGTTGGTGCTTGTGGAACGGGAAGAAAATGATGGCGGCCCGCTTCTGTTGAGTGTTGGCAGATGTCCTCGTGGATAGAGGAGAGGTGGGAGATAGCGGTCATGGGGCGGATAGTGACGTGGCTGAGCTGCTAGTAGGGATCAAAGGCGATGACCATGTCGGTGTTGGAACATTCCTTGTTCCAGAAAGGGAGGCCATTATGGTGCTTGTAGGGAGAGGTGAGACTCCGCGACCACTTTCCGCTGTCGAAACTAATGAGGAAGGAGGAGCAAAGTCATCCATTGTGGTGGCAATCCTCTCCCGCCAAGTTTATTATTTATTATTTATTATTTTTATTTGATGGGATTGGATTCGAATTTTAAAAAATATAAACAGATCAGACTCAGATCATACACTTGTGATTCGAATCGGATTCGGATTCGGATAAGGTATATTCTTAATCGGATCGAATTCGGATCAGATCGGATTTGAATTTTAAAAAATATAAACGGATCGAACTCATATCATACACTTGTGATCCGAATTGGATTCGGATCGGGTATATTCTTAATTGGATCGGATTCGTATCAGCACTAATCCGCTCTGAATCCAATCCGTTGACATCCCTAATCTAAGTTGGATATGGTAGTTATGTTTTTATTTTGTCACTGCCTTCCTTTTCTGGGTTGGGCCTTTAGGTTGCTATGGGCCCCCCTCCTTTTTATGGGGTACCCCTGTCTCTTTATTTTTTCTGCTTTTTTCTATTTTAGTTTCCTTGCTTGGCATTACTTGTTAGGCCTACATTCGGTTGTTTGTGGGGGGTATATGATAGGTCGGCCCGGTTTCTTTTTGTGGGTCGAGCCCACTCAAATGGAGGTTTCTACCTGTATGGCTATTGCCTCTTTTAATAAAATGTTTTCTTAACCCCCCCACCCAAAACTCAAGTCGTCATCACAGCTGATATATGTGTTTTCCCTCCATCCAAATCTCTATGTCCACTGGGTCCTTACTAGAGCTATACACAAGCCGAACCCTAACTAAACCAAACTGAGCCTGGCCCAGCTCGGCTTAGCTCGGTTCAACCAGCTGACACCCTGAACTCGATTTCGGCTCAACTTGGTCCTTAAGTTGGGCTGGCCAGCTCGTCTCAATTGGTCATAGATCGAGCGAGCTCGAGCCAAGTTCAAGCCTCAAGCTTATTTCGAGTTTGAGCCTTGAGCTTATTCGAGCTCGAGCTTTTTAGCCTACATCGAGCACGAGCTTTAAAGCTCAAGTTTTCAAGTATGCACATAAAATCCCATGCATAAATGAATAATCCAATTCATTAATATCATCATATAAGTCATAACTCACAACATCAACTTAATATCCTCTATAGGATGAGTCATCTTCCATACAGGTACTGCTTCACATTTTCTACATCAGAAAGTGTGGAGAGTTTTTTATCATGTTCTTGTATTGATTGAATTAGATTTTTCAAGCTTTCTTTGTGAGCAGATTTATACTCAGTACCCAATGCTTTGTAAAATGCAGCGAGATTGGATAGAAACTTAAATGGTTTGTTACACATCTTTTTGTTGCTTGTGCCCGATCTTGCTTCAGCATCATGTTATCTTCGAGGATATTGTTCTTATTGTTTAGCCTCTTCAATACTACATCTTATGACTTCCTTAACGTGCGCTTCTTCCAATGCTTGTATTCACGCTTCCTCCTTGGTAAGTTTGGATGGAGTGGAAGATTTTTTATTTAAATCGAGAAGTGCTTAAAAAAGAAGTCGGACTTCCTTTGGAGCTTTCAGACATGATTTTACGTCTCCACCCTGACTAGAAATATGCAACCTAGTTAATTAGTTTTGTAATAAAATCACTAGCTACACATAGCACACTTTATATGCTTTTTGTCAGACCCTGGGGAGTAGACAATTGAACTATAGTCCCAAACGTCGGTTAATGGCTCAGTACCTAACAACGACATATTTACACTCTATTTTTTGAAGAAAAAAAAATTAGTATGGTTGCACAATTACGAATCAAACAGAAATTAGAAAATGGAACATAAAGAAACACAATAAATAATAAAATATTTTCTGACGAAAGCATAAATGCATAATATAAAGAAAATTGAATAAAACTCGTTTCATTTCATTTAAATCCATAATACACCACTACTTCCAACAAATTAAAAATAATTTAAAACATTTTTCATGTTCATGTTGTAACAGGTGTAGTCTTGTCTTGAGACTCTGTTATCTCTTCTTCTTCCTCCTCAATATCAATGTTGCTACCTCCTGAAACCGGATGCATCCAATCCTATATACAAATCAATGCTTCAATTGTTCTTTATGCAAGTGAGCTTCGATGCTTACTTATGACCCTACTTCTAGTGCTAAAAGCTGATTCTGATACCATTGTTGAAATTAGAATTCATAATATGTCTGATGCCATCACCGATAATGTAGGGTATTTTTTATTCATCGAATCTCATCTCCCACCATCCTAAAATATCAAAGTCTAAGTTCGTGCACTTTACAATTGACTCTTTGAGATACAAGTGTAGCTCTGATTCATTTGTCTGCTCTTCTGTTTCATCTTGCGCTAAGAAAGACATGTATTTATCAAGCACATTGTCATCGATTGTAGAAACACCTGAACTTTCAACTTCTTTATCACCTATTGTGCCTATAGGTAGAGTAGAAACATACACAATGTACAATTCTTAGATTGTGTCTTGAACTTTGGAGGTTTCAGTTGCTACCCTTTTAACACAATAATTTTTTCTAAAAATGAACTTAACCATGCACATCTTGCACCGAGGATCAACAACGACAGCTAAGGGCGCCATTAACAACTGTCATTGGTCCCATTACTTAGTGAACTTTGTTTACATACCACTGGTGATCTACTGTAGAAAATATAGACCCTCCACACTAACACTTCTATGTAGGGCATCCTTAATCTTCCAAAGAGACGAAAGGAAGAGATTTACGGGGGAATACTTGTTTTCAGAAAATATCTTTGTACAGTCGAAAAAAACTTTAAAAAACTTATGAACTCCTTTCGCTTTCCTCCAATCTTCTTCTGTAGGCAATCAACAATAAGTTTTGTCCCGTGCTGCATATTCAGGGAATGCAAGCTGTAATTCTACGACCGAATCCAACATTTCAAAAGTTGAATTTCAATTTGTACAAATATCTTACTTCAACTTTTTGTGTGATTTCAAATTCAAATGTGGACTATATCATTCCAGGTATTCAATTTTGAAAGTGACTCCCTTATGTATTTTACACTCTCTCTTAATTTATTAATAGTAAGATCAATTATTTTCAACCCTTCTTGTATAATCAAGTTTAATATATGGGCGCAACACCTAACTTGGAATATTTTTCTCACAAAATATAAATTGTAGGTTGTCTTGAACTTGTTACTTAAGTATGCAATTACGTTGTCATTTGCAGAGGCATTATCTAAAGTCATTGCAAAAATTTTATTTTCAATGCCCCACTCTTGTAGATAGTTGTAGATGCAATATGAAATAACCAGACCAAAATGAGGAGGAAGGTAACGAAAGTTCAAAATTCTTTTGTAGAGATTTCAATCTGTATTAACGTAGTGTGCAGTTAATGAAATATATCCATTTCTTTTATTAAATGTCATCCACAAATCAGACGTCAAACTTATTCTAGATATCGATATCAAAACAGCCTTAAGTTTTATTTTCTCGGCTGCATACATCTTCATGCACTCCCTCTTTACACTGATGCGAGAGACCTTCTCAGCTTAGGGATTAAGATATTTACATAATCCCATGAACATTTTGCTCTCTATCATTTTAAAAGTTTTTTCTTCCATGATCATCGGTCTTGCATACCATTCCTTCAGCTTCTCTTTCTTAAATTTGTTAGTGGTAAATTGAGTTAATGAGTTGCTCCCTTCAGACTTTGTAAACAAAAGCAACTATTGGCCTAGAAGTGGAAATTTTTTGTCGCTTCGAACAATTTAGCCTATGCCTTTGTAGATGACTTGTTGCCCCCCAGGATTCTTATTGTACAAGTTTTTGCAATGAAGGCATCTAATCTTCTTCACACTGTTAACCTTTATCTCCTTAAAATCTTCCCACACATTTGATCTTTTCTTTCCCTTAGCTGCAACTGAAGACACATCTCCCTCCACAATGAGAGGAGATGTGGCTAATGCACCAACATAAGGAGTAGTTGGCATATACTCACTAGCCATCTGTAAAAATGATAGTGTTAACTAAATGCCCCTCTAAATTATGAATTGACCTGATTTTTAAGCCCGTGGTCCATCATGGAAGGGTGCATCGGACCGATGGGGTAGATGTCCGATCCACATCACAGTGGGGCCCACACAGCTCGACTATATATATATATATATATATATATATATATATATATATATATATATATATAAAGTTTACGTGACATTATCAAGAGATTTGATGAAAGTAAAAAATGAAAAAAACATTATAATGGTCTTAGAAAGCTTTTAATGGCTGGCCATTCAATCACACGAAGGTTTTCTACAGTACAGTCCACCTAAGATTTGGATCTTCTTTCTTCTTCAATCCTGGGCTCATACTCTAAAATATTCTTGCAAATGGATGGATTGCATAGACATGGAATATATAAATCAAGGTGTGGCCCACGGTAAGGAAAGCACCGTCGTGAGTGAGGCTAGGGCCGCACCCAAACCGCTCCCTGATTATGCCAACGTTAGTGGTGTGTTGATGTTGAGTCCCACCATGATGTATGTGTTATATCCACATTGTCCATCCATTCTGCATGGACATTTTAGGGCATGGGCCAAAAAAATGAGGTAGATCCAAAGTTCAAGTGGACCACATCACAGCGGTGGGGATTGAACACCTATCCCTAAAAACTTCTTGGGAGCTACAAAATTGAACGCCTACCTGTCATTCAGGTCTGTTTGACCTTATGAACAGGTTGGATGGTAAATAGATGTCATGGTGGCCGAGGTTTCAATGGTAGGTATGGTCCACTTGAGCTTCGGATTTGACACAGAATTTTGGTCAATGCCCTAAAATGATCTCCCAAAATGAATGGATAGCATGAATATATCCCGTACATCAAGGTGGGGCCATAGGACTTAGTGATGTCAACACAGTTTGTAGAAGGGGTAGTGCAGTAGGTGTTACCCGGGTAACACTAAGATGTGGCCTCATTTCATTCACATGCAAGAAGCTATCAAAGCAGACCCATCAATTTTGGCAAGCCGAGCATGTACTCAACCCTTCTCTGATGGGCATCTGCACACTAATGACAGGCTGACACAGTAAGGTAACACCTAATCCGCTCCTACAGAGGGGGAGTGTATTATGTGTGGCTCCCAGTCTCACCCAATAGTGCTGTCCTGACCGTGGGACCCTTGTTGTATATATTGTATATCCACATTGTTCATCCATTTTTCCAAATCATTTTAGGGCATGCATGAGCTAAAAAATGAAGCAAATCCAAATCTCAAGTGGACCAAAACACAAGAAACAATGGTCAATACAGATGCAAATCTCAGGTGGACCGAAACACAAGAAACAATGGTGATTGACCATTAAAAACTCAGCGTGGGCTACAAAATTTTGGATCACGCTGATACTTTTTCCCTTCATCCAGGTCTCTGTAACCTATCAAAAGGTTTGACAGCATGATGTACAATACATGCATTAAGGTGCGCCCCACTATCAAGGGCACATCGTGTTTGTGATGCAGGAAGTAGACATCGTGATCAAGGGTGAGGATCTCGCACATTCCTAAGGAAGATGGACCGCAAGAAGAAGAAAACGAGGACCAACGACCCCAACCGGCCGGCCGGACCCTTGCCCAGAAACCCACTGGACTGTTTTGATGCAGTCAGCCGGCCCTCAATTCCGACCGGCTGGTCATTGCACAGCAAGTGCTTGAGCTTTCCTATTTTTTATGATTTTTTATTCCGTTTTCATCTAATTAGTTTCATTTTCCAATTAGGACACCTAGGTTGCGTTTATAGGGTTTAGTTTGCTACAAGTATTTGTTTAATTCTCGTTTTAAATGATGATTGATATATTTTGAATAAAAGTTAAGAGTTTTCTCTTGGTTTACTCATGGATTCGAATTGTTCTTCGTGGATTTAAAGAAAAGGTCTCATGGATTGAAGATATCCCACCGTGGATTCGACGAAGACAGGTTGAGGAGTCCCTGTAGATCCGTGGATTTAGATCAATTATCCCACACACCACTTCCGCCCGTACCGATTTGGTGAGGCCAGGGTCACACCTACTCCACTCCGACTTAGGTTGGAAACTAAGTGGGGCCTACCATAGCGTTTGTGAGAAATTTACGTTGTCCATCAATAGTTCCATATTAATTTAGAACATGACCCAAAAAATGAGTCAAATGCAATGCTCAGGTGAACCACATGTTATAGATGAGTTTTGCTTTAAAAGGAAATGTGAGGAATCGCGGTCGCACTTCCAGAATGCGAGCAGCTCAGCTCGTGCTTGATAGAAGGGGTCGCACTTCCAAAATGTGAGCAGCTCCGCTCGTGCTCGATAGAAGGGGTCGCACTTCCAGAATGCGAGCAGCTCGGCTCGTGCTCGACAGAAGGGGTCGCACTTCCAGAATGCGAGCAGCTCGGCTCGGGCTCGACAAAAGGAGTCGCATTCAGTATGCTAAATGCGAGCACTCTTGATATGAGTAGCTCCCGGCATTTGAGTAATTGTGGTTTTTGGTCTTTGGCGTGGACGGCATTCGTCTCATAGTACCAGCAGCCCGTATAGGCCGGTTTCAGTTTATATCTATTCTTAGCTCCGAATATCCAGAGACGTAATCAGCTAGACGTCTTGGATGTTTTGACTACATCTTTATCCAAGGATTAACGAGATAAGCTTCTTATCCCATGAAATCAGTGCTAATCTTAAGAGCTTGCGTAGCGGATTGGATCATTGAGATCTGTATAAATAGATGACTCTATTGATGACAAAGGTACGGAATACTCAATCTTTAACCCCGATTGATCAATCCTTCTCTTTTCAACCTCATCCTATCTAATTTAAGCATTGGAGGGCTAACGGCTGGACGACAGCCACCCTTAGTTGCTTTATGCTTCCTTTCAGGTATAAGGAAGAAATCTCGTGGAGAGAAGGTGATCGTTCGGAGGACCCTGTTACAAAATTTGACGTAAACATTTTGGCGCCGTCTGTGGGAACGATTTGATCATCACAGTCAATTGTTCTACCACTGATCAAAATCCTTCCACCATGCCTCCTAAGAAGACAGTTCATCCTTCCACATCAAGGTAAACATTACCCCCACCTGACGTTACGGAATCAGTTCCTGTTCCTCAAACCGTTTCAATAAACATCCCTCAAGGAGCTCCAAACGTGCCATCGGCGAACCCGTTACTTGAGGCTTCAGGAAGTCAAGAAGATGTCATGCGTTTCCTGGGAAACACACTTTTAACTCTCAATGCTGGGTTTCAAGCTTTGTCTAACCGACTTGATCAGCATTTCCTGGAGCCTCAGAAGCCACCTTCCGGGGGGTCACCGGCACAGCCCATACCGATAGCTTCCAGACACTCTGTGGACGAACCACAGGTTCAACCAAATCATCCTCCGTCAAACCGAGTGCCAATTGGCAATCAACCCCCCGTATTATCCCCACATTCCAGTACCTCTCGCCAACAACAATCTCATGGGTCCACCATTGAAGCATCCGGATATACTCTACCATGGGAAGAAGATCTCAAGAAGATCCATGATCGTTTTGATGATATGGAGCAACGATATCAGGCGAATCGACCATCAACCGCTGTGGCATCGATACATCGATCCAAGTCCCCTTTCACCAGCGAAGTCATGGAAGCACCTCTACCAAGAAAGTATCATACACCCGTCATCACCCCATATACGGGTACCGGCGATCCTCTCGAACATCTGGAAACTTATAGGTCCCTTATGGAGCTAGAGGGACATGGGTCGGAAATCATGTGTAGGGCATTTTCCCTAACCTTAAAAGAAGCAACCCGTACTTAGTTCCGGGGGTTGAAACCTCGATCTATCGGATCCTTTTCGCAGCTATCGGAGCTGTTCCTTTCCCAATTCATGGGAAGCATCCGTACCAAAAAACCAGCGTCTCACCTAATGTATTTGAAACAATAGCATGGGGAAACAATAAAGGAGTTTACAGTGCGGTTCACAACCGAAGCAGTCCAAACTGAAGGTTATACCGAAGAGAAAGGCCTCACCGCCCTCATAGCTGGGATCACCAGCGAAAAATTCAGATTCGCTTTGGATAACAATCCTCCCAAAACTATGACGGAATTCCAAGCTAAAGCTCAGAGGTATATCAATGCTGAGGAGGTGGCATTAGCACGTTATGGTATACAAGGCAAGAAACGCAAGCCGGAGGAAGTCTCTTCTTCAGATAACAAGTATAGGCGCGATCGGCGAGATCGCTCTCCCAAGAAAGTTTTCTCTGGTAAGTACCATAACTACACCCCCCTTAATCGGCCTCCAGAAAAGGTGCTAATGGAGATTAAGCATAAACCATATGTGAAATGGCCCGCAAAAATAAAATCTGACCCGGAGAAAAGAGACAAGAGCAAGTTTTGTTATTTTCATAAAGATCATGGGCACACTACCCAAAACTGTATAACTTTGCGTGACCACATTGAGGCTCTTATTCGAAAAGGTCATCTTCAAGATTATGTTGTCCGGAAAGGTCGCTCGCCAAAAAGGGGGGAAGCCTCGCAACAACGAAAGAAATCACCTCATCAACATACTCCGCAAGAATACGCTGAGCCCACCGGGAAAATACGGACCATTGCCGGGGGACCTGCTTGCGGGGGTGATTCTCGAGCTTCAAGAAAAGCATATGCTCGTAAGGCGTCCAAGAAGCCCCAGCATATTTATTGGCTGGAACAGACACCCAACGCATCAAGAACCAGTCATCCTCCAATTTCCTTCTCCCTCGAAGATGCTGAGGGAATTCACTTCCCTCACGAAAACTCCATCGTAATCGCACTAAAGGTATTTAATTATTTGACTCATCGTATTATGGTAGATACAGGTAGTTCTGCTGATATTCCATACCTGAAGGCTTTCAACAAAATGGCACTTGCCAGAAGCCTACTCAAGCCAGTCTCAACTCCCCTCATCGGTTTCGGGGGCGAGGTGGTTAAACCTGAAGGAAGCATTGACCTTCCGGTGACCTTTGGAGAGAAGGTGATCGTTCGGAGGACCCTGTTACAAAATTTGACGTAAACACCACACTAGGTAGATTTATTTTACGATCCCAAGATAGCCCACCTTTGAAACCTTCCTATGGCCTACCTGTAATTTAGATATACCTCATTCTTTAGGCTCATCACTTAAAATAAGCTTCATGGAGCCAATGGACAATGTTAATCAACTGTATGCATAAACATATAAAAATGTGTGTCTTATCGACTCTTTTGCGCGCACAAAAAATAAAATAGAATCATGAAAACGACTGGCCTTGTGAGAAAAGTAAACTTTTTCATGACTTCAAGAGTTATTTTATGCTCACCATATTTGCAACTGGCAGGTGGATTATTTTAAATATTGTAAAAGAAGGCGTGTTTTAAAAAATATACCAAAAGCAGACAATGTTTTATAATTAGTTTATAATAAAAAAACAATAAAAATAACGTAAGATCCTCAGTATAATCTTCCCTTTTCTTTTGTTTTTGTTTTTTTTTTTTCTTTCTTAAAGGTGGCCGGTGTTTGATTTGACTGTTGATATGATTGTCTTCCTTTTAAAAAGTCTTCCTTTTAAAAAGACGTATCTATATCTACATTAGTAAAATTGCAAGGATTGTCGGCCAACATCTGCAAGCACTTAGTTTTTAAAATGCTAAAACTATGGCATCATTGTTGGACGTGGGGACCGGTTTCTTAAACAAATAAGGTGAAGTTGTGCAATACGATCTCGGACGCGGACTGGGTACTCCCCCTCCAGGACCTGGCTAGAGACAGACGATCCTCTCAGGGATATGTGGGGCCACCAGTGATGTATATGTTTTATCCACGCTGTCCATCCCATTTTAACCAATCATTTTAGGATATGAACCCAAAACGAGTCAGACCGAAGGCTCAAGTGGATCACCACATGAACAAGTGGGGATTGCACTCCTACCATTGAAAACTTCCTAGGACGCGCCGTGATGTTTATTTGCCATCCAACATATTTATAAGGTCACATAGACCTGGATGAAGAGAAAATAGAAATATCAGCTTGATTCAAAACTTTTGTGGCCCCCAAGAAGTTTTCAACAGTAGGCTTTCAATCCCACTGCTTCCTGTGGTGTGGTCCACTTGAGCCTTAGATGTACCTTCATTTTATGGTCAAGTCTAAAATGATCTGTCAAAATAGATGGACTGCGTGAATCAAACATATACATCACGGTGGCCCACACAAAGCCATGACAGGACTGTCAGTCTCTTGCTAGGACCTGATCGGGGTCTCTTGCTAGGACCTGATCGGGGTAGCACCCAATCTGCGTCCTATCAACTCTGGCTGATGCAACCTGGTGAGTGGGGCCCACAGTCACCTCGACACCACCTCCATTCCATGCTCTCTCCAACAGAAGCGGGTTACCTGTGCCCCTGTTTGTTGGAAGCTGTGTGGAGTCCACAGAGATGCCCGTACCAAATCCACTCCATCTATCAGTTTTGCAAGACCACGGTAGGACCATAATTTAAAACTCGGATAGATCCAAAACTCAGGTAAGCCACACCAAATGAGACAGTGGGAACAGAAATGTTCACCATTGAAACCTTCCTGGAGCTGACCATGATATTTATATGATATCCAAACTGTTCATAGGGTTATTACCACTCAAGTAAATGTACACACAAATATCATCCTGATGCAAAACTTTTGTAGCCCACGCGGTTTCTAATGGTGAGTTTTGGATCAGCCTAATTTTTAGACGCCTGCTCTACCATGGTCTTCCAAAAGTACCAATGAATGGTGTGGATTTGTCACGAGCATCTCTGTTCCCCCCACACTAGGGCTGTAAATGGGTCAGTAGACCCGATGTGGTACCCAGACCCAATCCATTTAGACCCAGCCAGACCTGACCCATTTGTTTGTTAAATGGTACGGAACCGGCCAGACCTGACCTGTTTGTTTGTTAAATGGTGCGGGTCTAGATCTAAGAACAAACTTAGATGCTAAATGGGTCTGGATCTGGTTTCTTTTACATTAGGCTTGACCCGAACTCATTTAGTAAATGGGCGGGTTTGGTCTATATTGCAAGGGATCCATCTAGGCCCAAGCCTAGTCAAACCCGGTTTTAAACTTGTTAAAAATGTTTGCATGCCAGATTTAGACCTAGACCCAATAGACCTGACCCATTTATAAATGAGTTTGGGTGGATCTTCCTCTACTCGACCCAGACCCAAACCCGCCCATTTAATAAAAGGATCTGGGTCGAAAATTTGGACCCGGACCATTTAGTAGATTGGCGGGTCTGTTTTAGCTAAACCCAACCATTTACTGCCCTCCCCCACACAGCTTCCCATAACGGGGAGCACAGAGATATTCGTGAGCACCGAGGCACAGGTTATCCGTTTCTCCTCTTACAAACCCATCCAACGCGGGTTTTGGAAGCGGATTGGATACTACCCCTTTGCCGAGCTCCGCACAACCAAGAGCCCTGAGGGGCCACTATGATGAATAGATTTTATCCACACGGTTCAGCCATTTTTTTGTATCATTTCGGGGAATAAACGAAAAAAGGAGGCAGATCCAGGGCTCAAGTGGACCACAGCACCAGACGCACCAGTGACACTAACGTCCACCATTGAAATCTTCCTATGGCCCACTGTGATTTTTATTTGCCATCCAACCTGTTCATAAAGTCACGTGGACCTAGATGAAGGGAAAACACAAATATAAACTTGATCCAAAACTTTTGTGGCCCCCAGGAAGTTTTCAATGGTAGGCGTTTAATCCCCATGGTGTGGTCCACTTAAGCCTTGAATGTGGTACATTTTTGGGCTTATACCCTAAAATGGATGGACGGTTTGGATAAAACCCATACATCACGGTGGCCTGGCCCTGAGAGCGTGCCCTGTGCCGACCTGCCGACCTCAGGATAGGCGGGGGTAGTACCGCATCCGCGTCCCACGTATCCTTGAATGTGGGGCCCACCGTGATGTATGTTCCTTAAATTCATACCGTTCATCTGTTTTGACAGCTCATTTTAAGGCATAAACCAAAAAAATGAAGCAGATCAAAATCTTAGCACAGGAAACGTTGGTAATTAAATACCCACCATTAGGTTAAAAGGACATGGATGAAGGGACCACACAAATATAAGATTGATCGAAAACTTTTGTCGCCCATGAGAAGCTTTTAATTGTCAATTACCACTGTTTCCTATATCATGGTCCCCCTGGGATTTGGTTCTGCTTCATTTCTGGGATCCTACCCTAAAATAAATGATATGTAAAAACAGAAAGACGGCGTGGATGTAAGGCACATACATCACGTACGGATGGCCCCACATTCAGGGATACACCCACCTTGGTGGGGATGCGCGGATTGCACCCGACCAGACATTTAAGCGTCTGACAAGATCAGTGTGGGGCCCACCTTGATGGATCCATTTATCAACACCATCCATCCAGTTTCTAAGATCATTTTAAGGGATGACCTAAAATTGAGAGGAACTTGGTGATGTCATCACTATAGTAGCGCACTACTACTTGGTGTGTCCCACTTGAACGTGGGATCTACCTCAGTTTTGGGACCATATTATAGCATAATCTTGTAAAAGGGATGGACAGTGTGGATAAACAGATACATCAGGGTGGGCCCCTAGACTGATCTGGTCGGACGCTTTATGGGCTGACCAGTGGTCGGACGCATTCCGCGTCCCCTTGGTGGATGGACGGCATGGATGAACGGTCTCCTTGCCCCAACCGGTTCAAGCTCTCTCTCTCTCTCTCTCTCTCCCTGTAATAATATCCTATTAACTCTTCCAATGCTACAAATTCTCTGAGCGTGGTTGTAAACCGAACGGCATTTAGGGCCCGTTCGGATTGTAAGTTTTACTTATTTTGGTTTTTACTTATTAAGCTGGTAAGTATGTTTGGTAAACAACATACTTATTAGTCAATAAGTAAATAAGTATGTTTTTGATAAGTAAGCTTTTCGAAAGAAAATTTTAAATCTACATACAATAAGCAACATATTGACATGAAAAGAAAAAGTTAAGCTGTTGAGGCAGTTTTCCTAGCAGAATAAGCTTTTCTAATCCTCACGTACATGCCATGATACATTCCATCCGTCAAAATGGGACCACTATATGGATGCCTGATCCACTGGTCAGGTGAGCAACAGTCTACAAAACAAATGTAAAGCTTTGGAAGACTTGGCTAAAGTTTTCTAACCCATTCACTTGTTTCCAATAGTCAGTCCACATGGTGAGTGGACTAGAACCATGTTTGGGAAAGATGTAGAAGATCGGATCAACCTATTGGTGGATTGGATCTTGCACCAATTAATGTAGGGCCCCATCTTTGATGTGGGCCATCCACTGTGTGAGCCCCACCTTTGATGGGACAGTCCATCATGTGGGGCCTCCTTTGATATGGACAGTAAACGAGAGCAGTAATTGAATGAACCATGAGAGAGAACTTTGACACGTAGCGTGACCTGAGAGATGAGTAGAAAAGCCAAATTGGAGGGTGGTTAATTAACATTGGATGATGACTAACAGTGAGTGTGTACTAACCAAAAAAAAAAAAAAAAAAAAAGAACAAAAGCATGACGTGAGAGATAAGTAGAAAGGTCAAAAGTCAAAAAGATAAAAAAAAATACTTATTAAGATAAGTAATTAATAAGTATTTTTAAGAGATAAATTACTTTTCAATTACACTTACCAAACGAACTTAAGTGGCCCTTAACAACCTTATTTGGTAGTATCCAAACGGGTCCTTAACAACCTTTCATCTCTGAGTCGCGACTCAGGATCATCTGCATGTGTCACGCAGTGAATCCCACATGTACTGATGGTTGGATAATCAGAAGCGTCCATCTTGTCCACGGTAGTTTGATGGTATGCGATCCAACAACCACGCTGAAAATATGGCTGAGCTGAATGTAAAGCTAACAAATATCATGCCAATGGTCCACATTCAGTTACACATCAATGGTGATAATCATCCGTTCACCTTAAGCTTCTTACTGTGTTCCCTGGATCGTCCCAAAAAATGGACGGTTCTGATCATCCGACTACCTCTGCAGGTTGGCTCCACTTGATAACACATTTTGGTCAACCTAAGTCGCGATGTAGGAAAAACGTAGCTACTGTATAAATAATAAGAATAGCTTGCTTCGGCTCCTGTCCAAAAAATGGCAAGAAACTCCATCTTCCCCCCGCCTTCTACTACTGTCCTTGCTAACTTGCGCCCTAGGCGAAGATCTTCTTAGATGCCTATCATCTGGAGGACTACGAAACTACACCACATATCACACAGCCACGTACGACAACCTCCTGAATTTCTCTTTAAATAATCTCCGATATGCTGGATCGGACATCCGTAAGCCCGCTGCAATCATCTTGCCTGAAAACAAAGATCAGCTGGTGATGACAGTAAGATGTTGCAATCAAGGGTCGTGGACGATCCGACTAAGGAGCGGTGGCCACAGCTTCGAGGCCATATCCTCCTACGCGGACACACCGTTTGTCATTATAGACCTAATGAACTTAAACCGAGTCACGGTCGACTTAGAATCGGAGACAGCCTGGGTTGAAGGCGGTGCAACACTGGGTGAGATCTACTACGCGATTGGGGTGTCAAGCAAGCGCCATGCATTCCCAGCCGGCATCTCTCCCACCGTTGGATGCGGTGGCCACTTCGGTGGAGGCGGCAACGGCCTTTTGGCTAGGAAGTACGGCGTATCCGCCGATAACGTGGTCGATGCGATCCTTGTGGATGCAGGCGGAAGGGTGCTGGACCGCGAAACCATGGGGGAGGACACGTTTTGGGCAATCCGAGGCGGCGGAGGCGGTGGCTGGGGCGCAGTTTATGCTTGGAAGATCCGATTAGTACTAGTGCCAGAAATGGTCACTGCTTTCATCATTTATAGGCGTGGCACGAGAAATACTACTGCGAAGTTAATATACGAATGGCAGCATGTGGCGCCGAGATTGGAGGATGAATTCAACATAAACATCAACGTGTTGGGATCGCTTGAAATCACATGGATGATTTTCAGGGGATTGTATCTCGGGCCTGCTTCATCAGCTCTTGATTCTATAACCCGGGCGTTTCCCGAACTGGGTGTTACAGAAGGAGACTGCAAAGAGATGAGCTGGGTCGAATCGGTTGTTTATCTCTGGGGCATGAACGAGGTGCAGACCGTCGAAGATCTGAAGAACCGGACAACATCCAAGAAAGCATACTACAAGGCGAAATTCGACTTCGTAAGGGATCCGATTCCAATGGTTGGGATTGAAGGGGCATTGGAGATGATGGAGAAGGATCCCGGTGGGCTACTCGCATTCATCCCATACGGTGGGAAGATGAGTAGGATACCTAGCGATGCTATCGCGTTTCCACACAGAGAAGGCAACATCTATGGCATTCTCTACTACATGGCGTGGAACGAAGAAGACGATCGGCGGAGGACGGAACACATGGATTGGATCAGAGGGCTTTACGAGTACATGGAGCCGTTCGTTTCGAAGTATCCAAGGGCTGTTTATGTGAATTGCATGGACCTTGATCTTGGAGTGATGGACTGGATGGACGGTAGGGATGATGCTGTGGAGATTGCAAGGTCGTGGGGTGAGAAGTATTTCGTGGGGAATTATGATAGATTGGTGAGAATTAAGACGTTGATCGATCCTAATAACATCTTTCGACACCCACAAAGTGTTCCTCCCCTTCGCCGTATGATGCTGAGAGAGAGAGAGAGAAAGGTTTAGGGATATCCTGTTCAGATCTTCGCACGCTCAACCCACCACACGTGCCAACCTGGCACATGGCTATTACATCCGAGCCATGTATTGGGTGGGGTTCAATGTGCCGATCATTTATCCAGAAGATCAGTCCAGTCAACTATTACACTAGAAAATCTGGCAAGCTTTTTTAATGTACATTCTAGCTGCGTGTTGAAGGATGTGGAGTAGTAAAACTATCGTTGAGCTTGTTTTAATGTACAAATCTAGTTTCAATGATCGTGCAGTTCCTGTGATTGGGGTTACGTTTTTTTTTTTTTTTTTTGGAGGGGGGGGGGGGGGGGGAATGAAGTTGCCTATATACCACCAACTTATTTGAAATGATAAAGTAACTTTAAATAATAAATAAATTAAATACTTATTAAGTAGAAAAGGGAACTTATTTGGTGGTATATAGACAAGCCCTTAAAGGAGGCGTTTGGATTGTCAGTTACTTTAGATAAGCTACTTATGCCTTGAGTAGCTTATCTTGGTTTCTAGTTTGGTATCCAAATGGGCCGTGTATTTGGTTGCATCAAATATCATGAAATTTGTGACTTTCATGATATGTGGTGCAACCAAACGCAGCCTTAATTATGCTGGCTTACTAAAAACTAGCTAATAAAAACATAAAGATACACTGGTTTTCTATGTGTAACAGGGACGTGGTTCAATGAACGCTATTGGATCTACTGGATCCCACTGTAGATGGGCCATCCCTCGAAAATCTTCTCCTTATGTGTCATGACAATCCTAACCTTCCACTCTGTGTCTTGAAAATAAACGGTCCGGAAGAAAAATACATCAATGGTCCACAATTAAGCTAAAAAAGGCCCATTAGGGTGGATAGGATCTTCCAATCTAGATAATTTTCTGGTCCATTGGCGGTGGGCCCAAACAGACCAATGGTCTTTATCACTGAACCAGGGCCGCACTTCTACATAATAAAAGCCGATGACCACACGATAAGATCTACAACAAAAAGTGGGCCCCCTTTAAAGAGTAAAGATCATATGGTCCACTTTGATTTTTGTTTATGTAGAGATCAAATATTAGCCGCTAATCCGTAAGTAATGCAAGCTTTAGATCATGATCCGAACGGTCCATTGGGTCATTTTGGTGGGCTGGAATCATCTCCTTCAGATCATACATCGATGATGACGCTAGCTACTGAACCAACCGATCGGATTCATGCATCTAGCATGAGGTGGGCCCCACCATTGATCACTTTCAGATCATGATCCGAATATGATGTCCCGGTGAGCTAGGCATCAAAGAAGCAGATCATGCCTCTAGCATGATGTGGGTCCCACCATCTGATCAAAATCATTCCTCCATACACCACGGTCCAATGTAAAAGCCCTTATCATCCAAAATTGACCACATTGTCTACTCAATTCTCCACCGTTCAAATCTTCCCGATGAAGGGTTGTAGATTCCCGTAGTTCACCTACCAAAAACAACAACAGCCATACAATTGGCAGTACATTAACTTGATCCTAATCTCTATCACTATCAAGAGAGGCCCACCATGCAATTCATCAGTCATGTTTCATTGCCAATCCACCGCACACACATTTATACAGTTGGCAATCCGGACCGTCCATCTGTCAATCCAACAATGGATGGCTGTTATAGAGAAATCACACCCCAACACACGGTCCAGTCGCAGTCATCGATTGGTGGCCTTCAATGGATGAGAAATAAACTACCTATTAATCAGATGATAATATTATTCAATCAAAGTGATATTTGTGCTATGGGCCATACACAGTAGGGACCATCAATTGGATGGTCTGGATCCACCAACCATACAAACACATGTACCGTAGAGCCGCAACGGACATTATCCTAGTCCTACGCTCAACGAACCAAAACTCTTCCCCGGCAAAAAAAAAAAAAAAAAAAAAATCAATTAGACTAATGGTACTAGTGGATGCCCACCCACTAATCTATCACCCTCTGACTGTTTTGATATATTTAGGCTTTTTGTGATGTATCTTGGAGTGATGGACTGGATGGACGATAGGGATGATGCTGTGGAGATTGCAAGGTCGTGGGGTGAGAAGTATTTCTCGTGGGGAATTATGATAGATTGGTGAGAATTAAGACGTTGATCGATCCTAATAACATCTTTCGACACCCACAAAGTGTTCCTCCCCTTCGCCGTATGATGCTGAGGGAGAGAGAATAAGGTTTAGGGATATCCCGTTCAGATGTTCGCATGCTCAACCCACCACAGGTGCCAACCTGGCACATGGCTATTACATCCGAGCCATGTATTGGGTGGGGCTCAACGTGCCGATCATTTATCCAGAAGATCAGTCCAGTCAACTATTACACTAGAAAATCTGGCAAAAGCTTTTTTTAATGTACAACCTAGCTGCGTGTTGAAGGATGTGGACTAGTAAAACTATCGTTGAGCTTTTTTTAATGTACAAATCTAGTTTCAATGAACATGCAGTTCCTGTGATTGGGGTTATGTTTTTTTTTTTTTTGGGGGGGGGTGATTTTACCTTCTGCTTGTGTTCTTGCTTTTGATCCGTTGCATCTTCACGGGCTACCCTACCTGTTGAATGGATCAGATCTCTGGCACCCCGACAGCAACGATCTCTGGCACGTGCTACGCTCCCTCACATAAGAGGACCCTCATTTGCCATTTGGAAATCTCCCCAATGTGTCTGTGCGTGTGTGTGGGTGAGTGAGACCACAAGCAGGCTATCTTCCTTGCGAGGGGAAACTAGTTGGCTGGGATAACCGAATATTGCCCGTGTAGGCATGGGAAAATTATCCCGAACCGTCCGTCTACTGGGGCCCACCATTAGTATTATACTTAAACCGTGTTATATTAGTGTGACGTTTATTTTCCCACCAAGCGTGGGCAATTGGCCTTTTTTCTATTTGTTTCTAACCACTCATTGTAACACGATTGTCCAACCCACAAGGGGGCACAAAAATAGTATTTCCTTCTAGGGCTGTACATGGCCGGGATCGGGGCGGGTAGAGCCAAAACCAAACTCGCCCATTTACTAAACGGGTCGGGGTCCAAATTTTATATCCAGACCCTTTTACTAAATGGGCGGGTCTAGGTCGAGTCCGAGTCAACCCATCAGACCCATTTATAAATGGGTCCGGGTCTGGTAAAGGGAGATCCACCCAGACCCATTTATAAATGGGTCGGGTCTAATGGGTCCGGGTTTGGATCAAGCATGCAAGCATTTTCCAAGGCTTAAAACCGGGTCTGGACGGGTTTGAGCTGGACGGGTCCCTTGAAACATAGACCAAACCCGCCCACTTACTAATAGGGTTCGGGTCGGGTGGCCGGGCCTAATATAAAGGAAACCAGACCCAGATCCATTTAGCAACTGGGTATGTTCTTGGACCCAGACCCGTACCATTTAACAAATGGGTCGAGTTTGGACCGGGTCTAAATGGGTTGGGTCCGGGTACCCCATCGGGTCTGCTGACCCATTTATAGCGTAATTTCCTTCTATATTTTTATTTTTTTAGACAAATGACAGCTTTTTTCTTTGACGAAAATGCCTTGCATTGAGTTTTTATGAATAAATAAAAGGTCATTATGCCATGTCTTCTACACCTAGACTCTTTTTAATAATTACTTTTGAGACCATTGCACTCCATTTATCTCGGTGCTTTCAAATCATTCACTGGCAATCATTTATGATTTTTTTATTACACTGGCAATCATTTATGATTTTTTTATTATTCTTTGTAGCAGCAGAAATTACAACCTTAGAAAAATGAGACTTAAGCTTGTTTGGAAATTAAAAAAGAAATCATGCTGCTAGAAATAAATGCTAAAGCGAGCATATATCGAAAGTGAATGCAGACATGAGTATACATGCATTCAGTACACACTCACATTCACATTTGTATTCGTGTCCAGTTTGAGCATCGCGCAATACAAAAGAAGAGATCGTAACTCTCTTGATACAGGTCGGATTAAGGTGATCATGGATACATCGGAAAGATAATTTGACATAGGCTTAAAGTCCATGATGGAGCTCGCAAACCGTTCCGTCTCATTTACAACATTGCCTAATCCCACAAAACAGTTATAACTCCCTCATTACGAGTCAGATCAAGGTGATCATAAGCTTATTTGAAGGATAATTTGACGAACTTTCAAGTGAGACTAGAATGATCTCATTTGGATATAGTTTGACCTTTTAAAATTGAGCTTAAATTCCATGTTGACGTTTACATTTGTTTTCAACATCGCGTAATTCCACAGAAAAAAGTCATAACTCTCTCATTATAAGTCGAATCGAAGCGATCTTGGGCTCATTAGAAAAATAATTTGACAACCTTCCAAATGAGACTAGGGTGATCTCATTTGAATAATGTTTTACCTTTAAAATTAGGCCAAAGTCCAGCTCGTGAATAGTTTGAGTTTATGAATTTGAATCAAGCTTTGAAAGGTCAAATGGTGTCCAAATAAAATGATTCCATTCCCATTTGAAAGGTCATCGAATTATCCTTCTAACAAGCTTAAGAGAGCCCAATCCGATATGTAACCTGGGAGTTACAACCATTTTAGTGGGGATAAAGCATTGTTGGAAGCACGAATAATCATTTTCACTTTTGGTACACTATCGTGTTCGATTTTAGTACACTCTCGCATTCACATTCGCAGTTATTTTTAACATCACTGATCCCACAAAAATAGTCATAGCTTATTTGTCACAAGTCGGATTCAGGAAATCTTTGGTTGATTGGAAAGATAATTCGACAACATTTTCAAATAGGACGAGAATCATCTCATTTAGATACTGTTTTACCTTTCAAAACTTAATTTAGAATCGAGATCGAACACAAAGTATTCATGAGATGGACTTTGGGCTTAATTTTGAAAGGTCAAATGGTGTCGAAATACAATGATTATCATCCCATTTGAAGGTTTATACTTAAATTAATTATCTTTCAACAAGCCTAAAATTGCATTGATCATATCTGTAATGAAGTAATTATGCCATTTTTTATCTCAAGATATTGGAACCAAGCACAAATGTAATACACTCACGTTCACATATGGTATATACTCGCTTTAGCGTTCATTTTTAGCATCGCGCAGTCTCATGAAAACAATCATAAGTCCCATTGTTACAAATCAAATCATGGTGATCTTAGACTCGTGGAAAGATAATTCAATGACCTTTAATTATATTGGATTAGAGTCATCTCATTTAGACACCATTTGATCTTTCAAAATTGAGCCCAAAGTCTATAATGGTGTTCACAAACCATTCGATCACATTTTCAGCATCGCACAATCTCACGAAAATAGTCATCACATTCTCATTATAAGTCAGATCTATAAACACCCCACCCCAGGCCGACAAGCAGATCGAGTTAGACTCAGTCAACCTAGTCAAACCTAGTCAAAGCTCAATTAAACTAAACCTAGTCAACTCACTAGTTGATCGCTGATTTGACCCACCAAGTCAACCCACCCAGTCAGCTCATCTAGTCGACTTAGCCCATTTAAAATCTGGAGCACCAAGGGAGCTAGAGCCTACACACGTGTGTAAGAGCACACTTGCCAAAAGCAGAGAGCTCCATATGGCTTGGGCGGCACCCAGGGTGCCGCCAGCCACGTGGCAGCTCCCCTGTCTTGGTAGGGAGAGGTGCAATCCATGTGGAGTCTCTCTTTTGCGAGGTGAAATCATGTGGAGAATTGAAAAGACTTTAGCATCCCTCCCTTGCACCAAAATCACGATCTATACCATCCAATCTAACTTTTGAGATCTTGTCATGTGGCAATTTCAAATCCAAGCCATTCAAATTTCTTTTTAACCCTGTACTTGCCAAGAATTACAATAAAATTAGGCTTAGGGGCTATAAATAGCCCATTATCCTTCTCATTTTAGGCATTCCGAAAAATCCAACACCTTCCCATTTTCAAGCCCTCTTCATTCAAGGAGAAACCTCCAGCCTTAGCCATCACATCCCTCCACCAAGAAAATGAGAGTGCAATAGGAGAGAGTCCAACCCAGCCTAGTTCAAAACCCTGGTCACTTGAGCAAGCAAAGCCTCAATAGAAGCTACTCAATCTGACCCTTGCAACAAAAACAATCCATCTTACCCTCTAACCCTTATCAGTTTCATCTATTCATGCATAAGCATTAGGCAACATTCACTCCCTTCTCAACCTCACTGCCTGTCATATCCATTAGCATTGCTAGCATTCATACTCAATCGACTTGAATATATACTATGTGGCTTGCCAAGTTAGTCGAATCATGCTCATCAAAAGGTCAGGTTGACCATTCATTATTCTGCTTCAACAAGTAAGTGAGTTAAGGTAGATTTATCTAACCTGAACTACTGCTTTGAATGGGTGATTATAACCATTCACTTAATGACAAAGAAAATTGATGGCTGAGATTGATTATATGAAATAGTATCGTTGTAATCATTGACCTAGACGACCTATCATGTAATTCCCACCTTTGATTGATTATAACTCTTCAGACTCACTTTGATTGTGATTCTAGCCATCCAATCAATGGTCATGATGGCCCATATTAATCAATTTAGAAAACATACGATTATAGATTTGATCATTTATCACATGTACCAACTTTGATTGCACGTCCTTCTTAATAGATCACTTTGATTGGACAATCCAAACTAGTCCACTAATAGCAAAGAAAATGATCGAATCCCATTGAGACAACTTTTGTGCGATCTATTCATCGAGCCACGTTGATTTCCTACGCCCCAGGGTAGCATTTTTGCCATCCATCCAATGGACCCATGTCATGGACCCATGTCTGATTACCTACCTTAAAAGAAGAACTTCCATTTGAGATCTGAATTAGTCTGATCTCAAATTAGTCTACCACGTGAGAATCTTTCCCACTTTTCCAGTTGCAATGGTGACTTCTAGTTTCTTCCTCGTATAGAAGCCAGCAAACACTATTTACATGAACCTTAAAAAAGGTATTTCAAGTAGATGATGTTGCGCCATCCAAAAATGAAATTTTTCCAGCACCATTTAAGTTGAATTTCATTTAGCTAAAATTGCATGCAAATTGTAATTCATTGCCTCCCCAAAACAACCAAAGAAACTAAAACCGCAATTTAGTCGAAGAATGAAAGTTCAAGTGCAAGAAGATGCAACTCCAGTGTGAAATAGGTTGGGTCCGCATGGGCATACTTGTTGGGCTTGAAAAAGATGCAAGCCCAGCTCTAAATCACTTATACTCAAGCCAGGGTCCAATGAAGAGGCTTAAGGTTCAGTCAAGCCTAATAGGAAGTGGGCCATTGATGCGGGGAAGAGCGTGAAATAATGAAGAGGAAAAATCACCGTCTTCCTCTAATGAATAAAACCTTGAATCCACAAGGTAGTTTCTTGAATCCATATGAAAAAAAAAAAAAAAAAAAGAGAAGAAGAAGATATATAACTCAAATATTTTATTAGGTACTGTGTAATTGTTTATCACCTCTTGATTACACCAGTAATAAAGAAAAAATAAAATCCTAATTTATAATTATCAAAAATAGTAAAATTCTAACCTTAATAAAAAAGCTTATCTAAAATAGTAAAACTCTTCTAAAGCTTAATTTTTCAAAAATAGAAAGTCTATCCATAATTAAAAATAATTTCTAAAAAGACAGAAATCTTAAAACCAGTATATTTCCTAAATTCAAAATTATTAAAAATAGTTAAATTTTCTGAAATTCTATTTTTGAATTGGAACCATATATATTCTTACGAAAGGACTGACACAACTCGCTTCGTGGGTCATTTGATCCTGGATGTCCCGTTACAGTAAAGATTGATAGTTGGTGCATTCCGTATGATACTCGTATCAAAAGTTACGGTTGATTTACAATTCACACTTCAAACAATAAATTCTCCATATTCAGAATGAGTCTCTTTGATCTGGATGCGCCTAGGCCTAGTTATGTCATGCCATGCCCTATGTAAGACGAGGCCTAGATCTAATAGATTACTTTTACTTCCGTTTGGTCTTCTTTTAGTCTAGCCATGCTAAGAATGTCTATGTGCTTCATCTTATATCCACACTTGGGTGGGCGTGGCCCATTTGCAGCTTGCAACCAACAGCTCCACAAAAGGAGCGTTCATGTGCTCTTAAAACAGAGTGTGCTTCGTTTTTCTTTCCAAAGAGAGATTGTGCTGCAGGCACATCTAGGCCACACCCATCTTCATAGTCAATCTTCAAGTGGTCCACGATTTCAATGATAAGGATCATGAGGCTATCTATGCATTTGATCCTAGTGGACTTTGTGTTTACTTGTTTGCAGGCTGCACAGCCCAAACGACCAGTGTACTTTGATTTAATTCTTTGCTTATTTTCAGGAATATTTTTGCTTTTTTTTATATTTCATTACTTTTAAGTGGCTGAGATTAAAAGTTAGGTTAGAAAATTATTGCTTTGGATTTAAGTAGGATTTTTCCTGTAAATACCTCTTTTTACAATGTAATTTGCAATTTTTGAGTTAATGAATATAGTTTTCTTTTTCACATGTTCCAGTTTGTGTGTTGAAAGAAAATCATTGTTCCTGCATGCTGAGCTACTCGGAGACATGTATTTTTCAAGGCCTATCGAAAAGCTATTAAACATTCGTAGGCATTTGAAGCTATTTTATAATGTTGATACCTATCACAATTCGGCTACCCTTGTGTGTCACTGCAACCACTGGAATGGACCGCAACAGATATGTCATTCGGAGTATGTAGAGGTGGCAATGGGCTGGGCATAGACCTGAAATGTATGGTCCAATTTTAGTTTAAGCTTTAGCTTAGACCATTTTAGCTCAACCAAACCTAGCACGACTTCATGTGTACATGTGTTCTGGTCTTATCTCATTCGTTGGTTTGGCAACACATGCATCCTGCATGTACGCCTTGATTCTCATTTTCTAAATGTCTATTTTTTGTTCATGTGCAGCCCATCAAGGATGGATTGGGAATGCTCACTTCTTTTGAAATTGGGATTGGATGAATTTTTGGGCTTTGTCAGGTCGGACTCAAGCCCAGCCAATTTCTGCTGGCTTAGACTATGGCCTGCTATGATAGACCTGCTGGGCTCAGTCCTGGGTCTTATAGTGTCAGGTCGGCCCATACTGGCATAGCCTGCTTGGCCCAAACCCAGCCCAAGAAAACCCTCTTATCTCAGGGAAGAGGCGCCTTAGCATTTCTCATTTGCTCTATGTGATCGTTGTCTACGTACAATGCAAGTTGATGGTTGATAGGCTGCAGGACAGTAAATTGAAGCAGCTGCCCGTATGCTTTTACACGTGGCAGGCATGCATGCGTATCCGAATCGTTCCAATCACAGGTTTCATAGATTCCATTAGGACAACGTTTGGCTAGTGACCCAACACTGGCCAGCTAGCTAGCTAGCGTCAAAGCTCTGGGCCCAATGATGTGGAGCATGTGACAGACATTTTTATGGCAAATATGGACCAGAGGAAGCTCTATTGTAGGCAGGAGGTAATTTGAGCCGACTGTAAGACCGTCATATCTTGCAATTCAAGATGAGTTATGGTACGCATAATATATGAATTTGTGGCAGCTCAGGCTACTTAAGGCACCCAACCCAACCACGCTGGGTTACCTTACCCCGGATTCGCTAGATTCGACCAGATCAACAGTCATTAGCTTATTTTATTTTATTTTTACTATTTATAGTAAGTTTTGTTTTGATTATAACTTTTGATCCGTTGAGATTTAGAAGTTGTGCCCAACGTAAAAAGGGCTTAGAAAAATTAATAACATAGCATGGTTGGGCCAAATTAAAAACTTATTATTTTTGCCCGAAAATCATAAAATCTAGTAGAAATAGGAACGTCTATAAATACTAATAAGTCACGTTTTTTAGGTGTTTTAGTTGAAGTTGGACTCTTATATATATTTCATCCTAAGGTTTAGTTTATTATTTAACACATTGTAATCACACTTTCACTCTTTCGATCAATTATTACAATTTTTTAAGAATTATTTTCTACTTTCTTATCTCTCCCTCGTGGATTCGAAGAAGTCCGGTTAAGAAATCCTGGGAGCCTTGTGGACTCAAGGTATTCATCCAATAAGGTAGACAATGCTCTGACCTTACCACGCCCTCCCTGTGTCACTCAACATGATGTTTTATTCGTGCCATCAATTCATTTTGTCAGCTCATTTTAGGACAAAAATAAGGCCAATCCAAATTTCAGGTGAGCCATGCTACAGTAAACATAGGGGATTGAACACTTACCATTGAACTTTTGGGGGCCACATAACTTTCAGATATTCAAGCTCATATTTGTGTTTTCCCTTTGTCCAGGTATGTGTAACCTTATCAACTAGTTGGATGGCAAATAAGCACTATAGTGAGCCTTAGGAAGTTTTAAATGTGGACGTTCAATCAATACTATTTGTTATGGTGTGGCCCACTTGTGATTTAAATCTGCCTCAGTTTTGGGCTCATGTCCTAAAATAAGATGGCAAAATTATGGACAGCATGGATTATTCATGGTGGGGCCCACAGAGATTTGACACTAGCTACCTAGCTAGTGCGAGCTCGATTAGGTACTACCCCACCAGGATACAGGGGGAGATGGACCGTTACATGGCAGGTCCGTATTAGTGGAGAGAAGGTGGGGGCCACACCTCTCTTGGTGCTAATGTCATGGTTCTGTCAGCACTCCACGAATACCCACCAATACCGACCTGCCATGTACCTGTCCAGTCTCCAGCTACGTCCTGGTGGGGGTAGTACCTAATCCAAGCTCAGCTGGTGTTGGAGTCACTAGCAAAACAGCGTCCATTCCATCGTGGATGGTGCATAGCCCACAAATCGAAATGATAGGATGATCGTGACCATCTGATTTCACATGTCGAAATGGGACCGCTGACCATAGTCCTTGTAATTATACGTTACATAGAATCATTTAGACAATTACAACCGTCGGATGTATACAGTGATCTGGATGTTTTCTTCCCACAGTCAGTCTATACGGCAGACAAGGCGCCAAAACTTCGCTGCGCAAAGGGCGTATTTGTGTTGTCCAGTGAGCATAAACGAATTCTGTTGGAGTTTTAATTCCATGAGGTTTTTTTATTTTATTTTTTCTAACTACTTAAAAGCTGAATTGCAAAAATAAGATTTACATGGTTAAGGAGCTAGGATGACAATTCCATGGAACATATATGACGGAGAATGGTTTCCCACGATTCGAACTTGAAGTTGATTGTGGCCCACCTGAGGAGCGATTCCCAATGAAAGAGATACATAGAAGTGAGGCCCACCATGTATGTCTATGCACCAAAAATCTCTCAAATCCGTAAAATTTTAGAAGGTGAGACCGGCCATGTATGCCCATGGTCCAAAAATCAACATGGCTTAAGTCTCTTCTGTAACTATGGTAATGGGAATAGGAAATATTTGAATATAATACTTTGGCTTAAAGGAACCTCACACTTAGAACAGGTATATGCGGTGCCCTCAATAATACAATTGATGATAATCTGAAATAGTCATTGGTCAATGCACATACCTAGCTATTCATTATCTTTGAAATAGTTTGCATCCCTCCGTATATCGAACTGGTACAAAAGGCTGCCAGCATGGCTATCTCTCACGATACTGTTGGGTGCGTTTCACACAAGCATGAGGATCTCGCCCCCCAATGCACTAGAATTATGGACTAGGATAATGCAATAATCAAGAGTAAACAAACAACCACACGACACAAGGAGTTTTTACGTGGAAAACCCTCAAAAGAGGTAAAAACCACGGGACCTAGTCCAGATCAACAATCCACCATCTCAGAGAACTGTTACAATTGATCACAAGCACACACCGCTTGGATCAAACCTTCTTCACCCACACAATGATGGATAACAATGAAAGGACAAGAAAACTGAGAGATCTCACCTTAGCACGAGGACGTTGAAGAGCCGAAATGTCGTTGCACCGGGAATCACCTTCTCGAGCAATGCCTCATCTACCAACAAGCTTCCTCTCCCTCTTTCTCTTCCTCTCTTTCTCTTTTTCTCTCTCTCTCACCTAGGACGTGTAGAACAACTTGTGAGAATACCAAATCCTGAATTAGAGCTCCATATTTATTGATTTGCAAGAGTCCTAACCCAATTTGAAAACTGCAGTAGCAGTCCGCGCACACCTCCGACCGGTCAGCCAAAACCACCTGCCGGTCGGACCCACCAAAAATAGTTCAGAGAGAAACTGTGTATAAAAACACATTGCCCAACCTGTCTGCCGACCGGTCGGCCAGGACCACCGGCCAGGTCGAACGACCGGTCGGCCTTCACAAAAATCGTCCAGCGATTTTGTGGTTTCTAGCCACTTTGTCTGGCCGGTCGGCCAAGGGCACCTGGCCGGTCGGACAGCATAGATTTGATCTCTCTCTCCTCTACATGAGGAGGAAAATGCCAACAAATCTCCCCCTTTTCCAACTCAGGAGGAGTTCACCATCTTCAAGCCAGCCCGGCTTCTACAAGCCTCAAATTTTCCCTTGAGCAGAGCCTTGGTCATCATGTCTGACCCGTTATCGTCCGTGTGGACCTTCTCAAGCTGTAAGACCTTCTGTTCCAAAGTATCCCTGATCCAGTGATACCGTATATCTATGTGCTTCGACTTGGAATGTTGACTTGGACTCTTGCTCAAGTGTATCGCACTTTGGCTATCACAATAGACCACGTGCTTCTCCTGCTTCAGGCTAAGTTCCTGTAGGAACCTCTTCATCCAAAGCATCTCCTTGCATGCTTTTGTGACTGCAATGTATTCGGCCTCTGTCGTCGACAATGCTACGACATTCTGTAGCTTGCTCTGCCAAGAAACTGCTCCCCTAGCAAACATGAACATGAAACCCGATGTGGACTTCCTAGGAATCTATGTCACTTGCCATATCTGCATCTGTATACTCTCTAACACAGGCTTCCCGTCACCATAGTATAGGCTCAACCTGGATGAGCCTCTCAGATACCGTAGTATCCACTTCACCGTTGCCCAATGTTCTTTGCCAGGATTGGCAAGGTACCGGCTGACAACACCAACCTGCATATGCTATGTCTGGGCGCGTACACACCATAGCATACATCAAACTTCCTACTGCCGAGGTGTAGGGTATCTTCTGCATCTCTTTCACCTCTGTCTTTGTCTTGGGACACTGTCTATCGCTCAATTTGAAGTGACCATCTAGTGAAGTACTGACCGGCTTCGCTGCATTCATATTGAACCGCTATAGGACTTTCTCAATATACCTCTCATGTGACAACCAAAGCCTTCTGCTGCTTCTGTCACGGGTTATCTCCATTCCTAGGATCTGTCTGGCTGGGCCCAAGTCTTTCATCACAAATGACTTGCCCAACTCCTGTTTCAGCCTGTCAATCTTCTTGATGTCTTTTCCCATGATGAGCATGTCATCAACATATAAGAGCAAAAATAAAAAAAAAATTACCATCTGAGAACCTACGAGTGAATACACAATGGTCCGACTCCGTTCTATTATACCCATGTGTCAACATGAACGAGTCGAACTTCTTGTACCATTGCCTAGGAGCTTGTTTCAGCCCATACAAGCTCTTCCTATAAGCCTACACACCATATGCTCTTTGCCCTTGACTTTGAACCCCTCTGGTTGTCGCATATAGATCTCTTCTTCCAGGTCACCAGGGAGGAAAACAGTTTTAACATTTAACTGCTCTATCTCCAGATCCATGCTAGCCGCCAACCCAAGCAAATTGGTGAGAATATCTCATCGAAGTCTATTCCTTTCCTCTGACCAAAATCTTTCACCACGAGTCTGGCCTTATACCTTGTCTATGAATTCTTCTGCTCAATCTTCTTTCTGAACACCCACTTGTTGCTCAGAGCTTTCTTGCCCTTAGGCAATTTCACCATGTCATATGTGTGGTTCTTATGCAAGGATTCCATCTCCTCTTGCATAGCTTTCAACCACTCCCCCTTATGCTCGTCGGCTAGAGCCTCAGAATAATCTTCTGGCTCTCCCCCATCAGTAAGCATAATGTACTCATACGGCGAGTACTTCTTGGACAGGTGCCTATCCCTAAATGTCCTCCTCACCTGTGGCTCAACAGGTGGATCAAGTGGGGGCTGCTCCCCCTGTCCATCTTCTGTAGGAACTCCCTCGTCCTCTGTACGCCCCAGTTTTCATGATTCGGGTGTTGAGCCCGAGTTCTGAAAACCCGAGTGTAAACATTCAAATATCAACTTTACAGTATAATTTTTTTTTTTAAATTTAAAACACAATGGAAGCAAATCAAGACATGTAATGTCCAATATAAATCAAACTGTACAAGTGGCGCCCATAGGGCTTATACAAATCAATTGTCTCCATATTACATTAATTAAAAAGGAAACCAATGGAAAGAAACACTGCAAGTAGACTTAAGTTGCACCACCTTCCAACTTCTCATCCATAGACACCTGCATCAACTGTTATGGTTCGATAGCGTTAAAACACTATCATAGTGAGGTAAAAACCCTCCAAAATTACCAGGCATGATAGCAGTTAAGTAAAGACCAACTAAAGATAATATATTGCATAATAAGTAATTTATACAATTCCAAAAGAAATGACATTTAAAACAATCAAATGTAACACTTTACTCATAATATAAATACCAACAAATTATGACATTCAATCCATATATTCCAACTTATATCTCGTTTACATGAATGTATGCGTGCACATGTTCTTCAGCCTGGGGATGTACATCCAGCTGGTGAAGTTCAAACCGACAGTAACATGGCTCGTCACCAATGTTACCCGCAATGCAATGCATATCAAACCGACAGTAATGTGGCTCGTCACCAACATTACCCGCAAATGCCATGTATGTATGTTTAACCAGCTTTTATTAGTCCAATTTACAAAACAAGCAATTAAAAGCTCACGGTCACTATGGGGGCACACAACCCAGCATAGGCCGACGGCTCGAGCATAGCATCCCATAACACCATCCCCGGCCCATGAGACGTCCGACAAAATATACTATAGTACAAATTTTATGATTCTCTATAATTAGACAATTAACGTTATATTTCGTGTGTTCCAAAGTTTCCAACAAAAGGATACTCTTCTTCGTCCGAGCCACCTGAAAAACAAGTCTATTGATGGATACCAACAAGGAAATCTTTCCAACAAAAGCCACATGGCATCAAGTCCATTTAAGGACACCAACAATATAAATTTCACTAAATGGCAACAAGTCATTCTCTCAAAACACAACATATAACATTTCACAACCAATTCTCCCAATGACAACCTCAATTCATGTACAACCCATCCACTGAAATCATTTGAAACTAACCAACAAGTAAAAGTTGTATCCATTGGAATCTAAGTATGAAACAATTAATAAAAGATATTCATCACAATTTATTCAAAGCAATTATTTCAATATATATAGGAATTCAATTAACAACATGTATTTAAACAAACAATACTATATAAGAAATACTCAATTCAATTAATGAAAAACTTGAAGGGTGAGAACCTCACCTTAGCATAAGAATCATTTTCTATTGTTGTTAAGACGTGATATTGGACTTTACGATCAACCCTAACAATATTTTACAACAAATTATTGAGCAATTTATATAATAAAATTGCACAATTCTTATAGTTAGGATATTTCTAAGATAGGGGTTTTGATCTTGGCCTAGATCTAGGTTAATAATTATTTTGAAATTCGAATTCCCATTGAGAAATAATAAATAACAATTACCAATAATCATATAAATAAGAGCAATTGGTAAAAATAATAACGAATTGTTCATCTAATAATATTGACATTAACATTAATAATTATCATTAGTAATATTATGCAATCGTTTATCCATAACTAATAGTATTAGTAATCACTAATAATAATTATGCCAATGTAAATCAATACCCAATTACAATACTTGACGAAATTAAAATAATTCATAATTCAACAACTGTTATCCTATCCTAATAGAATAATGATATGATTAGTAACAAAATAATTAAAATAATAATAATACTGACAACAGTAATAAAATTAATAGCTATGTTTAATAATGTCAATAATGATAATCTAAAAATGTTAAATATTAATAATAATTTTACTAATTATTATTAATCTGGTATTACTTATTAATAATAACTGTCACAATGAAGTTTAGTAATAATCACTAATAAAATTAATAATAATCAGAAATAAACATAACAATATTAATAATGGCAATTAATAAAAATAATATTCATAATAGCAATTACTAATTTAAGTAACTTTTAATAAATCAGAAGAAAAATCACTAATCAAGGAAAGTTTGGAAAGAAATTACATAATACCTCCATTGCTCATTTCTACTTCCTTTAAACAGCGATGATTTGGACCCAGCTGCTGCTGTAGATTGAGAATCTATCCAGGGATGGACTTTACAGACCAAAAGCCGATTGAAAGACCCAGTAGATGAACGATTTAGATCTAAAGTCGGTGGATGAACGAAGGTTACAGGTTTGCAGTTGAGACGAAGATGAAAGCTTCAGCCATTAATGGCGAATTTGCAACGGAGATATATTTCTCTGATCAGATCCTTCTTGGACGATCAAGATGGCTCTAAGGAGAAAAAAACGAAGCTCTGAAGAACTCTCCAGTGGGGTTCGCAGCTGCAACGATCATCGAGAAGGATGACGGCCATCAATGGAAACTCCTCATTCGATGGAGATCTGGATGTGCTGAAGCTTCTGGCCGACTCTGATTTCTCCAAGAAAGCTTGCAGATGAGAGATTTCGAGGCTCTAGTTTCGTTTGGGGCTAGGGTTTCCATTTTCGAAAGCAAAAAGGCTAAGTGAAAAAGAAAGCTTCCTATTTATATGATGCGCTCGATACATGTGAAGTACAATAAAGGGCTGGGATCTGTCTAGACGAGGGCTTCTACAGTTGATATGAAGGGTTGAGATGACAGAAAACAAATGCACGCGGATTGCCAGCTTGGCAGCTTCCGTTTTTGGAAACACAAGACAAATAACTGGACTTTGGGTGAAGATTTATTTGCAATCGATGGCCCCCATCAAAGGAGATTAACATGGTTTTATAGAGACCCTAGCCCTCTACAAAGTAGACGGTTTGGATTGTCCAAAGGTGGGCCAAAACGATCACAAACTAGGGAATAATAAGCTGCTGGAAAAACAGTTTGCATTTGGACAGCTTGACTTCGAGCTCGAACTAAGCATACAAACCAGCTCCAAAAAATGGTGCAGAACACTAAGGATTTGGTCCACATCACGTCCTCTACAAGATGGACGTCTCAGATCAACCAAAACGATATTCACAAGTGGGTCACGATCATCACAAAACGGACAACGTCCGTTGGCAGAAAAACAAAAAGAAGAAGAATTCTTTCTTCTTTAGTACATACGGGTCAGCGGCTGTTGACCCATTTTGCTAAATCGGTGACCCGCGGGTGCACTATCTACTTGTGCACACACGCACCAACAGTGGGGCCCACAAAGGTGGTACAATCCAATCCACACCGACTATCAGGTTTTAATGGTCCTATTTAGGACCTCCGACAAAGGTTGAGGCGGATTTAAAGTTCAGGTGGGCCATACTAAACAGATTTTTGTGATTAATCGGTGATTTTTACCAAACTGACGGTCAGATTGTTTCTAAATCAGTTTTCAACGATTAAAAGTTTTGGAAATTAATATAGTTTACACCATAAGGTGAAATCTCAAATATTACCATTAATACACCATTAATAATGCAATTATTATTATTATTATTTTCATTAGTATTATTATTATTATTATTATTTGGGTGAAAATGGTATGACTTACTCTCAATTCACAATGTTCACAAGAATGGATACTTACCATGAATCAACTACTAATTCTTGAGTGATTTTACCAATTAAATGGTTCACATTAACTAAATTTTGTGTCCAATTATTAATTCACATATTTTGACTATTAACCAATTATTTACCAAAATTATTATCGATTATAAGAACATTAGTTGAAATCACATAATTATTTATTTTTATTTTTTTTTCATAGTAACACCCAAGTACCAAAAAGTATGAGGTGTTACATCCTCTGCACCTTGTTGTACTCCCCCATCATCAGGCACCACGGGAGTAGTAGGATCCAAATCTTCCAGCTCATCTGAACTGAGCTGGGTCTTCTCTAGCTTTCCAATGTCTTCTATACACTAATCTTCAATGAAAACCACATCTCTGCTCCTGACAAGCTTCTTCTCGGTCGGATCCCACAACCTGAAGCCAAATTTCTCATCACCGTACCCCAAGAACACACACTGCCTGATCTTCGTATCGAGCTTGGATCCAAATACCCTGAGATGACTGTACGAAGGATCACGTCCAGTCCATACCTTCTCAGGTACTTCTCCATTCAAAGGGGTTGATGGAGACCTATTTATCAAATACACTGTTGTGTGCATTGCTTCTCCCCAAAACATCTTGGGCAACTTCGCATGGGATAACATCCATCTAATTCTCTCTACAATGGTGCGATTCATACGCTCAGATATACCATTGTGCTGGGGGGTCTTGGGTACTGTCTGTTCATGCCGTATACTTAGGGACTTACAATACTCATGAAAGTCACCAATGTATTCACCATCATTGTCAGTGCGAATGCACTTCAATGATCTACCTGTCTCCCTCTCGACCATGGCATGAAATATTTTAAACACACCAAAGACCTTGTCCTTGGATTTCAAAGCATAAACCCAAATCTTCCTAGATGCATCATCTATAAAAGTAACAAAGTACAATGCCCCACCCAAGGTTTTTGTCCTCATAGGACCACAAACATCAAAATAAACCAAATCTAATGGATGTACTTTCTTAACATGAGAAGCAGTTTTTACAAATGAAACCATATTCTGTTTCCCTGATAAACAATCAATACAGGCTTTAAGAGCTGTACCTGTTAACTCTGGAAGGAGGTGCTTCTTCCCTAGTAGCTGAAGCCATTTCTCACTCATGTGGCCGAGCCGTCTGTGCCACATTCTGTCGTTGAATCTTCTGCTGCGTTCAACTCGCCCTTACATATACTGACACATGTCTTGTATAGGGTACAACACATCTTCCCTCTTACTGCGATCATCGAACCCTTGATGAGCTTCCAGTGCCCACCAACAAACCGACTCTCATAGCCGGCTACATCCAACCTTTCCGTCGACATCAAGTTGAGGCGAAGGTCTGGAATATGTCTCACATCTTTTAGAACCAATGTACAGCCTATATCGGTCCTCACACAAATATCACTAACTCCCACAATCTGGGACACTCCAGAGTTCCCCATCTTCACTGTACCATAGCTGCCTTGCTTGTAACTTGTGAAAAATTCCTTCATGGAGTTGCATGAAACAACGCCGAATCGACCACCCAATCGGTGTCCAGATTCGCAGTCGTGAGACAAACATCATGATCCGCTGAGAGAATGACTACAATGTCGCCATTTAAGGCGACTGCAGTAGAATCTGATTCATCATCTTTTTCCTTCCCTTTTCCTTTCTGATCCTTTTTCTTGCGACATTCACTTTTGTAATGGCCCTTCTTGCTGTAGTTCCAACATTCAACATCTTTCCTGACATTAGACTTACCTCTGGATTTCTCTAGGGCTTTCACGCCCTTTCTGTTCTTTCCTCTCCCCCGATCCTGTGTCACAAGGGCCTCTTGCTAAGTAGACCCTTGAGACTTCATCCTTGTCTCCTCATTAAAAAGACAACCTGTTACCTGTTCCATGGATATCTTTCTACCTGGCGCAGAGTTACTTAGAGACACCACCAATGTCTCCCAACTACCAGGCAATGAGCTAAGCAATAGCAAAGCCTGTAGTTCATCATTCAGGACCATCTTCATAGCGGAGAGCTGGTTCACAATATTGCTGACTTTATTCATGTGCTCAGTCACAGAACCATTATCCTTGAACTTGAGATTTACAAGTCTTCTAATAAGAAATATCTTGTTGCTGGCTGTCTTCCTCCCATACAGCCCTTGTAATTTCTGTCATAGGCTAGCGGCTGAGGTCTCTATAGACACATGGTGGAAAACTGAATAATCCAACCATTGTCTAATAAACCCCACCGCCATTCGGTCCAACTTCTTCCAATCATCATCTGACGTATCCTTCGTTTTCGCTGATTCACCTAGAATTGGAGCATACAAGTCCTTGCAATAAAGCAAGTCCTCCATCTTAGCCTTCCATATGGTCCAGTTGGATCCATTAAGACTAATCATCCTTGATGAGCCACCTTCCATAATTCAGAATCAATCCCACTTCCTGTTCAATCAACTTGAACTCTCTGATACCACTTTGTTGGGTGCATTTCACACAAGCCTGAGGATCTCGCCCCCCAATGCACTAGAATTATGGACTAAGATAATGCAATAATCAAGAGTAAACAAACAACCACACGACACAAGAAGTTTTTACGTGGAAAACCCTCAAAAGAGGTAAAAACCACGGGACCTAGTCCAGATCAACAATCCACTATCTCAGAGAACTGTTACAACTGATCACAATCACACACCGCTTAAATCAAACATTCTTCACCCACACAAGGATGGATAACAATGAAAGGACAAGAAAACTGAGAGATCTCACCCGAGCACGAGGACGTTGAAGAGCCGAGACATCGTTACACCCAGAATCACCTTCTCGAGCAATGCCTCCTCGACCAACAAGCTTCCTCTCCCTCTTTCTCTTCCTCTCTTTCTCCTTTTCTCTCTCTCTCTCTCACCTAGGACGTGTAGAACAACTTGTGGGAATACCAAATCCCAAATTAGAGCTCCATATTTATTTATTTGCAAGAGTCCTAGCCCGATTTGGAAACTGCAGTAGCAATCCGCGCACACCTCCGACCGGTCGGCCAAAACCACCGGCTGGCCGGACTCACCAAAAATAGTCCAGAGAGAAACTATGTATAAAAACACATTACCCGACCTGTCTGCCGACCGGTCGACCAGGACCACCAGCCGGTCGGACGACCGATCGGCCTTAACAAAAATCGTCCAGCTATTTTGTGGTTTCTAACAACTTTGTCTGGCCGGTCGGCCAGACGCACCGGCCGGTCGGACAACACAGATTTGATCTCTCTCTCTCCTCTGCATGAGGAGGAAAACGCCAACAGATACAACACTCCAGTAAATGAATCATCATAGCTAGTGTGCACTGGTTACAAGAATCCCAACACTGACACCATACCACACAACCCTTCTTATGCCCAAAATGCCAAATTTAAAGAAAAAAAATGATTTTGTCTAGAGGAGGAAGTCTGATCAAAAGATAATACGACAACGAAAGAAGTTTTCTGTTTTTTATCTCCCAAGCCTTATCCCTAATTCTCTCTTATAAAAATAAATTAAAAGAAGACCCATTAAGAGAAAACGGTTGTGACATTTTGATATGCCCGATTAAGGAGACACGTTTCGCAATATGGAAACAATTTTATCAAGTAGGGAACATCCAACGGCCATGAAAAAAAGAGAATAAAAAAGATTCGTAAATCCAGGAACACACACATCCCGTTAAAGGTCTCCAAGCCAAGTGTCCTTGTTAAGTTGATCTTACACACACATACAAGCTTAAGCATAATTTAACACATTTCACAAGAGTTTATGGAAGACAAAGGCTTACAAACCCTTTTATAACTCTCATTTTGATACGAGACTAAAGTTTTTCGTAAAAAAGATAATAATAAACCAAGTTGCTTTTGCTTTTTCAAACTCACTTTTGTATTTTTGAAATGAATCCAGATCGTCTACTCAGATTCAACAGGATTTTCCTGTTCGCTGACACTTGATTGGTTCAGCTCAGCACTGAGTAGTGTCAACACTGCGACACTGCTCAGTGCTCAGCTGCACCAATCAAGTGCACTGCGACACTGCTCAGTGCTCAGCTAGGCCAATCAGGTGGTCAGCAAACAAGAAAATCATATTCAAGCCGAGCAGAGGATCTGGTGTAATAACCTGGATCCTTACAATAATTTAAATAATAATGTGATTAACTTTAAGTTCTGGAATAATTTAATTAGTAGTTTAATTGATTAGTTAAGTAATTAAATAACTTTAATATTGTTAAATTAATATTAAATAATTCGTAAGGAATTATTGTATGGCCCTTTTATTAAAGTTGCTCAACATGAACCCTAGAATAGCGTAGAAGTGTTAGATTTCACAAAACTCATAAGTTTACAATAATTACGAAAATGTCATTAGTTAAACTTAAGTTATATGGCCATTTTCAAGTATCATGATTTCTGACGAGTATTCTCGCACAAAACTCTATATACTAGTTCTAGTACACGATCTAACCATACACATGGAATTTCAACCCTCCGATCATCCTACAAATGACTTAATCAGAAATTGAACCATAGGTGGGCCATCTAACCTCGGATCGGTCTCGTTTTCAGTGTCATGCCCTAAAATCCCGTGGCCTACCTGATGATTGGAGTAGATTTCATATATATATATATATATATATATATATAGGGAAATGGTACTATGAGGTCGACCTCATGGGAAGTTCCCATGAGGTCGAGCTGTGTGGGCCCCACCGTGATGTCTGTCGAACATCTACCCCATCAGTTAGATGCACCATTCCATGATGGGACACTGGCTTGAATATCAAGTCAATTGATGAATTAGGTGGGCCACACCACAGGCAATAGTTGAGAGGGGTTACCCGCCCATTAAAACATTCATGATTGCTTGTTGGGCCCACTGAGATGTGGTTCACAAATCCAGCCCATCCATTGTGTGTGTGTCACTTGGATGAGGGGTTGGACCAAGTTTCAGCCACATCCAAAACTCAGGTGGGACCCACCAAGTGATTTTAGATAATTTAGGCATGCCTTCACATGGTTTTTGATGGTATGGCCCACCAGAGTTCCATATATGGCTGATTTTTGGGATATCCCATATCCTAAAGAGGACCTATCAAATGCATGGTGATGATTTTCGACAGACATCACGGTGGGGCCCACACAGCTCGACCTCATGGGAACTTCCCATGAGGTCGACCTCATAGTACCATTTCCCATATATATATATATATATATATATATATATATATATATATATATATATATCAGGGTGGTACCCGCGTGTGCAGTGCAAATGGCCGGCCACGCGGTCAAACCGCGTTGACCGCGTATTACAAAGACGGGCCTTCGTCTTCTTCTCCGCCCGCTGCAACAGTGTGAAGCGCTGTTCGGTTGGGTCTCCCACGTCGTCCATCAAGTGGACCCCAGTGAAAAATCCAAGCCGTCCATCGATTTTGTCTCTCGAATGCTTACCTTCCTCTCAAGTCTCTCTCCCATCAACCAAACATCTACTCTTCTTCAAATCTCCATTCAAATCAAGAAACTCCAAGATTCACGGATCTGCCGTACATGGATGGGCCAGATCTCTTCCAGATCTTCGTGTGGACCCCACCTAGATGTACAACGAATCCCATGCGCAAAGAAGTTTCGAAATACGGTCGGTCTCCTTCTCCAACTTAACCAGGACTCCTTCATGCGCACCCATCTACT
The DNA here is from genome assembly GCA_003013855.2 of Liriodendron chinense. NCBI lineage: Eukaryota > Viridiplantae > Streptophyta > Magnoliopsida > Magnoliales > Magnoliaceae > Liriodendron > Liriodendron chinense. The sequence goes on along the minus strand of ML058461.1, from coordinate 10,747,835 downwards.
CAGCCGACCGTAGGAAACTATAAGACCCCGGGCCATGTTTCCTCTCCTTCAGAAAACGCATAGAGTGAGAGAGAGAGAGAGAGAGAGAGAGAAGCCATGAAAGAGAGAGAGTAGCCGTGAGAGAGAGAGAGAGAGGGTGGTGGTGCGGCTACTGTTACGGTGGCTGTTGCTGCGCCGCTACGCTGCTGGATCCTACTCCAGCAAAGAAGAAAGAAAGAAGAAAGAAGAAGGAAGGAGAGAAGGAAGAAAGAAAGAAGAAGGAAGGAGAAGTTCCAACCGAGTTGACTTAGTGAGCCGACTCAGGTTCAATTTGGAGCTTAGGATCTGTCGAGTGAGTGATTCATCTCACGTAACTTTCTTTGTTAATTTTCTTTAGTGTCCTCCCTTATATTCAATTTATAAAGTTTCTTTCTCTAGTTAGGATTTTAGGCATGCTTTTATGCTTTCTTCCTTATCATGGAATCCTAGGTAAGGGATCCATCCACCTCCTATCTATATCCTTAAATTTCACCTGCCAATTATCCTTTTCTTATTGAATTAATTTTCTCAAATTTTCCTTTTTAATGCACATGTCAGAATTCCACAACAATTCGACTTAGGATTTCGTACATGTGATGTCGTCAACATGCACCCCTAGATACACATAGTATTTTCAAGATTCCACATATCATTATTCTCAAACTTCCTGATAAACAACAACTTAGATTTTGATAATATACAATACATAACTCTTGGAACAATCTTAGTTCGTCAACACACTAAGCCTTACATGACGACCTTCTTAAATTCCTCAATTAACAATAACTAAAGTAAGATAAAGAATTATCTAAGTAAAGATAACACATGCATGGTGTGATTGTGCTTGAATTTTGGATATGCATTATATGCTTGAAGAAGTGTTTCCATAACTCATGACATGAGCATACATTCATACACTGCGACAGAACAGGAGCATGGTTGATTTGACTCCTGGCGTGCATGGTTGATTTACCGCCTCGCTGTACCGGTTAAGTGAGCATGGTTGATTTGCGACAGGTTCCTAATGTTCGGTGGCAGCGAGTTCTAGTCGTTTCACTATTGAGCAGGGTTGATTTGCTCGATTAAATCAGTGGTACATGGTTGATCTGCTCACTAGCGTGCATGGTTGATTTGCCGCCTCGCTGTACCGGTTAGGTGAGCATGGTTGATTTGCGACAGGTTCCTAATGTTCAGTGGCAGCAAGTTCCTATATGTTTGTTGCTCTCACACGTATCATAACATACATGACATCATGATAATCATGTTCTATCTACAATAAATCATAAAGTGTATTAATCATAACCTTACTCTTGTATATTTTCATTTAATCCTATCTATTGATGTTTTACATCTTATCTCTTATTAACTGGAATATTACCTATGATGGAAATGACATCACTGGGCTTTAGCTCACCAAAATCATCACAGTTCCTGCAAGATTTCAGGAGGAAGGAGGAGCGGCTGAAGCAGAATATCTGGACGACTATTTTTATTAGAAGTTTTATCTTAGATTAGGTGGTTTAATTTATTTCTTTTTGAAGATGATTGAAACAGACTTTAGTAGACTTATATGGTTTACAGAGTAGATGTAGTTGTTTGATTTAAATTACAGTTTGAGATTTAAGCTATGATAAATAAAGTACTTTAGTTAGTAGTATTGTGGTATATGGAATGGAATTTCTTTAAAAGTTATGCTTGAATTAAGTTCGCACTCTGAAACTCGAGCCTTGGGTCGTTGTACTTGAGTCTCAAATTTCAGGGCGTGACATCTGAAGTCTTTTGAAATACACATAACATCCCTCCACCTTCTGCCAGCCCAAACTAAGGACCCCACTGTTGATGGAGGATGGTCAAAAGTCTCTTTGGGGGGACAATCTTAATAATCTTATCCACCCCCATGAATTTAGCGTCAAAAGTCTCTTTGGCTCGACCATCTTAATAATCTTATCCACCCTAGTGAATTTAGACCACTGACCATAATAGTTTTAACCATCTATTTCATAGCGACTAATTGAATGTTAAGAATCATCTAATTGGTGTGATTTTTATTGTTTCCACGGCATGCTGAATGATTAGATGGTCCAGATTTATTGTCATGCACTTAGGCCATGCGTACAGTGGATGGGTCGCTACCATTTTGAGAAACGTGGTGAACCAACATGGCATCTATTCATCACAGCATCGACCAGTGTGAGGGTGGTTTGCTCATCGACACACTTGTATGTGGCCCAGTCCATGTACATTATGCAACCACACTTGCCCATACAGAACACGTGTGCAGAGTCCTAGCCGTTGTTAGGTGGACCCTATCACATAGAATACTAACAATAAGGCCAATTAGCTCATCAGGTGGGCTAATCCCTCATTAATGGAATTTGGTTTGCGAGATTTGGACCGTGGACCACCAGTCATCTTAACTGTCCACTAGATTTCAACAACCTAGGCAGAGACTTGAAAACTCGAAATTGATTACCAATTGTGTCACTCCACCTATTAGGTGGAGTGAACCCAGGATACATGAAGCTCCCTTCATCGTCCAACCTGGCCGATGTGGGACAAACCCAACGACATCCACTAGCATGAGTGAGTACTTGTTATCATCACACAATAGTTCAAGACACTCTCTATCACATGGGCTCTTGATGGGCCAGTTAGTCTGGCTTGAGCCCATGACAGGCCAAAGCAAACAGGCATGAGCCCACCGTACCGTGATGATTGTGCATGTTCCATGGTGGAGCCCGGCCACCCTCTTTAGTGCAAGATCTGATTCTTCATTAGGTGTGCCCAAATATTCATGATACTGATGAGAATGCCCTTAAAAGCTTCAACATGCCAACTAGGCCGAGCTCGAGCCGGACTAACGAGCTCTTTATTCACAACTTGAGCTGAGCCCCATTAATAAACGGGCTTAAAAAGTAAAAGTACTGAACTACGATGGACGCAATAAACAACATGAATGCATGGTTTGCCACATCTGCAGAAGAAGATGGAGAGAGAGTTTCCACCATGTAGAATTTCTGTAATACATTTGAGAGCTCCGGTGAAATGATTGTGACCAACTTTATATTGTGAGGTTGCAACCCGATTTCAAATTGGGTTGGAGTTTTCCAACCCAAACCCAGTCCGACCTGACATGAGCTCAGATTCAGTCAGTTGGGTTCGGGTGAGACCAAACCAAGTTGAAGCCCTACTACAGACCCGAATTAGATAAAACAAAATACAATGCAGCTGCATGCAATGCAAAAGCTCTGGAAAAGAATTTCAACCGGCCTACTACATTGGACAAGAGGCTCTACCCGTCACATCTGGTCACTCTCACTTAATAATGATTACAGTCTGACATAGGGGATGTGGTGAGGTCGATTGATACTCTCTTCTTCTTCATGGGATAACTACCGTGAATCATCTAGGCTCCCTAGACTCCTCAACATGACTACATCAAATTTACGAGGAAAAATCTCGAATCTATGAGAAAAAATAGATAAAAATCAGAATTTTATTGAATAATAATATAAGAGATTAATGTTAAAAATAAATTTAACAACTTTATATATCCCTAAACAAATTATAATTTCTACTTATTAAAAATAGTAAGTTTTTTTAAATAAAAGTTATTAAAAATAGTAAAATTCTAATTAAAGACTATTACTAAATAGAGTCTTTCTAAAACACATTATTCAGGAAAAAATATATACTCATGAATAAACAAAGACTAAAAAAATATTCTTCTACTAACCATGCATTTTTGGATGAAACGAACAGACATGACCCACCTTTGTAGGTCAATTCCCTATAAAATGAAATTTCATTAAGAATCCATATGTTGTGCGTCTCGTAACTCCTTCTAAATCAAAAGTTGTAGCTAATTTACGGTACACTTCTTTTAGTCCATTCAATCAAAAATTATCAATTTTTTCTTGATCTTTTTTCGGTCCATGTGTAATAGGAAATGTTGCTTCATCAGGGAGTTATTGTCCAACATCAACCGCAGATGTAGCTTGATGTCTATTTCCTCATTATAGCTGGCTGGTGGTAGAGGTCATACTAAATCCTAACTTATCTGCCTGAAAAACGTTTTTAGTGGGACCCATCCTCCAGCAACCTTATCCACTGATTTGGTTGAACCCAGTATGCGACAGCCTATGAAGTAACAATAGTTTCCCTATCCAATGATCCTACGTGTAATGTCCACATCTTCCAGCGACCACATAAAACAGTGAGGACTAGGAAGATTGGATCACCAAAGGTGGACCACAACTGTGAATTTCACGAATTCCTCACAAAAACAGCCACTTATCATAGTCGGCCCTGTCCATGTCTTGTGTTATTGTGAGTCTTAAACCCAGGGTTCGGACCTTAATAAAGAGAACTGTCTGATACATGTAAGTCTGGGCTGGCCTATGTTGGGCTGGGCCATAGACGTGAAAGGTTATCCGGCCCATTGGAAGAGAAGCAGGTATTGTAATTGCAGGGTCCTGATAGTCAGCAAACACGTGGTGTTAGCTGACGTTCAGAATTCTTGATGTGTGTGGGCAAATGTGATGATCCAGACCGTTTATGTGATGGGCCTCACCCGAAAAGATTCTCACCTTCAATGTCTTAATCGTTTTTATTGATCAACTTTCTTTTGAGTATAGGCTGTATCCTAACCTTCTTTTGTGGGCAATTGATCAAAAGGCTAGAATATTCCAATTATTTTATTATTTCTGAGACAACCTCCATCGGTTGCGTACTCATCAGATCAACGGTTTGGATAACTGATGGGCTTACGTGTACGGTATACGTTTGATGATAAGCATGCATCGCTTTTGTGTCTACGTCATTCTCTCCACCTGCCGCTGCCACGAGGTGTGGTGGATGGCCTATAACCCTACGGACGCGAGTTGCCTATGCCCCATCGACACGAAGTTCCTGTGGTACGTGGGCCCAATGAGATTTATCCACCCCGTCCATCAGTCTATCCAGCTCATGTTAGAACGTGATCCTAAAAATGAGATAGATCCAAAACTCAAGTGGACCACATTATAAGAAACAGTGGGGATGGAATGCTTACCATCGAAACCTTTATTGGGCCATAGAAGTTTTGGATCAAGCTAATATTTCTGTTTTCAGCTCATCCCATTTGTAAGCATGTTTGTTTAACCGTTTACTTCCATAAATGATGGTACATGAGTTACGAGTACTTTTAATTTTTGAAAGATGTTTGGAGAGAGATGGAAATCACATATTAAATCGGCCTGAAAAAGGAGATTGCAACGTACATATTGAGTGTGTAAAATCTGTTGGCTCCCATCATGATGTATGTGTCTAATCCATGCTGTCCATCTATTTTACCAGCTCATTTTAGGAGATTGGCCCAAAACCGATTTAAATTGTGAGGATCAGGTGGAGCACATTATGTGAAACAAGAGGATAGTGACATCTACTATTAAAAGTGAAAATTTGTGTAGGGCATACAGTGATGAGTGATGTGGGCTGTTATCCTACCTATTCAAAAGGTCCGAAAGACATGAATGAACTAATAAAATTTAATATAATTACTTAATTCAAAACTTGTATGCCTCAGGAAGTTTTCTATGGCAGGCGTTCAATTCTCTGCCATCATTTTGTGTGTTCAACATTTGCTTTGGATTTAGCCACCCCCACTATGAGGATCAATACCATGACCTCAGTGTTGAAACGATTCCTCACTTGGTCTAACACTGTTGAAACCAGACTTCATTTTACTGTTGCCAAAGGTTAAACGACAGCTCATCCACCATAACCGACAGCTCATCCACGGTAACTTTGCATCACTTTCAACCTCTATACAGTCCAACCCAACCCCACCCTTTCACACATCTTCATCCCATCACATGATGCATGAATTTCAGCCACCACATGACAACCTTAGCACTCGCACCATGAACTTTTAAATTCATTTCACCATTGCCAGTTATCCTGTTAGAAACTTGCAAAAGCATTTAGTAGAATTATACAAGATAATCACAATTGCAATAGCAAACCAGCACAAGAGGAAATTCGAATTTATGTTGAAAAATCTTTACTGAAATAATTAATAGCACAAAACAATCAATGCACTATAAAATATAAAGTTACAAGAGATGGATCTTACCCGAATTAAAGCATACAAGAGAAAACCCTAGCTTTTCTTTCTCCAAAAACTCTTTCAAACCTTAATACGCACATCATAAAATACCCTAATTTCAATTACACCTGCTTATAAGGTGTAGACACCCCACCTTCGGCTACACTGTTGGTAGAGATAGCTGGTTGAACGGAGGACCATACCCCCAAATCCCAAGTCCAAACTCAGCCAAACTCACCCTTGTAAGCCCCATTCCATAGCCCAGTTCAAGCCTGAACCCAGTCAACCCAGTCCTAAAAACCACCCAGAAAAACCCCCCATAAAAAAGTCCAGTCAAAAAATCCCAAAAAAGTCAAACTCACTGAGTCAACTCGCTGAGTTAACCCGCTGAGTTAACCCGCTGAGTCAACCCGTCGAGTCAACCCGTCGAGTCAAAACACCGAGTCAACCCGTCGAGTCAACCCGTCGAGTCAAACCACCGAGTCGACCCGCTGAGTCAACTCACTGAGTCAACCAGCGAGTCCAACAGCAGCCCCGAGGGAACGGCCGTACTCGCTGGAAACCGAGGAGCGGCCGTACGGGCGGCCCATGGCAGGCCGCCCAGAAAAAATTACGAGAATGCCCCTCTCGCTGCTATAAATACCCCCCTCCCCTTCTCATTTCGACAGGCCATTCGAAGTCCAGCCAGTCCGAGAGCTCTGAGTCCATCTCTCCACCCTTTAGCCCATTTTTCCACCAAGGAGAGCCCGAGTGAGGAGAGTCTAACCCTGGTCCAGCCCAGCCTGACCACTGGTCCAAGCCTCCCAAGCCATCCAAGTCTTGATCCAGCCACTCGAAGCCAACCCTTGCGACACCTCCGTCCACCCAGCTATCATTCATCCAGCATCATCTCATTTGCATCTAGCATAAGTGCAACATTTACTTTCCTTCCAACCCCCCTGCTTCACTACAAGCACCTTGATTACTCAAGCACACATGCATATGTCTTTATATTAAGCACCTGTCAGTTCGAGCGTATGCTCTGGGCTTGCCCGTTGTTGGAACCTGCCCATCAGAAACTCTTACTGTTCAGACCTGCATTCATGCTTCACCATAAAACACCTTGATCATTCAAGCACACTGCATACGTCTTTATATTAAGCACCTGTCAGTTCGAGCGTATGCTCTGGGCTTGCCCGTTGTTGGAACCTGCCCATCAGAAACTCTTACTGTTCAGACCCGCATTCATGCATCATGTCATCCATGAGAATATACGAGGATTAAATTAGACTTTCAAGTATTCGATCGATTCTGTGAAGTAGAGACCGTACTTCGGTACGGGCAGTGTGTGGGGTGCTTAACCTCTTCCCACCCTGTAACCGTGATCCCTTACCTTGAATCTCTGGCCGCAGATCAACAGGAGTCATTTTAGAGGAAGGAATCTTCGGATTCTCTTCTCTAACGTTTCTACGGGGTCTAGCCGACTGTAGATTCAAAGTAACTGGCTAGTGGCGACTCTGGTCTTATATAAATTCATTTAAGCACATCCAGCTCAATACGACAACCAAACAAAGCCCTCGAGAACGAGGCAAGCCAGTGGCACAAACGGCGATTTCGCACTCACGCACCTCTTCTTCTTCTTCTTCCGAAAGGAAAGGGAGAACGACGTCGTGTAGGAGCGCGGGGAAAATCGGCGAGGGTCCACAGAATGGCGACTCTGCTGGGGATGCTAGTCCCACTAGTCGTGATCCGACTTGAAAACAGAATCCTTCCCGTACTTGAAAGTCATTGATCCTCATACAATCTCATCTGCATAGCATTCTACCCAAACCCAAACACAAAACAAAAAAATAGAAAATTCCAAAACAAAAAAAATAGAAAATCCCAAAACCCAAAAAAGGTAGAGTACAGTCCTCACCATTGCGCCTCCTCGGGCTCAACGTACGCGGAGACAACTTCCCTTCCGCAGCATAATCCGCACTCGGGCTCAGCAAGCCATGTCCGACCACGAAGAAGAAACCCATCACTTCCCTGCTCTCGAAATAGCCGAAGCGCAACCTCCAGCGCAACAGCCCGTTGACAATACGCCAATCATACAAGAATTGGCACAAGGAATGAGAGCAATGCAAGAAATGCTCTTACAATTCATGCAAGCACAAACCACCGCAGCAGCCAGCAATCAGGTTGGCCCAGTTCAGCAAGCTCAGCAGCCATGCCGGGTCCTCCCGGCCTCCAGTTCAAATCAAGCACAACCATCGGAGTCTACCCAAGACTACCGACAGCAGCCATCTCAGCCCTTCGCTATGGGGCATCCTTCTCAATATCTTCCTGCGACGACAAGGCCATCTCAGAGCACTTCCGTTGCAGGAACATCTAGTCAACTTCCAGTCAATCTTGCAAACAACAATCTCAGTAGATCTCAGCATGTCCCCGCCGATGGGACACCTTTTCAATTTCAGCACATCCCCGCCGATGGGATTTCAATTCAATTTCCAGCAACAGGGACAGCACTGGCGAATGCCCACAATGGGGGTCAGTGTCAAGCCCACATCAATCAGCGGACAGTGGCGAATACCCAACAAGGGGGTCACTTCCCAGCATCTCAGCCTCCTGCAAACAGGAGCACTTTTCAATTCCAGCACATCCCCGCCGATGGGATTCCAGTTAATTTCCAGTAATCTTCAATTCAGCAAAATCCAGTTAATTTCCAGCAATCTTCAATTCAGCAAAATCCAGTTAATTTCCAGCAAGTTCCAGTTCAACCTTCAGTACAGTCTCCAGTTCAGTTACCATCAGTTCAAGCTCAAGTTCATCAAAATCTAGTTCAATCATCAAACCAATTTCAGCAACCCGCGGTTGCTTTTCAGCAAGCCCATAGGGTCGAAGACATCGACCACTATGCCGAAGAAGAACGTGCCTTATTCCAGGAGGCACCAGTCGCTCGAACAGATCACTCAGGACTGGACGAGTTGCGGGAGCAGTTCCAGATCTTGCAAAATCAGCTTCAGCGACAGCAAGGAATCGACTTACCTTCGACCAAGTTCAGAGACTTGTGTCCTTTCCCAGATGCTCGGGTACCTCAAAACTTTGAGGTTCCAAAGTTCAAAAGATACGACGGCAGCGGTTGTCCCACAGCACATCTCAAGGCCTTCTGTGGAGAGCTGAGTGCAATCTCAGGAAACGAAGGGGCCCTCATTCGATTGTTCCAAAAATCTCTGAAGGGCGATGCCCTAGATTGGTACACTTCATTGGATTGCCACCGCATCAGGACATGGGAACAGCTTTCCCAGGCTTTCGTCGACAGATTCGCATACAATCTCAACATGGCACCCAGAAGAGCCGACCTCGCAGCACTCAGGCAAAGGAGTGATGAAACACTATCAGCTTATGTGGGACGTTGGCGAGCTATGGCAGCCAGAATGCGGACACCCATCGACGATGAAGAACAAATCTCCATGATTGTTCATTCAACATACCCAGGCATATCCGGGTATCTCATCTCGCATCCGTACGCGAACTTCTCGCAGCTAATCCGTGCTGGAGAGCAAGTCGAAGCAGGAATCCGGGCCGGGACGATCTCCCCATGGCCTCATCAAGCCACTCCAGTCAAGAGGAACAGAGTGGAAGGAAGACCTATCGGGCACGGGAATGGAAACCGTAGTGGTTCTCCTCCTCGCCCAACGGAGGTGAACAATATCAACACCACTGCTCAAGGGAATCAACGTGCTCCCCCACAGGGACGTCAACAGTATCAGCAGAATCAAGTTCAGCATCAGCCTCAGCGGTATCAGCCACAACCGAATCCTCAGCCACAACCACCTCGACAACAGCAGCAGTTCAGGGGAAATGGCCAATACTCATACCAGAACAGGCAGAATTACAGGGAGTTCAGGAAGTTCACTCCACTCAGTCAACCACTTAGTCAAATCATGACTACGCTGGTACAAAAGCAGTTACTCACTCTGATGACACCTAGGCCTCCGCCTCATCCTCTGCCTCCAAACTACCGAGAAAATGAGTACTGTGCCTACCATCAAGGGCGTGGCCACGCCACTGACCGATGCTATACTTTGAAGAATGCCATACAGGATCTGATCGACGACCGAAAGATCGTCATCTCGGTTCCTGGAACTTCTCCAGCAGCTTCCACCAACATCCTTCAGAATCCTCTGCCTCAGCATCCAACAGACCCCAGTTCGTCTCGTGGCCCTGCCGTCAATAGTATAGAAGAAGGGGACCATATCGATCGCTTCTTCTCCCCTATTCAGTCCATTCATACCTACACCTATGAGCCAACAAATCCTCCTCCAGTCTTGCAAGGGGCAAGTCCCTTTCTTCCTTCAGTCTCCGAGCCAGTAGTGCTTGAAGGAGCACCTCCATATGATATACCAGTTGTTCAAGGGGCACCTTACAACCATTCAAGCTGGGAACCAGTTGTCCTGGAAGGAGCACAATCATACATTGAGCCCACATACGAACCTGTCATCTTGCAAGGGGCAACTCCAGAACAATCCAATCCGCAATGGAAGGATTATACTCATCAGCAGCAAGAGCCCGTTGTCTTGGAAGGATCTCTTCCAGTCAAGCCTGTCATATTGCAAGGGGCAAGTCCCGGAGGCATATCAATCACGCTACGGCAGCTCGGACGAACAGAGAAACCTCCTGCCATATCAAGAGGACCAGTATTCATTCCATGGGAGCCTCCTGCCCCAGGAACAGTCAAGCCAGGACCACGACCTTATGTGGTCTATGAAGACAAGCCTCGATACTACCCCTTCAGCACAGGCAACAATGTAGTTCTCAAGGCAAAAGCTCTATACGAGGAAGATCTGGTACCTACACCAGCACCGTTGCAAGAACCAGTGGTCCTAGAAGGCAAAAGGGAGGAAAACTACAAAGAGGTTCCATGGCACTATCCAGAATGTGCGGAAGTGGGAAACATGAATCCCAACGGGCGTTGCATCCGAAGAGATAATCAGAACAGAGGAGATCCCAAAGGCGCTCTCTCAGGCCTCGGCAATAAAAATGAAGCCGCATACGATGTGGCAACTCAGCTCAAGTCAATCCCTGCTCAAATCTCAGTATGGGAGCTACTCTGCACATCTCGCATACACCGAGAGATGTTCGCCAAAACCTTGAACGATGCTCATGTCTCCTCCGATACGGCACCAGAGATGATTGCATTGATGATTGGACAACTCCTGGCCCCGCGCGCCATCACCTTCACAGACAATGAGTTGCCACCAGAAGGACGCGATCATGGGCGATCCCTCAACATAGCCTTACGATACAAGGACCTCTGTGTTCCGCTGGTCCTTATCGATGATGGCTCAAGCTTAAATGTTTGCCCACTTAAGACCGCGGAACGTCTGGGAATCAGTCCTTCTTCATTCCGACCCAGCACCATATGCGTCAGAGCATTCGACAATACCAGCCGATCAGTGGAAGGGGAGGTCGACATAGAGGTACAGATAGGTCCGAAAGTCTCCACCATCACATTCCAAATCTTAGATATATCAGCCTCTTTCAACATGTTGCTCGGACGACCGTGGCTGCACAAGGTTGGAGCTGTGCCATCAACCCTGCATCAACGAGTGAAGTATATCTGTGGAAATCAAGTGATCTCTATCCATGCAGAGAAGGAGCTCATCATTCCTTCCAATGCTGCTGCCACTGAACCAGACATCCCGGTCATCGATATCCAGCACTCTGAAGAAGACATCCCGTTTCACAGTTTCGAATTCGAGACTGTGAACTCTATCGCCAATCCAGAACCGATAAGGGTGGACCGTGTCTTTTCACCGGCAGAGCGTCTGAGCCTCAAATACCGAATGAAGAATCACTTCAAGTCCAGAAAGGTATCGCTAGTATATAACCAACGCAAGTGGGGACTCGGATACAGGGCAACCTTCATGGACAAGAGAAGGAAGAAATTTCGGTGCTCACCCATCCAATTCGTCAAGCCAGGAGAACCTTGCAAAGATCCAGGAGGGAATCAACCGACTACACTACACAAAGGCCTCCCGATGAGCCTAGTTTGGGCTACGTGGCCCCCCATTCGATGGGATCAGATTCTCGAACCCTCTAAGCCTCCAGAAGAAGGAGGAAATGATGAAGACGAAGAAGGAAGACAAATACAGCAGCTTCAGGACCAGGTTACTCTAACACCTGCCCCCAGCCAGGGGCACAACCTGCCCACTTCAATCAGCCAGGGGCACAACCTGCCCACTTCAAACAGCCAGGGGCACAACCTGCCCACTTCAATCAGCAAGGGGCACGATTCGCCCATCTCATCACCAATTAGCAAGGGGCACGACTTACCCATCTCTGCAAAGTCAACATCATCAATCATCAGCCAGGGGCAGAAGCAACCCATCCATTGGACCAAGAAAGGGAAGTGGCCAGCCCTAGATTGGTCTGATGTCCAGGTTCCAAACTTGTGTCTAGCTGTGGAACCAGACGAACTGCAATGCGAGGTAAGTGATCCGGGAGGGACTGAGTACGACTCAGATCTCGAACCTGACCAGCAAGAAGTCATGGTCATTGGGCCAGATCGTGACTCTTCGCCCAAATCATCAACCCCCACCTCTTCAGGGGAGGAAGTGTGGGGTCCTGAATGGTCATCTGTTCCCCTCACTTTTGAATCAGCCAAAGAGCCATCTGAGGGCTCTGGCTTCCAAAAAAAAACGCCTGTTTAGGCAGCGACCGGAACTTTGGAACAAGTTGGGATCAATCATGGTCTGCAATGCCCGCTTGTTCAAAGTCCCGCGAATTTCGAAAAGCCAAAAAAATAAAAAACTTTCAAAAGCCAAAAACATCTAGTATTTCCATTTCAGAAAAATCTCAAAAACCAAAAAACATTTCTTTTCCTACATTCAATAGTGTGCCAAGTTCGTCTAAAGAGTCGCATGAGTTTGAAGTCGAATCATATGATTTCGACATCGAGTTAGACTTCGAGCTCATGGGTCTGGACGAAGCTCGGGACGAGGAAGATGATGATCCAGCTCCCGAACTAGAGGATCTCCTCAAAAAGTTCGAATCTAAAGCCAATGTTGTAGCCGATGATTTCGAGATAGTAAACTTGGGGACGCCTGAGATCCCTAGGGAAGTACGCATTGGAAAATCGTTGCCACCTGAGATGAAACAGAAAATGATAGAGTTCCTAGCTCCAAGATTGTCCAACTTCGCGTTCTCATATGAAGACATGCCGGGGCTCGATGAAGAGCTCGTTGTACACCATCTGCCAACCAAGGCAGATATGAAGCCAGTAAAGCAGAAACTCCGAAGAATGAAGCCAGAATGGGCCCTAAAAGTCCGAGATGAAGTCATCAAACAATACAACGCGGGATTCTTGGTAGTCTCCAATTACCCTGAATGGCTCGCCAACATCGTACCAGTACCGAAGAAGGATGGCAAGGTTCGAATGTGCATCGACTTCCGAGATCTCAACAAAGCCAGTCCAAAAGATGACTTCCCTTTGCCACATATCGACACTCTAGTCGACAACACTGCAGGATACAAAATCTTCTCATTCATGGACGGGTTCTCAGGTTACAATCAGATCAAGATGGCCGTCGAAGATCGCGAGAAGACATCGTTCATCACTCCCTGGGGAACCTTCTGTTACAGGGTAATGCCGTTCGGTCTGAAGAACGCAGGAGCAACATATCAGCGAGCAATGACAGCACTATTCCACGACATGATGAACAAGGAGCTCGAAGTATATGTGGACGACATGATCGTCAAATCTCGCACAATTGAAGGACACTTTGAAGATCTGAAGAAGTTATTCAACAGATTAGAAAAGTACAAGCTCCGTCTCAACCCTCAGAAATGTGTCTTCGGTGCAATGGGAGGTAAGCTCCTCGGCTTTATGGTGAGCGAAGATGGCATCAGGGTCGACGAGACCAAAACCAGAGCAATCATCGAGATGCCCCCTCCTAGAACAGAGAAAGAAATTCGTGGTTTCCTCGGCAGAATTCAATACATCAGTCGCTTCATCGCACAGCTCACACCTATCTGTAAGCCCATATTCAAGCTCCTTCGGAAGAACGTCCCAAAAGAATGGAATGACGATTGCCAAGTCGCCTTCAACCGCATCAAGAAGTATCTCATGAATCCTCCAGTCCTAGTGCCGCCCACTCCTGGACGACCACTATTGTTATACATCTCGGTAGCAGCAGAAGCCATTGGCTGTGTCCTCGGCCAACACGATGAAACCGGGAAGAAAGAACAAGCAATATATTATTTGAGTCGAAAGTTCACCGACTACGAGACCAGGTATTCCCCGATCGAGAAGACTTGCCTCGCCCTAGTCTGGGCAACTCAGCGACTCCGTCAATACATGATTGCATTCCCTATTCTCCTCCTCGCTCACATGGATCCGCTCAAGTACCTGTTCGAGAAGCCGGCACTCACTGGAAGGATAGCTAAATGGCAGCTACTCTTGTCTGAGTTCGACATCACCTATGTCACTCAAAAGGCAATCAAGGGACAGGCCCTCGCCGAACATCTTACGGCTCACTCTCTCCTGGACTATCAGCCGCTCAAGACATTCTTCCCTGATGAAGATCTCTTGCTCATTGAAGAGGACGAAAAGAAGAAGAAAGATGAATGGACATTATTCTTCGACGGCGCAGCAAACTCTAAAGGGAGCGGTATTGGAGCAATCCTCTACTCTCCAGACGATGTCCCTATTCCTATCTCGAGGCGCATCGCATTCGAGTGCACCAACAACATGGCAGAGTACGAAGCATGCATCGCTGGCTTAAGGGAAGCCATAATCTTGGGCGTCAAGAAGCTACGAGTATTTGGAGACTCACAGCTTATCATCAATCAGACCAATGGCGAATGGAAGACCAAGGATGAGAAGTTGATACCATATCATGTGTATCTTGACAATCTGCTCGAAGAATTCAAGGAAATCACCTTCTCATACATGCCTAGAGCCAAGAACCAGTTTGCAGATGCTCTCGCCACACTTGCATCAATGCTCGAGATCCCAAAAGGAGCTTCAGAATGGGAGCTCACAGTCGAAATTCAAGAAGAACCTGCTTTTTGCCTGCAAATAGAAGAAGCCGAAGTTGTCCTTGACAAACCCTGGTATGCCGACATCAAGCAATATCTCGAAACCCAGGAATATCCAGAATCAGCAACAGCAACAGATCGCCGAACCATTCAGCGTTTGGCCGGCCAATTCACCATCAGTGGCGAAGTTCTCTACAAGCGATCCTATAATCACATCCTCCTCCGATGCGTTGATGAAACAGAAGCTGCAAAGATCATGAAAGAAATACACGAAAGAATCTGTGGCCCACACATGAATGGGCACATGATGGCAAAGAAGATTCTACGACTCGGCTACTACTGGCTCACCATGAAGACAGACTGTTGCCAGCACGTCAGAAAATGCTTCAAGTGTCAAGAGCATGCGAATCAAATCCATGCCCCATCATCAGAGTTATACAACCTGACCACCCCCTGGCCCTTCTCCATGTGGGGACTCGACATCATCGGCAAAATCAGTCCCAAAGCATCAAATGGTCATGAGTACATACTTGTGGCAGTCGACTACTTCACCAAATGGGTAGAGGCAGCCTCCTACACCACGATTGCAGCATCTCAAGTGATCAAATTCATGAAGAACAACATCATATGCCGGTACGGAATCCCTAATGCTATCATCACAGATAATGGAACCCCGTTCGTCAACAAGAAGATGGATGACTTCCTCAGCAAGTTCAAGATCCAACGTCATCGATCAAGCCCCTACCGTCCTCAGATGAATGGTGGGGTAGAAGCCGCAAACAAGACAATCGTCAGGATACTCGAGAAGATGGTCGTGACCTATCGAGATTGGTCAGATATGCTCCCATATGCACTTTGGGCCTATCGAACGTCTGTACGGTCTGCTACGGGCGTTACTCCTTTCGAGCTTACTTATGGAATGGAAGCAGTTCTACCAGTCGAAGTGGAAATACCATCACTTCGGGTGTTATTAGAAAGCGGAATTGAAGAAGGAGAATGGCAACGGGCCAGATTCGATCAGTTGCAGCTAGCAGATGAAAAGCGCATGCGTGCACTAAGTCATTCACAATGTTATCAGAAAAGGATCGCTCGGGCTTACAACAAGAAAGTCCGGAAAAGAAGTTTCAAGGTAGGCGACATGGTCATGAAGAAGATTCTACCGTCGCACCTTCCAGATCCCAGAGGAAAGTTCAAACCCTCGTGGGACGGGCCGCTGATCGTCAGAGAAGTACTTCCTGGAGGCGCCCTCAAACTCACCAGCATGAGAGGGGTGGATCTCCCTGAGCCAACCAACGCCGACAACGTGAAGATCTTTCACGGGTAAGTCATTCTGACCTTATCAAGAGTCACTTTAATAGAGCTGAAGTCAGGAGGTCGAAGCTAAGACCTCTGAGAAATCATCCCGTCCACCAACAAGTGTTTCAAATAAGGGGATTCCAAAAGAGAAAAATACAAAAAAAAGGGGGGGATTCAAAAAGAGACAAAAAAAAAGAGAGAAAAAGAATGCAAAAGAAGAAGAAAAAGAAAAAAAAAAAAGAGAAAAGAGAAAGAAAAAGGGAAGCCAAAGCAAGGCACCCAAGAAAAAAATCAACCCAAGAAGAAACACAGTCATCCATCCATCCATCTCAGAGGGGTCTTTAGCAAAGACCGACAGCTCTATTATCGTAACTCAGGATAAGGGCTGAAGGACTGCCATCGGCCGGCAACGACGGATTCCCGACCTCTAGCCGCCGCAGTTATCCAGAGATCCAGAAAAAAAAGAAGAAAAAAAAAAAGAAGAAAAAAGAAAATGTGTGCCTAAACAAAGAGGGCGGAGTGAAAACCCGAAAGGGCGCTCCGAGTAAAAACAGTGGGCATACAGCGGACTTGGTGAAAACCTGAAAGGGCGCCAAGGGTAAAAACAGCACAACTGCCAAGGGGCAGGCAAGACCAAATACCCGGGACGTGGTGAAAACCCGAAAGGGCGCCACGGGCAAAAATGACGGGAAAAAGCCGGCTGTGGTGAAAACTCGAAAGAGAATTACAGGCAAAAATGGCTCAAATAAAAAAAAAAAAAAGAAAAGAAAAAATAAAAGTGCAGGTACCAAGAAAGCAGACGGTCCAGATCAGTTCAAGCGGTTACAGTTCAAGAACAAGAAGAAGCGCAGTCAGGAGCGAAGAACTCTACAGACTCTGACAATCTCAGGAAACGAGAGTTTCCGTTGCCTACATCTCTAGGGAACCAAAGGATCAAGCAAGTCAAATCTCGAGATATCGGTCAAATCATTGACCGAGCCCCAGTTCTGATTCCTATATCCCGACACAAAATCCAGACACACTCACAAGACAACTCATGGCACAGTAGATTTTCAAACAGTTTTTTCTCTTTTCAATTAAATGCATTATATTTCTCTTACACATATCATCTTTTTCAAAAATACAAAAAAATGCATCATCATCAATCATATATGCAAAAATCAGTGTGCAGGTGGCCAACACAATCAATCTCTACCCTCCTCCTCGGCCACATCAGGTGAGTCCTCTGACTCATAAAAAGATAGTCTCGCTCTCAACCTGCTCACCTCCATACGCAGGTAATGCACCTCATCGCGCTCAAGGGTACGGATCGCTATCTCCTCATCAGACAATCTCTGATCGGCAGCCAATCTCCTCGACATCATCTCGCAATGATACCGAAGTGCAGAAATCTCAGACAGCAGATGGCCATGAGTGGCCAAAAGGAAGCCAGGATCGACAAAAGGGCGCTCCTCAAAAGGTTCATATGAACCAGATGAAGAGCCAGCATCTCCAAGAATATCCTGCTCATCCTCATCAGCAGTCTGGTGCCAACAAGGGATACGTCGATACAAAGACTGCTCAGCAACCCAGTACTGATATGGGGCGGTCGCCATCGGAAAAGTCCGCAGCTCAAATCCCAACAAATCAGCTGTCAAATAACTCGCCCAGGAACAATCAATCCGGGTCCTGAAGTCAGAAGATCTAGAGGGGAGTACTCGACGCCCGATACCCGTGAAAGCAAAATGAGGAACATCCTGCTCATACCCAAACTGCCGCAGAAACCGGATCGGATGGTAAGAAAAGTAGGATCGAAAGCCTACCAACATCAGAGGATGGCGGTGTGCATCGCAAAGCACTGGAGGAAGTGAAAGCCAAGATGACTCCCAACGAACGTTCCAGTCACGAAGTTCAGCGAACATCCTGCGATACAGGGGCTCGCTCATCCTGGCTGTATGAGGAAGGAACTCGATGATATAACGCATAATGTCAGAGCCCGGGATGCCAGGAAGAGGTACAGGAACGGTCAGAGAAAGACGCTCCCATAGCCATACCTGATCACAGAAAGCAAAAGAAGTTCAGCTAGAGCAAAATAATTCCTAGCAAAGCAAGAAGAAAAAAGGTGTAGAAAAGATACCTGAAGGAAAGCACAACAGCCGCGAAAGACACGAGTGCGGCCCAGGGCACAGTCGGTCAGCCCATCAAATAGCTCGGCCAAGATGAGAGAAATGATCCCTTGCCGACGGACAGCTCGGCTCATCACCTCAAAAAGCAAAGGAGTCTGGGACCTGCGCCATCCCGAGAACAGCACCTCAGCAATCAAGCAAAACATCAGTGCGTTCCGAGCAAAGGTGGAACCAGCCGTACTCTGAGGACCCGAAAAAAGATCATACAGCAAGTCCAAAGAGAACACTACAGCATCCTGGCCACTAGCTGCAGGTCGAACAAGATAAGGGATCCCAAACCAGTTCTGCGGTGTAGCAGTCTTCGGCGATGTCTTCGGCGAGAAGTACTGAGTATAATCCAAGGGTAAGCCTGTCAAGCGTGCAAGCTCCTCCAAAGAAGGCCCCATCTCCATATCGTTGAACGCAAACAAGTTCAACGAAGGGACCCAGTCAATCAAGGCAGCTCCGAGCATCCTCCAGTCAATGTCAACTCTAGCCATATGAATCAGACTGCCAAAGCCATAAGACTCCAAATCTCGAATCTCATAAGCTGACAAGCTATCAAGCCAAGCAAGCAGTCGTGGCGAGCAAGAAGAACGAGGAAGCAACTGACAAGTCCTCACCGGTATCCCCTCCAGCACAAAAGGCCCAGAAATCGAGGACAACTCATCGAAGATTGGAAGGTCAACAGGCGAAGGAGAAGGAAAAGCTGGAACCTCTGCCGACTCGACAGCCCCTGACCTGTCCTCAGTGGCGGCTATGTCTGATATAGTCGCATCGCCATCTGAAACTGTCATAATCTCAGCTGCATGAGAAGACTCGCCCACCTCATGAACAGAATGCGCAAAGGGCCAATGATCAAAGGAAGGACAATGCTCTCCATCAAAAGGACTATCAGTGAAGATCACACCGCACATCGTGGCATCCTGACCAATCTGACCGTCAAAGAATACATCTGAACCATCCAAAAGGGTCCCGGCAACCCCGATCAAAGAATCAACGGTCAGATCTGGACCTGCGGCCCCCTCCAACAGAAAATCATGTATCCAGTCATCATCCTGGCCGATCAAGGGGATCGTCGAGGCATCTACACCGTCCATCATCAAGGGGACATCATCAATGATCACATCAAGTCCACCCAAGCAAGTATACCGCACATCTCGGCCCTCATCCAGAGCATCCAAACCGTCAAAGGTACCATCTGAGCCATCCATACCATCCAGACATGAGATCAGCCCGTCTATGTCCCTCATAGTCCCATCATCACCGTCCATCACATCATCCATGGGACCCACATTCAAGGGATGCATAGCCTCACCTATGTCCCATCCCATCATCTCATCCATACCATCCATTCCTCCCATAATGAGGGCCCCGTTCAAATCAGAAAATCCAGCCATCCCACCATTAATGGAGCTATTCAAAGCTCCACCAACCACCATCCCTAGCCCCTCATCAATGCCCCCTCTTAATGCCCCATCTACCCCATCCATTAAAGGCATTTCCCCATTATCAAAGCTCAGTTGAAGATCTGAAGTGTGGGACCCATCTTGGACAGCCCCCACAGCCCATAAATCTCCACCATCCATTGCCCAAGAAAGGACAAACCAAGAAAAAGACAAAAGGAGAATGAAAGAAGAGACAAGGAAGTGATTCATGGATGAATCGAAGAATCGGATGCAGAGAATGTGGGGGACAGGAAAAAGGGACAGCAGAGGATGTCCGAACCAGGGCCAGCCCAGGCCGCTCAAGAGGCGAGCCTTGGGCGGCCTGCCCTGGGCCGCCCGTACGGACGCAGATCCCCTCTCTCCGCGGGATTGGCTCCGGGGCTTTTGGTAGGTGAGGCTGACAGTCCACGTCAGCAGATGGCGCTCCGTGGGCCGCCCAAGGCTCCGGTCCACTCCAGATTTCGACTGAAGATGATCAAGATCATACAAAAGGTGCCCCACTGGTCCAATCATGAAGCAATGTGACTGGAATAGGGCTGATCAAGCCAAAGAGAAGGAAAGGTGATCAAGTGGGGGCCACAAGCAATTCAAGCCATTCAAAGACTAGATCATCATGATCTAAACCATTGAAGAACCTACATGAGCCATGAAACAACAAGATCAAAGGTTGATCATCACAAGAAGGGCCAGAATCCAAGATCTAGTCATCAAGTGGGCCCACAAAGCCAAATCAAGCGATCAGAGACGTTCAAGCCATCATCCACGCCATGAGAAGCATTCCTAACCTCACAAATCATCAAAAGAAGTGCCCCAAAGTAAAGCTAAGGTCTCAAGTGGGCCCACAGGGCCAAATCCATCAATCTGAACCATTCAAGGGCCAAATCATCAAGATCCAAACCATTGGGAAGCTTACACAAGTCATGGAGTGGCGAGATCAAAAGACCAATCATCAAAAGAAGGGCCAAAATCCAAGATCTAAACATCAAGTGGGCCCACAAGGCCTAATCAAGCAATCTGAACCATTCAAGTCATCGCCCATGCAACTAAGCAGTCTCAAATCATGAAGGAATGAGTCAAGAGTCAAAGCATCCAGACATCACCAAGGAATTTGGGAGAAATCAAAGCCTGTATATTCATCCAAAAGGGCTTGATACAAAAGGGGACAAAAACAAAAGTACAAGACCATATAAAGCAGAGCCAGCTACAAGTCACCAACATAATCATCATCGCCCCTCCTCGCGTCCCGCTCCCGACGATAAAGATCCATCAAAGGAGCAGTCACTGAACCTCCAGCATACCTGCGACGGCCACCTGGAACGTAAAGCGAAGGAAGCAAAGGCCCCTGGCCAAATAGCAGATACCACTCGTCATAATCACGATCCGGGATCGTGAAACGGAAGCCAGGCTGGCCCACCAGAGCCTCAACTCTCTCATCAGCTGGCATCCGAGCAGCTGGAGGAGGTGCAGAACAGGGGACCCGAGCTACCCCAGTGACTTGCCGAAGCAATCTCTCTCCCAAGTACCATTGGAAGGACTCAGCGTCAGAAAGCATAATACGGAGACATGAAGCATCGTATGCCTCTACGCGCTGGGGTGTGTAGTAGAGAGGGAAACTGGCGTACGGCATCCGGGCAAACTGCAGCAAAAGAGGTTACCACGATCAGTTACAAGTACAGCACAAGGACAAAGACAAGCAAGATACTTACGTCCTCAACGGTCAGCCCGTCTATATCAGCACGCCAATTGTCCCCGGAAACTCGGGAGTTCCGCTGACGATTCTGCTGATGCCAGTACATGTGGCGATACTGAGCGGGTTCAATGTCATCTCGCATCCTCGGCGCAAGATGCGGAAAATGGTCATAAAAGCAAGTCTGGATGAAAGTACATTTAATGATCAGAGAGAGAAAGGAGGCAAACGGCTCCAAAGAGGATGAAAGAAGAGGTACCTCAACAACAGGCCAGAAGCCTGTGAAGGACCGGCTATGCCGACAGGTTTTGTCCAGACCTTGAAAGAGACGGGTCAGGATGGCCCCATTCCAGTTATAGGGGTGATGAAGATCCTCGACTAAACGAAGAAATTTATGATCAACTCTCTCATTCGCATGGCAAAAAAGAAAGGATCCAAAAGCATAAGTGATCATGGCCCGCGCCTTGTGGAGGGCCTCTCGCTCGGTGGTAGGGATGACAGAAGCAAAATTGTTATAAAACCATCGCATCTTCACCTGATGGCCTTGGAATTCACCCTCAGGAGGGACGTCACCGACAAGCCGCAGCCAATCAGTGGAAGAGAGGGGAGCTAAAGAGCTAACTTGAGGGACAATTGCCCCATGAAACGGGAAATCTATCTGCATGTAAATGTCCAAAGGGGTTATCCCCCATTCTCCACAAGGGAGTTGAAAGGTGTGGGTCTCATCCCGCCACCTCTCACAAAGGGCCGCAAGCATCATACGGTTGGCGTCGTTATTATGGAAGCGTAGGGTGAGGAGGCCAGCAAAAGGAGTACCATCTAGTACTCGCTCAAGCAAGGGCTGTGGCTCCTTCATCCAATTGTCCCAACGATCCCTGGTACCTCGACCCTTGATAGCAGGAAGAGGTTGATGCTCCATAGCTAGGGAACACATGTGGTCCCCTCGGCGGACAATGAAAGCAGGATCATCCTCGTCAACCACTTGGTGGCCCCTAGTACCATCCGCCATGGAATCCTACAAGCTTGGCAAGGTAAGTCCCTATCCTTTACCCATTAATATCCAAATTCTCATCCAAGAAACCCATGGGATTGGACTCACATTCAAATGCAAAATCTAAAGTCCAACTCCATGTGTCACTTAGGATATGTGTTGGACCCATTGGAAAAAGTAAGGCCTGCCTTAAAGAAGGTGGCATGGCACGCCTCAGGTAAGAAAAGTCCATCATCCAAGGACACATTTTGGACAACAAATGCACTCAAGTGCCATGAAATCAACTAAGGATGAGAGTCTTACTGCACATGAGAAGTTCCTCTTCAAAGTCCACATGTGGCCAAGGATTGACTCACTTTTATGCCAAGGTCATGATTCTCACTTAGGATGTCTCCATCTTTTTACACATATGCACGGACAAGTGGGGAATAGAAAGGAAACGGGTCCCCAAGAGCAACCCAAATGCCTCATCTCAATGGATTGAAGAGAGCACATAGCCCACTTGAAGAACATGAGGACCCATTCATGGGTTAACCATGGGCAACCTTATGTGCCTCATCTTGATGAAAGTTTTGACCATGAGAATACAACAAGGAGGTCTACCCACAAACATATGAATCAAAGAAGCTAAGGGTAGAAAGTCGATGCACATAGCCCACATGAAGAATCAAAGTTGAAAATACCCATGAAAAGGCAAGTTTGGGCAACTTATGTGCACCAACTTTTTCACCAAAAGGGAGACCATTTGAGCACAAAAGAGCATGGCTTGATGAGTCACCCAACCATCATGAAAATGGATAAGAATGGTACACATAGCCCACTTGAATATCAAAATCCAAAATGTCCCAAGGCATGGGACAAAAATGGGCAACCTATGGGTATCATTCTTTCCCACAAATGGAAAGAAAAACCACTCATACTTGAGAATGGTAGTGGATGACCCACCAAGTCCCCAAAGAAAAGATCAAGGACCCATGGTTGTATGAATAGCTCACTTGAGAATTATCCATTTGAGGTGGATAGCATTAAAGGGAAACTCTTGAGAACCACATTCCTACCACAAAGAAAACCATTTGAACTTAGTGAGATTGTGGGAACAACTCACTCATGGGACTTGTAGATGGTCAAGTAGCTCAAGTCCTCCATCCATCAAAGAAAAAGCATGAAAATAAAAAATCCACATGGACAAAGTGTAGTGGGGCACACATGGTTCAAAGAAGTGCCCAAGTTTCAATGAAGGCCCAAAAGCCCATCCACATGAAAAAATTCTAAGGAGCCCACTACACTTTGTACAAGGGGGTACATCATATGGAAGAGTTGGGCCACTTGTCCATAAAGGCCCAACTAGGAAAACTAGCCCACTTGAGATCCAAAATGAAGAATGGGCTAGTCACCTTGATCCATACACATGTGAAGAAAGATGGGGTCACCCAAAGTGAGCCCCATGAGCTCAAAACTTGAGATGGGCCCTACCATACCCATGGACCCAAATTTTGAAAAAGAAAAGGGAAAAGAAATAGAAAGCTCAAAAAAAAAAATGACAAGAGAAAGAAAGTAAGAGGGAGCCCAAAATGAAGCATTGGGCCCATCAAATACACCAAGGGCCATGACTTCACTTTGAGTCCATTTGATACACATGAAAAGAGGCCCAACTCCCATGAAAAAGATAGAATATTTTGCCATGCACACTTGATGACATGGCAAAATTACTCCTTACATGCACATGGAGGGAGTGTGAAAAAGGAAAAAATGATGAAGTGGAGAGCTTGTAATGTCCTTCTCCATGCACCACCTTTGAAAGACTTGAGATCTAAGAAAAGATCAAGAATGCTTGGGCCCACCTTCACACCCCTTTGAATAGCTACATGAAAAAGAAAAAGGATCATGAGAAGAGACAATGAAGATGGAAAAGGACAAGAAAGAGAAAGGAAGTGGTCCATACCTTTACCACTCACCAAAAAAGGACCACCTTGCTGTCCCAAGATTTCTCTAAGGCCCACCACTTGAAAAGAGCAAAGGACCACCAAAGAAGAGAGAGGAAACTTGAAGAAAGAAAGAGTATGAGAGAGAGAAGAGAGAGATTGCACGTTTGAGGGGGGGGAGGGTGCCCCATGTTATATAGAAAAGGAGAAGGCACCCTTTTACCCAGCCCCCTGAAGAGACCAGGAGGCAGAGACCGGGCGGGCGGCCCATGGGAGGCCGTCCTAGCCTCCACCTACTTGAAACGACCTCCCTCTCCCTCTCCTTGGGAAGAACTCCTCCTTGGGAAGGGTGGTTGCAAGTGAATCTTGTACCTCCATGTAAGATTGAAGTGATGGAAGAGAATGGTGAGAAAAAAGAGGAAATCTCACCAAAATCTCATCTCATGAGAAATGGGTGAGAAATTGGGTGGGTGATGTGGAAAAGTTCCATGGAATTTCCAAGAAAAAGAAAGAAGAATTTGACTTGGTCAAACAATGATCTCAACCATCCAAAGGCATGACCAGATGATCCAAACCATTCCAAGAAGAATCCCAAGAATCTCCGCCCTTGATTACTGTTCACATGTATGAATTTTGGTCCGAAGACCTTAAACTACGTCGGGACCAAGGTCCCGAGGGATTGTCAATAAAACCGGCATCAGTCTTCTTCAAGATCTGGTGGCTCCGGATATTTTCAGAAAATCAAAAAAATATATACATCACTTGTACAGTTTCTGGTCCGAAGACCTTAAACTACGTCGGGATCAAGATCCCGGGGGATTTTTAATAAAAATGGGTATCGATCTCGACCATCAAAATCAGAATCGATGACCCAGATTTTTTCCAAAAAAAGAAAACAAAAAAAATGTCTTTCCTCTTTTAAAGTTTTGGGTCCGAAGACCTTAAACTATGTCGGGATCAACGTCCCGAGAGATTCTTAATAAAAACCAACATCGATCCCAGCCTTTCAGGCCAAGATCTGATGATCTGGATCATTTCGAGAAAAAAAAAATGTGTTTGCCCCCTCTTGTACATGTTTTGGGTCCGAAGACCTTAAACTACGTCGGGATCAACATCCCGAGAGATTTTCAATAAAAGCCGGCGTCGGTCTTGTTTGCTCACATCAAGATCAATGACTCCGGACATTTTCAAAAATCATAAAAAAATATATTACCAGCCCCGCTTTCAAAGTTTTGGTCCGAAGACCTTAAACTACGTCGGGATCGACATCCCGAGAGATTTTCAATAAAAACCAGCATCAGTCTGGATTGTCCATCCGCTGACAGCGGACATTTTTCCAAAAACAAAAAAATAAAAAAAAACATGTGTTTGCCCCTCTTTTGTACAGTTTCATGGTCCGAAGACCTTAAACTACACTGGGATTAATTTCTCGGGGGACCTTTCTCGCTTTCAACTAAAAATATTCTTCTACTAACCATGCATTTTTGGATGAAACGAACAGACATGACCCACCTTTGTAGGTCAATTCCCTATAAAATGAAATTTCATTAAGAATCCATATGTTGTGCGTCTCGTAACTCCTTCTAAATCAAAAGTTGTAGCTAATTTACGGTACACTTCTTTTAGTCCATTCAATCAAAAATTATCAATTTTTTCTTGATCTTTTTTCGGTCCATGTGTAATAGGAAATGTTGCTTCATCAGGGAGTTATTGTCCAACATCAACCGCAGATGTAGCTTGATGTCTATTTCCTCATTATAGCTGGCTGGTGGTAGAGGTCATACTAAATCCTAACTTATCTGCCTGAAAAACACTACAACAAATTAGACTTTTTGCCACGACTTTTTTAACGACAAGTCAAATTTTGTCATAAAAAGTCGACTTTTTGCAACGAGTTAGAAACTCATCGCAAACAATCGACTATTTGCGACGAGTTAAAAACTCATCGCAAAATAGTTGACTTTTTTGCGACGAGCTACAATTGTCATCGTAAAACTTGTTGCAAATAGTTTCGCACGAATTTTTTCATTGAAAATTATGTGGCGGGAAGGACTTTTTGCGACGAGTTTCAAATGTCGTTGCAAAAAGCTACTTTTTGCGATAAATAGGGTGATAGTAAGAAGTAATTTTTTTGCTACGACACAAAAATCGTCGCAAAAAGTGGCTTTTTGCGATGACTTGTTAAACTCATTGCAAAAACACAAATTTAAACTATTTGCGATGAATATAATTTCGTCGCAAAAACGTACTATTTGTGACAAGATTTCAAATTGTCGCCAATAGTCAATTGTTTTGCTACAAACTCCAATTGTCGTCGCAAAAACTTCTAGCGCGAATTTTTTCGTAGTAGCGGGAAAGATTTTTAGCAACGAGTTTCAAGCGTTGTCGAAAAAAATTTTATTTTTTTCGACGAATTAGGTGTCATGGAAAACAATGATTTTTTGCCACGACACAAGTCGTCATAAAAAAAATATCTTTTAGTGACGACTTGCTATACTCATCACAAAACACCAATTTAGACTATTTACGATGAATATGGTTTTATCGCAAAAAAGTAGAGTATTTGCGACGAAATTTTAAAATGTCGCCAATAGCCTCTTTTTTGAGACAAACACCAACTATCGTCGCAAAAATTTCTCGAGCGAATTTTTTCGCGGGGGCGGGAATGATTTTTAGCGACAAGTTTCAAATGTCGTCACAAAAAAAATCACTTTTTGCGATGAATTCAGTGTCGTCGCAAAAAGTAATTTTTTGCCACGACAAAAGTGGTCGTAAAAAGTGTCTTTTAGCGACGACTTGTTATACTCATCACGAAAAATCCGCTTTTAGCGACGACTTATTAAACTCGTTGCAAAAACATCAATTTAAACTATTTTGAAAAAAATAACATTTTCAAAAATAAAATTAACACTTTGAATAAAAATTGATATGTTTAAAAAAATGAGATTTTTAAAAAGAAACTGTGATTTTGTATTTTGAAAAAAATTGAGAAGTTTGATAAAAACAATAAGATTTTAGAAAAGAAAATTAAGAAGTTTAAAAAAAAAACTAACATTTTGAAAAAAAAAAAAAAGAAAAGAAAAGAAAGGGGGAGGAGGGAGTTTGAGCCGCAACTTGTCGACCTCATGAAAACAAAAAAAAATGTGTAGTAATTGAGTGTCTCACCATTAACAATTTCAAATGGCCCATTCTAAGGTTTTAGTAATGTTTATTTGCAATCCAACTTGTTGATAATGTTAACAAGATCTGGATGAAGAGAATTTAGAAAGATCAGATTTATCCAAAACTTTTGTGGCTTGCAAAAGTTTTTTTTTAATTTTTAATGGTTATTCATCATTGTTTCTATTGATAAGGCCCACCTATGACTTAGATCTGCATAATTTTTTGGATCACTTCCTAAAATGAGATTTGAAAACATATGGATGGTTTGGATATATAGAAAATACATCAAGGTGGGCCCTACATTGTGAAGCTTTTCGATTTCATTCCCAATCATGTACGCGGGTGAGCTTCATTCATGTTGTTTTTTCAACATATTGGTGGCTTGTCGACTGTACATGTGATATTTGAGTTTTCCCTTCACCTGTCTATGTGCTCTTATGCATAGTTTTCCTTCATTTACTTGTCTGCTCATCAATTAAACGATGGAAACCAACGTAGATCGCTTCATTAAGTTCCCGATGGATGATCGAATAGTGCGCATTATCGATAATCTCTTGATTGACCTCCCAATCAACAATTGAATGAGACAAAGTACTGTCGACTATCTGATCAACCTCCAATCAATGATCGAATGGTACAAACTACCATAGATCATGCCATCAAGTCCCCGATCGAGAATTGAAGTGCACATCATCGACGATCGCCTAATCAACTCCAATCAACAATCGAATGACACAAAGCGTTGTTGACCATCCAATCAACCTCCAATCCTCTAATGTAGGGTGGAAACCATTGTACATTGCTTCATCAAGTCCTCAATCGACGATCGAAGAATGCACATTACTAATAATTGCCCAATCGACCTCCCAATCAATGATTGTACAACACTGTAGACACCCCACCCCAGGCTGAAAAACTAATTAAATGACTGGATGGATAAAAGTCCACAATACCTAAAACCATAGGACCAAACCCCATTAGCTCACCCAGTCCATAGTTTAAACCCTAAGTCCAAACCTAGTCAACTCACTCATCCAAACCCTGAATCCATAACCCGAGTCCAACCAAAACTCAATTAACTCACTGTGAATCATCAACCTAAAGCCCTATCTGTAGGAAAAATCAGGGCGAAATTTCCTACTAGGTCAACTCACTCAGTCAAACTAGGCCTTGCACCCAGTCAACTCACTTAGTTAAAGCTTTTATCCAAGCAAAAGTCTAAGCCCAGCTCCGACCCTTAACCTCGGAACAAGTCTAAGCCTCAAACCTGGGGCTTTTCTACTCCAGGTTCGGAGCTCCAGCTATCTGAAGCTGGAGGAGAGTGTCTGTACAGGGGTTGCCCGTCCAAAATTATGAAAAGTGCCACTTGGCACATCTATAAATACCCTTTCTCCCCTCTTATTTTAGCATCGAAAAAAATTCAAAAAATCCAATCCATCTTCATCATTTCCGAATGCTCCTCTCCTCCTTCCTTAGCTCATTCCTCCATCGAGGAAAGCCCAAGTGCGAGTGAGAAGAGCTAGCCCTAATCCAGCTTAGCTTGACCCTAGTCTAAGCCTCTCTAAGAGCCATCCAAGTCCAGATCCAAGCCGCTCGAGCTAACCTACGCGACACATCCGTCCATCCAGTCATTTATATATTAGCATCGTCTCATTCATACCTACCAATAGTGCAACACTCTTTATTCTTTCAACCCCCTTGCTCATCACATCCATTATAGACACTTGATTAGTTTTAGCGTATGCTCTGTGGCTTGCTGACTTGACTGGATCTTGCCTATCAGAAACTCTGACTGACCAAACACACTATCATGTATCGTTTATAGCACTTGACAGTTCAAGCGTATGCTCTACGACTTGCTGATCTAGTCGAAACCTGTACATAAAAAACTCTTACTGATCATACCCATATTCATGCATTATTACATTATATATTTATTGTGAAAATGTACGAGGATCGATCTTAACCTTCAAAGATTAGTTAGATTCAGTGAAGTAAAGACCATACGTTTGTATGGCAGTGTCAATATCTTTATTAATTTAGATTGAAAAGTAAATGATCTTAAATTTTTATATTAAATTTCACTCGGATCTGACCAGCAAGATATGGCTCATGATCAACCTCGTCTACCCCCAATATCTTTTTCATCCAAAACCCGATGGGGACGAATGACCAGTCAAATCAAAGATATTGATGGGTAGGATAGAGTATCTGGATCACATTTCTATATTAGGCCAATATTTTAAGTCAAAATTGAACCGCAACTCTCTAACCTCATGAAAACTAAAAAAATGTGCGGTCATTAGGTGCCTCACCATTAAAAATTCCAAATGATCCATTCTAAGGTTTTAGTAATGTTTTTTTGCAATGCAACCTATTGTTAATGTCAATAAGGAACTGGATTGGCTGGTGTACCCTACACTAGCAACGTTGCAGGTATGGGTACGTGGCGACCGCAGACGGCAGCGTTAGTCCTTGATCACTACGATCGTACAAATGATCTAAAAAGGTTAAGGTTTGGTGGACCCCACAATGATGTATTTAGTATATCCACACCGTCCATCCATTTGGCGAGATTATTTTAGGCCATCATACCCAAAATAAAGTCATATCCAAAGCTCAAGTGGACCACACCACAAAAGGAAGTTGGGACAATGATTCTCACCATTAAAACATCTCTAGGGCCCACCATGATGTTTATTTTCCATCCATACTGTTCATAAGGTCACACTGACCTGGATGAAGGGTAGAAACAAATATCAGATTGATACAAAACTTCTGTGACCCCAAGAAGGTTTCAATGATATACGTTCACTCTCCACTGCTTTCTGCAACGTGGCCCACTTGAACTTTGGATCCTTCTCATTTTTGGTATGAAGCCTTAAAATGATCTCGTAAAATGAACAGAATGTTTGTATATAACACATACCTCTTGGTGGGGTCTATGGTACACCACACAATCCGCTTCCTGTCAATAAGCTCTGGATGGAGTAAACCACGAGTGCGGATCAACTATTCCCACTAGGACTAGCATAAGGGGTGGTTTCAAATCTCCGTGGGCCCCACCATGATGTATGTGTTTTATCCACGCCGTCCATCCATTTTTCCATCTTATGTTAAGGCACGAGCTCGAAAATGACACAGATCCAAATATCAGGTGGACCACACCACAGGAAACCAGTGGGGATTGAACGTCCACCATTAAAATCTTCCTAGGGCCCACTGTAATGTTTATTTGCTATCCAACCTCTTGATAAGGCCACATAGACCTAGCTGAAGGGAAACAAAAATATTAGCTTGATACCAAACTTTTGTGGCCCTCAAAAAGTTTTCAAGGGTAAGCATCAATCCCCACTGGTTTCCTGTGGTGTGGTCCACTTAAGATTTGGATCTGTCTCATTTTTTGGGCTCGTGCCTTAACATAAGATGGAAAAATGGATGGATGGCGTGGATAAAACACATACATCATGGTGGGGACCACGAAGATTTGAAACCACCCCTTATGCTTGTCCCCCCTTATGCTATTCCCTGGGAATAGCATAAGGGGGGACTAGCATAAGGGGTGGTTTCAAATCTTCGTGGTCCCCACCATGATGTATCCCCCCTTATGCTATTCCCACATAAGGGGTGGTTTCAAATCTTCGTGGTCCCCACCATGATGTATGTGTTTTATCCACGCCATCCATCCATTTTTTCATGTTATTTTAAGGCATGAGCCCAAAAATGACATAGATCCAAATATCAGGTGGACCACACCACAAAAAACCAGTGGGGATTGAACGTCCACCATAAAAATCTTCCTAAGGCCCACTGTAATGTTTATTTGCTATCCAACCTCTTGATAAGGCCACATAGACCTAGATGAAGGGAAAAAAACAAATATTAGCTTGATACCAAACTTCTGTGGTCCCCAAAAAGTTTTCAAGGGTAAGCGTCAATCCCCACTGGTTTCCTATGGTGTGGTCCACGTAAGATTTGGATCTGTCTCATTTTCAGGCTCGTGCCTTAAAATAACATGAAAAAATGGATAGGCGGCGTGGATAAAACACATACATCATGGTGGGGACCACAGAGATTTGAAACCACCCCTTATGCTAGTCCCAGTGGGACTAGTTGATCCGCGCCCGTAAACCACATACATCAACAGAGCCCGACCGTTCGTCTCTAGTTCAGTGGGGTAGAGCCGCGTGCCCAAAAAATTGGGGCCGCGCCCAATCCCGCCAACAGCCCTCTCCCTCCCACGCCAAAAAAACCTCTCGCTCCTCTCTCTCCCTCCCACGCCGCGACTCTCCCTCTCCTTCTCTCCCACTCTCTCAATCTCACTGTGAAAATAGGGGGTTTCTTTCCCAAGTCCAGATTTGTTCTTCAGGTCCGAGCGAGAATGGAAGTGGCAGTCTTGAAATGTCTCAAGATCTTGACTTCTCCAGCTCCGGCTGTAATAGATCTCTCCCTGGTTTGAGCATTCCTTAACCTCTTTCCCATCCCCGCCCTCTCAATTAACCTCTTTCCCATTCCCTCTCAATCTTAAAACTACAGATTTGAGTATTTTATCAGATTGGATGGTTTCTGATGGTGAAATGGAGGGGTTTTGATCTGCTCTTTTTTGCAGTCCTTTTCGATTCTCTTTCCAAATGCTTGGATGTCTGTAATGTATGCAAGATGTTCGGTGGAATGACTGAGAAAGACGTCATTCCATGGAATGCGATGTTGTCTGGCCACTGTCAAAATGATGAGGATTTTGCATGCAGGTTCTGTTTTTTTTTTTTTTTTTTTACTTCAGATCTCTTGTTTTCTACTTATTCATAAAAATAACCATGCAAGTTTTGTTTCTTTATTTCTATTTTATTATTCAATAAACAGAATGCTTATGTTCTTTCATTCAATTTCTGCCAATTTGGTTCTTTGGTTTGTGCATGTTTGACTGAAATTTGCATTGGTAGCTAAGATGGAAGAATAAAGGATTTAAAAAAAATCTGCATATTAGTTGTTTGAAGAAATGCTTCAACTAAGAACCTTTTTTGGATGAAACCATGCTTGCAGTCCTCTGGTTTTACACACGCAAGTTGCTATATGATTGTATAAAACCATTGTATAATTTATCTAGTTGACCCTTCTTTGGTAGATCATTGTATAAATTTACATTGATTTTGACAATTGTAATCATTTGATATGTGACTTTTTCTTGTTAAATGTAGCCACATGCCCTCCTGTCCATGACTGCCTGCCTGATCTTTTTGCCCCCACACAGCTGTACAGTTGCAGGTTGGTGCAGCTACACTGACTTTTCCCAAAGTAATAGACATGCATTTCTTGTAGAAACAGAAGAAAATGAGAATGCTTAAACTCTCATGTTAAAGCCTAAGGCATGTTGTGATAGCCAATACTCTATACTTCTTTCTCTTTCTTTACAAAGAGATAATAAGACCCTTCTTTATGTGTTTTCAGTTTCTGGATCTTTCTAGATTTGCATCTTTCTTTAGAATTCTCTTGTATTCTGATTGATAATACTTGCAGGTAATTAACAATACTCACCTTGATATGAGGTCATACAGACCTAATTCTATTAGTTTGTTTTTGATGGATTTTCTAAGACTATTACATGATGTAGGCCATGGGCCTTTCAGCCACCTCTTTGAACGCAAGTTTCTTCCACAGGTTTTTACAGGATCCAAATGGTGATTCTCATCTTCTTCAGGGGAATGCAGATAACCGCTATGAAGTCTCGCTTGGATTAGAATACCAAGTAACCTTAACCAGTACAACATTTTGAATACCAATAATCCAGCTTCAATAGGTAGCCACAAAACTCTGATCTACTTCTGCAACCGTAGAGGTCTCCTCAAAATAACATCTACCCAGAGGAGACTTTCACAAAAAGGTATAAAACAACTGCCCTGAACTGGGATCCCACAATACACTTGTTTATAACCAAATTCACTAGCTTTTTTTATTTTAAAAAATTGCTTTTTTTCAGTTTGTAAGGAACAATGATTAAATGGCTACTAATAGAATGGAGTAAGAAGTAACATTTTTCTATTCCAGTTGACAGCTCACAAGCCACAGAAGGTCTAATACACAAATACACAATGTCTTCTAAGCTGACAAAGAGTGAAGATTTAAACTATCAAAATATAAGTCACCAGATGGCAATACATTACGGAACATAGACTAATATATGCATCATATAATGTTTGATCTTTTGTGCTTGTAAGTTGATATAGTTATTGCTATTTTAAAATATGATTTTCTGATTTTAGTTTTTCTTTGGAGAACTATTGCATGTGGTCATCATCTATCAATGCTAATAAATTCTCAACTTTCAAAATCTGTTCCTTTACTACAATTATTGTGATCATTATGTGATGTTTATTTCAGTCCTCTTGGCTATGATGCAGACTTGTTGAGTTTTTAGGAATTAGACTTGTATGAATTTGTCTTTGGAGATTCAGGTTATTTGAGTTTCATTTTGTATGGATTTTATCTCAGGAGATTTGGATGTTCAAGTTGCTATTTGTACGGAATTTTCGGCTACTTGAAATGCATTCTTTAAAGAATTTTGGTCTATTTCAATTACAAGTTTGTAGGGAATTTTGGGCTTTTAGAAGATTCATTTTATTTGAGTAACCAATTTTTATGAAATTGTTGCTAATTTTTTTGAAATTACGTTTTGGATTTTGATATATATTTTACATGGAATTTTTTGTTTTTGAGTTATTGGTTCAAGTTATTCATACTACTACATTCTATAGAATGGGTGGTTATTTGAATTCCATTATTTGTGGAATTTGGACTGTTTGAATTGCGACCTTTTACAGAATTCTTGGGTTTGGAAGATTTGGTTTGTGTGTATCTGTTCAAGATTTTTTGTTGTTTATTTTTAGATGCGAGCAAGCAGGGATCCATACCTGCAGCATTGTGTGGAGACGGCAGTTTTGTAGCGCAGCTCCCAGAAAACAGCGGTACTTTTCATGTGGGAACATAGTCAAGCTTGTGCACTAAAAGGCCCTCAAGGATGTCAGATTTAAAGGTACACCATCCACCAATGGCAGGCCATTTTTTGTATGACTATAGAATCATGCATGCATAAGTACATTTATTATGCATAAGTACATTTATTATAATGTTCCCACAATCTGTATTAAGAAACTCAATTTCTGTGATCCAGATTATTCAATTCCATGTGGATGGAAGGTCCTCCCACCTATCAAATATTAAACAGTACTATTTTATTTTTTGAATTCTTTTAGGAATGTACTAGTGATGGGTACATTGCCACTTGCAAAAAACATACTATACATTTTTGCAAGGAAAAATTTCATTGGTCCTTGGCTCTAGATTTGGCTAAGTCCGTGGTCTCGGGCATGGGGTGGTGCCTGCATTGAATTGTAGCCACGCTGATGTGGATGTGGCTAAGAGGAGGGCCGACTAGGCAGAGGCAACGGCGACTGAGCTTAGGATTGTGGTGCAGGTCATGCAAGGGATGATAAAATGATATGCAGACACGACATGCTCAGTTGGAGGAGATGGTGCGTGACCTCATGTTGTAGCTCTTCCCATCACATCTTTAGTGGTAAGTTGAATGTCACATTTAAATTATGCAAGTAGTGTAAAATAGTCACTAATCATAATTTGAATTATTTTGCAGATTTTTCTACAAACAGGTGCTATCTTCCTACGCCCCACCACATTATCAAGGATGTGTTTCTTTTTTCTTTTTCTTTCTTTTTTCTTTTTAATGGATTTTTGGTGGACAATTTGGACATATGTGTGTAGGATAATTATAAATTTATTTTTAATTTAATTTAATTATTTTAATATTTCAATGGATGATGATGAAGATTGATTAATACGGGTTATTTTGTTGAATTAATTGGTCCAAACAGGGAAAAATAAAAAAATAGACATTTTTTTTAAAAAAAAAATTCTATTAGCGACGACTTCTACTTGTTGCTAAAAAATAAATAATTATAATCCGCGACAATTAACATTTGCTGCAAAAAGTCTTTATTAGCGATGAGTTGTTCGTTGCCAATGTTGTTGTAAACAATTAATTCATTAGCGATGAGTTGGTGTTTTCGTCGCTAATTATGATTTGTGACGCTGTATTTGCGACAAAATTGGCGATGAGGAACACTCGTTGCAAAATCGTTTTGCAACAAGTTTTGGTTTTTTAGCGACGAGTGGACTCGTCGCAACACATCTTTATTAGCGACGAGTTTTATCTTTTGCCACGTTTTACGATATATAATGGCGACGTGTCAACTCGTCGCTAATTAGCTATATTTTGCCAAGTTTTTAGGTCGTCGCAAATAATTTATTCATTGGCGACGAGTTTGTGTTTTCGTTGCTAAATATAATTTGTGACGCCGTATTTGCGACAAAATTGGCAACGAGTAACACTCGTTGCAGAAACACTTTTGCATCGAGTTTGGTTTTTTTAGTGATGAGTGGACTCATCGCAAAACATCTTTATTAGCGACGAATTTCATTTTTAGCGGCGTTTTAAGATATGTAATTGCGACATGTCAACTCGTCGCTAATTAGCTATATTTTGCGACAAGTTACTTAGTCGTCGCAAATAATTAATTTATTGACGACGAGTTGGTGTTTTCATTGCCAAATACAATTTGTGACGCCGTATCTGCGACAAAATTCGCGACGAGCATAATCGTCGCTAAAAAACTTTTGCGACGAGTTTGGGGTTTTTAGCAACAAGTAGACCCGCGGCTAAAAGCCTGTTTTGTTGTAGTGAAACGTTTTTAGTGGGACCCATCCTCCAGCAACCTTATCCACTGATTTGGTTGAACCCAGTATGCGACAGCCTATGAAGTAACAATAGTTTCCCTATCCAATGATCCTACGTGTAATGTCCACATCTTCCAGCGACCACATAAAACAGTGAGGACTAGGAAGATTGGATCACCAAAGGTGGACCACAACTGTGAATTTCACGAATTCCTCACAAAAAACAGCCACTTATCATAGTCGGCCCTGTCCATGTCTTGTGTTATTGTGAGTCTTAAACCCAGGGTTCGGACCTTAATAAAGAGAACTGTCTGATACATGTAAGTCTGGGCTGGCCTATGTTGGGCTGGGCCATAGACGTGAAAGGTTATCCGGCCCATTGGAAGAGAAGCAGGTATTGTAATTGCAGGGTCCTGATAGTCAGCAAACACGTGGTGTTAGCTGACGTTCAGAATTCTTGATGTGTGTGGGCAAATGTGATGATCCAGACCGTTTATGTGATGGGCCTCACCCGAAAAGATTCTCACCTTCAATGTCTTAATCGTTTTTATTGATCAACTTTCTTTTGAGTATAGGCTGTATCCTAACCTTCTTTTGTGGGCAATTGATCAAAAGGCTAGAATATTCCAATTATTTTATTATTTCTGAGACAACCTCCATCGGTTGCGTACTCATCAGATCAACGGTTTGGATAACTGATGGGCTTACGTGTACGGTATACGTTTGATGATAAGCATGCATCGCTTTTGTGTCTACGTCATTCTCTCCACCTGCCGCTGCCACGAGGTGTGGTGGATGGCCTATAACCCTACGGACGCGAGTTGCCTATGCCCCATCGACACGAAGTTCCTGTGGTACGTGGGCCCAATGAGATTTATCCACCCCGTCCATCAGTCTATCCAGCTCATGTTAGAACGTGATCCTAAAAATGAGATAGATCCAAAACTCAAGTGGACCACATTATAAGAAACAGTGGGGATGGAATGCTTACCATCGAAACCTTTATTGGGCCATAGAAGTTTTGGATCAAGCTAATATTTCTGTTTTCAGCTCATCCCATTTGTAAGCATGTTTGTTTAACCGTTTACTTCCATAAATGATGGTACATGAGTTACGAGTACTTTTAATTTTTGAAAGATGTTTGGAGAGAGATGGAAATCACATATTAAATCGGCCTGAAAAAGGAGATTGCAACGTACATATTGAGTGTGTAAAATCTGTTGGCTCCCATCATGATGTATGTGTCTAATCCATGCTGTCCATCTATTTTACCAGCTCATTTTAGGAGATTGGCCCAAAACCGATTTAAATTGTGAGGATCAGGTGGAGCACATTATGTGAAACAAGAGGATAGTGACATCTACTATTAAAAGTGAAAATTTGTGTAGGGCATACAGTGATGAGTGATGTGGGCTGTTATCCTACCTATTCAAAAGGTCCGAAAGACATGAATGAACTAATAAAATTTAATATAATTACTTAATTCAAAACTTGTATGCCTCAGGAAGTTTTCTATGGCAGGCGTTCAATTCTCTGCCATCATTTTGTGTGTTCAACATTTGCTTTGGATTTAGCCACCCCCACTATGAGGATCAATACCATGACCTCAGTGTTGAAACGATTCCTCACTTGGTCTAACACTGTTGAAACCAGACTTCATTTTACTGTTGCCAAAGGTTAAACGACAGCTCATCCACCATAACCGACAGCTCATCCACGGTAACTTTGCATCACTTTCAACCTCTATACAGTCCAACCCAACCCCACCCTTTCACACATCTTCATCCCATCACATGATGCATGAATTTCAGCCACCACATGACAACCTTAGCACTCGCACCATGAACTTTTAAATTCATTTCACCATTGCCAGTTATCCTGTTAGAAACTTGCAAAAGCATTTAGTAGAATTATACAAGATAATCACAATTGCAATAGCAAACCAGCACAAGAGGAAATTCGAATTTATGTTGAAAAATCTTTACTGAAATAATTAATAGCACAAAACAATCAATGCACTATAAAATATAAAGTTACAAGAGATGGATCTTACCCGAATTAAAGCATACAAGAGAAAACCCTAGCTTTTCTTTCTCCAAAAACTCTTTCAAACCTTAATACGCACATCATAAAATACCCTAATTTCAATTACACCTGCTTATAAGGTGTAGACACCCCACCTTCGGCTACACTGTTGGTAGAGATAGCTGGTTGAACGGAGGACCATACCCCCAAATCCCAAGTCCAAACTCAGCCAAACTCACCCTTGTAAGCCCCATTCCATAGCCCAGTTCAAGCCTGAACCCAGTCAACCCAGTCCTAAAAACCACCCAGAAAAACCCCCCATAAAAAAGTCCAGTCAAAAAATCCCAAAAAAGTCAAACTCACTGAGTCAACTCGCTGAGTTAACCCGCTGAGTTAACCCGCTGAGTCAACCCGTCGAGTCAACCCGTCGAGTCAAAACACCGAGTCAACCCGTCGAGTCAAACCACCGAGTCGACCTGCTGAGTCAACTCACTGAGTCAACCAGCGAGTCCAACAGCAGCCCCGAGGGAACGGCCGTACTCGCTGGAAACCGAGGAGCGGCCGTACGGGCGGCCCATGGCAGGCCGCCCGGAAAAAATTACGAGAATGCCCCTCTCGCTGCTATAAATACCCCCCTCCCCTTCTCATTTCGACAGGCCATTCGAAGTCCAGCCAGTCCGAGAGCTCTGAGTCCATCTCTCCACCCTTTAGCCCATTTTTCCACCAAGGAGAGCCCGAGTGAGGAGAGTCTAACCCTGGTCCAGCCCAGCCTGACCACTGGTCCAAGCCTCCCAAGCCATCCAAGTCTTGATCCAGCCACTCGAAGCCAACCCTTGCGACACCTCCGTCCACCCAGCTATCATTCATCCAGCATCATCTCATTTGCATCTAGCATAAGTGCAACATTTACTTTCCTTCCAACCCCCCTGCTTCACTACAAGCAACTTGATTACTCAAGCACACATGCATATGTCTTTATATTAAGCACCTGTCAGTTCGAGCGTATGCTCTGGGCTTGCCCGTTGTTGGAACCTGCCCATCAGAAACTCTTACTGTTCAGACCTGCATTCATGCTTCACCATAAAACACCTTGATCATTCAAGCACACTGCATACGTCTTTATATTAAGCACCTGTCAGTTCGAGCGTATGCTCTGGGCTTGCCCGTTGTTGGAACCTGCCCATCAGAAACTCTTACTGTTCAGACCCGCATTCATGCATCATGTCATCCATGAGAATATACGAGGATTAAATTAGACTTTCAAGTATTCGATCGATTCTGTGAAGTAGAGACCGTACTTCGGTACGGGCAGTGTGTGGGGTGCTTAACCTCTTCCCACCCTGTAACCGTGATCCCTTACCTTGAATCTCTGGCCGCAGATCAACAGGAGTCATTTTAGAGGAAGGAATCTTCGGATTCTCTTCTCTAACGTTTCTACGGGGTCTAGCCGACTGTAGATTCAAAGTAACTGGCTAGTGGCGACTCTGGTCTTATATAAATTCATTTAAGCACATCCAGCTCAATACGACAACCAAACAAAGCCCTCGAGAACGAGGCAAGCCAGTGGCACAAACGGCGATTTCGCACTCACGCACCTCTTCTTCTTCTTCTTCCGAAAGGAAAGGGAGAACGACGTCGTGTAGGAGCGCGGGGAAAATCGGCGAGGGTCCACATAAGGCAATAAAAATAAAAATAAAAACGAGAAGAAGAAGAAAAAGCCTGTAAAAATGTGCAAAACCGGGAACTATCGGCACATCGGGTCAACCTATTGAGATGGTTCGACACACCGGATTGACATGTCAATGCCCAACTTCGCCACACCGAAACCTCCAAAATCTATCCAAAGAGTTTTGCCTTTTTTTTTTTTATGTTGTCCACATGTCAAGCCTCTGATTTCAGACATTGATTATATAAAATAGTTCTAATTATTGACCTAGACGACCTATCATGTAATCGTGACCATCTGATTTCACATGTTGAAATGGGACCGCTGACCATTTTCCTTGTAATTATCCGTTACATATATAGGCCCAGTTAGACAATTACAACCGTCCAATGCATTCAATGATCTGGATGTGTTCCATCCACAGTGGACCAAACCGAGTTGATCAGTCTATACGGCTGACGAGGCACCATAATTTTGATGTGCAAAGGTATGATGGAGAACGATTTCGTAGGAGTCGAACTTGAAGTTGAATATGGTCCACCTGAGGAGCGATTCCCAATGAAAGAGATTCGTAGAAGTGAGGCCCACCATGTATGTCCATGCACCAAAAATATCTCAAATTCTGAATAATTTAAGAAGGTGAGGCCCACGATGTATGCCCACGGTCCAAAAATCTCTCAAATTCGGCATATTTTAAGGATCTTCTGTCCATCCATCTTCTGCCAGCCCAAACTAAGGACCCCATTGTGCATGGAGCATGGTCAAAATTCCCTTTGGCCAGACAATCTTAATCATCTTATCTACCCCCATGAATTTAGACCATTGATCATAATAGTTTTAACCATCCATTTGACAACAACCAACCAGATGTTAAGAATCATCTCTTTCCTGTGATTTTTATTGTTTCCACCGCATGCTGAATGATTAGATGGTCCAGATTGATTTCCATACACTTAGGCCATGTGTAGGGTGGGTGGGTCGCTACCATTCTGAGAAACGCGGTGAACCAACATGGCATCTATTCATCACGGTATCAGCCAGTGTGAGGGTGGTTTGCTCATCGACAGACTTGTATGTGGCCCAGCCCAGTCCATGTACATGCAACCACACTTGCCCATATGGAACACGTGTGCAGAATCCTAGCCGTTGTTAGGTGGGCCCAATCGGATAGAAATCTAACAATAAGGCCACTTAGCTCATCAGGTGGGCTAACATCCTTTGTTAATGGAAATTGGTTTGTTAGATTTGGACCGTGGACCACTAGTCATCTTAACCGTCCACTAGATTTCAACAACCTAGGCAGAGACTTGAAAATTCGAACTTGATTCAATATCCGCTTAGCATGAGTGAGTTGCTTGTAGCACACCTTTGATCATGACACATAGTAAAAGACACTCTTTCACATGGGCCTAGATGGGCTGTTGATGGGCAGGTTTGGATCCGGTTTGTCCAAGGCCAGGCCACAAAGTAAAATCTAGCCCAAGACTGGCTTGAGCCCATGAGAGGCCTCTGCAAACAGACCTGAGCCCATGCCGTGATGATTGTGCATGTTCCATGCTGGAGCCCGGCCACCCTCTGTAGTACAACATCTGGTTCTTCATTAGGTGTGTGCCCAAATATCAATGATATTGATCAGAATGCCCTTGAAACCTTCAACAAGCCAATTAGGACGAGCTCGATTCGGGCTGATGGGCTCTTATGTACAGCCTTAGCTGAGCCCAATTAATAAACGGGCTGAAAAAGTACTGAACTACAGTAGACGCCACTGTGCAGAATTTCCGTAATGCAATTGAGACCTCCTGCAAAATGATTGTGACCAGCTGTATATTGTAGGGTTGAGACTGGGCTGGACCTGAGCCCAACCCGGCCTCAAGAGGACCCCACCCACCCCTGTTAGTCACACTGCAATGTTAGCCACCACTTCTTTGGGAATCGATACCATGAGAATGTGGGTGTTAAACCAAACCCAAGTTACAGCCCTGCTACGGTCAAACAACCACTTGATTTTAAAGCTTGAGCTGTTAAAGGATGGTGTATCAATGTATATCAAGGGACTCAAAATGCTCTCCCGTATGTGCAGAATCCAGCAGTATATTTGCTACATTCAGGATTCGAACACTTTACTTTTCGCTCTGATATTATGTTAAATAACCACTGGATATAAGAGTTCCTACTTTTAGATCAAGTGGCACCAATCAGATGAAAACAAAATACAATGCAGCTGCATACAATGCAAGCAACTCTTGAAAGGAATTCAACCAATTCACTACATTGGACAGAGTCGCTTCCCATCACATCTGGTCACTCTCACTTAATAATGACCGCAGCAGCTTTCTGCACCGCAGAAGTAGCTTGACGTCTGTTTCCTCATTATAGATGCTGGTGGTAGAGGTCGTACTAAATCCGAACTTAACAGCCTGAAAAAACTTTTTGGTGGGACCCATCCTCCATCAACCTGATCCATTGATTTTTGGTTGAACCCAGTATGCGACAGGCCATGGTGTAATAGTTCCCCTATCCAGTTATCCTACGTGTAATGTCCACATCTTCCAGCGGCCTCATAAAACAGTGAGGACCAAGAAGATTGGATCACCAAAGGTGGACCACATACGTACGGTTCCCTCACCCATGGAGATTTGATGTATGTGAATTTCACAAATCCTTCACCAAAAACAGTCACTTAAAGAGAACTACTTGATATATGTAAGGATGGTGGGCCTGGCCTATGATGGGTTGGCCCATAACATGAAAGGTGGCTAATCTAGCCCATTGGAAGAGAAAAGTATATTTCGGGAGAAGGTATTCAGTAGTGATTCATGTACCACGTCCGTTTTGGAAAACCTCTGTGGGCTCATCATAACATGTGTGCTTTATCCACACGGTCCATCTATTTTTCCAGATTATTTGAGACCTTAAACCAAAAAACGAAAAGAAATGAAAATTCATGTGGATTAAATTAAGAAAACAGTGGTGATTGAACGCCCTCTGCATTGAAAGCTTATTGGGGCTGTGAGCATTCAATCACCACCGATTCTTGTGGTGTCTTTGCCCTGAGATTTGGTTAAAAATGAAATAAAGAGAATTTTACAAAATTTTACAAAATAATACCTCATGGAGTTGTTATTTACATCATAATACCTTTTTTAATTAAGTTTTCATTAACCTACTTCATTAATTAAGTTGTTGTCAAATGAGTACCTTCCATTAGATCACCCATTAATGAGGTTGCTTAATAAAAATTAGATACGTAGTTATATGTAAATGATCCATACAGACCGAAGTTTTGGATCAAGCTTGGCATTTGTGTTTACCCTTCATCTAGGTCTATATAAATTTATGAACAGTTTGGATGGCAAATAAACATCACAGTGGCCCTTAGGAAGGTTTCAACCGCTGGTGTTATTATCATTGTTGCTTCCTGTGGTGTAGTCTACTTGAGCTTTTGATGTACCTCATTTTTAGACTCATACCTCTTAGAGCCCTTGCATGGAAAAATGAATGGAACATGTGGATAAAACCCATACATCAGGATGGGCACCATAGAGCCCCTCATGGTCCGCCCTGGTGCAGGATGCGCAATCCTCTCCCAATGTAAATATGGGTTGATAAAAAAAACGAAGGTGTGTGTGTGTATTCTGATTGCATAGTAAAAGGTAAGTTGTTACTTGTTGGTGTTTTGCGGACCCACTGTAATGTATTCAGTCCATCCATTTTTCCATATCATTTAAAGCATATACAAATCTCTGAGATGCACCACGCCATAAAGAAATAGTG
Source organism: Liriodendron chinense (assembly GCA_003013855.2). NCBI lineage: Eukaryota > Viridiplantae > Streptophyta > Magnoliopsida > Magnoliales > Magnoliaceae > Liriodendron > Liriodendron chinense. The sequence continues at coordinate 10,703,863 of ML058461.1, read as the reverse complement.
GAGATTGAATGGCCATAAAAAAAAAAAAAAAAAAAAAAAAAAAAAAAAAAAAAATTCCTAAGGCCCCATAATGTTTAATTTTCATCCAAATTGTTGATTGGGCCACAAAGACTTGGAAGAAGGAAAAAATTAAAAAAAAAAAAAAAAAAACAAATATCAGCTTGATCCAAAAATTCCCACAAGAAGTTTTTATTGGTGGCCATTCATCACCACTGTTTCACGCAGTGTGGTCCACCTGTGACATGAATCTTTCTCATTTTTTGTCTCATGCCTTAAAATAATCTGAAAAAATGGATAGACGGTGTGGATTAAACACACACATCATGTGGGGCTCACACAACACAGTAGTCGGAAACGATGTGCACATTCCATAGAAATTTCTGTCAAAAATCCACTCGGTCAATCAGTTTTGTAAGACCACGATCATATAGGATTTTAAAGATCAAGCAGAAAAACTCACGTGGATTAACACATTAAGTCATTAACCAGTGGGAACACAAGCGCTCACCGTTGAAACCTTATTGGAGCTGACCGTGATGTTTGTAGGCTATCCGAACCGTTCATAGGGTTATTACCACTCAAATAAAATGTAGGCACAAATATCATCCTGACGCAAAACTTTTGTGCCCCACAAAGTTTCCATTGGTGGGCATCCAATCCCCGTTATTTAGTGAGGTGCGGCTCCCATGAGTTGAGTGAATTTGTTACAGAAATATTTATGGCCCCATACAGCTTCCGACTGCCACAAGTTCGGGGAACTTGCAACTGTGTTTGCAGCTGGTTAAAGGTTTCCAGAATAGGTGTAGCCTCGGCTCACCCAACATTGTGCAGCCCGGATCAAAGGGCCCACCTTGACGAATGTATTGTATATCCGTGCCATCCATCTGTTTTCCTGCTCCTTTAAGTCCCTGAACCCAAAAAATAAGCAGACTGAAATATTAGCTAGGCCATACAATAGGAAATGGTGCTAATTGAATGCCCACCATTAAAAATTTCTGAAGGCCCACCACAAAGTCTGTTTGCCATCTAACCTGTTGATAAGGACACACCAACCTGGATGCACCGCTTCTTGCGGTGCAGTCCATCGGAGATTTAGATTTGCCTTATTTTTTTGGGTTGTGACCTAAAATGATTTGGAAAATTGTATAGACGACGTGGATTATACACATTCATAATAGTGCGGCCCACAGTGCACCATATTGCATACGCCAAGTTGAAGCTTGCGTTGGTGGACATTTTCACCATTTCAGAAAAAATCTTACTTTAAACCGCCGGAGGCTAGAGGAACCAAGGTGCTTAGTTAACATTAACTCAATTAATGAGGTGTGTCAATGAAAACTCTATTAAAAAAAGGTACCTGCACGTAAATACCATCTCTTGTAAAACGTACACATGTATCTATCAGACACCCCGCGATCGATCTGCTCTTTGTAATTTCTTATTTTGTAAAATTTTCAAAAATAAATAAACGGACAGCATTAATCAAACAAATACATCATGGTAGCCACGTAGCTTTTCCGGCACCGACATTAATCCGAGTCTATTCCACCGCTGCATATTCCACGTGCGTTATATCCATCACGATCACGTGCTGCTCCGCCAGCTGCCACTCCTCGTGTCTCATGATTGATATGCCAGGGCAGGAGCGGATTGCACGGTGACCCTGCCACCACCGACCTCCGTCGCGGACGCGGATTTCCTCCTCCTACTAAAGCCTTTCGCAGGACCTAGGAGGGCCCCGTGTGATGTTTATGAGCAGTCCACCCCGTTCATACGTTTTGTGAGCTCATTTTAGGACATGAGGCCAAAAATGAACCGGATCCAAGACTTAAGTGGGTCGAAAATATGAGGATTTAATGTCCACAGTTGAAATATTCATGGGGCCACAGAAGTTTTGAATCAGGCTAATATTTGTGTTTTCAGTTCATCCCAGTAGGAATGACGTTATGAATGGTATGGATGGCATATAAACATTACTGTGGACCCCTGGGAGGTTTCAACGGTAAAAATTTCCCTACCTACATTTTCCTTTAGTGCGTCCTACTTGAGCCTTAGATCTAGGTCATTCTGAGTTACATGTCCTAATATGAGCTCAGAAAACAGATGGATGGAGTGGATTTCTTACAAACATCACAGTGGGTCCCACCTAGGTTCCGCAGGAACTTCCTCCGCGCCCCTCCGGAGCGACAGCACTCCATGGCCCATGGACGTAACGAAATGGATGTGTTTTATCCTCGCCGCCCATCCATTTTAGTACTCTATGGGCATAACGTCATGCGTGTGTTTTATCCTCGCCGTCCATCCATTTTAGCAGGTCATTTTATTGTGTGATGCTAAAATTGAAGCATATCCAAAGCTCAAGTGGACCACACCATTGGAAATAGTGGAGATAATGGCGTCCACCATTGCAACCTTCCTAGACTCCCCAGTCACGTTTATTTATCATCCAACCTGTTCATAATATCACACGGACGTGGATGAAAGGAAACCACACATATCAGCTTGATTCAAAACTTACGTTGCCCAAGAAGTTTTCAACCGCAGGTGTTTAATCTGTTTCTTACTATGTGGCCCACTTCGGCTTTGGATATGCTTCAATTTTGGACTCATTGCCTAAAATGAAGCAAGAAACAGATAGACACCATGTCTAAAACACATACATCGAAGTTGGCCCCACGTATTCCTGCCACTACAAAGGTCAATAGGGCCCCCACGTGATTTAGGAGCAGGATCAAAGCACATTTTTATTAATTATGAATAAAGTTCAAAGAAAAGTCTACGAAACTCAACAAAGATTTAGTCGGTCAATTGAAAATACATTGGAAATTTCAAATTGTTTGTTAGACACTTTTGGGTCATTTCGATTGACCGACCAACTAATGTCAGTCAATCAAACTACTCTGGAATATGGTCATTGGACACTTTGGATCCATTTCGGTCGATCACCCGATCTCTTGGGTCGATCGACGGACGACAAAGTTTAGCGCGTTTTCTAATTTTATTTTCTTATTCATTTAGGAACTTTCTAATTATGTTTTAGGGTTTTATCAAAGTACATAATATCTTTTAAACTCGTTGTTAGGGGGAACTTTTTCACATTATCAATCGAAACTCCGACTTTTATCGTTTCTCTTCTCGTGGATTCAAGAAAACTCTTGTGGATTCAAGATAGTTATCCTCTAAAGAAGACGCATATCCTCTCCTGCATCTAGTGGTATCAGAGCGATGAGTTTCCCTCGGATTGGTGTCTTTTAATAAAGGATTAGGCAACAATCCCATGAACAATGCTCCAGGGAACTATCCTTTCGATTCGTTCCAGTGGGAGAATCGGCAAACCATATAAGGGTTGCAAGCTGTTTTCGACCGTATAGCAGAGGCCATAGGAAAACTCCGTGTTTGTGTCGATGATCCGCCTCCGATGGGTGTTGGAATTCCGATTGGGTAGATCGGACGAATCGAGCCTTCATGCAAAAGGTTAATCTTCTTAGCATCAATGCCCAACTTCACATCAAGGATTGGTTTTTTGAAGTCAAATGCTTCTTTAATTACATGCAGATCTCTTAGGAGAAAAAGATTAAGTTTGTGTCTTACAAGTTGAAGGGCGGCGCATCAGCTTGGTGAGAACAACTTTAGCACGAGCAAACGCAACATATGAAGGCGTCAATTCGTACGTGGCAGCAGATAAAGCGACTATTGCAAGTACAATTTCTATACAGCGATGATGATCAAATACTATTTTAGCAATCTTGAAATTGGCGACAGAATAGCTGATCGAAGTGGGGTTATGCAACGAAACCCTATCATTTTTCAGTGAAGGATGATATGGTTAAAACAAAGTCACAACAGGACATCGAATTCATTAGTGGCATACGTGTGGCCCTAGTGGAAACGGAGAACCAACCCCAATACTTTAAAAAGTAGAGGGGCAATCTCCCGTAACGATCCAAGGTTTTATCGAAGAATCAAATGGGCCGGAAGAGATCAATAAACTTAGAAAAGAGACAAGAATTACAACCCACCACCATTTCAGAGATTATTCAAAATTCTGAGAAGATGGAGAAGATCAATACCTCATTTGTAAAGGAAAAAGAGGAACAGTCCGTAGTCATCTTGTAATTAAAGCTATTGTTGCAGGAGTCCATGAACATCCCAAAAGATGTCAAGCTAGTGTTGCATGAATTCAAGGCGATTATGCTCGCCAAAATTTTCGACGACTTGTCCCTATGGAGGAGATTAGTCTTTCTTAAATTGAGCTTGTATTCAACAACACGAAGAATTAATCCACTAACCAGTCTCAATCTGAGAAGAAGTCAACGAAGTCTATGGAAACTTACCAGAAAAAGGCTAAGAACACATATTGTGACACAAGTCTAAAGAGAAACTCGAGAACGAGTTTTCTTAAGTAAAAAGGTCTGATGTAAGATGAGGATCAAGCACTTTTCTATCACATATGGACCGAAAAAAGCTCAAAGAGAAGTTGACAAAACTCAACAAAGTTCGATCTAGCCGGTCGATCGAAAATGCACTAGAAATTTCAGATTGTTTATTGAACACTTGTGGGCCATTTCGGTCGACCAATAAACCGATTTCAATGATCGAAACTACTCCAAAATACATTTTTGGTCACTGGACACTTTGGAGCCATTTTGGTCGATCACCCAACCTCTCGGGTTGGTCGACTAACGGTGATCGACGAACAATGAAGTTTTGCATGTTTTCTAGTCCTTATTCGTTTAGGAACTTTCTAATTACGTTTTAGGGTTTTGTTAGAGTATATAATGTCTCTTAAACTTGTTGTTAGGTGAAAAATTTTCATATTATCAATCAAAACTCTGACTTCTGTCGTTTCTCTTCTCTTGGATTCAAGAAAACCTTGTGGATTCAAGGTAGTTATCGTCTGAGGAAGATCGTTGGTGATTGACCTCATCACATCCTCCCCTACGTCAAGAAGTCGACAAAGTCTACTAAAGTATACTAGAAAGAGGCTAAGAATGCATATCACGACCCAAGTCCAAAGATAAACTCAATGGCGAGTTTTTCAAGTAGAGGGGTCTAATGAAGGACGGGGATCAATGAAGGACGGGGATCAAGCACCCTTCTATCACACATGGACCAAAAAAGCTTAAAGAAAAGTCGACAAAACTCAACAAAGTTCGATCTAGTAGGTCGACTAAAAATGCGCAAAAAATTTCATATTGTTTGTTGGACACTTTTGGACCATTTTGGATCGACCGTCGGTTAATTAAAACTACTTAGACAAAGTTTTAGTCGTGTTCTAATTTTGTCTTCTTATTCATTTGGAAACTTTCTAATTAAATTTTAGAATTTTGTTAGAGCATATAATGTCTCTTAAACTTATTGTTAAGGGGAACTTTTTTTCATATTACCAACCAAAACTTTTTGACTTTTGTCATTTCTGTGCATTTGAGAAAACTCTCATGAATCCAATGTAGTTAACCTATTGAGGAAAATAATGATGGGCCTCATTACGTCGTCTCCTACATCACCACACAATCCGTACCGTAGCGCACCATGCCACATTTGTGCAACGCCTAAACTGCTCTTCAGACACACGCTGCATAAGCACTACTGATCAAATTAGAACCCTCCAAATGTTGGGCCCACTAGATAAATCATAGGCCCACATTCAATTGATCGAACGATCCTAGGCTCCTACTGCCATTTTTAACTTGGCTGTCCACTAATCAGCCAGTTACAAACATATCCCTTGCTGCAACTTTCGTTTAAAGTGGGCCCATGGTTTGGACGGTTAATTCGAGTTGGACGTATGCATATGAACCACCAGCATAAAAAATTGTTCAATGGTTTTGGGGGTGATGTTGTCTTTTTATTGGAGGTGTATTTTGTCCGCTTTAGGATACACCTACCATTCCCCACCAAAAGAGGACATGTGGACCACTTGCACGTTATATATAAATGGACATGTAGTTGAGACTGCTTATGCCATTATTTAGCCTTTACACATGAGTAGTCCTGCACATGGGTCGGGTTAGGGTCGGGTTGGGCCCAACCTTGGACCGAACCTAAATATATTTAAAGGTTCGGTTTCGGTCTGGGTCGTAACCGGGTTGAGCTGACCCAACCCTAACCCTACCCTACTTGTAAAAGGGTCAACCCTAACCCTACCCTACCCTATATGTTAAACTGGGTCAGGTCGGGTCGGGTTAGGACTATGTTTCTATGGTGTGGTCCACCTAAGATTTGAGCCAGCTTCATTTTTGGTATCATATCTTAAAATGATCTTTCAAAATAGTTGGATGGTGTGGATTTAAGACACATAATCAGGGGCCACCGACCTTGGTGGATCCTGGATGTCACCTAATATGCTCTCTCTGAGTGTGAGATGAGCGTAGCTTGGGTGAGATAGCTTGGGTGAGAGTCAGTGAGACCTGAAACCAGCCATATAGGTGAGACCCTAACCATGAGGCTCCCCTCGATGTATATATTGTAAATCCATGCTGTCCATCTACATTTCCAGGTTATTATAGGACAGTTTGAAAAAAGAAGCAATAAAAGCGTTAGCTAGACCACACCACAAAAATCAGTGGTCATTGAAGTCCCACCATTAAAAGATTCTAGAGTCCACCCTAATGTTTGTTAACCATTCAACTTATTAATAATGCTAAATAAATATTTTTAAAAGCAATAAACTAGTATAAACGAGTCGGTTTGGGTCGGGTGGAACGGGTCGGGCGGGTTTGGAATGTATTCTAAACCGTACCTAAATTAAAAACGGTCCAGCCGCATTTACTAGGGACCGGACTGTTTTCTCAATCGGGTCGGGACGGATCGGGTTACTACCGAGTCGAGTCGGGTCGGGTCGGGCGGGTTAACGGGGCAGATGTGCAGCCCTACACATGAGACGCGAGTTCTTAATTAGTTTTCTATATATATAATTAAATAGTAATTTAAGCTATATAATTAGCTAATGAGAATGAACGGTTGGGATTTTTTGTACTTGTACGGATCCATTGTTTTGATTGAGATATCACGTGGGACAACTCATTTGGTCTCTGCCACGTGCTTGTGAGTTGTAATCAGAGGTAGGAGCCAATCTGGTTTTGCCACGTGTGATTTGCACCAAACTTTGTGTTCATTATTTTATTTCCTGCCATAATTACCATGTGCTTCATGCATTAAGCTTTGTCCATCGTCGGTTATCAGTATGGGACGGGCTCGAGGGATACCGGTACCACCGACACAAGCTTATCAGTGACAACAAGCAGATATGGGCCCACCTGATGTATGAGGTCATCCAACCCGTACATCAGATGAGTAACGAAATATCACCTCTATCTGTCAAAAATCAACCTAAGTGAGTTAAAACACAAGGAACAATGTGAGAGGAAGCACTCACACTCGATTTACACAAGGGCCTACCTGAATTTTAAACCAGTCGATTTTCAGCCTCACCCTTCGTCCAGACCAGATGAAGGGTCTGAATGACGTGGATTTCGCATACCCAACTCAGAGGCCCTCCGAGGTTCTTAATCATGCCTCGGTGGGAGACTATTACAAGAGTTTCAACACGAGGTTATGGGTTTACTAGAACACAAAGAACAATGTGAGAGGAAGCACTCACACGTGATTTACACAAGGGTCTACCTGAATTTTAAACCAGTCGATCTTCAGCTTGACCCTTCGTCCAAACCAGATGAAGGGTCTCAATGGTGTGGATTTCACATACCCAACTCAGTGGCCCTCCGGGGTTCTTACTCATGCCTTGGTGGGAGACTATCACAAGAGTTTCAACACTAGGTTATGGTTTAAAAACAAAAAACAAAAAAAAAACAAAACAAAACAGAGTGGGCTCCCACGCAAATCAAGGGTGGGTGGATTGTTCCCTCCAAACAGAAATGGATTGCGTGATGTGATGTAGGCCTTATCCATGCAGCCATTAATTTTAATAGTTCATTTTAAGGTATGAACGCAAAATAAAAGCATATCCAAAGCTTAAGTGTGCCACACTGAATGCCTAATGTAGAAAACTTTAAGCTGCAAATGTTTCCGACCAAGCTTTTTTTTTTTTTTTTTAACTCATATAAGTTTGTTTGACCTTATCACTAAGTTGGATGACAAATAAACATCATTTCGGCCTTAAGAAGGTTTCAACCATACATGGATGCCATTATCCCCATTGTTTCCTCAAGTCCTCTGTTGGCTGCCAAATAGTCCTGTTTGAAGCCTTTTTATTGGTCAACATCACACTCATGATGCCAGTGTGATTAGGTTGCAGACCTATATGACAACATGGACCAATTAAAAGGCTCCAAATAAGTTTCCCATTTGACAGCCAACAGAGGATCCTGATTCATAACATAGATGTGATGTGGATAAGACACATACATCATGGTGCTTACGGGGATTTCCCGAAAAATCCTTTAGCATGGAGTTCCTGCACAAAAACATATGTGGGGATCATTGTAATGTTTCCGAGAAATCCATCCTATTCATCCATTTTGTGAGATCATTTTAGGACATGCAACAAAAAATAAGCTGATCCAAAACTTAAGTGGGCTGAAAACTTGAGGATTGAACGCCCACAATTGAAATATTCGTGGGGCCACAAAAGTTTTGAATCAGGCTAATATTTGTGTTTTCAGTTCATCCTAGTAGAATGTCGTTATGACTGGTATGGATGGCATATAAACATCACTGTTGACCCAGGGATATTTCAACGGTAGTAATTTCCCTACCCACCTTTTCCTTTAGTGCGGCCCACTTGAGTCTTGGATCCGGCTCATTTTTGTTCGCATGTCCTAAAATGAGCTTACTAAATAGATAAACGGGTAGATTTCACACAAACATCACAGTGAGCCCCCACCTAAGTTCCCAGCGCAGGAACTTCCTGCCGCAGTCAGCTTCCTTCCAAACTGGTTTCCTATGGTGTAGCCCACCTGGTACAACCTATCATCCTGATTTTAGGACTCCAGCGTAGCATGCACTGACACATACGATGAACATGTTGGATTTTATGCATCATGTGAACTCCAAATCTGCTCAGTACGATTAGATAAGGCCCCAGCCTCGCCCAAGAAAGGTGCGGCCCTGAATGTCGGGCCACCTTGATGTATGTATTCTATATCCACACCGTACATCTATTTTCTCAAATCATTTTAAGGAATGAGCCCAAAAATGAAGCAGATCCAAATCTCAGGTGGACCTACTATAGTAAACAGTAGTCATTGAATGCCCCACCATTAAAAACTTCCTGCGGCCCACCTTAACGTTTCTGTAATGTGTATTTTCCATCCAACCTATTGACAAGGTCATGAAAACCTGGATGAAGGGGGGAAATATCAGCTTCATCCAAAACTTAAGTGGCCCACAAAAAGTTTATAATGGTCAATCACCACTTTTCCTATGTTAAGGTCAAGCCAAAAATGATGGACAGCGTGGATATAAAATGCATACACCAAGATGGGCCCATGGTAAGGGCCGCACCTAATGGACTCCCCCACCAAACTACCTTTTCCAAGAAAATCTAGGCACCTTTATTTATGCATTTCAAGGCCTGTTTTGGATTTTCACTGAAGTTGTAACATCTCGGTGGACTGTCAAAATGAAAAGAAATCAAGGTCCGAATTCCAATGAACAAATGTGCATCCTTAGAGGTTAAGATCATCCTGCCAGCTTGATTTTGGCTCACGACTCATATGTCAGGGGGTCCTTACTCATGCCTAAGTGGTAGACTCACCAGAGTTTCAACACACAGTCATGGGTTTAAGTACCCATTATAGCATAAACAAAACCACTCTGGTACGAGTGCCTGTGAAAAAAAAAATGTCAGGAGTCCTTTACGGTGAGAGTCTTATAGCTTGGCCGCCTTAATCTGATTTGTTTGCTGGAGTGGACCAGCACTCTACTCCCTCCTAACATTAAAATGCTACAGAAAATCAATTAAATATTGGGACACGTCCTCGTTCTTATCTAAAGAGGTCTTCTAAGGTCATCTCCGAGCAGCCCAACAACATGCTTCGGAGAATCTGGGAACAATCTTCTTGTCCTTATTGTTATTAATTTATAGAGGATAAGTGTACGTTAGTGTATGTATGTTTGGTCTTGTGTACTACCATTACATTGTATACCATATATGTCTATACACCATATATTCTTGTACACATTATATTTGTATATTGCTACTCCAACTCTCAAATTTTCCGAAATAACATGATATCAGGGCCAATAATACTACGTCATGTGTTGGAGCTGTCCTTACGGAGGGTGCAACTTAGACCAGCGTGAAGGCTGTCATGGCCTAGAAAGAACTACCTAGGCAATTAGAGTGCAGTTGTCATATCCTAAAAAGGGCTAAGGGCTACTTAGAAAAGAGCTAGAGTGAGTTCCACCATAAGACATGAGACATGGGTGACCACAGACATTGGCGGCAGAGGGCAATGGAATATTATAAGCCAAAGGGTTTAAAGAGCTTAACTTTACCCATTCATGAGTCCAGGGGCTTTTGGCCTATTCGTTAAGATCTTAACAATTGGCATTAGAACTCCCTGTGGGTGCTCAACCTTCTTCGCCATTAACAGTGGCTCTTGCGAACACACTATGCTATTTGATTTTCTTCAACAATGGCTACAACGCCGGCATCTTCCACCTCCGCTGGAAACCCACCCTTGCTGTGATTTTCACCATTAACGGTGGTACTTCCCTCTTCCATCGCCGCCCCTCCTTTTGCGATAATTAGTGATGTAAGATGAGGATCAAGCACCTTTCTATCACACATGGACAAACAAAGACTAAAATAAGAGTCAACAAAACTCAGCATAGTTCGGTCAACCAAACTATCTAGTCGGTCGATAAAAAATGCACCAAGAAGTCCAGACTTTTAGGCCCTTTCAATTGATCTCTCGGGTCAATCGACTGACGACGATCAACGGATGAGGGAAATTTATCGCGTTTTTTAGATTTCTTTCCTATTTTATTTAGGACTTTTTTTAATGTATTTTAGGGGTTTTTTTTAGGCTATATAAAGCTCTCGAAAACTCATTGTTAATGATTCATCTCTCATATTATTTAATAAAATTTCCAACTTTTGTCGTTTTATCTCATGGATTAGAGACTTCTCTTGTGGATTCAATAACGCCTTGTGGATTCATGGTATTTATCCCCTGAGGAAGACAGGGATCGACCTCATCACATCATTCCCTATGTCAAGTGGTATCAGAGCGAGGCTTTCTCTCCGGACAATGTCTTTTAATGAAGGTTTGGGTAATGATCTTACGGACAGTGATCTTGGGAACCATCCTTTAAGGGCGACGGCTTTCGAGTTGTTCCAGTGGAAGAATCAGCAAACCATGCAAGGGCTGCAGGCTGCCTTTGATCATATAGTAGAGGGCTCATGGTAACTTCATGTTCATGGCGATGATCTGCCTCCGATGGGTGCTAGAATTCGAGATTGGGTGGATCAGATGGATCGAGCCTTTAAGAGGACGGTTGATCTTCCTAGTTTTAATGGTCAGATTTACATCGAGGACTGACTTTTTAAGATGAACACTTCTTTAATTACATGCAGATCCCTGAGGAGAAGAAGGTTAAGTTTGTAACTTACAAGTTGAAGGTTGGTACGTCGGCTTGATGGGAACTATTTTAGCACGAGCGAATGCAATAAATGAAGGCTCCAATCCGCACGTGGCTGCAAATGAAGTGATGGATCGATACAGGTACATTTTCTATACGACAATGATGATTAAGTACTATCCCAGCAGTCCCAAAATTTACGGCAAAAAAGCCGATCAATGAGGTATAGAGAAATCCTATTATTTTTTGGCAAGGGGCAATTTGGTTGAGATAAGGTCACGACAGGTAGCCAGATGCAACAGTGGTGTACGAGTGATTCCTGTGGAAATGGAGAACTAATCCAATAGTTTTAAGGAGGGGGGAGGGGCAGTCTTCCATAACTGTTCAAGGTTTAGTCGAAAATTTTGATGGGTCGAGAGAAATCAATGACTTTAAAAAGGAACAAGAAGCACGACCCACCAACATCTCAGAAATTATATAAAATTATGAGGTGGTAGAGAAGATCAATACCTTAGTTGTGAATAACAAGGAAGAAGAGTCTGTAAACATCCCAAAAGTTGTGAAGCTAGTTTTGTAAGAATCCATAAACATTCCAGAAGATGTTAAGCTAGTGTTGTAGGAATTCAAGGTGATTGTGCTTGCCAAAATTCCCGACGACTTATCCCTTATGCGGGAGATTGGTCTTTCTCAGGTTGAGCCTGTTTTCAACTATACAAAGAATCCATTTGCTGACTAGTTCCAATTTGAGAAGAAATCAGAGAATTTTACTGTCGTGCATCAAAAAGAGGCCAAGAATGCATATTATAAACCAAGCCCATTGAAAAAATCGAACGCGTATCGCAAATCAAGTCCATTGAAGAAGTTGAATGCGATTCGTGGCCCAAGTTCGAAGAGAAACTCGAAGACGAGTTTTTTTTTCAAGTGGAGTGGTCTGATATAGGACGAGGATCAAGCACTTCTCTATCACATATGGAGCGGAAAAAAACTCAAAGAAAAGTCGACAAAACTTAACATAGTTTGGTCGACCGACCAATCTAGTCAGTTGATCAAAAATGCGCCAAAAAGTCCAGATTGCTTGCTAGATACTTTTGGGCCACTTCAGTCGATTGATCGCCCGATCTCTCATGTTGGTCAATCGACGACGATCGACGAATGATGAAAATTTTGTGCATTTTTTAGATTTCTTTCCTATTTTATTTTGGACTCTTTTAATATATTTTAGGGTTTTGTTTTAAGTTATATAAGCTCTCTTAGACTCATTGTTAATGATTCATCTCTCATATTATTCAATATGATTCCCGACCTTTATCGTTTTATCTCATGGATTCAAGATTTCTCTTGTGGATTCAAGAGTGCCTTGTGAATTTAAGGTATCTATCCCTTGAGGAAGACAGTGATCGACCTCATCACATCGTTCCCTGCGTCAATCAAGGACACCACCACCCCTTCTGTAGCAGCCATTGCCGCTGCACTCATCTCTTGTCATTACCATTGAAATCCTATTATGTTCACCATTAAACCAGATCCAAGCTTGCCACAGATGATCCCTTGGCGATTCCACCAATGCAACCAGCATCTTCCGCTCGCAGTCCTCCATTACGGCCGGTCTCCACCCGTCATTGGTATCACCAATATCGTCACCATCTAGCACCACCTCCAGCGTTGGACCCTGCACCTTCCCTTGTCGATTTCGCATTCCCAAACCCATCAAACCTAACACATCCGCCATTGCATGCCATCCCATCTCTAAACCCATCCCCAACGCACCCACCATTGCCGCCCCCATTGTAGACCTGTGAACGGTGCTTGTCTGCAACTAGGGTTGTAAATGTGTTAGTAGACCCAATGGGGTACCAAGACCCGACCCATTTGTTAAATGGTACGGGTCTGGGCTTGGTTTCCTTTATATTAGGCCTGACCTAACCCAATCCAAACCCATTTAGTAAGTAGGCAGGTTTGGTTTATGTTTCAAAGGACCCATCCAGCTCAGACCCGTCCATACCCGATTCTAAGCCTTGTTAAAATGCTTGCATATTAGATCCAAACCTAGACCCATTAGACCCAACTCATTTATAAATGGTTATGGGTGGATCTCCCTCTACTAGACCCAGACCCATTTATAAATAGGTCTGATAGGTTGATTCGGACCTGACCCAAACCCTCCGTGAACCCGACCATTTACAGCCCTATCTGCAACCCATATCCGTTTGCTGCTGACCCCACATGTATACACTAACACAGGCCATGAGCCAAAGTGACACACATGTGAATGATCCAAGCCATCCATCAGATAGATCCTACCGTGTAGATGCCCTTTATCAAAATTTAGGCCTTTACTATCATTGAGGTAGCAACAGATAGCTATATAAACTAACAAAATTCGTCAGGGACAACCATGTGTTTCTAATATTGTGGCCCATGATTAATTTTTTAGAAGGGGCATCTAAATAATGGGACTTGTAATGGGGATTTTAGATGTCTACACACGTGCCACTATAGCACATGTGTGGCATGTAAATGGTTTCACTCTCACTAGCGTGTGGGCTTAGAAAACCTGCCGAGGGAGAAAACTAGTCACATCACATACAACCAGCTTTATGCTAACTCTTTTACGCATTCCATCTTTCTCACCAATGTACCGCTTTTCTAAGATGTCAGTGTCATGAAAGTGGTGGGTCACGCTATGAGGATTGCTTGCATCCAAAATGAGGCTAGTCCAATATTATATAGGCCATACATGTATGTTGCATCAAGCTCTAAGTTCTTTCATTGAGTTCAAATGTGTGGTGACCACTCCTTTGAGACTAAGATTGTAACGTAGGGAAGGGCATGAAATAATGAAAAGAAGATCACTATCTTCTTCAAGTAGAAGAATCCTTAAATTCGCAAGGTGGTTCTCGATTTCACGAGACACAAAAAAAAAAAAAGAAAAAATCAAAATTTTATATTGAGATTTTCCAATTAACTCACTTATAAAGAAATAAAAAATAAAAAAAGCAAACTCTATATAATCCATTTAGAAGTTACTAAAATAAGAATTCTTCTAAATCCGAATTTTTTAATAAAAATTTTTCTAATTCATTTAGAAGTTCTTAAAAAATAAGTTTTTCTAAAGCTTAATTTGCCAAAACTTGTCAAAAATAACAAAAATAAAAATTATTAAAATAGTAATTTTTTCAATAAAATTGTATTGTTGAGCCGAAGGGGTTTGCTTTCTAGCAAAATGGATTACATAAAAAAATTAGTAGGTTGTGCATTTCATGACGATGCTTGGATCAAAAGTTACGGCAGATTTAAGGTCCAAATTTTGAATGGTAATTTATCCCCATTTAGAATGAATTTGCTCAAATATGACATGTCAAGGCCCCAATTACATCATTTCCTACGTAGGACTAGGCTCAGTTCTAAAGGATTACTTCAGCTTCCATTTGAGCTTCTTTTGATCTAGTCCTACTAAGAATGTACTACAGCCTGCTCTACGTTAATTAGACTGACTAATTTGATCCTATGTCATATTGGACAAGCTAGGTTGCATGGTCGAGTTAGGCCGAGTCACCACCTATTTCAATTTGATAGACAGAGCCATGGTTCAATAATCTGAACCATTTTTATGTTGATTTCCATCTTGCATGGAGAATGCCCCCCCAAAAATTTCCAAATTAGAATAATTCAGCAACATATATTAGGAAGTTTTTCAACTGAATCATGAATGTGTGATGTTATTTTCTCAAGATCAACTTATGCATATGATGTCTAAATAGTGGTTCTCACGTTATGAACTGAGTGGATTTTACATATACAAGTACATTAGATTCCAGTCCAAAGAAGAAGCCAGAACTCATTGTCCTATGGGGTCCACTGCAACATTCATGTGACACCCACTTCATCCATCAATTTGGGTGTATCATTTTAGAATGTAAGCTTGAAAATGAGGCAAATCCGAAACTTAAATGGGCTTCACCATAAGAAATGGTAAGGATTAAATGCCGCCGTTGAAGCCTTATTTACCACCTACAAAAGTTTTCCATCATAAATATATGTGGGCCTATTTGGATGATGGACTATTGTGATAATGTGGTGTAAAATTCATATCATTATCCTTTACCTTTGATTGGATATTGCTTGCTGTCAAATTACATCACAGTGGTCCTTGAAATCAGTACATGAAGTGGATAGGCCGAGCTGTGTTAACCTGGCATAGTTTTGTGAGCCTCATCATGGTATCCACACCATCCATCCCTCTTGCATGATCATTTAATAATACGAGACAAAATATGAGACAGCTCCAAAGAAATGTACCACACCATCGCTAGCATAAGTATTGAACGCATGCCATTGAAAACTTATTGAGGTCAAGAGAAGTGTTGGATCAAGCTCATTTATAGGTACACCCTAAAATGATTTTGCAAAATGTATGGACTGTGTGGCTATAACGTATATCAACAAAATTGCATCCAAGTGTGAAGTATATCCAACCATCATAATTACTTTAGATGGGGAAGGTGGAAATGCAAAACTAGTATAACATATCGTCGCTGCTTTGTACTCTTTTGAATTAAGGTAGTATAGATCACGGTGGGCACAATGAAGGTTTGGATGGTTGCGGTTTTTATTCCCATTGTTTCCTATGGTGTGGCCCAATTGAGCTTAGGTTTCGGCTCAATCCTAAAATGTTCTGACAGCCGAGTAAGTGCATGTTGCACAGAAATTGCAGTGGGCCACATACAGATTGGCGAGTGACCCTGCCACTAGCCAATTGCTAGTGGTCGTTGCTCTATGGGCCCACCATAATGTCATGTTTTATCCATTTTTCAGATCATTTTATGGTATGAGCCGGAAAATGAGGTAGATCTAAATCTCAAGCGGACTACATAATGTTAGTTGAACGCACACCAGTAAAAAAGTTTTGGGGCCACGAGTTTTGGATCATGCTAATCAACAGGTTGGATGTCAAATAAACATTACAGTGGGCTCTAGGAGGTTTTTAATGGTGGAAATTCAATCACTACTGTTTTCTCCGGGTGTGGTCCACCTGAGATTTATATCTGGCTCATTTTTGGAACGACGATCTAAAATTATCTTTAAAAATAGATAGACGGCGTGGATAAAACCCATACATCATGGTGGGTCCCACAGAGCACCGACTACTAGCCACCTGCTCGCGGCAGCGTCACTAGCGGAAGCGGATTGCGTACTGAGTAACCCACAGTGATTTATGTATTTTATCCCCTCGGTCCATCCCTCTTAACAGAAAAGTTCAGGTATGGTGCCAAAAAATGAAGCATATAAATATCTAAAGTGGACCACACCACAAGAAAAGTGTGAAATGAATGTCTACCATTGAAAAATTATTGGAGGACACAGAAGTCGTTTTACCTTCATCCATCTCCATGTGATCTTATGAACAGGTTGGATGACAAATAAACATCACTGTAGGGCCTGGGAAGGTTTCAACGGTGGAAATCACTATTCCCACTGTTTCCCGTGGCATGGTCCACTTGAGATTTGGATATGCTTAAATTTTGGGCTCAACTACTAAAATGAGCTGGAAAACATATAGACGAAATAGATAAAGCACATACATTCTAGGTGGGCCCAACTGAGTTTACCCCGCACGATAAGAGCGTGCGGAGTTACTCCGCACGCAATCCGATTCCGTCAATAGCCAATCTGCGTCCCAGTTGGCCACACAGAGCTTCGGGTTACACGCGCTCAGTAGAGCAGGTGCACCACAAAACTCACGTCCCTGCAGCTCCACAAAGAATGCGGACCATGCATCTGTAATGATGACATCATCGGCATGTGAGCGGATTAGGTGAGACCCCCGCCCCACCCAAGACGGTGCGGCCCCTGCCGTGGAGTTACTGTGGAGCCTACCTTAAGGTATTTTTTATGTATCCACTCCGTCCATCGGTTTTTACGTATCATTTTAAGTTATTATCTAAAAAATTAATCAAATCCAATTATCAGGTGGACCATACCATAAGAAATAGTGGTGATTGATCTTGCTACCATTAGAAACTTCTAAGAGAGAATCTTAATGTTTCTGTAGTGTTTATTTACCATCCAATATGTTGATAAGGTCACATAATCCTAGATGAATGGGAAAAACAAATATCGTATTAATACTAAACTTTTGTGTCCCATTAGTGGTAAATTACCTCTGTTCATTACGTTATGGCCCACGTAATAATTGGATATACTTAGTTTTTTGTATAACGTCCTAAAATGATATTCAAAAACGGATGGACGGCGTGGATACATAATACATAGTCAAGGTGGGCCCACGGTAACCCCAAGGGAGGGGCCGCACCGTCTTAGGTGAGGCCGGGGTCTCACCTAATCCGCTCTCGCATGGGTAAAGGGGCGACGACGCGTCATGGCGTCCACTACGCGTTTTTGTCACGTGTGAAAAAGGAACCAACTGTTATTGAAAAGAAAGTTGAGAATCTGACATTATTTATAATTTTTATTTTTATTTTTATTTTTTATTGTGGCGAGCACCGAACTCTCTGTAGCGTCGGCGGTCGTACTTTGGGTGCGGGACCAGCTCTAAAATAATGGACCTCTCGCGACAATAATAAAAGTGCACGACTTTCATTCGCGTTGCACATGCGATTTTCCTGTGACCTGTGTTACAAGGAGCCCTGTATCCTGTGCCCTTGGGCCCACCGCAATATCCTAACAGGAGTCAGTGCAATTGGAGGGAGCGGATGTAACGCAGACTTCTAAGATAGGCTCCAATAGCATGGACCCCAATTGTAAGAAACCTACTCTGTTAATCCATTTTGCCATATCATGTTAAGACATGAGTTAAAATATAAGGTAAATTAAAAACTCAAGTAGGCCATACGATGGGAGCTAGTGAGAATTGATTGTCCACCATTAGACCATTCATGGGGCAACAAAGGCTTTCAATCAAGCTAATATTTTTGTATTTTCAATTTATACAAGTAGAAATGACCTTACGAGCAATTTGAGCGTCATATGAACATCATGGGTTTAACTATTGCCATTTGCCGACCCACTTTTTCCTGCATGCAACCCACTTGAGTTTTACGTCTATCTCATAATTTTAGTTTTTGCCTTAAAATAAGCTTAAAAAACTGAGGGATGGGGTAGATTTCTCACAATTATTAAGGTAGGCTCGGACTAACTCCAAAGCACAAGAAATTACTAGGATAAGATTTCACAGGCAAATCGGGTCCTCAATGGCTAAGCAACAGGGATTTCAAGACAGGTTCCACATAGCTTAGGGTAATGGGTGTTGGGTGCGTTTCACAAAACCTTGGGATTTCGCCCCCCAATCTACTTGAATTATGGGATATGATAATGCAATGGACTAAATCAAAATATAAATAACATGACATGAGAGATTTTTACATGGAAAACTCTCAAAGCGATAGAAACTACGGGACCTCGTCCAGACAAACAATTCACTATTAAGAGAACTGTTTATAACCTCGATCACAAACATAAGCTTGGATTTAACCTTCTTCACTCATGCAGGGATGGATAAATAATAAAATGACTAGAAATTGAAAGAATTCACCGAGCACAAGGACGTTGAAGAACCGAGACGTCGATTGCACCGTAAATCACCTTCACAAGCAAAACCTCATCTTCCAACAAGCTTCCTCTCTGCCCCCCCCCCCCCCCCCCCCCCCCCCCCCCCCTCTCTCTCTCTCTCTCTCTCACCTTGGATGTGTGGAACTCCGAATTAGGATAACCTAATCGCGTTTTGGAAGCCTTTAAATATACCACTGAAAGAATTAGTGCCTAAATAAGAAACTGCGGATTCGAAGTCCACGCATGGTCGGGCGCTCGGCCCTAAGCCATCGGGCGCCTGCCCAACAAAAAACTGTTCAAAGAGTTAAGAGAAAATTCTGCCGAATTTCGATCGCTTGACTATTTCAAAAATAGTCCAGAGACTTTCTATCCTTTTGGGGCTAATATCGATCACCGACCCAAACCGACGGAGTGCTCGACCACCCTCGGGCTACACCAATCTCTCCTCTACACTTGAGGAAGAAAACCCCATCAATGGGGGCAGAAAATTTGCATCCACATAGCTTTGGTAGATGGCAAAAAGGCAGTGGATCCAATAATTCATTTAGCATGGGTCCCACTTTTGATTGGCATCCATGGACCCATGGGGAATTAAACCACATGAACAGAAACTTTTATTTTGGGTAATATAAGAAATGGGATTTATTTGACATGATCCTTAAACTGATAATATCACTTTAGTTATCACAGTTAAATTAGATAAGCGAAACAATCCTAACCTTTGATTTGTCAGGAATTGTTTACAAAAATTAGGACGGTCTGCTATTTTCCTGTTCAATGTCCATGAAATCTCCACCAATGCCTTCTAAAATTAAATAAGAAAGTTTGCTAATTTCATACAAATGTGCATGTATTAAAAATTGAGACATGCATGAGATCTAAGATTTCCATTAAGTCAATTGCAATTTTAAGATCTTCTGCTAAAGCAATTAGACTATCTAATGCAGCCTTACCCAGGAAGTTTCTGCGTTGGGAACCTAGGTGGGGCGCACCATAATGCTTGTGAGAAATCCACCTGTCCATCAGTTGTTTGATCTCATTTTAGGACATGCCAACAAAAATGAACAGGATCCAAGACTCAAGTGGGCCTCACTAGAGGAAAAGGTGGGTAGGGAAATTCCTACGGTTGAAACCTCCACGAGGTCCCCCGTGATGTTTATGTGACATTCATATAATTCATAAAGTCATTCCTACCGGGATGAACTGAAAACACAAATATTAGCCTGTTTCAAAACTTCTGTGGTCCCACAAATATTTCAACTGTGGATGTTCAATCCCCACGTTTTCAGCCCACTTAAGTCTTGGATCCGGCTCATTTTTGTTCTCATGTCCTAAAATGATCTCACAAAAGGGATGGATGGGGTGGACCTCTCAAAACCATCATGGTGGGCCCCACCTAGGTTGCTAGCACTGGAACTTCCTGCGCCTTTGGCAGGATACCCGTGTCCCAGACCATTTCACATTTTAGGTGGGCCAAAACATATCAACACAAATTAGTGGCTAGAAAAAACCTAACCATTGGATTACTTTGTACAATGATTGGGATCGATTTGAAGAGCCAAGTTATCTAATAATTTTATAGGCCAAAGAACTCAGCAGTATCTTGGGATCGCCCACTAGGCGCATCTAACAGGGTGTATGCGTTGCATGACTAACCCAAAAAAAAATAAAATAAATAAAATAAAAATTGTACGTGTCTCACCAGTGGATTTATACGGCCCCAAAAGCGTGTGTAATTTAGCAAACTTCCAGAATAAATGTATTTTTCGATTGATAGCACGCCATAACAGAGACCTATAATTTGGCAAAGTGTACACATGCAAAGTGTACACTTTTCAGTGAGTGCGTATCATCTTCACACTCCGCCAGACTACCAAAGTTCAGTCAGGAATTCTGCGCCTGGAAGGCACTGACTCCAATTCACACATATGAATGAGACGACCCAGCCTATCTGATGGACGGAGCTATTTTAATTTCAGTTCTGACATTGGCACGTATCGTTTTCTACCGTTCATTGGTTGGTCACATTTGAGTAGTTCAATTTGTCGGTGAGATTATTCAAAGACGTAAATCCCCGCGAGACGCTCAAACTGTCAACGCATTCCCCCATGATGTCGAGTTGATGGGAGGGCACGAGGAAGGAAAAGGGGGATGTGTCATACTGTGGCAGAGCACGACCTCCATAAGCTTGGTTTTAAAACTCAGACCAGTTGCATGCGACTCGGTCGACTATATATATATATATATATATATATATATATATATATATATATATATATATATATATAAATTATTATTATTATTATTATTATTATTATTTTACCTTGGGCCCCACTGTGATGTTTGAACACCATCTGGTTCGATTCCATGGATCACCTGCATGATTCACCCGCGGTCTTGGATGAGTTGGGACTATTCGACCCGACTCGGACAGGCCCAGCTCCAGCACAGAACAAGTTACTCCAAGTCGCCGGGTCTTTTAACCATTTTAAAAATTAGGCGTATGAGAACCTGTACATGTAGCATACATCTATATTAATCTACTCAGATCTAAGGACGATCCTAGCCATCCAATTGGCGGCTGTAATAGATGGATAAACTTAAAATAGGTGAATGATCTGGAATCACCAACTAAATGTTAATTGATAAATGGTTAGGTATTTTAGCATACTTATCTTTTTTATTGTGTCCCATCTAAGGTGGGCCACGATATTGAGTTACATCATGCCGAGTATACATCAGCTATGCGCATGCATATGACCAGTCACAATCTGCCACAGTGAGGCTTTCCACCAAAGAAAGTGTGTAATTCTACTAATTCACTATCTTCACTGGCCCACCACTAGCGACAAATCGTGTGATGCACGGTGAAGATGGGGAAAGACATCCAAAACATGCAAACGTTGCAAGCTTTTGGGAAATCCCAGTCATTCATCTGATTGTGGCCTACTATACATCTGTCATGGCCCGAAAATCAGGACGATCGATCGACATGATTGGGTGCGACATATATAAAGAAAAAAAGAGGATGATCGATGGGAGGATGGCTTTGTAAAACACATGTTTGATGCGTACGGGCTCCAATGTCAAGTCGATGGAGTTAGGAAAAACTAACCACGCGGTTGAAAATGTTGCTTTAAGCCGCTGGCAAATGCTCTACATTGTTAATGTGGTAGGACAGTCGTTGGATCATGTTTTGTTGGTCTTTTTGTTTAATTTTCTTATTTCCCAACCCTAAATGACTTTATCTCATTTTAGTTAACAATGTGGCCATATCAGCTGTAGAATATTATTAAGTTTTCTTGTTTATTTGTTGACTACATATTAAGTCTCGTTTTAACACTCAGGTCATGGCATCTATTGTCATAAGGGAGGTGGCTACATTGTGATGTGACTAATAGGGGTGGGTGGGTATACTAGCAACGGGGTGTGTGAACTAACCCAAAAATAAGAAAGAAAGAAAGAAAAAAAAAAAAACCTTATGAGCCGTTTGCAAATGAACATTATGGTAGGCCTAGAAGTTTTCAATCCCCACTGCTTCCAGTGGTGTGGTCCACTTGAACCTTCACTCTGCCTTCTTTTTCGGGCTCATGCCCTAAAATGATATGTCAAAATAAATGCACCGTGTTGATAAAACATATACATCGTGGTGGCCCCACATGGCCCCTAGAAGGACCATTCGTCTCTAGCTAGGTCTGGTGGGGCTAGTACCCCATCTATGCCCTATGTTAACATCCACTCCGTCCATGAGTTTCACTGATTGATGTTAGGACATGAGTCCAAGAAAGGCGCAGATCCAAGACTTAAGTGGACCATGTTAAAGGAAACACTGGGATTGAACGCCCACCATTGACACTTTTGTTTTGGGGAGGGGGGTAGAATTTTTCGATCTAGGTTGTATTTTTCTTTTCAGTTCACCCGGGTGAGGCTAATCTTATGAACGGTTTAGATGTCAGGTAAACATCACCTTAGACCTGGGAAGGTTTCAACGGTCGAACTTTTCCTTCCACTGTTTCTTGTCTGTGGCCCACTTGAGTTTTGAATCTGAAATATTCATAGGCTCATGTCCTAACATGAGCTGTCCAAACTGATGGAGGGAGTGGATGTCACATGGGCAGGGAGGTGGGCCCCAGGGAGCATTCACCTACTCGAAGTCATGGAGGTGGGGGGTGCATACAATCCACGTACGGTCCCCCATCAAACAACTTGAAAACCCAACCAGCACAATCGCTCAGGAATTATTGTATATTCCTCCCACGAGATCCGGATTGTATTTAGTGGTCCCACCTGAAAGGGTCATGTAGGTAAAATCGATGTTAACAGTCTTCGTGGGCTTCGAATGGCCGCTAAAAGACGAACGTGTGGCGTCTCATGGCTCCGATTATTACGATCGTCAGGTCAAGGGAACCAAAACACACGGGAATGGACGGCTGGATCACCACAATTTGCGAATGGCCCACTGTTGGAGGATGTGACTCGTTCACCAAGGACAGTTATATTCTGTGTGAGAGATGATCCAAATGCAAACGCTCACACCTACCTGATTGGACAATGTCACATGTGTGTATGATCCAGGACGTTGATAGGGTGGTCCCTGTACTGAATCTTCCTTACACAAAAATCCAGCCTATCTATTTATAGGTGGGCTATACATCTACAAGTAATGATCTACATTCAATGTGCATGTCTTGCTCGTTAGATGAACGAATAGGCCAGATTTTCTAAATAAGATGCATGCACCGAGTCACCCGTCTGATGAACGTCTCAGATCCCAATCCCACGTGACTCCTTGTCAAGACGAGATGCGTTTGTATTTGGGCGTCTGAAAATTGCGGTTCATCCTCTCATTCTGTCTCCCTTCTCCATCTAACACAGTCACTGAAATCACGCTGAAAGTCGCCATGCATATCGTGAGTTGTTTTAGCTCAGACGCGACTCATAATCCAGCGTCTGTAGCCACCCACATGTGCAGATAGATGATTTGAACCGTCCATTTTATCTAACTACCGCAGCTACATTACCTTTAATTTTTAGAGTCGAATGATATTCATTGAAAATTTTCTTTTCATGGTTCTAAATTCATCTCCTGAATGTAATAGTCAAGATCATTCTTTCAGTGTAATTTTCTCATGGTGGCCCGTATATTACAAATCACACAACATGGACGGTTGAGATAATCACTTCACTCAGTCCGTGGGCCCCAGTGGGAGGCGACACACACTGTACTAAGTCGCGACAGGGCAAAACGAACTCAGATATAACAGGGGCATTTCCGACATTTCGTACTCCGCATGTGGCGATGGTTTCGTGGCGAAAAGATTCTGATACTTACCCATTAGTTTTTTTACAATTGACCCTTTTTCTCTACAAATTTACACTGATAAAGTACAGGTTCGTCGTCCGCAACGACCTGCGGATTGCGCGGTGGCCCCAACATCACGTGGCTCAGGATTCTGTGGGGCCCACCGTGGTGTATGTGTTTTATCCACACCGTTCATCCGTTTTTCCAGATAATTTGCGGGCATGAGCGCAAAATTGAATTATATACAAGGCTCAGGTGGATAGCACCACAGGAAACAGTGGGGATAATGACGTCCACCGTTGAAACTTGGCTAGGGTCCAAAGTGATGTTTATTTGTCATCCAACCTGTTCATAAGATCACACGAACCTGGATGAAGGGGAAACATAAATATTATCTTGATCCATGCACTCACGTGTCACATCATGCACATAGATGATGGCCCGAAAATTAGACCGATCAAACAATGCCAACCGTTCAAATAACTGTGGACCAAGGCTGATGAATTTCGTGTTGTGGTATGTCACAACCAAAGGCCAATTTCTTCCAACGAGTGTCTGGAGGGCCCGGGCAACAAAAGGAAGTGGACTGCCTGGTAACCAAATCGCCAGGGTCTGGCACCAGTCAATCTGTGTCCACAACAAAAGGCTCAGCAAGGCCTGTTGGAATGTCTACATGATATCTGGTCTGTCCATCATTTGGATTGGCACACCTTATGAACGGATTGGATAGCATATAAACATACGGTGGGTTTCAGAAGGTTTTAACAGTGGGGCGTCCTCTACGCTCGCTGTTCCCTTTGAAGAGGTCCACCTGAGTTTTGAACATGCCTGGTTTGGAGCCCGCGGCTGCGGATCCACCGTAGTGAGTGAATACCTGAATGTGGGGACCATTTTGATGTACTATAATTACATCCTCTCCGTCCATCTGTTTTGACAGCTCATTTTAGATCATCATCTAAAAGATGAAGCAGATAGGATTCTCTGGTGGACCACACAACAGTAAATAGTGGTGATCATTAAAAAGTTCTTGCGGTAGACGACGATTTTGGATCAAGCTTATATTCGTTTGGTCCCTTCACCCAGATCTTCGTCACTTTATCAACAGTTTGGATGGCAAATGAGCCCCCAGAAGTTTCGAATGGTGGGTATTTAATTAGCACGGTTTCCTGTGGTATGGTCCACCTGAGATGTCAATCTGCTTCCTTTTTTGAATCATGTCCTAAAATAATATGCCAAAACGGATGGACGGCATGGATGTAACACACATACATCACAGTGTGTCCAGAGTCAGGGATCCACCCCCCGCCTCGTTGGATCCGGGGATCCACGGAAGCTGAGAAGAGGCAATGGAAATGACAGAGAGATTGAATGTCCCAGGTGGCCCACAGTGCTTTTGTTGCGTACATTGACAATGTGGCGAATGATCTGAACAATTCAGATACCCATCTAATCATGGCACGTGGACGGTGGATGAGACACCACCGCTTAAGGACAGGTGATGAACTATCACTCACAGTAACTCCCTTAAAAAGGCCGCGGGACAGATGCACCAAACCTGGCAACCCAAGGCGCTCGTGTATAAACACGCGACCTCAGCTCTCTTCCAGAGAGAGAGAGAGAGAAAGAGAACGGAAGAAGAGCCTGCCCCAGAAGACCCTTGACTCTCTCATCCTCTCTCTCTCTCTCTCTCTCTCTTAGCCGAACAGAGACAAAAACCAGAAGACTCCATCTCCCTTTCTCTCTTTTTCGCCATGATCTCATTCAACAGAAGCATTTTTCTGGTAATTATATTAAAACCTATCTCTAATTATTATTAAATGACAAAAAATATACAGAAAGAAACAATCCCCCAAAAGCAAAAATGTTTTTTTTTTTGAATTAAGAAAAAAGAAAAAAGAAAAAAGAAAAAAGATTTTTGTAATTGGCTGGCGATTCGGTGCTTGTATATTTTGTTATTTTTAAAGTGGTGGTGGTCGTCTTGTTTGACATTGGAAAGGAATAGACTTGTCAAAAAAGAGATTTGTTTTTCTTCTTGATAATACATGCTTGCTTCGGTGTATATTCCCTATTGGTTATAAAAGGCAGTGCCTCGGCGGCTTTCTTTCATTGTCTTTGTTGTAGCAGAACCACTGCAGCGAAAGCTACCTCAACGAAATACCATTGTCTGCTATATCTTCTTCTTCTTCGCCTTCTTCTTCTTCTTCTTCTTCTTCTTCTTCTTCTAGGTTTGCTCGTTCGCAGAGGAAGGTGGTTTTGTGCTGCTGTAGCCAAGGTACAGGGAGAGGAGAGATAAAGATCAGGGCTTTGATGGAGAGCACTTTGAAGGAGATCAGGGATGGGGCTTCTGTCCTGGACATGGATCCCAAATCCACCGTTGGTGGAGGTGTTGAGGACGTGTATGGTGAGGATCGTGCCACGGAGGATCAGCTTGTTACCCCATGGACAATCTCTGTTGCAAGGTGAGAAATGGAGAAACGTGGTTGTTGTTGTTGTTTTTTTTTTTTTTTTTAATTCTATTTTAGGTGGGCGTTTGGTTGATTTTTGAAATGGGTTTTGTTTACGCCTCGTTTTTATCGATGTGGTTGATGGGTTTTTTTTCTTTCCCTTTATTTCTTTCTTTCTTTCTTTTGCTTTTCTTTTCTTGTTTGAAAATTTCAATTTTGGGTTTCAATCTGACGATGGCGATCTAGACTTTTAGCTTGATGTGCACGGCTCTGCTTTCTTTCTTTCTTTTTAATCTTTTTATCTTCTTCTTTTTTTTTCGTCTTTTTTGTTTGGACTGCTCTTTCCTATTTCTTTTATCTTTCTTCTATGAATTTGGTAAGTTGGCCTGAATTTCTTGGACCCTTTTCTTCTTTTGACATGCATCTGCTGCTCGTTTACCATTTCTCATATGTCTGATCAGATCTTGCATATGCTTTCATTTCTTTTCCCTTTTAATATAAATAGTCATGGAACTCTCTCTCTGTGTGTGTGTGTGTGTGTGTGTGTGTGGCGCCCCCCCCCCCCCCCCCCCCCCCCCCCCGCGAATTTCATGAAATGGGATCAATCAGATCCTTTGCAATTTCTCTGATGTTAGATGATTGTGACACTCAAGCATGTTTTTCTATGGAAAAATAGGGATCTGTTTATGTTTCAAGGAATAGCTATCACCTTTCATTGGTTTGCTCTGTAATAAATTTCTGTGGTCTTGGATAATAGTTCTGCAAATTTGGTTCATTCAAAATTAAATTACACCCTATCGAATGCACAACGGCCTTGGGCTGAACTGAATTTCTTGATCTAAGTAAATTCCCCCATGATTATAATCTGCTGATTTACATGTTGAATCAGTGAATCAGCTGCAAAATTCGGCAGAGTCTGGCCTATTCAGGCCATGTTTTAGAAGGGTAAGAGATGGGATTAAATTTTGGACAATCAAGGAGGCTTATTTGCTAGGCCCATCATGAGATGGGCCATCTTCCAATGTCTCATCAATTAGATGATAGTAGCCATTCAATTAGTCATCCCTTTAGATGAATGGGACCATCTGGTGGGGTATATCATGAACCAATCGACTGTCTATTATGCCTACTAGATGAAACATATGGATTACAAGAAAGTGGGCGGCTACTTAGTGATTACTGGAACACATTTACCTATTTTCTATTTTCTGGAATTTCAGATATTCTTTAAATAATATCATTAAAAATTGATATACTTTTAAAATAATTTTTAGGTATTTAAGTAAATTGATTCCAAAATTACTCGGAATTGCCTGAATCCAGGCTGGAATCACCTCAGGAAGCTGTCCCTACCTGATTCCAACTGCCATCCTGCATCAGCCCTGTGTCTTAGAATGTGGATGTTTTTGTACTTTTTTCTTTGTACGTCTTTGTTGATCTTTCACTGAAAGATGGTCGAACTTGTAATTATGTCTCTATTTTGTTAGTTTCTAAGTGTCATAAAATAAAGCCATATGCCATTTTGAGCGTACACTTGATTATCAAACATAGTTTACTTTCTTCTCATCATGAGATCCCTTCAAGAATGGATGGCAGATGGTTGACGATACACTGATATAGATCATATACCCTGACTTGTCCTTGTTAAATTAAATGATTTTGATTTGAGTTTGTTTCTCAAATTCCTCAAATTCCTCCTCTGTTTATCCTGTGACTTTCAGATGGAATGACAAAAAAAAAAAAAAAAGATTTCTGAAAATGAATACCTATACACATGAATGTGATTCTCATAGGTGTCTGGTTTATGTTGTGGAATGTTTGATTTGTTTCCCATAATTCACATTCTTTCTGATTGTACCTAGACTTAAGCAATGAATTTTCTATCAATGCATAAATGGATGAATGCTTCTCTCACCTCTAATGTTTAGGACTCGAAATTGAAATGGGCCAAATCAGAACTTGGTTGAGTAGTACCAAATGGATATTTGAGGGTTTGGAACTTAGCTATTGCCTAAGTGTCCTGGGCTAAATTGAGTGTTTTGAGTATTCAATAGTCTCTTCTTCTGGTGGAAGTAACCAAACGACCATTTAAAGACCAAGCTTTTCTGCTCTGTAATTTTGGCACTTTTCATTTCCTATTGAGGTCTGATTTATTGAGATAATTTCATTCTATTGCTTTCTCAAATAGTTGATCCTTTTAATTTTTTCGTTTCACCATGAAATCTCTTATACTATTTAGCTGATTTTTCTGAAATCCATTGTCCCTTCTGCTAGTGGGTATTCTTTGTTGAGAGACCCACACCACAACAAAGGGCTCGCCTTCTCCGAGAAAGAGAGAGATGCCCACTACCTGCGAGGCCTTCTACCTCCTGCAGTTTCAAATCAAAACCTTCAGGTAACATCTTTGTCTCAAAGGTTTTTACATGATCTTTACTCTAGTTGGGCTATCTTGCTAATGTTTATTCTCTTCAGGAAAAGAAGCTCATGCACAATATCCGCCAATATCAAGTACCGTTGCAAAGGTACATGGCAATGATGGATCTTCAGGTATTGTGTTTGAATTTTTTTTTTTTTTTTAGCTGGGTTAGGTTGTGGAAATAAGGACTCAGACAACCATTGGTTATCTTGTTTCTCTTTACAGGAGAGGAATGAAAGGCTATTCTACAAGCTTCTCATTGATAATGTTGAGGAATTGCTTCCAGTTGTATACACGCCCACAGTTGGTGAGGCCTGCCAGAAATATGGGAGTATTTTCAGGCGTCCGCAGGGTCTTTACATCAGCTTGAAAGAGAAGTATGTCAACTGTGTTCTCCTTTATCCTATATGTTACCTTGGGGTATCAAGCGTCTGCTTGGCCTGACAAATAATAAAGCAGACTATGATGATCAAACCATTCATATAATGTGCTCATGGTGGAAGGTGATGCCTGAAAAAGTCTCCACCATCGGATGATCCTAACCATCTGGCTGATATCCCGTTAGATGTGGTTGTGATTGTCCATTTTCATAGCTGAAATCGTCTGATAGGGGGTATTCGGGCAATAGACCATCCCATGATGGGGCCCAACAGATCAATATCTTATATTACCAAAAGGTGGGGCCCACTTTTACCATTGCTTGGTTGAATAAAAAGGCCATTTCTAATCCTCAAAAAGAAAATAATAATAATAATAATAATAATAATAATAAGGCCATCTCTTCCAATTCCAACATCTTATATTCTTAGTAAATTATTTATTTAGCCTGGCGGTTTTGTGGATTTTTCAGGGGAAAGATTCTCGAGGTATTAAAGAACTGGCCATGAAAAGAGCATTCAAGTTATTGTTGTCACTGATGGTGAGCGTATTTTGGGGCTGGGAGATCTTGGCTGCCAGGTAATGTTTTCAATTTCGAATTAATATAATAGTGTCATGGGATCATTCAAATGGTTGTCTTGTTGAAATTTTGGTGATTCTTTGATGACTTTGATTGATGGCATTTTAAATGTTCGCAGGGCATGGGAATACCCGTCGGCAAGCTTGCTCTATATACAGCACTTGGAGGGCTTCGTCCTTCTGCAGTAAGCATTTCAATATGATTCTATTACATCTATTACACCAATGATAGGCTATATTTCTTCTCCTTCTTCTTTCCTAATCTCTTCACTTATCTTGTACAAGCTTATCTAGTTGCTGTCATTTCCTTTCACCTTTCAAGTTGTAGAATTTGAAGATTTGCATTATCATATGCAGTGCTTGCCTATTACAATTGATGTGGGAACAAACAACGAGAAGTTGTTGAAGGATGAGTTCTATATTGGGCTTAGGCAAAAGCGGGCAACTGGCAAGGTACCAGAAATCCTAACATTACCTACACCTGCAAAAAAAAGTCCGTCTTATTGACCACTCATGATACTAAATGGTTGATTTGTTTTTGTCATCCAGGAATATTCCGACCTTCTCCATGAATTCATGTGCGCTGTTAAGCAGAACTATGGAGAGAAAGTCCTCGTACAGGTTTGTCATCATACAGGATACTGATGGGCCTTTTCTGCTTCATAGCAATCTTTAGTCGAGTTTCAAACTTGATTTAACCACATTGTGCAGTTTGAGGATTTTGCCAACCACAATGCGTTCGACTTGCTAGCGAAGTATGGCACGACCCATCTCGTTTTCAATGATGATATACAGGTAGGATGATGGTTGCACTTGTTCTCACAAATCACAGAGAGATTCTCTCTCTGCAACTTGCTAGGGATATTGGTTTTCATTGGATAACATTTCTCTGCTCGATGGTTATTCTTTTGTTCTAGGGGACGGCATCTGTGGTCCTTGCCGGGCTTGTTGCAGCATTGAAGTTGGTTGGTGGAACCTTGGCAGAGCATACTTTCTTATTCCTCGGTGCTGGTGAGGTGAATCACGCTGACCCACATCTTTGATCTTTTCTTTTTGCATTTGATTGGTTTGCGGAAGTTCTGTCCACCATTATCTTCTACCTGAGGCCTGACTTACCGATATATTGGTATGTTGTGGTTTGGTCTGATGGATTGTGACCGTGTCTTGGTAACCCGAGTGCCATCATGTTATTATTCCACTCAAGCTGCCTAAACTGAAGTTTATACTTGTGTGCTTGCAGGCTGGAACTGGTATAGCAGAACTCATTGCTCTTGAGATGTCAAGACAGGTATCTGGTCTATTGGCATCTTTTTATATGTTTTCTCTTTGGCATTCTTGTATCACAGTCTCTTCTATCATAAAGCCACGATAAGGCAAGAGATTACATATGATTTTTGTTGCAGACAAAAGCTCCATTGGAAGAGACCCGCAAGAAGATTTGGCTTGTGGACTCTAAGGTAGTAGAAATCTTAGAAGCAAATCACTTGCTTCTCAAAGCTGCAACTGGGTTTTTCTATTCCCTTACACTTATTTCTGTATCAATTCGGTTCACATGCATTTTATCTTTCGTAGGGATTGATTGTTAGCTCCCGCAAGGAGTCACTACAACACTTCAAGAAGCCATGGGCTCATGAGCACGAACCAGTTAACACGCTCGAGGATGCTGTCAAGGTATGAGCTTATTGAACCTCGCTTAAACACGGCTAAAATACATCTTGATCTCCCATCATGCCCCAGCAGTTACAATGTGTGGGCCACAACATCAAGGTCACCAGTTTGACCTCATGTGAAAAACGACATTTCTTGGTTTTATGACATGGATATGAATCATCTTCCTGATCTGATGAGCCTCATGCACCTACAGATTCACTCTAGTGACCCCAAGATCGGTAGCTGATCTTTTTGTGGCACTTGTATACTTGCTTCTTGTGTACCATAGCATAGTTATTATTATTTTTTTAACCTTACAAGTTTTGGGTTAATAGGATTTGTTACTTTATTCTTTGATTTCTTTTGTTAGGCAATTAAACCAACTGTATTGATCGGGTCGTCTGGTGTTGGAAGAGCTTTCACAAAGGAAGTGGTTGAGGCCATGGCTTCCTTTAACGAGGTATCTTTGTGCTTTTCTTCTTTCTACTTATCCAATTGTCCTTTCAGTTTGCTAGGTTTGTGGATGTTTTGAGGAAACAAAGTTGATGCTGTGTTGCAAATTACTTGCAGAAACCTATTATTCTTGCTCTATCAAATCCAACCTCACAATCTGAGTGTACAGCTGAGGAAGCCTACACATGGACTAAGGTAAATGAAAATATTTCTTCTCTCTCTTTCCTCTACAGTAGAGGGTGGAATGTTTTAGTATGCAGAATAAATTTAATCATTCTCTTTCTACTTCATTTCGTTTTTTATTTTTAGGGTCGTGTGATTTTTGCTAGTGGGAGCCCATTCGACCCCGTTGAATATAATGGGAAGATCTTCGTGCCAGGCCAGGTTAAGAGTTTTTATTTTTTATTTTTCCCCTTTTGGTTTGATGATGCATGGATATGTATGCAAATGAGCACAAGTTATGAGTCATCAAGCGATGATGTTTTTAATATATTTTTTCTCATGTTATAATTCAGTCAAACAATGCATACATTTTCCCTGGATTGGGTCTGGGTTTAGTGATCTCGGGAGCAATCCGCGTGCATGATGACATGCTTCTGGCAGCTTGTAAGTATATCATTTCATCTTGTTGTGTATCATCCTCGGTTATTCTACATTGCTTTATAATTTAAAAAAGAGAAAAAAAAAAAAAAAAAACCAACCTGTGTAAGTGTGGATTATGCCTTTTTAGATCCATTGGACAAGTTTACACACACAGGCTACTAGAGTCTATAGCATAGTTCTAAAACTGCTACTAGAGCCTATAGCATAGTTCTAAAACTTAGTGATTCGACTTGAAACTCAGCCAAGTTAACTTAAAGAGTCATTGAGATTTCCAGCGGAGTCGCTAGGAAAGGGCATGTTCCATATCAACCAGCCCCTACCTGTACCAACCCAACCCATGGCCCTTGATTCACATGCAAACGAGTGGGTCATTTCTGGAACGACATCATCATCTAACCCTTGTACAAATTGGGGTCAGCTCCATGAATCATGTTTCGCCATTCTAATGTCACGGAAATCTTAGATTGTCAAGATTAATGAAAAAATATGTAGAGGTTGCAAATCCCATCTATTGGTTTTGTGGGTTTATATGGTACAGTCAGCCTACATATATTGTAGAGTTCTATGTTAGAATTTGGTGTAGTTTAAGTTCTCATTTTGATGGTGAACAAGCGCTCGACATTATAATGTGTAACGTGTGGAATGTGCTAACTTTTTCTTTTCTTTCTTGAAACAGCCGAGGCTTTGGCTAATCAGGTTTCAAAGGAGCACATCAATAAAGGGCTGATCTATCCTCCATTCACGAATATCAGGAAAATCTCAGCTCATATAGCTGCTAATGTGGCTGCTAAAGCATATGAGCTTGGTGAGTGCTTCCTCAATAATAATAAATAAAAAAAAAATCAGTAACCATACAGTTTTAATGGGTTTATTAATACAGTTTTAATGGGTTTATTAAAGTGTGAGTTAGCTAATAAATGGATTATGAACTTACTAATCTCCATGGATTTATATACAGGACTGGCTACCCGCCTCCCTCGACCACAAGATCTTGTGAAATATGCAGAGAGCTGCATGTACAGCCCCATTTACCGAAGCTACAGATAGATCTGCAGTTTTGTAGCGTTTGCAGTCTGTTTCTAATGTTGTTGTTCTCTTATGGTCGGTACACGGAGTTTAGTTTTTCTTTTGTTTGTTTGTTTGTTTGTTGTTGTAAGTGTAGTAGTTTTTATTTGCTTGGGATGGTTTATTTAAAGTAGATTGCTTTTTACTCTATGAAGTTCAATACCGTTTTGAATCTTGTGGTGTGGGTTTAAACTCAGGAAATGATGTCAACGTCTCGAATATCAAATAAATGTAGTCGTACAACTCTCTCTCTCTCTCTCTCACACACACACACACACACACACACACACACACACACCATGTGGGCCACAGCGGACCATAAGAGTAACCATTCATTTGGTTTAGACATCCTATCATGATCCCATGGTCTCTTAAACATACACCTTGCTGCCACATGCGAGGGTGGCAGACTTTACTTGCTAGTGCATTGGACGAGTTGACTAGAAATCCTCTTCAAACGCAGCGCTTGGCTACATTTGATGGCCAGTATATAAAAACATAAGCTCCTCCAAACAATGGCACGAATTTTCAGTTTGTACGAGTGGGACCCATGCTTGGATGATGCGGCTCGCTGGTTTGATGGGGGCCCCAGAGCATGGACCATGCTTCAAAAATCTCTTTGATGGGACCGGCCTAGCCTAACCTTTCGATCGATTGGTGGCATGCAAAAAGATGATTGGATTATCAGGATCTCGTGGTCGGTGTGACCCTCGTATAGTGGCCAGTGAGCAGTCGTATTCTCAGCTTAATCAATGGAACGTGTGGTTCGCGAGCAGTCATATTCCCAGCGTAGTAACCACTAGAATCCAATTACATTCGACGTTTGGGTCCAATATCTTTGTAGAGCTGCATTGAGGGGAGCTTCACAACTTGGATAGGAGGGAACATGGTAAATATTCCTAGCATTGTGTAGTTATAAAAGATTTTGCTGAGCTGAAAAGAGATCAATGTTCCGTTCGGTTGCTCCATTGAAATGAATTGCAATAACCCAATTCGATGAAATGGAGATGATCAATGTGGGCTAATCCACTCTCCGTTTATGACGAAGGACTTGCCCCTGAACTACCATCCAGAAAATTTCGAAGTCCAAACCTGAAACAAATGGAACTGCCACGGGTGGTTTGGCTTTGGGCGTCCTTGTCAAGTAAACTGGTTCTGTCCGCACCTTGTTCGTTGCCATTTATTTTTTTTTTTTTAAAATTTTAAATTCGACTAAAGTGCAATTCAATTCAATTGAACATCAAAATGCACCCTAATATATAAGCCTGCACAGAAGCTTATAGATTTTGGAAACAAATGGAAAAATAGTTAAATACGGAGTGCAAGATATCGTAAAAAAAGGTTTACTGCGTATGTTTGAGATTGAATTTCTGGATGCTATTGTAGAGCATGCCATGGGAAACAAATGGACGGGTATTAAATGATGGAGAGTTATTTGATACTCTGGCTGAGTATGCTGCATAATATGCGGTTAATTGGAAATGGTACACACTGCACATATTTACTCGAGTTAAAGTGACTTAATTGTGGAACCTACAATCGTTTCTCTCCTAAAGAATTAGATTGGTTGAACGTACAATCCTAGCCTCTGATTTTTGGACACTTGTTTCTGAGAATTTGGGCCTGTCGAGCTCACTTGTAGGCAAACATTGGTGGTTGGGTCCTAAATTTTTAATCCATCGTTCCTCTTTCAACCTTTTCTCAGAGTGAAGAGAATGGGATGAGGGAAAAAATAATTATTGTATGAGATGGGATAGCTCTTACCTCATCCAAAGTCCTCCATTGCCATAGATCAAATCAAAGGGGTGATGAGATCGTCTCAACTCTCATAGATGAAGTGGATTATTGAACATAGACCATTCATATTCAGCTTTGTGTGAATATCCTAAAATCATATAAATACCGCCAATTCTATTGGCCATTCAGGCTGCTCAATGGTGGTATCAGAGCATTCTGTGAAGGATCTTCGATTTGTCCGGTCAGTGCTTTTTTTTTTTTCCCAATCAATTTAGGATTTTTATTATTTTGATTAATAAGTTGATAATCTATATCCCTTTTATTGATTAAAAAAACAATACTAATAAAGAGATGAAGCTAGCCATGGCTGCCTTTATGTGCAGGTAGCCATGGCCATGGCCACCAATCATATGAGAAAAGGCTGCGGTGTAGGGAAAATGGGAGAGTATGAGCAAAAAATGAGAAATAAATAATAAATAAATAATAGGAGAAATAAATAATAATAAATAATGAGAAAGGGAAAAGGAGAATCAAACGATGAAGAAACTGGCACAAAGTAGGACTCATAGCGAAATGCTACAAATAACAACTCGCATCAACTATCCTGAGGTATTTCTTTTGTTGCTGGAATTAAATATGCTAGATTAGCACAAAATCAATAAAAAAGTCTATCAAATGAATGTGAAATCAATATTCTCATATGACATTAATGAAGAAAAAAGTTTGTGTTGAGCAACTCTTGATGGGATAAAAATGGGCACCATCACTGAGGGTCCATTTGGTTGGCATTTGAAAACCTGTTTCCAGCTTAAAATCTGAATTTCAGTAAAATTTAATTTTAATTGATGTGTTTGGCAGAAAATTCCAGCCAAACAGGTTTTACCTGGAAACTTAAATTGGCTGGAATTGGGATTAGTAGAAACGGTGCTGAAGGGAAAAGTGGTGGAAATGAGCATCACTAGGCTCGATTTATGTGTTGTATATCTATGATGCATGCGTTTTATATCCACACGGTTCATCCATTTTGAGAGCTCAATTAAAGGCATTAGACAAAAAGTGGCAGATCTAAATCTCAAGTAGACCACACCACAGGAAAACATTGTTGATTGAACGTCCATCATTAAAAACTTCTTAGGGCCCACTATAATGTTTATTTGTCATCCAACCTGGTCATCTGTCTCGCCGGACTACTATAGGCTAGGGGTTAAGTTTTCAGGTAGATCCAAAGCCCAAGTGGGCCATTTCGCAAGCAACGGTTGGATTACATGGTTTTCAACCAAACGACAAATTCCAAATGGAACATGAGTTTCCAATCTAGTTTCTACAATTTTGGATTCTTGGAATCCGAATTTTCTCTAGAATTTAGATTCTACAGCCAAACAGGCCCTTAGTGCATTGGCTCAAGAAGGCACTTTATAGCCTCATACAAGTGCCAAGAATATGGCACACTCGCATGGACTCGTACCTTCACCATAATGTTTCACAATTGACCAATGAGCATGTTGTTTATGTAAAGCATAATGATCATAATGATGTATTGTCAATATCTCTATATGTTGGTGATCTCATCTTTACAGGCAAGGACATATATCATTGGTGAGTTCAGGAAAGCTATAGTTCATGAATTTGAGATGAAAACATGAGCCTCAAAGTATATTATGATTATTATCTAGGATCGGGGTAAATCAAACGGGTGATGAAATTTTTATTTGTCAAAAAAAGGAATGCTCGGAAAATTCTAAAAAGGTTCAAAATAGAATATTTCAAGTTAAATACACACCTATGGAGATTAGATTAAAGTGATTAATTGAAAGCCTTCAATACTTAATTGCGACGAGGCGAAACATCGTGTATGAACGTTCAAACTCGTTATAACAACATCTGGTCCACTCATCTGATGAACACCAGAGCCGTTATCATAATAACTCATCTGATTATAACGGCATGTTTGTGCGATCTGGTCCACTCATCTTATGAACACCAGAGCCGAAGTGCCCTGGCCTAAAAGATCAAGAAGGTCCGGTCATCAGATGGAACAAAGATGTATGCGGAAAATGGACGTCAGTAAAAGGACGATCAATGGCCTTGATTTACTGTACACATGTGGCCCATCTTATGAGTGGAGCAGCTTGATATAGTACAGGGAAAAGTTCATAGGAGTCTCTTTAGTCCGTCCAGGGAGTAGCCTCAGAAACTTTCGATACTCTGGCTGCGTATGATCATTGATACACAGGCGCTGATAACACACATACCTTCTCTACTGTTTACAACGACGGAAGCCAGACAAGGGTGCAACTTGGGTTGGGTTCAATCGTAAAATGACTGGTTCAACCAAAACCCAACTGGCCCAACCAGAAATTTGAGTCGGTTTACGTTCAGTTGGACTCAGATCGGATTGGGCATGGGTAAGGCCCTTGGGCAACCCGACTCAAAAGGAACCCAACCCTATATGCATGATACGTGTCTAACTAATTATATATGAGAATTAAGTGCTACATCTATAATCCATAGTTTAAAAATCAGAAATCTAGACTCAACTCGATGTTCATCCGGATCAGATTGACTTGAAGATTCAACCCCGCTCCACTCGATAATTAATAAATAATACTAAAACTGTTCGAAGAGGCCATGAGTTCCATTTCTAAGGTTCTCGATAAGGTCAGTGACATGACCCAACTTACTGCGAGTCGCATCGAGTTGACTGAGTTAGTGGGTTGACTCTATAATTCTTTCTTAGTCATTGCAAGAACCAAGTTTCCTACGAACTCAGCCAAAATCTTGCCAAGTCGAGTTGTCTAGCTAGGCCGACTTTGGGTTGAGTGAGTGGGTTTTAGAATTATGGTATAATCATGGGTTAGTTTATTTATTGTTGAGTGAGTTTCACAAAAATCTTAGGATCTCGCCCCCCTAATGCACTGGAATTATGGACTATGATAATTCAATAATCAAAAGTAAATCAGCAGCTGCACAACATAAGAAATTTTTACGTGGAAAACCCTCGAAGAAGTAAAAACTACGGGACTTAGTCCAAAGCAATAATTCACTATGAAATAAAATGTTACAACCGATCACAAACACACACCACTTGGATCAAACCTTCTTCACTCACGTAGGAGCGGATGAACAATAAGAAAACAATGAAAACGAAGAGATCTCACCGATCATGAGGACGTAGAAGTGCTGAGGCGATGGTTGCACCGAAGATCACATCTTCAAGCAATATCTCCCTTCTACAAGCTTCCTCTCTCTCTTCTCTTTCTCTCTTCCTCTTTTCTTTTTTTTTTCCTCTCTCATTGGACGTGAAAACATCTTAATGGGAAAACCTAATCCCGATTTAAAACTTCTTAAGTAGAGAACCAGATGAATTAGAATCCAAATAGGAAACTGCTTATAAGTAATCCCGCACACGGTCGGGCACCCGGCCAGATAAAAATTTGTCCGACAAGCTTCAAGAAGAACTTGTCTAATTTCGAGCTCCCGGACCATAGTAGTCGGGCGCCCGATCATCAGACCATCGAGCGCCCGCCTGTTGTGAAATCAGCTCAGCGATAACGTACCCATCTGAGTGAATTTCGGTCGCCCGACCACACCCAGGTGGCACATTCTCTCCTCTGTACTGAGGAGGAAAACCCCATCATTTATAATAGGTGTTAACCTAACTCAACTCAAGTTGCATTGGTAGATTGTTTTCATAGATAAGGTTCACATTTTCAGCCTTTTGATTTGTATACGTCCATCCAAGTGACCAAGAAGATTGATTTGATGAACCCCTAGGTGGATGGAATGTACCCAAAGAAAAGAGAAAAATCTTATTCAGATCAAACGATCCTATCATTGAAGAATATTTTATAATTTTATTCAGTTTGACTATAACAAGTCTTTTCCTATTGTTGTTGAGGTTTAAGCATGTTACTTGGAATAGATTATGGCGCATTGAACATGTCCTCACTTGTACAAATTGTTAAATCCAATTCCATTATCATGGAATATTTTTTTCCAATACATGCCAAAGCAAGGTTATATTCCTCTTACGTATTTTAGAATGAGTGGACCAGACTATGTTTTCAGATTGTACAAGTGGGGTCCATCATTCAATGATTTAAATTGGTTATACGATTAACCAGACCACCTGGGCTTGGGATTGAAAGTTCACAAAAGCCCAACTAGTAGCCAAACCCAGCCCAGCCCTGATACGTTCTTGGCTGGCTCTGGGTCTTGATGTTAGCTAGCGTCTGAAGCCTAGAACGGGATGTTTAGATCATGGACTAGGCTTGGACAAATCACGGCTCAGATCATCTCCACCGTTAATAACGAGAGAACACCAAAGCAAATAACCATACTTTATTCCCGTGAGGGAAGAGATTTCTCAACTACAATATCATCCCTTCATGTAGGGGAAATAAAAAAAAAAAAAAAAAAAAAAAAGCAATTCAACCAACCCGAAGATAAGGTCTGGTGTAGGTAGATTAGAGGAGGTTCTGCAGAAACTTAATGGACGGCTACGATTCAAGTGTCCCATCTCTTCATATTCTCTCACCCGGCATTTCCCGAACCCGAATTACATACCCGGAACCGGCAAACCGGGCAAGAGCTTTGTTGGATAAGCCACGACACGATACGCCGAGCATGGAAAGTATGGTGACATGGCAAGGCCTTTGCCTCCATTCCAACTTGAAAACACTCCATGCATATCGAGCAACTCTGGCGTGATTTACTGGCTTCGATCACCACCGTTGGCATGATGGCCACCGTTCGTTCCCATGCCGGACCATTTCGACAGGCCTCCGAGCCGATCGCTGCCGCTGGATTTTGGAGTGCTTGGTCTAGATCGAAGGACTCATGCAATGCTCTCCATAGCTGACTAGATAAATGGAGCTCCCCCATTTGCTCTCTCTCTCTCTCTCGGGCTATTAATAAAGTCCGTTGAAGTTACGAATATATATAGAGGAATGCCATGTATAGAAGTTCTGCGCTGTACCTTTATCACTATACACGTGGCGGGCATGCCTGTAATGAGGACTGACTATATGGTGGCCCACCTTGTCCATGGCTTATAGCCAAAATGGGCCGCAGTGGACAACTCTGACCATACAATTGTTTTTAGCTTTCTGGTCAAATGTTCGCACTTATACGATGGTCACGATGGTCTACTCCCTTCCCATTTGATATATGGACCATCAACATGGTAGACCACCAAAAGAACAGTCTCGATTCACTAAACCCGCTTCCAAGTGTAGGGTCACGAGGGAGCTACACAAGGCTTCTTACGCAGCGATCTGGATAAAAGCATCATTGATGCAAAAGAGAACCGTTGACATTTTGTACATGCGTGGGACCACCGTGAGCTACGGTGGTACCGAGCAGAAGTGGGGTCCACGTAAACTCAGGTCGGCCGCCACAAGTGATAAGTATGAAAGTGCGTCACTTTGATTACACTTATAGATGCATTTGCGTACAGAAGTTTTAGAGGAGTACCTAAAATTATAGCTAAATTTTAGAGGGGATGATTTGGATCCTTTTTGAAATTCTTTTCGTCTATCTAAGATGATTAATAATTAATGCTAAGTAAGCAAGAATACTTCGACTTCCAAACCTAATTGGGTCCAATCACGATACTAGCAAATGATGTACAATAAGCAATCTAGTATAAGTATGCATAGATTAACGATATGATTAAATTAATCAAGCACCTAATATATGCAACCTAAGTAAACTATATGAGGATTGATCATATAAGCTCAAGTCTACTCTAATAAGTGAAAGTACATCTTGTGTGTGGATGTGCCTATCTATTGACTAGCATACATTCTAATTAAGCATTCATAATTAAACAATTAAACCACAATGTATAATAGAAATGTACTCAAATACAATCACAAACACAATAATGTATAGTGGTTCGACTTTGGATCTACTCCACTTCCGGTTCAAGTACTCACTCCTTGAGCATACCGGCATTCACTAGAGAGTTTAAATCAAGGTTCCTTCCAATCTAGGTGTTTTAACTCGGTTCCACCAAACTGGAGAGTTTACAGGTTCCTCATAACCTTACACGTTTACACCCGTGTTAGTGGCTCCCTTTGGAGACTTGTTTAGGCCCGACAAATGTGCCAATGATTGCCAAATGACATTGAATTTTAGACCCAACAAATGTGTCAAGGGCTGATAAAACGTACCTAAACTTTTAGGCTCAACTAACAAGTCAATGATCGACAAACGAACCTATATCGAGTTTGACAAACAAACTTTACACTCAATTCACACCGGGAATAAAGTTGATGAACTCAACACAAATTGACAACCTTACTTGTCAGATTTGAGCCTCGTTGATGCGCCGCTTGGGCTGCTTCTTCTCGCTCTCTCGTGCTTGAATCAGCTCCTTTTTTGGTCTCCCGATATTGTTGTCGATGCTTTGTCAATGCTCCAGCTCTAATGATCAATCGCCTTACATTTTATCTTCTTGAGATGACCAAGGTGATGTGAGGTGGTGAATCCTCTACAAAAGGTAGGAAATGAATTTTCTAGAAGAATACATCTATTTGGATTCCTATGTGGTGTTTAAACAAGTGGTTTACCAATGATCAATGTTTCTAAACTTCTAGGAATCAAGAGGGAACAAGTTTATTCTCATTTGAGCATTGAATGCTCCAAGCTTATAATGAATCACAAGGAGAATAACTTAAATGTATTAAGATTAGAGCTCCTAATGGTATGTAATATTAGTGGCTTTTAAATTCTCAAAATCCCTCTCTTAAGTCCAAAAACCATATCTCCTGTATTTAAAGAAAAATCTCCAATGGACAGAAAACGACTTATTCGATGGTATTAAAATGGGATTTCAATTGATCGAACTATCTTCAATATATCGAAACTACCATATCGATATATCAAAAAAATCTGTCTAGAGATTTCAGCAAGTTGCTGGACATATTTTCGATATATCGAAATGGTGTTTTGATATATTGAAATGGTGTTTCGATATATCGAAACACTCATCTCGATATATCGAAATGACCAATTCGATGGATCAAAGAAATTGTCCAGAGAGTTGTAAATTTACTGGACATACTTCGATATATCAAAAAGGTATTTCGATAGCATCGATGACCTATCGAAAACTGTTGCTTAGGCTTGTTTGTTTATAATAGCTTCCACCTCTTTTATTAACCTAATTTATCATGTTTTTCTATATGATCTAAGGTTAATGGGGATGACTAAGGGTATTCCTAGTTGGTCCAAGTCATCTAAGAGAATTTGAGTGTTGTGGATCAAATGGTTAGGATCATCAAGGCATCTCATTTACCTGTTCTTCTTCCTTGATGCTTCTAATCCACTTGAATCTTTGGTATTCAACTTGTCAAGGCTCAACCAACATTACTATACAAGGACTCACGTGATTGATAAATAAGGTGCACTAGTATGCCATAG
The DNA here is from genome assembly GCA_003013855.2 of Liriodendron chinense. Taxonomy (NCBI): domain Eukaryota; kingdom Viridiplantae; phylum Streptophyta; class Magnoliopsida; order Magnoliales; family Magnoliaceae; genus Liriodendron; species Liriodendron chinense. Next base: position 10,660,689 of record ML058461.1, on the reverse strand, counting down.
AAAAGTGCACTAACAAAGTTCAGAGCAGAGGCTCACCCTTGATTTATGTGGGGTGCCACCATGTTGGACCATCAGCATGGTGGCACCAGACCCGCTTTCCATTTGATATATGGACCATCAATATGGTAGACTACTAAAAGAACAGTCTTGATTCACGAAACCCGCTTTTAAGTGTAGGGTGATGAGGGAACTATACAGGACTTCTCATGCAGCCATCATGAGGATACAAACATAGCCAATTGGAGAACACACACAATTTACATAGAAAAACCCTTGTAGAAAAAACCACGGCACAAAGGGACAATTCCATTATGAAAACGACTTGCGAGAGATGAATCACTTATCGAATCAAAACTTTGGAGAAAAACCCTAGCTTTTTCTCTCCAAAACCCTCTAAACGTGTTTATACTATTTCCTCTACCCTAATTCTGCAATTACAAGCCCTTTTAGAGCACTAACTCGGAATTAGAAACAAATTACGTAAAAATGGCAACAACGCACCGTCATCAATTGATCGATTGATCGATGGCTCTGGTTGATGGATCGATAGACCCTGGTCGATCAATCGATGGACTCTGGTCGATCAATCGATAACCTCTAAAAGTGTTAAGAGAGTTACAACATAAATTTAGATTAATTTCGATCGACCGACTAAGCTGGTCGATCAATCGATGGCTGATGTTAAGACATAGATTTAAGACATCCAATTTTCAACAATCTCTGCCATGACTGTAATCTTCATGCTCCACTGCGGCATGCTCAATCCTCCATCTCTACTTCATCCCCATCATAGCTTTATCATCGTCGCTTCTCGTACATACTCCATCTTTATCAAACCTTTGCCAAATCCAAAGAAGTTGAACAAAACTTGAATTTCTTTGTAGGGATCACCTTTGTAAGCATGTTCACTAGATTCATGCTTTTATGGATCTTCTCAAGAGTAACTCCGCCTTCCTCAAGCACCTTCATCCCATGCTCGCTCATATGGCTTAGGTGCACGTGTTGTCAATGTGGACTCTGCTACAAAGGCTGCAACTCCACCAAATACGATATTCCCAATCAGCATGTAAAGGTTACCACTGCATTGTGCTTTCATCACAGATTCACAATGAGTGCCTCCTTAGAAACTCGTAGGATGTGATCAAAACTGGTGAACTTGCACACAAGTGCCTCTAGACCTCTCAGAGATATTAGACTTTCATGTAGTTCTGAAACGTATCGAACATCTGTCGGGATACGCTCCAGCCCATCAAACATCTTAATGCGCATCGATCCAACACCAACCACTTTACAGGCATGATTATTGCCCATAAACACCCGGCCACCATCACACTTGTTGTATGTGGTGAATCAACTCCAATAAGAGCACATATGAAACGTGCTCCTAAATCCAAAAACCACTCACAATTGAGATATCCAGATTTGGATACGGTTAACACATCACATCCACTCGTCTCCTCAACGAATTCTGCTGTATTGTCCTCTTTTAGTGTATTTTCTGATTTCTCCTCTTTCTGAGACTTGCAGTCCTTCTTCATATGTCTCATCTTCCCACACTTTTAGCACTTCATCTTGCTATTTCCCTTAGATTTAGACCTATATCGCAAAGTCCCCTTCTCCTGTTCAAAATTCATACCCCTTGAAACCAAAGCATTTGTAAAGGTTTCCTCACCACCATTTTTCTTTCTCAACTTCTTCTGCTGAAGGGCTGAGATAACAATGTTGACATTAATAGTATCTCTACCGTGGCATAAATTTTTTACAAGATTCTCATATAAATCTGATAGGAAATTCAACAAAATAAGAACTTGGTTTTATTCTTTGATCGTCTCCTCTACATCCAACAATTGACAAATTAGCCTATTCAAGTGACTAATGTGTTCATTAACATCAACCCCCTCTGCCAATCTCAAATTATAGAACTGTTGCTTTAGGTACAAACGATTTAAAAGAGACTTCATAGCATAAAGGCTCTTCAACTTTGTCCATGTTCTAGCGGCAGTTGTCATGCCCCCCCGGGGATCGGGCTCACTAAATTCTCGATCGCCGATCTTGGTGCCAACAGCCTCCGTAGTACCCCATTCTCGGCTCCTAGCTCTCATGTACCAGGTTCCGATCCTGGGATCCTACCAGGAGGATTTCCAAGGTAAATTTTTTTTTTTTTTTTACAGGAGCATAATCAAAACCATAAAACATCATTAAATATCCACTAATAAGTTTGTTGAGTATAGTGCTGGAAAGGGAAATACAACATGTAGCAGAAGTCCAAAATATCAGGTACATGAACCGCGCTCAACGCTGCTGATATGCCCTAGTACCTGCAGTATAAACAAACGTGCATGAGCTTCCTACGAAGCTCAGTAGAGTGCGTGTGTGCGCCTGTGATGCATATGACAAGTATACAGATATCAGAGTAAGCGAAAGTAGTAGAGTGCTAAGTTACCAAGTTCATGAATGCTATCAGCCATCCCAAGGCTATGCGATGCAAGGGCCTACATGGCCGAGTGTTACATGCTAGAGATGCAATGCAAACACGTCAATCCTCAACTGATCCACATATCAAAATAGTTCTCATCTGGGACATCACTGGGGTCTAGTATACTTTAATACTGGCTGCCGCACATCGCTCGCATAACCAAGCGAGTAGAAAAGACCTCACTATCCGCCTCGTCAGTGGTATGCCAATGCCCACCCGGCTCGCCGATAGCGGACCCATTCCATGAGCTGGTCAGACTCGACCTAGCTTACAGTCCATTGCACCCGGGCGAATAAGGTCACACCCCTTTCCAACCGACCTCGACACATGGGAGACGCGGCCTACTGGTATTTGGCACACGGGCGCTCATATTATCCACTCGGTCTCGACGCTGGAGCATCTTACTGGTACCACAGGGTTTAGGGACTTTCACCCAAGGACATCCATAGTGCCCACGTACTAGAACAAGTTTCCGGTGTCCAATACTGCCAACCATGATGTGACTATGGTGGCCACCACCCCGATACTGCTAGGGTGTGAAAGCGATCGTGACATACATAATGCGAAATGCATGAGTCATACAATCCAAATCATGCACCATAATTACGCATATTGCGCAATCATGTGGGGCGACCCTGTCTTGCACGGGTCCCCTAAGTATAACAAGCCAACTAACATATGCTATGGTTAATCATGATCCATAACAGGCATACGAATGATGCGTATGGGCATATGAATGAGCATGGTATTCATTATACTAAGCATGTTATCAGTGTGACATATCGGGCTAATCATACTAGCATGTTACCAAACGTATTATGTAACATTGACCTTAAAAGGCCCAATATATATATAGAGAGTGGGACCCGAACTGTGGATCCCATTGGAAATGTAAAAGTCTTCGTGGCATAGCCCACTTGAGACCACATCGGCCCCATACTTGGGCCTGCACATACAAGGTATGTCGACAAAATATGTGTACGGCATGGATAAATCATATATATCAAAGAAGGAACGATGGTGGGCATCAATGACCACTATTCCCTACGGGTGTTGTCCATCTAACATTTGAATTTGCCTCATTGTTGGGGCCGTATCTAAAATAATATGGAAAAATAGATAGGCAGCATGAATAAAACAGAGACATCATGGTGGAGCTAATAGATATATCACGTTAGGACCCATAAGGCAGGCCACCTGCTGGGCAGCGTGGTACCCAACTGGTTCCAAGAAGTTTTGAATCAAGCAGATATTTGTGCTTTCTCCTTCATCCATATCCATGTGATCTTATGAACCGGTTGGATGGCAAATAAACATCACTGTAGAAGCTGGAAAGGTTTCAACGTTTAAGATCATCATTTCCACTGTGGCATGGTCCACTTGACATTAGGATATGCTTAAATTTTGGGCCCAGCCACTTATGAATAGGTTGGGTGACAAATGAACATCATTGTAGGACTGGGAAGGTTTCAACGGTGGGGATCATTATTCCCACTGTTGTCCCGTGGCATGGCCCACTTGCCATTTGGATATGTTTAAATTTTGGGCTCAGCCACTAAAATGAGCTGGGAAAAACATATGGACGTAGTAGACAAGGCACATACATTCTAGGTGGGCCCAACGAGTGGGGCCCATGGGGTGATGCCCAGAAGGCTGCTGGGCAGCAGCGTCCCCTGGACGCTGTCTGTCCAGCGGCCACATGTTTTTTTTATTTATTATGTTCTCACCAAGTGGGGCCCACAGAAGTTTTTCGATCAAGCTGATATTTTTGCCCTCCCTTCTTCCGTGCATGTGTGAAATTATGAACAGGTTGGATCTCAAATAAACATCATGGTGGGCCATAGGAGGGTTTCAACAGTAGGTTCACTGTCCCTACTGTTTTCTATGGTGGGGCCCCCTTGAGACTTGGATCTGACCAATCTTGGGGTCATGCCCTAAAATGATCTCCCCAAATGGATGGACGGTGTGGATACAGCACATGCATCATGGTGGGACCCGCGAGTGGGCCACCAGCTGGCACGAGCCAGCATCCTGGACGCTGCTCCTTCTTCTCTTTCTTTCTCTCTCTTTATATATATATATATTATTATTATTATTACTATTATTATTATTATTAAGTTATGGGGCCCATTCATGGATGATCCAATCCATCCATCAGGTTGTCCACCACCAGATGGGCCCAAAAGAAAAGGAAAATGAAAGGAAATAAGAAAATGGAGGATTTATGTCCCCCTTGCACTCACCTCAAAGGATGGACGGTTGGATTGGATCGGGTTGACGATCGGACGATCCGGACGGTGATTGGGGCCCTCCAAGCTTGATCTCCACCCTTAATCTCTCTAATCTCTCTCTTTCTCTCTCTTGATCACTCAAATCTCTCTCTACTTCTCTCTCTTCTCTCTCTCAAATCTCTTTCTCTTTCTCTCTCCTCTAGCAATATGGAAATGAGAACCCTACTCTCCCCCTACGTATACACTTGTGTGTGTGTGTTGGGGGGGGGGGGGGGGAGAGAGAGAGAGAGAGAGAGAGAGAGAGAGAGAGAGAGAGAAGGAATCATGGGGGGTGATGATGGCTAGTATGGGAGAGGGGTATGGGGGTATGGGTAGAGTTGACTTTGGGAGGTGAGAGAGGGATGGGGGTATGGGGTGTGTAGAGTAGGGGTAATGAGAGGGGTATGGGTGAGGTGATGGTGATGGACTTGATTGATTTGACATGATCTTGGAATTTGTGCAAGTGGGGCCCACGCCACACGCGCGTTGCGCGGCCCACCTCGGATTACGCAAATGACACAACTTACACACCGGGTATCGCAATGGGGCGTGCCACGCGGCGTTGGAATAGCAGCGCTTATGCGGTCGCCGGGGTATAGGTCTCGGGTCGATGCGGTACTAAAACAGGGTCGCGATCAAGGCTCGCTAATCTGGTCCATCTGGGACGTACCGGCACCGAAAATTAAGCGTACGGAGGGCAAATAAGGGTACGGGTCTTACAGCAGTCTTCTCTATGATAACATTATAGAAGACTTCATCTGATATATACAATTGGATAGAGGTGTTATGACGCAGGGAGGACGTGGTAGGTCGATCACTGTCTCCCCGAGAGTTTCTCGAATCCACGAGAAGAAAAAAAAGGATAATAAAAAAAGAAATTAATTCTGAATAATGTTTTGATAATTGAATGAATAATAAACGGAATTACAATGCATATAAATAGGAAACTAAACCCTAGGTAAAGTATCAGACTCCAAATCCAACTAAAACTCATAGAAAACGTAACTTACTATAAATAGTAAACTTACTATTTATAGAAGTCGTTCAATCCTACTAGAACTCTTGGTTTTCGGCTAAAAATAGAAAGTTATCAAACGAGCCCAACTAAGTTGTTCTACTAAATATTCTAAGCCCTTTCTATGTTGGGCACTAACTCTAAAACCCTACAGATCCAAAGTTATGATCGAATTAAAACTCACTATTTATAGTAAAACTGAAAATAAACTAGCCTAATGACCGTCGATACGGTCGAATCTCGCGATTCCGGCATGGGCAACCCGGCGTAGCGGGGTTGGTTGGCTAAATTAGCTCGAGCTACCCCAAATTGATATATTATGTCCCGAAACTCATTCCAGATTGTGAGATACGACCGTTTTACGGTCCTGACGGTCCGGATCGCTTTCGACTCTGACCGGTCTTCTTTTGCTTCATCTGGGCCATGAAATAATTAGCGACCCATTCTACATCATGTTAGCCTTCTGATCCAATTTTCTCCACTCATCTTCCTTCATAGATTCCAATCACTTGTCCTTCCTAATGAGTGCATCATCCAAACCTTGTTGAATTAGAAGGTCCTTCATCTTCACCTTCCATAGTTCAGAGTTATTTTCCCTCGTGAATTTCTCAATATCAAACTTCATACTTGAAGTCATTGATATCTTGTCTCATATTCTAACTGATTCCCAATGATAACTCTGATGCTATTTATTGGGATTGCAGAAGTAATTCAGAGAAGAATCAAAAGAGAATCATAATCGCAAAAATAAAGCCAATCAGAGAACACACATGATTTACGTGGAAAACCCTTGCGAAAAAAAAACTATGCCACAAAGTGACCATTCCAATATAAAAATAAAGAGATAGATCAGTTACCCAATCAAATCTCCAAAAAAAAAACCTAGCTTTTATTCTCCAAAACCATCTAAATGTGTTTAGACTCTTTTCTATACCCTAATTTTGCAATTACAAGCTATGATATAACACTAACTCAGAATTAGAAACAAATTACGCAAAAATGTGCAATAGTACACCACTGTTTATTGACCGGTCTATGATACGTCTGATAGATCGATCCATGGACCCTGGTCGATGGATTTAGATCACAGCATAAATTTAGATTAATTTCAATTGATTGATCCTGCTGCTCGATCCATTGATGGCCCCTTTCAATACATAAATTTGAGGCATCCGATTTTCAACCGCATCAATGATGCAGAGGACGCCTATTGACATTTTGTTCATGAGCAGGCTCTCATAAATTTGAGGTATTCCATTTTCAACCGCATCAATGATGCAGAGGACGCCCGTCGACATTTTGTACGTGAGCATGCTCTAGTGGTACTGGGACCACAGTGACCTACGGTGGTAGCGGGCAGAAGTGGGGGTCCACAGGTACTCATGTTGGCCACGAAAAGCGACAAGTTGAGGGCAGAGGCTTACCCTTGATTTGAGTGGGGTGCCACCATGTTGGGCCATCAGCATGGTGGCACCAGACCCGCTTTCCATTTGATATATGGACCACCAGCATGATGGACCACCAAAAGTACAGTCTCGATTCACCAGACCCGCTTCCAAATGTAGGGTGATGAGGGAACTACAGAGGACTTCTCATACAGCCACCTGGATAAAAGCATCAATGTATTGTGTAGGCTCCCGTGGTACTGGGACCATCGTGAGCTATGGTGGTAAAGGGCAGAAGTGGGGTCCACGAAAAGTGACACTGACAAGTTGAGAGCAAAGAGTCATCCTTGAGTTGTGTGGGGCACCACCATGCTGTGTATGCGAAATCCAAGCCGTTAAAACCCTTCATCTTCCAACTCTCAAGGCTCAACACAAAATGGGCTGTTCTGCAATTAGGTGTTCCCTCACACGGCTTCCGGTCGAACCGTGCAGAAGTGGGGGTTCATGGAAACTCGGGTGGGCCATGAAATTAAGACGTCAAGACCCTTCATGTTCCATCATCAAGGGCCAGGACAAAAGTCATGCTGTTCTGCACCTCATGTGGGTCCCAGTGAAAATATAGGGTGGGGTTCCCTGAAGCATCAGATGAACGGGGTGGATGTGAAACATACACCGCATGGGACCCATTTCTGTCCGTTACCACCGGAGGCTTACAGTGATACCGGTACACTGGTGCGTACCCATCCTTCCCTAGGTGGGGCCCCGCCCACCTACGTCTCTGGATCCCTGACTGTGGGACCCACGTTGATGTACGTGCCTTACATCCACGCCTTCCATCTGTTTTGACGGCTCATTTTAGGACTTGATCCATAAAATGAAGCAGATCCAAATCTTAGGTGGACCACACCACAGGAAACAGTGGTGATGGAATACCCACCGTTAAAAACTTCTTGGGGGACACCGGAATGTTTATTTACCATCCAACCTATTGATAAGATCACAAAGACCTGGATGAAGGGACCAGACAAATATCAGCTCGATCCAAAACTTTTGTGGTCCACGAGAAGTTTTTAATTGTCAATCACCACTGTTTCCTATGGTGTGGTTCACCTGAGGCTTGGATTTGCTTCATTTTCGGGGTCATGCACTAAAATGAGCCGTCCAAATGGATGGAAGGCGCGGATGTAAGGATCATACATCAAGTTGTGCCCCACTGTCAGGGATCCACCGACCTGGGTGGATCGGGGGATTAGCTGCGCCTCCCTTGGTCTAAAAAAATCACATCTATTAGACAATCGTATCCATCTGATCTGTGGCCATTAACTTGATCATAGAAAAAAAAAAAAAAAAAAAAAATCAACGGTCACATATGGAGTGGGATAAACCGTAGAAAAAGGCAATCAATAGGTTGTCTCATGGGCCGTATTCCTGATGGAGCTGATCCATTGCCTCCGGAGGAATAGCATTTTCTTTCGCTGCAGATTGTGTACCATGCACGTGATAAATGGTCCGATGACCCCCAACCAGACATCCTGCGATCCTGGCATTGATGGGCCACCAACTAAAACTTGTTGATTGGACAATCCCGACCGTCTAATAAGTGAAATTTTCCTCATTGAATGAGAACTATTGCTTGCTTTTGTACATTTACTTCCCATTTTTATTCCACGGATTGAATGGTTACATTCTCCGAACAGAAGGATTTTTACGGTGACCCATCTATTGTTCATTCGCACATGAGTTTGAATCTTCTTGATTTTTAAAACCATGTCCGATTTTGGTCTTTCAAAACAGATTGACAGTGGATTTGTCAAGGACATCTCTATGGCCCCACACAGCCCCAACTCGGTGTCACAGGCAATCCACTCAATCCACTCTGTATTTGAAGGTACATGGAGAGTGTTGTCGCTACTCATTGGTACATGTCATCGCGTACAAAACTCGTTCTCAAAAGACATCAATTTTCTCTCCTCACTACCTAGCTGTACCATACAACACAAATTTTAACTTGTGAAACTTCTCTATCTCCAACATGATTTATGTGTTAGATTCACACCGTCCATAGTAACCGTCCACATCATTCCAGAGGATGAGCCCAGAAACCATCATTGAAACCTTCCTAGGGTCCACTATAAGGTTTATTTGCCATCTAACCTCTTAGTAAGGTAACTAAGACCTCGATAAAAGGAAAACACAAATTTCAGCTTGATCATAGCCTTTCTTAGCCCTAAAAAGTTTTCGATAGTAGGCATTTAATTCTCATTATTTCCTGTAGTTTGGCCCACTTGAGACTGGGATCCATCCCAATTTTGGTCTCATGCCCTAAAATGATATGAAAGAATGGATGGATGGTGTGGATCTGACACATACATTATCATAGGGCCTATGGAAGTTTCACATGCCAACACTTCTGGTTCACTTCTCTCCTCAAAATGTGCTACACAGCAAGCAACAAAATTTCTTGACATGTGATATTTACATGGCCCCACTATGATGTATTTCTTAGGCTGATGTATTTCTTAGGCCACATGGTCCATCCTTCTTCTTCTTTATATATATATCATTTTAGGATATGAGCCCAACAACAAGGTAGAATCATATATCTAGTGGACCACACAACACAAAATATTAGGAATTTGACTCCTGTTGAAAGCTCCTTGGGGTCTGATCAAGTTGATATTTGTGTTTTACATTAATCCAGATGACCTTATGAACAAGTTAGATGGCAAATAAACCCCATGGTAGGCCCTATGAAAGTTTCAATGGTAGTGTGTTCAACCCCCATTGCTTTTAGTGGCATGGTCCAATTGAGCTTTTGATTTGTCTCAATTTTGGACTTAAGCTCTAGAATGATTTGGAAAAAAATGATGGACAGTGTGGATCTAATACATAAATCACAGCGGGGCTTAAACAAGCTCCACATGGTAAAAGTTGTGTTATGTAGTATGTAATCCGGGAAAGAAAATTGACTTGTCATGCTCTTGTCAATGGCAATGACGTGCACCAATAAGAAATGACGGAAGAGCACTAAAGGCTTTCACAGAAAGTTTATATGCTAGGATGCTGGTGGGGCCATCGTGATGTTTGTGAGAAATCCATCTCGTCCAACCATTTTGTGAGCTCATTTTAGTTCATGCGGCAAAAAACAAGGTGGATCCAAAACGCAAGTGGGCCACATGAGAGGAAACAATAGTCATTGAACAAGCACCATTAAAAAATTCCCAAGGCCCACAGTGGTGTGTATTTGTCATCCAACCTATTCATGGACACTGATTGCGTCCGACCCGTTGGACCTTTAAGCGTTTGATCAAATCTGTGTGGGAGCCCACCTTGATGCATCTGTTTATCCATGCCTTCCATACCTCTTGTAATATCATGTTAAGGCATGGAACTAAAAATGAAGCAGATCCAAGTGTCTAGTAGACCACACCAGATAGTAAGCTTGGTTGCATTAAATGCACAAAGCATTAATACAAGTTGCATTAAATGCAAGTGTCACCTCTGGTGTGGTTAACTAAACCATTATATCTAACCTCATTTTGGGCCCATACCTTAGCATTATCTTAGATTAGGTATGGTTGGCATGGAAAAACAGATACATAGGGTTTTACTAGGGGCTCTCACACAAATCTAGTTGGAAGCTTAAAGGTCTGACTGGGGGTCAGACGCAATCCACATCCCATATTCATAGGGTCACGCATACCTAGATGAAGGGAAAACATAAATATCAGCTTGATGTTCAATCACCGTTGTCTTGTATGGTATGGTGCCAAATTGGAGGGTGGTTAATTAATGTTGGAGGGTGACTAACAGTGTGGGTGTGTACTAACCCAAAAAAAAAAAGAAAAAAAAAAGAGCAAAAGCGTGACATGAGAGAGATAAGTAGAAAAGTCAAAGTAAAAAACTAAAAAAAATATATATATATACTTATTAAGATAAGTAATTTTTAAGAGATAAGTTACTCTTCAATTATACTTACCCAACGAACTTAGGTGCCAAATGCAACTTAACGTCTTAAGTTTAGTCGAAAAGTAACTTATTTGGTAGTATCCAAACGGGCCCTAAACCATTGCAATAACAAATGAGTGAAGAAGAGTCCAAATGGATGAGTAAAGATGGATATTTAAAGACTTTTTCTCTTCAGGAAAGCCTATAAATAGTGATGAAAATCAACGGAGCATGTTATATAACACCAACCAAACCAAATCAAACTTCTCTTAGCTTATCCTTAACATATCTTTAGTGTTGTAGCTGAAATATGGACAACATGTGGAGTTGGCTAGGGCCAACTTAATTGATAATCTTTTAGATTGCAACGGGTTCCCTTGGAGCAGGGAACTGGAGCTTCAATGACGATCGTCTGAACCTGCACAAAGTAGCAGAAGGCAGGGGAGAGAAGCCGGTGTCCGGCAGAGGACTCTTCAATGCTTAATTAAGTTAGGCGAGTAGGACAATTGTATAAGGTGTGTGGGGTGAATAGTTGCATACTTTGTCCTATAGGGAGAGCCCCTATTTATAAGGTTCGTATACCATTTAGTAGTAGAGCTTCTAATTTAGGGCACGTTAGGGGACTTTGTATTAAGTACAAGTTAAAACCCATAACAATAGGAGAGATCCCCGGCTAAGATAATTTTGAGTGTCTATTTGATCCAAATCGGGCAGGTCGCCTCTAGGCTTGTGATACATTAGATCAGATGATCAAGTGTACCCTTAATGCTAGGTCAATACTGCTCGTCATCCGATCTCCTTCACAAGCTCATGCTTGGCGATGTAGATCTCCTTTGAGGGTTGAGGTTATCTTTCGATCTTCGTAGGTGTGATTTCGAGGAATTTTGTTCATGTCTTCATAGCTTGGTCTAGTGCTTAGGATTTGTCCGAGCACTTGTGTATGGGCTGCCTGGGTTAGCTTGTAGGTTTTCCTTGCAGTATTTGGGCCAGCTCGGATTTACCCACAACAGTTAGCATCACCAATTATCTAAAAGTAACGATAATCTTTAGATGTAATCCAAGTCTATGCTCATATGTTGGATGACACTAGCTTAATACAAACAGTTCTATTTTAGAAGAAATGTTTTGTAGTTAATGTTCCTCACAATCAACTGTCAGTAGTTCATTCTTATTTATCTGAAAAATCATTTTTTAAGGAAGGCAAGGCATGACCCATTTGAGGAGGACGAACCCCACCCTCCAATAACTGCCTGATCATTTTAATAAACATCTTGCAAGTGGATGAATAAGTGGCCGATCTCCTCAGATCTCGGTCGTATATGGTCGAGCTGTGAATGTCATCCCGCATGCGAACACGCATGTGAGAGGAATGATGCCCACACTTTCGTGGCTTTTTCCATCCATCGTTTGTCAGGTCTAGCTTTGATTTGATTGGATGTGGGGTTGATTCATAAGTAGATGTGCGTTTGATTTGAAGTCGCTACTAGTAAAAAAGAAACTCGAAATCTACGACTAGCTAGAAACCGTAAAATCATTTAACGATCAGGGAATCAAAATTTCCTAACTCAAGTGACTCATGTGGTTGGTCTGTGGCCGTGAATTCTAGATAAAAATCTTAGTTACGAAAAAAGAAAGGGTTAGGCATATTTTTTTCGCTCATGTAACACACGGTCTTTATTTCATGGGACTATACGGTTTTTAGAGGGATTCAGAGGAACTTCCAATGTTATGTAAATCAGGCCATACTTCATAGGCTTTTTAGGGCCCAGGTAAGCAAAAATAAAAAAGAAATGAAAGCAGAATAAAAATGTGAGTGTGTGTGTGTAAATATGATAAATGGTAGGGAATGTGCAGAGTGGAATATGACTTGATTCGAAATGTGAGAGAAAAAATAAAAAATCAAACACCTTTTTTGTCAAAAGGGATGGCCGAATGTCCTAAATTCTGACCCTACTCGTTGGCTTTCACCGATAATTTCAGGGGTAGGTGTACCCAAAACTGTACTTTTAGTTACACGATGCACCTACCCACCAGTGGGGTTAATGTATCTCATTAGCACTCAAACCTGAGACCTGCTGTTGAAACACCTAGGCATCTTCCAGCTGGGCTAGCAGGCGAAACACAGTTAGAACCATCCAATTGAATTGATATGGATTTTTAGCGCTGGCCTGCCCATCCATTCTATTCTAAATGGAAGAGGAACCATGGGATCATCCACGTAGAATATACACTCTAGAAGTGAGGCCATCGTGTAATGATCCAGACCGTTGATATATTGGTCCTTACGTGGGTAGACCATGTCCTGAAATGTCACAGCCTAGAAGTTCATTTCTCGGGCCATTGTCCAATTGAACGCGACCTATGCTGTATTTCTCCTTGTAACCATCCATTTGCAGGCCAAAAAGGGGGATTGTCCAATCAAGGTGGGACCGAACAGGCTAATGGCCCAGATCATTGAACATTGGGCCCCACTACTACAAGCTGCAAATTAATAAATCAATTAAAAATGAACAATAATATCATCAACTATACGTATTGTAGGCTTAGGATAAAACTTGCTACACTGGACACATGGACCGTCCAATCATCAATCATAGTCGGCAGGCCACCATACAGGAATCATAACGATTCAGACGATCATTTTCATCCTAACCGTTCGTTTCACAAATCATCCAACGACTTGTACAAGACCATTTTAAATAAAAAGCATATTAACCTAATACAATCAGATGATTGGACCAGTTGTAGTGTCAACTTACAAGCGTGTGAGATTGGGACTGTTATTAGTAAAGAGCCGAGCGGATGGAAAGCGCTTTCTGCCGACTCGATAAGGACGAGCTGACCCATCTCGGGCTCCGGGTAAGAATCGGGTCATGTTTACCCGACGGAAACTGGTCGGCTCGGTCCGATGTAATGAAGGTTATCTTAAGCGAGCTGAGCTGTAAAACTGCAGTCTCGGGCTCACACCAAGATATCAGGAGGAAAGATCGACATCCCCAGCTTTTAGGGATAAGGATCTTCGATTGTTATACGCAGATCCTAAGATCCCGGGAACCCAACTGGCAGTCTGCTAGAATCACGACTCTCCAAAGGGCAAGCAATCTCGCAACCTAAGTCTATAAATAATGGTACTCTCACCATTATCAAGGTACGCAAGCTAATATCGATCTACACTAAAAATATCCGATTACTCAAGATTACTGACTTAGGCATCGGAGGGTCTTTGGTTGGACCCCAGCCACCCCCCTTATCCTCTGTGCTCTTTTGCAGGATCAAAGGATTCCATCATCTTATATTGATGGATCAATTTCGTTCAACCGTCCAGATCGTAGCTTTACATCTTTGTCTGTTAACCATTTTTTGGTAACAACAGATTGGCGCCGTCTGTGGGAATATCGCCTTCTTCCTTTAGGAAGCCCGTGTTCTCACCCAATCGTCTAAGACGATCTTAACATCTTCCTTCTCTTTCGCAATGGCTGGAAAGAGAAAATACAAAGGGAAAGCTCCTGCGATCACTGGACCTTCAGATAATCAAATCTCCGAGAATGAGGATTCATTCTCTGACAACCCCGCCATCCAGTTCGACAGGAATCCTCCTATTTCTGCTCAGCAGGGGGGACAAGAGAGATCTCGCAACCAGGGAGTCAGGTTGTCCCTTCTCGAAGAGTAGGTAGGAGGTGTCAACCACAAACTGGGGGGAGTTGACGAACGATTGGGCTACGTGGACCAGAGGTTAGACGAAATCAAAGCTCTGCTAACCGGTCTGGTCCATCCAACCATGGTGAATGGCAGAGACCGTGAGGAGCCGCGGCATACTCACTCTCAGCCTCAACAATCCCCACACTCTCACCAGACTCGGCCGTCACAACGCTCCCGGCAGCCCATTCCAGTCGAAGAAAGCGAGACCGCCAGCAAAACTACCGAAGCAAGGTCTCAGCCAGCAACGAATTTACCTGCCAGCGACCTGCGGCACCGACTCGAAAGACGAAGAACAGCTCGTCTCGCGCATGAGCGAGCTGATCAAGAAACCGGCGATCGGGTCGATAACAACTTGGGCCCACTGGAGGCCGAGCTGAGGGAACTGCGGGAACAAATGGGCGACATTCAGAGAGCGCAGCGAGGTCGAGCTCCAATCGCAGTGGACGCGCTGGTCGACTCATCTGAGTCACCTTTCACCGACGAGATTCGGGAAGAACCCCTTCCCAAAGGGTTCAAGGTCCCCCAGTTGAAGCAGTACTCTGGCATAGGAGATCCGGCGGAGCACTTAGAAAACTTCAAGGTCCGCATGGATCTCCTCGGGGCCAACGGACACGTCATGTGCAAGGCCTTCCCGTTGTCCTTGACAAGCTCGGCATGGACTAGGTTTCGTAACCTAAAGCCCCGCACAATCGGCTCATTCTCTCAGCTGAGCCGAGCCTTCGCCACTCAGTTCATCGGAAGCACCGACCCGAGAAAGCATTCAACACACCTCGCAGCAATCAAACAAAAGGAAGACGAGTCCCTGAAAGATTATTTCGCACGCTTCAATTTCGAAGCAGTGCAAATTGAGAATCTCTCACAAGATGTGTTACTACACACCATGATCGGTGGATTACGAGACCGAAGGTTTCTCTGGTCTATTGGGGAAGAACCGCCCCAGTCGGTAGCAGAGTTGTTAGATCGAGCCGCTAAACATATCAATGCCGAAGAACTGGTTAACGCTCACCGACCAACGACTAGGAACAAAGATCGTCAGGATAGCAGCAGCTCGAAGAAACATAGGTCGGAGCGGAAGTCGGAACGAAGGCCACCGGCTCAGGGCGGAACTAGCCACCGAGCGAAACCACCTACTCCGCGGTTTGAAAAATATACGCCACTCAATAAAACCATCGAGCAAGTGTATCTGGCAGAAAAAGGCAGATTCAACTTCGAACGACCTGCGAAAATAAAAAACGACCCCAACAGAAGGTCGAAATCAAGGTATTGTCTGTACCACAAAGATCACGGTCACAACACCGTGGATTGCTTCGATTTAAAGCGACAAATAGATATCCTTATCCAACAAGGGTTTCTGAAAGACTACATCGCTCAGCGTCAGGACGACCGGAGGAACGAAGATCAGTCAGTCGACCCAAACGAAGGACTGAACAACAATCCTGTGGAAGAAATTCACATGATCTTCGGCGGACCGACAATTGGAGATTCTGGGAATTCGCGCAAAAATTATGTGCGACAAGCAAGAACATCCCAGCCAGAACCAGGATCGTCCGGGTTGTCTGTGAACATTGCCAGCCGACCCTCAAAAGTCGCAAAGGTTACATCTCGGGCTATAACGTTCACTGAAGAAGATGCCCGAGGAATTGTGTACCCTCATGACGACTTTCTGGTTGTCTCGATGGTAGTGGCAAACAAAAGGCTCCACCATATGATGGTCGATACAGGAAGTTCGTCAAACATTTTGTACGCATCAGCTTTCGAAAGAATGAAGATTGATCGTTCCCGATTAAGACCAGTTAAAACAGCATTAACTGGATTCACAGGAGATAGCGTCATGCCGGAAGGAGAAATAACTTTACCGGTCACTGTTGGGGAAGAACCTAATCAAAAAATGATCATGGTTGATTTTCTCGTTGTGAATACCCCTCCTGCCTACAATGCCATTATCGGCCGACCTATCTTGCGGACCCTGAAAGCTGCTGTTTCGATCTATCACCTGACGATGAAGTTCGAAGCTGATGAAGGGGTCGGCGTAGTCAGGGGAGACCAGCAAGAAGCTTGGCGTTGCTACGAACTTTCTCTGAGGGGGAAAAATAAAAGCACCGTATCAACTGTCTCTCACGCGTCCTCCTTGGACCCAAGAGAGGACGAGCAGGGGCGCGGAACACCAGCAGAGGAGTTAGTTGACGTTTGCTTGACGGAGGCCGATCCGACCAGAGTCATCCGGATCGGGTCACGCTTGACAGACGAGGTACGCAATGGTTTGGTAAACTTTTTAAAAGAGCATGTAGATGTCTTTGCGTGGTCCCATGAAGACATGCCCGGCATCTCTCCGGAGGTAATGGTCCACCGGCTCAATGTCGATCCAACCATAAAACCGATCCGTCAAAAAAGGCGCGCCTTTAACGCGGAAAGGTACGTAATAATTGAAGAAGAAGTACGAAAGCTACGCAAGGCAGGATTTGTCCAAGAAATACGTTACCCAGACTGGTTGGCGAACGTGGTCCTCGTCAAGAAGCCGAACGGAAAATGGAGGGTCTGTGTGGACTACACCGACCTGAACAAAGCCTGTCCTAAGGACAGCTTCCCACTACCACGGATAGATCAGCTCGTCGATGCAACCGCCGGGCATGGGCTTCTCAGCTTTATGGACGCCTTTTCCGGGTATAATCAAATCCAGATGCATGCTCCTGATCGACAAAAGACCGCATTCATCACGGACCGGGGGCTCTACTGCTACAAAGTTATGCCCTTCGGGCTAAAAAACGCCGGGGCGACCTACCAAAGGCTGGTAAACAAGATGTTTGCAGATCAACTAGGCAAAACTATGGAGGTATATGTCGATGACATGCTCGTCAAAAGTAAGCGCATAGAAGATCACGTCGGCGATCTACGCGCCACATTCGAAATACTGAGGAAGTATCGTATGAAGCTCAACCCTAGCAAATGCGCTTTTGGAGTAGGCTCGGGAAAATTCCTTGGCTTCATGGTAAATCAGCGAGGAATTGAAGCCAACCCGAAAAAAATCCGGGCCCTCCTCGATATGAGCTCGCCTCGCACAATAAAAGATGTTCAGCAGCTCACAGGAAGGATCGCAGCACTCAACAGGTTCGTCTCAAGGGCTACTGACCGATGTCTTCCCTTCTTCAAACAGTTGCGTAAATGCAAAGAAATGACATGGACTCCCGAATGCGAGCAAGCTTTCGTGGAGCTGAAAGCCTACCTCGGCTCCCCACCGCTGTTGTCCAAGCCAGTGCATAAAGAAGAATTGCTCCTGTACTTAGCAGTTTCAGCAGCGGCGGTCAGCTCGGCTCTAGTCCGGGACGATGAGGGGATACAGAGGCCTGTTTATTACACTAGCAAGGCCTTGGTTGATTCGGAAACACGATACCCTCGAATCGAAAAACTCGCCCTGGCTTTAATCACCTCGGCACGCAAGTTGAGGCCATACTTCCAAGCGCATCCAATAGCCGTATTAACCGATCAGCCATTACGGCAAGTACTGCAAAATCCCGAAACATCAGGTCGTCTCGTCAAATGGGCTGTCGAGTTGGGCGAATTCGATATACGGTACCGACCTCGTACAGCAATCAAAGGACAAGCTATAGCAGACTTCATCGTCGAATTAACCGACCCGCACGAGGCTGAGTGCGATCGTGAACTTGTCAAACATCCAGAGGTAACAAATATCACACCTTCTTGGACATTGCACGTCGACGGCTCTTCCAATTCACAGGGCAGCGGAGCTGGTCTCGTTCTATCCTCAGCCGATGGGATCAAGCTTCAGTACGCGCTTCGGTTCGGATTTCGGGCTTCCAATAATGAAGCAGAATACGAAGCCCTCCTAGCTGGTCTTCGCCTCACCTCGAGAATAGGAATCAGATCGGTACGGGTATTCAGCGACTCGCAACTTGTGGTCGGGCAGGTAACCGCCGAATATTAGGCAAAAGGAGGGAGAATGGCCGCATATCTAAACAAAGCTCGGGAGCTACTGCTACAATTCAACCATTATGAAATTGTTCGAATCCCAAGAGATGGGAACACAAACGCAGACGCTCTCGCGAAGCTTGCATCATCAGCAGACGACGAGCTTGGTAGAATGATACCCATCGAATTCCTCCCTCAGCGCAGCATATCATCAATTGAGCCCATGAGAGTCTTTCCGATATCGAAAATTCCTGATTGGAGAGATCCTTTCATTCGATTTTTGCGATCGGGGGAGTTGCCTGATGACCAGAAGCTCGGCGCATCCGCTATAGATCAGCTCGGTATACACTGATAGAAGGAGTCCTCTATAAGAAAGGTATTTCCAGCCCGTGTCTGCGTTGTTTAGGACCTGAGGAGGCTGATTATGTATTACGTGAAATCCACTACGGATGTTGCGGGAACCATTCCGGGACACGAGCACTTGCACAAAAATCAATTCGACAGGGATATTATTGGCCCACTATTCAGCAAGACGCCCGAGAAACCGTCAAAAGATGCGATAAGTGTCAACGATTCGCCTCGATACCTCATTTGCCACCTGAAGAGCTCACACCCATGGCTGGACCTTGGCCATTTGCTCAGTGGGGGGTTGACATCATCGGTCCACTCCCAACGGGAAAAGGACAAGTTAAATATGTAATTGTCGCCGTCGACTACTTTACAAAGTGGGCTGAAGCAGAACCACTGGCCACCATCACAGAAAAGAAGACTACGGACTTCGTCTGGAGAGCGATTGTGTGTCGCTTTAGAATCCCGAATACCATAATTACTGACAACGGGCGACAGTTCGACAATCAAGGGTTTCGTACATTTTGCACCGGACTGGGCATTAAAAATGTATACTCGTCTACTCACCACCCTCAAGCCAACGGGCAGGTTGAAGCAGTCAACAAAATTATCAAGAATCATCTCAAAACAAAGCTCGGAGAAAGAAAGGGGGCTTGGGCGGAAGAACTTCCCGAAGTACTGTGGGCTTACCGAACCACGGCTCGGTCTACTACTGGAGAAACCCCTTTCTTCCTGGCATTTGGAGCCGAAGCTGTTGTGCCTATGGAAATCGGACTGCCCACGAGCAGGACGAGCCATCATAGACCCAACCAAAATGAAGAACAACTGTGAATAAGCTTAGACCTACTTGAAGAAGCCAGAGAAGCTTCTCAAGTACGTATAGCAGCATATCAGTAGAGGGTCCGACGGTACTACAACTCCAAAGTGCGGGAAAGACGATTCCGAGCTGGTGACCTCGTCCTAAAAAAGGTACATATAAACGAAAAGGCCGGTGTTTTCGGCCCTAATTGGGAAGGACCATATAAGGTCATTAGCTCACGTCGTCTCGGCACTTATTGGCTCGAAAACATGGAGGGAAAACCACTTCCTCATCCGTGGAATGCCGAACATCTCAAGATTTATTTTCCATGAACCGTGAATTGTGCTCAGCACAAAATATGTTCTTTGGAACGATTATTTGAATAAAATTCAACACAACTTAATATCAGTATAGTACCTTTAACTTTACTGACAGGCGGGCATATAGGCGGCCGACCTGGCTAGCCAGCCTCAGATCGCTTTGACCATGCAAATTCATTACATTAACGACAATACGAAAGAAAAATTTGCAACAGAATTATCAAAGTTTGCCTCAATGGCTTGTATTCAAAATTTTGTTGTTGTGTACATCTTGAAAAAAAATAGTTTAATCCTTGCCAGACGGGCCAGCCCCGTCACCTCCAACCCGCGCCTCCTCCTCCTCCTCCTCGTCTTCATCCACTGGCGTAAGATCAAGGGTTGGGAAGTGCTTAAGCACAAGGCGTCTGTACTCCTGAAGTCCGTTATTGTATAAATCTTCAGAAATAGCAGACAAGTTTTCGTACTCAGCTTTCGCCCCATTAATCTCTGCCAGGTGCTTTAGCTGGACCTCTTTCAGAAGCTCGGCCAGGTGCACTTTCTCTTCTTCAGCCGTCTTCAAAGCAGCTTCGAGGGATTCGGCCTTATTCCCGTCGGATACGGCCTTGGTCTCAGCCTCCTTCAGAGCCTCTTCTAGAGACTGGACCTGAGCTTGGGATATTTCCAGCTCTGATTGCGCCACCTTTAGCTCGGACTGGGAAGACTCCAGCTCGGTTCGGGTGGACACCAGCTCGGATCGAGAAGACGTCAGCTCGGACTGAGTTTCCTTAAGAAGAAGGACACATTTGTCCAGCTCAGCCTTCATAGCTTCAGTCTTCTTCTTCTAAGAAGCAGCAGCGGCCAGAGCCTTCTGCGCCTGGTGATTTCGCTCGGCCATCACCTTACGGATCATGATAAGTGCAGCCGAATCCTACGAAAGTAATATGGTTAGCAAGCAACACAGAAAGCATCACAAGTATATGGGAAAGAGAATAAAAAAGTTCAAAAAGTTACCCTGAGGCAGCTCTCTAGCACCACCCCAACCATCTGATCCGGGTCGGAAGAGGCTATAATATTCAAGTCCTGAGGGATGGCATGGTTAACACGCATGTACGCATTGAGACCCTCCATCCAGTATGAATACTGCTCCGTAAGCGGAGGCATCTCGACCCGGTCCTCTCGTTGCACAGCCGGGGCAGTGCGAGGTCGAGGAGGTTGAGAAGAGGAGATACCCGCAGCAGGTCGGTCAGGTCCAGTTGCTGCAGGAGGGGAGATCTGGGAAGAGACAGGCACGGATATGTGGATGGGTTCAGCCCGAGAACCCGAGCTATCTGGCACATTGATCACCGGCTCATCAGAAGATGTCGCCGGGGTAGCCGTTCGCTCCGTTCTAGGTACGAGTGGCTCGGTTCTGGGCCCCGTTGGCTTGGTTCTGGGCTCTGTTGGCTCTGTTCTGGGCTGCGCAGAGTCCGAGCTGGGAAGTTGTCCTGAACCGCAGACGAAGGATTGGGGCAGGCGAGACGATCCCTGCGTTTCGGCGGTAGCCGCCCTCTTCCTAGGGGGCTCAGTAGAGTCCGAGCTCTGCCCTCGCTCCAGAAACCGAGCTGGAATCCTCCGCTTGGAGATTGCCTTCGGAGCCATTCCTATAAAAAAAAAGGGGGTGAGGACAGTGAAGCGACGAGCAGAAAAGTAAATCATCAGCTCAGCATTACCGACCTGATTCAGCAATGGAGTTATGTGTGATTACTTTCCGGAAGTCCCTCTCTGCAGATGGTACGGCTCGGGCTTTATGGATCTGTCTCTCTTCAACTACAGATAACGCCAATCGAATGGTCGCCGACACTGAGAAAAGAACCGATACATGAGTAAAAAATATATATATATTTATTTTTCAAAAGAATTGGGAAAAACAGTTAGGTCGGGACTTCATCTGACCTGGCAGAGCGAAGTCGGCTCGGACTCGGAATTTCAGGGGTTGAGGCTCGTCCGGCGCGCACTTCCAACTGCCCGACGCGAAGAACCACTTCCTCTTCCAAGTTTTGGTGGAGGAGGGCATACAGGTGATAATCGAGCCGCCCTGACCCGGCAACGACGAAAAATAATAAAGTCCTTGGCCACCCAAGGACTTGAGAATATACATGGAGAAAAGTTCATTGGAGGTAAACTCCCTATTTCCTAGTCTCCGCCAGAGTATATAGCATCCGACCATGCACTTCCATGCGTTCGGCTGCAATTGGCTCGGAGATAGACCTAAGACGCTAAGGACCTCCCTCACGAAAGGATGTAAGGGTAACCTCAGCCCAGACTCTAGGTGCATCAAAGAGATAACCACCTCCCCGGCTCTGGGTCGGCTCGGCCTATCGGCTCAGTCAGGAACCCTAAAATCTATATAGTCAGGGATGTCGTATATCTCCTTCGCAGCGTCCAGTTCTTCCTGGAAAATCTGCGAGATCACAGAATCTAATTCAAAGGGCTCTCTATTGGCCGTAGCATTGCCAGCGGCAGACTAGGGGGCTCAGATTCTCCCTCTCCGCGGTGGCCCCTTCCACCCTTAAACCTGAATCCGATTCACTGGAACCTGCTCCCTCATGACAGAGGAGAGGTAAATCAGATTCACGGTCATCATACCTCACTTTGAGGATGGCCTCAGAGCATGAAGTCTCTGGTTCCGACATTTCTCAGATAAAAGAAAAAGAGAGAGAGAGGAGGGGAAAAGTTCTTTGAAGAAAAGAAAAGGAGCGTACCAGAATGCTGGCACAGCCGCTAGGAGGAAGAAAGTTGAAGAAAATGGGGAAGAAGAAGAACCAGGGTACGGATGCAGAAAATAGAATGAAGAAAGGTTTTCAAAAATCTGACTAAGTATTGAGTTATATACTCGGGAGAGGATTTGAGCCCTGCGCAGGTCTCAATGCATTTAATACGAAAGCGACACATGGCAACTTTCTACTTGACGAATTCGAAAAGCTGCGCCGTTCAGGACACGCGGCAGCACCTCGTTCGACTAAATCATATCGGCAATATCGCTCCGTACGGAGAAATGATGACACCTCGATATATCAAGAGACGCATTTAATGCCCTCGATAAATCGAGGGACGCATTCAATGCTATTTTCCCTCCCATCGAAATGACGGCGTCACGGATACAAAACGACAAAAATCATCTAGGTCTGCAACTTCCTCTTGAGTTTTTACCTTCGAGCTGAGCAGAACACCCTCGAGGGTAAAAAGGGGGCTTCTGTTATGAGTAAAGAGCCGAGCGGATGGAAAGCGCTTTCTGCCGACCCGATAAGGACGAGCTGACCCATCTCGGGCTCCGGTTAAGAATCGGGTCATGTTTACCCGACGGAAACTGGTCGGCTCGGTCCGATGTAATGAAGGTTATCTTAAGCGAGCTGAGCTGTAAAACTGCAGTCTCGGGCTTACACCAAGATATCAGGAGGAAAGATCGACATCCCCAACTTTTAGGGATAAGGATCTTCGATTGTTATACGCAGATCCTAAGATCCCGGGAACCCAACTGGCAGTCTGCTAGAATCACGACTCTCCAAAGGGCAAGCAATCTCGCAACCTAAATCTATAAATAATGGTACTCTCACCATTATCAAGGTACGCAAGCTAATATCGATCTACACTAAAAATATCCGATTACTCAAGATTACTGACTTAGGCATCAGAGGGTCTTTGGCTGGACCCCAGCCACCCCCCTTATCCTCTGTGCTCTTTTGCAGGATCAAAGGATTCCATCATCTTATATTGAGGGATCAATTTCGTTCAACCGTCCAGATCGTAGCTTTACATCTTTGTCTGTTAACCATTTTTTGGTAACAGCAGGGACCACTGAGCATGTGCGGCAAACCTTGAACCGACAAAATTCAAGTTGTTCCATCGCATAACGTCGACACTGAAGCTAAAACAAAAAATAAAAAGTGAAAAAAGAGAGCTCGATCGACAAAAATGGATTGTCTGTATTCAACTTGCATGTGTAGCCCACCTGACGAGCCGACCGGCATCGCACGTACATGGTGTTGCTTCGCCTGATAAACAGCCCAAGTAGCGTACACGTGTCATGTTAGTGCGTGTGCTGCTAAGCCTCTCTTCATGGCATGCGATCGAGTGCAAATTAGGTGCGGCCCTGACCGTGGGGCCCACCTTGATGTATGTATTGTATATTCATGCCAGTCATCTGTATTGTTGTTGAGATTTCAACAATGAGCAAGGTAAGGTCAATGATTGTTGAAGTCCCTTGATATACATTGATACACCATTCTCTAAAAGTTCGAAAAAGTGGTTATTTGACATGGTATCAGAGAGGAAGGTCATGTGTTTAAATTCCGGAAGTAGCAAATATGCCATTGGTAATATATTTTTCCACGGGAGCCGTTTATGGTGTGAGTTGTAATTATCCATCCACCTGGGTGTGAGCTATGAATGTCCCTCCACCCTTGCCCAATATGTTCCCGTGCGGAGTTCCATCCCGCACATGCGGGGGAGTGTTGAAGTCCCTTGATATACATTGATACACCATCCTCTAACAGTTCGAGCTTCTAGAGAAAGTGGTTGTTTGACAATGATCGATCTCACGAGGTGTAGAGAGACACTGATCTTTCTTTGAAATCTCCAAGGATAAACAATGGCTAAGGGAGGGGCTGAGGGACCGGCCGTTAGTCCTTCGATGCCTAAGCTAGTCCAAGCTTTTGGAATTAATAATCTCTTTTATGAGTGAGCGTTCTCATACCTTTGTGATGAAGGAACCGTAATTCTTGTGGAGGAGATCTCGGATTCTCGAAATCTCTGAGCCGTTTCGTAGTCGCTTGAGGCATTTACGCGCCAGTCGACGATTCTACGAATCTCTCTCCTATTATCTTGGCATAAGCCTAGGATTACGGGATTATGATGATAAGGCTTAGGTCATGATGTGGCCGAGGTCATTTTCCCAATGAAGTTTAGGAGTTTGTCTCCAGGTCCGGTCGGACAATTTTAACCTGTGTCTAGGTCATTTTTACATCCGACCGGAGGTTAGCTCGAATTGTCTAGGTCATTTTAATCTGTTTTGCTAGATCATTTTAGGGCATGAACTAAAAAAACCAAGCATATCCAAATCTCATGTGCACCATACCATAAGAAATAGTAAATAGGGTTGCACATCTATCGGGTTAACCCGCTCGATCCAACCGGTTAGAAACCCAATCCCCCCTGACCTGGCAGAGAAAAGGATCCGGTCCCGGGTGAATGCGGTTGGACCATTTTTAATCTAGGTACGGTCCAAGATACACAATAAACCTGACCAACCCGGACTGAAACCGAACTTTTAAACTATGTTTAGGTTCAGTCTAGGATAGGGCCCAAACCTGTCGTTTGCAGGCCTAACAGTAAACACTAATAGTTGTTGGCCGTTGAAAACCTATTGCAGGCCACAAAAGTTTTGGATCAAGCTAATATTTGCTTCTTTCTTTCTTTTTTCCTTCATCCATTATTAACAGGTTGGATGTGGGTCCCAGGAGGTTTTTAATGGTAGGTGTTCCATCACTGTCCTATGTTGTGGTCCACCTGATATTGCATTTGCTTCATTTTTGGGATCTTGCCCTAAAATGATCCGTCAAAAAGGATGGACCGCATGGATATACAATAAATACATCAAGGTGGGCCCCATGGTCAGGGCCACACCGTGTCGGGTGAGACCGGGGCCGCACCTAATCCAGTACTTAAAAGTTAAAAATCCAAATCAGTAGCTGTGGAGCTGTAGTCAACGTTCCAATGGCGTAGATGTAGGCGTTGTATCAGGAACTTGATCGATGTCCCTGTCAGAATATTGCAAAGTCGCATACATAATTCTTACGAGACTACTATATTGTTGAAAAATAATTTATTTTGAGGGACGACTTTTGGATGCATGTACTTCACATCTTTGCTAAGCCGCCCCGAAGAAGTTTTTAATGGTGGGTGTTCAATGGCCACTGTTTCCTATGATGTGGTCCACCTCAAATTTGGATCTGTCCCAATTTTTATTATGATGTTCTAATAAGCTGGCAAAATGAATGAAAGGCATGGATAAAACACATACATCGTTGTGGGGCCACAGCACCGTTGGTACTGGAAGGGTCACTACTGGATCTCAGTATGAGATCCGTCCATCACAGGTCCAACTGTGGTTATGATCTGGCCAAGAATGGATTGAGATTGTGTGGTGTTGAACACAACACCCGAGGTTGGGACTATTATATCTGCACCGTTCATCCATTTTGCCCGATCGTATAGAGGCATGAGCCTAAAAATGAGGCAGATAGAAAGTTCAAGTGGACCACATTGCAGAAAGCATTGGGGATGATGACACCCATTGTTGAAACCTTCTTATGGCCCACCGTGATGTTTATTTGGCATCCAACCTGTTTATAAAGTCACACTATCCGGATGAAGGGAAAACACAAATATCAGCTTGATCCAAAACTTCCGTAGAAGTTTTTAATGGCAAGCTTTCAATCCTTCCTATAGTGTGGTCCACTTGAGCTTTATATCTACATCATCTTTGGGCTCATTCCCTAAAATGATTTAGCAAAATGGATGGATGGTGTAGATATAACATTTACACCATGGTGGGGCACATAGAACTTTGCCAGGTCCTCTGTGTTGTGATCTACACCTACATTAATTAGGTGGGCCATGGTCTACAAAAAAAATGTGCGACTTCACTGAAATTTTTTTGAGTTGTTCACATATTGCAACGTCGTGGCCAAACAGTAGATCAGACTCAGTTTTGGGTGAGAGCATATTTGCACGGTAGGACCCACCAAATGGACTGCTTGGGTATTGAAACTGTCTATTACGCAGGTATACCTTCTACAAGGGAGCAGGCTTTGACCCTTAATGGGTTTAGGTAGACGGTGGGCCAATTATTCAAAGCGCACAGTAACAGAATAGGGATGGCAATGGGGTGGTCTTGGGCTGATTATGGTAGGCCAGCCCAGCCGACTACTATAAGACCCTGAGACCTGAGGATGCAACGGCCCAGGCCCGAGGGTTTGGCCTGAAAATTGATGGAATGTTTATTTTAAAGGTAAATGTTCTTAATCCAACCACTGAGCAGATGGGCCCTATTGTGTTGTATTTTAAGTTATTTTATAAAAAATAAATTAGTGTTTCAAAATTTTCGTTGGGCCAGGCTATGGTCATGACCATGGGTGTGTGCATGCATGCTCGGGTGAATGTGCCGGATGTGTCTTTTCATGTAACTTTGAAGGATTGCATCTTTTCACTTTTTGTTTTGAAAGGTTGTCTTTTTTTACCCAAGAGTCGTATCATTTGGGTTTAAACCCAATAGTCACAATTCTTTTTGAAAGGGTGTCTTTATGCCTTTAATGGTATCCACTCGAAGTCTATAAATAGAGATCTTCCGGCAAGTATTGTAATGTATTATTTATGTCAGTTTCTTAAAGGCAATTTGTTCTAGGTTTAATTGAATTATGGTACGGTTGAAGATTTTCCTGTAGTTTGATGGAAATTTTAGTTGAATGATAGTGTGTGGGGACATTTTCTAACATGCTTAAAACATTGAGTTGGTCAATTTTTTAAGGCCAGAGTTTGGAAAAATTAGCTTGTGTTTTCTATTTTGATGAGAATCTACTGTTATGGATTCAAAAGGTTTGTCAGCTGTTACCATCAGTTATGGCAGTTACATTCTCTTATGGTTTAATATGGTTTAACGATATCAGTGACTAACCGTTGATTTTTATTTTTATTTTTTATTTTTAGGCTGCGTTTCTTTTTCTTATTTGGTAAATATTATTTAACCCTACTTGTTGACTGTTGGCTCTGTTTTATTTTAAACAAGATGGATTGTTCCATGAGGCACCTTTTCACATCATGGCCGGTTTAGTAGGATCAACTAGATTTAAGGTTGATTATTCTAAGGTGGTGTGCTCCCACCGTTCTAAAAGAAAAAAAAAATTAGGATTGTTGTAAGGTGGATAGCCTGAAATGGAACAGTCTCTCATAGGCATAAAGGACGAAACATGTTCATCCAAATCAATGTAGTCAAGTGGCGTAGATGTATAAAAATTCAGACCGCCCAGATCATGAGATTCATTTTACTTAATGTGGTAAGAAAAAATAAATAAAAATTCAGTAATAAATGACATTGGATAATAGAACCTACATGGTTAAGTTTGGACCATCTCATTGATGACCCATACTATCTACAACTAATTATCAAGATTATGCACATAATTGTTTACAACCTGTATATAATCTTATGTTAAGGGCACGTGTCAATCCATCACACCCATGCATGTTAGATATTCCAAACCATCTATATATGGTGCTTATTGCTGGGATGTTATGATCCAATATATCAGTCTTGTTCACTCATCTGGTAGGTCATTGTGTATTATACTTTTGTACAAATGAAAATAAGTAGCTTTGTTTTGCCAAGTGGTCTGAGTTAGTATTGTACACACATTGGCAAGTGAATTAGTAGGAGTTATGGACTAGTGCATCCACACGCTCTAATCCTACTGATGGACGGATTAGATCTCTCATCCATGTGTCTTTGGGCAACTTATATATACACTAGTGTAAAATGTTTATATGTTGTTTTAGTCATCACCAATTACTATCATTTTCGCGTGGTACGCATTGGTAACGTGGAACTAATTCTATGGGTATTAATATGGTGGACCATAGTCCAAAAAGTCATATTGGCTTAATTGTGCTAGCCATTCAAATGGAGGATAATAACTTATATATATATATATATATATATATATATATATATATATATATATATATATATATATATATATATATATTTGCTACTTATGATGTTTTGAAATTGTGGGGGTGTACTTGGATGCACTTAGATAAACCACTTAATCCATAAAGCATATGAATGGTTTGATAAAAAGAAAATGCTCAATGGCTTGAATTCAACAAATGATGGTTTGATCAAAGGATTTGTAGGTTATATTAAAGGTTAGGTTTGAACATTTGGAAACGGTGTTATGTGTGCAGTTATAAGTTCATTTAATGAACTATGATGATCTATCATAAACTATGTTATCTTGCTCATCACTAGGCCTGGCAAAATTCCACATGACCCGTTAAGTCGCATGAAACCCGCATGAAAAAAATTAGTGTTCGGGTCTAGCTTTATCGTGTTGTGTCACTAACGGGTTGACCCGTTAACATAACGGGTCGAGTCAGTGTTTCACCCGTGAACCTGTTTAACCCGTTAACATAATGGTCTAGATCATCAAACCATGGCCCACCTATGAACCTTGACACTCCATCATATGCAATATTGTAATGTACAGGTGATTCTTCCTCATCTCACTAGTGAATCTTATTATTTTCGGTGATAGAATGGGCCCACTAAGTGGACCACAGCTGTATGTTGGGTCAGACTGCCAGTTGTCCTCATCAACGGTGTGGCCATTTGATGAGTAGATTGGCCTAACGGGCCGGTTAAACAGGTTGGGTTACAGGTAACCCGTTAAATTAACGAATGGGTTTGGGTTTCTAAATTTTGAACCGTTAGTTAACAGGTTATGTTTGGGTGAGCAAATTTTTTACATGACACGACACGAACACGGTTCAACACAACCCGTTGCCAGGCTTACTCATCACCATATGTATAATTTTCTAATGAGCAAACTTCGGCACCTATGGTGCCTATTGTTTAATGAACAAACCATCAGTCAAAATATTTAATCATGAATGGAAAATGAAGGGTTAGGAACCTTTTCCTTCATTTTCAATTATAAAAAATCAATCGATATATATTGAATTCTGATCCGTAGCAAATAAATTGGCTGGCCTTTCATTTCTCCCAGAATACGATTGTAATACAATCACATGAAGATCATACCAAAGGAGCATTTCCCTTGTGATTAATAAGGATGGGACCGGCAAGCCCGGCTTTTTACGTACATAGACAGGCCTGGATATGGGCTCATGCTGGCCAACGATTAGAGAAATGTTGGCCTGCCCCCATACGTCGGCCCACCTACAAAGCACCGTTTTCTGTCCTAAAATCAAGAAACAGCCAGCCGTTGATGATTATGATGTAGGTCCAAGCCTGTCTTAACTTACTAGCCATAATTGGGCATTTAGGTGGCTCCTTACAAGCGTCACTTAACTTTGGGCCCACTGGATCGACGGCCCAGATTTCACACGGGATATTGCACTCGTACAATGTGACAGCACCCCATAATCCATACATGCAGGAATCCGGATCCTCTGTTTAAAACAGGGCGCGGATTTCCTGCGAAAGCCTTGCGGAGGAAGTTCCTGCGCAGGTGGGGCCTGCAGTGATTTTTTTGATAAATCCACCCCGTCCATCCATTTTGGGACCTCATTTTAGGGCGTGAGAACAAAAATGAACCGTATCAAAGATCAAGTGGGCTGAAAACATGAGGATTGAACGTCCACAGTTGAAATATTTGTAGAGCCACAGGAGTTTCGAATCAGGATAATATTTGTGTTTCCAGTTCATCCCAGTAGTAGTGACGTTATGAACTGTATGGATGTCATATAAACATCACCGTGGACCGCAGTGAGGTTTCAACGGTAGTAATTAACCTACCCACCTTTTCCTTTAGTGAGACCCAATTGAGTCTTGGATCCGGTTCATTTTTGTTCTCACGCCCTAAAATGAGTTCCCAAAATGGATAGATGGGGTGGATTTATCAAAAAACATCACTGAAGGCTCCACCTTGGTTACTAGCGCAGGAACTTCGTTGGCAAGGCTTTCGCACGAAACCCGCGCCTTGACAACAAGGCAGAGCCTGCTCTGATTGTTCCAAATCATCCTGTAGCTCAGCTCTGACACAGTTAGGTTGAGCTGGACCAATCAGAGCAATGACGAGCAGAATTTCTATGTTGAAAATCGTTTTCAACAGAGGATCCGGACTCTACGTGCGGATAAAGGGATCAGTAATCCAAACCGTCAATCTGCTGACGACCACAATAGGCGAAAGATATCTCCAAAATTATCCAGATTGGAAAAGGGGATGATACAACAAGGGTTCCACAATCAAGAGAAAATAGTCCAAAGATCAAACGGGTGAGGATCTTCCAATTTCGGATACTTTGGTGGCATCCATATCTGCAATGGGGCCAGATCACTTTTGTGCATCGATCCTGGGTCCTCCTCCTTCGTACGGACTCTAATTCCTTACGAGAATGTCTCGAGTCCATCTGGTTGGACCACAATGTACGGTCCACGAGTGGATAACTTTCATGACTTTTCGCATTAGCAAGATATCCAATCCGTCTAATAGATTGTGCCCACCACGAGGCTTTTCATATAGATGTAGACGCGGACTGGGTACTAACCGGCAGTCCCTAGCTTGGAACGGACAAGGGCTTGATGGGCCACCGTGATGTATTGGTTTTATCCACACTGTCTGTCCGTTTTTTCATAACATTTTAAGATACGAGCTAAAAAAAAATGAGGCAGATCAAAGGCTTAAGTGGACCATACAAAAGAAAATAACAATGATAATGACACCCACTGCCTGAAACATTCCTAGGGCCTACCTTGATGGTTAATTACTATCCAACTTGTTTATAAGGTCACGTAAACCTGGCTGAAGGGAAAACAGAAATATAAGATTGATCCAAAACTTCCGTGGCCTCCAAAATGTTTTGGACAGTGTTTAATCCTCACTGAGTGGTCCACTTGAGCCTTGAAGC
Source organism: Liriodendron chinense (assembly GCA_003013855.2). Taxonomy (NCBI): domain Eukaryota; kingdom Viridiplantae; phylum Streptophyta; class Magnoliopsida; order Magnoliales; family Magnoliaceae; genus Liriodendron; species Liriodendron chinense. The sequence goes on along the minus strand of ML058461.1, from coordinate 10,628,841 downwards.
TGCCTCGTTTTTGGGCTGGTGCCCTAAAATAATACGGAAAATGGATGGACGGTGTGGATGAAACCTATACATCACGATGTCCGCTCCTATCTAGGGATGGGCAGGGGTAGTACCCTTCGGCATCGGTTGGATGTCAGACTTGCACTAAATAGGTTGGAAGATATCCACCGGTGAAGTGTACCTTGTGGTACACTCGGTTGACCTTAAAAGACCTTTTCTTCCTCATATGTACCGAATCTGCGGACCTGAATCCCCACCAAAAATAAATTGTGGGAAACCACTTTACACTCATTTTTAGCGCCCTGGCGTTGACTGGTCAAAGCCTACCATGTGCTGACATTGCACCCTGGCGTTGACTGGTCAAAGCCTACCATGTGCTGACATTGCAGAGTTATGATCGGCAAAAATCCTACTATCACCTAAGAGTATCTTCATTTGATCTTTTTATGGTATTACACATTCTATTATTGATCCAAAGTAACATACCCTTACATCTGCCTTCTGAAGAATGAATTGATGGATGTTACATGGTCATGTTTACTATGCTAATTAATGAGGCAGCATATCTAACACGCCTATAAGAGATACGCCAAGAGAATGGATCTTATCACGTATCTTGTTATGATACACTCGGTGAAACTATCTTTTACAGTCCTCCAAAATGAGAGAGATCTTCCCAGAAAGATTAGAAAGACTATAGCATTTGAAAAGATTCTGAATATCTGGAGATCGGACTGATACCCAAGCAAACCTAGCCATGGTTTATACCCAAATCAAGAAAAACAGACACATTAGCTCAGGTAATTACTAGAGTCATTCACCAATTGAAATAAAAAGAACAGGAATGGACTCGAATAAGGATATGATCTGTCCGATAACATATTAGTATTAGAAAGATCAGGTCCATTCAACACCATGAAAATCAGAAGAGACAAAAGGATCACTAGATATCCCATCTAAAGATCTTATCATCATATGGCCGTGGTTTGATTACAATCAAGAGTTTGGGAGATCTTAATGAGATAAAGTGGCCATAATTGATTTGACATCTGAATTACATCCTGACGTTCTCAAGCTTGATCTCAAATCCAATTAGTAGGCTACGAATATCTCCATGGCGGGATCAACTATGAGAAGAAGATCTGAAAAACCAGCAATTCCAGGTGTAACTGGAATCCTTCATTTCCAATGTAAGCCAAATATATGGAGGATTTAGGATCAACATGGAAATCGAACGAGAATTTTACCGCCTCGATAAGCTATAAAAGGAGTACATGAAGAAAAGCTCGAGGCCCTACGCCAAATACATCAATCTACTTTTTAATTTATCTTTTTAAGAATGGCCTAGCCTAATTAATTCTAGCTTAAATCGCTACTGTTTGGCGGCTTCTACTATAGTACCTTAGGGGTAGAAGTAAATATCCGCAACCTTAAGTTGTAGGATCATGATTAACTAAGTTACAATTTAGCTAATCATACCCATCCGGTTACAACCTGCTGACCACCTGTCTCGATTGTTTGTTTCGATAGATGCATCAAGTATTTATCTTTCTTCCTTGCTTATTTATATGATTGTTTTACACTTTGTCGATTGTAACAGGCCATACATTCAAATATTAATAAAATTGGCATTGTTTAGCCTTCTTCAATTTATATGTATAATCTTATCCCCATGAGAAATATCAAACTAAAGTATGGGTAAAAGAACAATTCCTTAAGTCTCTATTATCATAAGGCAAAAAATATACATTCAAAAGGGCTAAACCTTATACTTTCATAAATTACCTAAAATTGAGCACAAATTGGTGGTTGAAAGGACTCTATCCAGTTTCTAATTTGTCCATCTCAATGTCGGGGAACACTAACAGTCCAATCAAACTTTGGGTTGAGTAGACTCTAACATGCTTGCACATCTTACCCACACACAAAATTGAATGTAGGCCCTCGTTCACACGCGTGACCTAGTTTGATTGAAACGGCAACATCAATAATAACCATGAATGTGTGAAAATCAATTACAACTTTAAATAGTAATTGCCATCCGTTTCAAAGAGTTCTGGAAGAGGTGCTTAAGAGGCATTTAACAACAATTAATTAGGAAAAAAAAAAGTAAGATCCCACAAGTTGTGTATAAGGTAGGATAAGGTGGGTTTTGAAAACTAAAAAATCAACCAAAACAATGACTTGCGAATCTAGTAGCGATGGAAGATCACCAATCTCACAACTTCGGTCAACTGTTCTGAGCTTTCAATTTATTAAAGGCAGTGTCTTAGCTCTATTGGGCCCACCATGATATGTATATCTCGACGTAAGTTGTCGTTTTTTGATGCACATAACTTAGTTTTTTAAGTTATGAACAAGTCCCACCTGATACGGCTACATGCACATGTACGTCCATCCTCAACGTGACTTAGCTGCGACCCCGATCCAACGGACACGGATTGGGTACTACCCCCGCCAGTCCCAAGTTCGAAATGGACTGGGGCTCTGAGGGGCCCATCGTGATGTATGGGTTTATCCACACTGTTCATCAATTTTTTTTATATTATTTGGGGTATAAGCCCAAAAATGGGACAGATTGGTCAAGTAGACCACTCAGTGGAGATTAAACGCTCAGAGTAAAAACTCCTTGGGTGCTGTAGAAGTTTTGGATCAAGCTGGTATTTGTGCTTTGCCTTCATGGGGGTTTATGTGACCTTATGAATAGGTTAGATGGCAGATAAACATGACTGTGGGACCTAGAAAGGTTTCAACGGTAGACATTACTGTCACCACTACTTCCTGTGGTGTGGTCCACTTGAGCCTTGGATCTGCTTTGTTTTTGGGATATAACATTGCTTCCTGTGGTCCACTAGAGGATGGGATCTACTTCATTTTTGGCCTTATATCCTAAAATGATATGAAAAAATGGATAATCCCACACATCACGGGTGCTACTTCTTCCGAGAATGGCAAGGTAGTTGTAACGCCCCAGATTTTCGAGATTTATTTGAAAATTTTTGAAATTTCATTTTTAATTTATTTTTTTATTAATTATCGTACATTTACCGTTGATTTGCGAATAGCGGGACATTCGTAGGAGATCCGATAGGGGACCCTTTACAAAAGTTGCTTAGAATGATCCCATAAACATCGTAGAAAGATCAGATTTAAAAATCACGCACTTTTTAGATAATTATGAAAATGCCATTAGTTAAACTTAAGTTAAGATGTCATTTTTAAGTATTATAGTTTCTGACAATCACTTTCATGTAAAACCTTGGATTTAAGCTTTTGGGCACATATTAACCATACACGTCAAATTTCAGCCCTTAAATCATAGTAGAAGTGGTCCGATTGTCAAATCAGCCCCTTAATCCTTGATTTCCATGTCCATCGAGTGAGGAAAGTAGATGGTTAGTCGTAGTCAAATATTTCTCTTCATATGAGTGACTTGGATCGTCTTTATTATGGACCAATAGTATGATTTGAGTGCCCCACCTTCATAAGCATCTTTCTTATGCGCGAAGTTATCTCGTTTTAGAAATTAATGAGTTACCAACTCTTTTTAAATCTGAACCTTTCAATTTACCCACTTCTCACCATCAATCGCTTCTCAAATTTGGACCACTTATTATACTCATATGACTACGAGTTTACACAAAATTTGGACCCCGATCTATAATCCTACACCGTTGAACCACAAAGCCAGCCCCTTCCTTTTCCGCCAAAAGTTGAAATTTCAGATATAGGCATTTCTCACCATCAATCAACCACTAAACTTTGTACAATTATTTGCCTATCATGACCATATATTTTTCTAAAATTTGGGCCCTGATTATCAAGCGTAAACCGTTAATTGAGATCTAGCCCATTTTAGCACCCGTCGGGCCATTTTCAAGGATGGTCAATCTAGAATGTGGATCATCAACAAATTTACGTATTCTAACTCTACTCTTCGAGCTTGATAAGATGAATGGATTGGAATTGATCAAAGATCACCCGAATATTGAGATTTGAGAAACCCACCTAAAGAGGTTGTTACATAAGATCTCGTGTGCACATCCCTCTCCATATTTCTACTACGCACCTCCAAATCCTTATCCTAACCCTAGCTTCCATGCCCTAGAGAGAGAGAGAAGAGAAGAGAGTTCTTTCTCATATTTTTTCAGCGGCTAGGATCTTCTACAATCCTCTTCTTCTAAGTCCATCCTAAGGTGAGGATTTTCCTTCAATCCTTTCATTAATAATATTATGATTATCATAAGTTTCTTTTGTGGCATGTAAAGTTGTTTTGTTTTGAATTGCTGATCCATATAACATGAAGTTTAATATAGGATTTATAATGAATATCATTATATAATGATGTCATTCATTGTTTAGATTTTTTTACTAAAAAGCATGTGTATTTGTATTATTTATCTTTGTGAAATCTATGCCCTTATTTCCTTAATCCGTGTTTTACAAGTAGCATTGATTTTCATATTGTGATTTAAAATATGTGTATAAGATCATCATATGGACATCCCATTATTGTATACTCTTTGTCCCTAAGTTGGTAAAATTATTCGATGTAGAGAGATGGAACCCATGAAAGGTGTCCATGATGGAAGAATATCTCTTGACTTAACTGAGAGAATGAAGTGCTTATTTGTCAATGGATCCTTACATGTATATGATGCTTGATTGGATCCATTTACATTACATGGGTATTTTAATGACTTTGATCATGATGTACAACATCGACTTTTGGGTACATGATGAAATCATAAAACGGGACAATGAGTGGACACTAATGGTATACAAATTCCCATGAGCCAGGGTTGGTGCTATGGACACTAATCCCGTGCTGTCGGCCTATGCTGGGTTGCTTGCGACCTCCCCATAGTGACCATTGAGTTTTATTTAAATCGGTTGTATGTGAAAACACTTAAATAAAGGTGAAACTAAAGTCATGCATTCACTTGGCTCCATATGAGTGTACGGACTTGAGAATAGGCTAGAGCGTCATACTTCTCCCATACACTGTCACGTGTAGATTTGGGCTATGAGCGTCCCGTTTCTCACGTGGTCGGGCAAAACTATGGGCTTGTGCGTCCCAGGAACCTCTGGTGACTAGTGGCTAGCATGAAGTCGTAACAGGGAGTCTCCCACTTCATAGTATTGTGATTCTAGCCAAGGTACCTTAGCCAGAGCATGCATTCCATGCATCGCATTAACAAAGATTTTTACTTGATTGTTTTGTTTGAATAAAGATATTATTGTGTTGCGTTACTCTGAGTTTTGCACATTGTTATTCTTGATAGTCTTGGAGGGAATATTCCCCACTATGATAGCGTTTAATGCTATCCCAAACACAATTTAGATGATACAGGTGAAGATCCAGGTATTGAACCCGATTTTTAAGGAAAAGTGTTCGATGTTCGTACAATCACATGGCGGATGACGATGTTAGATAAACTTAGTTGGTGTTATCATTTATTAAATATTTCTTTTAAGTAGTTGATACATTTATAGAATTGTAATAAGTCTTCAAGAGAAGACATGGTTTTGTATTTTAATTAATCAGTATGGATATTGGTTGATTCCCTTATTTAAACATTGATGATGACGTAGTAAGTTTGATAGAATAAGATGATAATTGTTTCTGCCATTGTGCTTGAATGCTATATTTCATTATTTAACAAATCAATTAGTCCATGATTTACTTGAAAATTCGGCCGTCGTGTTATACACGAGAGTCGAAAATCTCGGGTCGTTACAGTAGTGACTAATTTGTGTCTTGATCTAGAGGTGTGGGTGGACCCAAATTTTACAATCGAAAATGCCCAATGACCACAGATTCCTCCTATGCACTATGGATTCTTCTTAAGAGATTCTGGATCCCCCTACCGACTGAGGATTCCCCCTGAGCATATGGTGCTAAGACCATAAATTTTCAATTTCTTGTTAGAAGGCCAAAAAAGATGAGCCAAATGAGAAAATGGACTTTTACTATAGATACCCACACCTCAGGGCTATTGCAGTAAAAATCCCAAAGAGAAAATGGACTTTTAGTAAAAATAGCCACAACTCAGGGCTATTGCAGTGAAAATTCTAACATTGAGACCCACTTTGATGTTTGCATTCTATGCCGTCCATCTGTTTTGCCAACTCACAGAAGCAAATCTCAGGTGGACCACACCATAGGAAACAGTGGTCATTGTAGGCCCACCAGTAAAAGCTTCCCAAGGTCCACCGTAATGTTTATTTGCCATCCAACCTGTTGATAAGGCCACGCAGACGTGGATGACGGCATGGATGTAGGGACAACACAAATACCATCTTGATCCAAAACTTTTGTTGCCCACAAAAAGTTTTTTCTTTTTTTTTTAAGCCATAGCAATCTTTTTCTCGTTGGATGGAGTCCCCGTCTGGCCGTCCGCGTTCCTTATACATATATATCCTTAGGTGATCAAGACCGTTGAACTGATGGATATTATCATGGATGGAAATAATAGCATGTGGTGGCTATCATATCAATGGTTCTGATATAACACAGCCACACTTGTAGTGGCTAGACTCATAAGAACGTTATTACGTTGTCATGCGTCTGCACCCCAAATTGTATAACAGTTAGCAAATTTGCAATAAAATTCTTCTTTGGCTTTGTATTTTTCCAGGATGATAGGGATAGGCAGACGACTGCTTTTAGGAGGGTATAATGGGGACGCGAAATTCCTACCGCCCCTGTGGGGCCCACAGTGATGTATGTGTTATATCCACTTCTACGTCCGTATACCTTGGCCATAAGGCAGATTCAAAACTTAAGTGGGCCACCCCACGAGAAACGGTGGGGATTGAACGCCCACCTTTGCAACCTTTTTGTGTGCTCATTAAAGTTTTGGATAATGCTGAAGTATTTATCATCCCTCCATCCAGGTGTGGGAATCACCTTATCAATGCGTTGGGTTGGATAGCTTGTAAACATCATGGTAGCCCTGAAGGTTTTAGCGACAGATGTTTACAGCTCCTACATGAGTTTTTAATCTATCTCATTTTTTGGGCTTATCACCTAATATGAGATGGCGGAACTGATGAATGGAGTGGATGGCATAGGACATCAAGATGGGCCGCACAGAGCTTTTGGTTGAAATTAGGTCTCAAGTCCAACCCATGGGACCACAAGCTACGGTCCACGCAGTGGATATCTTCCTACTTATTGAGTGCACTGCTTGGACATTTTAATGAATACTTAAAATGGGGGGAAAAAAAAAAAACTACTCAACTAGCTCAATTCCACCAACAAATATCCATTAATCAGGACTATGGAATTCATCAATCTTATTTTGGGTTATGACGTTTGTACAGTGGGTCATGCTTTTTATGGGTCAATTTGAGTAACTTCATTCCACGTATAAAGTTTGGAACACTACATGCCCACTCTCAGTGGCCCACTAAATTGATCTTCCAACCTAAGCATAGCCCATTCTGAGCAGTCAGTTCAATGGGCCACCCAAGGATGAGCCAAAAAAAGGGACGAGGATTGCGTCCGACCAGATTTGCGTGGGAGCCCACTGTAACTTATCTGTTTATCTATGCGGTCCATCTATTTTCTAAAATAATGTTAAGATGTGGGCTGAAAAATTGAAGCAGATCTAATAGTTATTAGTGGACCACACCAGAGATGGATCTTGCATTTAATGCAGCCAAAGATTACTATCTAGTGTTGTTCACTAGACCCTTGGATCTTCTTTATTTTTAGGTCCATGCCTTAACATGATCTTACAAGAGGGATGGACTGTGTGGATAAACAGATACATCAATGTGGACTCCCACACAGATCTGGTCGAACGCTTAGAGAACCAACCAGGAGTCCACGCAATCCGCGTCCCAAAAAAATTCCGCGTGCCTATTTTTAGCCGTGTTTTGGAGCAAACAAGAACGAGTCCACCAATTCCGTCAGACCCCACATGCATCGGACCTAGGGAATCGGGATAAGTCCTAGATATTGTATTTTGATTTCATCATTAAAAAATTGTTCAAACAATCCAAGCTTTGGCAGTTGATTTGTTTTAAGTTTGTACAAGTGGACCCAACTTCAGCGATGCCGACAACCATTGATATAATGGAACCCACTGTTGAGACCCATGCACCAAAAAAGTCTCCTGAATAGGAAAATCCCAACCCTTCAATTGACGGTCAACCGGTACAGCTAAGCAACCATCAGCTTTGACCTAGGAGATACCCGAGCATGGTCACGAATGGTGGGACTCATCATATGGACGGTTGAGGTCACCAAACCAAGGGTCCCACTTTTATGAACTGTAAAACCTTGGCAAACGGTGTACAATCCACTGTTGAGAACTGTATGATACTTGTATGTGTACACTGATGTCTGGTGCGTAGAGGTGGGCACAAACCAAGTCAGCTCGAAAAGCTCAGCTCGAATTGGTTCGAAAAAGCTCGGCTTGGATTGATTTGAATGGAAGTTCAAACCAAACCAAGCCTCCGAGTCAAGCTTGTTTGAAAAAACAAACCAAACTCAAACTAGGGTAGTTTCGGCTCGGCTCGACTCGACTCGAAGCTCGATTTGATTCAGCTCAGTTTGATTCGGCTCATAGATTATAAGCACACTGTTTCCTAGGGTGTGATCCACTTGAGCTTTGGATATGATTTCATTTTGGGATCATGTCCTAAAATGATATGTAAAACATATGGATAACATGGATAATACATATACATGATGACATGAATAATATATAATACATTTACATGAATACACACTGTTTCCTTGCACTTGTAAGATTATGCTTGTGTACTTTTGTTTGGAAAATACTCTTACATGTCTATTTTAAAGTTGTACTCTTTTGAAGGATGTTAAACATCATAGAGTAAGATATGTTAGTACTTTTTTTTTCTAAGTTTTTAAATTCTTTTCTATTTAAATGAATAAGGAAAAAAAGAGCGACTGTCTGTTTGATACTCGGCCTGGCCCTAATTCGAAATTTCAACCAAGCCGATCCTGGCTCGAACCAGATTTTTCTGGAGCAAACCAAACTCAGGCAGCATGGGTCGGCCCGAAACCCAAACCAAACCGATCCACAAACTGTGGTGGTACAAAAAAAACCAAACCAAACTAGGGCTTGACTCGACTCGGCCCGAATCGTTGCCCACCTCTACTGGTGCGTATATAAAGTCAGTAATTTCCGATGGACCCTACCCGCCCATAAACCCAGATTGTCCAACCAATGGGGCCTGCAAACCGAAATCAAAACGATAGTCCGATTGATGGAAATTTCACAATAGCTAGTAGACCAAACAAAAGAAGGTGGTTAGTCGTGCATTCAAGAAAATCCAAACCATCTATTTTTCTTATCACATCCATGACTAGGTCTTCAAATGCATTTGGACTGATCTAGCTAGAGATGATTTATACACTGAAAATTCAACATACAGTTGCACTTCTAATAAATGTTTGCTAGAATACATCTGGATGCATTGCCATAGGATGCACTGGCATTTTAGCCCTGTGATCTGGAGTCATTTACCAATGATCCAAACCGTTTACATGATAAGACTGCACCTTTGGATTGGGATAGCTAAAAAAAATTTTAAAAAATGTAAATTTGGAATATATTAATTAAACCTTTGTTCAATTGGCTCTTTTCCTTTGAATACAGACAGCCTTCTTCTTCTTCTTTTTTTTCTTTTTTTTCTTTGGGTTAGTTCACACATCCTGATTGTTAGTACACACACCCACACTGTTAGTCACCCTCCAATGCTAGCCTTCTTAACTTTTTAAAAATTAAGGGTTAGAAATATCTTATATCCCTCATCCAATGGCTAGATCAGTTTGTATTCTACCAAGAGGTTTGGTAATTGGTTGAGGGCTTTTTTCATTGACCCAAACTTCATATGATGGGTCTCACTGATTTTTAAAAATTAAATAAAAAAAACTCAGATATTTAATAATTTCAACCTTTGATTATGAAAAGACTACATAGACCGTCCATATACAAAGAGTCAAATGATAAATGAGCTAAAATAATATTAAGAAATTCCATTTTCTCCTATCCTCTATCTAAGGTGATTCCCATCATATGAACGGTTTGGATCGTTAAAGTATAACTTCGCATCCATTGAACAAAGTCCAAACCTGCGGCTAACACGCGTGTGCCGCCTTCAAAAGTATACGTACACGCCCTAAACTAAGATAAAGAAACTATCCATCCACATTCATGGGCTCACATGCTTTTGGCACGTGAAAAATACAAAAACTCCACGTGGGTCCACTTCATTGGACTCTTGCTGGTCATTGTTGGTGGGCCACACATGATCATATTGGTCAAGGTTGGAGCTAAGATGTGAAAATTCTAAAAGAAAGCCACCCCCATCACTGTCTTTGCTTGTAATATCAGTCATCCCAAAATATTCCTATCTTTGAAATATAAAAGTCTCAAAGATTCTTGGAGCTCTCACTCAAGATAATATATTTTAATGTAGAAAAAGCTTACTCAGCCTCACATATGCAATATCTGAAGAGACTTTAAGCTTGAACTTTTCTTTTTCTATCCTGCTTGATAAAATCTCCTTTTCAGTCCATACAACAAAGGCCTGTGGGCCACGTGGCACGCCTAAAGCCGTCCAATTGGAAGGTGCCTCGTGTATTGTCAAGATAAGGTTCCGAATCCCACCTTTGTTTAATGGGATGGATTAGTTTTTCAGCTTTTTGATAAGTTAATATAAGGTCAACCTTATTTTTATCAATCTAAGAGATAATTATTACATTTTGATGTAGGAATGTGATTATTTGGAGTAATTACAGTGTCCTCGATTCTTGTTTTTAGGATGTGGGCAGGATTATCAACGGTTGGGATCAAGTGGGGTTCTGGTGGATCAAGTTTAGAAACGTAAAAACTCGATTACACTAAAAACCCAGTTAGATCCGGTCCACTTGAAACTCGGGTGAGTTTCTCAAAAATTCGGGTCAAGGTCCAATCGGTTGGACCACTTAATTGATGCTAAACTAAAAAGAGCTGATAAATTCCAACCTGCCAAATGAACACGAAATCCAACCCTTCCAATTGATTCGCTCCACCGTAAGGATTACTTAATGCAAAAATCAGTTGTCTCTAGTCATCAGGTAAGCCACACCATAGAAAACAATGTCTAAGCCATTGATAAATAAAAAATAGAAATGTGGTCTACTCAATGAGTAGATGTGTGACTGATTTTGCATAAGTAAATCATCATGGTGGGTAAAACCAGTTGGACAGATTTCATACCGCAGGAACACCAAATGTTGGAAGTTGCCAGCTAAGTGGACCGTTGGTCCTAACCAATTGGGCCACAAGTTACCGGGCACCCAGCTAAGTAAAATTTATCTTATCAAATAATATATATCATCCAGCCCTTCCAGTTGATTTGCTCCACCACAGGGATAACCTGGTGCGAAAATCAGTTGTATCTACTCATCAGGTGGGCCACACCATAAAAAAGTCTCGCCACTGATAAATACAAAAATAAAGGTGTGGTCCACTCAATGTGGCTGATTTTTGCTTAAGTAATTTCTCATTGAAGGCCAAACCTCTTGGACGTGTAGACCAAATGTTGGAAGTTACAGCTGGGCTAACTTCTGGTCCAGCTAGGTTGGACCACAAGTAATAGTCCACTTAGCTAATAACTGTCAATATTTCATTTACATACCATCCCATCCATCCAATAGGTTGGCCCTACCATGAGGGGTTGGCTTATCCAAAAATCAGTCACATCCACTCATCGAGTGGACTAGTACATTTGTATTTTGCTATTATCACTGTCCCAACTGAAAAATAGACGGCTGATTTTTTCTACTAGGTTATCTTCACGGTGGATCCAAACTACTGGAAGAGTCGTGTCACATTGAATTCACTTTAATATGTGAGAAGTTATCCATGCGGTGGACCATAATTAGCAGTCCAGCGAGTTGGAATTCATACCTCTTATCTCTCACACACAAGTTATAGTGCTCTTAGTTGCAACAAGTCACTTGGGTATATAGTGTTGGAACCAGGTGACTCAAATCTATGCTTGACAAGGCTATCGGGTGATCGAACATGGGGATCAGGCGACCCACCATCGTAAGATTTGTATAGGGAACTCTCTGGACAATTTTGAGAGGATTCGGGCGACCGACGGTGGGTTTGGGCGCCTAACTATATTGGTGATTTTACGCAGTTTTGCGTAAAATGTTTCTAATTTCAGTTTGTTACCTATTTAAAGGATTATAATGTGGAATTAGGGTAGCGGCCAAAGGGGCCAGGCATCCTAGAGGGATTGACGGAGTTCTAGGGCAAGAGAAAGAGCTAGGGGAAAGCTTTGAGTCTCTTGAATGAGGGAAAGGGTTGTGCTTATCTTTCTCATGTGAGAAAAGGTTTAGTTAGCTTTCGGATTTCTCTTGTGGGTTAAGATCTGGGTTTTGTTTCTTTATTCTCTTGTAACTTCTGAGATCATAGTGGAATTCACTTTATGCCGTGGTTTTTTACCCATTGAAAGATTTTTCAACGTAAAATCGGATTACCTTCTTGTGTATGTCGTTTGTTGTTTTGTAATTGCCATTGTGGTTTGCCTTGTGTAATTTGCTTCCGCTGTCGAGATTCTTCTTGTGCATGTCGTTTGTTGTTTTGTAATTGCCATTATGGTTTACCTTGTGTGATTTGCTTCCGGTATCAAGATTCCCAATGAGTGGTATCAAAGCGAACGTTGGGAGGTAGATCGAAATCTGAGACGAGGAGCATGGGGTTCAACATAGAGAATGATTTCGTGAGAAGAGCAGATGGCGTGAAGGTGCGAGGATAGAGTCAGTGGAGGCACGAGAAGCGGTGGAGCTATGATGAAGACGAAGTAGAGATGAATGATGGCTGCTCGAGTATGGCAAGGTGCGGCGTAGAAATTTTCATCACGGTGGAGATTGTTGAAATCATGTGACTCAAATCTATGCTAGACAAGGCCATCGGGCGACCGATCATGGGGACCACCGTATGATTTGTACAGCAAACTCTTTGGACAATTATTTTGAGAGGGTTTGGGTGATCAAACCATGGTCGTTGGGTGACTGACAGTGGGTTTTGGCACCCGACTCGAAGCCCGATTGTGTCAGTGATTTTACGCGATTTTGCATAAGATGTTTCTAATTCCAGTTTGTTGCCTATTTAACAGGGTGTAATGCGGGATTAGGGTAGCAGCCAAAGGGGTCGTGCATCCTAGAGGGATTGAGAGGGCTTTAGGGTAAGAGAAAGAGCTAGGGGAAAGCTTGGAGTCTCTAGGATGAGAGAAATAGTTGTGCTTGTCCTTCTCATATGAGAAAAGTTTTGTGTTAGCTTTGGGATTTCTCTTGTGGGCTGAGATCCGGATTTTATTACTTCATTCTCTTGTAACTTCTGAGATTATAGTGGAATTCGCTTCGTGCCGTGGTTTTAGAGCAAGAGAAAGAGCTAGGGGAAAGCTTGGAGTTTTTAGGATAAGGGAAAGGGTTGTGCTTGTCCTTCTCATATGAGAAAAGTTTTGCGCCAACTTTGGAATTTCTCTTGTGGGCTAAGATCCGGGTTTTGTTAATTCATTCTCTTGTAACTTCTGAGATTTTAGTGGAATTCGCTTTGTGCCGTGGTTTTTTTTATACATTGAGGGGTTTTTTCATGTAAAATTAGATTGCCTTCTTGTGTGTGTTACAACGACGCTGCCGAGATGACCAACATATAGTCCATTAATCTTAATCATCTACTAAGTTCGAAATTCATTTAATGGACTACCATGCAAAAATCAATTTGTTGGATAATCCAACCAATCATTTGCTTTGCCTTATATATATATATAGTTTTTCCCCTTTCAAGCAAAGGGTGGGATGGTTACAATTGCTTTACAAAAATAATTCAATTATCGTCAATCCATAGTGTGCCCAAAAAGATAAATGAATCAAATTATTGACTGGACCTGTTTTTATGTAAATAATTTTGACCATCTATATTAAGGGCTATTAATAATTGGTTAGTATTTGTCGTTTTGGTATGACATTTGCTTCATAATCCATAAAATACACTTTGGACCTAATAAATAGTTTGGATCAATCGATTACAAGATTAGATTATCTATGTCCAATACAACTAGGAGCATGATAACTAATAGTGCTCTCAAGTCCAACCAACTCACAGAGAGGAGAGTTATTTGGCCATCACTTTGGAAATGGGTTGGTTCGATGAGCCCCCATTATTAGAGCTGGACACGGGCCAAATTGAGTCGAGCTTGGCACAGCTCGGCTCGATCTTCGAGCCTGACCGGCCAGCTCAGATTAGTTTGGTCAACAGCTAAGGCCAGCTCAAGTTGAGTTTGAATTGAACCTTTCAAGTTGAGTTTAGCTTCGGCATTTTCTCTTTAGTTTTTATATAGGTGGACCCTTTTTTATATTATATAAAATATAATATTATATAATTAAATTATATCTCTAACTAAATTGAGTTGAGTTTAGGCTGAGCTTGAGCCGAGTCGAATCAAGCTTGGGTCTGTTCGAGCTCGCTTCAAAAAATTTCCAAGCTCAAAACATCAGCTAAGCTCGACCTGAACCAACTTTCAAGTCAATCTAAGTCAACCTTGCTCAAGCTAATCTAGGGGAGTTAACCGAGTTAGCTCAGTTCATGTTCACCTCTACCGATTATGTTGTTAATGTGAAATCCACTCCCCACCACCTGAGTGTCACCTAATGTTAGGCCTAGGGGCAAAAAAAATCAGCTCCTTTCATTTTTCAAGTGAACCACACAATTAGAAATAGTGCACAAGGCATTCCCTTAGTGTCGCTCACCGAATCACATATGAGCTTGATTTTGGCATCAGGCCTAAGCTTTCATGTGACATCTAATGGTTGGAGTGAATTATGTATAATTATCATAGTCGTCCCTGCAAAAATTAATGGTGGATGTCTCTCACCCAACTATTGCCCTTGGGTGGCCCACCTAAAATATTGGCCAACTTGAAAATTTATCTCTAGTCCTGACATGGGATTACATGCACATGTAATGTAATGATTGTAGTGGATCCACATAGACACTAGGATGTGCCTTACAAAAATCAAGAAGGGGTGTCCAGTCAAATTCGTTTTTTTAAGTTCATTTGGTAGAAATATAGTGTGTATATGACATCCAACCCATATGATAGGTTGACCCGATCATGATCATCACTTTTTTGAAAAACTCCAGGACATGCACTCATTGAGTAGACCACACTTGTGTTTCAATATTTATTATTGTGGAGACTTTGTTTTATTTGGTTTGGCCCACGTGATTTGCAAATAGGACTAAAAATTACACTAGACAACCCTTGTGGTGGAGCCAACCCTATTGGAAAGGCTGGATGTTACATTTATTTAATACTCTGGAACTAATCAGGTGGGCATACTACAGGTCTGGTTTTATAGGTTAGACTTAAGGAACTTTTCTGGAAATATATGGATGTTTACCATACCCATTGTTGATTTTGACCGGGTCCACCATGATGTGTTTATGAGATCCACTCCGGCCAATAGATGTGTAATCGCATGCTAGGCCCAGAATGAACACGTCAAGCTAACTCGTGCTTCAGACGTGCCTCATAGAGAAAATCATTGAAAAAGAGACATCCACCTTGATTTTTACTAGTCCCACTGCTAATTGTTGTAAGTCACTCTAACTATTAGATGCCACATTAAAACTTAGGCGTCGAGCCTAAAAGTAAAGCTCATCCATTATTCATGCAGCCACTACAAGGAAAACAATTTAGAGGGTGAGTTTTACCTAGTGCACTATTTCCAATTGTGTGATCCTCTGAATCATAGATGGGCCTGATTTTGAGACTTGGGTCAAACATAGGGTGGTGTACTTGATGGTTGGGGGTAGATTTAATGTTAACACGGCCCACCGTAAATGCAAAACCCTTTTATCAAGTACTGCAAAATAATCTGTCTCCATAGGACCCAGATCATCTGCTCTTCTTTAACTGAAAAGATTGGTGGATCTCAGCATTGACAATGTCAGCGTTGTTGCATTTAATGCTGTCAGTGCCGACATGTGCTAAGCTGGACGAATCAGGTATCAGCTCCGGATCATTCATATTTTGGCCGGACCAGGGTCATTTAATCCTAGCCGCTAATCAGATGATCAACAATCAACAAGGATGAATCCAATAAGACGTGTAGAATCATCTGACCAGGATTGTCGTTTTGTCACGACCAGTAAATGATAGGGCCCACCAGATGAACGGTCCAAACTTACGTGGAATGAATGGTTGGTAACTAACTAAGCAAGATATTATCTAATGGATTTTCTGATGTGACCGGCAATCATATCTCTAAACTATTTTAAATGGGCAATTAAAAGATTGAAAGAGAATATATGCATTTCTTTCTCTCTTCCTTTTTTAATCGAGGCATTTCCGCCCTCGAGTGGTAGAGAAAGGGGTTGTAAAAGCAGAATGATAACAGCTTTAGTGAGGAAAGCTAAGCTAACGTGAGGTGTATGCACGTGTAAAGATCTGGGCCCTCAAAAGCTTCTGTGGGGCCCACTAAAAGTAGATATTGAATTTGGTTTTGCCTTGTGCCTCTTTTCTTCGGTCCGTACACTAATGACTCTCGAGATAGCTTACTTAGGAGTCTCGGGTAATAACTCAAGGGAGAGAGTCATTTGATCCTTCAAGCAATCCGCTTCCACCGTACACGTGGCCTATGGAATCATCTAAAAAGTGGCCCCCTGCAATGGCTTGATCGGACAATCCTAGCCGTCCAATGATTGTCTAGTGGTCTATATTCTTAGAGGAGTGGGCAAAATTCATCCATTGACAGGAGGCTAGGATCGCCCAATCAAGCCTTTGCGTACATGAACTTCTGCCAGAGCATCAATGTTATTATACTTGACCAAGCCATTTCCTCAGGAGTCCTTTTCACATGGGATAAAAGAGGGCGCACATGATCCTTCGATTCCATAGATTGGACGGCTGGGATCTCCGCATCTCCATCGTACGGAAGACACTCGATAAGGTTGGTGACCTAAAAAGATCCGTTTCCGCACCGCCACTGCAAATAGTACTACACGCGTGTATTTTGCACTTGTAATTTGTAAACAGGATTAGGGGCACTATAGTAATTTTATCATGGACAAGATGTAATCTGGCATTGAATGATGTCGCCTGGCTCCACTGGCGTGACATTCTCGTGAGCCTAGATCGTATACTATACATTTGGCACGTGTATGATGATCCGAACCATGTACTTGGGGACTCAGCCTTTTATTGGTCAGAAACAAAAAATATGATATGATTGAAGTATCCTAACCCTGTATAAGTGGACCTTTATCTCACTAAACATGAACCGTTGATAATTGTCTTTTAGTGTCTATTTGTTTGACAACATTTAGATGATAAAGTTATTCAAATAGTGTGATTTTTATCTTATGATCCATTCAGCACTTGAACTAGTCAAATGGACGGATTAGATTTAGCATGTGTATCCCACGTCTGAAGATATGAAATGGAGGTACTGTACGTGTACATGCCTCCAGATGCACTGGATCATCTCCCTATTTGACGGTGCCTTATTCCAAATAGAGAGATTGTTAAATGGACGGTGCATCTTTTGGACCCTTTTTTTGCGTCTAGAGGTTATTATGGGATCCGGAAGATGATGCAGTGGAAAACGAAGAATTAGAGAACCATCTCTTCAAAGGACACGTGGCAAGTTGATGTTCAAATCAGTTCAGCCCAGATGAGATCGATGGTTTTTGTGTGTCTCTGTGTGTGTGTGTGTGTGTGTAAATCATTGTTATATGACAATCCCTTCCATCCGATCTTTGGCCGTTAAATTAGTAACGGTGGAAAACAAAAACAGTACTCACGGTTAAATTAGCAATGAGATAAATTGTAGAAGAAGTAATGGATAGGATTGTCTTGTGGATTTCATTTTTAAAATATAAGCCATCCAAGTAGATGGTAATACGTGAATGGATCTGATCGTTATATTACCATGCCATGTGTCCTGCAGAGGGATGACTCTGTCCTACGTACGATAGTCCTTCTGGCTCTAACCACATCATCTCCCTCTTGGGGCTGTGATTTTCAGTTCATAGAGATGGGAACGTGTGGTTCAATGATCCACGAATTATATATATATAGTAGTAAATATGCCTTAGTTGGGAGTGTTAGAGTATTAAAGGTCCCTTGCCCCTCAAATTAAGCCGTGCAAGAAAGTAGTTGTTTGACATGGTACCAGCACCGTAACTCTAAGAGTCTTCTATTGGAGGATCGTGTCCATAAAGTATATTTGGCCATTTTTAGTTGAACCTGGGCTGTTGCTGCTCTCTATTGGAGGATTCTAGCCATGAAGTATATTGGGTCATTTAATGACATTTGTTTCAACGAACCCTGGTCCTTCCCACAATTTGGACTGTTTGAACTCACATGACGATGCAAACTGTGTGATGACCCTGCACCATCATCTAGTTTTGTGTGACCTTATCAATAAGTTGGATGGCAACTAAAATATTACATTAGGAAGTTTTAATGGTGGGTGTTCAATTATAATTGTTATCTCTTATGTGGTTCACTTGAGATTTGGATTGCTTTATTTTTAAGGTCATGCCCTAAGCTAAGTTGGTAAAATGAACAGACGCATGGATATGCAGCACATACATCTAGTTGAAGCTGGCCCAACAACCATAGCCTTGCTGGCTAAGTTGTCATCTATCCCCACTTAGAAATGACAGCATTTAATTGGGCCACATACTGCCGCTATAAATAGAGTACACGTCAAAACACATTTCAAAGGAAATAGAATTTGGCGAAGCCAAGAAAACACTGAATTCTTGATGCCTACTATAAGATTTAAATTAGTCATGTGTTGCGGTTAGAGATCAACTATACAAAAAAAAAAAAAATGTTTGAAAATAATTCAGTCAAACATGCAAGCGATCAATGTCATATACTGACCAATCAAATCTTACACTGGGCCTCATCTAGAAAATTGGACGAGGTTCGGTTTGAAAGTTGTTAGGTCCAGTGGACCACACTCATCTCTGATAGTGGCAGGTGGCCAATCAAACCCAGCTAAGTTGGTCACCATAGACATTGGTGGGTCAGAAACATGAATGCTAGAAGCAATCAGGGTGGACCACTGGGTAGGTGGTGTACCCCATTGATTGCACATGAACCATGGATAAGATGATCATGACCATTTATTTGATTACGGGAATGCGAAGTGGATGGCAACACTGATCTTACTTTTATT
Source organism: Liriodendron chinense (assembly GCA_003013855.2). Taxonomy (NCBI): domain Eukaryota; kingdom Viridiplantae; phylum Streptophyta; class Magnoliopsida; order Magnoliales; family Magnoliaceae; genus Liriodendron; species Liriodendron chinense. Next base: position 10,609,604 of record ML058461.1, on the reverse strand, counting down.
ATCGAATTTTCATGAATAATTGGATACCGATGGTTTCTGGGCCATGCTAATCCTAAGTAAGCCCATGTTATCAGATGGTTAGTGATCGTAAAGGCGCCCGCCTGGTCTTCATTTATTAATCCGCACAATGATCAGGTGCGAATTCCTATTGGGGGGGGGGGGGGTCTCAACCGTTAAAATAAGAGCCTGCAAAGTAGGCAGTAAAACTGTAAAATTACTTTTACCCTTTCGATTTATTAATTTCATGGCCATGATTATCAAGTCATGGTTTCTTTGAGACTCGTGGTATGACGTGGATTCATCCAGTCCAACAGTCTTTTTGTAATTATAGGTGGGCCCACTTGGGCTCGATGTAGATTTCGAAACAGATCATATCATAGCTCGCCTACTGATCCAAAACCAAAGTTACCCAGAAAGCTTAGGATATCCGCGCGCGGAAATGTAGAATGGCCAGTCGCAGCGCGTTTGTCCATTAGACACGCGTCAAGATTCCACGCCATTCATCTGATTTCAACCACCAACATTCCCTATGCCATGATCAGGCTCGTCCATTCAACAGGTGAGTTACGCATGTATGAAGAAAATGCACAGCTTTAGGCAATGTTCGTAGTAGCCCGGACCTCAACTCGCTACTCAATCTCTCTCCTCGCGCGAATCGCCTCAACGTCTCTCGGTCAAGCAACAGACTGAAAATTTGCAACGTTATCGCCCCAACAATTCAGTCGCGGGAGTTATCGATACTCCGGCGGACTGCAAACTTTCATACACATGCATTAAAATTCATGAAATGAACATAACACAAATAAATAAATAAAAACCGTTAAAACTGTGGAACCCAATTTATGTATTACAATAACATAAAATTAGATCGATCGAGTGATTGTAATCTCTGATCGTTCCAACAATTTCTAATTTTTATTACAACCGTCCAGTATGTATGTCCACCAATCGTTAAGCTAGATATCGCTTCGCAGTTAATTTTTTAATACAACGTATCTTAAAGTAGATTACACGATCTGGACCGTCTGATTTCAGTAAGAATCATGTCTATACGCATCTCTAAAGCTACCATTCTCCGCAAGAGTACCAAAGTTTCATTATCCAAGTGGTAATCTCGTGAATATCATGAAATCAAAGGCTAAACTAAAACTCCGTCCTTCCCGGCATACCTAAATACCCCAAACGCATGCCTCCGTTGTAAACATGTGTGTTCTCCATTTCCCATCTCCAGAGAAGAAAGGAAAGAAAAAGAGCTTCCGAGTCGATCCAACTGAGTCGGGTGAGTCGAACCATGACTCGACGATGCTCCCATTGCTGCAACAACGGGCACAACTCCCGCACGTGCCCGTCTCGAGGCGGAGTGAAGCTGTTCGGCGTCCGGCTGACGGACGGTTCTATAAAGAAGAGCGCGAGTATGGGAAATCTGTCGTCCGCCGCGCATTACCACTCGTCCTCATCAGCCGCGGCTTCTCCCAACCCTAGCTCTCCTTCGTCGGATCCGCTCCGCGATCCGGCGCCGGTTGCGGGAGGATACGTGTCCGACGATCCTGTGCATGCGTCGTGCTCATCGAATTGCCGCGGCGATCGGAAGAAAGGTGAGGAGATCTGTTTCTCTCTCTTTGTTTGATTTTTTTTTTTTTTGGATTTTTTTAGAATAGGGTTTGTTAAATTTTTTTTTTTTTAATTCCATTGTATTCTGATTATTTATATTTTTTAATTAATTTTTGCATGGTTGAGGATTTCAGTAATCGCTGATTTATTTTTTTCGTTTCGGATCTTTTTTATTCTTTTTCTGATGAATTTTTTTATTTATTTCCGTCTGGTTCTGTTTTTAGTTTTTTTTTTTTTTTTTTTTAATATCTATGGTCTTTTATTTTTCATTTTTGGGAAATCTAACCGTGTACCAGTGCATAATACTGCTTGTTATCGCTATACTTGTTGTGTTATAATAATCTGGACGGCTTGTCTACTGGGCCGCACTATGAATGTGCCATGGCCCAAAAAATACCGGTTGGATGACGATCGTAATCATCTGACCATTTGCATGCAAACGGACGGTTGGGAAGATTGCTGGTGACGTTTGTCATTGAACGGGGAAAACGTCAAGGGGTTTGACGCTATATATTACTTATTAATTCGATTTTCAATCAGGGGCCCATCTACAGTGGATCCACCAGATGAGCCGCTGGTATCAGTAGGCTGTGTGCAAAGGATAGATGACCTCTTCTTATTTTTATTTCATTCTTATTGGATAATATATATATCAGTTTTGTGGAGGCAGCATTTAATGATGTTATATTGTGTTTGGATGCTGTCGTGATTCATATCTGTTTTATTTTCTTTTTTCTTTTTTTTTACTTTCTTTTGTCTATGAGCTTTTAATGATCATGTTTGGATGTTTTGATTGAGAAGTTTGTTCCTTTGCGCAATTGTGGAATTATTTATTCTGGTAATCCAATATGACATCATTTTAGTTCTCATCATTCTTCCCACAACCTAGACGGAATGGAGCATAACTGAAAATTTGCTCTCAGATGACGATATTAACCATCTGATTTTTCCTTTTAGATTTGGATCACTCACTGTTTTATTTTTACCATCCATCTGATGTTCATTGATTGGATGTTTGAGATTGATTGAACAGTGTGATTTTAGTTATATGATCCATCCACAATAAGACCCACAATTTGGATGGTCTGGATAGCTGTATGTCAGTGCCACATGTCAGGATGAGTCACCACCATTTTTTAAAGGTGCAAAATTTACACAGGAGTCCTCCATAAAGTTGTTCCCCTCCACATGGCCCTTGGTTAGAGAAAGTGATCTCCCCTGTGTGCCTAGGAATCTTGCTAGTGTAGTTCTCTTGCTGAAGAGTTAAGATCTGATGTGTGTCCAATACCATTTAGTAATGGTGTCAACCCAATGATCCATGGACTGGTTCACTTTGGTGATTTGTCTGGACCTTTGAATTAGTATACCATCTCGTAAATGAGTGATGGATCTAGACGTGCAATTAGTTTGTCGCCTGTGAGATGAGATACCCCTGCACCATTGCATTAGTAGACCATCTCGCAAGTGAGCGATGCATCTGGACATGCAATTAGTCCATCACCTCTTAAGATGAGATACCCCGACACACACAGACCCAAAAGAAAGAAAAAAAAAGAAGCAAAAACTAATTGGAAGTTTATATATCCAATTGACGTTTGCTGCTTGGATGGACGTGATAAGTTTATGTCAACAGTCTGCAGAGTGTAGATTATATTTGTAAAAATCAGAAACAACAAACTGTTGAGAGGTGAACACATCAGTTTGTCCGTTTTGATCAATGATTTTGCCAATCTTATCAACTATATAGGGCTGGTACATTTGTTAAATTATAGTGGATGTGCACTGAATCAGGTCCCTAATTTGTATATGAAATGAGTGATGGGTTCTCTAAATATCTTTCATATAATTCATCCTAAACTGAAAGCAAGTAGCAGGCATTTATGTCCATTCCCAGCTCATCTTAGAGGCATGAGTTACCTCTGATACTCTTTCTCCCTTTCTTGACGAATTCACATGTTTCTTTCACAATAATATTGATTCATCATGGATGCTCCTGTAAGAAATGTCCCATGTCCCTCTTACAGTTTTCCTTTTTTAAAAGTGTTAGTTTTTAGGGGGGAGCTGATAGGAGATGTCAGGGCTCAGTACTTGGGAGACGATTTCTAACTATTGCAAGAATTTAAAAACTGATGCAATGATGTATACTCTGCCAAATTGATCTGGTAGTTATCTTTCATTGCTTTTATTTGTTTTTATACATTTTGAAGAGGACAAAATGATGGAAAATAGATAATGATCTTGGATGTGTCCTCTTCGTTTCCTTTCCCTTCTTTTTAATTCTATTCTGTCCAATTTCATCAGTTTTCTTGGTTCATTCAGTCATGCTGCTAAGAGTCTTCATTTCTTACCAGCTCTCTTGATCTACAACCATTTAACATTCTCTATTGTTGTTTATTCAGTGTGATTTTGTTCTACTTTATATTTCTTTTGTGGATATTAGAACCTTACTTCAAAATTATGCTAGGCATGTTATAGTTGTCAAATTTTATTACATTCTAAGGACCTGTTTGGTAGACACCTAAAGAATGAGTTCATCTCATTAGGGTCAACCTTTGATGTGGATTGTCTATTATGTGGGGCCCATCTTGATGTAGGTCATTGATCATGTGGGACCTGCCTTGGATGTGGGTCATTTATTATTAGGGGTCAACCTTTGATGTGGACCATCCATTATATGTGGCCCACCTTGATGCGGGTCGTCCATGTGTGAGCCTCACCTTGATGCAGGCCATCCATCATTTGGGGGGGGGGGGGGGAGTTGGGGGGTTGCACCTTTTGGATGTGAGTTGTCCATCATGTGGACATCGGATGTGGATCATCCATCATACAGGGCCTACCTTTAAAGTGGACTGTCCATAATGCGGGGCCCAACTTTGAAGTGCATTGTCTATCATGTGGGCCCACCTTGGATGTGGGTCATTCATTGTTAGGGGCCTACCTTTAATGTGAAGTGTCCATAATGGGGGCCCACCTTGTTGTGGATCATCCATCATGCGGGGCCCACCATCAATAACAATTGTCCATCATGCAAGGCGCACCATTAATTCATTGTTAGGGGCCAATCTTTAACGGAACCGTCCATACTGTGGGACCCACCTTGTTGTGGGTCATCCATCATTGATCGTATTTTTGAAAAAAAGAAAAACAGCCATCATTGACGGGGCCCACTGAATGGACAGTCTCGATTGATAGAACCAACTATTCCGTTTCCACCATATTCAGCCATCCATAACAGAGCGCTCAACCATGTCCCTTTTCCACAGGCTATACCAGATTATCCCTCCATTTAGCCTGTCTACAGTAAAGTAGCATATCTTAAAACAAGTTGATGAACGGCCTGGATCTTGCACAAGCATGTCAACATCCTGGCACTTGACAGCTAGTCGTCCTTTTTGTGAAGGAAAAAACTATCTTAGCTTTATACCAGATTCCCACTGTGGGTGCATTTTGGTTGCACAAATATCATGAAATTTCCTGATATTTCATGATTAATCAGTTTAAATTGGTGCAAAATATCATGATATTTTCATAATTAATTTGTCTTTGGTGCAGGCTACCATGCATACATCACTTCAATTCAACAAGTATTAACCATGCATCTAACTAATGGTCTTTAATATGGACAGTCAAGATTGTTTACACAAAATAATCCAATCATAAATTTGGCCCATCTATTTGTTAGGGCCCACCATGGATTTCTTATGAATCTAAAAAAAAAAAGGTTCTGATAGTAATTATATATAACAATACCATCCATGGCCCTTCTGGCACAGCCACTCTCTCTATTAAACAATTTTGCGTTCTAGTGTCACGTGTGTGAAACATCAGAACTATGTAAAAGGTTTGTAAAAGTTGTATCCCATCACAAAGACAACCATGCATGAAAATCTGGCATGAGAATCTAATACCACTTACATGTGTGGCCCACAACAGGCTGGGTACACAGCCCGACGTTGGACTGATCTTAGACCCACTAGCTTTGCCCAACATGGATGAGCCAATCTAAAATGATCAACTGGAATGGGAAACCCTAATCATCTAACCGTTGGTCTTTGTTTGTTGAATGTGTATTGCCAGCCAACCTTCTATACTTGTTCATTTTATTCACTCACATGTGGCCCACCTGATGAATGAGTGGGCTCTCTTATTCAAGAAACATATCTACTGAATCAAGACGGCATTTGCATTGGTTAATCAAGTTGCTTGAGTCTGATGGCCACTGCTATGGCAATCAAATCATATAGCTGACACTAAAATCCATTAGTTGGATGGTAAGAATCATGATCTTTTTTGACAAATATTTTGGAAAATGGTCCATTAGTGGTGGGCTCACCTGATACATGTTGGTCTTGTGGCCATGAAGACTTTTCAGCAATGCTGCCAATAGTCATTGTGAGTTTTACAATTAGGGGGGGGGGGGTGGGGGGGACAAAAAAGAAAAACCACAGTTATTGCTTTTGGCCCATTGTGAATCAACCGTGTGATTGCTTTATATTCTTTCTTCACTTCATCTAATGAAGGCACCCTTTTATGCGAAAAAGTGAAATGATATATCAAAACTGGTTGGTAGTTTCCTGCCATACTTCTACCTTGACAAAAAAGAAAAACCACAGTTATTGCTTTTGGCCCATTGTGAATCAACCGTGTGATTGCTTTATATTCTTTCTTCACTTCATCGAATGAAGGCACCCTTTTATGTGAAAAAGTGAAATGATATATCAAAACTGGTTGGTAGTTTCCTGCCATACTTCTACCTTCAACAGTTTCTCTCTATTTAGGACTTGATGGAGTTGTTTTCTTGAATTGCCCTTGCCTAGTTAATCAATTTCTTGCCTCAGGTTTAGGGAGAGAATGGAAGCTGGAGTAGTCTGAATCTGCTTTTCCTGTTCTGATTGAGTTTTAAAGCTAGGGGTGCAACTCAGGTGGGCTGGGTTGGGTTGGGTTGGGTTGGGTTGAGGATCAACCCGAGCCCAATCCGACCTCAAGAGGACCCAACCTGCTGTTGGATTTTTATGAAACGTAGCAGAATTTTAAAGGTTTTTTGAAAAAAACCAGATTTAATTAATTCTGGGATCCCCATTTTCCCATTTTTATTATCTCATATTTCTGGATCCAAAAATCCAAATGAACAGTTTAGATTTTACCTAAACGAAGAACATGTGTGATGTAAAAACTAGAACCATGTTAATGCTGATCTTCCAACATAGGAAGTCTCTCCCCTATCTATCCTAGGTATAGGAGAGTGAGACCTCGCTTTGGCCCTTCATGTCGGATCAAGGGAGATGGGCGTACATGCCAAGTGGACCCCACATGTCACATGTGATGGAAATGGATGGAGGGAGCTGAGAGTTGGGAGCTCTCTCTCTCTATCTGCATTTCACACCAAGGGAGGCATCCAAGCTCTCTGCTTTTTTCTAGGGCTCTCTCCTCTCTGAGATGGGATCTATTTTATGAGCGGTTAGGGTTTCAGATGTGCACTACTTATGCTGCTCCGTCACCCTACAGTTTTTCATATTCTCCACATCTTTGGAATCCCGTAAACCTGCCTTATCCAATGATCAACAAATCCTAATAGATGCACCCAGCCACACTCGCTTTTATTGGCCATGCAACATCATTTCACTTGTACATGATGCAGAGATTGTATTAGTCCATGCAAGGATTAACTAACCATGATAGAAGTACCAGCCATACCCACTCTTATTGGCCACGTGGTCAAGGTATTCCATAATGGTAACAGTGGCCGTTACAGTTACAATAAAGAAAGTAATACGGCCTTCCTTTAAATAAATAAAAAAAAAGGACCCTGTAAAAGGTGGTTACAGGACTGTTATGGGGCCATTATGGGTTAATTTTGTCGTTAGGACCCTGTAGCGTGTAAAAGTTACCACCATCATACATAACTGTTTTGGTTGCCTTATGAAGGGAGTCAAAAGCACGTATAATCAAGACCTTAACCCTCACACGTCCTCGAAGTCCAAGGATTAATCAGATTCCAATGCAATCTTAAGTTGATCATAGTTCAGGAAATTGGGCCCTAGACTAGCGACTTAATCTTGATCTACCAATGCAAATGCCCAATAGGTCCAACAAGATGTTGTGTCCATGGCACACTCACACTCCCATGTTGGGTAGGGTGAAGGCATACCAACACCAAGTTGTGCTCGATGGTGGTGAGTTTCCATTCTAACCCGAGTCAATCCCCTCACATAAGATGACCATTCCCATCATCATATGATGATGACAAGCTTGTCCTAAAACCTGTGATGGTCATGGTATAACAGGATATTGAGATCCAAGGATCACAACTCTTCCTTGGCTAGTGGTTGTTGTCCAATCTCAAGTTTCCAAGGACAACCAGAGGAGTCACTCTACTTAAGCTACATTCATGTATGTTTAAGGCAACACTAAATATTAAGCATAGCTATCTATCCCATTCAAACCCTAGGTCATCATGATCTACAGCTAAGATCATAATTATCACATCCACACACCAGTGGATCGGGGCTCACATTGGTTTTCCAGGGCACAACTCCACCCACAACCTGACCCTATACAAGGTGCCCAACCCAATGTCATCTATACTCAACCCCACCCAAACCAACCGGACCCAAATACATGTGCTTATTCCAAACTCGACCTAACCAGACCCGAATTTGATTAACTGAACTTAACCTGAATTCGAATTGGGTTTGTTGTTTTTGAACCCAAACACAAACCAAGGACCTTGACAACCTTACCTGAAGTCAGGTCGGGTGTCAGTTGGTTTCCAGTCAACCCAAACCCAAAGCTATGCGTTGCAATTCTTCATGCTTCTTTTCTTTCATATGTAATGATTCCAATCTGACTACTTGATGCGAATGGTTTTCAGGCATCCCTTGGACAGAGGAGGAGCACCGCATGTTTTTAGTAGGTCTGCAGAAATTGGGAAAAGGCGACTGGCGTGGGATAGCACGAAACTTTGTTGTGTCGAGGACTCCTACACAGGTAGCCAGCCATGCACAGAAGTATTTCATCCGGCAGAGTAACTCAACCAGAAGAAAGAGGCGCTCAAGCCTGTTCGATATGGTTCCAGATATGGTGGGTCTTCTGCTTTTGCAATATCCTGATTGGAACCGCTGTTTACACCGCACCTGTTTGATAGATAAATCACAAAAGGTTTTTTTGTTTTCTGTGCGCGCGCGCGCGCGCGCGTGTGTGTGTGTGTGTGTGTGTGTGTGTGTGTGTGTTCTGTTTATATAATAGTACAACTTGCGACAACTGTATTATCATCGGCAGTAAAAAGGTGTACAAAGGGCCTGTTTGGCTGCCACTTGAAAAATGAGTTCCATCTCATTTTAGTTAATAGTAATCATGTATTAGATATCTTTTTTTTGGGTGGGGGGTTGTAAGGATTAAAAATAATCTTGATGACCAACAATCATGATCTCTAATGCATAATTACAATTAACTAAAATGAGATGAACTCATTAGTGGTACCCAAATAGGCCCTAAATAGAAATTCAGTGTTGTTATTTTCAGAGCTTAATTTCATCAACTGTCACTCTATGAAAATATTAATCCCTCTTATTTTTTCATTTGCATTAACATGTTTTTCTTTTGTAATTTCATTTTCAGTCTATGGACCCGCTGCCAGTGCTTGAAGAACAGTTCTTGGCCCATTCTCCAGCTGGTGAAACAGACGACATAAACCTGCTCCCCCCTTTAAATCTCTCTCTTGATCAAGAGTGTGAACCCATGGAACCAACTTCGAACAATGCCTCCACGGACCCTGAAGAACCTGCCCCATGCATCAATTTTCCATCAGTGGTTCCAGCATTCTTCCCCACATATCTGCCTGGTCCATTCCCATTTTGGCCACCGAACCTGGGCCCAATTGGAGAAGAGAGGAGGGAGACGCATAAGGTCCTGAAGCCGATCCCAGTCCTCCCTAAGAATCCCATTCATGTAGATGAGCTTGTGGGCATGTCAAAACTAAGCCTGGGAGAGGCTGCTGCGGGCCGTATAGAGCCATCAGAGCTCTCTGTAAAACTTCTCGGAGCTCCATCAAGGCAGTCGGCATTTCATGCGAACCCGACTGCCGGGGGCTCGGATTTGAGCCCCAATAGCAATGTAATCCATGCACTCTGAGGTAGAACATGGGAGGGCTACGTATATATCTTTTTTTTTTCTTGCTAATCTTTCTTTATTTTATTGAATTTTTACAAGTAGGAGGATATCTTATCCCTGTAAGAAAGAAGGGTGTTATGTTAGGGACGTAGGTCTCCTTTTAACATATGAACTATAGTTTATTAATAAGCAATTTCTTTTGCAGAGATGATTGGGTATTTTTCTTAGGGGCATTTTGCATGGTTTGCCCAGTCTCGCCGACCGGCTGCATGTTCAGTCAGCAGGGTTCACATGCTGAATTGGCGAATCAGCTGCCGAATCAGTGAGGAAGGTAAGAAAAGGGCCAACCTGACCTTTGGACAATCAAGGCCGTTTACTTGGTAGGCCAGCTAGAGTTGGGCCCGGCCATTTGTTCCATACCACACCATTTGCAGGCTGGGCTGCAAAACTCACGCCTGTCACTTGATCCTAACCCCTTGACTGTTTGTCATATTGTTAAATTAGTCCCTTTTTCTCTCAAGCCATAACAAGATAGTCAAATGCTTCTTTAGAAATAAGCAAACCATGGTGGTGACAAACAGAAAGCTGTTTCAAGATGATAATTTTACCTACTATTTTCTACTCTTATCAAGAGGGTGATTATTTTTCCCCCCACCCGTTGCTAAAAACTGTCTATTTTTCATGTTTTAACTTGGATGGTTACCTTCATCCAAGTAGGTATGAACAGTTTAGATCGAGGCATTTAGAGAGTGAACAGCCCCATCTAAATACATACAAGTGTGTGCAGCACGTGCCACCGGCGTGAGGAGAGGAAGCATGGGTAATGGCACATGCAGCGGAAAAGGAGACAACTGCCCAACGCAGTCTATGCCATGGGCCTGTGGATGGAGGATAACCGAAGTAACTCTTTGATATTACCTTTTCACCCTTTTGATTAGTTAAAGGTTATAGACGGTCCAATGATCAAATGAACTAGATGAGACTGCGAAGAGATTTTATTTATTTATTTTTGGATATGAGACCCATGGGTGCCTGTTTGAAACCTGGGATTAGATGGTATCAAATTACATTTGGTCTCATGTAAATTCTATTCCAGTGTTTGAAATCAATGGGAAGGATTGGATTAATTCAGATATTTGACCTTTCAGTCCCAAGCAAATTTTTGTGAAAATTGAAATCACTACATCTTAGGCCCTACTTTAATCCGATCATGTGCACCCTTTACACATGACACTCAAGTTACATAAGAATATGGGTGTCTAGCATTAGTTGTGAAATCTGGTCTGTTGATTACAATTCTAGTGTCCAACATTAGTTGTGAAATCTAATATGTTGATTACAATTCCAATGTCCATCATCAGTTGTGAAATCTAGTATGTTGAGTACAATTCCAATGTTCACCATCAGTTGTGAAATCTGGTCTATTGATTACAATTTCAGTATCCACCAAACATTGGTTTAGCATAAAACAGTGTTTTTCTTAAAGGAAAAAAGCAATCCCAAATGTGGAATTAGCTGGTCAAAATACAATGTTATTTCCGCACTTATGATCGTTGATAATAATGATGTTAATATCATCTAATGCAATTTAATGCTACTATTCAATACTACCTAATCCTGCATTCCAAACATGCCCTTGGGATCATTGAAAGATGACCCTAGATCCTAAGGTGGAAGCCTGACAAATGCTATAGCAACATGTCATGATGTATTATCCTAACAAGCCTTTGGTTGTGTGGCGTAGATGTCTAAAATACATGCCTTCACCTTTTGTTTAAATTCCTTATGAAATCTAAAACTAATGAACGACGGATGGTCTAACCTAACAACGATGGATAGCTAGATCTAACAATAATGGATGATCAACAGTTGGATCTAAAAATGATAGATTATCAACTGTCAAAACTAGTGACCATTTCAAGCAAGGGGTTATTCGTGGTGTGGCCAACCTTCTGTGTGGGCTATATATGCCAATCGTACTTAACAGAGATGTTCCTGGTGTTTGTTTTTTGCTATTAGGAATGGCCAATATATGCTAACTCTATCCATCCCATGGCCCATTCATAGGATGGTTCAGATTGTGTGATTCATCAAAATTCTCACGTTGGTCTACCCATCTTCGAGTCCCTAGATGGAAGGCCCAGGTATAGCACATATAAACCAAATGTCTCCGGAGAAATCATGTCACTTCTTTTGAGGCATGTACAACTAGCATTCATCATGATCTTACTAGATTGCAATATATAGTTTAAGTGATCCAAACATACACAATAATTAAAATTATATAAAATTGTGATTTAAGGTAGACAGGCCAAACACGCCGCTTATTCTAGATAATAATAAAAAGACACAAAATTGCTAGGCTAGAAATGGTTTTTCATTTATGAAAACCTGCAGTTTTAAAAAACTTTCATTTCAAAACAGAACATTGGAGGGCTATTCAACTTGGCCCATGAGGAAGAAACCGGATAAGAATGAATGATGCATATTGCTTAGAAGCCTAGTAAGGTTGCTTATTAGGTTAAGATCTGTGGCTAAGATAGACGATGATGTAATTATGTCTAACTCAAAGAAAATTATTGTGAAAAATACATCAGTTCTCTGTTTTGGAAAATAGTTTTGAGGCTAAGACCACTGTTTGCATTTACCACGTATTTATTAGGGCTGGACAACAAGCCGAGTCGAATCAAACTAGGTCTGGCTTGTGTGCGGCTTGGTCTTAGGAAACCCCAGCTTGTGTGTGGCTTGGTCTTGAAATCAAACTAGACTTTTATGCTTGACTTGACTTGATCGAGCTATGAAGCTGAGTTCAAGTTGCATTTGAGCTTAAGTCGAGTTAAGAGTTGAGCTTGGTAATAACCGAGAGTTTAACTGATGAGAAGGAGGAGGCGATGGGTTTGAGATGGGGCCGCCGCTGTGGCAGGAAGAATTAAAAAAGGCGGAGATCGATTCGGAGCGGGAATTGTATTCTTTATTGCTGCCGCCGGACGATTGCATGCTCCCATTGTTACTAGAATCCATGGCCAGAGAGAGAGAGAGAGAGAACCTGGTCATGGAGTCGTTGGACGACGAACGGATGAAAAGTGCGGCGGCCGGTAAGGTGCGGGCATGAGAAGTGCGGGCGGGAGGTGAAAGTGAAAATAGAAAATGGAGAAATGAAAGTAAAATAAGGTTAGGATTGCTTTGTAACATTTTATATTATAAATATATAATATATGTTATATAGTTAATATAATATATTTATTATTATCAAGCCGAGCTGAGCCGAACACAAGTTGAGCTAAGCTTCAAGTCAAGTCAAGTCAAGTTGAGCTGGGCTGGGATTGTGTGTGGCATAAAACTCCAATCAAGCTGGAATTTTAGCTTGGCTTGACTTGAAAAGGGGCTTCAAATCAAGCTGGATCAAGCCCAAACGAGCCGAGTGAAGCTGAGCCATCAAGCTAGCTTGGCTTGTGTCCAGCTCTAATATTTGTACATTTATTTAATCAGGACCCAACGAAATTATGAGGCCATGGAAAATGGATAACATGCTAGAATTGAGGTAAGAAAAAATAGAAATTTGCTTGAATTGTGTTGTGAATGTTGTTACTATTAGTTGAATCCACTTCTAGGATGAATGAAGCCTCATCTCTCAATTAAGAAAATGCATCCTTTAACTTACAAGTTAAAGGGTATACCCATTTAACACTTACAACACACTAAGGGCCCGTTTGGATACAGCCAGATAAGTAACTTTTTCTGTTGATGGTAGGAGTTAAGTCACTTATTTGGGATAAGTAAGTTTAGTTAAAAATTAATATCAGTTACTTATTTGCTGAAAATTACATAAGTATTTCGGCATTTTTTTTTCTTTTCAACCTCCCAAAGCAACTTATTTCCTTCACATTTTTTTTTTTTTTTGTGACACAGTAGGTTGATTGCAACCCAACCTGTTGGTGGCCATACAAACCCATTCGACGTGAATACTAACACCAGCTTAATGTAACACCAGTGGGCCATCAGTTTGTGGACCCTACTAACATATGCGATGCACACACTGTCCATCCATTTTCAGGCCCAAACTTTGGCAGATTTAAATCTCAGATGTGAGCCCCACCATTTGCAAATGGCAGTGACCAAATACCCACGTACCGCTAAAACCTTTCTCTGGAGTACCACCCTGCCATATGTGTTAGATCATCATTGTCCATCCCTTTTGTCAAATCCTTTTGAATGTAGGACCATGTTGTTGTATGTGTTGTGTAACTAAGCTGGCCATTCCTTTTTCTTCCTTTTCATTTTCTTTCCAGCTTATTTTATGGTACGATCTAAAATTGTAAGGACTCCTATCTCGGGGAGACCCACACAATGAACGATCCACATCAAAGGTTGGCCCAACATGATGGACAATAGATATAAAGGAGACCAAGCATACTTGAGGGATAAATACTTGTGTTCATGCCTTTCTACTTTTTGATTGATAAATATATTATTTACCAAACATACTTATTTGCCTGATAAGTAGAAACCAAGATAAATAGCTTACTAATAAGTAGCTTATCTTAAGTAGCTTATAATCCAAACAGGCCCTAATTAAGAAGGACTCGGCCAAAAAAGATAAAACTTTTAAATGAAAACATATTTTATTGAACACCACTTTTGTGGGGCTCATTGAATAAAACAGAGTGATTTTTAGAAGAAAGGGCTTTGATAGAACAAGTTGAGGTATTCTCAAATGAGTTAGGGTTGGGTTTGTATACACCTGGTATACCTCGGAAGCTGAACATGGCTATTCAGTCACGCTAAACACACACACTCACACTCTTATGATTAGTCGTATGCCCTTCTTCATGTCTCTTGATTTGTTTGCAACTTTCCACCACCATTTGAATTTAAATTTGCTTCAGATGGTTAACCACCAAGTAGCAAAAAATACCCAGTTCAGGTACAGCGTCTATGATCGAATCCCATTAAGAAAGGCCTTTTATTTTGAAATTTTCATGATGAAGTAGCCTAGAAATTATATTTCTAATTGAATGTCCCAACTATTTGGGGTTGGCTATATACTAATCTGTTCTACCAACATTTGGAACAAAATTTCTCATGATATCTTGGCAGAAATTTAATAGCTAGCTGTTTGCTTGAAATCAGACGGGATTCCCTTGCACAGTACTGCCACATGAATTTATTATACTTTATTTGAACGATCCTAACCGAAAGTTTGGCTGGTATAAAATGCTAGTGGCCCGCCATTTGGGCAGGTGAATTTATTTAAGTATTTTCTTAGTTCTACCTTATTTTTCTTTTTCTTTTTTACCACACTGCTACACCCCCGCACACGTATACACACACCCACACCACATTCATACTTGATCTCATGATCTTAGTGTTGAAACAAAATCTGTTTATCATTGAGCAGCTGGACCCTTTCTTAAATCTACTTGCTTTCACTCGTAAGTGCTCATCTGCTGGAACTATAGAAATTGAAACCCCACTAGTTGTTCCATACACACTCCTTAGGTATCACTAAATTCCAGTTAAATGAAAGATATATACCATGTCTTTCACTTGGAAGCGATTGAATTGAGAATCACCCAACTGCACAGTCATTTCACTCATTTCATGGATTTATTCATAATGTGATCATAGCCACATTCTTATGGGTAAGTTTGCGCCGCCTCGTCCTTTCCGTCCAACTCAATTTTAAAATCTTTTTCGTCTAATCATCGCACTATTTGAAATTGCTTATTAAAACTTCTAAGAGATTCAAGAATTACAAATGGCTCCCTCAATAATGCACCATTGTTTAAGCAAGTATTATATACATGAATATGATTGTAGTTGATGGTCCACATCAAATTAGGTTATCTATGTACCATTACCTTATTTCTTATAGGGTTTTTCTCATATCCCCACCCCCGAGCCTTTTAAATGGCACATGGGGTGACCCATCATCAATCTGTACCACTCATTTATTCATACAACTAGAACCAAGCATAGGTGTAAAAATCACGTCAATCTGATGTTCCTAAGCATCTATTTAATGTCATGGAAATTGGACAACCAAGATTGAATAAAGAAACAAAATAGCTCCCATCATCATCTCGAAACATCTACTGATAGGCTTATAATTTGATGATTATAGCCATATAATCAATGGCCCATAAACAACAGAAAGTTGTAACAAATTAGCCTCATTAAAAGGGTTAGGATCATCCGATTGGCATGATCTTTGTACCATGATTTGCTCCCATAGCTGCCATTGAATGAACGGTGCGGATCAATGGGTGGACGTCCAACATGATACTAAAAATGTTTGGGAAACGTTAGCAAAACCATACTGTGGTTTTTAGTCCCCTCCTTTTTTTTTCCAGTTGAACGTGGACGGTTGCCGAATTTTTCATCCTAACAGTCTATTTGCAGGACACCAATTTAAAGGATAGGATTATTTAGTTAAGGATATTTTTGGGACATGGTTCATCCAAATTGGGTTAAAACATACCAACGGTTTGGATCAATGAACCACTGTCCCAATTTTATGATCTGAAAACCGGAGTACGCTACGAGTATCCTCGGCTCAAGGATCCTATTATGGCTCTTTTATTAAAAAGGTTCGTTTATGGAAATAATTAAGTACATTTCAAAGGTTAGAGCGTGTCTATTTCTGCTCTCGAAATGGACGGTGCACATTACATTATTTAATATGAGAAATAAAGGTCTACTCGTTCTTTATATAGAGAGAGAGAGGAATGCTCACCTGTGCACTTCTTCGTGAGAGAACTCGTGAGCACTTTTTTTTTGCTTATCAGACATGATGTGAGCCCAACATCTGAGCTGTCCATGTGATACAGCACCCTAAAAAACCCTTAGGGCCCATCTTTCAACTTGTTCTAGAATTTTGGTGGGCCGTGAAAGAAGGAAACAGTTTACTCCCTTGATTTGCCTCTTGCTTTCTGCTGCAGTCCACCAGAGTTTTGGATCAGGTTGAAAGATGCGCCCTAGAAGTTTTTTGGAGGTGCTGCATTACATTAATGGCTCAAATTTTAGGCTAACATCTTGTGCGATGAACCATGAAAAAGTGCTCATGAGTCTCTCTCACCGTAAGTGCGCATGTGAGCATTCCTCTCTCTCTCTCTACATATAAGAGAGGAATGCTATTTTTATGGATATTTGTGTGTGTGTGTGGAAACAGCTAGATGTTAACACGTCATTTGGTTAAGTGGGCCATCCTTTAATAGGAAAATATTAAGTGTTTGCAGCATTCGCTATCATATATAAAAGAACCGGTCGTTATCTCGGGGTTTGTTGGGCCCACATGCTCCTTGCACACCCACATTATTTATGTATGGGACACATCTGACCCGTGCATAAGGTGGGGCCCATCAGGAAGATGGCTTGGCAATAGTTTTGAGAAGAACGTGCTTATGGTCCACCACATTCGCGTAGCCCTCCTGATGAATTGAGAGAGAGGGATTGCCTGCCACCCCCATGGAAGAAATTAAGTTAATGTGGTTAGAAGTTAAGTGGGGCTACTGTAATGTTTTTGAGAAATTTACTCCATACATTCAGTTTTAAAAGCTCTTGTCAGTACATGAACTCAAGAATGAGACAAGATCCATGACTCAAGTGTGCCACATGATAGGAAACAATGGGGATTGAGAGTCTACCTTTCAAACATTCGCAGGGCCACAGAGGTTTTGGATAGGCTAATATTTTTGGGCACGACTTGAGTGGACCCTCATATCCTACCAATGTGGGCGGATCCCTAATGATGTGTTTGCCTAACATCCACTCCATTCATCTTTTTTGAAAGCTCATTTTAGGGCATAGTCTAAAAAATAAAGCAAATCCAAGTCTAGGTGGACCATACCACACAAACTATGGTGATTGACTATTAAAAAGTTCTTATGAGCCATAAAAGTTTTGGATCAAGCTAACATTTGTATGGTACTTACATTCAGGTCTTTGTTTCCTTATCAACAGGTTGGATGGTAAATAAACATTCCAGTGGCCCTCAAGAAGTTTTTAATGGTGATTATTTGATCACTACTATTTCTTGTGGTTTGGTCCACCTGAGATTTGGATCTGCGTCAGTTTTTCGATAATGCCCAAGGGGGTGTTTGCACCGTTAGGGGATTGTCGTGAAATTGAGATTTACAGGGCAAATCTCATTCCCTGTTTGGAATGTAAATTTTGCCCAAGGCAGCTGGGACAAACCTCATATGATGTGCGGACATGCATGGCAGTGGAGTGACGGCTACAGCAGCATATACTTATTGAAGTGATTTCACTAAGTTCTGTGGGCCCCACCATGATGTATGTGTCGTATCTCCACTATCCATACATTTGGATCTCAAATAAACATTATGGTAGGCCTAGAAAGGTTTCAACGGTGAGCTTCACTGTCCCCACTGTTTTCTGTGGTGGGGTCCACTTGAGCTTTGGATCTGCCTTGTTCTTTGGCTCATTGCATAAAATGATCTGTCCAAATGGATGGACCAAGTGGATATAAAACATACATCATGGTGGAGTCCACAGAACTTGGTGACGCACTTCTCTAAGAGATTCACATCCCATGTTTTGAGTGCTATTCAAATCCTGTGAGGGGTAGATCATATCCCTCCAGCCTACACAGCACGGACACAATTTCCAATGCTTGCTCCCTTGGTTGAGGAATGCCCTGCCCAAACGCGGGTTTCAGTTTCCAATGTGGGATTCCAAGTTCCATTCCTACCTATTTTCATTTAAGTCCATGCACCAAACAGCCCCTAAAATGGACGTGGAATGCGTCCAAACTCATATGGACAGAAAGCATCCAAACCAAGCTATGGAGGGGCCCTCTGTGATGTATCTATTCATCCACTCTGTCCATTCCTCGTCTAAGATCAGGCCGACCACATGAGACCAAGAATGAGGCAGATCCAATGCTGAGGTCGGCCACACCAAAATACTGAGCTCAGCTGCATTAAATGCACCAAGCATTAAATGCAAGGGTCATCTCTGGCTGACCTGAGTGTTGGATCTGCCTCATTCTTGGTTGAATGACTTCAAATGATCTTTGGAAAGGAATGGAATAAACAGATACATCACAGTGGGCCCCTCCACAGCGTCCATACTAAGTTTGGACGCAATCTGCGTCCCCCTAAAATGAGTTGTCAAAACGGCTGAACGGCACATATGTGAGGCACACATATCACCATGGGCCTTACAGTTAGGGAGCCACCCACTTTGGTGGATGCCGCACCCAAAATTTCGGTGTTTTCAGTTCATCAGTCGGAATGAACTTCACGGTGAAACTCACTAAGTTTCCACGGTTAACAGGTTGAACAGCCACACTCTCACTACTGAAGTGACATCACCATATTTTGTGAGCCCACCATGATGTATGTATTGTATCCACACCCTCCATCCATTTGAAGAGATCATTTTAGGGCATGATCTAAATAATGAGTTAGATCCAAATCTGGACTGGACCCACCATAGAAAACAGTGGAGATTGAACGCCTGCCATTAAAAAATTCTAGGGGCCACAGAAGTTTTTGATCAAAATGTTATTTGTGTTTTCCCTTCTTTCATATCTGTGTTAACTTATGAACAGGTTGGATCTCAAATAAACATCATGGTGGCCCCTAGGAAGGTTTCAACAGTGGGCGTCACTCTCCCCACTGTTTCCTGTGGTGTGGTCCACTCGAGCCTTGGATCTGCCTAATTCTTTGGCTCAAGCCCTAAAATGATCTCTACAAATGGATGGACAGTGTGGATACACCACATAAATCATGGTGGGGCCCACAAAATATGGTGACGTCACTTAGCAGCGGCTCTCCGCTTCGGTTTCAGAGTAAGCATCTCTCTTTCCACTTTCCACTGTGGTGTGCCTATTTTTTTAGCCATTTCCTGTCATGAGCTGACAAAATCGATGGACGGAATGGATATTTCACATACATTGTGGTGGCCCCCACCTAGCTTCTGACAGCAGGTGGCAGGCAATGCGCGTTCTGAATTGACCAGCCTGATATTCCAGCTCATCCTCACAGTGGACCCCACCTTATTTACCCCCATATGTCTCATGTAAAGGGCGCATGTGGGGCTAGAAATCTCTCATTAGCAGTCGCATTTATTTGATACGCTGGAAGAGTACAAGCTTATCCTCAGGAATTTAGAATTGTATACGCAGCTTATGTGAACTCAAATTGAACAGATGAAATGTGGGACCACTGCCTCTAAGTCAGTGGCCCAAAATTAAATTGGTTGAAGGTCCTAGCCTCTAATTCATGGATAGTTACTTTTTTGTTTAAATGGGACACTTGGATGTTTTCCTATTTTAACTGTCCAATAAATATCCACCAATTCTACAGTCAGGTGATTAAATAAGCCTCACTTGTAACCATGAAAAACATCTATAATGGGAACATACTTGGACAGTTTCATTCGGCTTTGCTTGTATGCCACACATTCAATTTTTAATTTTGAGTGCTTGCATATCATCCATCTCACTCTGTTGCAATATCCAAATAGTTTTTATTCTAGGAAGAGGCTTCAACCCTCATCTAACCCATTTAAAACCTACATCCAAATCATTATCATCTTGATAGGATTCATAATGAAGTAACAGCACAAGTTTATGACCCACTGCTAACCTCACGCAATGTTCCTTTATGGGTGAGTGGATTTGGTGATTCATGGGTAATACCGAACTCAGTAAGGCCTTGATGTGGCATCATTTCATTAGTGTGCAGACACTTTTTTAAAAAGGGTTGAGTAGGTACTCAGACTTGATAATCTTTTGAAAGTTGGATGACCCCTCCCCTCTCTGAGAGGCATCTTCATGCCAATTTCAGTTGCGACATGTTGGTGACGGATGTCGGGGCTGTGAGGTCCGTTAGGAGATGATGCAAGTGATGGGAAATGAGCTTTGTGGCTGCCGGTTTGGGATGGAGCTGTCGGACAGTTAGGTGTAGGTGTTGGTTCTCAACGCATGCGGGCAATGACGCTAGGGATTTGCCGAATGTCTTGATGACGACAATTTTCACGTTATTGGAGATGGAGATTCAAATCTGAATCATCAAATTGAAAGAATGGAAGATGAAAAATCAAGACCTCATATCAAAGGCTCTCATACCATGATAAAATTGGAAGAAGGAAAAACAAGAGCTGGATTATTAAAGAAGTACTTGTATTTGGGGTTGTATATGGTCGGGTTTAGCCAAAACTAGACCCAATCATTTTCTAAACAAGTCTGGGTCCAAATTTTAGACCCATGCCCTTTTACTAAATGGGCATGTCTATGTCGGGTTTGGGTCAACCTCATCAGACACGTTTATAAATAGGTCTGGTTTTGGTATAGGAAAATCCACCTAGACCCATTTATAAATGGGTCTGGTTAATGGATATCTAGACCCTGAACTAGACCCACTTATAAATTGCTCTGGTCGGGTCTAACAGGTCTGGCCCATCGTTTCCTCTTGTGTGGCCCACTTGAGATTTTGATTTGCCTAATTTTTTGTCTCATGTCCTAAACTAAGCTGGCAAAATGGAGGGATGGGGCAAATTTCTCACAAACATCACAGTGGTCCCCACTTAGCATCCCAGCACAAGAACTTCCTACAAAAGCCTTTCACATGCAATCCACATGCAATCTAATTCATTAACCCCACCACCTTCAATGCATTGATTTGGATTCCGTGGTACTCGGTATTCTCAGCCGAACATGGGATAGATTTTTCATTTTTCCTTGTTACTTGTTAATGTATACAAGCATTTTTACCAGGTTTAAAATCAGGTCTAGATGGGTCCGGTTCTGAATGGGTCCCTTGCAACATAGACCAGTGGATTGAAAGTCTATCTTTTGAACATTTGTAGGGCCACAGAGGTTTTGTGTGGGCTAATATTTTTAGGCACGACATCAGTGGACCCTCATATCTACTAATGTGGGTGGATCCCTGACTGTGGGGCCCACCGTGATGTGTTTGCCTTACATCCACCCTATTCATCCCTTTTTAAAAGCTCATTTTAAGGCATGAACTAAAAAATGAAGCAAATCCAAGCCTCAGGTGGACCACACCACAGAAACCGTGGCGATTGACTATTAAAAACTTCTTATGGGCCACAAAAGTTTTGGATCAAGCTAACATTTGTATCGTAGTTACATTCACGTCTTTGTTTCCTTATCAACAGGTAGGATGGTAAATAAACATTCAAGTGGCACCCAAGAAGTTTTTAAGGGTGACTATCAATCACTACTATTTCTTGTGGTTTGGTCCACCTGACATTTGGACCTGTTTCATTTTTTCGATCATGTCCTAAAAGGAGTTGTCGAAACGGATGAACGGCACAGATGTAAGGCACACACATAACCATGGGCCTTACAATTAGGTATCCACCCACCTTAGTGGATGCCGCACCCAATATTTTGGTGTTTTCAGTTCCTTCGCAGTGGGAATTAGGGCTGTAAATGGGTCAGTGGACCCGATGAGGTACCCAAACCTAACCCATTTAGACCCGACCCATTTGTTAAATGGTACGGGTCTGGGTCCAAGAACAGACCCATTTGCTAAATGGGTTTGGGTCTGCTTTCCTTTATATTAGGCCTGACCTGGCCTGACCCGAACCCATTTGGTAAGTGGGCTGGTTTGGTCTATGTTTCAAGGGACTCATCCAACCCAGACCCATCCAGACCCAATTTTAAGCCTTGTAAAAATGCTTGCATACTAGATCCTAGATCGAGACTCATTTATAAATGGGTCTGATGGGTTGACTCGGACCCAACCTAGACCTAGACCCACCCATTTAGTAAAAGGGTCTGGGTCTAAAATTTAAATTCAAACCTATTTAGTAAATTGGTGGGTCTAGTTTTTGGCTAAACCACCTTGAACCCAACCATTTACAGCCGTAGTGGGATTGAACTTCACGGTGAAACCCAATAAGGTTTCAATGGGACACGGATTAGTGAAACCCTGTAAGATTTCAACGGGACACGGATTAGCTACTGACAGACTGAGTAGGGAGAGCCGCCACTGAAGTAACATCATCATGTTTCGTGGGCGCACCATGATCTATGTGTTGTATCCACACCCTCCATCCATTTGGAGAGATCATTTTAGGGCATGATCCCAATAATGAGTCAGATCCAAATCTGGACTGGACCCACCACAGAAAACAGTGGAGATTGAACGCCTGCCATTAAAAAATTCTAGGGGCCACAGAAGTTTTTGATCAAACTGTTTTGTGTTTTCCCTTCTTTCATATCTGTGTTAACTTATGGACAGGTTGGATCTCAAATAAACATCATGGTGGACCCTAGGAAGGTTTCAACAGTAGGCATCGCTCTCACCACTGTTTCCTGTGGTGGGGTCCACTCGAGCTTTGGATATGCCTCATTCTTTGGGTCAAGCCCTAAAATGATCTCTTCAAATGGATGGACAGTGTGGATACACCACATACATCATGTTGGGGCCCACAAAACATGGTGACGTCACTTCTGCAGCGACTCTGCCTACTAACCTGTCAGTAGCTAATCCGCTTCCATTTCAGCGTAAGCGTCTCTCTTCCCACTTTTTACTGTGGTGTGCCTACTTTTTTTAGCCATTACCTATCATGAGCTGACAAAATGGATGGACCGAGTGTATATTTCACATACATCGCGGTGGGCCCCACCTAGCTTCTGACAGCAGGTGGCAGGCAATGCCTATTCTGAATTGACCAGCCTGATATTCCAGCTCATCCTCACAGTGGACCCACCTTATTTACCCCCATATGTCTCATGTAAAGGGCGCATGTGGGGCTAGAAATCTCTCATTATATATAACATTTATTTGATACGCTGGAAGAGTACAAGCTTATCCTCAGGCATTTAGAATTGTACACGCGGCTTATGTGAACTCAAATTGAACAGATGAAATGTGGGACCCACTGTCTCTAAGTCAATGGCCCAAAATTAAATTGGTTGAAGTGTCCTAACCTCTAATTCATGGATAGTTACTTTTTTTTGTTTAAATAGGATAGTTGGATGTTTTCCTATTTTAACTGTCCAATAAATATCCACCAATTCTACAGTAAGATGATTAAATAAGCCAACTTCTAACCATAAAATACCTTTTTCTTTTTTGGTCAGTCATGCAACGCACCCACCCAATCAATTGCGCAACACACCGCTGTTAGCTTAATTGTACAGTTTAATTCAGCTTTGCTTGTATGCCACACATTCAATTTTTAATTTTAAGTGCTTGCCTATCATCCATCTCACTCTGTTGCAATATCCAAAATAGTTTTTATTCTAGGAAGAGGCTTCAACACTCATCTAACCCAATTAAAACCTACACTCCAAATCATTATCATCTTGATAGGATTCATAATGGAGTAATAGTATAAGTTTATGAGTCGCTGCTAACCTCACGCAACTTTCCTTTATGGGGGAGTGAATTTGGTGATTCATGGGTAATACCAAACTCAGTAAGACTTTGACGTGGCGTCATTTCATTAGTGTGCAGACACTTGTTAAAAAAGGGTTTAGTAGGTACTCAGACTTGATAATTTTTTGAAAGTTGGACGACCCTCTCTGAAAGGCATCTGCACGCCAATTTAAGTCATGACAAGTTGGCGACAGATGTCAAGGTTGTGAGGTCCGGTCGGGAGATGACGCCAGTGACGGGGAAATGGGCTTTGTGGCGGCCGGTTTGGGACAGGGCTGTCAGACAGTTCGGTGTAGGTGTTGGTTTTCAATGCATGCGGACAGCAACGCGAAGGATTTGCTGGATATATTGATGACGACAGTTTTCACGTCATGGGAGATAGAGATTCAAATCTGAATCATCAAATTGGAAGAATATTAGAAGACAGAAAATCAAGACCTCAGTTCAAAGGCTCTGATACTATGATAAAATTGGAAGAAGGAGAAAACAAGAGGTGGATTATTAAAGAATTACTTGTACTTAGGGTTGTCTATGGCTGGGTTTGCGGCGAGTTTAGCCAAAACCAGACCCAGCCATTTTCTAAATAAGTTTGGGTCCAAATTTTAGACTCATACCCTTTTACTAAATAAGCAGGTCTGGGTCAACTTCATCAGACCCATTTATAAATGGATCTAGTTTTGGTAGAGAAAAATCCACGACCCATTTATAAATGGGTCATGGTTAAGGGATATCCAGACTCTGAACTAGGCCCACTTATAAATGGTCTAGTTAGGTCTAACAGGTCTGGCCCATTGTTTCCTCTCGCGTGGTCCACTTGAGATTTTGATTTGCCTCATTTTTTGTCTCATGTCTTAAACTAAGCTGGTAAAATGGAGGGACGGGGTAGATTTCTCACAAACATCATGATGGCCCCTACTTAACATCCCAGCGCAAGAACTTCATGCAAAAGCCTTTCACATGCAATCCGCATATATCCTAATTCACTAATCCCACCACCTTCGATGCATCGATTCAGATTCCGTGGTACTTAGTATTCTCGGCTGAACATGGGGTGGATTTTTTATTTTCCCACCAAGTTTAAAACCAGGTCTAGGATAGGTTCGAGTCTAAATGGGTCCCTTACAACATAGACTAGACTTGCTCATTTACTAAATGGATTCTAATCAGGTCTACACTAATATAAAGGAAGCCATATCCAAACCCATTTAGCAACCAAATTTGCTCTTGGACCCAGACCCATACCACTTAACAAACGGATTTAAATGGATTGGATCTAGGTACCCCATTGGTTCCACCATCCCATTTACAGCCCTACTTGTATTTCATTGAGTGGGGGATTCTGAATTTATATATAAGGAATGGCCTCAATACAATAATATAATAAATACGAAATCTGATAAAAGAGAAAAAAAAATACAAAGGAATGAAATATTTTTCCAATATACATATGATAATTGATATCCTTCCTAGTAAAAATGACACGACATCAGGGCTTCACTAACTTCCGCGTAACCTAGAAAACACCTAATCCCATCTCCCTTATGGGAGCTTATGATCAGAAATGAAAGCACAAAGCTCTCACATGTGCAATGTACTAAATTATTACATAAGTCGACTACAATCAATTGCTTTCTAATAGTCTAATATATAGGTTGATACAATCAACAAGAATCTCAGAAAATCAATAATATATTATAAAAATAAGGGAGAGGTTTATGTGTCAACTGTAACTCGTTGACGTCCAAAACCTGCACAATGGCACACGTGGATGAGATCCAACGATTCTTCAGCTGGGACCTACAATTGATGATCCTAACCATTCAAGCAAATATATTTAGCCCGTTGCATACATACCATTAGTTATCTCCATATTAGGAGCCAGATTGTCCGTTCACTACAGCTTTTTCAGGAATGGACCATCCATGCTAGGGTTATCTGATGAACAGCCCAGCTCTCATCCATATGTACTGGTCTTTGGATATGTGGGGAAGGAGTTGGTCCCGGAAATTGAATCACGGGAATGTGAGCCTGCGATGTACCTAAAAAATGCCTTCAGGATTTGCAGAATAGCTAATTACTTTTTAATTGCAGGAGTGACATTACATCAATGAAAATGTCATTTCATGTATGTTTTTGGTGAAATCTGTAAGTTAAAACATACATGCATCTAGATATTACTATGTATTTACCATTTACATACCTATAGAACTTATGTTTTGGATGGTTATCCTTTGTTTTCTATGGTGTGGCCCACTTGATGATTAGATTAGACTAATTTTTGAGCATCCCATTTTCATGGTGAACCACCCTGCTAACTGGATTGGATGCCATACAAACAACATGGTGGGCACAGAATTAGCCAATTGCATCAAAATCTCATCTTTAATAGTTGTAGAGGAAGTGCCCAAGTATAACACTTTAAAATTGAGATTATGAAATTGATGGGTTTATTTTACAAGCATTGGTCATTTTTAAGAAATGTAAGAGGTTGATAAAAGGGATAGTACCAATCATGAAGAATTAGAGATTATGAAATTTGGTCATTTTCCAATATTAAAGTTAGAGAAGAATCTATTTGAGCTAATTAGATAAAAAGGCTTCACCGCAGCTTTAAAAATCCAGACGGGTGGAAGCGGTCAAACAAACTGGGAACACATACTAGCAAGGTCTATAGTAACATTCTCCGGTCCAACCTACCAACCACTTGACCCAAGCCGGTTTCCAAAATGGTGACTTTTTTCCTTGGAGTTTTCACATCTTTTGACTAATGTTTTAGAGATTTGCTTGAGTAATTTTTCATTCTATTGTAATAATGTTTACAAATGATCTGTTTGAATCAAATTTAGCAAGTCAGATGATGCCACATGACAATAAAATTTCAACAAAAAATAAATAAAAAATATCTTTTGTTGTTATAATAATTAAATATAATTAGAATCTGAAAAATCATAAGCCAAACAAATAAAAAACTTTTTGGAGCTCATCACAATACATGTGAGACATTTAATCCATCCACAATTGCATTAGCTCATTTTAGAACATGAAACTTAAGCATGCCATGCCACAAGAACACTGGAGATGAGGACAGTCGCCATTGAAGCCATTATGAGGCGGCATTGATGTTTATATGCAATCTAACCTGCTCCTAGAGCACAACCAGGACAAAGGGAAAATTGTAATATCATCCTGATCCATTACTTCAGCGGACCTCATGAAGGTTTCAATGGCATGTCTCTATCTTAACGGATCCTTTTGATATGTCCCACTTGAGTTTTGGATCTGATTGATTTTTGGGTTCACATCCTAACATAACTAGTTTCAAATGATGGATAGAGAGTAGATGTCATAGAAACATCGCAACAGCCTTAAAGAGCTTTTTTTTGTGTTAGTCATGCAACACCCACCTATTGGCTGGGCAACGCACCCACACGATTAGTAACACAATGCACTCACCCACCAATGGGGTTAGTGTCTCCTTAGCACTCCAACGTTGAAACACCTAGACATCCTCCAGCTCGGCTAGCAGGCCAGACACGTTAATGCTCTCTTAGTGGGGACGGACATATGTCGCAAGCAGACGGTGAATGGCCATAGCATAATTGAAGTGATTTTGATAGTAATGCCTTGGGTTGACCGGGTTGGTGCAGGACCAATTTGGACTGAATGCCCACGAAAATGGGTGGATGACATCAAGTTCTAGAAAAGGATCCATTTGAGACTAATCATGCTTTTTCCTATGTATCCTTGAATAAGGGGATTTTATCATCATTGCTGGTTCGACCAGGCACCCCGGACTCACCAGATTAAAATCTGGCCCACGCCAGCTCTGGCCATGCTTGTTGAATGGCCCACTCACTGCTTGGTGGGGATGAGCATATGTACCTCTGTCACAAATGCTAAGGCGAGTCAGCACACTCAGAAAGTGTCACCTTGTCTGGCCAATTTGGTCAATACATCATTGATGGACCCCAATCTCTCTTGTTGGGAGCCCGTGCAGCACGAGGGGTAGTTGTGGGTCCCACTTTCATGTGTATGTGGCATCCACTGGGTTCATTATTTGTGCTGGCTCATGTCAGGACCTGAGCTCAAAAAAATGAAACCGACCCAAAAATCAAGCCACAGGACGAAGTGGGGACAAGCACGTCTGTATTTGAAACGTTATTGGGGACAAACGAAGTTTTTTTTTTTATCAGGCTGCTACTTGGGGTTTCCCTACATCCTGATGTGGATCACCTTATCTACGGGTTGGATGGCATATAAACATCGTGGTGGGCCCGGGGAAGGTTTCTATGTTGTGCCACTGTTCCACGTATGTGGTCCACTTGATTTTTAGATTGGCATGATTATTGGTCTCACCTCCTAAGATTAGATGACACAAACGATGGACAGAATAGATGTCACACAACATCACGGTGGGCCCCACAAAAAGCTCTGCTGCAACGGGTTCCTAATTTTTAGCAGGAAATTCGCGACGATCATGGATACAATTGCGCCGCGTCGGTGTGACTTTGCAGATAGCAGATTCGGTGAGGCAAGGGGAACACACAGTAACCGTTGGTCCCACCTTGATGTATGTGTTTTATATCTAAGCTGTCCATCCGTTTTGTCAGCTCATTTTAGGGACTGAGGCCAAAAATGAAGTAGATCCAAAACTCAGCTGGACTACACCACAGGAAACATTGGCAATTGAATGCTCACCATTAAAAACTTTTTGTGGGCCACCAAAAGTTTTGGATCAAGCTGATATTTGTGTTTTCCCTTCATCCTGTTCTGTGTGGACTTATAAACAGGTTGGATGGAAAATAAACATTACAGTGGGCGCTAGGAAGCTTTTAATGTTCAGCGTTCTATCATGTGCGACCCTCAACGGCGAATGTTATTATATCACGTGCTTACTATGGTGTGGTCCACTTTAGCTTTGGATCTGTCTCATTTTTTATCTTATGCAGTAAAATGAGCTGGCAAAACAGATGGACAGCACGGATAAAAGATATACATCATGGTGGGCCCACAGAAGTGTGCCACCCTGTGGGCGGGTGCTACAGGTAATCTGCTTTCTTTATAACGGTGCAGCAGACCTGACAGTAAGTAGTGAATCCCATCCAAGATGGTTAATTATTCTCTAATGCCAGCTTAGGTACTTGGATTTAACTGTCAATGTCATGATGATAAAGCTAATCGGGATCATCACGGTCCCTCATGCACACGTGGAAGGCCACCTGCCGTTGATCGTGATAGGTTATCCTCCGTAGAAATTTCAAGGGCGAATGAAACATAGATATCAAAGTCAAATGTATGAGGTGAGCGAATCAAGGGGCGCTTAGATCACGATACATTTATAATTTATTATCTCAGCACTCTACCAAAATCTCTGCACCATACACACACGTGCCCAGTACGTCGCATATCCATGAAATCTGGATGGTTCATCAGCCGGTACCCACGTGAATAAAAAATGGATGGCTAAAAATGAGTGACCAAAAGACCATATGCAACGCAGGTATAACCCACTTGAAGAGCGGGCTGCCTCATTTTTAAGCTGGAGCACATTCACCGAAGGGCCCACCAATACACAGATCTTTCACACACGTGATATGTCGGCACATGTGTGGTGCTCGTAAATGCGCTGCGAATAACATTCTTTTTTACTTCCACATGACTCAATCATGGGTGACTTTATATTTTATTGGAGATACTTGTAAATACCTACCTTCCATTCTCGATTATTACAATTACCTCCCCTCTTGGAGGAATATTTACTGAATGACAAATATACTCTCCTTTGAAGAGTTTGTTTTGCATGCATGCATGGATGAGGGGTGCACCATCATATATATATATATATATATATATATATATATATATAAAAGCATCCAAAGCATCCAACAAGATTAGCCTACGGTGAAAATTGGACACTAGAACATGGGCCCAATACAACTTATCAGGAAGACTAGTATAAAAAAACAATAGAGAGCCATCCAAAAATCACATGATGGACCACCTAATGGTTGGATCATATTGATTTTTAGGGTGTCTTAGATGATTTAATGACATGCACATGTACAACTTGCCTTCACATCTAGATACAGTTGTGTATGAAATTTGGATGAAATTTTCAATTGCTCAAAGGTTATAGTGTTGTTTCCTTCTCAAAAAAAAGGTCTACAAGGAATCTTTGAAGCATGAGGAGGCATATGTAATAATCACAAATGAGGTAGGTATTTATAATTGTCATGAAAGAGAGTGGATGTGTTTACAACTGTCCCTCTCTTATTATACTAAGTGGGGGCAAAAGATTTCTTGTTATCCATAAAAATAGTAAAATAAATAATAACAACACAAGTACAGAAAGTAGTAATTAAGTAGGAGAGGTTTTGTCAGTTACACATGCGTTTGGGAGCCATACCCATTAGATATAGGAAAATATTTCACAACGTAACACGTGTGAGATCTGAGCCATCCATCAAGTGACCTACATTGTTTACATCCTCTAGCATGAAAATCAGGCTATTTAACACCTCCTGTGGATCACAACGTATCAAAACAAATTAATTGCTAAAAAAAGACCTTGTAATCCCCAATTTACTTTGTATTTTGTGGACCACCTAAGAGCAACATTTTTGGACTTTTATTTCCAACCTAAGAGCAACATTAGGCTTAAGATCTTAGACATTATTTCCAACCTCATGGAAAGTGAAAAAGTCAAATCATATACACGTGTGAAACTCTGTACACGCACGTGAATTCTCAAACGTCAGTGATTTATACAATGCTCAAGTAGAGTACCCACGGGTCTTTCATTTTGTGTAGTGGAGCCCTTGGTTCAGTGATCAAATCCATTGATATCATGAACCATTCCACTGTCGATGGCCCAAGAGAAAAAAAAACATAAAAATCATAGCCCTTCAATAGATAATCCAACAGATAGATGATTAAGAAAGAAGCTACCACAACCGTTATTCAATTAAAAGAAAAGCCCAAACATACGATCTTCCAATCTGTATATACATACTTTTTCCAAATCGGTTATTCTAGGTGAGGCACGTCATATCAACGGTTTGGATCATGAAAAAATCAGCCCCGTATGTAAGAACCAAAAACTCGAGCATACTATCCAAACTCGGCCCAACAGTAAGAATCCAAGCAAACCGCCCTCAGCGAAAAAGCTGTTCTTGTAAAAAGGCGGAGAGAGAGGGAAAAGCAAGAGCTTTTAGTATTGAAAAGCTCTCAAGGTCCAACGGGTTGGACCAAAGTTTCGGTCCATCCAGATGATAACCTCCAAATTGTTGAGCTCTCATTAAATCCAGTCCATCCAATAAATTGGACCCACGATAAGGATTACTTAGTGAAAAAAAATAACCCCATATACTACTTAAACGAACTACACCGTAGAAAACAATTTTTAAGCCGTTTATGAACATAAAAATACACATGTGGTCCACTCGATGAGTGAATATGGCTATCTTCTCACAAGCTGATCCTCGGTGGGGCCAACCTGTTGGATGTGTTTGATGTCAGATGCACTTAATAGGGTGGGGACCATAACTTTGTGATCCGAGCGGTTGGATTTGAGACCACCTATTTAGTCTCAAGGAGATTATTAATTCATATAAACGTGATTATTAGTATTAAAATATTATTATTATATTATTAAAATATTAGGGTTTATCTTCTCCAAAAAGTCGTGAGCTGGGTTGCAGAAATCTTGAGGAAATAGGACCTCAATCACGCTTTTTTACTTCCTTACATTATGCTAAACCCACGAGGTTAATCATTAATCAAATCCAAATCCGATTTTCAAATCCGGCCCCCCAATAGCAATGCCTTGAGTATTTTTGTGCCGGCAAGAAAGGGGTAGAAAGTTGGAGATGTTCAATTACCTTATTACCCCTTACCCCATAAAAGGTTAAAATTTCAAATGACAAAAATACCTTTGCTTTTACTTTCATTATCCTATGCCTGTAATTATCTTTTATGTCGTTATCCAAGGGTAGCATCTTATAAGTGTACAGGAGAAGACTTGCAATCCGGCTCTCAATTAATAAAAACTTTTGTCTACAATTTTTATCATGAAACTCGACAAGCATACTTAGATTAATACGTAGTTAATCCTGACAAGCATGGTGCGCATATCTTTGAAATGTAAACTTCGCTTGTCAAGATTAATGACATATCATACCAATCAAATAAATAATAACTATTTAATTAGAACCTTTAATATGTATGGCCAAGATCTGGTACACAAGAATAGGTTCAATCAACAATTTCATCCATCCATTTTTTAGGACCCATCACTAATTGCCTGTGGTTCTAAGGACTTTTGTTAGGAAATTGTGACCATCTACTTTACGAGGGGTTCAAGTCCTTGCCTCAGTGGTAGACTCCTGGGAGTTTCAACATGAGGTTGGGGTTCGAGTTCCTATAGGTGGTGAAATCCTAGTACGGCATAAGTGCGGGTTGTGAGTACGTGGGTAGGTGTGGGGTGTGTGAGTAAAAAAAATCATGGGCTAAAATAAAGATGACCATATAAGATCAGGCCAAATCAAGGATTGATTAGATCGTTCAATTTTCTTTTATCATAGCATGAGAAATGTGTTATTGACTTAACAAATGGCCAAATCAATCAATTTCACCATTAGGTGAGCCGATGCAAATGAGAGTACTGTAACTTATAGTGTTGTTAGAGCACAAAGTATTTTTGTTCTTCATCATTACAATATACATGCAATGTTCAAGGTATTTGGCTGCACAACGGCAAATAAAATCACCTCACGCACGCTCACAATAGTGGTTTTGGACATGATAATGCCTCTTAGTTGGGCGTAGCCAAGCTCCTTAATAGTGTTAGACGTAAGGCCCAGAAGTCACTGGTAAGACTTGTTAGGCCATGGATGTGTATTTATGTTCAGACTTCATTTGGGAGCATGGAATTAAAATTTCTGGTTTTCAGCTATATTTGGCGGCATGTATTTTTAAAAACCTAGATTTAAAAAATTATGCCTCAAGTTTGGATTTTGACTCTTAAATTTCTATAATTATTTTGTAGTATATTCATAGAATAATAAATATGATGAGTTAAATGCTCTCAAATGTTCTAAACATACTATATGTGTGCAACATAAGATAATTATAATATGAAGCTCGACGTAAGACAACCTTGGTCTAAAAATAAAGGAATTCCAAGCTTTTGGTGGCTTGCAAAAAGTGGCCTAACAATTTTAATATTAAAATAAAATCATATAATTCTTTTTAGGTGGTTGTCAAATTTTTCTATGGAATGAGCTACATACTAATTGTATAGGGATAGTTTTTGTAGCATCCCATCATTTTGATATAAATGAAAATGAAAACATCCAACAATGTGAACGAATGCAAACCTCCTTTACTCTCTCAAACCAATGTGGGACCAAACTTTTCAAGCATTGTTTAGTACACTGAGGTCCTAGTATCGATTCCTAACGTGAGAGGTGGCTAACATTGAAGTGTGACTAACTATGTGAGTTTGTGTATTAACAAAAGGATGTGTGTACTAATCCAAAATAGAAGAAGATGAAGTTATAGAAAGAAAGCCAGAATTCTAAACTTTTGAATAAAGCAAAAGCAAAAAAAGGTGCATGTACATGACTGCAACCATTTCTATTATTTAATTTAACCAGTCCAATTGAAAATAAATCTCAACAATAGCACGTGTGCATTGACATATGTCACACATATAGGTCATTTGATATGTGGGGTGCTTAAGCATATATAGACCGTCGCACATGTAGCACAATCACACAAGACTCATGTGAACGAAGCATTGTTTTTTGCATGCAATGAACTATGGATGAACTTTTCTTCCTTAAAACTTTTGGAAGGACATTGTATTGTTTTCTTAGTTTCAATGTACCCCCCAACAACTTGTGGTGGACAAAAAAAATCTATTTCGTATTGCTCTTAAGTTGAGCACAACTTGGGTCATTCGGTAGAGTGGATTTGAGTGTATTTGAGCGCATTTAAAATCTAAAAGCCATTATGTAGTCTGAATTGGAAAGTATTTGAGATTGGAGGCATTTGGAAACACAATTTTGCCATGTTTTGAAATCTCTTCCTTTTGTGATGATTTAGATTCAAATGCCTTTTTTGGCTATCTATTAAAGGGAGGAGAGTCACATGTGTAAGGAAGGCATTGCTAGACTACTAATCCATTGTACATGTGGCACACTTACTATACCTTAAAATAATCAAATTATCGTCCATATGTAGAGTTGGGCACAAACTAAGCTAGTTCGAAAGCTCGACCCAAATTGGTTTGAAAATACTCGACTTGGATTGGTTCGAATGGAAGTTCAACCCAAACCAAGCCTCCAAGTCAAGCTCATTTAAAAAAAACAAACCAAGCTCAAACTAGGGCAGTACCGGCTCGGCTCGGCTCGGCTCGAAGCTCAGTTTGATTTAGTTTGATTCGACTTGTAGATTGTAAGCACACTTGATCTTTAGATATGATTCCATTTTGGGATCATGTTCTAAAATGATATGTAAAAACAAATGGATTGCGCGGATAATACATAATACATATACATGAATGCACATTGTTTCCTTGCACTTTTAAAGTTATGCTTTTATACTTTTGTTTGGAAAAGGCTCTTACATGCCTATTTTGAAGTTGCACTTCTCCTTTGGAGGATGTTAAACATCATGGAGTAAGATGCTTTTGTATATTTTTTTCTAACTTTTAAATTCTTTTCTATTTAAAAAAACAAACAAACAAAAAAAGACTCGCCACCTGTTTGAGCTCGGCCTAGCCCGATTCGAAATTTTCGACCAAACTCATCCCAGCTCAAACCAGATTTTTCTGGAGCAAACCAAACTCAAGCAGCATGGGTTGGCCCAAAACTCAAACCGGCTAATCCACAAACTGAAGTGGCACAAAAACAAGCCAAACCAAACTAGGACTAACTCGGCCCGGCCAAATTGTTGCCCCCTTCTATCCGTATAACTTAAATTACATCAATAAAATGATATAAACAATTCAAACATCGACCATGTAAAATTGATGGTTAAAAAACAATGGCGAGTCACTCATTCATGATCTTATACTTGTGGCCCACCTGAGGCTTGAAAGTTAGACTTTTTTTTTTTTTTTTTTTGGGCCAAAGTATATGTTTCAGTGGACTTATTACAATCATTCTATTAGATATCACATATCTACATTAATTTATGATATTGAAATTGATTTTGTAATCAAATTCAAATTCCTATAAATATAGGACACAATTTCAATCTACTTATGTTTTTGAATTCCAATGCACTCTAAATACAAGTTGCCAAACACTAATGATTCATAATCACCTTAATTTTCAATTTGATATCTAATGCATTCCAAATACAAGCTCCCAAACACGCACACAATTTTGAACAACCCCAGGCATTAAAACCCACTGGACCAATGAAATAAGAAATTTTAAAAAAATTTAAAGTTCTGATTATGATTACTTTTATGGTCCATTGGTGGGTTGACTTGATTTTTGCACCAGATGATAATCCTCATGATAGGGCCCATCCTTTGCATTGATAAGATTTCTTGCATACATGACGCATTCGCTCATTAGAGTCGGGCTGAAATGAAAAGCTATAGACGGACGGACGCAACAGCGTATGACACTTGATACATAAGCACCCAAATTTTTTCACTTTTAGCACACATTAACTTAAGCTAATCTGACTAAATTGTCAAACCCAGAGTTGACTGCGGGGCTACGGTGGTAAGATCATAACTTGTTTTGATTCTTGAACACTTGTTGAAACTAGTCTCGTTGTTTTTTTTTTTGTTTTTTTTTATTTTTATTTTTGATTTCCCTGTCCAATAAGCATCCACCAATCCAATAGTAAGAATTCAAATAAGCTTAATTTTTCATTTATGATATATCTATGCTGGCAGCATGATTTTTAACAATTTATCAAGAATGCTTGTATATATGGCACTTCTGCAATTTCTAAGTAGTTTTGAAGTGCTTGCATATCATCCATCACATTCTACTAGAGTATCAAAGTTTTTCTCCCTATAAATCGCTTCCTTAGGTGGTATGAAATTGCATTTGGACCAATGTAAATTTCATCTGACATTTGGAAACAATGGGAAGGATTGGATTAACTATGTATTATATCATCCAGTCCCATTTCTAGGAGGAGATATGGGCCCCCCGATGATGCATTTGCTTTATTTACATGTGATAATTTAATTGTGTATGCATTTAGGTGACTAACATCGGTTATGAAATCTAGGGACGCGAATTGCCTATTGACCCACTTAGTAGCTAGTAACTATTAGACGATGTTTTGTGGGGCCCCGCTATAATGTATGACGCTCCCTAGGCCCTACTATAATGTATGTGTTTTATCCACTCTATTTATCTATTTTTATATATCATTTTAGGGCACGTACAAAAAAATGAGGTAGATCCAAACCTCATGTGGACCACACCACAGAAAAAATGGTGATTCAATGCTAACCCTAAAAAACTTTTTAGGAGCCACAAAAGTTTTGATGAAGCTGAAATTTGTGTTTTCCCTTTATTCAAGTCTATGTGATCTAATTACTAAATTAGATGGCAAATAAGCATTACAGTATGCCCTAATAAGTTTTTAATAATCTGCGTTCGATTACCACTGTTTCCTTATAGTGTGGTCCACTTGAGATTTGGATGAGGCTGACTATTGGGCTCATGCTCTAAAGTGGCATAAAAAAAAATATATGAATAATGTGAATAAAACAAATATATAATGATGGAACCACTTTGCTATTGGTAGTGTGAAAGCTAGTGTTAATTACTCAAACGTGTGATTGGACGGTCAAAGTACCATAAATATTTACAGACATAATCATTGTATAATAATGGTGTTAACTCCACCTAATGCAATGCCTGCCGGGACTTGGACCCATCAGTAAGGGGGCGTTTGGAGCGTCGACTTCAGTGGGATTAGATGGAATTTAGAGGGATTGAATACAAAAATTCACTCTAATCATGTTTGGATGGTTGGATGAGAGGCGACTGCACATCCCATTATAAATGATGAAGTGTTTGAAGGAATTCTCCGAATCCCTTCTTGAAATCTCTCCCGGACACAACCCATCCTCAAATTCAAATCCCCTTTTGAAATTGAAAGAGGATTGGACGATAATACATTCAATCATGTCTCTATGGGGTCCACTGTGGTATAAGTTTTTATCCACACCATTCATCCATTTTCTCAAATTGCTTTAGGGCATGCTCCAAAAAATGAGTCAGGTCCAAAGCTCAAGTGGACCACACAAAAGGAAGTAGCAGTGATAATGACACAAACCGTTAAAACCTTTGTAGGGGCCACCGTGATGTTTTTTTTATTACCGTCCAACTTATTCATAAGGTCATGTATACAATATACCTACATGAAGTGAAAACACAAATACCAGCTTGACACGAAACTTCCACAGCTCCTAAGAAGTTTTTAATGGCGAGCGTTCAATTCCCACTTTACAGTCCATTTAAGCCTTGGTTTTGCCTCATCTTTTGGGTTCATACCCTAAAATGACCTGGAAATATGGATGGACGGTGTGGATAAAACCCTTGCATCACAATGGGCCCCACAGAGCCTTATTCGAACGGATGATCATTCGAGCAAGGTAGGATGCAATCCACCCAGGGCTTTCCAAATGCATCCCACTAACCATCCAAATATTACCTTGCATTAGTCCCTTGCACAATTGAATTCACAGGTGCAATCTAAACATGGCTTGTGCACAACCAGTTTACACTAATACCACAACAAATCCTGACATACAGTAATGATGGTTTTTTCATGATTTCATCCCACCTAATGCCATGAAAGTCGATGCGCCAAACGCCCCCTTAAAATTCTATGGGGTTATTTCGTCGGGAGTCCTATGGACTTAAAAGATGGAGGGCAATTAAGTCATTTCGAAGCTCGTAGCATCTTTGTAGCTTTCCGCACATCTGTCAAATGCCCCATCAGGAATCTCTTACAATGAGATACGTGTCAGAGCTAGAATGACTTTCTTCAAAAGTAGAAAACGTGTGAATAAAGGCCCATCTTAAAATGACGAGTCGGTTGCCTACGCGCCACAGCAAGCTGGGTCCCATCCCGAGCCCGTACAAGCAATCACGGCCGTCCAGCTGCTAGCCTTGGAACGCCCACTTACAAACAAACGGTCTTGTTTGTTTCAAGAGTCGTTTGGACTCTGCATTCTGTACCGTCGGGGACTCGGATTCGGTAGTAACCCTACTGGTCCATTTGAGCCTTTTGACCTGCCTACTTTCTTGGATCATATCTTAAAATGACCAATCAAAATATGGACGGTATGTATAAAACATATACATCATGGTGGCCCCACAAAGCCCCTAACATGATCATACGTCTCTGCTACTGCTAGTCATGTGGGGGTGGTATCCAATCCACCCCACCCACCGTTGAAACCTTCCCAGGGTCCACAACGATTTTTATTTGCCATCAAACCTGTTCATAAAGTCATATAAATCTGCATGATGGAAAAACATAAAAATCAATTTGATTCATAACTTCAGTGGACCACAAAATGTTTTCAACTGTAGGCATTCAATCCCAACGTTTTCCAATGGTGTGGTCCACTTGAGTCTATAATTTACTTCATTTTTGGGATGATACCCTAATATGAGCTGGAAAATTTGATTGACAGCGTGATAAAATACATACATGATGGTGGTGCCCACCGCGCTTGATCTGTACTGGAGGGGTAACTACGGAATCCGAGCGGCTGTTTTTTGCGGGAGCAACGCAATCCTTGCCAACACCTGCCCTGAAGCTCCTTGGGCCCACCATGTAGAATGCGTAAAATCCACACCGTCCATGAGATTCAATTCTCAATTTAGGCCATAGAAACGACAATAAGTCAGATCCACAAATCATCTAGGTGACATTATAGGGATCAATGGATATGAACGACAACCATAGGTTTCTTTGCCACCATGGTGTGAATCTTTCGTCAAACCCGCTCATCATACGTGAATCGCTACTAATAAAGGAAATGCGAAAATCAGTCTGATCCAAAACTCAGACTCAGGTTATATAACAAGTGAACTTGTAGGTTTTAGGTGTAATTTTATAGCTGGGTTCGGGGCCCTTGCCTCGTTGGTAGACCCTGTGGAGTTTCAAGATGAGTAGGACACCTCCAAGAGTGTGTTGTCGACGTGTCTCTCAGTGTGAAGTAGGGTTGTCAATGGACCAGGCTTGGGATAATTCTTGACCCGATTCCGCACTCTTTCAGGCCGGGCCGTTAGGCTAGCCCTACTTAAAATTCTGATTTTTCAGGCCAAAGAGTGGCCCATTGACACCGGGAACAAGAAGAGTTATAGTGGGAAACGGATTGCATCCTTAAGGCTCTCAATGGAGCAGGCCAGATTCGAGATCCGACTTGCTCTGAATACTTATAATGAAGATTTAAATATTAAAATAGGTTTAATTAATTAAATCGATTGGATTCAGATTCACATAAATAGATCCGAATCCAACCTAAATTCATCTATAGCTTTTCCAACTTGGAGATAAATCCAAATGAATTCGATCCAGGTCCAACTTATCATCACCTTATTGTATATGTTATATTTATTTTAAGCCACATCTCAAAATTGAGACATATGCCATTTTCAGGCCAACCATATCATAGTAAATAGTAGGATTTGCATCATTTTGCTATTGAATTAAATATATTATATTATATACTTTTTAGATTTATGATGGGGTGGATTCAACTTAGATCCAACTCGAATCCAATGGTTATATGAATTTTGGATCGGAAATATATCTTGCTATTTATAAATGGATCAGATATGAATATCACCTTTTTGGATCCTACTAGGATCCAAATCTGAGTTGAATCGGTCTACAAATTTTCAAACTTGGAGTTGGATCCAACTGAATTTGATCAAAATCCGACCCATTTAGAGCCCTATGCGTCCTACACTTGCCAAGATGGACTCAATCTTAACAGGGCCTTTGCAGGCCAGCATGATGTATATGTTCTATCCATGCTATCCATCCATTTTATCATATCAATTTAAGGCATTATTCAAAAGGGGAGGTAGATCCAAGGCTTGAGTGGGTTACACCACACAAAACAGTGGAGATTGAACACCTACCATTGAAAACTTCTTGGGGCTGTGGAAGTGTTTGATATAGCTGATATTTGCATTTTCCTTTAATCCAGGTCCACGTGAACTTATGACTAGGTTGGCAAATTAACATCACCGCAAGCCTTAGAAAGGTTTCAATGGTGGCACCATTAACACCACTTAAGCCTTGGACCTACCTCCTTTATAGGATCACTATGTAAAAATGATTTGTTAAAATGGATGAATGGCATGGATAAAACACATACACCACAATGGGCTCAAAGAGCGATAGATGCAATCTGCCTGTTCCAATGACCTGTATCATTTGTTTGATGGGCCACATTGAGGATGGGCTAAGCTGAAAAGACCATTGGACAATCCTAGCCATTCAATTTATAAAATAAAAAAATAATAAAGGTGGCCTTCACTGTACGGGATTGGATTAGGTGCGGCCAGCCTCACCAGAACAGGCCCTTACCCCTGGGCCCACCTTGATGGATGTATCCACGCTGTCTTTCCATTTTGCCTTATCATTTAGGGCATGAGCCTAAAATTGAAGCAGATCCAATTCTCAGGTGGACCACACACCATAGGAAACAGTAGCGAGCATTAGAAACATTGTAAGGCCCACCTAATGTTTCCATAATGTTTATTTGCCAACCAATAGGGTCATGTAAACCCAGATGAAGCGGAAAAACAAACATTAGCTTGATCCAAAACTTTTGTGGCTTATTAATGGCAGATCCCCACCGTTTCCTATGACATGGTCCACTTGAGAACTTGTTGTGGCTTATTAAAAATCAGCTTAATTTTTATGCTCATTAACTAAAATGACATGAAAAACGATAAACTTTATGGATATAAAATACATACATCAAGGTAGGCCCTACATTAAGAGCCGCATCGTCGTCAGTGAAACCGGGGCCGCACCTATACCGTACATTCTGTAAAAACTCAAAATCGCAAATGGGCAAGCTGTAAAAATATTCGGCTCAAGCATTATATTAATATATATAATTCGTGCGAAATAGCCAACGAGGCATTTCAAGTTGCTTGGCCGAAACTTACACGAAAAATTGAGTTTTCAGTATGTTAGAAGGGAGGCCAACGATTCAATGATCGTAACCGTTGATACGATGGTCCCCACTCTGGATGGCAACTTAGCTTTATTTTTATTTTTTTCCTTTTCTTTTGATGTCCATATATTGAAGGCTTAGGATCTTTCCATCTGCGGTATCATCGGTCATCCAAAGGGGAGCGAATCTTGTCAACGATTTGGATGATTGGATCACGATAACACGAGGCACGCGTATGAGCATTAAAATGCCGAAAGTTATTGTAGAAACTTCGGCGCATCGGATCTAATAAGTCCGGAAGCAACTAAAAATCCCGACGGGTCGTGATTCGCGTAACACGTGTCAGAAATTGGGTCCATTTATAAATAGTGCGTACTGTGAACGTGACATATACCAAAAATCAAAGAAGAATAGTGTTGAAGTGAGCCGCACATGTACGTCAAATTTGGACGGTCAGACGTTCTTTTCTAACCGACCATTTTATTCCAACAAGTTATACCTGTGCAATCAGTTCATTGACATTTTT
Organism: Liriodendron chinense; assembly: GCA_003013855.2. NCBI lineage: Eukaryota > Viridiplantae > Streptophyta > Magnoliopsida > Magnoliales > Magnoliaceae > Liriodendron > Liriodendron chinense. The sequence continues at coordinate 10,567,771 of ML058461.1, read as the reverse complement.
TTCTAGTCCAATCTGGTGAATGGACCGGATTTCTTACACGTGTAGCTTTCACAAGGATCTCCGGTAGCAGTAGGGTATTGGCTCCGCACACAAGCTTCCCTGGATCAAGACGGGCACGGATTTCCTGCGAAAGCCTTGCGCAGGAATTTCCTGCACTGGGAACCACGGTGGGCCCCACAGTAATGTTTTTTGATAAATCCACACCGTCCATCAGTTTTGGGAGCTCATTTTAGGACATGAAAGAAAAAATGAACCGTATTCAAGACTTAAAGTGGGCCGAACTAAAGGAAAAGGTGGGTAGGTAAATTACTACCGTTGAAACCTCCCTGGGGTCCACAGTGGTGTTTATATGACATCCATACCGTTCATAAACGTCACTACTACTGGGATGAACTGGAAAAACAAATATTATCCTGATTCGAAACTCCTGCGGCTCCACAAATATTTCAACTGTGTACGTACAAATCTCTCGTTTTCGGCCCACTTGAGTGCTGGATCCGGTTCATTTTTGTTTTCATATCCTAAAAGGAGCTCCCAAAACGGATGGACGGTGTGGATTTATCAAAAAGCATCACTGTGAGCCCACCTTGGTTCCCAGTGCAGGAAATTCCTGCGCAAGGCTTTCGCAGGAAATCCGCGCCCAATGAGGACCCGACGCGTCGGCCACTCGGGTCTGGAAAGTTTGTACAAGCGGCAAGAGTCTCAACGGCTCAGGGCGAGCCGAATCCTACCTACTCGGCGACTTGATAGCGGACACGTGTCGGGAAAGAGAAACCAAACAGCGTACTGCAATGAAAGCCTTTTCCTCACCTTCCGTAGATGTGCGGGTAATCTCCTCATATCCCATCACACGTGTCGTCTCCTCAGCTGTCCCTTCTCTCCTTTTATCCCCATCCTCACCCTTCCCTCTCCTCTCCCTCGCCCCTCTACTCTCTCTCTCTCTCCCTCTCTCGATATACACAGCTTCTTCAGTGTATACGCGCGTTTTTTTTTTTTTTTTTTTGTTTCGACGAATGGAGCTAGATTCTCTCGATGAAGAAGATCACTGCCCGGCCATTCCCTGCCAGGAACCTGACGCCACGCCTCCCTCCGACGAGGACCTCGCCGGCGTCAGGACCGACTCCAGCGCCTCCTCCCTCTTCGGATCTGACGACAGCCGGAGCACAACGAGCTCCGGCGACTTCTCCGGCAGCAGCGGGGAGATCCCGGCTGCCGTGGTCGCTGACGTGGTGGTTCCGAGGTTGATAGCTCCAGCTCCGCCGTCGGAAGCCGACGTGGCGGGTGGAGTCAGGAGGGAGAAGTGCGTTGGGAGGAGCAAGGGGGTGACGTGGGGGACCGCGACGTTAGTGGGGAGACGAAGGGAGATGGAGGACGCCGTCGCCGTTATACCGGGTTTTATGTCTTGCACGTGCGAGACCTTGGGCGGGTGCACGGCCCCAGGTTCTAGAAGCTCCGGAGAGGTCGCGCCCGTACATTTCTTCGGTGTTTACGACGGGCACGGAGGTTCTCAGGTACGTACGTAGCCGCAGTACAGTCTCTAGGCTTTCTTTTATACGTCTATGTACATATACGGTTGTCTTTACCCGGGAATTTCTCGCCGTATTTTTTATTTTTCGGTTTTTATGCGCATTTATTTTGATTTTTGATGAGGCAATGATTCAGACTCTCAGATGGACCTTTTTCTTTATACCGTACATACACGCGTTAAGGGACAAAAAATCTGGGCCGTCCATCAAGTAACCCCTTTCTATGGATGGCTTATAGTTCAAACCCACAAATATGAGATGGGATCCCAGCTGTCAATTTTGCTCACTTCCCAACTATTTCATTTTGGCCATCAATAGTGGGGCCCACTAGATAGATAACTGGTCGCATCGTTGCCACGTCTACTGGCGGTAGGTAGGGTGTAATGGGTGGTTCAGTAGAGACGACTCCACTATAACCATTCCTTTTTCTCGTGCGTTCCCAAGCCAGTTCATAATCTCGTGAAAAAATCGACGTTTTATTTACTTTCCATGCTTCTCCTGTAACCACGAGAAATTCATGATATTATCACGAGGGATTCCCTTCCTTTTATCTGGCGAAGAGTGTCGCGAGTAAATGAAAAGATGGTCAAGAAATAATCAAAATATCACGCTATTTTCAGGTCTAAAGCTGGTCTTTTCTAATGCTACGTGGCATGGTCGGTCGGCTTTTTGTTTTCTTCTTCTTTTTTTTCCTCCAAATATAAAAGGAGTATTTTTGTGTCGACTTTCATAAAATACACGTGGCGACTGCGACACGGGAGCGGATTAGGTGCGACCCCGGACTCACGCAAGACGGTGCGGCCCTTACGTAGGTTCACCGTGGGGCCCACCTTGATGTATATATTATGTATCCACACCGTCCAAATGTTTATGCACATGATTTTAGGGCATTAAACCAAATATCATGCATATCCAATTATCAGGTGGACCATAGCATAAGAAGAAGTGGTGATTGACCATTAATGGGCCACAGGAGCTTTGGATCAATCGGATATTTGTTTTTTTACCTTAATCGAGTCTCATTTAACCTTATCCACAGATTAGATGGTAAATAAACACTACATAAACATTAAGTAGCGCCCTGAGAAGTTTTTAATGGTAGGACGGGCAATCACCACTGCTTCTCATGGTATGGTTCACCTGATAATTGGATCTGCTTAATTTTTGGTATAATACCTTCAAATGATGTGAAAAAACGGATGGACGGCATGGATACATAATACATGGCCCCACAGCAAACTCACGATAAGGGCCGCACCCTCTTAGGTGAGGCCGGGGTCTCACCTAATCCGCACCCTCTCCTGTGACACGGTTCTTAGCTGGAATTTTGGAGTTTGGTGGTGGGCCCAATGCAGAACTGACATATGTGGCCCTCTAGAGCAGGGTCTAAGGTATCGTCCGTAACAGTTGCGTATCGCGTATGAACGATGCGGATTTATCGCCTGTATCTTCCCGAAACAGCCCAATTAGGAGCGATAAGTAACATCATTGCGTCTGATCAGATCTGTGTGGGGCCCACCATGATGTATCTGTTTATCCACGCTGTCCATCTATCTATTTTCTTAGATCATGCTAGGGTATGGGCAAAAAAAAAAAAAAAAAGGCAGATCCAACACTCTAGTGGACCACACCAGAGATGACTCAAACATTTAATGCACCCAAGCTTAATATTTGGTGTGGTCCACTAGAGCGTTGGATCTACCTCATGTTTTAGCCCATACGCTAGCATGATCTTAGAAAAAGAGATGGATGGCATGGATAAACAGATACATCACGGTGGCCCCTCACACAGATCTGGTCGGACGCTTAAAGGTCCAACCCCTGGCCAGACGCAATCCGCTTCCTTGGTGGTGAATCATTGTCACATAACACGCCCATTTCAAACCTTGTCTTAGAGAGCATGGATTTAGGAGTGGGGACCAGTCCATTTCGTCCGCATTGGTATGGTGACTTGTATTGTTGTCTGATTCGGTCCCACTTAGGTCCTATATTGTTGTGGTGAATTGTGTCCTTTCATACCAAAACCGTACCATGACAAAAATGATTTATGAATAATTTTTTATTTTGTTCTCTACATCAATGGTGTATAAATACAATGAAGTTTTATAAGATACAATGAACATTGGACACTGAATTCCCAGATTTGGGTGCCTTCATTGATAATCAGTTAGCGGGAGAAGATGCAGTTGTCTAATAGACTAAAACCATGGTCTGGAGGAGAAGGGCTGCACGCATTAACTAAACTAGCAGACTACTGTGTGATTCGCTTTGGACATGACTGGATGATTATCAATCTGGTTCATCCATCTATTGGGCCCTAGTAGTGGCTCGAGTTTCAAAAATTAAGCCCATCATGTGGCATACATGTAGCTAAAATTCAACTGAACAGAAGTAACTTGGTAGGACAATCCTATCCATCCAATCAGTAAAAACTTTCTTATTGAATTTGAGCCATGTCTAGCCGTCAAGTGTCCATCATTGATTGAACAGTTCATATTGTAGATTTATTAAGGCGTCTTCCATTCAGTAGCCTCTTCTAAGGGAGTGTCCCTTGAAAGAAAACCATTTCATTTTCTACAATGCTTGCAACGACCAACGAGAAATATTTAAGGGTATGTTTGGGTAGCTGTATTTACATGTAATGATGTAAATACATGTATTTTCCCTCACATCAACAATAAATGCATACAGGGAAGGTGTTTGAAGGTGAGGAGTTGCACCAAATCAATTTTGATGACACATTAGGAAATTCAAAGCCAAAATCTTTGTGGGCCCCACCATTATATATGTGTTATATCTATGCCATCCATTCATTAGTACATATCATTTTAGGGTATGGGCCCAAAAACAAGGCAGATTCAAAACTAAAGTGGACCACACACTAAAGAAAACAATGGAGATTGAACACTAACCATTTAAATGTTCTTCTTGTGATGTGGTCCACTTGAGATTTGGATCTGCCTCATTTTTGGAGGCATACTCTAGAATGATCAGGCCAAATGAATGGATGGTGTGGATTAAACATATACATCATGGTGGGACCCATAAAATCCCGTCTCATTTTCTGTACTTAAAAGTTGCTGCTGTCACAGTCATACAGCCTCCCTTCCCTTACAAATTACTGTGCTAAGTAATTAATGCAACAAAAAGGTAAAATACATTACAATGTATGTGAAACACACCATTTCAAACTGGCCCTAAGGGAAAAGTAAAAGAAGAATGTATTCAAATAAAGGTTTTCTTACCTTGGTTTTTCAATCATAAATCTCATCTAGGAAATTCATATTAGATATGGTTGGTGATCGAGTTCTGGGTGTTGCCTGCTTGAGTTCTAAGTCAAATTTTCCCCCCTTCATCCTATTGAGGCACACATAATGAACAGGTTGGATGCAATATGTAGACTATATTCACCCCACAAAATAAACCTTTGGTTGCCGTCCCCTCCCCATTGTTCCGTATGGTGTGGCTCAATTGAGTTGTGGATCGGGCTATTTTTACCCTAGGGCCTAACATCGAGAGTCACACCTGATGCACATAGTAGATTTCAAACGCACAATAGTGTAAGCCACATAACTCTCGAGTGTTATACTTGCTGCTGCGTAGAACAGATGTCATGAGGATTTTGACTAAGTTGAGTTTGCAGGTGAGACATGCTTTGATAACTAAGAAAACATTCTAGAGCTCCAAATTCTCGCCCCATGGCAAGACCTTTGTCTGAAGGTCGTTTCGTTTACTGTATTTATAGAAGGAGATGATACGGCTGAGACAAAATAACCAAAATTTGGTAGAGCCGTTTCCCCAAGGTTCAGGTGGCAGGATGATGTATCAATGAAATATGTTCATGGTTTTCATCTCTAAAGTGGATGGCAAATGGTTGAAATATAAGAAGGATGATTTTGGACATCTGATCAGTGGGATCTCAATGCAGCAGTAGGAAATGAAAATGAACAACGGTAAATATTCAGTGGGGGGGATTGAAAGAAGGCATATGGATGACCCACTTGATACATCACCCTACCACATGTGCTGTTGAGAGATGGTTCTACCATATTCCACTTCTTTCATCTCTAACAGTCATCTCCCTTGTACAAAAACCTAGAAGGGCTAAACTATAGCATGCATTTGGCTACTTATCCACTCTGCACATGGGCACATACAGCAAACACATACTTCAATTTGGATCATGCAGACTGAGGGCCCATTCTTGATGGAGCATAGCACAAGAATGAATGATCTTAATAATCTGATATGAGCCTTTAGTTTAGACAGACCACTTTCTTTTTAACTGCCCATTTGATATCCACTAGGTGGATGATTATGATTAAGCTTTTTGGCCATGCTCTAATGAAAATGAGCTCATAGTTAGTAAGCTCTAGCCTGTACTCTTAGATGTATCTATGCCACTTGACTGTGGATAATTCACTACCACATAAGAATGATGGTAAACACAGTCGGCAACGTAGCTCTCTTATCTATTTCCATGGTACATGTGTACAAGATAGAAAGCATTCATACTTTTTGACATATTGTGATGAGCCACACCCTGGAAATCACAGCTGCATAGTAGCTTTGCAATCAGTTGGGTTGATGCATGGATCAAATCTGAACTGCCTAGAACTCAGCCTTGGGTTGCATTTATTGGGTTTCCTGTGGGGTTGGGCCATGCAAATGTGGCCCATTAAGTAAATAGGTTACTCTTAAAAGTGAACACTGCATTAGATGGTATGGGGGTGAATCAATCTGTTATGGAAAAATGGCCAATTTTGAAAATTTTTATTTTCAATTTTATCTAATTTTCCATTTCTTTCTTCATTTCAACCATGAAGAAAGCTTAGAAGCTAATTTTTAACTAGATCTTGGCCTTTTTTGAGGATCAAAACACAATTTGGGTGGGAATTTGATGAATTGAAATGAGTAGACCTTTTTGGGAAGATATCGGAAGAAGGATAAGCTATCACTTCTTTTCATTTTCCATCTTATTTTTATTGTTTTTATGTCACACCCATGCATAAAACAAGGAAACTGTTACTGGGCCTGTATTGCTGGCCAATACCATTACATAATACCTTAGCTCAAACCCTGGCTGGACACAACTTGCCCATGTATACTATGGGGAAATTACAAATGGAGTTAGTTTTATAAATTATTCAAGAAAGGGAACAAAAATCCAATGAATATAAGAGAGTATAACTTTTTACAAATAATTTCAATAAAGCTCCCAAGTTTGGATGCTAGTGAAAGGTCCTTTTGAAGTTGATGAAAATGTTGTCAAATCTAACCGTTAATAATTGTGATCGTTTTCAATATAGGTAGTTGCTGCTTTTTTAATGACTAGGGAGTTACCTTCTTTCGGGTGCATTGGAATACAGTTGAAGCCACTTCATTTTCTGGCAGCTAGACAGCTAGCCTCACCGATTGAGGGCATTTCTAGCCACTTCAAATGATTTTTTTCTATCCTTTTGTTACCTCATTAGTGCAGGCAAGACTGAAGCAAGTACTTCGCTACTCATCAGGACATACCTTCTAGGGGCGCAGACTGTATGTTATTGGAACTTTCACTGGCATCCAAATTTTGTGATCCATATGGAACTTTTTCTTAAAGTTTAAGTGTTGAACTTTCTTGAATTTATGGGATCCTTGGATCCTTTCTTGAATGGGGGAACTGGACCTAGTTGACCCATGCTACTCACTGAATGTACTTCTTCGTCTAGTTGTCTGGGCCCCATAATCATGTTTACATAAAATCCACTCGGTCCATCAGTTGCACCTCACATTATTTCGCCACAAGCCCAAAAATTGGGCCAATCCATAACTCCAATGGACCACAAAACAAGGCACAATTGGGCAGAATGCCCAGCATACAAACAAAAATCTAGTGTCTGGGGATTACTGTGGTGTATATGAAATCCAACCCGTTCATAACATGTGCCAAACTAGGATGAAGGAAATCATAAAAAATGAAGCTGATCCAAAACACAGGTGGGGGTCACACCACTTGAATCCTTAGGCACGTTTTTACATTACTTATTATGGTGTCACCTGCATAAGTTTTGGAGCAGCCAGATTTTCGTATATAACGTTCCTCATGTTGGGTCCCACCTGATGGAAAACTTAGATTGCACACAAATCATTGTGGACCCAAAGCTAATCCATCTCATGTTAAACCAGTGTATACAAGTGCCTTTGCTGCAATAAATGAACACCCCCCCCCCCCCCCCCCCCCCTTTCATTTTTAATGAAAAGAGGTACTAGATTCTCCGTTAGAGTATGACGCTCGATTAAGGGTGGCAATGGGCTGGGCAGCCCGCCCAGCCTGATGAGCTCAGCTCAGCTTTGGATCAAAGTTTGGACCTATTGGCTTGGCACAGTCAAGTTTCTGGCCAGGCTTTGGCTTAAATCATTTTAGCTTGGTCCGCCCAACTTCATACATACATGTGTTATATATTACAAACATGCCATTCCAATCCTCGATTAGGAACCCATGGCACTAATTTTTTTTACACATGGCATGTATTAAACTAGCTAAATTGTGGACCCTTTGTTGCCAAGTCACGGTCCCAAAATTAGATTGGTTGAACAATACGAACCTCTAGTTCATGGACACTTGTTTGTTGAAATACAAAAATAGTACCGTTCTTGCATTGTTTCTTATGGTGTGACCCACATAAGTTTTGGATCGTCCTAATCTTTGGATATTTCATTTTCTATTATGGGGCCCACTTGATGCACTGTTTAGATTGCACATAGACATCACAGTGGACTAAAAAAATACTCCATATGGTTACCAATGCCACATGAGCACACATACAACAAAGTCAACACAACACCTCTTTGTTTTAAGCGGAGGTATTTGATGCCCTACAAGAGTATGATGGTTGATACTCTAGTAGGGCATCAAATACCTAAAGCAAAAACTAATAATAAAGTCTGCTTGCTCATAGTGCTCAAACTCAGCACCTATAACATTACTCAAAGTGGGGTGAACATACACAACTCAGTGGGATCATGTCCTTACCAAATCTGAAATTTGTGGATTTATATACACAGAAATATATGTGAAATTAAAGCACAGATAAGGTAAGATAATGGATTAAATAACATAATCAAGAGATGCTATGCATGCAGTGCTTTACCCGAACAATTACTTGAAACGATTGTAACCCCTTGTCCTTATGTACTTTTGGAGATAACCAGGGCATAGCACCGTGTTCCTTTTAGAAATGTCCAGGGCAAAGCACTCGTGCATATACTTTTAAGACTATTACAGAGTAGAGCACCACGTTACTTTTAGGAATATCCTAAAGCAAAGCACATGTGATCTCAATCTAAACTCTCATCCAATGATAATGCACGAAATGCAATCTCACAATCAATATTCAATTCAGAGGGTATAAAATACTAAATTCATCGCAACCACACATCCTTCTGACTCACATCTTAATTAATTTACAATCTAATAAAATTAATTTTTTAAATTTTCGGGATTTAATTCAAATTATGGTAACATCTTAATAAATTTAATTTAACATAATTAAATAATGTAAATTTTATTTTTAATAGAATAAAGTTTGTTAATGCGGGATTTAAATTGGATTAATTATTCTAATTCGATTGAATCTATGATTTAGAAATAGAATAAAATTAAGTTATGTTTTCACTAATTTAGATTATTTTAAATTAATTAATATTCAAAATTCGGATTATTTAAAATGTCAAATATTATTTAAATTTTGGATAATTTAAAATAATTCAATATTCAATAAATTTTTTTATTAATTCAATATTTAATTATTTAACCTCGTTAATTTAAATCAAACAAATTTTAAAATTTGGAGATTTACTTAGATTATCATCAAAATTGACTAAATCTAAATTCTTTTAGAATTTAAACCAAACTATAATATAAAATTTAATAGAATTTATTCAATTCATTAATTTCTAGAATTCAGAAAAAAAATTTGACTTGAATTTATGAATGTTATCAAATCGTAAATTGTATTGTAAATTGTTTTCTTGTCTGAATCGTATCGTAAATCGTAAGATTTTTTCAGTTTTTCATAAAAATATCGTAAAAAATACAAAACAATTATACATAAATAAGAAAAATTCAAAAACATGTCAATCATCCATTTTCTCATGAATATGTTAAAAACACAATTTAACCATGCCATTAATCTAGTAATCAACCGTATGTATAAATTATGATGTATGATGTATCTATGTATGAGGGTGGGCCCTAAATAACTTTTAAAAATGAAAGCCTTAAAACTATTTGGAAATAGAAAGCCAACTTGAACTCAGACTTAAAATAGAAACTTGTCAAAAGAGCAAAATAACGACTAATTCTAATCCTAGTTGTGCTAAGACTTGGAAATGAAGTTTACTTGACTTCTAACATAAATGCCCACCAATCCAATAGGTAGATAACCAAATAAGTGAAAGCTTTTTGTACCCATAATCTATAAGCTTAAATTTGTATTGCTGGTATGCCACATATGCAATTTCTAAGTAATTCCTAAATACATGTGTGTATCGGCATGTATTAGTGTTAACCATTGGTTGGATTTTTTTTTTCCTTCTAATCATTAATTTGGTAATAGAAGTTACCCTAGGTACCAAAGTTTTCCAGTTGGTGGCTGGGTTTTGACTTTGCAATTTTAGTTGCACAATAGTGGTGACTACCTCATTGGATCAATAACTAAAGGGGCCAAGTTGACTCAATTTCACCGAGTCAGTAAAAAACTTCAGACTTGGCTACCCATGGAAAAACTCATTTAATCTGGTTGCCCAGTCTGGTTCAGTTTTTTCTCTGGGCAAGTCCATTTCATGTCCAAATTTCTAAACAGTGTACATGGTCTCAAGAACCAGTACAATCTTTGTGTGTGTGGAAATTTTGGTTGCTCTTCTCGCAGAATTGCATAGGAGAAACTTGAAGACTATCCATTTTGGAGTTCCTTTAGAAACATGTCACTTAGTAGTATATCTGGAGAGGCCCTTTCTTAGCTTTCTTAGCTTAATAAAGATGGATTCTTGCTTACACACACAAAGTGCACATTTGCAATGTTCTTGTTTCAGAAGTTGAATCAACTTGCATTGACACTCAAATGAAATACTAGTAGACTTGTTCTTTAGATTGGGTGTAGTGGGTTTTCAAAACTACACGTCTTTAAACTGGTAAATGAGCAAAGTTCTGTTTCTAGCTCTCAAAATTGCGGTTACCCTCATTAGGGTAATTGGTTGTTCGACAAAGAGTATGAAACATACTGAAAATTCTTTTGTGAGAAAGTTACCACCATGGTGGTGGGGATAACAAATATGAGGTGATATTAGGATTCCTCTTTGTTATTAGTAATTTTACTTTTGGTTTAGTTTATACTTCATTTTTTGTACTCATATTTCCTCCTTTATCATTGCTTCAGTCCATTCATATTATTAGTCTGACATTAGTTCTATTTTCCTTTATTTAGTAGTAAAAAGCACAGAACCAGTGGCATGCCCTATAGTGGAGAACTTTGAACACGGCTCTCATTACTCTTTTTTTGGTATTTGTCTGCTTAATTTGTTGCTATTATTTATCTTAGCTTCAGCCTCCCAGGGGGCACAATAAGTTGCTGCCCTTTAATGTAAAATCTGCACACCATGAGGGAGGGAGAGCTGTAGTCCACATTCCACATGTGTAAGTCCTCTACCAGTGTTGTTTGTGGGTGAAACAAACTTTTGGTGTCCTTCAACAAGTACCATTCTACAGTCATCATTGACATCATCAATAGTACCATTTTACTTTTATACTGAAAAAATGTTGATGGGTAGCTCTGTTTCTATTCTCCTATTCTCCCTTTTCTTGTTAAAGATGTGTTTTTTCCCTTTTGTCCAGGTGGCCAGATTTTGTGCAGAACATATTCATGAAACCGTGGCTGCAGAATGGGATAGGGGAAATGGTGAAGAAGGTTGGTGTAGGCGGTGGAAGGAGGCATTTTCTAATGGGTTTGAGAGGGTTGATGGTGATGTCAATGTGGAGACAGTAGCACCAGAAATGGTTGGTTCAACTGCTGTGGTAGTGGTGGTGTCAGGGTGTCAAATCATTGCTTCCAATTGTGGAGACTCAAGGGCAGTTCTCTGTCGGGGGAACCAGACAATACCATTAACTATTGATCACAAGGTCCTACCACCCAAACCTGCCTACTGCAATTTTTGTAGATGTGCTTTGGTACATTCATTCACTTAAAAAGTAAAAGAGTTCTATAATGATTTCTTATTCTTTTTCCCTTAACTTTATTGTTATTTTTGAGATTTTCTTTTTCCAATATTCTTTCCCACCTTAGTTCTTGTCGATTGTCCTAAGGATCTTGGACAAACAAGCATTTAGAAAATATTTTATTCACAATTTCCTTTTTTTTTTTTTTTTCTAAAAGTAATTTATTTCACAACATCCTAATGTTCATCTTTCCATATCCTTGTTCCTGTCTAGATTTTATGCCCAAATTTATCACAAAATGACCTAATGATTCTATGTCCTAATGATGATTTCTTCCATGTTAGCATTTTGCCAATCCAGGCCATTTATACAAAAAATATGCAGTTGTGTCTGTTAGTATGAAAACTAAAATGTGATTCTGTTTAGTCTCCAACAAATGATCACATGTGTTTGAGCGTATGGTAACTACCATACATTTACATTTGAGCGATGTAGAGCCCACCATGATGTGTGGAGTGCCATCCAACCTGTCCATTACATGCAACCCCCAATTTTATGCCTAGATTCCAAAATCAATCGAGATCCATAACTTAAGTGGACAAAACCAAATGGAACAATAGGGGATATTGAGGGGGATGCCCACCATTGGAACTTCTAGATGGGATGTGGGGTATATAGTGTTGTTTATATGTCATCCAACCCATTCATCAGGTGTGCCCTACCAGGATGAAGGGAAACGGCTAAACTCAAGCCATTCCAAATTTAGGATGGTCATAAAAAGTGAATATATAGTTTTAGATGTGATTTTACATTGCTTGATGTGGTGTGTCCCACTTGAGTTTTTGACAAGGATGATTCTTAGGATGTATGGTGACCATGAGCTGTGCACCAAATGCATGGTTTGGATTCCACATACACATCACGGGTGGGCTGTACATGGCTCGAACATATGGTAATTACCATACTTTGGAACGCACATGATCGTTATCCTTGGTCTACAAACACTTAACCATATTGTAATTCCAAAATTTCTATACACCATCCAGGTTGAAGGAATAATGCCGTATTCTACCTACTAATAAAAAACTGAATTCTAGCAGATTATTGGATCCATATGTATGACATGCATTTACACCAATCCAGTGTCCAAATCATTGCCCCATTTTCCGATGCCGCATGGCCCAAAGTTCACATTAATTCTGCATTTCTAATCATTAGATTTCACCACTGAACTTGGACTAATGGTCATTTATTTCTTGACCATCCATTTGATGTTCATTGATCTAATGGCTGGGATCATCAATTTCAGGACCATACCAAATCCGTAGAGGACCAAATCCGTAGAGGGGCCCACAATTTATTTGATCTAGATTGATTTACATGTATGCTTCATGAATTGTGGATGTTTACACATTATACTTCTGCAAAGGATGAAATAATTCATCCAAGTTAAAATGTGAACCTTTTTGCAACGTAAAGTTTAATGCCTATTGGATATAGATCTAAAGTCTCCTAGATTGCAATTTCAACCCAATCCCTTCCCACCTGATACAAATGTCTGCTCTGGTTGCACAATTTCTTTATGAAGTGACCTGGATGTGGCCCAAAATGGGCCATGATCACACCAATGAACTGTTTTCTATCTGGTTTGCTTTCTGTCTAAAGGGTCATCTGATCAGATTTACTGGCGTTTCGATTGTCTAGGGCTTTTTGTGGAATTGCGTTGCAAAATCTCATCTTGGGTTACTGCTGAGGTGCACTAGGCCTTATCACGACTAAGATGTGGCAGCGTCATATTGGTTTGAGGCAACAGCCTGGTGGGCTGCATGGAGGGGAACTCGTTCATTCAAAACTCTAGCAATATACAAGAGGACAACGGACCATCTGTGTTACAACTCAATATAAAATGTGAAAAAACTGCAAGAATTTGTGAGAGGTGTTCCACTTTGAGGGAGAACGTGGCCTCCTAGTGCAAGCACTCTTTTTGGGGGAAGAAAACTCTATGATTTCTTTATTCCATTCTCCCTTCCTAAACAACCTTCCAGAACAGCAATAACATGGGATTAGATCCCCTACGGTTGGCAAAGATAATTTCTGATTTGGAAAAGAAAAGAATTACCTAACATAGACTCCTACGAAGACCCTACCACTTAATGACACTTGCACGTGTGCATTTGTGGACTCTTACATGCTTCTTCCAACGGCATCATCTTGATTGCAGTGTGATGCAGTGGTAGAATACCATGCATAAGCCCGTGAGCCCATTGACAACCAGGAGACACTAGAGGTATGTCTCAAGGCAGCAATTAAGTACTTCAATCCATCTGTTCGTGGGTGGTATGCCATGCTCATTCTTAGTTCCATGCCCTTCTCTTTTGGTGGCATTGAAAGTTAAGCATATTTTCAATATCCAAAACAACCCTACTTATTGTGATTAAAATACCCTCTTGTTTTAGAAAGGAGTGAATGTGTCAATTTGACCAGGTGAAGTTCTTTTAGGTGTTCAAAAACAGTAGTTGCAAAAACTAGACCAAGACTCACTAGGATATTTTCAATCTCGAAAAAAACCCTAGTTCATACAGTGACTAAAATGCCCTCTTGTTATAAACCAGTGTGTTAAAAAAGAGCTCTTAGAAAGCGGTCAATGGTAGTAAATCATCATAGTCATCTAACCCTTATCCCAACTAATAGGTGTCAACTACACGGACATTATTACTTAATTAAACCATAGGTCATAAAATATTTTCTTATTACCTCCACCCACGTCCTTTTAGTACTTCCCCTTGCCTTTAGAGCCTTCAGCTTGAAGCAACTTACTCTTGATCGATGCAATTATTGGTCTTTGTTACATGTTGCCAACTATCTAGGTCTACTTTCCGTATCTTATTACCCATTACGCTAATTCCAAATGGATAGTGCTAGAAAATGGTTGTAGATGTAAAAGGTTCAAAATATTTATTTTATATATTTATTAAGGAAATCCACATCCCCTTGTTGGTTGATTCACCCCATTTCTTTTACTTTTGTAATATAATATCATAATGTACCGTGGTACTAAAAAAGGAAAGAAAAAGTGATTTTTATGGTTTTACGTGATATTTATTAAGGAAATCCTCCCTATTTTACGGTTTTACGTGATTTTTATGCTAAGGGGCATGATCCAGACGGACGGATCTCATCTCTGTGTTGAGATTTGTTAATCCCTCTTATTGAAACGGTTAGTTGCTTAATTTTGTTATTTGAATATCTTCCATCTGAACATACATGCATCTAGGGTTAGGTCATCACGTCCCTGCATCAAGAACCTTCTAGAGATCTTTTAATAATCCAACTATCTTCTAGCTCTCTTTAGAATTCTCTACACTTCTCCACAATGCTCTAGCCTATTCTAGAAATCTCTACACACTATGTACAAGCCTCTTATTTACAGGATGAGCTAGAAATGGCTGTCCTTGAGTTAGCCTCCATGCATGTGACTCATAGGCTTAACCCTAGAGATCTTGGTCCTTGGCTACAAAATTTCCTCATTTTCCATATATATTGTCACCAAGAAACATCATGTTTTTCTTTTCAACTGAAAAGGATAAAGAAACTAACAAGGGTATTTTGGTCACTTTTGTTTTAAAGAGCGTTGACCACTTAAATGCTCGTGACATTGATGAGAGTATTTTGGTCTTTTTATTGAATATTAGCACACATCAAATGGTGTGAGTTCTGTACTCATTTTCAATGTGAAGGGTAAAAGCTAAAAGAATGGTCGCTTGATGACTTTTTGCCTCGAGGGTTTTTAGGCAAGTTTGAATTCTACCATTATGAGATCTAGTTTAAAGAGGCTTAGGGCATGTTGGATGCACCCTCAAGGGCTTTTGCAACCTAGACATTGTTTTGATCCAAATTGCAGTTGATTTTGTTTGTTTGGATGCAATTTGCAAACTGTCGTCTCTCTACTGCTTGTCAAAATAGGTGCTTTATCAGTCGATTCGACAAAAGCCAATCCAATTGGTTTCTGCCAGGTCAACTGGAAAAGCAGGCTTGAAACCTCCTTTTTTGGAAAGCCTCTTTGAGGAAGAGAGTCCAAACTGGGCCTTAGGGACCTTTTAGAAGGAAAATGCTGTTTTGATGGCCTCCTATAAAATTCCCTAGAAATCACACTCGTTTCCCTATGCAAGAACAATGTTCCAAGCTACATGTTTTTAAGAGAGATTGTATCTTGAAAACCATCAATAGTGTCTGGATATTTTTGTAAAGTTGTTTTTACTCAAAAACTATATTTGCTTTAAATTTATTTCCTATTGTTTTTCCAATAAGCTGTCCATATCTAAGAATGTGTTCTTTATATCATATCAGACTCTTCCAAATACTAATATTGGACCCTTCTACTACTGCATTTTCCTACAGCCTGATAGAGAAGACGAGCTTTTGAGGATTGAAGGTGGTGGAGGGAGAGTCATAAACTGGAATGGGCCAAGGGTGTTAGGGGTTCTTGCCATGTCCAGAGCAATAGGTTTTTCTTTTCCCTCTAATTCTCAACTTCCTTTTGGCTGTTATATTTTTAGAATTTCCGGGAGCCTCTATTTTTCATCAATTTGATCAAGACCTCCCTGGACATGTCAATTGACAAGTATGCATTCATATAATGACCTCCTATTTTTTTTCTAATTGTTTGGAAATAACTTTGTGCACTATGACCATTTTCTTGAATTGTTTGATCAAGGTATGTATTCCCTAGGGTTTTTGTCTATTGAGTCTGTCATATCTTTTTGTAGGAGATATTCATAAAGCCTACAAGCAGTTGCATTATGAAAAATGTAAAGAACCAAGTTGGGGGGATGTTATCGGCAAGAAAAGAATGTGATTTAACAATGAAGTAGCCTAACAAAACAAGATACACCGGTCAAGTTTTGTGAAATTCTAGTGAATCCTTAAGTAACTGTAGGCAACTCAAAATATTTCTTGGTGCTTGTCCTACTTCCTTGATGTCTTCATGTATGCTTCCACCTGAGAATGCTTAAGTTTTCATATTTTGCTTCATTTCGAACCTCTGATTATGCCCTCTGGTACCCATATTCTCCCCATTTGTTACTCATAAGTACGTCATTTGTTGCTTCAAATGCTGTCTGCATCTCCAAGCATATGCTTAACTTCAGTAGTCTTTCTCCTTATTAGAATATTATTCTAGTACCTGAAACTGGCACAACTTCATTCTGTGTCATGTTAATCCTTCTCCACTAGTTCTTCGAAAAAAGAAAAGATTGCAAGTCTTTCCTCGATGAGTTGTTGTCATCCACAACACCTAGTCTTTAAGAAATTTGTTGGTTCAGGGCAACAAAACTAAAGTTGCTCTGTTGGCGTCTCTTCATGTCCTACCGATTTGCGTCAAGAAAACCAAATATGTTCCATTCTTCTTTGTTCAAACATGGCAATCCCACCATGTGACTTGGAGCCAGCCTGGTGTGATCATGTTCGTGGTTATGCACACAAAATGGAAAGCCTGCCCTGATGCAAGGATCATGCTCTTGGTTACAATATATGGAAAAGGTCAAGCATCAAATGGTTATATTCCCTCTCTCATGTGGCGTTTCTTCAATTTCCTTGTCGATCAAATGAGCCCCCATCTTCAATTATATCTTGCAACCAGTTTCTCGCAGAGAACCAATGAAGCCCAGCTACCAGTTATTTAATTCCTGGGTGATTGAAGTCTAGAGAACATGCACACAAGCATGAATCAAACTCCAGGAAAAATGAAAGATGGACCTGTATCCTTTCCAAGGAAAGCTTTAAACATATCGTTTTAATGGTTGTGGCGTAGTCCATTGTTGTATTGGTTTTGTTTAATGTGCTGTTGTCACAGGAAGAAAATGGTTCTATTCTGGGAAAATAGTGTGAGAAAGAATTCCAGGGAACGAAAGAGATGCCCCTATGACATTATTGTACTTTTCACCGGTTCTGTTTAATCTGTTACTTTATAGTGAAATGTCGTTCAGGAATTAGGAGAAATCAAATGAAAGATAAGGTTTAAATTTGTAGCCGAGAATGCGCTAGTAAAATGTTGTCTTGAAAGTTAGCAAAAGAATGAAGTCTCGAACAGAAGCAAACTAATGTGTGAAAAAAAAATGCTCTATGTAATCAGCTAAAAGTAAGCTATTAGAACCAAGGTTCAAATGATCATCTGAAATCGGTACGTATCACCCAATACGTACCCAATGTTGCCCATGAATGATACCACCATATTGGGCCACGTCGGCCTGAATCAGCGCGATAGAGGGGCGTTACAGGACCATTTTGGTGCAAATGATGCGATACCCAATTACACCAATTTAAAACCTTGATTATAAACAAAGGACTGGCTATGGATCCAGATGAAGGAAAAGGGATGTGTTTGTAATTTGTATAATCCTTTTGTCAAAGGATGGGCATACACACTACACCAAAAGGCAAAGATGGACTCGTAAGATCTTTTCATTCACAAAAGAGTATCCTCTTCATATCCCAGTCCCACCCTCTAGAACAATGAAATGGTGTCTTCTAACAATTTTCATGTATATCTTTAGTACTTCGTTTCTTTATTTTCTTTTAGTTATTGGTACCATTCACCCCTTCTAAATTCAAAGAATGAATTCCTTGTGCCCATCTTCATGCACAAAACACAAATTCCTCACAGTTTCTGATGTGGCATTTGTGCAAGATCCAGTTTGATCATGGGGTGGTCTTCATGGTGAATGTTTTGAGCCCAAAAATCCATCTACTTCATTTAGCAGGCAGGCCACTTATGTTGGAGAAATGGATAGTTGGAAAATTGATTACCAATTGTCCAGATTGAACCCATTTGCTTGTTGGGTAGAGTGGCGTGATCTTTTGGATGGGTCACATGCACTGAGGAAACTTTGACGAACATCTTAGATCCCGTAAACGTGCTTGCACCGAGGTGTTTGTTTTTGCTGTTTGAAGATGGAGTGTCTAGAAATAGAAATCCTCTTGCTTATTTTCTTTAAGGGATAATATTTAGATGTCCCATGTCTTTCCACACCTTAATTGTGGCCATGTCACTCTGATGAGGATGTGGACAATCAAATGTTGATAGACTAGGGCTGATGTACTAGCTAAGGAGTTTTGGGATGGATTAAAGCGTGTTAAGGGGGGCCCAAATATCTTCCATAATGGGCCAAATCTATAGATCCATCAATGGATCACGCATTGTGGCGCCCACATTGCACTTTTGGATTCACAAAAGGGTCTTATGGTGACATTTACCTTAAGTTACGAATTTTGGTTTATTTTTTGATAAATTTTGATTTTTTTTTTAAACTTTGCTTAATTCTCACTTAAGTAAATTGGGGTATTTTATTCATTTTCCTTTAAATAAAGAGTACAAGGCTGAGATTATAACATCCAACCCATAGTTTATGCTTGTGATGTAGCTAATGGAAAACAGATGAAAATCGGCAACCACACGCAGTTGTATCAAACCCTAGGATCAAATCATGCCCCAAACACACCCAATCTAAGGTAGAGATCCTTCTACTACCAACGAAAAGGAAAAATATGCAAAAACCAACAAATAATCGAAGCTCTCACCAATTTTGATGGCTTGGATCATACGCCCCACGCGTGTAAATATGCAATTGCACAAACCCAGCCCAAGGCTTGTAGAAAAGATAAGAAAATGTTCTAAAAGCTGTTGGACAATTTTATTATTGAGTTTTATATGAAAGGGAACAAAAGAAAAGCCTTAGAACTAATATGGGCCTTTCATCAAGCATAAACTATGGGTTGGATGTTATAATCTTAACCCTACAATCTTATTTTAAAGGAGAAAAGACTAAAATACCCCTATCTACTTAAGTTAGACATAAGCAAAGCAAAATAAACTAAAATTCGTCAAAAAAAAAAGTAAAAATCGTAACGTAAGGAAAATGCTACCAAAAGACACTTTTGTGGACCCAAAAGTGTACCATAAGTGCCATAATACGTGGTCCATTGATGTGTCTACGAGTTTGGCCCATTATGGAAGGTATTTGGACCCCTTTCCACATTATAATCCATGCTAGAACTCATCGGTAAGTAAATCAGCCCGAACCATCAATATTATGTCGTCCATGTCCTCATCATCCTCCCCCTCCCTTGGTTGGAAAGGACTCAACCTCGAGTCTAATCCGCAATCCACTGCCTTGCATGATGTAAAATCAGCAACATTGAACACGTTAGAAGTGTTCACTCTAGGGTATAGTTCAATGCGATGGGCGTTGTCATTAATCCACTTCAAAATATTGGATGGGCCAATTTTTTTCTGCTTCAACTTGTTGTAAGTGCTGCCGCAAATCTTTCTTTCCGCATGTGGATCCACACAAGATTTACCTATTTGAAAATCACCTTCCGACGTCATCTATGTGCCGCAAACCTTGCATGGGACAGAAGGCTGACATCCCCCTTGGTTGCAAGTTTTGCCTGGACCCTCTCTCTCATGGGTTTCAATACTATTTTCATATTATCTTTAATGAAGGTGTATGTATTTTTCCAACCATCGTGAATGGTCTGCTAGTCGTATTGCCATGGCCGACCTAATAATATCTGGCATGAATCCATCCATTGGATTACGTCACACCACACATTGTCATAATAGGTTTTACCAATCATGAAAGAAGCCAAACAATGATGAGAAACCTTTACGTCACTACCTTAAACCAAGCAAGTTTATATGAAACTAGATGCCTTTCGGTTCTCAACAGGAGCGCTTTTCTACTACCTCCTCAGAGATGACATTTTTCACATCTACTACCATCGACGATCATCCCACAGACTTTGTCATTCACTGTGCAGCTCGTGGTCTGCATCATCTTCCTTAGGCGACTTTAGTGCGAGAAGAGCCTTTTAGATCACTAACGTTTATGGACCATCACCATATATTCCATTGTCTCCATCATCTGTATCATAATCTGCACTATGTTCCCTCTATGGTCTCACTTTCATTGTCGATTGATTGTTCTTCTACAACTACTTTGGAGCTACCGGCTAAACTGACTTGTTGCTACTTACATTCAAAGGAAATATGCCCAATTCTGTTGCATTTATAGCACTGGATATTTTTCTGACTTGTTTGTACCGCTACCCTATCATTCAAAACTCGTGACCCAGACACTAGATTGACGTTCTAGGCTTGACTCGAATCCCCTACAGGCTTATTATTGTTACCCAAAGCACTAGTGGATTGATAAGACGCTTCCATGTGACCATACATGGCTTTGGTCCTCTTTTCAACTAAGGTGGCTTGCTTGCATGCTTTTACAACAATAAACACTGGTTGAATCCCTAACTAATTTGCAATAGTGGGTTGCAACCCATCCATGAAATGAGTAACCGACTGCTCTTTGGTCTCGAATAAATTATTTCGAGCCACCAGATGATGAAACTTTTCTGCATACTTCTCTACAATCTTGTCCCCTTATTGAATATGTTGTAATCGCTGGGAAAAAGACTACACATAGTTGACGGGTAGAAAGGCCTCCTTCATGAGAGACTTCGTCTTCTTCCATATTTTCATCTTGGACTTTCCGCACCTTTCTCAGGTGGCCTTAACTTGTTCCCACCACCCTCAAGCTCTACCTTTCAACTTCATAGCAATTATTTTCACCTTTTTTGCGCCCCCACATCTTTGTAATCAAAGATCCTCTCCACAGTTCAGTCCAATTTAGAAAATTGTCCATGCGCATGCTACCATGATATTCAGGAACTTCTACCTTCACTTCCAACTCCCTACTTCGATTATAATAATCCCTCCTTCCCGCTCGTCGCTGCTCAACAAACGGAGCTTCATGATGGAATGGGTTAATGTCACTCCCACTTGACTCATTGTCATCGTTTTCTTGAGTTTGTGGTTTATTCCTTGCTAATAGCATAGCGAGTTGTTGGGAGAGATGGTCTGCATTTGCTTCTCCAATGTAGCAAATCTTTTCTTTTACTTTATTTGTGTACTCCTTGTCCATTCTTCGTGCACCACGACATCTACTTCTATGCAACATCATCGTAAGAGAAGAAGCTCACACAAGACTGAAATAATGGCGGAAACTGAGGCTCTAATATCAAATTTGATGTAGCTAATGGATAAAAATCATCAACCACTTGTAGTTGTATCAAACCCTAGGACCAAATCATGCCCTAGACGCACCCAATCCAAGATAGAGATTCTTCTACCACCAATGAAGGGGGAAAATATGCAAAAACCAGCGAATAATCAAAGCTCTCACTGATTTTAATGGCTTGGATCATACGCCCCACGGGTGCAAATAAGCAATTGTACAAACCCTAGCCCAAGGGTTGTAGAAAAGATAAGAAAATGTCCTAAAAGTTGTTGGACAATTTTGTTATTGAGTTTTATATGAAATGGAACAAAAGAGAAGCCTTAGAACTAATCTGAGCCTTACATTAAGCATAAACTATGGGTTGGATGTTATAATCTCAACCCTACAATCTTATTTTAAAGGAAAAATGCTCAAATACCCCTATTTACTTAAATGATACATAAGAAAAGCAAAATAAACTAAAATTCATCCAAAAATAAAGAAAAAATCGTAACTTAAGACACTTTTGTAGACCCAAAAGTGTACCACGAGTGCTATAATACGTGGTCCATTGATGTGTCAACGGGTTTAGCCCATTATGGAAGGTATTTTGACCCCTTTCTATGCGCTAATCCATCCCAAAACTTATCGATAAGTAAATCAACCCGATCCATTAATATTATGCCGTCCACGTCCTTAACACCTTGGGCTAGGATTTGTGCAAGTGCATGTTTTGACAAGTGGGGCATATGATATAGGCTATCAAAGCTGCTGAAAGCTTCGATTATTCGTTAGTTATTGCATTATCTTTCCTTTCTTTTCAAGTGGAAGAATTTCTATTCTTCGATTGGGTGTGTTTGGGCATATAATTGGTCCTAGGGTTTGATATAGTTGCGTGTAGTTGACGATTCTCATTCGTTCGCTACACCACATTGCCAGTAAATTCAAGTTGTGGTCTCTCCACAATAAGGGCCATAATTTGGACAGTTTGAATTGCTACACATTTATACCATGTGTACAATGAACAGGAGACTGTAACTCAACAATCATGGTATTACAACTAACAATCATGGTTACCCATTCAATGAACATGGGATCAAGAAATCACATTGATCAAACAATCTTATCCATCCACTTGCAGGCTAACAAATGGATATCTAGAAACAATAAGGTCAGTTATCCAAATTCGACAGGCATATAATTAAGGTCATGGTCGTTTGATGAATGTGATTTGTTTGCATGTTCCACTCACGCCATGCCCCACTATTTGTACATGTATTCTACCTGTATGGTGGACGAGTTACTACTATTTTCTTTTTCTTTTTTCTTAGAAAAAAAGAGGACAGTTATTTCAGAAGTCCCATGCCACGTATGCAGGTAATATTATATTCAAGTTATTTTTGGTGACTAATTAAGCTCATATCTTGATTGAGATCCATAGGCCATGGCATCTCTACGTTGGGGAACTCCAAATGAACGGTGAGGGTCTTGAGGACCTCATATGAATTCAACCACCTGATGTCTCTATTAAGTGTTGTTTTTATAATTAGGAGGTGTGTATAGTTTGGTGTTTATTTGTCTTAGTTGAGTTGGGGTTTAAGCATAGTTGCATTTTGAAATAGTTTGAGATGATGGATATATAAGATATTGTAGGATTAGGTTTCTTAGATATGATAGTTGATGAAGAGATCTTTGATGGTGACATGAGAAGTATAGTAAGGCTTAAGTTGTTAGTTGCGAGGGCAAGGAGCACATGTTACATATAGTTTTGTATTGTAAAATAGTTGTGTTGTTACCGAAAAATGGTCAACAGACGAGGTGGGTGGAATGGCCACCTAGGGATGGTGCGTGTCACTGATCTCTTGTTGGTGAGTTGGTTCTGGGAAGTAGATCCCGCACAACACAAAGGAAGCTGGGAGGGTGGCCGGGGACCGTCCGTTAGTCTTTCGATGCCTAAGTCAGATGAGACTGATAGCAAGAAGTAAGTGATAGCTTTTCGAGTAGATAGGTTTGCATACCTTGAGATGGAAGCGAATGCCTCTATTTATAAGCCATTGGAGAGTAGTAACGGGCCAAGATTATGGCTACAGTCGTGGGCGTTATGTCCACTGAGGGCAGTAAGATTTCCGGGGGTGTGGATCATGCTAGACCTGTTAGGAGATGTGCTCTGTATCACGCTGGACTATCCCTAATCGTCTGCGCGCCTTTATGGGCTGACATCAGAGCTCGTTGGCCGAGCATCCAGCCCTGGCAAAATATTTTAGTACGTAGACCTCTTCGACATGTGTCCAAGATCTGAGCTAACGGACCTCGATATGTGACCTTTAAAACAGTCCGCCTAGTGCTTCGGTCCTTAGCTCTTACGTCGACATCGGTATCTGAGCTTGAACTCCTGCACTTGGGCCCGCGGTCTTATGGGCCTTTCCCTTTATGGACTGAGCTCGGCCCACACGAGAAATACCTATAACAAGTTGCATCCAATTTTTATTCATATTCTCTATCCCAATCCTATATGTGTGAGAGCATTTGACATGAATTATGGATCACCTTGAGCTTTCCACCGTTGCTTGGCCTATTCACACAAAAGTGTGACTGGTGTTTGCCATAAGGATCCATAGTAATTGCCACAGAAACTAAATTGAGAGGTTGGCAGCACGCATGTTTGTGATCTTAATTGGAACTATGAGGGGACTGTTGCACATGTTTGGGAGGTGTAACTTGTGGAGCAAGAACATTGTCACAAGTTTTTTCTCTATGCAAAATCAACTATCTCATTGAGGGGTGACTCTGCACCTATCCCAATTATACAAACAATATATTAGGGTGTGTTTATAAGTCCTTTCTAAAAATTACAAATCTTCACTCATGATTTTCCTTGATAGTGTTATTGGACTGTTTAGATGGTCTAACTGAACCATGATTTGGTATCGATCACTTGTTACTAGGATGGTGCGGGAGATAGAGGTGACATAGACAATGGAGGGTGTGTGGAAGTTTTTTTTTTTTTTGAAGTTCTATTCAAAGTAGAATTTTTTTTTTTCAAGGGTTTGCTTGGTTGTTGTAGAATTATGTAGAAGCAAATAAATAAATAAATAAATAAAAGAGAAAAAAAATAAGACGAAAGAAATGGGAAAAAGAGAAAGAGCAAATATCCCAAAAATACCTCTCACTAACTTATAATATGATATGCGCATCTTAAGTCTACCTAATAGACTAAGGGACGCATGGATAAACCATAAGACTAGGTAGGCCATACCACGTACAACCCCTTATTTCATTCATCTAGGTGAGTCATATAGTTGTTCGACTCATGTCCACTGTCATTAACACTCCCTCAAGCTGGAGCATACGTGTAGACTAACTACAACCAAGAGCTTTGCTGAACACGTTAGCAAGTTAATTTCAAGACAAAACAAACGACATGGAAATTTCACCACTAGCAACCTTCTCATGTATGAAATGACAATCGACTTCAATATACTTTGTTCTCTCATGATAAATTAAATGTTTGCAATATAGAAGGTTGCTTGATCATCAAAAAATAACTGCATTGGTGGGTTCACTGCAAAATCCATTTCGTGCAATATTTTCTTGATGCACATGAGATCATAAGTGATATGAGCCATTGCCCTATATTCTGCTTTGGCACTTGATCGGGCTACAACGCTCTGCTTTTACTCGTCCACGTAACCAAATTGCCTCTACGAATTTGCAATATGGAGTAGTAAACAGCCTATCAGTCGAGGAGCTTGCATAATCTGCATTAGAATATCCTATAACTCAAAGATATTATTCCTTTATATAAAATTCCTTGGACTGGTGTTCCTTTAAAATATTGTAAAATCCAATCCGCATCCATGTGAGGCACTCTAGGAGAACTCGTAAATTGACTTACCACACAACATATGATATATCTGGCCTAGTGATTGTTATGTAGATAAGTTTTCTGACCAATCTTCTATACATTTTTGGGTATTCAACTACATATCCTTGTTCACTAACTAGTTTATGATTTAGATCCATTGGTGTGTCAACTAGCATGGTACTAAGGATGCCTTTATTTTTAGCAAATCCAAGACATGTTTTCTTTTAGATAGATTAATGTGTTCCTCTAATCTGGCAACTTCTAACCCAAGGAAATATCAAAGATTACCCAAATCTTTCATTAGGAAGTGACGTGGAAGATACTTCTTAATATTCTCAATTCCTTTACTATCACCCCCTGTAATTACAATTCATCTATGTATACAACTAATACAACTAGACCAGAGGCACCTCTTTATATGAAGACTGAACGGTCAGCATCATGATTTCGAATAGAATCGTAAGCTAACACAACCTTACTGAATTTATCAAACTATGGACGTATTGATTGCTTCAACTTATAAATCGTCTTTCTTAGTTTATAAACCTTAATTGACTCCCATGAAATAACAAACTCTGATGGTTGCTTTATATAGACCTCTGTGAGATCACTATGCAGAAAGGCATTTTTAAGATCAAGTTGAAAGAGGGAACATCCATGGCTAACAACAACAAAAGGAATAGTGCGAATGAAAGCATGGCAACTAGAGAGAGTCTCAATATAGCTAATGTCGAGAGTCTGAGTGTATCCCTTAGCAACTAAGTGAGCCTTTGATCATTCAACTGTGCCATTAGGCTTGAATTTCATGGTATATACCCACCAACAACCAACAATACATTTACCGGCAAGAAGGCTAGTTAGCTTCCGAATGTCATTTTAATAAAGTTTTTTCATTTCTTCTTTCACGGCCTACTTTCACTCCTTATGTGATAAGGCTTCTTGATATGATCTAGGAACAAAATGAGATGAAAAAGACAATGCAAATTTACAAAAGGTGAAAGACAAACATTGAAAAGGAACAAATTTGGAGATAGGATGGTCGATAGATGCACGCTTACCTTTCCTCAGAGCAATAGTGATATCAGACAAATCATGAGATATAGATTGGGGGAGAGGGACTAGATCAACAGGCTCAGAAGAAGATATGGTGGGTGGCACATCATGGTTGGCATCACTATCTCCCCATTTTCTTCATGAGTAGATTTTAGGTGTAAGCACTTTAGTAGGAATGGGTGAACCAACAAAAGGAGGCTATTGAATAGTGTTTTCTTCAATTGGAATATGCATAAGCACTGATGGTGAAGCTTCCAAGTCTAGGGATCTACCATTATTTGAGAAGAATGGAGTGGAATCAAAGAAGGTAGCATCAACACAAATATATAGTCTTTAAAGAGGAGGTCTGTAACACTTGTAACACTTTTGCGTTTTAGAATACCTAAGAAAAATCCATTTAACTACGCTAGGTTCTATTTATCATGGCCTAGTTCCAATTGATGAATAAAGCACACACGCCCAAAAACCTTAGGGTGCAAAGAGAACAATTGACACCTGGTAACAAATTTTGTTTGAGTTAATTGACCCGTTAAGATGTAAAGGGCATTCGATTGATCAGATAGCATGTTGTCAAACCTGTATCACTCCAAAAACATTTTGGAACACTCATATGAATCAACAAGGCACGTGTTACCTCAAGAAAATGATGGTTTTTTCATTCTAGGATACTGTTTTGTTGTGGATATATGATGTTTAATGAAAAATAACAATTTTCATAAAAATTCAAGGTACAAGAATTGGATATATACTTCTTAGCATCATTTGAACAAAACACATTAACTTTGGAGTTAAATTGATTTTGTACTTCCATATGAAAGAATTTTAAAAGTAGAAACAATTTAGATCTATCTTTCATTAAATAAAGCCAATCATTCTTGAAAATTCATCAAGAAAAGTACCAAATACCTGTACCCTGACATAACTAAAGGCTTGAACAAATCCCTAAATATCAGAATGAACTAAAATAAATGGAATTACACGGTAGAAGAGTGGCCCGATGATTCTTGCTTAACTCACACACTTCGCATTCTAAAGCTGAAACAGACGATAGTGAAGGAATAACACTTTTGAGAACCTTCAAGGACAAATGACCGAGATGACAACGCCACTAGTACGGAGAAGTGTTTTTTTATGCTACTGTTGCAATTACTTAACGGTCAAGATAGTAAAGCCTACCATGTTCATATCTTCCTCCAATCTTCTTTGTCGTCTTTATATAATGAAAAACAGTGTAAATGATAGAAAATTATAGATTAGTTAAGTGATTTTGTGAGTTTACTAACAAACATAAGACTAAAAGGAAATTTAGATACATGGAGAACAAATGACAATGAAAGAAATGAACTTGGATAAATATGTACCCATTCCACACACTTTGGACTAGGTTTCATTTGCCAAAGTGACTAATTCTTTTTTTATAGAAGGGTAACGCTACCAAGGATTGAACTCTAAATCACTCACACACACTACATGGTCTCTACCAGCTCATCTAATGAGTGAGAGGCCTGCCAAAGTGACTAATGACTTCAGTAATAATGTATCAATAAAAAAAGGCATTGGACTCACCTATCGTGTGGTAAGAGGCCCCAGAGTTAATGATCCATGGAGAAGAGAACTTAAGACCTTAAACAAGTCATACCTAAATTCATGAATGTAGTTGTAGAAGTGAGAGTAGCAGCAAAGATAATTAGTTCTTTAATATCTTAGAATATTTATCCTTGGTAAGCATGACTATGTCACTAGATGTACTTGATCATTAAGTTGTAGAAGTACCAACAGATTGAGACCCACTACTCTCTTCAAAATAAGATATCTGGTTTGCCTGAGATGGCTTCCATGGATGTCCCAACATTTTTCAATAGTGTGATTTACACGAGTACACTTCCTAGTTCCTTGACTTATACCATGTCCTGCCCCTTATCACCACAACCACCTTGATTACCTTAGCCACAACGACTACTACCTCTGCTTTGTCTAACAAATGATGCTGGAGCAGAATTATTACTACCTTCACCTAAAAAGCTAAGAGATACCTACTAAAGGCGAGTCTAAACTTCATTTAGGGATGGAACATCCTTGCCACTCAAGATTTGTGCATACATTGGCTCATATTTTGGTTTTAAGCTAGATAAAAGTTTAGCTACATAGAACTCCTCATGTTACCAACATTCTTTCTTCACTTGTAAGTGGCTAATACACATTCAACTCTCCAACAATCCTTTGAATATTCTTTCTCCAGATCATTAGTCTCGATATGGCCTATGTTGCAGTAGCAATAATATCATGATATTATTGTCGACAATTTGACCACTACATACAACCATTTGCCCATTAAAAAAAAAATTTGAAATGAAATTTAAAAAAAAAAAAGATTTTTGGCATATCGATACATTGGTGATATTATCGAAATATCGCCGATACACTGGTAATACAAGCGACACCTGAAATTTACATAGTAAAAAATATTGGTGATACATTGGCTATCTCAATGCATTGGAGATACAAGTGGCACTTGGAATTTACGTAATCGAAAATATTAGTGATATAAATTCATTGGCGATACTTGGCAATACATCGCTGATACTTGGAATTTCTGATACTTCCAGTGTTATCAGTATCGCTACTAGTGTTATCGGTATTGCCAAGCTAGAGATATAGATAAGATCGGGGATATTTCAATAATATCGGAGATGCTTTGAACAATGCTCATCGTACATGCTATCAATTTCATCTAGTTTCTCCGTGGTCAGATATTATAATTTACCTTCTAGTGTAAAAAACACTTGGATCGATTTAGACAGCTGGAGATAATTTGCTCCATTTAGTTTTACAAAGATTATTTAGAAACCCTAGAAAATTAGATGGGCTTAGGAACACAGATCCTTGATCACCCATCATTTTCATTGGAAGAAGAAATTAAAGAGAACACCAAAGTGCTTACATGAATGGGAGTTGACTCTTCCGGATACAAGAATACCCCTATTGCACACTCCACATGATGTACACACCTCACATAATGAAACAATCAGCCCACATGTTCCAACCCAACACAAGAGGAGCAATGATCATGAACACAGTGTTCACCTTCTCACATGTGGACCATTACAAAGGCCCGTCACACCAAAAAATAAAAAAAAACCTAGGTTTTTGTTTTTTTTTTTTTTTTTTTGAGCAATAAAAAAAAACCTAGGTTTCTTACAAAAACTTCAGCACAAGGGAGATGAAGAGCAAAGGAAAAGGAAAAGTAAAAGAAGAATTTATGAGATGGAAGAGAATAAAATAGAGAGAGAGAGAGAGAGAGAGAGAGAGAGAGAGAGAGAGAGAGAGAGAGTCAAAAAGCAAATATCCCAAAAATACTCCTCGCGAACATACAATATGACTTATATCATAAGTGTACCTAATAGACTAACTAAAGAGACACATGGACAAAACACAAGAGTAGGCTGTAATATGACACATGTATCATAAGTGTACCTAATAGACTAACTAAAGAGACACATGGGCAAAACACAAGGGTAGGCTGTACCACTGTATAGCTTCATATTT
Source organism: Liriodendron chinense (assembly GCA_003013855.2). Taxonomy (NCBI): domain Eukaryota; kingdom Viridiplantae; phylum Streptophyta; class Magnoliopsida; order Magnoliales; family Magnoliaceae; genus Liriodendron; species Liriodendron chinense. Next base: position 10,537,531 of record ML058461.1, on the reverse strand, counting down.
CATTCATCCAGGTGGGCCATATAGTCGTACTGCTCACACCCATATCATTAACAGTTGAACCAAATTTCATGACATGTCATGAAAGTTTGCACCAAATTAGACCAATTAATTATGTAATTTCATGATTTGGTGCAACCAAATGCACAATGATTAAAAAAAAAAATGGAACTAGGTAATTATGGCCTTTTTTCCCATGTGGTTTTGGTTGTCTAATTAATTTAAAAACTGTCTCTTTAATGACATCTTTCAATTTCATAATTAAGGTAGTGTTTTAATCTATTGCCAAATAACAGCTCTCAGGAATTTCAACTAGGTAATTATGGCCCTTTTTACCATGTGGTTTTGGTTGTCTAATTATTTTAAAAACTCTGTTTGATGACATCTTTCAGTTTCATAATTAAGGTAGTGTTTTAATCTATTGCCAAATAACAGCTCTCAGGAATTTCAAGCCAACAACATGTGATTTGCATTTTGGATGGCATGGAAAATGGAAGATAAATGAAGTGAACCTTCCTTTTTCTTTTTTTCTTTTTTTTCACTTTTTTCGACCCTGATTTTAGTGGGTGAATTGGCAAAATGGAGAGTGAGATGTGCATGAGAATGTCCAATACATATCTCACTATAAGTTTGGCATTTGCAAGTCATGTCAACCTTGTGGAATTGAATCTTTCAAATGTAACCTAAATCGTGGATTGACTAGCCTTTGTTCTTTATTCTCATTGTAGGATAGTCCACATCCAAAAGATCAAAATCTCATCTGATTGTAAATATAGGGTGTTTTTGTCCGTTTTATCCATGAGCGCCGGGAAAGACCCCACACCAGTTCCTCTACTCTTTCTTCAGAAGTGCAGTGAATTTATTGTTACTTCAATTGGGAAATGATCAGATACAGTCAGAAGTATGCTAATGTGTCATGCAGCCACACCTTTCCTGTCAACATGCCACTTGTGTAGAACATCCATACCATTCAAACAGCAGGCCCTCACCATGAAGATCGCCTGGCACAAAGATCAGGCAGGACCACTCATGAAGTGGGCCACAGTCATATGTTGAGTCAGACGGTCAGCTGTCCATTGATTCCAACAGTGTACCCCACTAGATGAGAGGTCCAGCCTGATTTTTGTGCCAGGTGATCTACATGGTGAGGCCTAGCGTTTACATGGTATGAATTTCCCACACAGCAGTTGGCAGGAAAGATGTCCTGGCAACAGGTTAGCGTACTTCCAGCTGTATTTGATTAGGTCTCACTTTAATTATGGACATAGTAGTTACTACATTTTGAATCTATATTTTCTCCTGATTCAGGTGATCGGTATCTGAGGCCTTGGATTATAGCAGTCCCTGAAGTTACTTTTACAACGAGGAGTGAAGAAGATGAGTGTTTGATAGTGGCCAGTGATGGGCTTTGGGATGTAATGTCCAATGACGAGGTGGGGGAGGTTGCTCGCCTTGTACTGAGGCGGCACCGCCGATCTGGGCCAGCAGATGATCAATCATCACCGGCAAAAGCTACCGCTGAGCATCTTGCAGAGCTAGCTTACCGGAAAAATAGTTCCGACAACATCTCTATCATTGTTGTCGACCTTAAGCCCAAGAGAAAGCGGCAACAGAGACAGTGAGAAGGTTTTTTTAATTTAACTGGCTCAGTCCAAGAATGCACCCAAAAACCTATTTTGAAAACACCCCAAAGGAGGAAGAAAAAAAGCTTTTCTATTGAAAAATGGCTTCATTTACTTTTACCTCCTTTTTCCCAGAGATTTTAGGAGAACTGTGGAGAAAATGAAAGAAATGATGATTTAAAACTCCTAATTGTGTTGGCTTTTGGGTCCCAAAGACATTTTTCTACTTGTTTTTGGAAACCACATCTGAAAAAATGGTGTTAACAAAATTCTTTTCTCCATTTTTTTTCTCTTTTTCCAAAATGACTGTAAAAAGTTTTTGCTAATGGATGGGCTGTTTTTTCTTGGGCCATAGTACATCGAAGTCCTATATGTTTCTTCATTCTTTCTCTGCATTGTGATGGGTTGTCAGGATCTTTGCTGAAGATGGGTTTTCTGCTGTAGTTGTCCAGTTCTGTGACTGTTTAGGAAGAGAGCCCATATCTAATACAGAGTGCATCTAAGTGCATGATGTAAGAGTTTCTAACTTCATATGAGTGCATTGTATTAGATGCACTTAGATGAACATAGACACACTTACATTCATTTTGTACATCAAGCAGCTTAATGTACAAAGCTTTGTATGGAATCTAGACTCTTGGGGAAATGGTTCATTCTAAGCCCCACAATTTCAATTCTTTGTTGAATTACGTGATCCTCAGTCTGAGGATATGCATAGGATGCAGCCCAGGGTTTAGAAGAGTTCCCCAGATTTGGTGTCTCAGACCATTGATTGATGAGCTGAGCAAAGGATGATCATGCGTCAAAGATCTCTTTGATGGGACTATCCTAACCATTGGTGTCATGGAAATAGACGGTTGAGGAAGAAATACAATGGCATGCTCAAATGGAAAAAGACCAAAGATTTAGATGGCTGGGGTCTGCTCAGTGGTCTATGCCAGCTCATCTCAATGGTCTGAATCACCAAACCACGGTTCCCACTTGTACCTAGTTAGGAAAGGATGATAATACGTCCCTGGTGCCAAGGATAATTTAATTCCTCGTTTGGAGAAATGGATTTATGGTTACTCTGATGTAGACGTCCCAATTTCACATATTTCCCAAGATAGTCCCTCGGAGGCACAGGTGGAATGATCTTCTTGGTTAAACTGGTGCACGGGAAATCACCTATGAATCATCCTCATCTTCATATGTGGTGGGCCGTCGAAATCTTCACTGAACAGGAGGGGCTTTCTGCCATTTGAGGTTCAGTAACTTGTTTGAAAACTGGAAGCTGTCAATTCTTTTGAAGTGCTGTGCTAAGGGTTCCAAGATTCGTTTTTCCATCAGTGGGAGAAGGCTTTACTGGTTGCTCCAAGCTTGCATCTCTAGACACACCCCTATGTGCACAAGTTTTCAAGATTGTTGTGGCTCGGATGCTCATGGAATTTGATTTTTTTTTTTTTTTCAACTGATTAGTTGTGGGTTGGAATGTGGTGGGTGTTGGGTGGATTTTTTCTGAAGGTGGAGATGGAAATGTTGGGGGTTATGCTGATAGTTGTCGCAGAAACGAAGATACACAGTATGTTTGTTTTCTTGGAGTGTAGAAGATTAACTAGAATGCTCAAGCAATTCTCGCAATACAATTTATCCGTTTACATGTGTATGTTTAGGGTTTTTATTTTTTTCTTTCTTTTTCTTATAAGATTTCATGACGTTCTCATCCTGTTGCTCTTTCTGCTGTCTTCATTGCGTCTGAAATCAGTTGCTCTCTCTCTCTCTCTCTCTCTCTCTCTCTCTCTCTCTCTCTCTCATTCTCTCATTCTCTCATTAGCCTCTTGTATTAATTTAAAGGAAGATGGATTCATAGGTTCATATCATGGGATTGCAGCTTTAAATGTATGAACGGATGCAGCTCGGGACAAAGGGATGCACAGGGTTCTTTTGGACCTCAGAACAGCAAGCAGGGCTGTGTTTTGAGCCCCAAAACAGCTGGTCGCGTCTTGCCAGTGCATTTCAATGCTTCAGCAACTGTTTTGCGCAGAGAACCGAAGCCCACGTAATGTTTTTTAGACTATTCAGCAACTGTTTTGCGCAGAGAACCGAAGCCCAGGTAATGTTTTAGAGACTATTCAGCAACTGTTTTAGGCAGTGGAAAACCAAATTCCAGCTAATGCGGTTGAGCGTCTTGGGTTTATTTCAGCACACGGTCTTAAGACTTGGATAAGTCGTCCGAGTTAACAGATTGGATTTCAGTTGCTCAGACATCATCCCATACAAGTGGAATGAGGATTTAGTGACGCCGTGACCATGGCCCCCCCCTTCGATGTATGTGTTGTATATCCACGGGTACTCTCTTTTTGGCCAGCTCATTTTAGGGCATGGACCCAAAAAATGAAGCTGATTCAAATCTCAGGTGGACCATACCACAGTAAACACTGGTGATTGAATGCACACCATTAAAAAAGCTTTTGATCAAGCTGATATTTGTGTCTTCACTTCATTGAGATCTGTGTGACCTTATCAAGAGGTTGGATGGCAAATAAACATTACGGACTTGTTAGGGCCTTATATACCACTAACTCTGATGGCCCCTTAATAAAGAAGGGGGCCTTTGACTATATAGTCATAAGCGTTTTGAAGCAAGCTTCAAAGTCCTCCCAGTATGTATCAAGCTTCAAAGTCCTCCCAGTATGTATCGTGCGCACCCCAGCTTGTCTCTGGTGCGCTCAATGAGAAACTTGTTCTTTGGATCAGTTCCCAACCCTCGGGATCAGTTCCTTCTCCTGCCCGCCCATCATTTAGTGATTTAGTGGGTTTTTAAAAATTGATGAGTCACTTTAACTAGAAATGACTCGACTAGACTAGAAAGGACTAGCCAGCTCAACAAGCGGAGGAGCTTGGTGGAATGCGGTCAAGTGGGAGTGAATATGTTAAGTAACCTATACATTATGATTATATAAAGTCAATAAACAAGCAGTTGCAGCTGGCTCAATGCCAAACCAACCGCAACAACAACAGGATAAGCTTATTGAGCTTGTTTGGCCCAACACCTTGTTGTTGGCTTCATAAAAAATACGAACCCACACTAACGTACATACTACTAACTACACATCACTATAAGAAAGAACGTCGTTGGCTATCAAAGGCCAACGTCATCATAAGACATTTTGATTCTATATAAGATTCATAGCGTTGAACTAAACGTCGATGTTACCCTATGCCTGACATTCTGAGTAGGCGTAGGCGCATGTTCTCAGAGGTGGATTTTCAAAGTGGATACAACCGTCATGGCTTGGTTTCAAGATGTAGAATCTATGTTGAATCACCACTTAGTGGGCCCTTGGAAGTTTTTAATGGTGAGGCCCAGCCTCGCTTGATCCCCTTAGTACAAGTGTTTGGCATGTGCTGACGTTACTCATCTGGAGTAACTCACCGATGTGGTGAATGGGCACATGATGTCAAAATTGTTGGGAATAGAATGCCGGCAACGGAAGCGAAAGCCAAACAACAACATAACAAAATATTCAATCAAACGAGCAACACCATGCAACCAATCACACAAGCATTCAACCACAAGAGACAATCTGATTTTACGTGGAAAAACCCTTCAACGGGTAAAAATTCACTGCACAAAGCGATCCACTATGATTCAGAAGATTACAAAGATTGACAACCCATAAGCAAGGAAAACCCAGAGAAAATCTAAACTCTCTCTCTTTCAAAACGCTCTCCCCTCTTCCTACTCCACCTAGGAAACCTTGGACATCTTAGGATACCATCGAAGTCTGGATACATGCCATATATATAGCAAACAACCTGGAAATAGAAACAATTTACGCAGATCCGTATAATTGCATAAGAAACCGCGTATACAGTCAACCAGTCGAACCAATAAAAAACAGTCCAGAGGGAAACTACTAAAAAACGACATGACTGCCTCAACACTGGTCGACCGGTTATGACTGGTCGGACCCCGGACCTCACCGTCCGACCGGTCATGACCGGCCGTTGACAGTCCAGGGACCTTCCTGTCAGTGGACAGTTTGAAGGCTCTTCCAACAAAATTATATACCGTTGGTTATTGGTTTTTAATACACCTGGAGCCGACAGCCTAGTTTTTGGGTTAGGTCACTGCTTTTGTGGGTCACTCCTGAACGGATTCAAGGATCCAGACCATTTGCTCGATTGGACCCCACAGGACTGGTCTATAATTCTATTTGACAGGAAAACATTGATCTTAAATTTGCGATGCAAGTTGACAATTCAAAAGAGAAGTGCATCAATGGTCCATGTTCCACTAAAGGACCTGAGACTGGTAGCTAACCTTCCAAGCTGGGAGATTTTTGAGGATGTACCATCCACATTGTGGACCAATGGTCTGGATCAGTGGACCATATGTTCCACTGTTATAAACTAAATACTAGAGAATCCGGGGTTCCTTTCTCAATTTCCATGTTTTGTCATTCATTTTTGAAACGGTACATTCTCTTGTTTTATCAGAGCAGTATTTCAACCCTTTTATGTTGCTGTCATATTCCAAGCTCTTTATAAAAAAGACATGTAGATGAATCTACCTAAAAAGTAAAGATGATGCAGGCCGCAAAGCAAGCTTTCAGTATCGTTTGGGCCCTTGGAAATACTTGGAATTGGTTTCCTGTTGGAATCTATTTCCACCAATAGAGACTTTTTGAAATCCCTTGCACAGAGCTGGCTTGCAAATTCCATGGTACTGAATTCCTTGCCAACAGTTATATTTCTGAAATCGCCTCTCCTGTGAATGTGCACATTATAATTCCAGCTATGTGTTCCCACTACCCAAACACATTTCCCGAATTTCACGTAAATACAAATGGAGGGGGGAGAGGGGTAGCATGCCCCCCCCCCCCCCCCCCCCCCATTTTATGGGGGGAAAACAGCGCCAACTCTTTTTAAGGAAAAGCTGTGCTAGCCTTATTCCGTGGTCACACTGAAATCTGAGGTGAGGGAACAAGGGAACGAAGTAAGACATGTATGTTTTGTGAGGCCCATCCAATCACCAGTTGGGGACAAGCGAAGAGAGATGGGCGGATGGATGCAAGCACGCATGCATGCATCATCTGTATAACTCATAATTCAAAAACCTGAAAACTCAACTCGACTCAATGTTCATTGTATGTATAATTCATAGTTCAAAAACCTGAAAACTTGACTCGACTCGATGCTCAGTTGGGTTGGGTTCACTCGAAGAGTCAACCCAACTCGACTCAATATTTAATTACTGTAGATTGAAGATATTAGGATTGTTGATAGATATTTAAAATAGTTGGATCTTGTATTAGTAATATAAACCGTAACTTAAACCAACAACATTATCGGTCTCACTGGTTCAGGCAAGGCAAGTGCTAACCTTTCGAGTAATGCCAAGTCGACTCAATGAGTCTCTCTGAGTCCAAGCTGAGTCAGGCCTAGTACCAAGTTCCCCAGAGACCTGACTAGTCGATCCGGCAGAGTTTCAAGTCGAGTCAAGCTGATCATGTGAGTTTTAGAAGTACTGTGACATTATCATCGACAACCAACGGTTCTCACCACTATGGGTAGGAGTGAGAGACAGATTTCAGCACCTAAATAAAAAGCATACCAACCCAACTTTTCCTTTTTGTTGATGTGTTGGTATCCTAGCTCGCTGTTCCATTCACCAGTTTTTTTTGTTTTCCTTTTGCGGGTCTGCTACAAGGATACCACATCAGATGCCAGAGGGGGCTAGAAAAAAGGCTACTGATAGAGAAGATTCTAAGCTCAATAATGTCCATCAACTGATGGGATTCTTATGGAAATGAGCGGATACAATGCTGCCAGATAAGAACTTTGGTGGAGAAAGATCAGCGAGAAAACAGGCTCAAGTTTAACTTTTGGATGAAACCATTAATGCCCATAAATTCTGGTTTTATCAATGTGGTCATTTTCTCGGCCCAAAAATGCTAATTCTTTTGTATGAAGACAAAATCAACTTATCTATTTCTCTGTGTTTCTGTACATTGCCTTGGATTTTGTTTACTGAATTTAATAGACTTTAGTATAGTAATCAATGGGAGTTTAATTTCCTACATCTGTATTTGGGTCTGGCACAAAGTACTAAATTGTGGCAACTCATCCTCCATATCGTTTGCCCCATTGGTCTCACTGATCAGATGAACATAGCCATCCATCCATGTCATAAAATAGATGGTTGAAAAGAAAATTGTTGAGTCCAAATTCATGAGACAATTCAGGAGCTTATAAGATCATCCAATCAGTGTGATTTTCCAGATTCTTGCAGGCGATGGGCCCAATAATCTGGATGACCTGTTCTAAACCATTGGCCTGAATTAGGAGAAATAGCCGAGTGAGGTGTAAAATGACTGCTTTGCCTGGTACTAGTTTTTTTAAGACCAGTAACTAATTGTTGAACTGTTAGCATAACTTAATATGTGCCTTTAAAATAATATCAAAATAAAATCTTGGGTTGTGAAAATCAAAGATTTTGTTGTTTCTGCCTATTGATTCAACTACAAAAAACAGAGAGAATTTGGTTTGATATTTGGAGTTGTTGATTGGAGTCCAAGGCTAGTTTGGTTGTATCCCCAGTTTAGAAACTGGAATTCTCTTAAATTTTGGGATGAGACCATTTAGTCAAATTCTTGAACTGAGTAACTTTAGCTAGGAGATAAATTTATTCCATTTAAGAATTGGCTGGCCAAACAGCCATCCTGCCTTTTGGGTACAAATCCAAATTAGCCATTGGTGGTATCAGCCTGAATGTGTGTGGTCTTGTTCTGCATTTAGGTAGAACAGCAATGAATGTTGTGCATTTCTGCTATAATAAGATCTCCATTAAAAATGATACCCTCTTTATATAATGCAGTACTAATTACAGGAAAGAATTATAAATTAGTCTCGTCGATCTACCAGTTGTCCACATAACTTCAATGCATAGAAGAAATAAAATCATAGACATAACCATCTAATGTTTCCAAATTTTATTTGATTGACTTGATAGTTGAAGGACATGAAATCAAACGGTGGTGAGTTCTGCCAAGTTATTCAATGTAGCATTCCAAGGCCATCCGATACAGTAGATTATAATGTGTACACCTGTGTATTGTTGACAATTTGACACTCATGTCATTCATTATAGCATGACAGGGCCCGTCGATATTCTATGTTACCTGTTTAAGTGTTTGTATATTTGAATCTTTAAGGTGGTGGGTTGATTGTGACCAAAGTTATTAGCGATTAGTTTCAAGCCCATAGCTCAATGGCAGATGAGGCATATCTTAATATCAAGGTCTCAGGTTCATGCCCAAAGGACCTATAAAAAAAATTATTTCATAGCATGTAGCATATTTTAAGCCTCGTGTATACTACATGATCCGCTGAAATGTCATTATATTCTACCGGCAGTCGTGCTATCAATAAGATTATAGTTAGGTACTGTTTTCTTATTCCTCGTCTAGAGGATGTGTCGAACATGATGAGAAATGAGATTTGATTATACCATCAGATCAGTATTTACCCAAGTGATGAATGGAAGACTGCATTTAAGACAATGAATTGCACAAGTGGCTACTCATGCCTTTCCGGCTAATAACATACGAAGCACCTTTATGTGCATTATGATAGAAATCCTCTGGCCTTTCATAAAGTCACTGTATATGTATTAATCATTTATTTCTTTAGAAAGAAACAAACTACTTGAAATCGTTTCCTTAATGTCAACGAATATGAATATTCTAGGGATATATAAATGAAAATATAAAACCAATCTAAAGTGCAATTCAATGCCCATATCATTTTAGCCCTAGATTATAGTGTTTGCTATCCAGAACATTTGAATCATGTGTGTCATTGTGGATAGACATAGCCCAAAGATTGCACAATGGACGGTGCGTAGTGGCATGCTGATATGGCACATGTAGCATGGATAAGCTGCAGCAAGAGCATAATGTATTCTAGCCCTTCATTCTTTTTTCTTGAAGAAATCTAACGGTTTTATCGATCCACGTTGGGATTCTTATCACATGGGACAGTGATACAAAGCAAGAATCACAATCATGGAAACAAAACAATATATTCGGATCCGATCCATGATCTTTTCTCCTTTGTTAAAAGGTGTGTATGTGGCCAAAAACATAGAGAAAAGGCAAAACAATGGAAACCTCCTTCCCCTCACCATATATTGGTGGTGGCATGGAATAAAGGGAGCATCCTAAATGTGTTCTTTCCCAATTTAACGTTTTTTGCTCATTGCTGAGAGAAAGGCATGAAAGGGACCACTCTTTGCATAAAAGCTAATGCTTCCCATTCCAATGATTGTTGGATTTTTTTTTCTTCTTTTATCTAGATATCTATTCGATCTTGTGGGGGCGAAAAGTGAAAGTGTTTTCTATTCTATTCATTGGACAGCATTACGAACACGACAAAATGCACCCACCCATGCAAAAAGAGAGAATGAAAAAAATCTCGATCTTGTAGTTTTTTATATTTCTTCATGGTTTGATAGTTTTGCACACCATATTTCGAGAAATCGACGCGTCCAGCCATGTGTTGGAAAATGTGGCAATAAAAGCCTTAATCATGATTAGAGACAATGACATTCTTGATAATCCTCATCTCCTATGAACTTGGCTTTTCCATTTTGAAATGATTTTGAGGAGGTCCATCCTGGCCAAGTGGCAACCTGGGATTGGATCTCACCAATTCTCGTGACTGAGTTGATCCATTGCCTGGATCATGCTGTAATGGATGCCTTTCTCACCTGTTTACCAAAGCCTGTTTTATATCTAGAAATATGGAAGTTTAATCATGCAATTAACTTACAAGATCAAGAAACAGATTAGTATCTCTAATTTATGAGATCAGGCCATTTGGTTGCTTAGATTTCATCAGTTTATGTTACGATCTCAAGGATTTAAAAAGCCTTACTTTAAACGTTCCATCAGTCCTGAGGCTTCTGGCATTTAGTTCACTTCTTAATAATTGGTATCAAATCCAACACCATGTCCTATGTTGTTTGAGTGACGAAGGGGCGACCTGTGGAAAGGGCAACTAGACCAAAGTGAAAGCTATGACAACATGGAAAGGGCTGCCTAGACAATCGGAGTACAGCCGCCAAGTAAAAAGGGCTATCTGGATAACCAGAGTACTGCTACGGTCGAATGTCACAATCCCAAGGGTTTAAAGAGCCTAACTTTACACATTCGAGCTTTCAGCCTATTGGTTAGGTTCTTAACAGGTTACATCCACTAAGTACTCCAACATGTCGACAGACAGACGATGGTGATTCTTTCACCAGGTCGGGTCAACTCGAAGGCTTGAACGAGATTCACCTCAATAGTTAATAATTGCTAAAACCCAGTTGACTGAGTCATGATGACCTTTGAGTTTTCCGATGACTATGCTTGAAACTAGGCGAGTCAACTGAGTTTTAGAAACTATGGTTCAGAGTTATTTTGTTCTCCATTCTCGTAGTAGAAGAGATGGTGGGACCCATCTATTTGAAGTTGGGCCCATGCAATGCATCCCATCAGTTTTACTAACAGGAACTAACGGACCAACTGGTCTAATAGTCAGGTCCTGACGCATGGCTCAATGGTAGATGCCCTGCGTTTCAACACTGAAGCCTTAGTTTCGGATGCCAATGTGGGGGTGTGTAATTTAAAAAAAAAAAAAAAAAAAAAAAAAAAAAAAAGTCTAATAGAGATGATACTTTAAAACTTTATTGCTCAAAGATAAATAGTTCAATAGTTGATCAAACATGACTTAATAATAATATTTTAACATACATAAATTTAACATTTTTATTGAAAACAGTGCATGAAATTTAAAGAATATGAATAAAATTTTGAAATTTATTAAGTTATTTATTTCACTATTTATCTCTACTTGTCAGTAACTAAATGAATCAAATGTATGAAAACATTTTGTGTGGGGCCCACCATGATTGCTGATAACATCAACCAATCAGTTGCACGTGCCCTATCTTATTTAGCCAAGGGCTAAAAAATTCAGAGGTCAGCAGTTATTGAAACAGCTCAAGGGGGACATTCACCAAGGGCTGGATCCTTCCATGTGGGAAGATGCTTCGGTTGAATGGGTTGGATGGCATATATACAGCATGGTGGGCCCTACAAACTATTCAATGCATGTGTTTTCACTCCCTACAAAAAAGAAGAGAGGATGATAAATAAAATTAGTACGTGAATCAAAATGACTGAGTGGGGCCCTTTATTCGGTGATCCAGACCATTGATGCTATGGAAGCTACAGACCATGGTTAATTTCCCACGAATCTTCAAGATTAAAAGTTCCCAACAGTCCAATTAGCGTCATTTAAATAGACGGCGTAGAGAAGTACAATAACAGTCCATAAGGGAGGATGAATATCTGATGGTTGTTACTATATCTTCCACCTCATATCCGGGTGGATCCTATAAAATCTACGGTGGATCAAGGAACCGTGGTCCCTACTTGTATGAAATGGCTCCATCCCGACGACATCCACGTTCTGGGTTGGATTTTTCATGGACAAAAGTTTGAGGGAATCGTACGGTCCCGGAGCTAAAGATTTGCACACTATACTCGAGTTTTGTGTTTGTAAAAGTGGGGCTTGAGGTTCAGTGATCGAGACCGTTGGTATGATCTGGCTCGACCTTGATGTGTCATGACCCAAATCTTCTCTGATTCTATGATCGTATCCACCGATCTTGGGCCTTTTTCTCTATGTAATGTGTATCATTGGTTATGTTTCTCCTCTTAGCCGTCTATTTGCAGGCCAAAAAGTTACGGACCCCACACATAAAAATTGAAAACCCGAGTAAATGACAGATATTCTCGAGCTCGAGGATCTTACTGTTCCTCTCGAGTTTGGTCAGGTTAGGGTAACACCGAGTGCGGTCAGACCCTGACCGCTTGGCCCGCCTTGATGTATGTGATGTATATCCACCCCCATCCATCCACTTTTTACCTCATTCAAATCTCAGGTGGACCCCACCACAGGAAACAGTGATTATTTATCATTAAAAACTTTTTGAGGGCCACAGAAGTTTTGGATGAAATGGTTGGATGGAAAATAGAGGGCTGGATTGGGTACTACCCCTACCAAGATGCAGCTGGAGAAGGACTGAGTATGTGCCACCTCGTCATGGAGAGCAGGTGAGACCTTGCTGATGCGACAGGTCTGTCAGCTCACCCGCTCTCCACCATTACCAAAGTGCGGGTCCCACATGCTCTCCACCAATGCAAAGGTGACACGTACCATCTGTCTCAAGCTGCAACTGATGGAGTAGTACCCCCTTCCAATACGGTGGACCTTAGCAAGTTTTTAAAGGTGGGTGTTCAATCACCATTTTTTCCTGGGTGGACCGATTTGGATCTGATTTATTTTTGAGCCTGTGCCCTAAAATGATCTGGTAAAACGGATGGACGAAGCTGATATACAACACATACATCAAGGTGGGCCCACGGTCACGGCCTGACCGAACTCGGGGTTACCCGGACCTGACCGAATCCACTCCCTTGGAAGTTGAGAGAGCGGATTACCTGTGACTCGGGCACAGAGATATCTCTGTGCCCGTGGCTGTGTGGTGCCCACAGAGATGTTATTAAAAAATCCAATTCGTCGAACTGTTTTTAAAGATCACAATAGGACAGTATGATAAAAATTGAGCAGATCCAAAACTCTGGTGGGCCATACTAACAAAACAGTGGGAACATCAACATCCACCATTGAAACCTTCCTGAAGCTTACCATAATGTTTATATTCCATCCAAACCGTTCATAGAATTATCACCAATCAGATAAACTCTAGGAACAAATATCATCCGGATACAAAACTTCTGTGACCGTTAGGCGTTCAATCCCTACTTTTTCGTGCGGTATAGCCCACATGGGTTTAGGATCTACCTAATCTTTTCATTCATGTCCTATTATGATCTTTAAAAATAGATGGACAGAGTGGATTTTTCAAGAACATCGCTGTGGACCCCACACAGCCACAGGCACAGAGATACATCTGTGCCTCTGTGCCCGGGGTCACAGGCAATCCGCTCTCGGAAGTTGACCTTGCTTTGTGGCGGGTGAGTGCGACGCGGATTGCCTGATTTCTTACTCAAGGAATCTTTGTGGGGCCCACCGTGATGTTTGTGAAAAATCTACACTGTCCAACCATTTTTTGAGATCATTTTAGGCATTTCTACCAAAAATGAACGGGATCCAAGACTCAAGTGGGCCGCACTAAAGCAAAAGGTGTGTAGGAAAATTCCTATAGTTGAAACCTCTATGGGTCCACAGTGATGTTTATATGCCATCCATACCTTTCATAATGTCATTCCTACTGAGATGAACTGAAAACAAAAATATTATCCTGATTCGAAACTTTTGTGGCTCCACAAATATTTCAACTCTGAAAGTTCAATTGTCATGTTTTCGGCCCACTTAAGTCCTGGATCCAGTTCAATTTTGGTCGCAACGCCTAAAATGATCTCATAAAACGGTTGGACGGCTGTAGATTTATCACAAACATCACGATGGGCCCCACCCAGATTCCTTGCTCAGGAGATGCCTGGGAAAGGCTTTCGTAGGCAATCCGCGTCCGGTGAGTGGAGGATAAAGCAGCTATGTCAACTAATATTCGGACGCGGTTTGGCTAGTGACGCTGCCACTAGCCAGGTGGCTTGTGGTCGGTGCACTGTGGGCCCCACAATGACTGTATATGTATTATCCACTCCGTTAATCCAGTTTTAAAGATAATTTTAGGTCTTGAACCAAAAACTGAGGCAGTGATAAGTCTCAGGTGGATCACACCACATGAAAACAGTAGTGATTGGATGTCCACCATTAAAAACTCCCTAGGGCCCACTGTAACGTTCATTTGACATCCAACCTGTTGATTAGCTCATACAGACATGGATTAAGGGAAAAAACAAATATCAGATTGATCCGAAACTTTTATGGCCCTTAAGAAGTTTTTAATGGTGGAAATTCAATAAACATTTTGTGGTCCACTTTAAATTTTTATTCACATTATTTTTGGTATCATGCCATAAAATAATCTGAAAAAAGAGATGGATGGAATGGATGAAACGAATACATCATGGTGGGTCCTATAGAGCATCGACCACTAGCCATTGGCTAGTGGCAGGGTCACTATCCAATCCGTTTCCCTAATATTCACTGCTTTCATGGAGGCACGCGCCCCACTATAATACGCAGCATGCGTCTCTCAACAGCATACACGTGTTTTCATTTTCTGGGAATTCAACCTTGTCATTTTGGAAATCTAAACCATTCTGATCTTGTGTCCCAGATTGGATGGACGACTATTAAAAACTCTCCCTGATTTATTTATTTTAGAGAACAATTTTTGGATTATTTTTTAGTTGAATGTGTACTGTTGTTTCATTTCCCTTCTTAACCGAATATATGTAGGCCATAACATGGAAAGTTAGGATCGTAATGTCAAAGTAATATTTTTTCCATAGACCATCTACAGTGTGATAGAGCAGATCAACGATCTGGATTAACAAACCATGGTCACTTCACAGAATAGAAGACTCGCTCTATTCTGTGGAAATACCAGGTCGCGTGTCACATAAACTCGAGTGGAAGCACGTGCTTTCCACGAGAAAATCCTGGGTATGGCTCGCCCAGGGATTTCGAAAGCATGCAATTGCAGGGTGGCTTTATAGAAGCCTTTTTACGTAAGTGGCGTCTCCAACGTACACGTGGTCGGGACTGTGAATCACTACCGTCACTTGAAGCAGAGACCCAACAGCTTTTTTTTACAACGCCTACCGTTTTTCCGGATTTTCGAGTTGGTAGAGGTGGGACCATTATTCATTGATCCAAACCGTAGATATATGTGATGCTTCCAACAAGAAGCGGCCCATGCAACAAAATTCTCCCAAATATGGAAAAATAAATAAATTGTATACAGCAAATAGATGGTTAAGAAATAACATACAGCCTTAGATGCTTTATAAGATAGGCGAATGTTAACCGGGCAAAATTCGACCCAACCGGCTAACCCGGCCAGACCTAACCCGACCCTGACCTGATCCAGATTTTTCTAGTTTAGGGTTGGAAATTTTGACCTGAATTCAATTTTTGGGTTATCCCAATCCGATCCAAATCATATAGGGTTTAGAATATTATATATTGATTTTCTTATTAGTTAAATAATACATAGTTTTTTTTTTCTCACACACGTAGCTGAAACGGTCCACATATCTATCAATTTAATAAACATTACGTTGGGCCCTAAGACTATTATATATTGATTTTCTTATCAGTTTAATAATACATAGTTTTTTTTTTCTCTCACATGTTGAAAAAAGTTGTTTTAAAAACAATTTTAAAAGAAAAAATAGGCGTTTGATTTTTGTCCCATATCCGATGGGAGAAAGAATTTTTACCTCTTTATAAGTAGGGTGTTGTGCACCTTACTTATTTATGGTGGAAAAGAGAGAGAATTGTGGCTTGTGTGTTCCAGTGCTTTGCACGCGCACGCGCACGCGCACGGGCACGGGCTCAGTGCGAGGGAGTGGGAACGTGAGGCAATGTGGCTGTAGAGGCGCTAGTGGCGCACTTGGCACTTCGCTCGTGCGCATCGTGTCGCAGATGGGTCGCGACCTCGCTGACCGATGCGAGTCGCGGTGCAACAGAGGATAGGTAGTAGGTCAGGTGGCTGGGTTCGGAACAGAGGAGGTGCTGTGGGTGGGAGGTCTGACAGAGAGACCTCTCTGCTTTTTATAGAGAGCTGTAAGGCTAATTAGAGGGACCTGTGTAACTGCTCATGCAGTAACGGTCCATACCATGCAGTAACAACTGCATGTGGCTAGCCCACCAGTTAGAAACGGCTAGCCATTGAGTCTAAACAACCAGCATGCAGGTGCATAACTCCCACATGCACAACAGTCAGAAACTGCCATAAACGGCTAGTTTCTCACAATAGCCAGAAAACGGCTAGTGCCATTATGGCTCTGGACCAAAACTGCCAGCCACCCTTGCCTATATAAACCAGACAGGTCTGATTCATTCCAACACAACAACAACAGCAATCACAACCATCACTACTGAACCAACACCCATCTGAGTCTATTAGCCTCTCAGTTTGGTTGATTCAAACCAAGCCATTTAGACCAACGTAGTGGTCTACTACTACAAGAAGAAGACCTTCATTCTTGTTCTCTCTTTCTTTTCTTTATATGCCAGAGTGTGTTACTGAGTTCCATAGTGATTCCTTCGTTTTTTGCTGAACGTAAAACCACATAAGGCTCGTTGTATCCTGGAAGCAATTCGCCTGCAACCTATCAGCAGACTCAAAATAATTTGAGTAGGGGCGAATTACGCTTTAAGGACAGCGTGTTTTTCACGTGCTTCAGCCTGTCCTTATTTCTCTGTTTTTCCTATTAATTTATTTTTAAAGATCAGAAATTGTTCAACAATCTTAAAGCGTAATTTTCTGATATGGAAACCGAAGGGGTATCATCAATCAAACTGATGAACCAGGATCTGATTCATCTGGACCGATTCGATGGAACCAATTTCACCAGATGGCAGGATAAGATAAAGTTCATGCTTATGGCGTTGAAGATATTCTATATCTTAGACTCGAACTTGAAGCCGCTTCTTCCAGCTACTGATACAGACACGACTGAGCAGATCAACGCACACATCAAGAGAGAAGAAGATAATCTGCTGTGTCGAGGACACATTCTCAACATGCTAGCTGATCGTCTGTATGATCAATACACAAGAACTGAATTTGCCAAAGAAATTTGGACCGCTCTCGAGTTCAAATTCAAAACCGAAGAAGAAGATACGAACAAATATCTAATAGCTAGCTATTTCGACTACACTATGGTAGATAACAAATCGCTGTTAGCCCAAATCGAAGAACTATAGCTAATTGTTGGCAAAATTAGTGCCCTAAAAATTGATATCCCCGAAGCTTTTCAAGTCGGGGCTATTATCGCAAAATTGCCCCCCGAGTTGGATAGAATACAGGAAGAAACTGTTACATAAAATCGAGGATTATTCACTGGAACAAATCCAGAAACATATCCGAATAGAGGAAGAATCCCGAAACCGTGAAAAGAAAAATGGAAATGGGAATTCCTCATCCAAGGTGCAAGCAGTAGAAAGTGTCCAAAACAAGAATCCCGAGAAGAACGGTTCCCTAAAATCCAATAAAGGGAAATTCAAGAAATCACAGAAGAAGAACGGAAAGTTCAAAGGCCCTTGCCATGTCTGTGGGAAAACCGGGCATTACGCTCGAGTATATCGTCTTCGAAAGTTGAAGAATGAGGCAAGTGTAGTTGAAGAAGACATAGTTGCCATGATCACTGAGGTAAACATGATCCAAGGCAAAGTACCCGGTTGGTGGTATGATACAGCTGCCACAGTCCATGTAAGCTATGACAGATCAGCCTTCAAGACTTATGAGGACGTGACCGATGGTCAAGAGGTCCAAATGGGTAATGAAGTCCGATTCGAATGTCATAGGTAAAGGAACCGTGGAACTAGTCTTTACCTCTGGAAAGAAAGTGATCCTAACTAATGTACTGCATGTCCCTAACATGAGACGAAACTTAGTTTCTGGGGATCTTCTGGGAAAACCTGGAATACCGGTAGTGTTTGAGTCGGGAAAACTGATTCTATCTAAGAATGAGAATTTCGTTTGTAAGGGATATGCTTGTAATGGGATGATAAAATTTTCCTTGAATGAAAGCAGCCCTTCTACGTATATGATTGAATCTGTCGCATTGTGGCATGGTAGATTACCACACATAGGTTATAGTACCTTAAAATTCATGTTTAAGAATGGCTTAATCTCATACACAGATAGTCAAAATGACAAATGTGAAGTGTGCATAAGGTCCAAATTTACAAAGAAACATTTTCCTAGTGTTGAGAGATCATCTCAAATATTGGACCTAATACACACTAATATCTGTGAGTTAAATGGCATTCTTACATGTGAATGAAGAAGATACTTTATAACCTTCATCAATGATTGCTCCAGATATGTACATGTATATCTTATAAAGAACAAAGATGAAGCACTCAGCATGTTCAAGATATATAAAGCAGAAGTGGAAAATCAACTAAACAAGAAAATTAAGGTTCTTCATAGTGACAAAGGAGGAGAGTATTTTTCAAATGAATTCTCTGACCTCTGTGAAAAACATGGCATAATACACCAATGCACTGCGCCGTACACACCGCAACAGAACGGTATAGCTGAACGAAAGAATAGAATCTTAGTAGAAATGGTCAACTCAATGCTAATACAAGCAAAGTTGCCACTAGGACTTTGGGGAGAAGCACTTCTCGCAGCGTACCACATCTTAAATAGGGTTCCTTCTAAGAAGTTTAACACTTCACCATATGAGGTATGGAAAGGTAGAAAACCTAATCTAAGATATCTTAAAGTGTGGGGGTGCCTCGCATATTGTAGAATGCCTGATCCCAAAAGAACTAAATTAGGATCCAGAGCTATTAAGTACGCCTTTGTAGGGTATGCACAAAATAGCGAAGCATATAGACTCCTAGACTTAGAGTCTAATACAATCATAGAGTCTAGAGACGTTGAGTTCTTTGAAAACTCACTATCCTTAGAGTCAAAGGATAATGAAATCCAAACTCCAACAGAGAAACCTATGGTAGAAGCTCAACATGAAGTTGAAGCTCCAATAGAACCACGTAGGAGTCAAAGGGTAAGAGTAGAAAAGAGTCTTGATCCTGAACAGATAGACTCTCAACGTATCTCTTTTCATCTCGTAGAAGGAGATAGAGAGAATGTCATTAGAAATATACCTATAGTTATGACTATAGAAGATGATCCAACAACCTATAGAGAAGCTGTAACTTCTAGAGATTCAGCTTTTTGAAAAGAAGCTATCAATGATGAGATGGACTCGATTATGTCAAACCAAACTTGGGAACTGGTAGATCTACCTCCAGCTTTTAAACCCATAGGGTTTAAGTGGGTATTTAGAAAGAAATATCACACTGATTGAACTATTCAAGCCTTTAAAGCTAGACTAGTAGCTAAAGGGTTTAGACAAAAAGAAGGAATAGATTATTTTGACACATACTCACCTGTGGCAAGAATAACATCTATTAGAATTATGTTTGCTTTAGCATCCATACATCAGCTGTATATACATCAGATGGATGTAAAGACTACTTTCTTGAATGGAGACCTCGACGAGGAGGTATACATGGAACAACCTGAAGGGTTCGTTCTGCCAGGAAATGAGAAGAAAGTCTGTAAACTAATTAAATCATTGTATGGACTAAAACAAGCACATAAACAGTGGCATGAGAAGTTTGATTCTAAAATACTTTCTCATGGTTTCATGCATAATGTTGCAGACAAATGCATATATTTCAAAACAAGTAGTAACTATATAATTGTTATTTGTTTATACTTTGATGACCTGTTAATAATAAGTTACAAGATGGAATGTGTAATTGAAACAAAGAAGTTTCTGTCTTCCGTATTTAAAATGAAGGATCTTGGACAAGTTGATACCATTCTAGGTATTAAAGTTAAAACTCATAGTGGGGGTTATGCGCTATGCCAATCTCATTATATTGAGAAAATAATAAACAAGTTTAAATACCTGAATATTAAATAAGCGAAAACCCCATTCGATCCAAGTATCAAGTTAAATGAAAATACTGTAAGAACAGTTGCACAATTAGAGTATGCGAGTATTACAGGAAGTCTAATGTATGCAATGCAATGCACTAG
This sequence comes from Liriodendron chinense, assembly GCA_003013855.2. Taxonomy (NCBI): domain Eukaryota; kingdom Viridiplantae; phylum Streptophyta; class Magnoliopsida; order Magnoliales; family Magnoliaceae; genus Liriodendron; species Liriodendron chinense. Next base: position 10,517,152 of record ML058461.1, on the reverse strand, counting down.
ACCAGACATCGCATATGCTGTGAGTAAACTAAGTAGGTTTACTAGTAATCCCAGTGTAGAACACTGGAAGGCAATAGGAAGAGTACTTGGTTATTTAAAAGCAACCAAAGACTTAGGGTTATTTTACTCAGAATTTTCAGTTGTACTGGAAGGATATACCGATGCAAGTCAGATATCGAGTGCAGGTGATAACAAATCCACTAATGGATGGGTTTTCACCTTAGGAGGTGTAGCTGTATCTTGGGGATCCAAGAAAAAAACCTGCATAACTCACTCAACTATGGAGTCTGAGTTCATAGCCCTTGCTGCAACAGGTAAAGAGGCTGAGTGGCTTAGGGATCTTCTTTTGAAATTTCATTCTATGCGAAGCCAATACCGGCTGTTTCACTACATTGCGATAGTGAGGCCACATTAACTAGAGCCTACAGCGGCACGTATAATGGGAAATCCAGACATATAAGTCTGAGACATGACTATGTAAGACAACAGATTCAAGATGGAATCATTGCAATATCTTATGTAAAGTCAAGTAATAACTTAGCTGATCCTTTTACTAAACCTCTAACGAGAGAGGTAGTAAGGACAACATCCAGAGGGATGGGGTTGAAACTCTTTTCAAAAGATTTCACCAGTGATGGAAACCTAACCTAAAATTAGAAAATCTCTATATAAGGGTTCAATGGGTAAAAACAAGTCACTGATACGTGAAAAGTTTCAGCACTAAACTATATATATATATATATATATATATATATATATATACCTCATCCAGGATTATAGTGCTGGCCGTTACAGATAGAGGGTTGAGTCTTAAAAACTCTTAATGCAGTCCAGTCTTAAGGACAAGTGTCTGAAAGTAACGGAGACACTAGAAGGACTTCACCTATATGAACGTAGAGGTGGTGCCAGCCTCTCATGAGAATGAGAGTTTTCTCGGGATCGTTTATGAAACAGGATAAGCACAGGGCCATTAAATGTGCTGAGCAAGAACTGTGGGAACTCTAATAACACTTAGAAAGTATGTGTGGTATTTTCGGTCCTGTTATATAAAAATAACTGGTTCAAAGCTGTGGCTACCAGTAATTTTGATAGGTCTTTGAAATACTTACACTAAGGAAGGATTCAAATCGAAAGATATCTTTCTTTATGCATATAATCTTTTATACTTTGGTAGACATCGTTTTTTCTGTTTTAAATTATTTTAAAAACAAGTGGGGGATTGTTGAAAAAAGTTGTTTTAAAAACAATTTTAAAAGAAAAATAGGCATTTGGTTTTTGTCCCATATCGGATGGGAGAAAGAATTTTTACCTCTTTATAAGTAAGGTGTTGTGCACCTTACTTATTTATGGTGGAAGAGAGAGAGAATGGTGGCTTGCGTGTTCCAGTGCGAAGCACTAGAACAAGCACACGCGCACGCACACGGGCACGGGCTCGGTCTCGGACTCAGACTCGGACTCGGTCTCAGGCACAGGCACAGGCACGGGCACGAGCACGGGCTTGGGCTCGGGCTCGGGCTCGGTGCGAGGGCGTGGGCACGTGAAGCAGTGTGGCTGTAGAGGCGCTAGTGGCGCACTTGGCACTTCGCACGTGCGCATCGTGTTGCAGATGGGTCGCGACCTCGCGGACCGGTGCAAGTCGCTGTGCGACAGAGGATAAGTAGTAGGTCATGTGGCTGGGTTCGGAACAGAGGAGGTGATGTGGGTGGGAGGTTTGACAGAGAGACCTCTTTGCTTTTTATATAGAGCTGTAGGGCTAATTAGAGGGACCTGTGTAACTGCTCATGCAGTAACGGTCCATACCATGCAGTAACAGCTGCATGTGGCTAGCCCAACAGTCAGAAACGGCTAGCCATTGAGTCTAGACAGCCAGCATGCAGGTGCATAACTCCCACATGCACAACAGTCAGAAACTGCCATAAATAGCTAGCTTCTCACAACAGCCAGAAAACGGCTAGTGCCATTATAGCTCTGGACCAAAACTGCCAGTCACCCTTGCCTATATAAACTAGACAGGTCTGGTTCATTCCAACACAACAATAACAGCAATCACAACCATCACTACTGAACCAACACTCATCTGAGTCTATTAGCCTCTCGGTTTGGTTGATTCAAACCAAGCCACTTAGACCAGCGTAGTGGTCTACTGCTACAAGAAGAAGACCTTCATTCTTGTTCTCTCTTTCTTTTCTTATATGCCAGAGTGTGTTACTGAGTTCCATAGTGGTTCCTTCGTTTTTTGCTGAACGCAGAACCACATAAGGCTCGTCGTATCTTGGAAGCAATCCGCCTGCAACCTATCAGCAGACTCAAAATAATTTGAGTAGGGGCGAATTACGCTTTAAGGACAGCGTGTTTTTCACGTGCTTCAGCCTGTCCTTATTTCTCGGTTTTTCCAATTAATTTATTTTTAAAGATCAGAAATTGTTCAACATCACATACCTTATTGAGAACGGTCCACGTGTCTATCGATTCAATATTAAACTTAATTTACGTGTCTGAAACATCATCCCATTACTCTGACTACATTGATGCTTAAAGAGGTATGTTTTAAATCTACACTCCATTATATCCATTTATTTTTCTCTTCCAATATTTGCCTAATAGAAATACTCTATAAAAAAGCCTCACTTTATATATACAGGGAAGTGGTACTATGAGGTCCACCTCATGGGAAAAGTTGTGTGAGCCCCACATGTCACATCAACATCGTGCATTTGATGGAGGTCCCCTTTAGGTCATGGGACATCCCAAAAATCAGCCCTATACAGAACTCAGGTGGGCCATACCATATTAAACCATGTGAATACATGCCTAAAACATCTAAAAGCACGTGATGAGGCCCAACTGGGTTTTGGATGCGGCTGAAACTTGGTCTGACCCCTCATCCAAGTGGGACACATACAATGGATGGGCTGAATTTGTGAACCACATCTCAGTGGGCCAAATAAATGATCATGAAGGTTTTAATAGGCGGATTACCCCTCTCAACTTTTGTCTGTGGTGTGGCCCATCTAAGTCATGGATTGATGTGATTCTTAAGCCTGTGGCCCACCATAAAATGGTGCATCTAACTGATGGGGTAAATGTCTGACACCCACCCACAGCTCAACCTCACCCCCCCCCCCCCCCCCCCCCCCCCCCCCCCCCCACACACACACACACACACACACACACACGCACGCACTTATGTACCTATTAAACATAGATGGTTTGGTTTTCAATTTAATACTAATGTCATATGTATTTAGTTTAATCTACAAATTAGTTAGTTGATCATTAAAATGTGGGTCAACCCGATCCGACCCGGTTTAATTTTGGTCGGGAAAGGGTTAGAAAAATCCAACCCGAATTCAATTTGGGTCGGGTTAGGGTTGAGGTGGAAACAACCCGACCCGAACTTGACCTGACCCATTGCCACCTCTACGTGAATGAAATAAAAAATAGCCATGTGCCCCTTTAAGTTGGAAGCAGATTGCGTCCTGCACCCACTGGATGATAATCCGTTCAGGCAGGGCTCTCTGAGGCCCACTATGATGTATGTTTTTATCCATGCTGTCCGTTCATTTTTTTTTTCTTCAGATTATTTTAGGACATAAGCCAAAAAATGAAGAGCTACAAAGCTCAAGTAGACCACACCACATGAAGCAGTGGTCATAGTGACACCCACCGTTGAAATCTTCCAATGGGCCATCTCGTGATGTTTATTTGCCATCCAACATATTCTAAGGTCGTATAGACCTGGATGAAGGGAAAACACAAATATCAGCTTGATCCAAGACTTCTGCAGCTCCCCAAAAGTTTTCAATGGTAAGCGTTCAATCCCTACTGTGTGATCCTCTTGAGCCTTGGATTCACTTCATGTTTGGGCTCATAGCCTAAAATGATCCGGCAAAAATGAATATATGGCGTTGATAAAACCCATACAATATGGTGGCCCCAAAAGAGCCCTGTAAGGACGGATTACCGCAATCCTAAATTAGGGTCCGTTTGGTAGCAATAAAAGCTCCCAGTCCTCTGACAAACCACTTGTCGGTCGTTTGTGTACTGCTTTGCAAACATGAAGTCCTAAGAAAATAGAGGTTTTCTGGCCAACTCTTTTTTAACCATTGGATGACTGTATATCGTTGTTCTTACAAGAAGTAGAAACTATTTATAGTCATAAATCTCATTCTTAGATATCTAAATCAGCGGTCCACTTATCCGGCGGGCCACACCAGCAGTACACTGAATCATTCCATCAGCTGCCCACATGCGTTTACTTTCTCATTCACCCAATGAGTGAATCGGTCTGAATTTCGTGCCAGGTGATCATCACAGTGTATCCCACCCTTTGAATGGATCGGATATTCTATTCCAGGTGTGACACTATTTACAGGTGGGTCCCACTATTTGGTCATTTTGGACTCTAGGTTCAGGGAGCCTCGCCCGCCCCAGCACATATGATCTTCATATTAATTAAAGGCAATCACGTGACATGGATCTAATTCAAATTCAACCGTACAAGCAGGTGGCCCATTTTTTTTTATGCATCGTAGGCGACGGATGATGCCTCAGCTCGTGAATTATCGTACTATGGCCCACTAACTCATTTTAGGTCGGCAGAGCGTTTGTTGGCCCAGGCTCTTTAGAACTAGGTCGGCAGCCGTGTGGAGCCAAACGAAGAGAGGAAAAGCAATGAGAACCTACTTAGTTACATGAAAGAATCGAAATGACAAAAACACCGAGAGAGAGAGAGAGAGAGAGAGAGAGAGGAACAGTTAACAGTACAAATATAACGAACAAGGATCATAGAATCACTATCGTTTATTTTGAATCACATGCATGGTAAGCGTCCAATTTCTGGATGGATGGGGGTGCAGTAAGCAAAAGTTGCGCACATTGTTTCTCTGGTTTGAATGGAATTAGCATCAAAACGCCCCTTGATTTCATTAACAAAAAGGAAAGGAGCCCATTTTTCTATCCTTTCTTATCTCTTCTTTTGTTTTTATTTAAAACTTTCCAGGTACAAGAATCCCGAACGCGGATCAGCTACTGACAGGTTAGAGTAGCTATCTTGCTCACCAACTTCTGTGGGCCCCACTGTGATGTATGTGTTGTATCCACACCTTCTATCCATTTGGAGAGATCATTTGAGGGCCTGAGATAAAGAATGAGACATAACAAAAGCTTAAGTGAACCGCACCAAAGAAAACAGTGGGAACAATGATGCAACCGTTGAAACCTTTCTAGGGCCCACCATGACGTTTATTTGAGATCCAACATGTTCATCAGCTTTATCAAAAACTTCCGTGGCCCCAAGAAGTTTTGGATGGTAGGAGATCAATCCCCATTGTTTTCTTTGGTGAGGTGCACTTGAGATTTGGATCAGCCTCATTCTTTAACTCATGCCCTAAAATGATCTCCCCAAATGGATGGACGGTCTGGATACAACACATACATCACAGTGGAGCCCACAAAAGTTGGTGACGTCACTTCAGAATCCCAGCTGGGGATGCATGACAAATGAAGTTTCACCATCCCAGATGCATTGATTTCGGCCCCTCTAAATATGGAAAAGAAAGATCTCATTTTCTGACAAGGATTAGATTGCCTCCCCTACATGATATCTTTCTTTTCTATTTAGTCGGTAGAATAACATAAAACATATTGCCCCATGTGCCCTTTTTTCTACTATATATATACACATTCCTTTGGGTGCTTTGTATGTGTCTCAGGTGCTCTCATGTTCTAAGTTCTAACTAGCATTCATGTACTCTCCTTAGTTCCATTTTCTCTCATTTCTCTCAATTGCAAAGATGGAAAACCTTCATTTGCAACGCCAGATTACCAACATGAGAAATTCCCTTTTTGAGCAGGTTCTTCTCTTCTACACTTATACATACAAGTAATAAGATTGTTACTACAATTTCTCTAATATTACCAAAAAAAACCCACTTTGATTTTGAGGTGATTTATGTCGTATTGAGGGCCATCTATGTAAAGAATGTGATTTTAGGCTTCTCTTAGTTTAAAATTATTGAGGACTTCTTTTATTATTATTTATTTTATTTTTTTATTTTTTTTGTGGGGGTGAGGAAACTGAAACTGTTTTATTATGTATTTATTGTTTTCAATAAGGAGGATACAATTTATTGGAGATCATCATGGTGGGCCTATCATTTTTCCCCTAGAATGATCGCATATTATGTGGAGCTCACATGTCATGTGTGTGTGAAATCCAAACCGTGCATCTGGTGTGCCTCTTCATTTTCACCGTACATCTCAATAATCCTCCATATCCGAAACTCAGGTGCACACTACACGGAGCAATGTAGAATCACACCTGAAAGATAATATTTTCACTTGTTGTGGCCCACCTATGTTTTGGAAAGGATTGAGTTTCCATGCATCCATCTTCATCATGGTTAGGGCTCGCCTGATGACTGGATTGGGTGAGTCGGCCCCACATTCCATCGAGAAGTTTTTATGGTGGGGCATCCCCCTCCCCAATGTTCCCTTTTGTGTGGCCCATCACGCTGGATTTTAGAAGCTGAACCTAACATGGGGGGTCCGTCTACTGGACATGTTGGAAGGCAGCCACACATCGTGGTGGGCCCCACACAGCTTGAACATATGGTCGAAACGTATGTGATCATTCTGCCCATTTTTCCTTTCATCCAACCCACTGAGTGTGCATCTTAATTTGAGCCGTTGATTGGGAACAAATGATCGGTTAGATATTGGTCCGTTGGGACACCATGCGAATCGTCTGTGTACATGCACGCATGCATGCATTGTCAAGTGGTTAGAGCTCAACCGTCCAGGAGATATGAAACAAAAATTCCAACAACTAAGAGAATCCGATAAGAGAATAATAATCATTTTCAAGCTGAATTTGGATCACTGGCCATTTTACGTTCAATCTTTCACTTGATAGCCACAAATTGGACAATTAAGATCATTCAATCAATGTAATCTCCAACCTACACTACAACAGTCCACACCATTTGGATGGTCTGGATTGACACACGCACATACCTTACATCACATGTAAGGAATGCAAGTCTCCACCATTTAAGAAACAGCATTGAACATAAACCACTAGTTCATATCCTAGAGTAACTGTCACAGCATCATTCTCAAGGAAGGTTGGAAAATAAAACAAAAATCTGGGTATGGTTTCAGGGATTCTTAGATGAGCAATTCATTCAGTTGGAGGAGCTGCAGGACGACGTAAACCCAAATTTCGTCGAGGAAATTGTAACCTTATTCTTCAAGGATTCTGCTAGACTAATCCTTAACATAGAGTCAGCACTGTAAGTAGATGGCACTAATCTTACCTATTACATTATAGAAACTGAAACCAGATCAACGCATATCCGTGCGTTGTCCCAAATGGGCAGTACTTATGAAGCTTGATTTCAACAAACCTAACAAAAGATGGTAAACATGAGATTTGCATCTCTCTTTTCGTATGCAGGGAGAAAAACCCACTTGATTTCAACAAGCTGGACACATACATGCATCAATTCAAGGGTAGCAGTTCAAGGTATGATCATGATTGCTAAATACTAGCAATTCTATCAGGTGGATGGCACTGATTAAATCTTCTGGCTCAAAAATCAGGTCATTTCATCCTCAGGTGGATCGTAACGCTTAAAAGAATTGATGAATCAAAGCAAATTTTCTAGCCATTCATTTGTTTCGTGCATTGTGGCCTACTTGAGGAGTTAAACATCGTAATTTTGTGCCAGAAGATCTAAAACTGCAGTCTCGGATCTCTCGGGAATGTGCAATGTTGGCACATGTGCGTACATGTAAATGGGCGGGTCTCTAAAACCATGCCCAAGCAATGGTAGCAAACCTCATGATAATAAAATGAGAAGGGCTGCATGTCAGTTCGTTCTCAGCGCATGCACCAAACATTTTGGTGCATCCATCATTAAGCGTTGTCTGATCTCATTTAAATTGTAATGATGAGTGGGACATGCCTATGTAGGAGGAGTGGGGCTCACTTGTGTTACCCATCTAATTCTCTCAAATATGCATGTGTGTGTGATCTTTTTCATGTTATTATATATTAGTATTGAAAGCATGGGTGGTTTGATGCAGCATTGGAGCTCACAAAGTGAAGAATGAATGTTCTCTCTACAGGGAATTTTGCGAGCAAAGGAATGGAGAAGGGTATTTAAATTTATGCTTTTGAATTAATAAAAACACTATTTTTATTATGTTACACTAATTAATTTCTTTATTTACCATGTTTGCTGAGTTCATTCGTGCAAAAAAAATCATCCTGGCCATTCGTTCTAGGCGCCCAAGATCAACTGACTCATGTGAATATGGTCTTGGGTTCACTTCACTCAATGCATGAAAAATTCATGTCATTAACAAAAAAGAAAAAGATGGCTGTGATCTGGTCAGTGTATAGACTTGTAGGGAGGTGTAGGTCCCACCCAAGCAGTCCAAATTGTGGGTCCCACATCCAATTTTGTGTCTGATCATGTTAGCTTTCCGTGCATGAATGCAGGTGTGTGAGAACTTTCCAGCAGGTGAAAAGGGAACATGCTGTCCTGAGAAAGAAGCTCGAGGCTTATTTTCAGGTCTCTCCTAATCCATATCGAGATATGCCCCGAACAAGAGGCTTCTATTTTTGTACTGCATAAGATCTGGACTGTCCATCAGGTGGTCCCTACTGTGGATTCATCATAGCTGAAAAATCACATTGAGAGGAAGATCTCAACCCTCCAAACAGAAATCCTTTGACAACTGTAGGCCAATGGCCATATGGTTATGATCATCCAGATAGTGTGGTTTTTTAGCTATGAATCCTCCGCAGTGTGGTCCATGTGATGAATGGTCCAGATATCGTCAACGTGTGCTGCGTGTATGGTTGGTTCTTCATTGTGGGACATAAGTGGATCCCAATTTAATTCTCTTCTTATTTTGATGTTTCAGTTACTAAGACAAGCCGGGCCCGCAGAAACCGCTACTCGGCCAAAGTAAAACCTCACAACGACGGCAAAAATATTAGTGAAAGCAATAAAAAAATGATGCAAGGATTGTAATTTCATGATGTTTTTGGGTATATCTATCTATATGTGGAAGTTTAGTTAGAAAGGTTTTGGCGTATTTCCTATTCTCTTATTGCTTTTTTTTTTTTTTTTTTGGCGCAGGGGGGGGGGGGGGGGGTGGGTTCAGTACACACACCCCACTGTCAGTACACACACCCACACTGTTAGTCACTCTGCAATGTTAGCCACCCCCCACGTTGGGAATCAATACCTAAACCTCAGTGCTGAGACAAGGTTATCTTCACTTAGTCTACCACTATCCCAGAGGCGCCAGTGTCCTATATATTCTCTTGTTGCTTGAATTTGAATGTGAGTGGTCTAGCTGCACTCCTACCATGGATAAGAAGTCACTCAAATTGGATGATCTTATGCATTTGATTGGTGGTCTTCAAAGGATGGTGAAAGGCAACATTAGTTATGGCTGATAGTAGGAGAAAAGGTGAGTACAGGGGTGGCTAGATTTTTCCACTAACGTGGGTTTTAAACCATGGGTGATCAAGCATCATTCCCATGTTGAACACTTGACCTTCCGCTTTGATACCATGTCAAACAACCACTTGCTCTAAAAGCTCGAGCCGTTAGAGGATGGTGTATTAATGTATATCAAGAGACTTTAACATTCCAAAATCTCCCAAGCACCTTGTGTAGGGCTATCAACAGCTCAGATCATGATCCGAATTCGATCCATATTCGATCTGATTTAATTGAATTCGGACCACTAATCGGATCAACGGGTCGGATTTGGATCGAAGATCTTGATCCGTTTAATAATCGGGTCGGATTCGGATCAACCTCGATCTGCTCTGTTAATAATCTGATTAAATCAGGGTATAAAAAAATTTAAAAAAAAAAAACCTAATGTACCTCTACTCATCCACCAGCCATCCATACCTTTGCTCGTCCACCAGCCATCCACCACTGTACCAGCTCTCTCTCTCTCTCTCTCTCTCTCTCTCTCTCTCTGCTACACGACTGCATCTCTCTCTCTCTCTCCCCCTCCCTCCTTCCTTCTTTGGATGGCCAACCGGCCGCCGAAGACAGGCCGTGTGACTAATCGTGGGTGTGCGTTGCCTAGATAACAGGGTGGGTGGGTGCAGTGTGTGACTAATCATGTGTGTGCGTTGCCTGGCTAACAAGGTGGGTGGGTGCAGCAGTGACTAATAGTGTGGGTGCGTTGCCTAGATAGCAGGGTGGGTGCGTTGCCTAGCTAACAGGGTGGGCCCCACCACGATGTATGTATTTTTTCCACGGCATCCATCCATTATGCCAAATTGAACGGCCACCACTGTCGGAATCCGATCGGATCATATTCGGGTCGGGTTCGGATTTATAAATATCTAAACGGACCGGATTCGGATCATATGCTTGTGATCCGAATCGGATTCGGGTCGGATACGGATCGGATATATCCATAATCGGATCGGATTTGGATCATCACTGATCTGGTCCGTATCCGATATGTTGACAACCCTAACCTTGGGTTCTATCCATGGGAATTAGGACCTTTGCATAATCTCCTTTCACCTTGGCAAACAGCATTTGATAGGTAAAAGGCGTTCTTTAAATCAGAGACAGTTCGGACCCCTTCTGGACCCCAGATGTAAACAACCAATTCAATCCAACTCAACTCATTTCCTTGCATTTGCCAACATCATGACCCAACTTAACAAGGGTGAATAGTTACCCCAAAATATGGTTCTGAGAACAAACACATAGCTTTCCAGAAATTTGATTTAGCACAAACAAACAAAGCCAAATGTAAATCAGATTTAACAAAATCTTATTAATCTTATTCCCAATAGAATCCTAAAAGATAATTGGAAAAAGAAAAAGTCCAATTTCAAAAGATTATTGAGGGGGGGAAAAACCCAATTTTGACAGACCTGAATGAGCCCAACAGGGACTGTACCGTCATTGAATCCTGAAGCTGACTTTATATTGAAAGAAAGAAAGCAAGCATGGGCAACATCCATATTTCCATTTCAATAGAGAGATTATTGAAGAGAGCACCTATGATATGTAGGAGTAACATTGCATGTGAACAACACTTTGATTTGCATTCACTTTAAGAGAGATTCTCATGTGAGAATGTTGCTATTATATATACTAATAGTAAATGCAAAGCTTAGATATACTATTATGCATAAATAGCAGAATTTTTTTTTCTTATACATAAGAAATTTCTAAAATGGTATTGATGGCCATATTGCAGTTTACAATCGTTGGATGTGGAGGAAACTGACATTTTAAATTCTTTTCTGCTAAAATACAGAAGCTCACTTCTTCATGGAACCGTGGCACTTAGAACATTTGCCCTTTTTGATGAATGTAGACCAATTAATGTGTTTCCCTTCTTAATTGTCTATTTTCTTGCCATCAATTGTAGGGTTGTGTTTCTCCCATCTAGGAGAACTTTCGTGCATGGCCGTCTGGGTGGGGCAATCATAGCAACAGTTTGGCTCACAGAACCATGGGCCCACTAGTCTAAGCTGAATAATCAAGCTTACACTATAAACTCCCCAACCGTACAATATATAATACCACCTCAAACCACCAATTCACTATTCTGCACAGAAACAGATTACTTGGACCAATCTATCTTCTGGGAGCTATTGGGAACGGGACCATAATACATTAACTCCTATTGAATGGTAAAATGTGAACAGTTGAAAAAGAAAATCTACAACTGCTCCCATTTTTATATGTGTATAAATAGGTATTTCTCTGCAGAAATCTCAGCAGGAAGCCAAATTAACCCCATATTCTATCATATGAATGAAACAAATTAAAAAAAAAAAAAAAAAAAAGTGACGAAATGAGTTGCGTAACACTTGTTTACATCTACATCTTCAATAACGATCCAATTTCAAACTTCACAAATCAACAGCCAGGATCATCCTTTTAGTTTCAACAGAAGTATTGTATATGAGCTGTCTGCAGTGGCAATGAGAAGGACGATTAGACAGTTCCCATTGGTTGGCCAGTGGAGCTCATAGGCCAAATTAGCCTGAGCCCTCACTTAGGCAAAATGAACTGCTGAGTTATCAAGATTCAAGCCACAGTCATGGACATGAGACACGCTCTGTGAAAAAATTAATCAAATTGATCGTGAAGAAAAAGAACTAAACCATCTTCAAGTATATGATTAAGGACTAAGTCAAGAGATACTAAAGCAGTCTACTTTAGATGTCTGAAAAACTCATGTTTCCAGTGCTGTAAGTACAAACACAAAATTTCCGCTGAGCCAACACCGTTCGGGATTATGGTAAAACACTTGAGGGGTCAACTTTACAGTACATCGCCACTTACAGATGAATGTAATTCTGCATCACCCTGATGCTTTTATCATCTTAAACCTTTGGGGTCCAAACCCGTCTCTTCACAAGAGACCTCTTCAAGCCGGTCAAGAAATCCTTTGCTTTTCTTCTCCTGGAAGAGGGAGATATCGTACCGCAAGACATTTGTGGATACCGCTTCAAATTTAGTCCACAATTCCCTCTTAAGTGTGTTTTCACCAGGCTGCTTACCTTTTTGGACAGTGCTTCCAATGTCCTTCCACTGAGGAGTGCTCTCAGGAGCTGCAAAGGTTGCAGTGGAACCCCCTGAAAAGTAGGTAAATAGAGCATAGAAAAATTTCATGACTTTCGATCTAGAAAATGTTGCCACAGAAGAAACCCACAAAGGGAAATGCTACTATGGTGCACCCTCCATAGAGGTTCAATGAAGCACACCTACACCTTTTTCATAACAGTAGCTCAAGATCAAATCAAAGAAAAAAACTGGGGAACACTGGAAAGTTAAAGAAAGGGAATGACAAGCCGATGCTGAGTGCCCCTCTTGTCACTCCATTGTTAGCAATGGAATTGACAATTTCGTTACCTCCACTGGAAAATTGGAAAAAACAATTGTTGTTGTTATGGACCAACACGTGGATGGTAACTGGTGGGCCAACACATGGATTGGCCCATAAGCAAAAAAATGCTGATTTGACATATCTGAGCATCCATTGTTTCGAGTTTTGACTGTGAACCATCACTCATGATTCTAGTTAGCAGCCCCATTTTATGCTTCTGATTGTGAATTGCTGCAGGTTTTGCCCATGAAATGTTCCATGGCTCATTTTTTGAGTTGACAATCCCCATGAATGTAAGGCTACCACAGTCCGGTCACCCTTGCTTTCTGAGGCACATGGTGGCCCACAAAATCAATGTTCCTGATTAGTGAACATAAAAATGAGATGCACAATTCATGGAACCTCATGAAGAACACGCTTCATAGTTGAATTCCTCAACCAACAAAAGATAAACAAATAAGAGGAGGAAAGGATTACCATGGTTGTAACATTGTTTGGTTGATTGACATCCACCTAGAACTTTCTTGTCTTGTGCACAAACCAAATGCCTTGATTCTACATCCAGCTCGGACTCAGCACTGGACGAGTCAATACCCACTGGGTTTGTTGTTAACTTCTCATTGGGTGTCTCCATCAGAACACAAGTCTTCGGCGGTGACAAAAACCAGTCAAGAGATGCTTCTATTTCTTCCCTTCTAACAGCTGGCTTATGAGACAACTGTATCCCAAGGAGTCCGGGATACTTGGATGCCAAACCATCTGAAACTTGGCCACTCAAGGTTTCTGAAGTCAAGGAGTTGTTGCATTTTTTAAGCCTAACAGTCAATGGCGTCAACATGGGGATGCCATTATTCTGTTGCTGAGAGGATTCAGGAATTGGTTCAAGTAGCATGCATGTCTTTGGTGGTGACATTTTCATGAGTGGAGTCATAAGATACATTGAGTGGTCTCTGCTATTATGATTTGAATTTTTTGGTGGAGAAACAAACATGCAGCACATTGTGGTTTCTGGTTCTTCAACAACAGATTTGGATTTTTCTGGTGTTGATTTTACCTCTACCTTTTCCAACAAATCATCATGCGAAATCCCAGAAGTGGCCGAGAATGGAGACAATGAAAGTGTACGACAGGGCGCGTCCATGTTAGGAACTTTTTCTAATACTGATCTAGATGAGCCAGGAAGCCTTGATGATAGTACTTTCGATCTTGGCAGTGGTGTGAGCAGAAACAGCTGTCTTCCATTTTCAATTCTACACCCACCACGCCAAGATACAAGGGGCGAAGGAGAGATTAGTGAACCCAGTTCAGGTTCTTCTTGAATATTGGCAAAATCACATTTTTCTTCGTGTGCAGCATCACATTTTTCTTCGTGTGCAGCAGAAATGGTTTCGGTCACTAAAGATTGTTCCAACTGACTGTTGGACTCCAACGGACTTGAGAATGCTTGTTGAAATCTCGGAAACCATGGCTACACTTAGAAAGCCAGAGACATGCAATATCAGTTGTGTAAAGAAACTTAAGCATAAACTGTAACAGCAACAAACGCCAGTGGATGTACCTTTAATGTTGAATGCATTTCGGATAATACATGAATGAAGGACTCAATTTCGTGGCTCCCAATTTTACATGTTGGCCTAAGTTTGCAGGCTTGAGCAACCAGTTCATCAATCTACAGAGCAAAGAAAAAGTTGTGCATTAATTGGTTGCATACATCCCATACAGGCAGCTTCAAAGATCTATCAGTATCTTGCAACCAAACGCAGCTCTGAAGTTCATATCCCTTAATGCATCAGAAGCAGTAGCCGCATGATCACTCTCGTCATTTTTTTTTAAAAAATCCCAGATATAATTTTCACTCTTCATCAACCGTAACCTTGTCTGCCTAAAAATATTCCAATCTACCACCATGCATGAAGGATTTTGGCACCATCACTCAAATATTTCTCTCAAATAAGACTGAGAGTAAAAATAGCACCTATTAGAGTATATGATGAGCTCAAGTCAACTTTTCCTTCTTTTTTTTTTATCAAACAATATAACTGAAACACTAAAACTACATGAGCACCTAGGAATTTTACATGTATAAATGACCAAAAATGTATAGAATACAAAATTATTTCCTAATAGTTCACATCCAAAGAGTCATAGAAAGTTTAGTCTGAATAAAAGTCAGGTTGTGAGGATATGAAATGAGTCATTCCTCATGTGTTATGAACTACATATTATAGACCCAACATATGCCTAATATTGTCTATTCTATAGTGTAGGTTGTAGACATGTGCTAAGACCTATTACCTATAGATCGTTTCGATTCAATCTAATCATTGCAACGTGCAAGTAGCCGATCCCATAGGTGACTCTTTGTGTCTTTAGCTACCCTCCTCTCATGTACAGGAAGATGATTGAATGTCGCTACTTCAGTATATGATGACGAACGATCCTTATTGAATAAACTCGGTAGACTCAGTTACACTAGGAAAGCGGCTTGGTCGATTCCAAATTACACATTTGCATGAGGAATATACTGTGATAGCTACACCAAGTTTCTAAACTTATCAGTATGCACTTGAAGACTTATTCGTCGGCAACGTCGAGTTTTTTTTTATAGATTTTGCAAATAATATTCTCTTTAAAAGTACGTGTATTATAATATTACTATAAAATGATTCATATTGATGTTTGTGAAAAACCAAGTTTTCATAATAACTTGATAAGTTGGATGAGCGCATATGTTGGTCAAGTACTCCAAATCAGAAGTCAACTCCATACGGTGTTATCATGCAGACTAAGACAAGCATTGCAAAGCTTGGGTTCTTGAATGCTAGTTAGGTGGTCGATAATACTCAAAAACACCTGTAAGAAGACAATGATGTTCCAACTAGTCCCCTGCCTCTGATTCTTATGATCGTGTTTTTTGTTTTGGTTGTTATAAGACGAGCTAAGATGGACAATCTATGTTAAGCCCATCCCACAATGTGATTGAATGGGAGATGTTGGATATGGGCCCATGGGCCTCACTTGTGGGCAACAATTAGTGGGTGGGTCCTACACATTTTTCTTTCACATCATCTTTTAAATTCACTTGGAGTTTAAAATTTAAGTTTTAAACTTAGAAGTGAACAAATAAGAGAGAGAGAGAGAGAGAGAGAGAGAATAAGATAGGGATGAGCCACACATCCAAACCTCTCCCGTATCCTCTTTGATCCCTCTTATAAAAAGAGAGGAATTTTCTTGTTAAACATGTCCCAAAAATCGTGAGTTTCCAGAGAGAAAATAGGAAGAGAATATACCCATTGTCCATCTAGCCCGCCCCATAGACAATCTAAGCCATTGATCATAATTCAAAGGCCATCTTAGCCATAGAATTAGAAGGGTGATAAGATCTTCTCTGCCCCGTAGTAGTTAGGCGGACCTTTAGCCGTTCACCGTCCATCTTCTGCTTTGTGTGAAGGTCCCAAGATCGTGTAGACTGTTGGATCCTACGAGCCCACCCATCTTCACAATCTACCTCTCCCGCAGCTCATGATTGGCAAGCTAGGCATGCATGATATATACATGCTCCAGCTTGAGGGAGTGTTAAAGTATGTAGACTTTGATATACACACGTTGCAAATATTTGAATGTGAGAGTACACATACATTCAATGGCGTTGTGGTGCACCATATGCTTGGAGATAATTGTATACTTTCCAATTTTGTTCGATTTAATGGCCGTGTGGTGCATCATATCCTTGGAGATATTATGTATCTTTTCCGATTTTGTTCTATTTAATGAGGAGTTCTCTTGTAATTGATCATTATTACTATGAATAAAGGATTTAAGAGGAGGAGCATATATGTTCTCTCTTCTCTTCTTTTCCCTAATTTTACACTAGGGATGCACCAGTCAATCCCCAGCTTGGACAAAGGAAGACAGTTGAAGCCAAGTGGGTAGCTGGTTGTCAAAATTTTGCCAAACAATCATGAGAAATCCAACCCCAAATAGTTGAGACAAGGATACGTTAATGATAATGACTTTATTAACATGATCCAACAAGCAACACTTTTGACGCATGGTCCAATTCAAACCAAGTAGTGGCGGCATTGAACGCAAAACTGGTTTGGTTGCAACAAATTCTAAAAAACCATATTGGTAGTGATTGTTTGTAAGCACCCCCTTGTAATGGTTAGGCTAGATCCTTTGACCAAACACCAAGGGCAAAATCAAACGCGAGTGTCTTGTTCACAACTAAATATGTCGCAAGAGACATCACTTTACCTAAGAATTCAACAAATGATTGTTGATGGTATTTTCACAAAATCTTCACTAAACATGCAAAAATGTAGATCGTTCCTCTTCGGTTTTCAAGACAATTTAGATTAATAATTGCCATCGCCATCCAAAATTATACTCTTCCATACAGCAATATTCAAGTCATTACCGACCATCTTTTTTTTTTTAAGGTAACACTGCCAAGGATTGAACCCTGGATCACTCACACACACTACATTGTCTCTACCAGTTCATCTAACGAGTGGGCGACAAGTTATTATCGACCCTCTTTAGCCAAGATATTCAATTAATATCCTTTCTCCCCGTATTAAAAAGTAACTCAAGTTCTAAGGGTTTTTTTATATATGCATCCCACAAAATATGGATTAAGCCTAATCCCGATGTTTACAAGCCCTGTACATCAGATAGGCCATGCTAAAGGGGCTATTTATTTATTTAGTTTGGAAAGGTAACAGTAACTTTTATAGAAAGGAAGAGAAGAAGCGTTGAGATGGCACTAGCTACAACCCAAGCAACAACACAATACAAAAAGAAAAAAAAAATTACTTATTTTCAAAGCTACCAAGACCCACTGGCCCATTCAATTACATAAAAATTTGCCTTACCAGCAACCCACTCATCCCAATTGCTTTCACTTCGAAAGCACCTTCCATTTATTTCTCCTAAATCATACATAAGCCGGCCAATAAGCAAAGTCTCCATAAAACATTTAATTATGAAAAGCCACACCATGCCACATGCCAACAAAAGATCCCTGATAGCGAGAGGCATAGACCAACCTAAATTGAATCTTCTTAGAAATATTTTCCACACTCAACTCGCAAATGGGTAATGGATGAAAAGATGGTCGATTGATTTGGACTTAGACATGCGCATAAAGCAAAAATTAGGGATCACTATTGATCGCTTTTGAAGATTATCGATAGTTAGTACTCTTTTTATTTCCACAATCCACCCAAAGGCCGCAATCTTCGAAAGAGCTCCATAATGCCATATGTGACTTGTCTGCCCAATCTTCTCTCCCTTCTTCTCTAGGATGAAGTAAAAAAAAACGGATTAATAAGCAGCCTAACTTGTCTTTCACTCACACCATTCTATTGCAATCTCTGTTTGTTGGGCAAAAAGATGCAACCAACCTGGAAGAGACTAATTCATTCACCCCATCGTCACTAAGGTTTCAGCGACATGGTAGAGACCGCACAACCATGGTTTTGAATATCGGTACCGGAGGTTGTATCGGCCTAGCCAAAAAATTATATGATACAGGCATTGTGTGTTGATATCGGTCTGTATCAATCAAAAAAATAATTCATAGAATTAAGGAAAATATCAGAAAAAATAGAATAACAAAATATTTAAGAATCATACTTTTTTGCATTTTGGACATGCATATGATGGTGGATTAGACCATTCTTCGATGAGAATGTTGTATGTCGGTTTGACTTGTTAAAGGTCAACTAAATAGGACCCTAATTGAACACAAATCAAGCATGATTTGGTGAAGTACAGCCCATTATATTGAAATACAATAAAAGTAAGATGAAAATATAAAAAAGAAAGTGAAGGTTTAAATCATGTCTTTAAACCTTCACTTTCTAGATTTTTTCCCGAATGGCCCACTTCGCTTCGATTTGTCGAATCACATTCAAATCATTTGTTTTAATCCCAAGATATGTCTAGATCTAGCCTCAAATGAGTTGTTAAGCTTCCTCCATGGTTTAATTAAAAAAAATGATGAGACATGAGTGAAATTTTAAAAAAAATTTAATCAAAATTTGCCTTTTATGGGCACATAGGCCTGTATTGGCCCGTATAGGCCTTGTATTAGAGTTGATATGTGCTATATCGGCCGATACGAGTCAGTTTTTTCATATCAAACTGATACAGCTCCGTATCACGTATCTTCTCATGTCAAAACAAATATAATTTGACTGTATTAGGCTATTAGCCCATACGATATCGATATTCAGATCTATACGCACGACAGACTCCCCACATAAAGAAGAGCACCTAGCAACCATTATACTGCGATCCAAGGCAAGGCAGGCCATTTTCGGAAGGGTAATGTTGGAGGCGACAGCAAACCCCCTGACATACATTGTTCTATTGTTCCCTAACCGGTCAGTAACATGGTATCAGAGCAGGATGTCCGGTGTTCAAGTCCCGGGGTTTGCAAAATTCGGTATTATAGGGCAACCGGTATTGTATCAGCCCAGAGTATCACGTGCAGGGCCAGCATATCGCCCGCACGTGAGGGGAGATGTTGGAGGCGACAACAAACCCCCTGATATACATTGTTCTGCCGTTCCCTAACAACTCGAGCTTTTTAGCGCAATCGGTCAGTAACAAGTAAATTACCCCTCTAAACATCCTCCCAAAAGCAAATATTTTCCCCATTCCCTAAAGAGAAACCCCTCCCATCCTTAAATTTAGCTTTCACACCAAATACCCCTTTACATACTACCAAATCTCTATCCAACGAGGAATCCCTAGTGCACCACCCGCCCTCAAGACACCCATACTTGCTAGCGATAACCTCTTGCCATTGAGCCCCCTCCTTTGAGCCCAAAAAACAATACACCATTTACCTAAAAGTGACAGGTTCACTCCTAGTCTATCATGCTAGCTCCACCCTCATCGTTGGATTTGCGCACCTCGCCCCACTCCAAAAGATGGAATTTCTTCTTCTCTTCGAAATCCCTCCAAAGAAAATTTAAGTCTTGGCCTTTCCAATTGAGCTAAAACTGGCTTTGGACACTCGAATAACAACATGAAATCAAGGACTAGAGCAGGCAGCTGCAAGGATTCTTCAACCCTCTTTCCAGAGACAGTTGTGGGTAGTCAGTTGCTCCCTCCCCGAACGAAAAAAAAAAAGTGGAATGTTTCAGCTTAATTACAATTGCATAAGTTTTAGAGAGGAAAAAAAAAATGCCAATAATTACAAGTAGGTGGCACAATTTAGCATAGGACGTGGGGCCTGTCAAATCAGAATTATGCTAAATCCTGATTTTGCAGGATGCCCTACCGAAACAGACCCTAAAGCAACAGACTTCCGAGCCATCCGACTGAATGCATGAGAAGCAAGTGCATGGCCAACATCGACCTCTCCACACAAAACTTACCCTAGAAACTTGAATATGCTCAACATGCCTAGTCAGACAACGCATTGCCAATACAAGTACCAAATATTCTACAACACGTCTGAAATATTTGAACTAAATCTTATTGTTCGCTATTTCTGAAACTCTAGCAATTTTCTTTCATTCCTGTCATAATGAATGTGTGGTAATTGTCCTGCAAAACATTAACAATTTCAGTAAATTTAGCAATAACATGTCTGAAATATTTTAACTAAATCGATTTTCTTTCATTGTCAAAACATTAACAAGGGCATTTAAAATGATGCTTTGTTTAATAAATCTAAATAGAATGAACTAAATATTTCAAATGAAAATCACAGAATTATTTGGGATGGCAGAACAGGATTCTTGTAGCCAACCCCAATAAATTGGGATAATGCTTAGATGATGATGATGATCCCAAAATTAAATATGAATAGAATTATACAACTTAAACTTACAATAAGAGGCAATGCACTCATGGCTAGCAATGAGGTGATAGCAGGCCTGGGACAAGAAAAACTAAATTTGGAAGGCCCTGTAGTTCATAAATCGGGCCTGATAATTGCCACTCATAAAAACATTGGATTGAAACTCATGTCACATTCCTGCACTGTAATTTAAATCAAGGGTATTTTTCTTTGACTGAAGCACACCGAAAAAACTACTCTCATGAAGTAAGACCAAAGGAACAAGCACACTGCAGGTCACTTCCACATCATTGGAAGAGATACCAAATAATCCATATAACTCCAAGCAAACATTCAAAAATATTGTAATTTCTTGAAACTGTCACAGACACTATCGGATGAAAAAGTTCTTTTATGATCATATCTGACATTGAAGAAAACCCACCACTATCATTGTACAAATGATCACACTTAAAGTGACTACAATGCGATGAATCTAGGTCCCATATCAATAAGACATATGCAATGATTGCCCCCAGCACTCTGAAGTGGGGCCCACAACTTCTGATTCAGATCATTCATGAGGTGGACCAACCATGCAAGGACAGTACTATAGAGATAACACTCCCATTCAATGATCGAAGCCATGCCGCAATGAATGGTCAAAACTATAATACAGCCTACAGTCCACGCGGAATGGAGAAAAGTAAAGAGGACCACCACAAATGAATGGCTGGGATCCTTCAATGGAGAAGACTCTCAGTACACCACCCATCCATGATTGGGTCCCACTGCCCTCCAGATGAACAATCTGGGGATCAAAGAGACAGAGACCAAGCATTATATATTTCCATTTTTATCAATGAGTAACTACAAATTCCTGATACATTGCCAATGTGAATAGTGTGTCCTGAAGCACCACTATGTACAAATGGTATGTTGAGTGAAGATAGCCTCGTTTCAACACTGAGGTCATGGCATCGATTTCCATAGTGGGGGTGGCTAACATTGTGATGTGACTAACAGGGGTGGGTGGGTGTACTAACAATGGGGTGTGTGAACTAACCCGTTAAAAAAAATAAAAATAAAAATAAATGTACAAATGGTATGCGTGATTCAGTCCCCACGAATGCATGGGTGGGATCATTCAGTGGAGGATTGTCTCAGTCCATCACCCATCCATGATGGGCCCCACAGCACACCAAATGAACAATCTGCGGATCAGAGAAGGTTGGGCCCCTCTGAATTGTCACCTGCTTCAGGCAAGCATTGAATATTTCCACTTGTGTCAATGAGGAATTATAGATTCGTAATGCATCAGATCAAGAACTGCGCCCTGATGCACCACTATGTACAAGTGGGACCCATGGCTCAGTCATCCATACCATTAATGACATGGTCCGCACTGAAAATGGAAGATTCCTCAAATCTCGCAGATTGGAGGTTTCCTGACCCTGTGATAAGTAGCCAAATAGACGGTGAGAAAAAAAAATACAGCAACACTCCAGAAAGAAGGCTAGAGATTTCGATGGCCAAGATCTTCCAATCTGGAATATTTTTTTTGGCCATGCCCCCATCTGCAGTGGGTCCTGTAATATCAACGGCCTAGATCAATGAATCACAATACCATTTGTGCGAAATGGGCACATCAGTAAACTAATCGCATACTGAAGTATTGGAACTCCATAATTCCTCTTTTATCAAAGCTGCAATTAAAATCTACGAATCTGGAAAATCAAAACCCTGAGAAAATCGATTCCGAGAAAGAGGAGAGAAATGAAGAGGTAGAATCTAGGGTTTTTGGTTTCATCTTGTACCTGTTGGGTGAGATGGGATAGGTGAGAATGAGCAAGGAGAAGGCGATCGAGAGATCCATCTTCTGCTTTTTCTTCTTCTGATGACGAGATTTTCTTTCTTGGATTTGATGATTTTGCTCGTGCGGTATTGTTGGTAATCTCTGTAAGCGGCTTCCTTGCGGATTTCCCTTTCCAACCGCTGCTCTTCTTCGGCATTCTCTCTCTCTCTCTCTCTCTCTCTCTCTCTCTCTCTCCTGCAGCTTCAACGGGCCGGCGTGAGACGAAGGGGAAAATGATAACATGCAGCTGCTGTATGTGAAATTTCGTATACAGCCTTTTTTCTCCCACAAACGTGTCATATTTCTTTGCCATCCGATCCGTTAAAAAAGATATTTTCGACAGTGGTGATTAATTGGTTGAAAAATAGAGGTAATAAACTTGTTGTATAGGACAAACTAATTACATCATTCATGTAGCCGATTGTATGAATTAACGTATATTTTTGGCCCATCCAATAATAGATCATCCTGAAAATTTTATCTATGTAATAAATATATTTTAGGTCCCACAATTTAACGGATCAGATTTACTACAAGTCTGACACATTAGTGGAAAAGAAAGGCTGTACTTAAAATTTTTCATACAACCGCGCTGATGTGATAATTTCTCGAGAAGGCGGGCCCTCCCGTTCAGGATTTGAATTTGGGGAGTTAATTGTTGCTCTGGAACAGTATGATGCTTGATACTCCGGCGGTCAGACCTTGTACATGTGCTTATGTTAACTAAAATTAAACCGACTATATTGTGAAACCCACTGTATCTATATGAATTTACTAAAAAATATATTGGTCAAGTAGTTCTAATCTCTGATTAATGGACACTTATTTGTTGAAACGAACCATTAAATATTTTTTATTTTGACCGTCCAATAAATGACCACCTATCTGATATTCAGAAAATCTAACAAGTGTAAATTTTTTGTCACAATATATCTCAGTTATGTGATAATTTGGATAGTTTCGTTTCCAATTAATGTTATACAACTTATGCAATTTAAAGCTAATGTCTAAGTGCCTGCGTATCACCCAAGACACTCTTGCAGAGTATTAAAGTTTTTTTTCTCTTGCGTTGTCTTATCTCGCTTAGAGCATCCGATTACAGATTAGAAGCGGAATACAAGAGAAAGAGGCAGTAGAGATTACTGATGCATCGGCAGCCATTTCTTGCAAGTGGGCCTATGGTCCTTTGATCCAGACCGTTGGAATTGTAGAATCCAACGAAGATCGGCAACAAACTAAAACTGTTCTCAGATTGAAAGTTCATGGAATTCAATTTTTTGTCTTTTCTATAGACCGTTTCTGTATTTTTCGCTTAACTGTAGCCACTTATTAAAGAGCTGCGAACCAATATCTTGGATAGTTTTGGTGAATCTTCATCCAAATAAAATTCATTAGATCAACGGTCTAGATAACGGAGCAATGGGCTCAGAACGGTGCAATATGCAGTAGTTCTCGCAGGCCATGCGGGTTAACCACTAATAGAGGTGGGCAACGATCTGGGCCAAGCCGAGCTACCCCTGGTTTGGTTTGGCCTGTTCTTTTGCTACTTCAGTTTGTGGATTGGCCTGGTTTGGGCTTCAGGCCAACCCATGAGGCCCGAGTTTGGTTTGCTTTAAAAATCTAGTTCGAGCCGGATCAGTTTAATTGAAAATTTCAAACGGGCTAAGCTAAGTTTGAATAGGTGGCGGCTCTTTCTTATTTGTTTGTTTGTTTGTTTAGATAGAAAGAATTTTAAAAAGTTCAAAAAAAAAATATGAATGTATTCTACTACATGATATTTAACATAACATCCTCCAAAAGTAGAGTGCAACTTTTTCCATACAAGTACACAAGCATAATTTTACAAGTGCAAAGAAATAATATGCATTCATGTATATGTATTATGCATGTCATTATGTATATGTATTATCCATGCTATCCAACCGTTTTTACATATCATTTAGGACCTAATCCCAAAATGAAATCATATCTAAAGCGCAAGTGGATCACACCATAGGAAACAATGTACTTACGAGCCGAATCAAACTGAACTTTGAGTTCAGCCAAGCCAATAATGCCTTAGTTTAAGCTTGGTTTGTTTTTTCAAATGAGCTTGACTCCAAGGCTTGGTTTGGTTTGAATTTCTATTCGAACTGATCCAAGCGAAGCTTTTTCAAACTACTCTAAGCCGAGCTTTCGAGTTGGCCTGGTTTGTGCCCAGCTCTAACCACTAATATGATCCTTACGTTTGACAGGGTTAACCACATTCGTACGACGTTTGTGGGCCCCATCTTCGTCTTTTGGTCAAATATGACCTATCCAAAGAATGATCAAAATCCTCTGATCAAGTGGCCCACAACACAATAAAATTGAATGTATTATTTCAAAAATCGTTCAGCCTTTTTCGTCATTATGGATGACAAATAGCTTGAAACAGTGTGAATTCAACATATTGTAAAGTAAATCATGGCCCACGAATATTATTAACGGATTGAATTTACCATAAGATGAGCTACTTGATCAAATGGATGTAAATTTGACATTGAAAAAGATAACTATCAAAAGCTTCTGTAGGAAGCTTTCTTCTTCTTCTTCTTCTTTTTTTTATACCGATTTGCACAAACGAATGACATATACACTAAGCTCTGTGAGGCCCATAGTGATGTTGTATGTCATCTAACCCGTTCATAATATCACACATACATGGGTAAGGGAAAACACAAATATCATATTTATCCGACAGGTGTGGGGCTTACCAATAAATTTTCGATGATAGCATGCAACTCACACTGTTTCTTGTGGTATAACCTACTTTATCTAGTATTGACCTTCGATTTTGGCTTTATTTATTATTATGAGCTCGTGAAACAAATGGACGGTGTAGATCAAAACTTAGACTTACAGTGGGCTCCACTATAAGGTCTCTTACCATCCATTGTCAGGCCCTACTATAAGGTCTCTAGCCATCCATCGTGGTGCCCCACTCCCGTCATTATTACCGGCAACTGTAGGGCTCAAGCGCAAGGGGTAGTTTCGTCTCACAAAAAACTCAAAATACGTCGCAGGGTTACATTCGGCTAGGGCTGGTCATGAGTTGAGTCACTTCAAGAAAATTGATCGACTCGACTTGAAAAAACCAGTCTCAACTCAGTCGGATAAGTCAAGGCGAGTCGCTTTTAGTAGCTCAAGTAAAAAAACGAGTCAAGTTAGAGCACTGGGTCACTCGACTCGTTTCAGGCTGGACTCGGCTCGACCTCGACTCGACTCGTTTCTGCCCCCTCTTTTCCCCTTTTCCTCTGTTTCTCACTCTCCTCCCCAAACCCTAATATTCTCATTCGCCTGGAAGAGATTGGTACACTCTCTCTCTCTCTCTCTCTCTCTCTCTCTCTCTCTCTCCATTGTGAGCCTCCATTCTTTTATTTCTGGCACAGGCAGAAACAAAGCCATTACTTTGTTTCTGTGATAGCCAGGAATAAGTCATTTCTCCAGTCAATTGAATGTGGGCTTAAGAAGGTATTTGGATGGTGGACAGATATCTCAAGTCTGTGATCAACACTTTGGCAGGAATGCTTCTCTGCAATGGATTGTATCGTGGGAACGATTTAATTGATCCTTTTGCACTAACTGACAGTTATAAATTGTGATGGATTGCAGAGCTTGCTACTATTCCTATTTACATACCTATCAAACTGCAATGTATTGTATCATGGGAACGATTTAATTGATCCTTTTGCACTAACTGACAGTAATTCACGGTATAGACCCATGAGCGTGCTACTATCCCTAATCCTATCTGTTTCAATGTGCATTTTTGTCCTCTCACAGTTCCCTGCGAACTTCCTACTGTTTGAAGGCTTATTGATAGGATTAGGAAGTCTATTCATATATGGCGATGACCCACTTGTTAAATGTTTCTTCTAATCAACGTCTTTCTTTTTCTTTTTTTCTTTTTTCTTTTTTTTCTTTTTCTTTCTTTCCTCGTCAACCAACTCAGGGAATCAAATTTTGGACATGGTGATGATTGTTGTGACTTTGATTCTGGGTGCCATATTTGTAGCTCTTTTCTTAATTCCAAGAGCTATTAAGTCTGGTAGGAATTGGGATACTTTTCTTTTTATATCGTTTTCCTCCCAAGTAGTTCTGTATGTCTACTTACAACTGCATATCTGCTGCTTTTTTGGTTTATTCATTTGCTTTAACTCTGGCCATTCAGGTGATGCAAAAGTTGTTCAGACAAATCCTTCTAGTAAGGTATGCAGATGCATATTTCCTCTAATATAATCTTGCTTGAAGCATTGAATAGTGACTGGGTACTTTTCTATAAAATGAGTGGCATGGGATCATGAGAGCCTTTTTTCTAAATAAAAAAACTTCTGTATTGTGATGTACATACTCCGTCTAGTGTGATATGGTAGCTGGTTCCTGGCTCAGGTAACTGAGGAGGGTCGATGTCTAAGGCAATCATGATTAAGTGGATCCCAAATAGCTAGGACAAGGCTATGATAATGAGGCATCATGCACAAGCTTTTAATTATATGTTTTGTTGTATTTTATTTCTGAGCTTCTTCTGTTCACATCCTGAAATGAAGTGAATTTGGTGTATTTCATGCCTTAGAACTGATGTAGGATGCCCTAATTATGATGCATGCTCATGAACACAATTAAATCAGCGGAATTAAAAGACAATAACAATATAAAATCTAGCAATAATCATCATGAACTAAGAAGATCACAAGGAACATGCAATGGAACGGGCCATTTATCACAACCATGAAGTATGAGATTCAAATATCACTATGGTTGGATCCAGCGAAGGATGGAACCTCCCGATCTTGCATGGCAATAACCCAATCAATTAAGAGGAATCTCTAATCCAGGAAATCAAGAGATTTTAGATTAGGGATTTGAAAATCTGAAAACTTAAGGGTTTTAGGATCAAAATCAGATTTTGGGGATTATGGATAATGAAGCAGATAGGTTAGAGAAGATAGAATTACTTGGAAGAAGGATAGGAGGGGCACAAGAAGCAAGTAGAAGAGGGATCAAGGAAGAGGAAGAAACATCACCATGAGAGAGAGAGAGAAGAAGAGGAAAGCTCCAAGAAGCTTTTCATTAATCAAATCAATAACTAGTTCGAGTTTAGGGCTCTAGTCCACTTAAATAAGCAAATAAAGACATAAAAATACTAAAATACCCCTAAACTAAGCAAAAACGCGCAAATAACATAAGTGCGGGAAAGTTCAGGTGCTCGAGATCCAGCCCGAAGTCGTCCGAAAACCTTCAGAGAGGTTCGGGCGCTCGGCAGGCAAAGTTCGGGCGCCCGATAGGGTGCCCAAAGGCTATGGTCGGGCGCCCGAAATCTTCAGTTTCTTCGGCTTCATTCTCATTTCTCCTTCACATGTGTCTTCCCTGAGTGGGGTCTTCTATGTGTCTGATCACATGTGGAGGGTCTTCAGCTCCTCAATAGTCGCCTATCCACAAGGATGGTACTTGTGGTTGGCGCTTTCTTGGTTGGTACACCTTGAATGCTTTTGTGTCCGCATCAAAAACAATGGCTTTATACAATTGCAGAAGATCAATCATTGGTTAATGGACAAAAACTTCATGTTTGTAAATGAAAAGCACCAGTAATGAGAGAATATACCACTAGGAACTTATTTATTTTTATCTTATGCTGATTAATAAAGAGAAATGATATTATGCATGCAGGCCACCATTTGTCTGATCAAGGCCAGGATTTGTCCCTCTTGCTGATTGTGTGATCAGGCCCTCCTAGGGCTTAAGATTGCAGATAAGGCGCAGGTCGGGGCCATTAAGTGTCTAAACATCAGATCAGGTTCATTTAACCATCATCAGATCAGGCTCATTTAACCATCTATAAAGCCTATCCAACCTTTCATATTGAATATTTGGACCACGTGAAGGGTTAAGATCGAGCCAATTGATTATCTGGACAGAGTCAAGGACTTTGATGACAGATCTGGACCAATTGGAGGGGATTTAATTGGATTATTTTGGTAACCCTATATGGACCATTGTGAGATAAGATGGGGATCTTCTAGAGGCTTCTTGGGAGGGATGAAGCCTATATATGGACTGCAGGCCATATATATGATACTATGGATGTTGTGAATATTTTGAATATTGATTGGCTCTAGCCTAGGAGAGTGATTCTAGTGTCTAGTGGTGTGATTCCACACATTATCCTTTTTCCTTTTGTTTGTTTTGTTGTCTACTGCAAGTGAGAGGTCGTCAGTTTTATGGAAGTAATGTATCTTAGTCAAATTGTTTCAAGTTATGCTATGTCATCATATAAAACCAGTAGTGTGGATACCAATATCATTACATGATGACATTAACATCAACATTAAAAGGAAAGTCGATCATTAGATTTTGGAGTATTAGTTGGGTTTTCTAGACTGTATCCAAAATGCTATATCCAAATCTTAGTTGCGATCCTTCTAAGAAGGTTCCATTCTTGCTTCGAATCGTGCTTTGGAATTGTGCTACTGCTCCTGCTTCTTAGCTGTTTATACCTGCTAACATTTTAAAAAAGACATGTCCCTGCTCCCGCACCAAATCTGTTGCTGCTTCACTTTATGCCTTGTGCAACTATAATTCAAATGGTTACTAATGACTAGCACCAGCACATCCCAAGGCAGCAGCAGTTCATTGAGCAGGAATCTTAATATAGGAGATAGTAGAAAAGGTATCGTAGACAAATGCTAAAAACTTTTCTGAGTTTACATGATTAGATAGGTTACACTGATTGAAAACATTCTCAGATAGGTCTACAACTTCATTGAGCTAGTTTTAGTCTCTCTATTCATTGCATTAGAGAACTCAGTTAACATTTTACAGGATATCTTGATGATCTAATTTCCTCTGACTTTCAATGGCAATTAAAATGGACTTTTAGTGTGCCATTGAGCCAAGCGGGCCAGGGGAATATGATTTAACAGAAACATTTCTGAGACCACATAATCCTTATGTTGGGCAAGGCACCCTGGTTGTATTTTATTGGAAAAAGGGTGACATGTTGCCAAGAGGTTTTTTATTTGCTCAAAAAGAGCACATACTCAGCCAGGGCTAAATATATTTCTCTGCACTTTTCACAATAAAGTTGTTGACTTTACTAAGGTGGCATGGAATGATTTTGTGGTGTCAGCTGCTGTTTTTATTAAGGTACATAGCTTATTTATCTGAAGGTGCTCTTAACTTTAGCCCAAGGTCTTGAACATCTAACATCTTTTAAAAGATGATTGATAGATTCTTATCATTAGATGCATGAGAGTAATTTTCTCATCTATTTACTTTCCATGAAAAAATTAGGGAAGTGTAACGAATTTTAAAGATGAATGTGATTCTACCATTTCCACCCATCTTTCCCTACTTCTTTGGCATGCCTACACATTTCTACTGTACCAGTGGCTTCAAAGAAATTGAGGTTGCTGTTGTTCAACTGGAGATCTATTTCACATTCTACTATATTCTTTTTGTGTTCCTTATCCTCAGGCAACAAAACTGTACACAAAAGATGAAGTGTCTCTCCATAACGCAAGGACTGATTGTTGGATTATCATAAAAGACAAGGTTCCGATAATCTTCAAGTTTCATATTATGATTTGTTGTCTGTTGAAGTTACCATGCTCATTGTATGTGATGGGTGCTCCGATGTAGGTTTATGACGTTACTCCATATGTGGAAGAACATCCAGGAGGTGATGCGATACTAGCACATGCTGGGGACGACTCGACTGAAGGCTTTTTTGGGTATGTTAAGAAGATTCCATCTTTATTGGCCATTGTCCCATTAACAGTTTCCAAATGGTTCTTTGCAGCCTCCTCTAGGAGTCATCTCATTTTATAACGGGGTAGGAGGGAACAATTTGAGCCATTTGATCAGAGAATTATAGGGCCTTGTGCATCTGATGTGTATACCTAATGTGCCCAGTCTGTACAAGTGGTGCTGTGGTTCACTGATCCAGATGGCTGATATGATGGGGACCATGTGGAAGGTCGATGCTTCAAAAACCTCACCAGATTGCAGGATCGCAGCCATCTGATCGTGGATCTTTCTTTGGGGTATAACTCATTGATGATGGGGCCCATCAGATGAACAATTTGGGTCGCCAACCACAAGTCCCACTTGAATGGACTGGGTGTTTCTGGACACCATACACATCCTGATGCATCAAGACCTTACATTTGCTCTGGATGAGATCTATTATTTTTCACGATTCTTTTGCAGCATATAATTTTGTCGCCCAGTCGATTATGCAAGTGATCTTGAGTTATGCCATGACAACATTGTATGTTTCTGTTATGCACTTCATGGTTCGTTGCCTTCTCATGATTTTGTATGAAGGACGAGAGTAGCTACAGTTAGCTGCACTCGAGAGTTCACAGTTAGAATTCAGACAGACCACCAAGGGCAGCCATGAACAGGAAATTTTCAAGTTTTACCAACTTCCAGAAAGAGGTTCTAAAACACTCCGACTGGAAGGGATAACTTGTCAGAAAAGAAAGGAAAAAAAGAAAATAGAAAATAGAAAAGAAACAACAGGGGTTGCCAATCATCAGAAATAACGTCATCATTAATGATCTGTGTCTGACTGTATCAGTGGAATCTACTTTTTTTTACAGGTTAGTTGACATGGTTTGAAATGCCCCTTGTCAGTTTGGTTGACTAAAGTCAATCACTGTAGTGATCTTTCGTATTGGGCTAACTCAAAATGGGATATAGGTGGAAGCGTTCGGACAAAAGGGTAGTAGCTGATGCTATATCATATCATTTGCCCTTCCTGCAAAGATGCTGCTGAGCCAGTTCTTCTTAGGCAGGATAGCTTTATTGGCGATCCTCTAAGAATGCTAGTAGTTGGAACGATTTGGAGTGTTGAGCTGTTAGCGAGGTTTGGATGTGTTAGTAGCTACCGTGCCTCTACATGTGTGGAGACAAAAGACTTCCTTTGATATAGGATCTTGCATGGATCAAGCTTGGGAAATCAACTTGTGCAACAGTTGGAGCAGTTCTATGCCTTGTTTGTATCAATATTATGGAAGAAGGGATCAAAAGCATAGGGAGCAGGAGCATCACCATGTTGAAGATCTAGGAGGAAACCTTCTAGTGTCAATTATGGAAGATGGATCAACTAGGAGCTTGAAGGAGAGACCATAGCTAGTGTGGGTGGTCTTAAGAGATCAGGTGAGGCTGATCATCTTTTCTGCTGGGAGAAAGTCAGTAAAGCTTGCTCCCAGGTGATGATCAGATTCTAGCTTTCGACAAAGAAGAGCTCATCTGAGGAAGATATTAAGGAAAGACGTGGAGGGAAACATGCTGAAATATGTGGTCTAATGCAATGCCCCAGATGAGATGATAGGAAAGATGACAGAAAGGATAATAATGTTTGTGGTAGGAACAGTCCCCTGAAAATTGAAATGGACATGTAGGCCTCAGGAATTTTTAAAAAATAAAAATAAAAGGCAAGGGGACACTTAGTATTCAAAACTTAAATTAAAGGATCTCGTGGATGGTGGCTACAAATTTCTTATGAGAAATTCAAGACAATCTCGGGATGGGATATGTAGATTAAAAAACTTGCAAGCTAGGAAGAGATGGAGAAAGAACTTTGTAGAAGACAACTCAGTAAAAATTGATGGACCAAGTGATTATTTCCCTCATGAATTTGAAGACAGAATGCTAATGATCCCATAATCAGAGGTGTCTATCCACAGTGTGGACTTTTTGTTAGATAGCTCAGCTAAATTGGAATTAAGTATATCAAAACCATTCGTTTAGATTCAGCAGAAGCCAATTGGAAACTTGGGAAACTGACAGACCTTAAGGGAGAGTTGTTTAGAAGTACAGTTGCTCTCTCAGCAATCTGGGTCAAGTAGGAACTGGAGTCATTCTGAGAGATCATAGCAGCAAGAAGCTTTTGGTGTTTTTGGTTCCTGTGGGGGTTAAGTGTTCTTATTTCGTGGAAGCGGCTGCTTTTGCTCACAGGGTCAAGATGGCTGCTCAATTATCTATTCAGCACCTAATCATAGAAGGAGAATCCAGTTGGTGCTGGGTTGGGAGAAGAGAAGACTGTACCCATGGAATGTAGTTCAGTGATGGAGGAAGCTATTGACATTTGCGAACCATGTCACTGATGTTTTCTCTTGCTGACCATTGTGCTAAGAACGCCATTGATAGATTTGCTAACGAGGGGGCAGCAAGCGCTGTTATGGTTCCTGCGTTTAGAGGAGTGTTTCATTAGTGAATAGCGCGGAACAGAGCATTTACCCCTCTTGAAGCGTGAGACATAAGCCACATTGCATGTAACTCTGCTTCTAGATTTTTAAATTAAGGTTGCACTCGATTGCATCATATCATGAAATTTAATGATATTTTGCACCAAATTAGACTGACTAATAATGACATTTTATGATATCTGGTGCAACCAAAAACAATATAAAATAACAGGAAAAATAGGGCAATTGATTTTGTTGAAAAAAAAGAGGCAATTATTAACTATAAAGATAAAGAAAGAGCAACAGAACTGGTTTAATACTGTTACTTTTTATTGATTTTACTAAAATTGCTAAAAGATTTAACTTTTTTTTATTGAAAAATAAAAAATGTAATCATTGTAAACGTAAATTAATTTTTGTTTTAGTGAAAAATAACTTATGTCAGCTACATAGCATGTAGGGTAGGCTCTTTAGCGTGTAGCGTATGTAAATTATTATATAGCATGGGCTACATGTGACTTAAGATATTTTTGTGAGCTATATAACATTGAGGCTAAGCTACGCTACATAGCGTAAGCTACATGCTACATAGTGTAAGCTGCATGCTATATACTGTAGCTATTTAAAACAGATGATTTGGAGTCTATCAGTATCATGTCATCCGGGCTGCATGGTAGTGTCTATGTGGTCTGCGTAATGTTGGGTTGGCTTACCTGGTTCTGTGTATGATTGTACTATGTTGTTCCGTGACTTCCATCACATTACTTTTGGAATAAAATTTTAATCATTCATAAAAAAAAAAGAGGGGGGGAAAGAAAAGACAAAAAAACAAACAAAGTTTGGATCAGGCAAACCTCACGATAGAACTGGGGGTGTCATGTGATGATCCAACTGATGGTCTCCAAAAAAGACCGTTCCTGAACAGGCAAGATGTTGCCTCCAAAAAGACTGTTCCTGAACAGGCAAGATGTTGCCAAGACTCAGATCATGAGTGTTATGCATGGTGGCAAAACAACAAGAGAAGTTAGGAACCGGGCATGCCTAGTGGTAGCTTTCTTTAAAGCCTGTTGGAACATCTTGAAGGACACTATCATGCATGCTTTTGACGAAGCAAAGGGCTAGGTTAACATGAGATTTTATTTTATTTTGAAATGACAACCGATTCATTCAAAATCAGAAACAGGAAGGGACAACTAATACAAAGATAAGATCACTAAATCCCCACAACCAAGAGGTCATAAATCAAAGGATTGGATCCAGTGGTGGATAGGGAAAACAAGATGTTTAGCCCTCCCAACCAAGGATCTAAATCTCCCTAAAAATAAAAACTAAAAACCATGGGATATTTATTTATTTGAATGGTTATCACCTTGATCACTATCAAAAGAGCAGGCTCAACAAATCAATTGCTCCAACTGTCCCCTGCTGTTAGTGGAGCATCATCTGCACATGCCAGACAACTAGCATTCCCCATGTGCCCAAGTAGCAAAATTTTGCAATATCCAGGCCGTTTGTCTGGCAGGCCCCAGATAAACACGCCAAAGCCTGAAAAAGCATGCTGTTCTATTGTCATGCATGCCTCACATACATTGAATGTGGATGGTTTTCCATCTTTAACCATCCATTTTTAAGTATGTGGCCCAGCTGACGAGTGGACCTGCCTGAGTTATAGACCAGGGCACATTAACTGAGGGACCCACCTAGTTAATGGCTCAGCCTTGCACATGTGTGCCAGGTCGGCTCATGTCCAGTGCTTCTGCTTCGTCCTTGCAGATAGGCATCTGCAGGTAGTGACTCCAACACCCGCAGTGGTGAGTGGTGACTCACCTCTCTCCTGTCTTGTTTTGATGAAATTCCATATGTTTGTCTGCAGGCCACAGCATGCTACACGGGTGTTTGATATGGTGGATGAATTCTACATTGGTGATTTGAAACGGTGACACACAACCATATCTTGGCCTATATCAAGTGCAACAAAGCTGAAAGATTTACCATCTTCCAGAAGCCTGTTGCAGTGCCGAGGACAGCATCATGCGGTTATGCTTCTGACCTTGTTCTCTTCTGCTTTCAATGTGAGATGGAAATGCATTCTCTGACTATATGACATTGACTCCATTTGTGGCATTTCTTAAGGAAATTGTATTGGCCTTTTGACAGTTATTTTATGGGGAAATTTGATCTTCCTTGAAATAAAAATAAAAAAAGTCTTACTCAACTATTCTATACTGTGTGACCCCATCCAAATGAAGCATGCGGCAGGCTTGAGCACGGTTCACACAACCCATCCTGTGGACCGGACCACACTATGGATAAGTCACGGCCTAGAAATCACACTGATCCCCAGCTAATGGATGATGGTTCAAAACAAAATCAGGCAATGGTCCTCACTCGATGGCCAAAAGTTCTACAATTAGATAGGCTTGGAATGCCCAAATGGTGTGATTTTTGGCTAACTGTTGATCCAGTGTTAGATCAATGGTCTGGACCGTCACACTGGCATGCCAAGTGTACAGTTCAGATAGGGCCCAGCATAGATGATGTGAAGTTCTTGATTTTTTTTTTTTTCAAAACATCCTTGACACTGGAAAAAGAATGATGAATTTGCCACTTTTGTCCAAAGCATCCATGTTGTGGAA
Organism: Liriodendron chinense; assembly: GCA_003013855.2. NCBI lineage: Eukaryota > Viridiplantae > Streptophyta > Magnoliopsida > Magnoliales > Magnoliaceae > Liriodendron > Liriodendron chinense. Next base: position 10,481,740 of record ML058461.1, on the reverse strand, counting down.
TCTATGCACGGGCTGCCTTAAGAAACTTAGGCTGAACGGATGATTGTGACCATTCCTATCTGTAGGTCAATTTAGAATAAATGAAAAGAAAATTTTCAATGGCTCACAGTCGACTCCAAAAAATCAAAGGTTAGGAGAAGGAATGAAGCTTGATTATGGGACAATAGCTTATTTATAGTAACGAGAATTTTGATGGTGCAAACCAATTCGATCATCTGAGTATGTTGGCCCACAGTGAATGGCAATCCCAAGTCGCAACAAACGGGAAAAGAACTTAAGGATGATACTCTGTGAGTAACAGAGGGATTCAGAACAGAGGGGATACAGTGCAGTGTGTGTGGGTTTTCACTTTGTGCCAATTGGGTCAGTTTTTCAATGATCCAGACCGTTGGTCTGTTATCTCCGCTGAGGATGGACCATGCCCCAGAAATATCCCAGATGGGAATATCCTTACACCAATCTTGGGCTTTCCGTCAGATGGATTCAGACCTTTGTTGCATTGCTCTTCTTATACATATATTTGCAGACCACAAATTGAAAGTTTAGGATTTGCCCGATCATGGAGATTTTTGGGGGACGGTCCCATCCATCGCGTGGTCCAACAGACCGATGACCTAAACCAAGACCGTGATGCTGAAATTAAAAGCTCCTTCGATGGAGCTACAGTGAATACCCACAGGGGAGGAGCTTATAAATTCATTACCAGCATGAATGCCCTCATTTTCTGAAGCGATTAGTAGGGACAAGACGGTCTTTAGCATCTGTCTGTGAAGCTATGATCCAGTGCCAATTCGTCACCCACTTGTGGGCAACCATGAGTGGGTGAGACCCACGAGAGTTTCCCTCCATTGCCCATTTATGTTGAAATTCGACTTTGAATTTTGAATTAGATAAGAGTCAGATCGGATGAATTAGATAGGAGTGAGATCGAATGAGACTGGATTTAAACTCCTTGAGCCTTTCTTTTAAATAGAGATCTTTTCACAAATGATTTGAGAGTCCAAAGATAAAATAGAGGTGGTGATCATCATATCTTATATCTCCATCTAGCTCGCCCTCATACAATTCAAGTTATAGATTGTAATTTGGAACCATCTTAATTGTAGAATCAGAGGAGTGATCAGACCTCTCCATTCCCATAGTAGTTAGGCGGACCACTGGATGTATGCTATTCATCTTAAGCTTTTGTAAAGGTTCCAACTTGTGTAGACCATTGGATCCTGCAAGCCCACTCTTCTCGGCCAACTTTCACTTGTCACAGCACTCTCATCCACGATCGAAGAAAATCATTGGACAGGAGGAAATATAAATCCACTAACCATGCTTGGAAAATCACAAACATAAAATTTAAGACTACGCAAAATGAACAGGAGCAGTGCAAATGGTCTGTCTGTTTTGCAAGCACTTATTTGAGCGGCTTTAGTCACCCTTAATCAGGATGATTTTGGGGTCATCAGCAATCAACGGAGGCCCCCTCTTATCAAATGGTCCACTGTGATCGTAGGTGGGCCCACTTGGGCTCCACACGAATTCACAACTTCGTAACATACTTTGGATGGTAGCTCCTCAGAGTGATATGAATTGTGCACTTAGCACCTCCTTAAGGAGACATTCTTTTTTTCTTTTTCTTTTTCTTTTTCTTTTTTTTCTTTTTTTTTTTCAGTTTTGTAGAAGTGGGGCCAATGTTTGTTGATCCAAGGAAATGATGTTATGGCCCACACTGGGTGATGGGCCATGGAAAATACCCAAGGTTGGAAGAATCCTTACTCTTCAATAGAGAATCCAGCACTGGTTCATATTCAAACTTAAACAAAGGCCAAATGTTATATAGCTAGGATATTTTAATATGGGGGATTTTTTTAATGCATTCACCATCCAAGATGAGGCCCATCTTCTCAACTATTTTGATCACTAAACCATGGACCCCACTTGTACCGAAGAGCCTTTCGGCAGAAGCACTGTACCATGATCATTGCCATATGCTACTCTCGTAGAACATTGATTGTTGTTGTTGTTGTTGTTGTTGTTGTTGTTGTTGTAAAAGGAACAAACTAGTTAAGTCTGACACAAGAGATAGAAATGAAAGAATGTGAAATTGTCAATATGAGATGGGTCATCATGTGCATGAATGTGATAGCATATCAGAGGACAGTGAGATTTAACTCTTAAAAAAATGTTATAATTCGTGGGAGATGGCTTTAAGGGCATGTTTGGCTGCCTACACGTTTAGCCACAGATGGAATGTCTCCCACTTGGCCAAACTTCAATTAGGTGGAATAAGCCCTATAGCCTAAACCAATCCTGATTTGTGGTACGTCCAAACAGGCCATTAAAGCTGCCATCGCATCAGAAACAGTAATGGAGAATATTATTCTAGTACCACCGTGTGGTGATTATTTGAATCTCACGTTGGGAATGTAGGTGAGGCAAGAGGATCTCGTTACATTGATAATTCAAAATTGATAATAACGGGAAAGAAAAGGCTCTGTTTGGCATACAAAACTTTCCTAATTAAAAATTTGAACAGCTGAAAGTAACATATTCTTGATTTAACGAAAAAAAATTGTAAGTCTTTTATGTTTCATTAACCGTTTGGCCAGCTTACCTCAAATTGCAATGTTATTTTTCAATTATTATGAATGCTTAATAAAAAATCACAATTTAATAGTTTTTTAGGGCCTGTTTAGATACCACCAATTAAGTTACTTTTTAACTTATGTTAAGTTATTAAGTTATTTTTCTCACTTAAGTTAGTTTGGCAAGCATTATTGGAAATGTAACTTACCTTCTAAAAGCTACTAATGTCAATGAGTTTATTGTTTTACCCTTTTGACTTGTTACTTTGATACTTATCTCTCCACGGTCCATACCGAGGGAGGCTCTCTTGTGTCTCGCCTGCTAGCCCAGCTGGCAGCTGAAAGACGCCTAGGCGTTTCAACAGTAGGTCTCGGTTCAAAATGCTAAGGAGACACACTAATGACTAACCCCACTGGAGGGTGGGTTCATCGTGTGACTAACCGTGTGGATGCATTGCATGACTAACAAAAAAAAGAGGTTCTCTCTCACAATCCACATCAAGTTGGGCCCCACATGAACGGTCCACGTCAAAGGTCGGCCTAATGAAGAGTTGCCCATATCCAGGCAGCCCCACATGGTGAATGGGCCACATCAGAGGTGGGCCGACATTATGGACGGTCCACATCAAAGGTGGGCTCCACATGATGGGCTATGGATACTGAAGATGGGTCCTACATGATGGACAATAACATTGATAGTGGGCCCCACATGATGGATTACCAACATCAAAGGTAGGCCTTACCTAATGAATGGTGCACGTTAAAGGTCGGCCCTAAGGATGAATGACCCACATCCAAGGTGAGCCACGTATGATGGACAACCCACATCAAAGGTGAGCCCCACACAATGAACAATCCACATCAACAGTTGACCCCACATGATGGCCGGTGGATGTAAGGGGGACCAAACAAAATTGAGGAATAATTACTTATGATATTGGAAACCAAATATGCTTTTCTACTTTTTGAATGATTAATATATTTTTTCGTAACATACTTATATGTTGATTTAGTAGAAACTAAAACTGCACACGAGCCAAGCTAGCTTGAAAAGCTTGCTCAGCTTGGCTCGTTTAAACTTGGCTTGACTTGACTTGTAGGCTAGTTTGATCAGGCTCAAGCTTGATTTAGGAAGCTCGTTTCCAAGCTCAAGCACGAGAGAGCTTGGCTCGGCTTGGCTCAAAATTTGAATAAAGCTCGACTCGCTTGATCTTGGCTTAACTTGAGCTCAATATTTTTATTTTATATATATATATATATATATATATATATATATATATATATATTACTTACAAAAAAATCCTTAATCCTACTTGAGACCTCACTCGACTCTTTTTTTCCTTTCATTTTCACTCCCAAGTCTCACCGTCCCCACCCAGCCCTGCTGCCCCTCTCCCTCTTTCCCTCCCTCCATTTCTTTCAAATCTCTCTCTCTCTCTCTCTCTCTCTCTCTCTCTCTCTCCATTCCGGCTTCCTCCCCACACCGCACCCGGTAACAAATGCCTGGCAGCGAACGCCTGACCGCACCGCACCTTCAAGTGAACGCTCGAGCATCCATAGGTTTTTATGTTTTTTTTTCTTATTTTTTATTTATTTTATTTGAAAAAGAAAATACCTTAGTTTTGGGGGTTTTTTGGATCGAAAGATTTGGGTTGGGTCAGTTGGGGTCTTTAGCTGCTCTATAAAAAAAAGGAAAAAGAGAGAGAGAGAGAGAGAGAGAGAGAGAGAGAGAGATAAGGCTCGGCTTTGCTCGATAGAACTCGATCAGCTTAGCTTGGACAAAGCTCGATCAACTCTACCAACAAGCCAAGCTCAAGCGGCTATTTTGAGCTCGATGCCAAAGCCAAGCCAAGCTCAAACTCAAGCTCAAGCTCAGTGAGCCACCAATCAAGCCAAGTTCAAGCTTTGTCAAGCTCGGCTCATATGTAGCTCTAATAGAAACTAAGAGAAGCTACTTATGACATAAGTAGCTTTATCTAAAGTAACTTATTATCCAAACGCCCCCTTAGAGAGAGAGGCAATTAAATGTTGGGCTATTATAATGGACGATACAAATCACGATCAAACAATTCTAATGATCTAGAACATCTATTATGTGGAGCCCACCTTTGGCTGTGCATCCATTCCAAAGGTTTCTACAATATCATTCAGGCTTTAGGTATGTAAAATTAGAGCCAATGATTCAGGGATCCAAACCCAATGGGCCACACCTTTGATGGCTCATGCACCCGAAAACATCCAAGCTAATCTTAGCCATAGAATGGTGGTTAGCCTTTTTTTTCTTGATTGAATGAGAGCCATTGCCATCCTCAGTTTCTTGGGCTCCTATTTTGTAGAGCTGGGACTTGATATTATAAAAGGGTCCGGATCCTCTGTTGAAACCTAGCAGAAACCCTGCTCGTCACGTCTCTGACTGGTCCAGCGATCCGGATTCATTATAAAATAGAAATGATCAGATTCAGTGGCTGCATCATAGTTTATGGCAAATCCATTTTTCTCCTGCCAACATGTCAAATATTGGAGTATATCCTGTCCACATAAAAGGTTGTCCACATCATGACGATGACAAGTAGGACCCACCAGATTAACTTCTCCATCCCATAAATGCAGTGCCACGTGTACATGGAAAAGGTAGCATGTTAAGTAAGTCATAATTCTATTAATAAATGGAGAAGAAGCTTCTTTACTCAAAGCTTTTCTCAAACTAGTACTAACCATGACATGATCCTGAAATCATGACCCAAAAGTCATCATGGATCAGACCCCATCTACCCTAATTATAGGATTTTAAAACCTTTATATTAGTGGATAGAACAACCCAATATGAGAACTACCATACAATAGGTGTCCTCTGCTTTTCAGGATGGACCCTTTTCTTAAAGGAAACCCATCAATGCATCATGTGCTCAACTAATATAGATAACTAAAAAACACCCAAATTAAATATTAGGGTATGTTCTTGTACATTGCCTCCACACCGAAACTCAGTGTATAAACTATCTCTGATGTTCAATCAACCAATATGCGGTCGGATTAGTGGTTGATAGTTCACCATAGATGGGGCGGTCATGCTGCAGGCGTGGGTCCCACTTTAGTGGTCTACTACTTATTCAACTGGTTCGATGATAAGTTAGGGTCCAACTAGTAAATAAGTTCCAATCTTTCATGTTTGTGTGGAATGCATCCCTTTTTACAGTTTGCCCCCATCATGAGGATCACCTACTTAAAAAAAATCAACCCAATCCAATAAAAAGGTGGGCCACGCTATAGATAAAATGGATAACTGTGTTGGGAATAGGGACGCCGGCAGCGAAAGCGAAAGTCAAACAAAACCACAGCAAAATATACGATCAAAGGAAAAACACATTGTAATCAAACCACACAAGTATTCAACCATAAGAGACAACCCAATTTTAGGTAGAAAAACCTCTCAATGGGTAAAAAACCACAGCACAAAGTGATCCACTATAATTAATAGAAGATTACAGAGATTGACAACTCACAAATAAGGAAAACAAAGAAAACCCAAGCTTTTTCCCTCTCAAAACACTCTCCCCTCTTCCTAATGCAATTAAGAAACCTTGGACACTTTAGGATTGCATCTAAGTTCGGATACATACCATATTTATAGTAAGAAATCTCAATTTAAAAACATCTTACGCACTACCACGTAATTGCATAAGAAACTGCGTGCACAGTCGATTGGTCGAACCTAGCACAAGACAGCCCAGGGGAAAAAACCGACATAGACCCATCACACTGCCTCACCACCGACCGGTCTAGGATAAGTGAAAAACGTCTAGCAGCCACGTTGAGCTTTTAGGCAAAATGCACAGACCGGTCGTCCAACCGATCTAAGCACCCAGAAAAAACATTGAAGGCTCTCCAACAAGCTGTAGATCAAGCTGATTTTGCATAAGATGGCCCTCATGGTGGGGCCAACCTTTTTGGGTGGGTGGGATGTCACTCAAACCTGATAGAATGCTCAATTATTTGTCAATCCAGGTAGTTTAATCAGGTCGATTTTCAAATTAGGACCCATTCGCACCGCGGACGATAGATTGGACGGATCTGATCAATGGCGAATAAAATAGTTGGACGATACAGACGGTTGATACAGAGACTTTCAGTGTATATAATTCATAACTTCTTATTAATAACAAATTAACAATACAAGAATTAATCAATATGTGGGCCCCACTCCACAAGGTTTGTTAGCAACATTTAATAAGAGAGAAAAAACATAAAGTAGCTTTATGTATGTAATCAAAGCTTAGTATAATGAAGTGACTTAAGCTTCCAATAATCAAGCTTAGTCACTAATCTATCATCCCAATGAAAGCGTGGGCTAAAGAAAGCAAAGCCGCCTCTAATCCATGTTCCATGCATACATTCACTGGAAGAACTTTGATACTCTGGCAGCATGTGATGGATGACGCGCAGGCACTTATAAATTACTTAGAAATTGTATGCATGCCATACAATTAATTCAAATTAAACGTCCAAAAATTATGTTTATTTGATTATTTTTCTATCAGATTTGTGAACATCTATTAGGACGGTTAAAAATGAAAATTTTCGACTGGTTGTATTTCAACAAACAAGTGTCTACGAATCAGAGGTTAGGATTGTGCAACGAATCTGATTTTTGGAATGTACATTGTTGACAGTGAGTTCCACAGTTTAGTCGGTTTAATTTGAATTGAATTAAGTTACATATGCGATTTTGAAGTGCCTGTGTATCAATGGTCATACGTAGCCCGAGTATCGACGAACTCCCTTACATACACATGCAAAAAAGGAAGAGAGATTTGTGGAAAACAGAAAACAAAGGAAAGGGGGGGATGTGAACGGAGCTCCGTAAAAAAAAAAAAGGAAGATCGAACATACGCAAGGTTTATCCGCCACGTCATTGTAGGTGGGGCCCACCATGAAACCCGAGCATGTGTACATTGAATTTCGGTTGCTTTCTTTCTGTAGAGGGAGGTTGAGAAAGGCACGAAAAGGGAAAGCCCACGCATTTCTCCTCCCTCACTTTTTGCCAAGCAACGCCCCTTTGCATGAGGGGACCCCACGCATTCCTCCCTCCCTCATCCCCATTGCTAACCGTCCATTTGATACCCATCAATTGGAAGGTTTGGATTAATTTAAAAGTGTAATCTTTTAGAGATTTGCTCCATCCACAATGGGCCATGCGATTTGGATGTTTTGATAGATGTGCATGAGCGCCACGTTATAGGAGGATGAGTCAAAATGGTGGTGAACTATCATAAGAGAGGTCCCTCTCTCTAGTTCATCTATTATGATAGTTCACCACCATTTTGATTCATCATCATCTCGGGCGCGGATTGGGGAATAACACCACCAAGACCTAGATAGAAATGGACGGTCTTGTAAGGGGCTCTGTGGGGCCACTCTGATGACAGATCATTTTAGGGCATTAGTCCTAAAACGAGGCAGACTGAAAGGTTAAATGAACCACACCACAGGAAGCTTGAGAGCTTACCGTTGAAAGCTTCTTGGGGTGAACAGAATTTTTCGATCAAGTCGATATTTATGTTTTTCCTTTCATACATACAGGTACTTGTGACCTTATGAACAGGTTGGATGGGAAACGAACATCACAGTGGTCCCTAGGAAGTTTTCAACCGTGGGAATTCAATCTCCACTGCTTCCTGTGGTGTGGACCATTTTAGCCTTCGATCTGCCTCCTTTCTGGCATAAAATCTCAATTTGAACTGTCAAAATGGATGGACGGCGTGGATAGAACATATACTTCATGGTGGGCCCTTGACAGGACCCACCATCTCTAGCTAGGTCCTGGTGGGTAATTCCCTAAAATGATCTTTAAAAATGGATGGAGAGGGTGGATACATAATACGGACATCATTGTGGGCCCCACAACTACGGTAAGGGCCGCACCTAGACTTGGCAAAATTCAACCCAACCCAACTTGATTCGTATTTTTCTAGTTTAAGGTGGGAAAATTTAACCCGAATTCAATTTTTGGGTTAACCCTACCCAACCTAGATTTTTATGGTCGAGTTAGGGTTAACCCAACCCAACCCAACCCAACCCAACCCAACCCAACCCGAATCATATAGTGGTTAAGTAGACTATTATATATTGATTTTCTTATTAGTTAAATAATACATAATTTATTTTTTTTTTTCTCACACACCCAGCTGAAAATGGTTCACATGTCTGTCAATCTAATAAACATTACAGTGGGCTCTAAGACTATTATATATTGGTTTTCTTATTAGTTTAATAATACATTTTTTTTCTCTCACACACCTTGTTGAGAATGATCAACATGTCTATTGATTCAATAAACCTGATCGGCGTGTCTGAACCATCATCTCATTACAAACTACGTTGATGCTTAAAGAGGTATGCTTTAAATCTACACTCCACACACACACACACACACACACACACACACACACGGGCTATATCATCTAAAACCATATGAAGACATGCCTAAAATATCTAAAAGCACTAGGTGGGGCTCACCTAAGTTTTGCATGCGGCTGAAACCCCTCATCCAAGTGGGACACATACAATGGGTGGGCTGGATTTGTGAACCATGTCTCAGTGGACCAAATGAATGACCATGAAGGTTTTAATGGGCAGCTTACCCCTCTTAACTTTTGTCTGTGGCGTGATCCATCTAAGTCATGAATTGACGTGATTTTTAAGCCCGTGGCCTCCCATGAAATGGTGCATTTGACTGATGGGGTAGATGTTAGACATACATCATGGTGGGGCCCACATAGCTCAACCTCATGGAAAGTTTCCATAAGGTCGGCCTCGTAGTGTGTGTGTGTGTGTGTGTGTGGTTTGGTTTTCAATTGAATACTGATGCCATATGCATTTAGTTTAATCTACAAACTAGTTAGTTGATGATTAAAATATGGGTCAATCCGACCCGACCTGGTTTAATTTGAGTTGAGTAGGGTTTGGAAAATCCCATTCGAATTCATTTTAGGTCGGATTAGGGTTGAGATGGAAATGACCCAACCCGACCCATTGCCACGCACCGTCTTTGCGTGATGCCCCACCCCCCCAATGCGTCACTCATTTACTCATTTACGTCTATCAAAGCTATCCAAATCATGGGGCCTGTTGTGGGATAATTTCTGTAACGAGCTGACCCCGTCACAAAAGCTCGGAGCAAAATAGCAAACCGATGACTTCGTCTGTTCAAAAGGTCAGCTCAGATAGTGGCTAAGTCAATGGGCAAATGGAAGCCGACCTTATCTCCGCTCTGAACGGTGTAGGAATAGGAGCACGTCTCCCCAAGATTGGAATGGCCCGAGATATTCGCCTGGACTTCCGGCGCAATATCAATCGTGATCTCAGCCTAGAAACTCTCCATAGAAGCCTATAAAGAGAGGGGAACACTGTGATTACAGGTACGAAAAAAGAAATCTCTCAAACTAGTGTTTACCATTCTTAAAGTTAATCACTAACTTAGGCATCGGAGGGCTCACGGCTGGATCCCAGCCACCCCCTTATTGTTTTCTGTTGTATTTCACAGGATCAAGCAAATCTCTGATTCAAGTTCAAGCCTCGCACCTGAAAGGAGATCAATCACGTTCGTTCGTTCGTATACAAATCATCTCACCTCGTCTGTTGACTAATGTTCACCGTCAATAGGCCCCACTGTGGATGGACCAAATCTTTAAAGAATTGATAAGTAACAAATGGTTGGTTAGAAGCAGAATAAGTGAGCAATCCAAATTCCGTACAAAAACTGGACGGTTGATATCGCCTTCTCAGCATAAAGTTCGAGTAATGCTCCATTGATATCGCCTTCTCAACGATTTGGACGATCTGCACCGCCGTCAAAGAACGCCATAGGTGTGGTTGAAGAGTCTCCATCATTTTGAAAATGGTGGTGAACTACAGTAGCTGCGTGGAACTTGTTTCACCACCGTGGACTAACTCATAGCAACTCATTTAGTATGACAATCAGGACCGTCCCAATCGTGGGTTCCCTTGTGGATATAACATGTCGAAAGCGTGACTGAATGATCTTAACCGTCTTATTCTACAACTATTTGTGGGGCCCACTGCGATGTGTGGCCATATTCACTCCGCGTTCGTAAGGTCCGCTCCCTTCGTGTTCACCCCCGCATCGAACAGATCAGAACCATCCAAAAAACACAGGTGGCCCAAACCAGAGGGAACAGTTGGGAAGGGGACGCCCACCGTATGTTCCATCCAATCCATTCAAAATGCGCACCCCATCCGGATGAATGTACACTTAGTAGATGAAGCCATTCCAAAACTTAGCTGGACCACGCCATCTGATTTTAGGCATTATTTTACATGACGTGGCCCACCTGAATTTTGGATCAGCATGATTTTTGGCCTGGACGGAGAACATGAGGGTCTCACATGATGGACCCAGCGGATGTCACGTACACATCAAGGTGGGACCCACACACTCTCTAGTAGAATAAGATCATTCTCGATTTTTTTTTTTTTTTTTTATTCCAGAGGAACCATAGCCAGTGCAGACGTCCTTACATGTGTGCCACGTGTACGGTGATGAGCCGCCGTTTTGCTTTCCATCACCGTAGTGCCTCCGAATGAATAGTAATGTGCAATAATCATGCGAAGCACGTTGGGTGGCGGGGCTACCCGAGGCGCGCGCCCGCTAGTGCTGAGGGCCCCACACTGGAGATTTTCGATGTGGGACCGGACTTGATATCCGTACACGTGGCGGACATCCATAGGCTGACGAGGCAGCATGCGTTCGTCAGTATCCAACCGAGACCAGCCGACCAATTCCGGTCACATCACAATTCACTCAGCCCATCACAATGACTGAGTCGCTAGGGTTGAATTAACTTAACCCTGGTTAAACGGTGCCGCTTCAGCCGAGTTTCTTTCTTCCGACAGCTGTGTCAAAAGATCGGGATTTAGGAAACATTCCCCACGAGCTGAAATTGAGCAGCGTTGTCCAAAGCTGCCGTAAAATGACCATGTTACCCTCGTCGGGACTGTAGCCGTTGGATCTGTGGTCGTGTTTCAATGATGTCGATACCCAAAAGAATCTTCAATACTGGAACCACCTATCAATGGCCCACAAAGGGAAGAGGTCCGTATTTACAGGACAAGAGTTGAATTATCAATGGGTTGAAACATTCAGTTAGAAGATTTTTTTTTTTTTTTTTTTTACGGATATTACCCATTTAGGGTGAGGTCCATCGTATGAATGGTTTAGATCATTTAAACATGATTCCATAATATCAGATCGGACGGCTATAGTCCCCTAGTTAGCTAAACTCTACTTAGATTCTGTAATTGTGATCCATCTACAGTTCTTTGCACTATTTGGACGGTTTGGATTTGGGTGCGGGCATGAGAATTGTACAACTGCGAAGCGCATAGCGTGGTTTGCTAATGACAGGGTCCCTACTCGACTCACAAGAGTTTCAACACCGACGTCATGGGTTCGAATACCCACTGACGTAGGTGTGTGTAAAAAAAAAAAAAAAAAGGTTTGCTAATGCCACGTGTATCCCATATCTATATGACAAGTGGCAACGTGGCAAACTGGCTCGAGATCCAAGCTATCCATCAACTGGGTCCAACAATGTATACGCCCTTGACTAAAGTAAGTCTGGTTCACTCATTCAAGTGGGCCACGAAGAAACGTAGCATGGAAAAACTTGGATAAGTTTCTTTAAGCTCTCCATTTGTTTCATAAACTGCGTAAAACTGGGTCAATGGATGGGGCTGATTCTTTGACAGGAGAAGATAAACGGTCAGAACCATCTGATGGACAGCTTGTATAGAGCACTTGTGTTCCATGTATACACACGTGGAGGGGTACTATATAGGGGCTGTCTTACGAGAGCAAGTAGGATTAGAAAACAGACCGAATACATGAACATACGCTCATATTTTCCGTCTCAGTCATTCATATTGTTGACCTGATGTGGATGGACCATGATGGAAAGATCCCAGCCACCCGATGTCTATTTAATATTTATATGGCACAAAGGAAGGCACCATGATCATCCCATGGTCTATCCATATTGCATCTCCAGCCCAGATCGTTGGGGCCCACTTGTACAAAGTGAAAACATGAGGACACCGCGGATATCTTCCTATTTAGTAAATCTTATCACGGGGAATGATCACATACGTTTGAAGGTACACGTGTTCCCATACATTCGATCTACTGTGAGGTCTACCATGATGTGTTTTCGAGGAATCAAAACCGTGCATCAGGTGAACCGTCTAATGTTCACTGTACGACCCAAAACTCTGGCCTATAAAATAGTCAAGCAGGCCACACCAGGGAACAATGTAAAAACACGCCTAGTCTTTAAATTTACGTGGTGTGGACCACCTGAGATCTGCAATTGACGGGATTTTGGGGGCGTACTTTCATCCTGGTGGCACTTCTGTTGAATGGATTGGATGGCACATTCATAGTACGTCGGGCCTAACATAATCTGAATATGTCTTTGGTGGTCGCTCCCTCCCCCACTGTTCTCCGTTGTTCCTTGTCCTGTGGCCCACACGACCTTTGGACTTCTGGAATAGGTTGATTTTTGGGATGTGGGATTACAATGGGAATCGCACCTGATGGACGGTTCCGATGGCACAGACACAGTACAGTAGATCCCAACAGTTCCAACTTACCAAAAAGTTCCATGTATGCGATCATTTCCAAAAGATAATTATCAAATGGGACTCGGAAAGGTTCTGACGTATGCGATCATTACCAAAAGTAATTGAGTAGATATTGACCGTTGATGTCTCCTGGGGATATGTACTCTGCATCAAGGTCGAACGGAAATGGAGATGGATCGAGGCCCATTAAGTAGAGTGCCCATTGTAATTTGTGTAATGGACAAAACTCCCATGGACGTGGATTGCGTCCTGCCCCTACCAGGACAGACTCGGTCCTGTCAGGGGCTCTGTGGGGCTATTGTGATGTATTTGTTTTATCCAAGCCGTCCATCCATTTTTCCAGATCAGCCTGCCCGAGCCTGAGCCTGAGCCTGAGGCTTGGATAGGTGGGAGTGAGTGAACCAAAGATGTCATCGACGAGAGATCATCGCCGTCAATACAATGGTAACTTAGAACATCTGTTTTGTCGTTGTCTGAAGGAACCAGGGGCATTTCCGTAAATGCTGCTCGCTTTTTTGTTTTTTACTGAGGCGATCTTTTGCCGAGGAAACGTGGACGGAGATAAAAGCAGCACGAGCACGATGACGAGGGACTCTAGTCCTCTACAACACCTAATTGTACGCACGTGGCACGTACAACAACCAAACTCCATGGGCCCACCCTGTTGTATGTGTGATATCCACTCCGCAAATCATCTGAGCCCCTCGATTTTAAGTGTTTTTACCAAAATTCAACTCTATTCAGAACTGAGGTGGGCCATACTACACGGGATATTGGAGAGGAGACGCTAACCACATGTTGTACGTCGGGCGCAAAATGGTGTATGTATTCCATTCAATACGTTCATCAAGTTCTTAAAACCAGGATGAAAACACTCAACCCAAAGATCAACCTCATCCAAAAGTTAGGTGGACCAAACTGAGTTAACTTAGAGGCATTAGACGTGATATTTTTGCATTTTTATCAATCTAAATTTTGGGTTGTACGGAAAAATAGAAAATATAATCTGATGAACGGAGTGGATTTCATAAAAGAACACAGTGGGACCCACCTAACTCGTGTACAACAAGTGGCCAGAGGAGATGAACAGAGAGAGAGAGAGAGAGAGAGAGAGAGAGGAAAATGGGATCTGTGCGTGTTTTAAATGCAGAGCTTCTGCGCATTTAGATATGCAGAGATCTTCTCCTCAGTGCTCTGCATTCTCTTTTACTTTTTCCAATAAAATAAAATCGAGAGGATAAAATGCTTTATACTGTACGCCTCTTCACACGTGGGACAACTAACACGTGCATTGAGTAAGAACGTGATCTGGCTGTCTAGATATCATGTCCCAAAAAATTCAGGCCGTTCATTCATCGAATGGGCCACATGTCTACAGTAGTTTGGACGGTTGGGCATTTTCTCTTGAAGAGTTCACTTATTTTGTACAAGTGTCAGCTGCCTGACACACGTGTCAGAAAAGTTCACTAGACATGGCATCTACCCGACGGACGGGGATGCCAGCTGAGTCGTTGGGATCTCGCACACGCCTTCCTCGTCTTCACGTGCGAGGCCTGTTTCAGTGTATGGGTATTGGGTGGGGAGGTTGTACAGTCACTGCTCCGGTCTTTGGTTAGTACAAGTGGTGCCATGGCTCAATGATCTGAACCGTTGAATTGATGGGCCAGTTGGATCACGGACGCTAGGAAAACCAACAAGACAGATGCGCGGCTATGATACTGGAATCCGTAAGAATCAATTTTTAAATAATGCTATGAAGTCACCCTTGTGTCATCCTTAACACTTTTATCTTCTCCTCCTTTTATTTTTCTCCAATCAAATGGGGGTCCTAAGATTTTAAGATTGCAGCCACATATTGCCTCTATCAATTGAGAGTTTATCCTCGATGCATTTCTCAATGCTTATCTGTAATCCACAAAGAGAAAGTTTCTCATCAATGAGATGGGTCTTGTTCATCCTTGGTGGGACACCACTCTGGTCATGCAAGATGAGGTCCGTTCATCAAATCATGTGGGAAGTGTTCATAGAAATGATCTAGTGGGTTTAGTGCATGAAACCATGACCTTACACGTTTGTATTTGGACCCCTTGGCATGTATGTAATCTATCCATACTGTCCATTATGTTCAGCCCACACTTCCATGTAAAAATCACAGCGGTAGGGTGATCCTAGACATCCGTGTCTGGACCAATCCCTACAAATGATCAAGTCCACTTTTTTTGCATTCTAGCGGCGGTATGATTTTGGATCATCCAGCTAGTGTGTGTGTGTACGCACATCCACTGTTAGTAGTACACACACCCACGCTGTTAGTCACACTTCAATGTTAGCTACCTCACGTTGAGAATATGCTGGACCTAATGAACCGTGTAGATGACTGATCCAAATTCAAGTAGGTGCTTGGAAAGGTTTCCATGCACTAATTCAACTAGATTATTTCTCATTGGTCCAGCATCCAATGGTCATTATCCACTTATATTTTCTGAGAAAAAATATTAATATTACACGACTCCTAGGCCTACCTGGAATGCTTCGATTTAACCTCTAGATCGGACTCATATTCCAATGATTCAAACTGTTTATATGCTAGGACTTACATTGATGGTGACATAAAAAATAAAAAAAAATTAAAAAAAAAGGGAGCTAGGAGTTGCATTCTTTTAAGTTTTTGGTCCATTAACTCTTTTTCTTTGAACATGTGGATGATCTGCTCTTATCAATGTTTGAATGATCAAAGGGTTTAAATATTTCAATTGGGACAATTTCCCAGTATCCTCCATTAATGGTCCAACTTAACATATGTGACTTGAGTTATTGAAAAGAACCCTAGTCCAACCATGTTTGGAACATGACATTAGGTGGGATTAGAGAATTAGATTAATCCCAATATCATATCATCCCGTCCTAATAATGAATACTATAAGGTTTTTAGTGGATTTCGAAATCCACTAATCCACGAGCTACACATTGATGCATGTGTTTAATTCAAGCTATCTATCCACATGTGCCCTTTACACAAGGCATTAATCTAGTTGCGCATGCATAAAGAAGATTAGTATTAATTTTAAAATTTAGTCTATTAATCACAATTTCATGGTCTACCAAATGCTGCTTTTAATTAAATACAATGTTTTATTTTCAAAAGAATTTGATACTAAATGGTATATAATCAAAATACCATGATATTTCGAGACATATAATTATTATGAAATAATGTCATTAATTCCATCATATGTGCCCATACCATTTAATACTACCTACCAGACAAAAAGTCCCCAAAATACATACATATGTTTCTTAGCAAACCTCATAACATTATAATAATTTCATAAGTACTTTACTATTTGTTATAATTACTAATGTGATAAAAACTAATTAACTAGGCATTTTTGGATGGCTAGCTTCCACAGTAATGTTATGTAAATGGGTACTGATTATCACTACCAATAACCCTCTCAGAACTTCAAATTTTTTATACGCATGTAATATACTCACGTGATTAGATATGTGTGTATATAATTTGCCTAATACATGTTATATCCACACTGTCTATCCATTTTGCAATATCATTTTAGGGCATTACTTCAAATATTAACTTTATCCAATACTTTTGTGGGTTGTAGGAAGTTTTTAATGCAGGCATTCAATCCTAAATGCTTTACGTGGTGTGGTTAATTTTCATTTTGGTTGTGCCTCACTTTTTTCTCTTTTCATAAAATGACCACGCAAGTTAAATGGATGGTGTGCATGGATATAAGATATACATCATAGTGGGGTTCACAAAATGCCCATCCAAGACTCCAGTGATTCCAATGGATTACTATGATTTGATAATTTATTTTATTTAATTAGCTATAAAGAATAATTTTAAGAGTTTTACACTCCATTAAAATAAAAGCCAACCATCCAAACATAGAGCAGATTAGGTGAGACAAAGGATGCACCGAGGTGGGTGGGACCCCTCACTGTGGGGCCACTATGATGTATGTGACTACATGAAAGTTAATTTTAGGGTGTGATCCAAAAAATGAAGTTCCAAATCCCAGATGGGCCATAGTACAGGAAACAATGATGATTGACCATTAAAAAGTTTCTGTGGGCCAAAAAGCTTTGGATCAAGATGATATTTATATGATCTCTTCATCTACGTGTTTGTTACCTTATCAACAGGTTGGATGGCAATTAAACATTCCAGTAGAATCCATGAAGTTTTTAATGGTAGAGATTCAATCAGGACTGTTTCTGTGCTGTGGTCCACATGAGATTCGAGTCAGCTTCAATTTTGGGGTCACAACCTAAAATGGGCTTTCAAATAGTTCGACGGTGTGATTTAATACGCATACATCACTGTGAGCCCCACCGTCAGGGGTCCCACCCACCAGGGTGGATCCGGGGTCTCATCTAACCCGCTCCCTCCAAACATGCCTAAGTGCAAGAATATGGTGCTCGTGCTCCTGGTTGCGCAGATTCACTTGGAAAGTCAAATCTATTGATCAGAATTCTCCGTCCATGAGCTACCATTGCAAATAATCACACTGTTGGATGATCTGATCCCTCATCTTTTTTGTTTTTCTTTTTTTTTTTTCCAATGATTAGGGTTGCCTAATAACAGCGATCATTTAGAATCATAAGCAATCCATGATGGCCCTTATTAAACTAACAGATCACATTGATGAATGGAACTATTTTTGAATAAATGATGTGAACCGTCCATGTTTAAGGCCATTGATTAAATGGTTAATATCTGTCATACCAGTTTGATGTTACCACGATAGCCCATGAAATATGCGTTGGACACAATGAAGATCAATGGAAAGGGCTGTTCAAGTGTCCAAATACAATGAGCAGCTTTACAACTTCTTTAAGTAATGTGAGAGCAGTGCAGCATATGGTAATGAGCAGAGGCCTAGTTCTCTGTTCGTAACTAACAGGAAACTTCAACATTTATTAGTTCATCTGGGGCCAGGGCTGCGTTATCGAAGCCGCTGATCTGATGGCATCATCATGGATGGACCATGTGACAGTTGAATATGGATCGTTGGTGTCTCGCTTCTAGACCATGTATCTATCTACGTGCCCAAATTTGAAAGTTTAAGCCTTGTCCAATTGAGGAAATTCAAGGAGTATGGCCCACCAGAATGGGACCCACGAGCTCAATGGTTGGGCCCCACTTGCATAAACTTAAATGTATAAATATAACTCAAAACACCCAATCGAAATAACGGCTACTAAAACGGCACACATGGCACGTCAGCTACAACGAATCAATAAGCATGGTCGGCGGTGACTCATCTCACAGCACAAGGGGCACAAGGCAAAGACAGCAATGGAGCAATCCTAACCGTCCAAATGGTGATTAGTTAAGAATAAACAGTGGGGCCCATCAGTTATCTAAAAACTGATGTATATATAGAAAGGTGGAAGGGCGGGGAGAGCATGGTTTTACGTGCTGGGATAGTCATAGGAGCACGCATCCTCTCTCTCTCTCTCTCTCTCTCTCTTTCTGTCTGCTGTCACCCTTGCGTGAGCAGAAGCTCCAATTCCGTTTCTAGTTTGGTTTTGAGTGAAAGAATCTGTTACTTCTCTCTGTTTTTCCTCATATGCCCCATTTGCCCTTGCATTCTATTCTCTGTCATCCCAAAGCCCTGCCTTTTCTTGTGAAATTATAAAGCAAAAGAGAGCAACAACAACAACAAAAAAAACCCCACATATTCCGTTCCATATACCTGCGTGAAAGAAGAGAGAAGTAAGCAAGACTCTTTTACTACCCCTTTGTTTCTCTGCCTCTACATGGTATTGGCATTTGAATTTGAGGATTTTAATGCTTTGAGAAGGTGGGTTTTCTGTAAATCTATAGACTTCCTTCTCTTCTCTCTCTCTCTCTCAGGTTTGTTTTCCGGCTGTTTGGATGGTGTTAAGGTGTTTTTTGTTTTTGTTTTTTCCCTTTCAAAATCTGGGTTTTTGGTTTTTGGGATGGTTTGAGAAGGTGGTTGTTTAAAGGTGGGGATTTTGTATTTGGGTTTCTGGTTTTTTGGACTAGGAAATGTGTATTTGGCTGATTTTAGATGTGGGTGTTGGTGTTTTTCTTTTTCCATTTTGGGTTTTGGTAAAGAATCCAAGTTGTTGGTTTTTCTACATGCAAAATGAAAATTTTCAGGTTGGTTTATTTTGTTTTATCTTCTGTTTTTTAATATTCTGCTGTTCATTTCTTCCGCAGAGATTGAGGTGGGTTACTTCCACATTTGCTGAGAAAATGGAAGGAGATTCAAGGAAAGGAGAGTCCTTTCAGCAGCTTCTTGATCTGATTCCTAATGAAAGGGATTGGTTGGTGAGGGATAGAGGATCCTTTCAAGTTACAGAGGAGAAGAAGCTGGAACTGAGGCTTGGGCCTCCTGGGGATTGGATTTCCAAAGAAAACAGTAGCAGAGAAAGAGATGAGGAATCTCTCCTATCCCTTGGGTATTTTCCAAAGGCTCCCAAGAGCAGCAATCCTTCTGCTGGTGCAAAGAGGGGGTTTTCTGATACAGTTGTAGCAGAAACAGGTGCAGATAGCAATGCAAACCAGAAGGTTTCTTCTCAGAAGCCAGGGGTCTTGTTTCAACCCCCTCCTTGGTCTTCTTCTCCATCTGCTTCTGCTTTCCAGAAATCTCAGCAACAGAAATCTGCATTCCTTCAGCTCCAAATTCAATCAATTCCAAGCTTGCCTGTCCTGGGGAAGGAATCCTCACATGCAAATGCCTCAAAGGTTGAGATGCAGCAGGCCCATGAGAGGAACCCATGTTCTTCAGCTTCTGTAAATGCAAATGCAGCTGTAGTCAGTAACTCTCAGACAAGGTACGATCATACTTCAAATATCTCTCTCTCAATTCCTTTTTTTCCTCATCTGTATTTATTTAAATTGCACGTATTTCTTCAGTCACAATATTCATGTGTTCCTTTTTACCTAATAAAATTTAGTTTGATATATTTATGGAGAAGGTATTTAAGTCCAACCGGTTGGACAATAAGTTAACCGTCCACCCCATGAATAACTTCTAACCTAATCATGTGTACCTGTGACATCCAACCCGTCTAGTACATTGTCCCCATCATGAGGATCATATTTTGCAAAAATCAGCCATATCCACCCATCAGGTGGACCACATTTGTATTTTGTTATTTATCAGTGGCTAGGCATTGTTTTCCATGTTGTGGCCTACTGATGAGTCTATGGGGCTGATTTTCACGCGGGGTGATCCTCATGGTGGTGCCAACCTATTGGAAGGGTTGGATATCACACACGCCCGATAGATTGAAGGTATCCGCATGTTGGACGGTAACGTGCCGGCCAACATCTTGGACTTCGACCTTCTCGTATGTGTGTATTTATGCATTTTAAAAATTTTCTATAGGGGATATTCATGTTGTTTTATCCATTTATAGAAGCTGAAGATTTATTTTGATGATCTGTGTCTTTATTTTTATTTTAGTTTTTGGCAATGTGCTTGTGTTTTGCAAGGTGAATTTATTTTCAGAAATTTCATTTTGTTTTTGTTCCTCAGTAGAAAATATATGTTGTTCTGTTGCTGTTCACAATGGGTCGGCCTGAACCCAATCCTGATCTGAGGAGCGACGACCTGGCCGACTCAAATTAGCATATTCCTAAGCCTAGGCCTGGATCAACCCAACAAGATCCATTTGTAAAAGAACTGTGTTGTATAATGTTTTGCATAGTTCCATCCCATTTTACTACTAAAGCAAGCACCCAATTGTTGAGCTCTTGTGCTTAATTTATATGATATGATATATATAGGGGCAGTCAGGCTGGATATGTGTTGAGCTGATTTCAACATGAGCTGCAACCTGCTTGCTTAAATGGGCCACAGTCGCTGATCTGATCCGGACCAAACCGGATAAACTCAAACTGAGCCTATCTTAAGCAGGTCAGGTTGGTTGGTTCATGGTTAACCAAACACATCTCTGGCCCGAATGCTTATTGTGGAGTAACTGTTATGCCTGTTGGGAAATTTCTCTGTTTTTCTTCCACTTTTTTAGATTTAATGGTTTTGTGATTTGGGTTTGATTCTTTCTTGTGCGTTGCATTTGCAACTGTTGTCGGAAGTCATTTTTTTTTATGTTTTTATAGATATGAAAACCGTAAATTGATTTGTTTCTTTTTGTTTTTTAAAGAAACAGAACTGCCTCTGTTCCTGTTGTGGGGTGGCCTCCAATCCGTTCCTTTCGGAAGAATATCGGAAGCAGCTCATTGAAACCAGCTCCTGAAATGCGAAATGGAGTTTCTGAACCCAAAGAGAAAAATGACAATTGCCAGAAAGGTTTGTTTGTGAAGATAAACATGGATGGGGTTCCCATTGGTAGAAAAGTAGATCTCAAGGCCTATGATAGTTATGAGAAACTATCTTGTGCGGTAGATGAACTCTTCAGAGGCCTTCTTGCAGGTGATTTGACACATGAATTTATGCGATGATGTGTAGTGATATATTTCTATATGAGACTTTTTTAGGCATTAGCAAAGTAGCTCCATATGAGTGTGGAGCTCTATGCATCCACACTCAAGCACACATGCCAATACGGCTCGTGTATGCTAGATCAGAGTTTCCCATCAGGTGGGCCACACTGTTTATACCATCATCATCATCCAAGCATCATCCCAATTAATTGGGGTTTGCTACATGAATCCTGTTCCACCATTCCACTCTATCATTGAAATATCATATTGTCCGGATTCATGTTAGAAGTGACGGCATAAGTTTGAAGCTGGCTTCCAACCTGATGCAACTCTCCTTTATCCGGGCTCGGGACCAGCAATGAGAGCATAAAACTCCTACAGGCATAATGTAACAGACTATTACATAGGTTGATTACAATCAACTGTTTAGATCTTTTTGTCTAAAAATCTGATTGTTTCACTCCAAACTTGGCCTATGGCATATGAGGCAATTGGATGGCTAGAAATAAATTTGTTTAGGGGCTGTTTGGATCGTAAGTTACTTAAGATAAGCTACTTATGCCTCAAGTAACTTATCTTGGTTTCTACTTATTAAGCTGAAGTGATTAAGTTACTTTTAAGTAAAAAAGTTTCTTATAATTGGTCAGGCCTATGGCATATGAGGCAATTAGATGGCTAGAAATAAATTTGTTTAAGGGGCGTTTGGATTGTAAGTTAAGCTATTTATGCCTCAAGTAACTTATCTTGGTTTCTACTTATTAAGCTGAAGTGATTAAGTTACTTTTAAGTAAAAAAGTTTCTTATAATTGGTCATAAACCAAACTTGTTAATCTCAAATAAGTTACTTATCTACTGCTGGAAGTAGAAAAAAGTAACTTATTTGGTGGTGTATCCAAACAGGCCCTTAACGTGTCCACCCAAAAGGTGTGAAACAGGTTGATTGTTAGTTGAGATAATTAAACATTGTTGCCCACCTCATGGAAAGCTCATATCTCTCACACGTCTCATATTGTGCTTATGTGTGGATGGGCAGGATCCACATGCATGGGGGCTTGGCATGCCTCATAAAAAATGGGTACTCATGCAGCTCTAATAGGCAACCCCACTTGTCAAATATGTGAAACATGTGAAATCCAAGGCATTCATCAGGTGGTCCATTCTGTTTGTGTTGCCTAAAAGATCTGCCCGGTTTGATCATCAGGCAGTGCCATCTGTGTAAAAAAATGAACAAATTTAAGGAGATGACCAATGGCCTGCTTACAGTCGACACATGCTACCCACTTGACTCACCTGGTTTATGGGCCCTGGCACATGAATGGTTAGGCCCACCTGATCATGGCTTGGGTCTCACACATATGCCATTTCGGTATCATGGGGCGAGTAGCCCATGTCATCTCTTCATCTTTTTCATTTTCTTTGGGCCTTCTTGTAGGTTATTGGCATGAACTCTTTTGCTACCTATGATAAGAAACAAAAGGACAGATGGTTTCCTCAAATTTTATCCTTTTTTTTTTTCTTCATATTTTCTGTTCAGCTCAAAGAGATTCTACTGCTGCTGGAAATCAGAACACTGCAGAAGAAATGCCTCCAATCACAGGTTTATTAGATGGAAATGGGGAATATACTTTGGTTTATGAAGACAATGAAGGAGACAGGATGCTGGTTGGTGATGTTCCATGGGGGTATGCACGTCTTACTTTAGTCCATTCCCCGCTCTTACTTTGTCAGTCTCTACTTTAAACTCTCCCTCTCTCTCTGTTTTCTAGCACTAGTAAGGTTTACAAGGTAAGAAAGCACATGGATTTTTTGAAGTATTGGTGTTTTTTTCTTTGAGAAGTGATCGCATACAGGCAACAGTATCACAATTTGCAGTACCATATCATGTTTCCTGACAACATGCCACTTGCAAAGGACACCAGTGCAATGAAAATGGTAGGCCCTACCATGAACATCACCCTTCTTGAAAATCAGGCTGCTCTGCTGATTAGGTGGGCCACACCTGCTTGTTGAATCAGACCCTCGGTTGTCCATTGATTCCAACAGTATGGCTCACCTGATGAGCAGAACAGCGTGATTCTTATTTTGGTGATCATCATGGTGGAGCCTACTGTTTTCGTGGCCCAGTTTGCATGTACATCAACCTGGAGTCTCGACTGTTGAAATTGTGGCGCTCCAATGTGGATGTTCATGGCCCACTAGTTACACTTTTCAAACAACTGAATGGTCTGAGTTCAAATAGGAAAATTTCCTTTGATTGGACAATTAGGATAATCTAATAAACATGATTTTTTTTTTTTTTTAATCATGCCATGTCCACACTGGCACCTATAATTTTGGCAGTCTGGATTGGCATTTGTCCACCCCATTTATGAGGATGGCATGTGCATGAGAATATTATACACCATAGTCTGCCATGGCGTACTACAATATCTTCTCAATCCGATCCGATCCCCTCTTTTCTTTGATTATTTTAAACCATTGGCAAATGCAGCTGACACATACACACAGGCATTACAAAAGGAACTTTTGTTTTCTTCTTTCTAAACCTGCATCAGCTATTAAAATAAAATGAGGAACTATGTATAGACTTATACACTCCATTATTCAGTATATAAACTATCAGCCACAGTCTTCTCCCTCGAGATTTGAGATCTTACACCCTCACAGGTCATGAGGCGGAATGAACAGCTGTTGATAGTTTATGCACCAAATAATGGTGTATATGAGCTTTCCTTTTTTTATATGTAGACAACTTACTTTTATTTTGTGATTGAGAGCTCTACTGTATCCCCATAGTTTTTAAATGACACAGGGGACAGTCATCATCCAGACTGTCCTTTTGTTCCACACCCCATGGAGGGGTCCCCATCAAATAGATGTTTGAAGGTGATGATTGAGCGTACTATACTTGATTTTGAACACACTTTTTACATTATTAATCAGATCGTTCGCATCATCCAATTGCTGTGATTTTGCATCGCGGCCTGGTAAATAGTGGTGTAGAATGAACACAGTCCTGATCGATGACCGACTGTTCCAAATGTCATTTAAAAGCTTTAGGGATGTTTCTGATAGAACCATTGAAGTGGGGGAGGCCCACCATTCCCCTTTTACTATATGCAATGAATAATCAAAATGTTGAAAATTGCAATACATAATTCAAAATGAAGTTTCCTAATCTTTTCTTAACATTTAGCAGCATGTTTGTAACTACTGTGAAGAGGCTGCGCGTTCTGAAGAGTTCGGAACTTTCTGCACTCAGCCGTGAGTATATCAATAATCAGCATTACCTCATTTGATTTCATTTAAATCATCGGGCATTGCAGATGAATGTTTTGTAATTATTGTGTTGTAATGGATCTCTTGTCTGGATTGAAAATAATCTGAGGAAGGCAGTTGCAGACCAAGAACAGATCTTTCAATTCAGTTCAGCCAGAGTGTGATCTAGACCATTCATCTGGTGGGTCTTGTCATAAGTGGCTCATATTAAAAACTTAGCCATGTGGCCGTCGGTTTTATTTCTCAATGAATGTGTTGGTTAAACTACATGTCCCATCTTTAATGGGACCCGCCAGGATCACTGGAAGGTGGGGCCTGCCTAATGAGCTGCTGATAGAGAAAAAGGCCACTTTGGGTCCAGCATCAAAACATGCCTCATTTCTGTATACCTGATCACATCTCTTAGCATTATTGTGGTTTAAACAAAGAAAAATTCTTTCCAATAATCACTTGGGTTGAACTTCGGTGATGTTCCTTCACAGTCGGAAGCCGGAAAGTGCCGCCGGAGGATACTGAAGTGAGATGAAGGAAGAAGGCGTTTTTCTTGATCTGGGTTTTGGGCATTTTGATATCTGCGTGGAAAGATTGGAGCTGTAAGTGTATGGGTTTTTTCTTTTTCTTGGTGGAATGGATTTGGTTTTCAGTTTTCCTCTCTTTTTGGGGGATTGCAGAAAGTGCTTCAAAGAAAAAGATAACAGCAGTATTTGGATATTTATATATATATCTATATGCATATACACGGTACATTCTGTAATAACATATGTTTTTGGTGTTTGATATTTGCATGCCTTCATTTCGTAGCGGATCTGAGCCACTCATTACTTGAGCAAGCTTCCCTACTTAGTGGGCCTCACACATTTGGCATTGCACCGCCGCACGCATTGGATATGGTTCGTTGGATATCTTTTTTTTGGAACCCCTGTTGTTTATTTACATATGGCCCACCTGATTAGCAGAATGGCCTAAATTTTCTGTGCTATTACCTTGTTCATTGCCTCACTTGATGAAGGTGGTCCATCTTGTTGGAAAACCGATCAGCAAAAACACCAAAGAAGATTAAAAAATCACCACATAGCCACACAAGCAATCAACCCAAAAGCAAATGAATTTTACGTGGAAAAATCCTTGCGGGAAAAAATCACGGCACAAAGCGACACCTTTCACTGTGAATTCAGATGATTATAGAGTTAGAACTACCTGAGTAGATTTCAAAGATGAACAAAGCACACAACTTCTCAATTCTTCTCTCCCAATAACCTTAATCTCGTTTAGAACAGCTAGGTATTGCTAAGCAATAGGTCTAGCACGATTAGGAAACATATATATAAGAGGAAACCCGAAAATAGAAACAAGTAGTGCGAAAACCGCGCAACACTACAAGTTTCATAGAATGCACACCGGTCGTACGATCAGTCGTGATTAGTCCAGAGAATTGTGCCAGTTGCTACCTCAACTCAGACCTGTCTTCAGATCGGTCTGATCTACCTGCGACCGGTTTGAGCCCTCCACGACCGGTCTCAAAACTCAAAAAAACGTCAAGTGAGTTTGGGTTCCAAACTGCATCACTTTGTTCACTGGCCAACCGGTCGGACGACTGGTAGGTGGACAGAGTCTTGCATATTTGGGGCCTTCACAACAAACTCCACCAAGGCACCAACATATCAAATATCCTTTCAAACTCTTCAACATAGCTCATCATCAATTATAGTCGTCGCTTTTCATGCATCACTGCGTCTTTGTCAAGCCTTCACCAATCCCAGAGAAGTTACGCAGAACTTGAACATCTCTGTAGGGACCACTTTGGTCAGCATATCCACTGGATTCACGCTAGTGTGAATCTTGTCCAGAGTCACATCTCCTTCCTCAAGCACCTGTCAAATAAAATGGTGACGCACATCAATGTGTTTAGTACGAGAGTGATAAAGAGAATTTTTAGCCAAATTGATAGCGCTAGAGCTGTTACAATTAACCGGCACGGCGTCCTACTGAATCCCCAACTGATTTATCATTCCTTTCAACCAAACAGCTTCCTTGAAAGCTTCTATCATCGCTATGTACTCAGCTTTAGTAGTGGAAATAGCCACAACAGACTGAAGCTTAGACATCCAACTAATCGCTCCACCCGCTAATACAAACGAATACCCTGAAGTCGACCTCCTACTGTCCATACTACCTGCGTAGTCAGAATCGACGTAACCAACTAACTTGTCCTTTGACTTTTCAAACGTCAAGACGTAGTTCTGCGTACCCTGAATGTATCGACGTAGCAATGTCACAACTTCCCAATGTTAATTGCCCGGGTTAGGCATGAATCGACTTACAACACCCATAACCTGTGAAATATCTGGTCTTGTATAGACCATGGCATACATTAAACTGCCCACAACACTTGAATAGGGCACATGAGACATAACATGCTTTTTTTCATCCGTTTTGAGACAATGTTCAGAAGAAAGTTTGAAGTGAGCCGCGTGGGGAACGCTAACTGGTTTGGACTTGTCCATTTCGTACTTTTTCAATACCTTTTCAAGGTATTCTTCTTGAGATAACCACAACCTGCTCCTCTTCCTATCTCTATGAATATCTATGCCAAGAACTCTCTTTGCAGCCCCTAGATCCTTCATCTCAAATGTCCCTGAAAGCTGAGTCTTCAACACATCGATGTCAGACATGCTATGATTGAAAATAAGCATGTCATCGACGTACAACACCAGTATGAGAAATTTCTCATCATTCAGTGTCTTGAAATAGACACCATGATCGTACTCGCTCCTAGCAAAGCCCTGACTCATCATGAAGGAATTAAATTTCTTGTACCACTGTCTAGGCGACTGTTTGAGAACATACAACGATCTCCTCAACTTGCAAACTTTGTTCTCGGCACCTTGCACTGTATAAGCTTCTGGTTGCACCATGTATATCTGTTCTTCCAATTCCCCATGCAGGACAGCAGTTTTCACATCCATCTGTTCCAGCTCGAGGTCGTATTGGGCAATCAGCGCCAACACGAACCTGATAAATACTTGCTTCACAACCGGTACAAAGATCTCACTGAAGTCTACGCCTTCACGCTGAGCATAACTTTTCGTTACCAACCTTGCCTTGTATCTATCCTTTTTTTTATAAAAAAATCCACTTACACCCTATCGCTTTTCAGCCCACTGGAAGCTCCACAAGCTCCCAAGTCTCATTCTTGTACAAGGAGTCCATCTCATCTTGCATTGTCGTCTTTCACTTCTCAGGATCTACATCCTATAGTGCTTCCTCAAAGTTAGACGGATCTCCGTTATTTGTAATGAGAACGAATGCAACATTCGAGTCATCCCCGTACCTTGCCGGTAACCTGCGATCCCTGGGTGGATTTCTTCGCATAGATGGCTGCTTCACCTGATCATGTACCTCTGTCTACGCCTCAGTATCGGCCCGTGTCTCATCTCTGTCCTCTTGAGTATCAACTTATTCTGATGTTTCAGGTTCCTTTGTAGCATCCTTACGGAACAAAGACTCCTCATCAAACTTAACATCACGGCTCAAGGTGATCTTCCGTGTGATAGGGTCATATATTCGATATCCCTTCACATCATTACCATAGCCAACAAATATCCTTTTTCTGGCCATATGGTCTAGCTTATCTCTCTCAACTGACGGTACATGAGAGTAAGCCTCATAACCAAATACTTGCAGACTTGAGTAGTCAAGCGTACGACCACTACACACTTCCTCAGGGATTTTACATTCAATTGCCATAGAGGGTGATCGATTTATCAAGTAATAAGCTGAGTTAACGGCCTCAGTCCATAGCTCTTTGCCCAACCCAGCATTACTAATCATGGATCGAGCTCTCTCCAAGAGAGTGATTTATCCGCTCTGCCACACCATTCTGCTCTGGCGTGTGGCACACTGTGTTGTGCCTCACAATCCCCTCCTCTTTACAATACGCGTTAAATTCTCTGGAAGTGAACGCACCACATTATTGGTTTTCAAAATTTTCAATTTTGCCCTGACTGATTCTCCACCATTGCCTTCCAATACTTGAAGGTCGTGAAGACATCGGATTTATTTTTCAGAAAATAAACTCAAACCTTCCTGCTATAGTCATCGATAAACGACACAAACCACGATGACCCACCAACAGAAATAACGGGCGACGGCCCCCATACATCGGAATGGACATAATAAAGCACTTTTTTACATACATGTTTCCCCCCTTTAAAAGACAATCTACACTGTTTCCCATACATGCAGTGTTCACATATACTAAAGTCTACAAATTTAAAGGAAGAAATCAAATATCGTTCAGAGAGTACCTTCATGCCCCGCTCGCTCATGTGGCCTAAGCGTGCATGCCACATACGTGCAGACGTGGAATCTGCCACAGTCACTGCAGCTCCACCTATTGAAGTGCTCCCAATCAGCCTATAAATGTTACCATGCCTGTCCCTTCATAATTACAAGGGCCCCCTTTGAAACTTTGCAAAACTGGTCAAAACCGGTGAGCTTGCACCCCAATACTTCGAGTGGACCAAGGGAGATCAGATTCTTTCTCAACCTTGGAACGTGCCTTACTTCCGTCAAGGTCCGTTCGATCCCATTGAACATCTTCATGCGCACTGTACCAATCCCCACAACCTTGCAGGCGTAGTCATCGCTTAGAAATACCGAGCCTCCCTCATACTCCTTGTAGGAAGTAAAGACGCTCCTATCTGGGCACATGTGATATGAGGCCACAGAGTCCATGATCCACTCATCACAGAGAGGTCTAGCCTTTGACACCGTCAAGACTTCACACATATCACTACCATCTTCTTCGGCTTCAGTGGTATTGGCTTTCCTAGAAGAATCACCTAACTTCTCCTTCTTATATTTAGCACTCTTGCAGTCCTTCTTCATGTGCCCAACTTGGCCACATCCTTAACACTTCAAGTTGCCTTTGCCCTTGTCCTTCAATTTGGATTGAGAACGCGACGATCCTTCACCTTGACCAGAATTCCTTCCTCTCATAAACAGTGCTTCGGAGGAGGAATTAGTATCACTGCTTTTCTGTCTCATGGCCTTCGATTGAAGGGCTGAGACAACGTTCTTAACACTAATAGTGTCCCTACCCGCGCATAACGAGTCCCTGAGTGACTCATATGAACTAGGAAGTGAGTTCAACAATATAAGGCTTGATACTCGTCCTTCATCTGCTTATCAAAATCAAGCAACTTGCAAATCAATTTTTTGAATGTGCTAATGTGGTCCTCCACATCTGTCTCTTCCGCCATCTTCAAAGTGAAGAGTTGCATCATTAGATACATGCGATTTTCTAGAGACTTCTTCGCATAGATGTTCTCTAGCTTGGTCCATGTTTCTACAGCGGTCTTTTCCTTCATGACGTTATAGAGGACGTCATCAACAAGGCACAATTGGATTGAGGCCATTGTCTTCTCATCCATCTTCGTTCACTCATCATCTTTCATCTCGGTAGGACGCTTTCCAAGGGCGTTCACGACCCCTTGCTGACTTAGAACGGCACGCATCTTCACCTTCCATAACTCGAAGTTATTTTTGCCCGAGAACTTCTCAACGTCGAACTTCGTACTTGAGGCCATGAGATCGTTTCAGAAAATTTCTTCTTCAACCCTTCAACGATAGCTCTGATACCACTTGTTAGAAAATCGGTCAGCGGAAGCACCAAAGAAGATCAAACAATCACCACACAGCCACACAAGCAATCAAGTCAAAAGCAAACGAATTTTACGTGGGAAAAACCACGGCACAAAGCGACACCTTCCACTATGAATTCAGATGATTACAAATGCTAATACAAACGAGTACCCTGAAGTCGACCTCCTACTGTCCATACTACCTGCGTAGTCAGAATCGACGTAACCAACCAACTTGTCCTTTGACTTTTAAAACGTCAAGACGTAGTCCTGCATACCCTGAATGTATCGAAGTAGCAATTTCACAGTTTCCCAATGTTATTTGCTCGGGTTAGGCATGAATCGACTTACAATACCCATATCCTGTGAAATATCTGGTCTTGTACAGACCATGACATACCTTAAACTGCCCATAACACTTGAATAGGGCACATGAGACATAACATTCTTACTTGGTGAGCCTCAGATGAAATCTTCCTGTATATTCTAATGATTCTTTTGCCACCATCTCTATCAGTGTACTCAATAATCACCTACTGAAGTGATGGATTGCAATTTGCCGATCATTTCAGTAACTTATCCCATATATTCCAAAATGTTATCGGCATCAATCTTAGGTACACACATGTTTTGGTAATCTAAACCGTTGATATGATGTGGAAATCTCCCAGCTGGAAAGATCACACCCATTGACTCCTTGGCCTTCCATTTCATTTGAATATGAAGCATTGCTGCAATTTCTTCCTCAACCATTAATTTTGCGGGCCACCGATAAAAGAGTTGGGAATTTCTCATCTGGGAAGTTTTCTTAACGCATAGGCCATCAAATGGACGGTCTGGATCATCAAACCATGGCACCCACTTTAACGCACTAAAAACCGGAGCAAACGGTACAAAAAATCGATGAATCAACGGACAAAATACCTCGATTTAAACTACATGATGCTTTGAAAAAGCGAGTGAACTTTTGATGTTTAAAGCTGCGCCATCTGATCCCTTTATGGGAAAAGCGAGAAAGGGTCCATTTCCGTCTGTTGATATTGAAAGTTACAAAACCTCTTTTGGCTGTGTGTGTGAACGCTTGTACACCGCAATGTTCAAAAAGAAGTGGGTCCATTAGCATGCGCCTAACTAGGGGAGTTGCGGTCTCATACGAAAGGAATTTTGGCAGAGGTGGGTGCGGTTGTGTTTCTTGTCGGTTCTGTTTCGTCGATAGAATCCACGTCTTCCCTCATTTATCCAAACTGCCATATCTGGCCTACATGTGTATGGTGATAGGAACTGCCACATCGTCGCCTATGCATGGCTTTAAAATTCAATGGTTGGATGGTCCATTTTATCAAATGCCAATTTTACACGTTTGAGGAATAAAGGTGGTCCACTCACAAGGTGTGCCAAGATATTAGAAATAAGTGGATAGGTTAGATGTGGACAACCTGAAGTTGTCTGCCACACTAGGTGTGCTGTAGCTGACTTGTATAAAGCTCGTGGGCTTAGCAAGGTAACATATGTCTTAGTCGAAACCCTATTAAATATAAATTCTCTTTCTTTCAAATTTTCGCTTTTTTAATGTTTTTGTTTTTTTAACCAAAAATAAATAAATAAAGACCCAATTAAAGACGAATTCACTTGTCGTAATTGTGCTTATTTGAGTATGGCATTCTGTAAAGCATGTTCCTATCGTTAAAATGGTGAGGCTACTTTCTTCGATCACTGACATGAAGTCAAAAGAAATTGTTGCACCTACCATTCAGGTAGCTTAAACTTGAACCGTCCAAAGTTGTGGGCCCCACTGTAGGCAGGTCGAAACTCAGTATTTTTCATTTAAACTGTCCACTTGATGCCCATTAATAATCCAATTAAGGCCATTTTATTTTACCCTTACTTTGAGCTAATGCATGGCCCGTATAATTGAATTAAGAAAGAGATCATTCCAAGTAGTGATTGAGATTGTTTGGTCACGTACATTGACGGTGTGGATTCGTGGCCCTCAGTTGAAAACACGCCCATTTACAATTATGGCCGTCAGTTTCACTGGCTGAATCCATTCGAGGAAAAGACTCGGGTGTCGTTTTCAACCCCGAGCAATCCACGAATACGACCCATTAAATGGACAGTCTGGATTGGAAAACAAGGATTTTTCTGGTTGGGCACTCCAAGATCGTGTTGTTTTGGGGTCGCACCGAAGCTGTACACGTGGATCTAAAGTTCATTCATCTTGATTGTACACTAGGTGGGGCCCTAATGTGAATGAAATTTAAGTGTGCCACTCATGTGAAATCGACGGTATGGATGCCAACATGGTAGGGCCCACTGTGGGCATGTCCTAGCCGAAAGTCAGGATGGTCCACTTGTCAGGCGAGCCATTGGAAAAGTGGACAGTTAGAAATATGCGACGTACATGTGTGGGCTGGCCTGAATTTTGGTCCAGTGAATGTTGGCAAGTGTGTCCTGCCAGATGAATGGTCTGGATCTAGTACGGTTCTGCAGTCTCAGAACGAGGAATGTTAATGTGAACTCGCCTGCAAGTGCACTTGCCGAGCGTGTAGAAACAAGCACAATTGGAGCCGTTCATCAGGTGATCAGATGTGCATGTGTGGTCCACCTGATGATTAGATGCGCTGATTTTGAGACCAAAAATAATGCTGACCCAAAACTCAAGTGGACCACACCATAGGCAAAAGTGGGTATGGGACGGCTCCCACTAGAATTCTTCTTGGGGCCCACACTGAAGTTCTGGATCAGGCTGATATTTGGTTTCATCCGTATGGGTTCGCTTCATCAACAGGTTGGATGGCATATAAAAGTCACCGCGTCTCCATCCCCACCGTTCCCTCTGATATGGCCCACTTTGAGATTTGGATCGGCCTTATTTTTTGGGCTCACTACCTAACATGAGCTAGCGGAAACGACGAATGAATGGACGGAGTGGATGTCACAGATACATCATGGTGGGCCCCACGGAGCTTCGGGTCCACATCACGGGTGGGCTTCGCTCCACGTGTGAGGCGGGTGAAGTTGGAGAATCTTTCCACACGGAGGGCAAAGACGACAAAAGGGGAACCTCTTTAGTGATGAGTAGGACTATTCAGGGGTGGGCCTGAGGCAGAAGCAGCGGCCTTTGTCAGCCGTCAACTTCTCCGGTCCTGAATCCCTCTCTTTTTTAAGTACTTGTGTGTCTCTCGTATCGGATCCGAATCGGATCCCAATGACCGTAAATGATAGTCGACCCGTGGATAGCCCTCCCTCAGTAGAAAGGATCTTCTCGCGAATAATATCCCTTCACTGGAAATCCCGACCATTGTTTTGGTTGCCCGAGAATACGATAACGACCGTTAAGAAAAGAATACAGCAAGGACCATATCGTTCAGGGATGGACCACTATAGCGTGTTTGTACTGATCTTGATCCCATCAGGAATGGCTATTTTTGTCTTCTCGACTCACCACGGCTTCAATCCGTATATCAGGTTCTGTTCTGGACCTTAGGTTCCAAGGCCAGAAAGATCAGCTAGATCCACAGCTCAGATGGGCCACACCACATGGAATGATGGGATGGGATGTCAACTACAGGTTCGTGTGTAGGACCACGTATCTTTCATCAAAGGCATAAATCAGGTGTAATTCACCAGGATGAAGAGAAAGATACAAAAATCATCCTAATACATAGCTCAGGTGGGCGACACCGTGTGAACTTCAGCATTTCTCGCAGCACTTGTACATTTTTTCTCCATTGGATGTGAATTACCTGCATGTGTGGCCCACCATGCTCTTCTTAAGTTTATATGCATCTGATCCACTCACCTGATAGCTCTCATCATCAGGATGAAGGGACACCTGAAAAATAATCCATTCCAACAGTAAGGTGGGGCCCTACCCGATGCAACCAAGGGTGAGCTTCGCCTCCCAAGTGTCTACCTGTGTTGTGGTTCACCTGATTCATAGATAGGCCTGAAATTTGGGGCCTGGGAAACGATCCACAGGACCCACCTTGACGTCATCTTGGATTGCTGCAGCACATCAACTTGAAGAAATGGAAAGCTACCATGCTGTCGAACTTTATTAGATCATCCATAAACGTTCGGATGTGTGGTAATTATGATGTGATCGAACTTTGTCGGGCCCACCGTGATGCGTGATCACCATGCAACCCCACAGGCTAGCCTGACCCAACCCGCAACTCAGGTGGGCCGAGCCAAAGGAAACAATGACATTTTGGGAGGGGGGAAGCCCTCTCCTCTCCATAGAAACTTTCAGATGGAATGAGGTCCTACGTGTTGTGCACCATATGCCATTAACCAGTCGTCAGCTGCACCCCCATGAGGATAAATCATGCATTGCTCCCTGTGGCGTTTCCACAGTTTTAAATCAAGAGGATGCTTCGTGGGATGTACGGTGAACATGAGGAAGGGCAGCAGATGCAGGGCGTGGATACTACTACATACACGTCATGGGTGGGGCCCATATTACCATAGGCTGTAACGCTTTTTTATCATTCCCCTTGCGAATGGTCCATCTGTTTAGATAGAGTACATTAAGGGGTACTAAAGTGACATCAAACAAACAATCCTAACAATCCAATCAAGGGACTGTTGCTATTAAACATGACTCTGAACGCTTTGTTTTCTAACCATCTGTTCCAAGGCCCCTCATTTTGAACGGACAGGACCACCTAGCTGACACATCTACAATAGGGTCCACCAAGAGAGAGTAGTAGCAGGGGTGTCAATGGGCCAGGTGCACCCAATACTCGAGCCCGCCCATCATCGGCCTGGTATAGGTGTAGCTAAATGGGTTTGGGAATTTTTAGAGCTCGATTAATAAATAATCCGGGTGTGTGCATACCTCAACCTATACCCCAACTCCACCTGAACCCGATTACATATAAATAATATATACAATAGTGGACCACCTACTTCAAACCTTCCAACTATCTATTTTGACATAAACATTCCCCTTCCCCCCCCCTTCCCCTTTTTTTTAACTTCTCTTTTTGTTTCAATTTTTTTAATTTCACAATCTTATTTCCTCTCCTTATCCTTTTCCATTAATTGACTGCTATGACTGCCAATACTTTTACGAATAATAGTCAATTCAGTTCATGTCAGAAAGGGGCACACAATGACGATCAATATATGAAAAATAATGAGAGTTCAAATAAGTAAAATTTCATATTATGAAAAAGGTACTTACCTTGTAGTGTCAATTCACACAAGTTAGAGATCCGTCAAGGTCGCTCAGTTACCAATTTAAAAGGCTCGGTGTGTGGGCCTATAGGATCTACACAATCTTAAGGACCTTCACACAAAGTCAAAGATTGGTGGCCCACATCCAACAATCAACCTAACTATTATAGGAGCAGAAAGGAGCTAATCACCAATCTGATCTTACAGTTAGGATGATCATCAAACATAATCAACAGTTTAGATCTTCTAAAGGCACACTAATGGACAATGGATGCTCTTGTTACTCCTCTTAATTTTCTATTTGGAGAATTTCTTGAGTTGATTCCTTTACCACGGGAATGCCTCGCCTTTCATAGAGAAAGGAACTGACAGGATTATAAGAAAAACTTTATGCATATCACATCCAAACTTTCAACCTTATCACAATCACTTCTGGTTTGAATTTGAATTTTGAGATAAAGAATTGAGAAAAGGGATATCCAACAGGAAATGTTTTGAGCAGTTATAGTAACCATAATTTGATTCCATTCATATTCCCTACATATTGCTTTCAGTTCTTTACAAAAAAAAAATCGTTGTCGATTTCCTTCCAACACCAAATTGAAGCCGGTAAGAAGAAACAGATTCTGCCATTAAAAATTAGGTGCCTAAATGGGTTGGGTCCAATGACCCGTCAGGTTATCAGGGCCCAACATTTATTCCCATGGGGTGGGTTTACTAAATGGGCAGGGGTCTAGGTCCTCACAAAATCAACCCAATCTAACACACAACCAATTTTTAAAGCATATCCAACGGACCCAAACTCAAGAGAAAGTAGTTAAGCATGTAGATCCTTTTTTGGTTCTTTAGGGTAGACCAACAATGGTTCATCACCTTTTACTAAAATGTAGTTACCTATCCACCACTTGTCATAATATCAATTATGCAAATCATGAGCCCATTGTTAATGGAGAATTACATCGAAAGTTATACTAATTGGACTACCTTAGACATCTGATTTTCACGTTGAATACGGACTGCTGGGCATTTTATCCTTTACCCTCAAACTCAATAGCCATCACCAATTGGATGGTTTGAAACATTGTTGGTGTGAAAACTCAAAAGGTTAATTTCTATACCAGACCCAAATCCAACTTAGACCTAACCCAAACCCAACCAATGTGATAAATGGGTTGGGTCTGGGTCCCTCCTACACAAGACCTGACCCATCAAATAAATGGGTCGGATATTTTTTACTTGAACACAACCTGCATCCAAACTGAATTTTAATGGGTTGGGTCTGGATCCAAAATTCTGACTCATTCTTAAATAGGTCAGGTACAGGGGCCCCCATTGACTAACTCAACCGAACCTATTTGCGCCCCTATTAAAAGTTAACTTACAATGATTTCAGAAATTCAAATGAGAAAGGAAGCAAGAACCAAAAATTCAGTCTCAAATGAAGATGTCAATATATAATCATTAATGTTACAGAACAGTAGCACTACAAACTCAATCTGGCCAAGCATGGATCAGAACCTAGAAGAATCAATTGATTGAATGGGAAGAATGATCAAATGAAAGCCTAGAAAAGAAGCTAACAATAAGGAAAAATACCCAAGCCACACTCAGAAGAGGACAAAGGAGAAGGGCAAGTTGGTGCACAAATCTTTTCTCCATGAGCCCACCTAGCCATCGAATTTCTTGGGTTGGTGCCATTGAGCCAAACTTCTTGCCAAA
The DNA here is from genome assembly GCA_003013855.2 of Liriodendron chinense. Lineage (NCBI taxonomy): Eukaryota > Viridiplantae > Streptophyta > Magnoliopsida > Magnoliales > Magnoliaceae > Liriodendron > Liriodendron chinense. The sequence goes on along the minus strand of ML058461.1, from coordinate 10,444,229 downwards.
GAGCTAAGTAGGGACGTTTTTTGTGGGTTTGCTCTCTTTCCATACAGATGCTTTCCACCTAAATCAGTAAAATTCGGACCATTCTCCTTACATCTTTCAATCTGCACAAAAATGACAATTCAGAAGAGAAAATAACAATTCCAAAAAGAGTGGTTCTCACTATTGTCAACAAGATAGATTGTTTACACGGTCGTCTCCAGTCCTGGTGTGTAATTTATGTGCAGCAATCACAGGCTACTAATTGGACAGTTAGGAACATTAGTGAACGTAGATTTTTTTTCTTTTTTTTTTAAGAATACAGCCATCCATCCAAGCAGTCCAAATCAATATGCAAATGCACTGATTGGTTTATATAGCTACTATCAGTCTTTAGTTTATATTTTGATCCTTTCTGTAAATATCTGACTGACAGTTGACCCCAATAATGACCCAAATGCACAAAGCAACCACTTGAAGGGAATGATTTGCCTAGTAATAACAAATTTCAGCAAATAGAAAAACATGACGAGGTTAGTTTTTGAACTGTGACGGAAACTAAAGAACACAATCTGATGAAGCATCACAGTAGTAGAGATTCAATCAACATACCTTGCTTATCTTTCCGTTTCTCAAGTGGTATCGAACACCAGACCAGTTGATAGACTGTGAAAAATGTGAACGAACTGCAGATATAGGGTATAAGAAATTGTCTACCAGCATGGCAAGAAAGATCTGCTCAAGCAATTATCAGTTAAAAATTATGTTAATGATTGGCACCAAAATCCTGTCTTGTCTGAAAGGCAAGCCAAAATAGAAAAAGATATCTTGTAATCTTGGGCGAACAAAGGAACATATGCATCACATGACTGTAATATCAATGAACAACAGCTTTTGAAATGCAGGAAGGGGTCAGTGTTTCCACAATGTGGCCTTTTCCCCTTGTAAGGAGGAAAATGCAATATTAATTGGAGCATTTGGTCAGCCTAACTGTACATGTTGGACAAACTGTTCATATAGTGAGATCATCCCATACGCCAAAAATTCCCATCTGCCTGGGACTCCAACATATGTTGACTGCCAGTTGTAATTGTCAATTTTCATCAGAGGCTACTATCATCTGATAGGTGGGATATTGGGGCTTGCCCATCCCATGACAGGACCCACTGGATCAGGCCAAAAAGGTTAGGCCCCATTTGTACCATTGGTTAGTCGAACAAAAGACAGTGCTAGCCTGCTTGCTTTCATTCGAGCTTTGTATGATACCTTCACAAATAATAGGTAAGGGGGTACTTACAAGGCCCCAATTATATGAACCAAGCGAGACTGGAGGCCCCTCCGGAGATAAGAGGTTGCACAGTTGAATCTCCACCTTCGTCAAATTCCACATTGAAAAGAGTTCAATAACAGTGCATGTCGCTAAACAGCCTGCCAGCAACAAACCTGAACAAAAGCAATTCAATGCACCGTAAGGAAAAATGAGGATTAAATGGAAAAATCGGGATTGTTTAAAAAAATGCAGAGTAAAAGCTATATAGTGATGAATACTGGTAGTCTTTTTCTCAATCTATGTTTTTTTCTTTCTGAAGCATAATGTTTCCAAGTCTGTTTGCATCCCTTTTATTTAAATGTCGTGTAAGGTTTAACTCTCCTTTAATGAACCTTGCAGTGGTAGCAAACAAGTAGGAACATAAACATTGTTCTATCCATGTATTCCACTGAATCAAACCTACCTAGAAAGGGAAATCGGCGAAGTAGAAGGAAAATTAATATCACAAGCAGCACATCACCCATGCCCACACCCACACACAGAGATATGTGGCACATGAATACAGATTCCAGAGTGCTCATTCAGCTGCTATCATCATGGATGGCCAACCTCAGTCAAATGATCCCAACTGCTTGAACGGAGGACTTCATGTGCTGAATTTGATTCGTTGGTTAACCATTTTATAACATTTTCCACACACACCCACCCACCATAAAAAAAAAACCCCAGTCAAAATGGTTAGGATCATCTGACCAGCAAGTTTTCTGGGTCATGTCCCATCCATGATCGATCCGGAATTTATACACATGCCATGTTTCCCCATAAAGGTGTGGGTGTGGGTGTGTGTGTGTGATATTAGTGTTTCTTGAGTAAGTAGAGTGCTTACCCCTGGACGTAAAGCCCGTTTCCGTGAACGGTAAATCACTAAATCTTGCTCTTAGTGCTGCTGCAACATGAATCAATGCCATAAGATATGGGGCAACAAATCCCCATGATAGATAACAGTGTGAAGAGAATAAAGCGCGGTTCATGATCCAGTTAACTTTCGATATATATGATTCTAGAACAAATGTTTGCTTCCTCAGGTAATTCCAGTACCTGCATAACAAGAAGAAGAAGAAGAAGAAACGAGGTGATAATTGTGTTGTATAAGAAGAAATCTGAACATGAGATTGTGAACAATACACACCTCGGGAAACTAAGGTCACTTGCAAGAGGGTGGGGGAAAATAGCAACTGGAGGTGAAGAGATGAGTCTCTTATGTGCTCCTGTAAACAGATAATCAGCAATTATGAATTGCGTCAAGCATCACTCGAACAAATATCGCATTGAAGCTGAATTGTAAATTCTGATCACCATTTGACAAAATATGAAAGTACAGATTATCAGCAATTATGAATTATGTCAAGCATCATTTGAACAAATACTAAATATTGAAGCTGGATTGTAAATTTTGATGACCAATTATAGAAATATGAAAGTAGCATCAGGGTAATGGTTCATCAAAATCAAGGAAGGGACTAGAAGAACGACGAAAATGTGCACTTGTCAAGAAGCACACTAACTTGACAAACTTAAGCACCAAGTCAGCAGCCTACCAACAAACACTAAAAAGAAAAGGTAACCAGAAGTAATGGTCTACATTCAATGGGCAAGGCCTTATGGCCCGAGGCTTAGAAATAGGACCTTGTGGTCACTGATTTTTTAGATATGGACCATCGATTGACGACTGGTTCACCGTACGGAAGGTCCAGTCTTGTACATGGTTCAGTTTATGGATGTTGGACTCAGAATTGTGCCCACTGTATTTTCCCATGTTTAAAAAGGGTTGGTGAATTAGAAGAAAACACTGGAAATTTATTTTTGGTTTTTGTAATTTGGAAGAAAACAGTATGAAGTGAAAAATCTTTCAATGGCACCTAGAATTTGATTATGGAACATCTACACCTGAAGGCTCAAGGAGGCATCCTATATGGAAATGGAATGACAGGCATAAGACTAGGTAGCAGCAAGTCCTTGTTTCAAACATATCCTAATGGGTGATTGTGCGTCGTCTGATAATGTGTAACATTTGGCATTGCTTAAATTTGGGAGTGTGACACACTCAGAATGATGTCAATGAAATTGAATGAGAAAAAGGAGACTAGGGCTGTCAATGGGCCAGGCCAAGCAAAATCAAAATTTTGAATAAGGTGGGTGTGGCGGGCCCAGCCCATCGGGTTCAAAATCTGGGCCTAAAATAACTCTGGGCCCAGCTTGTGACAGCCGTAAAAGAAACAAATCAATAAAGGTCAACACAATAAGTTTCAGTTTCTTATCATAGTCTGAAGTACTGGCTAACAGTGTTTTAAATAGCGAATAGCGTGTAGCGTAGCGTTCACCCCTCTGAAGCGTGAGGCGTAAGCTACACGTTACTTCTAGATTTTTAATTAAGGTTGTTCTTGGTTGCACTAATTCCATGATATTCACCAAATTAGACTGATTAATAATGAAATTTAACCAATTTTCATGATGTTTGGTGCAACCAAATGCAACTTAAGTAATAGAAAAGGGTAATCATTTAGTATAAAGGTAAAGAAAGAGCAAAAAAACTAATTTAATGCTATTACCTGTATTATTTTTAACTAAAAGCATTAAATATTGAAAATAGAAAAATGTAACATATCATCGAAAATATTATTTGATTTTAATGTTGTAATGAAAAATAACTTGTAATGTGAGGCATGTAGTGTGTAACCTAGTTTATGTAGCGTGTAGCGTATGCAAATTATCACATAGCGTAGGCTACACGTGACTTAAGCTATTTTCATGAGCTACGTAGCGTTAAGGCTAATGATGCAGGACAGCCCTAAATATGATGCATGCTCATGAACACAATTATTCAGCGGAAATAAAAGTAATAATAATAATGAAATCTAGCATCAATCATCATAAACTAAGAAAATCATAAAGGAAACATGCAATGGGACGGGCCATCATCACAACCATGGAGTATGGGATTCAAGTAGCGTATCGGTTGGATCCGGCAAGGGATGGAACCTCCCGATCTTGCATGGTCATACCCAATCAATCAATGATGATCACTAGTCCGAAGAATCAGAAAGTTTCTCGGATTAGGGATTTGAGAATTTGGGGGTTTAGGGTTTAGATCGATTCTCAAGGTTTAGATCGTGGGGAATAAACAAAACAGAAGTTTAGAAGAATAATAATAGAAGATGAAATACCTGAAAGAAGTTGGAGGGGCACAAGAAGAATAGAGAAGAAGGAGATCAAGGAAGAAGAAGAAGCACCATGAGAGAGGGAAAGAGGAAGGAGGCAACCAAAGGTTTGCTCTTTTTCATAAATCAACAACTAATCAAAAAGGTTTAGGGCAACACCCTTATAAAATTCAAAATTAGCATAATTACCAAAATACCCCTACTAACAAAATTTAAAAAAAAGACATTTGCATGAAAAAAACGTACCTACACTAACCCAAAACTCAAATAAGTAAAAAATGCGTAAAATAAACTCAAATCTAAGATGTCCAATGCGCTCCAATGATGGTGTGATGAAAGTGGGCCACAATGAACCAACGGTCCGATCACATCATCATCACGATCCAACGGTCTGATCATCTCCTCAAAGCAACTTACACATGTCTTCCCAAGGTGGGGTCTTTTCAAATGTCTACGGACTACATGTGTAAGGTCTTCAATGCTCCTCAATAGTCGCCTATCCACAAGGATGGTACTTGTGGTTGGCGCTTTCTTCGTTGGTACACCTTGAATGCTTTTGTTCCGCATCATACTCCTCGTCTGAGAAGAACTCGACTCCGGCGAGTTAAAACTCTTGTGGCGCTCTAGTAAATCTAGATTAACGCTCTGTAACTCCCTTCTATCAACCATGTAGATTCTGACAGGTGGCTTGTTCTTCCATTTGACCAAGTATCTTTGGAAACCTCCGCCTCTCATAAAAATGATCTCTTCACCCAAGATTTCCTCAATTTCTTCTTCATGGGTAATGGGTGGGGGAAGGGGTGGAAGGGGTTGTATAGCAAAATCAGAACAAGGCCATGAAAGGAACGATGGATCAACGACGGGATGGTGGGAACGGACTAGATCTTCCACATTAAGAGTTGGGTTAATGCCCATTTCAGATAGAAGGTCGATCCGATACACGCTAGACCCAACCTTCTGCAATATTTTGAATGGTCCAGCACTACGCGTTTGTAATTTCTTAGCGGAACCTTGTGAGAACCACTCTGGCCTTATCCTCACCATTACAGTCTCCTTCCTGAAATTCTTGCAATTTACGATGAGAATCAGCTGAGATTTTAGAATCATCATTGCTCTTATTTATCCGCTGTCCAATATGTGTATGCAAATCATGAATATGGCGTGCGAATGCATTGGCTGACTTTGAAGACCTTTGGATGACAGACATAGGTGACACTAAAGGACACGCTGAAAAATCCATGAACTTGGAATAAACAATCCTATGGAAATAAACAATCCTATGACCTAGAATTTGAAAAACTAAAACAAAAGGACACTTCCCATGGATGACACATAATTTCTCATTATAAGTATTATAAACAAGGATGATTTTCATGTATCCCAACACTTGAGAACAAACATTAGTAATACAAAGTCTTAAGCAGATCTTGGCATCAGCCGTTATGTCCAAAATGTCACCAAGATACGGGATAAGGACTATGGTCATCATATCCACCATGACGTGAATACGTCGCATGATGGCTTGACACTTGATTGAAGCTTTGTGGGCGGTCAGGATATGCCCACATGTGTGCCATATGCCATTGCTCTTGAAAGTGAAAAGGGCAGGCATGGCACACAGAACAAAACTCCAACTCAAACTTTCCTTATTGAATTCTTCCCCAAGAAGTTTATCAAATTGACGCTGAATTTCTGTATTTTCTACGGGGTTCACCTGGTATGGAGGAAAGCTTGACAGGACTAACCTAGGGACAAGATCGATTGTGTGTTGAATGTCCCATATGGGTGAAAATTTATCCCATAAATCATCTGGTGGGATATCACAAGTCATATGGGTGTCTACCATCATATCCTCACTAGTCTCCTTTTCAAATTCATTCGTGTGCATTATGGTAAGAGACTTAGATTGGGATTCTACATCACTTAAGTCACACATGACATCTGGAAGTGGTGCGGTCTCAATTTCTTCGACCTTTTCATCACTAGCACACACTTCGTCATCCTCAACGATGATGAGCGATGCCTCAATTTCTTCCATTTCCTCACTACTAACATTAGGCACGTACTCTTCCACTTCATAAACAACCTGATTGGATTCTTCCAACTGGCCATTCACCAAGGTATTATCTCGCTTCCAAGGAAATATAATTGGTGTTAAACACTCAAATTGTTTATAAGCCGAGATTTCCTTAATGATGGGTTGGACCACTTTACAAGGAGGGGACCATATTGGTTCTGTGTTTGGACGGGAAGGTGAGGCAACTCTCTTTTGAACCAAGGGCTTTTGACGATAAGAGATGAGAAGATATTTTTCTTTTAAACGCTCTTTCATCTCGTCCCATTGTGAGATCGGGGCTCTCACAACTTTATCAAGTCGTCGTTCCAAATCTGTCCAAAACGACTTGGCTTGGCCCTCCAATTTCGACTTGACAAACCTCACTCGACGGTAATTCGACATATCATACCAATCAAAAAAATAGTCTAAGTCTTCAAGCCAATCAAGGAATGTTTGTGGGTCCATGTGACCATTAAAGTAGACCAACTCATCGGAGTTCGGCTTTCCATTAGGTCTCGACGGCCGCACGACAACACTTAATGGCTCTAAAGATCTCAAACGCCTATACTCCATTCACTGCGGGGAGACTCTAAGGACTGGGTGACTCACAATATGAATGCGATGAATTAAAACTACAATGAATTGACACTAATTAATTCTAGATGATGCGACTCAAATTTGAAAAAATTTCAAATTAGGAAAGTTTCTAGAATTGGAAAGTTTCTAAATTTGAAAATTCTCCAAATTAGGAAACTTTCTAAAACTGGAAACTTTCTAAATCTGGACATTTCCTAAAACAAACCTAAAAATCAACACCCTAATTTGATAACTCGATCTAGACAAAACCATGCAAGCCTATTCTCTGATACCAAATTTGATGCAGGACAGCCCTAAATATGATGCATGCTCATGAACACAATTATTCAGCGGAAATAAAAGCAATAATAATAATGAAATCTAGCATCAATCATCATAAACTAAGAAAATCATAAAGGAAACATGCAATGGGACGGGCCATCATCACAACCATGGAGTATGGGATTCAAGTAGCGTATCGGTTGGATCCAGCGAGGGATGGAACCTCCCGATCTTACATGGTCATACCCAATCGATCAATGATGATCACTAGTCCGAAGAATCAGAAAGTTTCTCGAATTAGGGATTTGAGAATTTGGGGGTTTAGGGTTTAGATCGATTCTCAAGGTTTAGATCGTGGGGAATAAACAAAACAGAAGTTTAGAAGGATAATAATAGAAGATGAAATACCTGGAAGAAGTTGGAGGGGCACAAGAAGAATAGAGAAGAAGGAGATCAAGGAAGAAGAAGAAGCACCATGAGAGAGGGAAAGAGGAAGGAGGCAACCAAAGGTTTGCTCTTTTTCATAAATCAACAACTAATCAAAAAGGTTTAGGGCAACACCCTTATAAAATTCAAAATTAGCATAATTACCAAAATACCCCTACTAACAAAATTTCAAAAAAAAGACATTTGCATGAAAAAAACGTACCCACACTAACCCAAAACTCAAATAAGTAAAAAATGCGTAAAATAAACTCAAATCTAAGATGTCCAATGCGCTCCAATGATGGTGTGATGAAAGTGGGCCACAATGAACCAACGATCCGATCACATCATCATCACGATCCAACGGTCTGATCATCTCCTCAAAGCAACTTACACATGTCTTCCCAAGGTGAGGTCTTTTCAAATGTCTCGAACTACATGTGTAAGGTCTTCAATGCTCCTCAATAGTCGCATATCCACAAGGATGGTACTTGTGGTTGGCGCTTTCTTCGTTGGTACACCTTGAATGCTTTTGTTCAGCATCAGCTAAGCTACGCTATGTAGCGTAAGCTATATGCAAATTATTGACCAGTCAGCAATATGCACACCACGGGTAAAGACCCCGCTTGGGTTGTTTGATGCCAACTAACTTCATATCAATTGAATCCAGCAAATCAACTGTTTTGTATTGCTGAGATGGTTCATACTTATTCAAATTAGCTAACAACTGCAACAGTACTCAGTACTGAAATTTTAAACAATATAAGTTCTACATTGATAAGAGAATGAGTTCATCAACAGATCCCAATTTGTAACAAGAGAAATCTGTCAGACATTCAAATCATGCAGCAATCCAGCAACAGGTTTGAATATTCATCTTCTCTTATTGTCCAAATGTGATTCTCATGAAACTGCAAATACTTGAACATGAACGTACTAACAGGAAATGACCAATCAATTAATTTTCAGTCAGAGTGATCTAAACTAATCCATAGTGGAAATGATGCAACGATTAGAAGACATTTCAACATTTTGAATGGAAATATTTAACCTTTTGTGCTGATTGAGATTTCAAAATCATTTCTAGATTATTATAGATCATGGCAACTGTCCAACATCTTTTTCTGAAGGCATAGACATCAGACTAGTATAAAAAAATGTTTAATTATAGTAGAATGGATCTTCTGATTAGAGTGCTACTCCTGCTTCGGAATCCCACTATTCCTAGATGCTTCGGGACATAAAATAGTTGAGTTCTTCGGCTTACTATTGCTGCTCATGGACATGTTCTGCATCCCACTGCCTCCAAATAGGGATTCAATAGTGTTTATTGGAGCAGAGGATTTGTGGCCCCCGATGATACAATGGATGGTGGAGATCAAAAGTGAGATGGCTTCCAAAATCCAAATTTGTTCAAATCCGGTCACTCTAGTTACAAAAGGGAAAATCAAAGTATGTAGCTAAGGGCTATGCTCAGCCATAGAACTTTGATTAACTCCAAATCCTAGAGCAAGAGATGCACCCAGGGAAAAAAAAACATGCACCTAATTAACCATAAACAGCAATCACCAGAAAATGCATAACCTTAATTGAAATTACTTCAACAATGTCTGAGAAAATAGTGGCCCAGCAGGGAAATCTGATAGAGACAATTAGAAGATGATCTGGGCATTATAATTTGCCAATATAGTACTAATCTCCAACTCAAACCCCTATGAATTCTATTCCCACATTGAAGCATGAGTTCCCATGCTTATCATTCTGTGCAAACATCATAATACATGAGATACTGTTTTCGTTGGTCTTTGATTGGTACTGTTTTCGTTGGTCTTTGATTGGTACGACCAGGCATACTGTGAAATTTATTTTTCTAATTTGGTGCAAACATGTTAATTTATTTTTCTTTTCTGAATTATAAATTTTAGAATATGCTATCAATATATGGTATGGATAAAACAACACTTTGTGTTTTAAGAAAGGAAAATTTTCATGCCTCTAAAACTCCTTGTTTATAATCAAAATGGACCCACATGAGAAATCAGTTCTTCAACATATCAGTAACTTTTTCCTATATAAATTGCATACTGCTAACATTAGTTAATCAAGATTTTAGCAGGAATACATTACATGGAAAATACTGAAACCTGTAGAAGAGTACCTAATTAAGACTGACAGAACTCAAAGCATCAATCAGACCCATATATCAAGAATTCCACATTTACTAGTCATGTATAACCACATGCAAGATGGGAACCAAGAATAGAAAATAGGTTTATGTAGTACAGAATTTATAACACAAATAGATATATGCATCAACATATTGAAATAAGGTAAAAAGTAAACATGACGATCATGAATACAACTTGCATAAATACAAATTGACAAAAATTACTACCAGAAATAGCTGCAAGGGTCATGTCATCAGAATATCCGCCGTCTCGTAGTCCACTGACCACACCATAAAGGTCATTTCTGAAATCATCCGCATGCATCTGAGAATATATAACTAAATCAATAAGAACACTGACTTCACTTTAACTCCTTATAGATATAGCATGTGAAGAGAATAGAGATTGCCTTACCATCATGCAACCTCCCCACAAAAAAAAGGTTCTTCCACCAGTAGCAAATCCCATTGAACAAGGCTGAAAAAGTGTTACTTTTTTTCCGTTAAATTCATAACTAGAAAAGAAAATTATAAATGAATCATACAAGTTACTATGATATGTGAAAAGCTATAGGCATTTTAATGTTTCTGGGTAAGACCAGTTGACAATCCAATCTGTTTTCTTTTGGGGAAAGTATAAATAACTAAGCATAAGCCAGGATGCATGAGTAGAATGAGAATGGGAAATCGTGCACATTGAAGAAGAAGCAGAAGAACCTCAGTTTTTTTTTTTTTTTTTTTTTTTTTGAAGGATAACTTGATTTATTAAGAAGCAAGAAATAAAGAAATAATACAGGCTGGAAAAGCTTTAAAGGCCAAGCGTACTCCAGCACTTACAGCCCACCAAGGTAGAACAGCAAAACAAACTAACAGGGACTCACTAACAGCATAACCAAGCCCAAGCAACTATGGTGGTCTATAGGCAACAATCACAAGACCCAGCCTCGATGTGCACCCCCGATGTATCCTGCGCATCGGCCTCTCCATTAGCACTCTGCTTGCGTGGATAAATGACAAGTTCTGTATTAGAGGAACCGGATTTATTATTATTGTTATTAGTTCTTTTTTTCTTTTTTCTTTTTCTATTTTGAGAATGACAAGAATCCTCTTAAAGGCGCAAGAAAAAGATAGACCAAAGAAGAGGGAACAAATTCCCTAAACAAAGAGATCTAGTTACACCACTCCTTGCCACCAATTCCACTGAGGCTAGGGTTACCATGGAACTGTCAAAACTTAGCTTCCACCACCCCAATGGAGAGGACTTACACCAAGCATGGAGCCACTTAACTCCGGTTCACCATTCCTACCACCCACTAATCCACCAAAAAGATCAGAAACATAGCTCTCCCAAGATTTAACACCTAAGCGTCCATTTGATGATAGTAGTTTTTTACTCTTTCTGCCAATATGGACAATGGAGCTTCTCTGCTGTTAAAGGAGCAAATTTTCCTCTGTTTCAATGTCTACAAAGATAAAGCAAACAAAAGATTATGTCAACAATTTTTTTTTCCCCAGGCTTTAGACGGACCTTCTCCCCAAGACTCAATAAAATCACCAAGATTGCTTGGGAAAACCAAAAACCTTGAAAAGATATAAGAAATGGGCCGAAATTTTCTTGTTGCATGAGCATGGAGGTAGTCGACTAATGCAATTGAAGATTTAAATGGCACAACCCGGTTATTGAAGCAATGAGATCTTGACACCCGAATTGAAAAGAAATGGACAAGAGTGAACCCACTAGAATATTAGAATAGAGAGGGAGAAATATTTTATTGCTTGGAAAACCCAAAAATCACCAAGATTGCTTGGAAAACCCAAAAACATTGAAAAGATATAAGAAATGGGCCAAAATTTTCTTTTCGCATGAACATGGAGGTAGTTGACTAATGTAGTTGAAGATTTAAATGGTGCAACCCGGTTATCGAAGCAATGAGATCTTGACACCCGAATTGAAAAGAAATGGACAAGAGTACACCCACTAGAATATTTGAATAGAGAGGAGAAATACTTTATTAATATTAAACTTCTTACAATGCATAAGAAAAAATCATAATTTTGGAATGTCTATTAATGTGATTGTCACTATTAGTGGATTCATATCAAACTTCTTTTTTGTTATAATAGTTAAGAAAAGCTCACACTTACAAAATATTGGAATGCCTACCTCAACCCCCCCCCCCCCCCCCCCCAAATGAATCTTCAATGAGAATCCCCCCAACTAAGAGATTGATTTCGAATCAATATAATCTATCTAAGATAATAAAAGCCTAATGATAAATAAAAATATATCTATAAAATAATACCAAATCTCCAATCACATCTTCAAATTAGCCAATATATCTTCAATTGCATCTTCCTATACTTTCAATCACCATCTTTAAATCAACCCTCATATTTTCCACAAATGGTAAATTACAAATCTTAATATTTAGGCTCCAAAATTTACAAAAATAGTCCAAAATCGGCACATGTTGGGCCTATGGTAGGTCGTGGACCTACATTAGTTCTCCCCGGTTTTGAAAAATTCGCCATCGAATTGGAAACCAATCTCAACCTTTGGACTCGTACTATCTCTACGAAGAATCTTCTTCTTCTTTGGTGGAAGATGATGGTGCAACACTAAACACTTAAGTGTCGGCCTAGCACAACCTTCATTAGAGTTCATTGTAGATGATGTCTCTTTTGCTTGTGCTTTTGTGGGTGCCAACTTGTTTGTCATACCTTTAAAGTTCTTCGCAAATACTGAAAGATTTATCCCATTTTTCATTCCACATTCATCTTTTGCAAAGGTGCTTCAATTTGAGTATTGAGACCTATTTGCACATCTATTAATGTGATTGCCACTATCAGTGGATCCATCAATTGATCCATTGGTAAGTTTTGGTGTAGGTCCAACGTTAATGAATCTTTCACTTCTGATGTCAACTTTTCCTTTGACTCCGTGGATCTCTTTGTCATTTCCACCCCAGAATTTCTATTCGATTCCACGTACTTCGTCAATCGAAGGATTCGATCATTAGTGTCTTCATAAGCCGGAATTGCCTATTGTGGGTTAGGATCTTGGAGGGGACCTTCCCCCACATGTCCACATGTTCCAACTTCAATCTCCGGATTCCACCCATGTTGAAGCTCTCCCACTTGATTAGTGAGATTGCCTACCACATACGTGAGTTGATCTACCCACTCTGTGAATGCGTGGATCAATTGGATTACTTATAAAAACTCTTCTTTTGACGCCCCCTTCAAAGCCACTAGGAGATGATGTAGAGTTGGCAATTCCCCAATGATCACCTACACTAATATAAAAAAGGTGCAACCTGATTATCGAGTCAATGAAAACTTGACATCCGAATTGCAAACAAAAGGACAAGAGTACACCCACAAGAATATTTGAGTAACGAGAGAGACTTACCAACCTACTTACAATACTAAAGGAAAAAATCACAATTAACCCACGCCCCCCCCCCCCCCATGTCAATCTTAAAAAGAATGCAACACGTTTCTGTGTACGCCTCTCTGTGTCAATCTTAAAAAGAATGCCCACATCCTTCGATTCCTGACTGGAGCAAATACATCCATTAGCTATAAGAATGCCATTGAGAATTTGAACAGTCATCCTCATTCATTTGAGTAACAAGGTAGGATCTAGTTTATAACGATACAAACAATGTCTACCTAATGAAGATATTAGCTATCTCAATATATTTCATCATGTCACAGAAGATCAAATTAAATTTTTTTGCAAAGAATTCACTATGGTTTAATACATGACTCAAGCCAATAGATGCCTAGGACTAAAGATATTAGCTATCTCAATATATTTCATCATGTCACAGAAGATCAAATTAAATTTTTTTGCAAAGAATTCACTATGGTCTAATACATGACTCAAGCCAATAGATGCCTAGGACTAAGACTAGGGAGCTTGACATTAGAAGGGCATTCCGGGACATGAATTATAACTTAATAAAAATTAAGTTGAAGTAAAGAGGTTGTAGAAGTTTTGACTCCTAAAAGAGGATGTGATAGCCATGTCATGGTTGTCAAGCCATGGAAGATGTTATCACCACAGAAAGGAGTATTTGCAGGGCTTTCTTGGTTTTTTCCCTACTAAAGAAAATTTGCAATAATGCCATTTTAGTCTAGGACTCTCGTAGAAATGATGTGGCTTTTATTATTCTTAACAGAAGGATCTTTTCATTTATTGAAAACACAGTTAAGGATAAAAGATGGGGCTTATTGGACATTGGAGAGTTCTGGTTTTCTTTCCTTACTAGAAATGTCAAGGAGTATGAGGTTCTTAGAGAGCTCTTGTTCTCTCAGTTATTCTCCTCTTATTTATCCCTTCATTGGTATAACTCTCATATTTTGTGATTTATGCACATAAAATTTCTGGTATTCTTGTTTCATTTTCTGCAAAATGTTGTTGCAGTGGTGTTCATCAAGGATCCAACCCTTTTGGAGGATAGTAAAGGGATCCCTAATCCAACATGATGATCGTTACATTTGAACAGTTGAGTCACAAATGCAACATGATGATCGTTACATTTGAACAGTACAGTTCAATATCTCCAAGATTCCATTGCAATTTTCATGGTCTGAAAGGCTAAAGACTAACTAGTTTAACACATTTGTTTACAGTTATATACCTCAGGCGTTTTACATGTTACTACAGAATTTGATAGAATAACAAAAGTATGATTGCACATTGGATAACAATAGAATACTGGATGACTGACATGCGTCTTTTTTTATAGGTGATTATTAAGTCTCTTTTAGTTCTCCGAGAAAATTATGGTTCACCAAACAGAAATAATATCATTTCATTCCCCATCAATCTTCTTCAAGTTTTGGTACGCTTCTCAGATTCTGACAATTTTATGGATGATTATTGGAAGTTCAAGAGATACACATGAAATAAAATGATAAAACACACCAATTACATGTCCAAAATAAAGCTACAAACAATAATACAAGAACATGTATGGGAAGTTATCAATGGCATCATACCATATGATATTCATAAATGCAGTAACTTCCTAAGCTTCCAGAAGGCAAATCGAGAGGGTATCCAGTTTGAATAAATATCTGCACACCATTGCCAAGAAACATAAGCCGCCGCAAGGGAAATCATTTAGTTCACATGATGTGCATCTATATTTAGATACAAACACCTAATAAAAAATGGAAAAAAAAAAAAATTTCTTCTAGAGGAAGGCCTTCTTATAAAGACTTTTTTTTTTTAAGATTTTCTTATAGATGTAGACAAGAAAAATTCAGAATGGACCTCAGGATTTTTCTCCATCTCTGCAGTAAGGGCACCAATTGACCCAGGATGCAGCCTAACATCATCATCAAGAAACAAAACATACTTGCTGTCTTTATGCATCCTCTCCACACCAACCTGTACAGATTTGCTAAGCATTGATCAGCTTCCCAAACAGCAACACCAAGAAGCAAGATAGATGCAGAGGATCTTTTCACCTTCCAAAACCACATCACAGTGATAACCATGGAGACAACTCCAGCCAGAATACGACATGCTAAATTTGTTTATTATAAACCTACGGAGGGTCATGCATGTATTCATTCCTGTGTTTAATATCAAGGGCCAGTGGGCGTAAAAGTTCTAATTCTGTTCAAATGAGAGAGAGAGAGAGAGAGAGAGAGAGAGAGAGAGAGAGAGAGAGGCCATGGATCCGTTTTTGGAAAAGAAATCATCTTTTAATATTAATAAAATTCCCCAAGGAAATCTTTTCACCATCCACAACCACATCCCAATGATAGCCATGAAGGTAAATCACAATGGAAGTAATCATTTCATGATCCAGCAGCTACAATTGTCTATAGCCATATGCAACTTCCTTTCAGTGATCAGCCGAATATACTCCATTAACTTGCACCATTTTCTATGCTGAACCTGTTAGCTGTATCATTAACCTGCTTGAATGCTCATGCTCATTAATTTACACGGTAAATGCTCTAATTCTGACAGCCTGCTGAGCCTGATTTTTCATGACTTGTTTGAGAAAGCTTCAAACAAGAGGGTTCAGTTACTCATGTGTTTTAGAAAGTTGGTGAGAGAGTGAGGTGTCCCCTATTCAGGCACAACCTCAAAGATCAAGAGATCAGCAGCTTTGTTAAGCTGATGGGCATGTTGGAAATGGTTTTCATCCCCTGTGGTGGGAGGGTAGAAGAATCTGGAGCCTCGAAGGCAATAGGGCCTTTACAGAGAGGTCATTGGCAAATCTTATTTGTGATTCACGCATCTTACCTTTTCAGGTTGGTGATTTATGGGATTTAAGTCTGGCTGAGCTTTCGCATGGCTGGCCTGTTTAGGTAAAATTCTGATGATAGATCAGCTACAGCAGAAGTGATGGACGCTCCCTAACAGGTGTATTGTGTGTTGTCCTGCGGAAGAGTTGGCGCACCACCTTATCATTCATTGCAGCTTAGTGAAGGAAATTTAAGTGGCAATGCTTAGCAAGTTTGAAATGAACTTGCTGTTTCCAGGATCTATCCTGAAATTATTTGGGAGCTGGTCAGTGGGTACTTGGGGAAGCAATGGAAGGTATCTGTGGAAGGGAGCCTTTTTTGCCGTTCTTTGGGGATATGGATTGAGAGAAATAGGAGAACTTGTTTAGGGAACAATCCCCAAATTATGTAATTGTTAGCAAGATTAGTGGACACCTTACGGAGTGCATGAGAGCAACTTGTCAATTTAGAGGTATTTCTAGGGCCATGATTTTGCAGAATTGGGAAGAAATATTGCAGGGTGACTGACCGGTGTTATGCTTCCTTGTCGGGGGAGTGTAGCATATGGGCACTAGGTGTCCCTCAGGAAGAATGTTTAGGCAACATACCTGTTTGGGTATGCAGTGCTCTTTTGGGGAATTTTGATTGTATTTTTAGTGGTATTGCAGCTATAGTCTGCTGTCATTTGAAGGCATAGGCTTTAAGCTTGTTACATTTCTAGTTTCCTTTTCAATGAAGAATATTTACCCTGAAAAAAAAAAGTTATAATTCTGATCAAATGAGAGAGGAGGGGAGGGGAACCATGGCTTTATTTTCAGAAAAGAAAACAAATTTTCTTACATTGAGAAAATTCCCCATGAAAATCTGCAGAAATCATATATAAAATAAAATATATTGAATTTTCAAGAGAAGAAAAGGTAAGAAGTAAGAACACTTTACAATTTACATACTAACTGATTTTTTAAGGGAAGGAAAGGTATGAACACTATACAATTTACATACTAACTGATTGTGAATTTTCTGACTGCAGGTTGTTGATAAGCCAGCTATAAGAATCTTCGCATCAACACTATCCTGAAAATTATAAACAAAGACATTGAGTAAAGAAAATATTAAAAAATAAATAAATAACATAGATGATAAGAAAAAGACAGCTGAACTGAGCAGGGTGTAGAATGGAAAATATGGCCAAACTTTATGACTGGTAAGTGCTTCAGTTACTGTGGAGACTAGAAAGTCCACAAAGCCCCAAACATTGATCACATTGCCTAAATCTGACATCAGTGATGAATCACAACAAAAAGAGAATACATTGGCCATTGGGCATAACTCAAGACTGCCTCGATGCTTGCAGTTGTAGCACATGCCAGGAAAGATATATTGCAGAAAATGCATACTTACCTAACCTTAAATGTCATGATAGCTGGGTTAGATGGGAAAGAGATTATTTACCTTATATTCTTTAATCAGCAGAGATACAGCATGGTAAGCTGGATCTTCCGTACTTTCAACTATGAATAAGAATTCCAAAGGCCCACCATAAAGAGATGTGATCTGCATTCATGAATTCGTAAACTGAAACTGAAAGGAACTGAGATATGCAAAAACATTTGCAAAAAACTATGATGCAACATCTTATGAGATATGATTTAAAGTACCTTTTCTTTTGAAAGACATATTAAAAATACTCACGCAGAATAAAAGTCTCAAACTGCAAAATAATCATAACAATAACTAGTACACAGGCCCATGCAGGTGCATATGAAGAGACACCAATCCCAAACATGCCCACAAAGGTATGCTAGACCTGCTAAGGATTGAAGATGATTTTGTGGCATATGTCAACATGACACTTATGTGAGATCCAGGCATTCATCAAGTAGGTCCCCCATAACAAAAATTAGGTAGGCACACTCATCAAGTGGTCACAGGTGTAAGTTTAACATAGCGCTTGGTCTTTTTCTTCTAACAGTCCATATTTATAGAGATGTGAGTTATCTAATTAGTGAACCCACCGGACCTTTGGTCCAGTTTCAAAATAATGACCACAATGATTGTGATGGATAATGATGACGACATCCTGCAAACGAGGCTAATACATATACATATGTACATACATAATAGTCCTGCCTCCTGCTCTCCTAAGAACCGTAGTGCAGGTGAGACTCATGAACACCAAATAGGCAATCAGATGTGTCACATCATGTTAAGGCCAGGGCCCAAAACTCAAACCAATTCATGATTCAGGTGGGCCACACCAAGGTAAACAGTTGGGAGAAAACGCACCCTTGATTTAACCAGGGCCCACCTGATGTGCAGAATGGCCTGATTTTTCGCATGCCCTTTCAGATGAAGGGGCTGAACGGGCCAATTCCACATCAAGGGTGTGTGTCCCCTCACAACTTTTCCCTTGGTTTGGCCTGCTAGAATCATGAATCAGCATGCACACACAGGTATATGCTTCGAATAAAATGCAAGGCTCCTGCTTTAGAAAATAAAATTAGCACTTTTAGTTGCTTTTGTAGTCTATAATCCATGACAATATCCCCTATGATATCTGGACATGGAAAATTAGATGCCTTAAAACCTTCATTGAAACTTAAGATTTGGTATTTTACATTTTTATTAAGGCATATGCTACATCCTCTTTTACCTTTCAATACATATATCTGGGTGTGTGTCTGTGCTACATCCTCTTTTATATATTAAGAGAGAGAACCAACCATCAATTTTCTTTTCTCACAAGTAAGCTAGTAAACGAACCTTTAGTTAAAAACTGAAAATGCTTCTTACTAGACAAGAATTCTGACCTGACTTTTCCAGTTCTGTAAGTTGTGTTCCCCAAACCCCTTTAGAGGCATAACAACTGAAACCCTTGGCAACTTCATCTGGGCTGAGTGCTCGAGGTCATTGATGTCTTGACAGAGAAATCCAAAACTATTACCACCTTTAATATTATTCTTTATTCGTCTAATCACTCCACTCCTGTGAGAAAACAAGAACTATCAAAACAACATACTGATACTTTATTACCTTTCTCATCAAAGCAACAACTTCACAATATTTTACATGCTTAGATGTCCAAAACGGAATACCTTACATAAGCAGCACAACACCATCCAAGGGCAAGGGTTAAACAGATTACACATCCCTAGAAAAACAAACACTAGCTTCAGTTATCTGAAATATGCAATATAATAGAACTTCAGTTATGAAATAAACAATACAAAAGCACTCCATCTATCTAAACTGCTTACAACTTGTGAGGCAAAGAAAGAAGAGGGAAAAAAAATTTACAAAGATTACCAACTGCAATCTCACAGAGCTTAAAATAAAAGCTACCTCAGCAGCAAAAAAGTGTACAATGAGATCAGATTGACACGTAATAAAGGTATGGAAGAACATGTAGACAAGGCAGGGGCAGTGAAGAAAAGACGAAGAAGGAAAAAAAAGAGGCAATGAAGGTACTCATTTAACATCTCATGTAGAAAGATCCTCAATGCTTGAAGTCCTATCATTTGGTATGATCCCACAGAAGGATACACGTAAGTGCATGTATAAATAAATAAATAAATGTGTGCGTAAAAGATTTGCAGATCAAAAGTAACTACTATACAACGCAAAATGTTTATTGGGACCAAAACAAGAGATAGTTTGCATAGAGACTAACCCATCCACAAAGATCATCATTTTTCCTTTCTATCGATCTAATCCATCAGTAAAGATGACAAATCTTTAGACATTCGGGACTGTACTTGCATGAATTATGCAAGAACAAAAAGAGTTTCATAAAGGGCTGTATTGAAATGATATATGTACCACATCACATAACGGAAGCTGTAGGCAAATGTAAATTAACTAAACTGAAACTCGATCTATTCCAACCTATCAACCTTCAAATGCCAAAGGAAATGGAAAAGAACTAGAATTTAATCATCACTTCAAACCTAAGAAACAACATTCCTTCATCAAACTTGCATCCATAATGGGTGGGATGCAGCACCAAGAGCTCCAGGCTCCCAACAGCGTAGAAAACCGAACCTCTCGAAGTACTCACAGCTGCAACAGATAAAAACCTTAAAAGGAATTACACGGTCCCCTCTGGGAAGTAAACACTGTCTGCTGATCTGCGGGATTCCGTGCATGAGGGAGCACAGTCCAGTGATCCAAACCATTGATTCAATGGGCCGAGCATGGATGCCTTGAAAATCTTCAGAAACGACCATAACCCTTCGACTGAAGGCCTCTAAATATAGCTATGGTGGAAATACAGTGACCAGCCACATTCAGTCAAAAACAGTCACCAACAATCAGCAAGCTCGGATCTACACATCTGAGTATTATCTGGAAATCCCCCGACCATGTTACAGCCCATAAGATTGATGGTTTTGATCACCTAAACATGATCCCATATGTATGGAATCCCGCAGGTCCCACGAGCCCAAAAGCAAATTTCCTTCTGTCGCCACCACAACTTTTCAAAAGAAACAAAAACATTCTGGACAGGAAAGATTGTTTTCAACTGTTCTTCTATTCAACTAAATCCTCACAATCTCTTCCTTCAACGCGA
Organism: Liriodendron chinense; assembly: GCA_003013855.2. Taxonomy (NCBI): domain Eukaryota; kingdom Viridiplantae; phylum Streptophyta; class Magnoliopsida; order Magnoliales; family Magnoliaceae; genus Liriodendron; species Liriodendron chinense. Next base: position 10,423,433 of record ML058461.1, on the reverse strand, counting down.
ATCACTCTAAAAAGGCACGATCATTTCTGTAGCTGCCGCATTACAAAAAGCGCAGATCTGTTCAACTTCGACCATCCAGTGGAAGTAAATTACGAAACAGCCACCCATTACAACCGACTACATCTCATCCAAAATGCCGGCATTCTACATAAAGTCGGAAATCGGAGTATATCGATAACAGAATTCTACCGGAAATCGCCAGAGATAATAGAAAGAAGTACCCAAGCTCAAGCGACGTAATCGATCACAGGAAATCAGATACGAGAGGGGGATTACCTGCATCTGGATGAAGATGGCGAAAGAACTGCAACAAGCTCTGCTCGCCGCGACCAGGAACGCGTCGAGAGCGTCGAACGATGTCATGTCTGTAGATTTCTGCAGCTATTAGGGCAGATTCTTTGGAAAAAGAAAGCCCTAATTTTCAGCTGCTGGCTTCAAATCGACATAAAGAAGAAACAGAGATAGAGAGAGAATGAGAAGAAAAGAGAAAGAATTGAAGGAGATGCGGATTTTTATACGAGAGGAAGAGGGTCCACGAATTTCCCCTACTGAGGCGGAGGAGCGGTAAAAATACAAGTAGAATGAAAGGGGCCAAAAAAGGCGGAGAGAGAGACCGTTGCTGGTTGGTTATTTATGAGCTCGTGATGTTAATTGTCAGCCGGTCATCTTCAAGAGCTACATGCTTAAAAGGCTGTCACGTGCGACATATTCTGAAGTTCCTGTGTAGAGGCCCATGGTGAAATCAGTGGCCCACCTGAGATTTGGATCTACCTCGTTTTTGTGCTCATGCTGTTGAAATGGATGGACGGCGTGGATAAAACACATAAAAGCACCGACCAGTAGCGACGTCGGCACTGGCGGGATCAGTGTGCAATCCGCGTCCGGCAGCTCATGCACACGCCACCACATGTGCCAGCGTGGCAAATGGGTGAAAAATCCAAGCCATCCATCAAGTACACTCGACGGTTTAGAATTTCTTTTCCCCAGAAAATAAATCTGGTCCAATCAGTAGTGTGGGCCCTAGTAATGAAAACAGATGAATGGGTTAGAAAAATTCAGACAGGTTTTGCACATCCGTACATATGATCGTAAACATTAACCCATATGACTAGTGAACGGACCTGGATCGTGGTCACTTTAATGGACGGATATGATCTCGCACCCATGTGCTATGCTGGCACGTGTGCCGTTCACATTAACTGTCTTGTATACGCCTGCGTGCTTACCAAAGGTATGCAGAAAAGGGTTTGGAAAGAAGACGAGGTTGCTGGTTCGAATCGTGGCAGCGACCCGCGCGGGAAATCAACAGATTAGATATGGTATCCTTTTGAAAGATGCCTAGAGAAGGTCCGAATCTTTCTATAAGAATTCACAGAGATGTGAGTTTGCTACCATTTTTGTCAAATAGCAGCAAAGCCCTTCCCCAATGGAGCGTAGTGATTGGAAGATCTGAACCATCTGATTTGGGGCCTTGAATGAAGAATGTTGATTATCTATTTTCTTTTTACATTTCATTTAAAGGCTACCAATCAGACAGCTAGGATCATCCGGTTTGTGCCCTTCGGACAATGCCACAGCTTGTCAGGTCTCACAGATTGTATGGTCCGGATTGTCGGCATGTGTGCCATGCATCATGGACGGACGAGATTGGTTTCGTTGTCTGTATGCCTTGCATCATGGACGGATGAGATTAGTACCATTGTCCACCGCTTTATTTGGAAGTTGATTTTCTTCTCATGACAGCCTATATCCATCATTAAAAAGTTAGGGATTGTTGATAGTTTCTCATGTCTCCCTACTAGCAATAAAAAAAGTAGGGCCGTTGATGGTTTCTTATGGGTCTCTAATTGTTGATATATATATATATATATATATATATATATATATATATATATATATATATATATAACTATGAAAAATCATGCTTAGGTTTGTGGCCAGGACCGACTTGCGTCTTACACCCACCCCCCGGCTTCACGTTGGTGGAAGCTAGGTGGGACCTATCCCATGAGTAAGCCCACTCCTTTTGTCAGTTTCAGTGGCTCACATCAGGGCTAAAGATAAGGCAGATGGGAAATTCAAGTGGCCCACATGACGGGAAAAAGCCCACCTTTAAAACCTTCTTAGAGCCACGAAGTATTAGGTTAGGGAAATATTTGTGTTTTATGGCATATAATTATTAAGGTAGTTCCTTGAAAGCTTTCAATCCTACATGTCTCTATCTCTACTGTTTTGAATTTCTCATAAACATTGTAATAGGCCCACATAGCTTCCACTAACAAGAAACGGGTTGCACTGGCAATTGGCATCAATGTGGTGATAAGGGCGGAAATATGTACTCAATTTGAGCTACTTTCAAACATGTTTCACATGGATTATCTCTAACAAGGAAAATTGCATTTGTTAATTGATGTATGTTTAAATGTGTATAGTGTGTTGTTTTATATATTTTTTTTCCCTCTTGCCTTACCCTTTATTGGGTTGTTCTTCTTTGTAAAGAGATATTTTTGTACTTTGTTATATATATATATATATATATATATATATATATATATATATATATATAATATATATATATATATATATATATATATATATATATATATATATATATATAATTCTTTTCTTGAGGGTTGTAAGGAGAAGCCCTTCAACCGAGAGCTTAAATGATACCTTGCCATTGATATTCTCCATGGAAAGTTTGCCTAGCATGGTATCAAAGCTAGAAGGTTAATTGTTTGAATCACAGGAGTAACAAATATGCCACCAAAATATATTCTCACATGGGAGGGGGGGGGGTTAGTTATGGTGTGAATTGTGTGGAGTTCCACCTCACATGTGTGAAGGAGTGTTAGAGTGTTAAGTCCCTTAATATGCATTGTTACACCATCCTTTAACAGCTCGAGCTTTTAGATCAAGTGGTTGTTTGACATGGTATTATTAGAATTAGAAATGGAAACTATAACATTGTCGTCTTGGTCATCCACATTTTGACCGATTACTTCATTTATTTTTTATGGCATATTAGGTAACCTGAAAGCTAACAAATCTACTTTGGATATTGTTTGTTCTTCTTATTGCTTATCTAAAAGTAAATGTGCTTGCTTTTATATTTGAGCTTGTCATACTGATGTCTAGGGGCCTTTCCAAATTTTATCCATGTTTAGGTTACATTATTATGTGATTTTCATTGATGATTTAACTTGTTACACATAGATCTATTTCATGCACTCTAAATCTTAAGTCTTTGATATTTTCAAGCAATTTTGTTCTATGGTCGATACTTAATTCGGGGCCAAAAGTCAAATCCTTCATTCCAACTCAGGGGGGAGTATATTTCCTTGGATTTAAGTACTTACCTTTGGGACTATGGGAATATTCATCAAAGGACATGTCTTGATACTCAACAGAATGGAGTGGCTGAACGAAAAAATTGCACATAATTGAAACTGCGAACATATTAATGAATGATATGCCTATTCCTCACTCTCTTCGGACTGAATCCATGTTACACTCAATATATTTAATCAATAACATGCCTATTAAACTTCAAGATAACACTTCTCCCTATTTTACCCTCTATGGTTCTCACCTTGATTATTCAACATTTCGGGTCTTTGGATATGTTTGCTATGTTCACCTTGTTTTCCATGAACATAACAAACTTTCAACAACATCCGTTCGATGCGTATATTTGGGATTTGGGGAGACACAGAAAGGGTTCTAATGCCATGATCTTGTTGCTCGTAAACTACGGGTATCGCATAATGTTATTTTTCTTGAACATGTTTATTTCCATGCGTCGTCTATTACTTCTACTCTTACATATCAATCACCTGGCTTCACCTTTTTTTCTAACATATTATCTTCTTCCAGTGTACCACCTCGCCCCTTATAGGTTTATACTTGTCGACAATGAGCTCAACCTCCTCTCCCCATGCCCACTGCTACTCATGTTGTCGATCCGGATCCTCCTTCAGTACATCGATCTACCCAGTCTCATAGGGCTCCAGATCATCTCATTTATTTTATGTCGGCCATGACCTCCACTTTGAATTTTATTTCCATTCCTACCTCTTACTCAAAGGCTGCTGCTCAGAGTTATTGGAGGGATGCTATGGTGAAAGAGCTTCGGGCTTTAGATGAAAACTATACATGGGAACTTGTCCCGTGTCCTCCAGCCCAATAACTTAGAGGTAGCAAATGAGTGTATCCCATTAAGTTGAAATTTAATGGTTCTCTAGATAAATACAAGGCATGGCTAGTCACCCAAGGGTACAAACAAAAGGATGATGGTGATTATGATGAGACATTTGCTCGCGTTGCTAAAATGAAGACTATTAGAACTCTACTTACCCTTACCTCTATTCGTACTTAGCCCATGTTTCAGATGGATGTAAAGAATATATTTCTTTATGGCGACCTTAAAAAAATGGTGTATATGAAATTGCATCCAGGGCCTAATATTGGTACCGGTGATATAGTTTGCCACTTGAAGAATGCTCTATATGGTCTCAAACAAGCTCCACGTGCTTGGTCTTAACAATTTCACGATGTAGTTGTCGATGCCAATTTCTCTTTAGAGCGGCTACGATCCCTTGTTATTTACTCGCACTACCTCATATGGCTTTGTCATTGTTTTGGTATATGTGGATGATCTGATATTGACTGGTAGTAATTCTGTTGGGATTATTGAGCTCGAAATGGTTCTCTCCTCTTCCTTCAAAATGAAGGATTTAAGGCCTCTCACATATTTCTTAGGTCTTGAGGTCTAGCGCTCTAAATGAGGGATTCTTGTAAGCTAACAAAAATATACTCAAGACTTCATCGCTCTGGCCCAATTGACGGATCAAAAATCTTGTCAAACTCCCATGGAACTAAATGTTCAATATGGCCATGATGATGGGGACTTGTTGGAGTAGCCTACTCTTTATCATCGCCTAGTAGGTAGTTTGGTATATTTGATGATGACTCGGCCTGACATTGCTTATGATGTTTAAATCGTCGATTAATTTATCTTAGAGTCTCGAACTCTGCATATGACTATTGTTCTTCGAATCATCCGATATTTACATAGGATTGTAGACCAGTCTCTATGTTTCTCTTACAGTGCTCCTTTGGAGCTTCGAGTTTATTCCGATGTTGATTGGGCTGAGTGCGTGGTACTCGTCGGTCCATCACTAGGTATTGCGTGTTCCTTGGCTCGTGCTTATCTCTTGGAAGTGCAAGAAGCAACTAACGGTCTATAAGTCAAGCACGAAGTCTGAATACCATGTGATGCCTGCTGCATGTAGTAAGGTTGTGTGGCTCCTTGGACTCTTTTTTTATCTTGGGGTTCATCTCTCGATTCTAACTCCTCTTCATATCGATAACATCAGTGCCATTTAGATTACCTCCAACCCTCTTTTTCATGAGAGAACGAAGCATATGAAAGTTGATTACTATTTCATTCGTGAGATATATCAATTTGGTATCATTTCCTCACGTGGCATCCTAAGATCAAGCATTCTCATTAAGACGCTACATTCTATTAGTTTTAAAAAAGATTTACCATTTAAAAAAAAATGTAACAAACTAATGGATTGGCAAATATTAATTATCCTGTTTCAACAATAAGCATACGAGAATCATGGTGTAAGATTGTTCCATTAATCTTATTTTCGGACCATGGCTTAGCTACGCTTGTAGGTGTATTAGATAATTTTCACATTTTTACGTGGGAAAACATGGGGCACACTCTTTCCCACCTCCAATTTAGATGGATGGGATCTGAACACGTATTTGGGGATGAGATTTTCCGAGCGCCATTTTCAAACACGTCTGCCCGGAAATGGATTGCGTACTAAGTAAACTCTGTGGGGCCCACCGTGATTTATGTATTTTATCCACTCCGTCCATCCATTTTATCAGATAATTTTAGTTATTGATCCCAAAAATAAAGTACATAAAAACCTCAAGTGGACCACACCACAGAAACAGTGTGAATTGAACATATACCGTTGAAAATTTATTGGGGGCCACAGATGTTTTAGATCAAGATGATATTTGTGTTTTCCCTTCATCCATCTCTGTGTGATTTTATGAACAGGTTAGATGACAAATAAACATCACTGTAGGCCCTAGGAAGGTTTCAACGGTGGAAATCATTATTCCCACTATTTCTTGTGGTAGGGTCCACTTGAGCTTCAAATTTTGGATCAACCCTTAAAATGATCTGAAAAAATGGATGAACGGCATGGATAAACCGCATACACACATGGTGGGCCCAACATAGTTTACTCAGTGCGATAAAAGCCTTCCAAGTAACTCAGTAGGCAATCCGATTTCTGTCAGCCCACCGATTTTGGAGCGTAGGACAGTGCGTGCATCCATTTGCTTTATATAAATGTACGGGGAATTTCCGCCGGCTAACTATGATCTAGAGAACGGGAGTTATTTATTACTCCGGTAGACTACGAAGCTTGATACTCAGGCACTCTAAAGCTATACATACAAATTAAACCCTCTAAATTGTGTAAACCATTTCCACTAAGTCACGGAAGAAAATTTAGATTGGTTTAACAATTCTATCCTCTGATTGATTGACACTTTTTTTGTTGAAATAGGACCATTGAATATTTTAAATTTTAGCCATCCCATAAGTGCTGACCAATCCAATGGTCATATGATCAAATAACGTTTTTTATTTCATGGTACAGCTAAACTTGGAAAATAAATTGCCATTTTAGCGTGAATTACTTGTATGCCACGTATGCAATTTCTATACGCCTGCGCATCATCCCTCCCACTCGGTTCGCTATGCTCACGCACGTGTGACAGCCTACCCCTGGAATCCATACATGCCAATATGTCACACGTGTGAATGATAAGAGCTTTCTATCAGGCGGGTGGTCATCTTTTTTATCTTCTAATCTAATTTCAGGCTATTTCCCTCAAGCAGCGACGGCCATACAAAACAAAGGGACGACTATAGAAAATTGTCTTTAACTGTCCATTTATTTTATTCATTGCACATGATTCGGAGGATGAAAGTGACGGCCTGATTTCACGTCTCCAATCGGACGTCTAGAATCGCTCGTTTTGGGACTCACTAAACGGTCCAGATCATCTGACGGTACGGTGACATGGTTCAGTCATGATATGTTTCACTTGGGTCTCATGGGGCACGTGATCATTCTATACGACATTCGGGACTGGAGCCTTTGAAATGGGGTCATGTTTCAAATATGATCCAAGCCTTTATATGATGGGCCTTACCTGGGATGGGCGAAAACCGACGGTCTCTTTAACCTCTCAATCCCAGAGTTTTTTGGTAGCAACCATCCACGGTGAAGCCTCGTACAAACGGTTTGGATCATTGAGAAGTACCCGGATCCAACGGCTAAAGTTCCGACCTCTGTTGTAGCAAGCAAGCCAATGCACTTTTTTCGCTCTCAGACGTGGAAACCTGATACTACACTAGATCCGAGCCGCTCATTAGAAAGTTTTCACTGTGTAGATGCCTCGTGGGAAAAACTATGCCAATCTGATGATATGTGGGCCTTACATGTACAGAAAATGACCAACGGACCACACTAAATGTACATTTGGGCCCATCAAATGATTGAATTGATCCGATCGTCAGTAAAGATATCTGCACGGTGGAGCCACATGAGAATGAGCGGCTTGGATACTGCACACGTGCGGGGTGTTGCTCTTAGTGCAGGAGGCGAGGGTGAAAAAAAGGTACAGACGATAATTAAAGTGCACTCGTTGCAACCTTGCCAAGTGCACACGTGCGTGCAGCACAGCTCAGGTAGACGCCACACATGTGCCAGCATGGCACATAGGTGCAAGATCCAATCCATCCATCAGGTTAGACATGTCTTCCTCCCAAAAAAAAAAAAAAACCTGGTCCAATTGGGCATGTGGGACCCAATATTGGAAACAAGTGGATGGATTAGAAAACTTCAGCCAAGTTTTTTAGAGCTGCACAATCTTTTTTGCAAAGTGTGACCCACCTGAGGAATGGATCAACCTGAATCTTAGACTAGGGTATCAATAGAGTGATGGCGTCATGACGGATGGAATGGATCTTGGACATATCATAAAAGCTGGCACATGAACTTCGTTACACAACCAAGTTGGCTCAGCAACGCTACGGCCGTGGAAACTTTGAAAAGCTGAGGATAAGGAAAAATGGTCATAGAAAATGTAGCACGTGCAACGCGATGATGAGAAAAGATATGGGCACCACCATGAAGTTGGTCTCATACAGAAATCACGCCATGTGGTCGGGCTGGCCACGCTTGCAGACCATGTGCAGAGTTTATTCAATTTCTTTTTGTACACGTAACATATTGACCTTTTACAATGGTTTGAAAACCATGACTCGGTGTCTCCCCCATTTTGAGAGTAGCACTGGATAGTTGGTACGTGTGAATGTTGAGTGGCAGAAGTGGTCGAGACTTTTCTTGTGGGGAGACGTCTCTCCTCTTCCCTCTTCGCTGCCTATGTATATATGTAAGTACTGTTTGGATAAGATCTCGCCGTGATGTAAAATCTTTATGGCATGCATTAGATACACAAAGAATAACTCATTAATGACCGGGTTTTCAAAGCGTCGTGCCACTTAATTAAGTGGTGGATAAAAATGAGGACTTGTTTAAGTTTATATCCGCATTGAGGCATGATCGGTAACGGACTATCTTGATGAGGATGTATTTGACACAGGAAAGTAAAAATGCTTAAAAAGCATAGTCATTTTCACGATGCCATTAGAAAATCTAAGAATAGCGAAGGAGTACATTGAAGAAAAAGATAAAGAAATCACCAACTAAACTAAATTAAAACCAATAAGCTCCAACATTATGTAACCAATCTTCCAGGACACTTATCCTCTCCATCACTTAACAGTGTGGACTCTTAGCATCTAGGAGTAATTTTGCCCATCTTTGCATTACACATGATGACTTAGCCGTAGCTGGTGGTTGTAATACCCTTCCATTTGTGCCTGTGTGTGAGATGTGAAGGAAGACCTTAGTCTTAGGATTCGTCCACCTATGGGTCAACATTGGTCTTTAACTTAGTTAAGCACCCCGCTCAGGATGGTGATCCTTATTGGTGGAAAGTTTTTGCTCACCAGTGCGCTGCTTAGTTAAGCACCCTGCTGCTCTCAGTCAGGATGGTGATCCTTATTGGTGGTAAGTTTTATGTTCAAGCTCCGTTGTTCATTTTCTTTCAACTAAACATTTGTTGTACTTTCAAAAGTTCTTAATTCCAAGGCAAAAAGAACTCGTTAAGAGAAAATTTCCAATCTTCACAAATTGTTTTGATAGCGCACTTGATAGTTGGTAGAATAGATAGTTGGTATACTACTATTTAATTCAGCCGTTCTATCTCGACATCAGGGATCAGTGACGCTCAATTTGAATCAGGCCGCAATCAGTTCTAGCAAGCCCGCAAACTACACTCGTGCGTCACATGGACGAATTCTAGCCCAACACATACAAAGTTTAATCCCATTACCTTTGATGATATATTCTTTTGCATATGTCTTCACAAGAAAATCACAGGTAGAGAAAGGGTAATATTCTTCTAAAGTATTCCTTAGTGAAAGAGTTCTTGTACAAAGAAAGAGTTAAAAAGAGATAAACATATATTTATTTTTCTTATTTTATTAAAGAATAAAGCTTTAAGTTGTTGCCCCATAAATATAAGTATATTGCCAAACAATAAATCTCTATGCCTCTCGTCTCTTGTTTTTACTTTGCCTTTTAGTTTTTTGTTTTACCTTTTTCTTTTGTAATTTTTCTTTGTCTGTGTCGATTGTGTGTGGGTGTTCTTTTGTAATAATCAATATCAGATTTGAAGGTTTGGAGCATTTTCGTATTAGAATAGTGTTAGCATTTACATTGTAATTGTATTTCAGATGGATGGATTGAGTTTTACTAGATTTGAGATGTCGAAGTTCGACTGATCCAATTATGTGTTGTGAAAACTGAAAATAAACACAATGATAGTGAAAGAAGGTCGTGTAATATTGTGATAGAAGAAAAATAAAAGAACCCTTTACTAATTAAAAAAAGGCATTTGAGAAAGAAAAAAATTAGTTATGGTAGATCTTCTTGTACTGGATAACTAATTGATTTTTTTTCTCAAATGCCTTTAGTAATAAAAATAATAAGGCATTTGAGAAAAAAAAAATCAATTAGTTATAGTAGATCTTCTTATACTGGATAATTCAGTTCTATTTGATGTGTCTAATCAAACCACTACTAAAGGTCTATGAGATAATTTATGAAATCTATATGAATAAAAATCGATGTCAAATAATTTTTTCTTTGACAATAGTTGTACAACTTAAAAAAATGGAGAAGAGTCATTTTTACAAAAACACTTGAACGTGTTTAATACCTTGATTACCATATTCACATTGGTCTATGTAAAGATTAACAATGAATTAAATATTACACTTTATTCTCTATTCAATGGTAAATTCATGGGATGACTTGATTATGAATCTCAAGAATAATCCAAATCTAATATTGACACTGGAAAAAACATATTTTCTAATTTACGTTAGAGTTGATATTAATTCGATAGTTTTCGTTCACTCAATCAAAAGGTGGACTTTGAGTAAAATAATGATATATCAAATATCTCCCTATCAGAACGGTTTATGGCTCAGTTGAAAGATGGTAAATTACCCTTCCAACAAGCCTAAGATCGCTCAAATCAAGGTGTAATAAGAGAACTATTGTCTATTGACCAAAGTTGTGTATAATTGACTTTGCATGCAACACAAGTTACGCCATGAAGAACTTTAGAATCACTTTTAAAAGCTTAAATGGTCTCTAAATGAGATTATTCCAATCCCATTTGAAAGATTATCAAATTATTTTTCCAATGAGCCCAATTTCACTCCGATCCGAATTATAATGAAGAAGTTATGGGTATTTTTGTAAGATTGTATGATACTGGACAGTGCTAGACACCAAATGATGGGAATTGTCCAAGCCGACTAATGGGAGCATGTCACATGTCTTGTGACCCCCCAAATTGTGCTTCTAAATACCCCTGAGGGGTTCATTTACACAAATTGATCCCTTTGAGGAAGAGCATTTGAGAGGTTTCTCGAGAAAATTCCATGGGAAAGTGGGGCACAAATCGTGCTTTTTAATAAGGCACTACCTCTTAAGAAGTCTCTACTTGACCCCCTTGATGAGGGCGTGCACCCCTGATAATTCATTAAAAATCTCTCATGGCTCATACAGAGAGAGAGAGAGAGCAGGACCATGAAGAGAGCCATAATTCACAAGATAAATAGATATGGAGGATGTATTCCACATTGGAACACATGCTGTCACGCCCCAAAATCCAGGTACCCGAATAGGGTTATTCAGGACCCGAATCCCGAGCTCGTGAGTTTTAATAGATCGATAATAATTACAATCAACATAATTTCATCAAGATTCACTAAATATTCAGAGTAATCTAAAATGAAAATACTACTAAAATAATTTTCCTGAATGTAATATTCGCTCGCTTTACTCTCTTAATAGTTTTATTACATTGGGATTTGAAACACAAACTAAACTATATCTAAATTCAAATTCGAATTAAACTTAAATTGCTGGAAAGGGAAAATTAGTAGTAGAGGCCCCCTTGCTTGTAATATTCCAGCTCTGCACCTGTGGATGATTGTAATTGTATGAGTATAATAGCCCAGTGGGATCATTTCTTATCTAAATTTTGAAATATGCAAATTATATAAGAATTGATAAATAAAATAGATAATTGAATTATAATACAAAGAACAAAGGAATATGCAGTACTGAAATTGGAAATATGCCATGCATGTCATACCTTTCATGATTTTTTTATTATAAATAATTAATTAAATATAAATCATCTCTTACAACACCGTACCCAAGTGGATGGTTACGTTGCATTAACGCCCACGCACTCTTACCTCGAGGTGAGGGACCTATTCGTACGTGAGCTGGTCAGACTACTGCTCCAGTTGTACTTATGACGTATGTCCGCGCATACAATTGTACTCATACGTCGTACACAAATGAGACTCCAAAGGATCCAATGGGTTCTAGGGTCTTTCACCTAAGGGTCACGATCGCCCTACTTGCTTGTTTTAAGATCTTCCACCTAAGGGACACAATCGCCCTACTTACTGGCTTTAGGGTCTCTCACCCAAGGGACACAATCGCCCTACTTGCTTAAACTTTTCGATCTTTCCTTTTCTTTTTTACCATTCAATAACTAATAGAGATGCATGTCATATCATGAATGATTCAAAATCAACAATAAAATAATAAATCGAATTTTCATACAATTGCATAATTAACAAATATTATTAAAGTTAACGAGATATATAATTAATTTATATAATTTATTATTATTATTATTATTTAATTTTCTAAATTTTAAAACAGAATAGGAAAATAAAATTTTATGATAATTAGGAATTAGAAATGAATGAATAAATAAAATAACGCTAGAACTACAAGTTTTACATTATAGTCAAGGAGTTTTTGAAACAAGTACAAAATAGTGCCTATAATTTCTGAAAATTACATAGAAGTTCCTGAAAATGTAGAAAATTATAAAATAGTCCGTGAAGTACAAATTTTATAAAATAAACATGTAATAACTCTAAAAAAATTTTAAGAATTAAATAAAAGATGAATTAAAATTTTTTAATTCAATTAAATGTAAATTTTTTTAAATTAAAAATTAATTTCTAATTTAATTTTATAAATAAAATTATAGAAAGTGAATATTTCTAGATCATGTTTGATAAAAAAAATTAAAATATTAAATATTTTATATTAGACTTTATATTAATTTAATTAGTTAATAAATACATACTATTATTTTAATTTATTCAAAACAAGAATTTTAGCAATAATTAAATTAACATAAATAATAAATAAATAGCCAAGCAGAAAATACACAATTCTAATAATCTGAAAATTTCAGCAGGGATAAAATCATCCACCTTGCAAAAGCTTTAGGAAGCTTCTTCCTCTCTTTTTTTCACTCTTTTTTTTATATAAGTATTCTTTTTTTTTTTCTTTTTTTTTTTCTCTATTCTCACGCTCTCTCCTTTATGCCCACACCTGGGCCCTATTTATAATAGGGATGTCCCACCACATGTTGGAAATAAATAAATATACAAAACTCACCTCTTTAATGCACTTTTAACGCATCTTCTCTCGTAACCAACACACACTCAAAACCTCACGTGCGTGTATAAAGCGAGGTTGTGGTGCATGGTGGTGCGGTGCATGGTGGTGTGGTGCATGATGCTCATATGGGGGCAACGTGTACATGGATGTGCATGCGATCATGGATGACGATGGACGGTTGATCGGTGAGTGGATTGATTGATCAAATAGACGGATGGATTTGAGTGACAGTTGGATTTTGATGTAAGTTGGAGATAGCTTGTTGTATGAATCTAACGGTTTCCTGTTGTTGGTCTAAGTTAATAAACGAGTGGTCAGTTGATCTTGTAATTTGGATATTTTGTAGTATTTGAGCTGTTAAGTATAATAGACGGTCTAGATCACTAATCCTCCGATCATAACTACGTGCCTTTTGTTTTCTAAAATCTCATACTCACGTAAAACTAATTTTTCTAATTAATAATATTTAAAACATGTCATTAATTCTTTAACATGTTGGAACTTAAATCGTCATGCAACACATGTTTGAACTTAAATCGTCATGCAACATATGTTTAAGACGTGCTGCATGATGAGTTATATCGTACATGGATGGATGGTTAATTGGATTGACGAATAAGATTGTAGTGATCCAGTAGAGATGAAATGGATGGATGAATGGATGATCACATACTTGATCATGTATGTGGCATATGATCAAGTGGGAGAAATGAGCGAGCGAACAGTCAGATGGTCACACATGTACAAAATTTTTGGGTTATTACACATGCTTAGCATGTCGATGGATAGAGTGTTGGGTGCGATATGAATCTCCAAGCAAAAGCCCCTCCATCTGGGCACAATTACAATAACATTATGATAATCGAACCATAAAGTTAAGTTGAAATGGAGCAATTTAATAATATGTAATCCAATTACCAAATGAAGGAAAGACAATTTCTGCACCTTTGATTTGAGGGCATAAATGGTGGCCTGAAGGAAATATCTAAGAATGGGCCACTCTATTCTCTTTCCTACGTGTCTCTCTATCTTTTCTCTATGACACCCACATGTTCCCCCTAGTGTGTGTAAGAAGGGTGGGTGTGTACATGAGCGCGTTAGAGAGAGAGAGAGAGAGAGAGAGAGAGAGAGAGAGAGAGTACTTTGTAATATAAAAGTGTTAGTATTACAATTTCTCAGTGTTTGTTTAAATATGTAATTTAGTACGTAATTTATGTGGTCAAATGCAAATGTAATAGAGATAGGAAAACGAATTTTCCGTTACATTTGAAATCATTTCAAATTTATAATGCATTCTAATAAAAATCTTCATTCCAAATGAAAGAATTTATGTATTTTTTATTGATTCGACTGAAATTACGTCGGTAGTCTAACACGACACCTTCGTATGTGCGGAAGCTTAAAGAGCAACTAAAATTATGACTACGTCCTATGGGGGGGATTAGGACCTTTTGAAATTCTTTTCGCCTACTTACACAATTTAACACTTTAAACTAAGTAGGCAAGAACACTTCGGCTTCCAGCCTAAGTGGGTCCAATCACAAGACTAGTATATGGTTTAAGCAATAAACAACCTAGTCTAAAGCATGCATAGATAATCAAATGATATAACTAATCAAGCTCATAATCTATGCAACCTATGTAGACTTATGAGAATGGATCAATGAGCTCAAGTCTACACTACTAGTGAAAGTAAATCTTGTGTGTGGATGTGCCTATCTAGTGCCTAGCATACATTCCTATCAAGCATACAAAATTAACAATTAAACATTCAATGCTAAGATAACAATGTGCTCAATCCAATCACTAACACAAGCATGTATAGTGGTTCGACTTTGGGTCAATTCCACTTCCAGTTCAAGTACTCAACTCATTTGAGCACACCGACATTCACTATCGGATGTTTTAAATGAGGTTCACCTTTCAACCTTTACACAGAGGTTTTACCGGTTCACCTCTCAACCATAACCGGAATTTTAGACAAAGGGCTAACTCTCAACCCAAACGGAGTTTTAGACATAAGCTAACTCTCAACCCGACGCATGTTCACTCCCGTGTCGGAGGCTCCCCCTTTGGAGACTTTGTTTAGGCCCGGCAAACGGGCCAAGGAGTGTCAAACAACCCCTAGTCTTTAGTCCGACGAACAGGCCAAGGACCTGCCAACGTCCCTAGTTCGAGTTTGACTAACAAACTCTACACTCAACTCCCACAGGGAATTGAGTGGATGGACTCTCAATAAAGACAACCTTACTTGTCGGATGAGTTCCTTGTTCAGCGCCGTTTCGGGCTGCTTGATCTCCGCTCTCCCGTGCTTCAATCAGCTTCCCTTGCTCCTTCGATCGTATTGCCGTTGCGTCGCTATTGCCTCAGCTACACTCGATCAATCACCTTACTTGTGATGCCTTTGAGATGCCCAAGGTGATAGGAGGGTAGGTTTGAGAACTCTACAACTAATGAGAATGGGTTGCCTAGAGTTGCTTACCTACAACGATCTCATCTTAGAGATTTGAATAAGGATATGCCTATCAAGGAAGATCCAAACTCTAGAGATCAAGAGGGGAAGAAGGTCATCTTCTTCATGAGCTTGGAATGCTCTAATCTTGTGTTAAAGCACAAGGAAGATGCCTTGCATAGGTTGGGAATGAGCCTTAAATGGTCTCCAACAATGGTTGCTTCACTCCTCTCAAAATCCCCCTCTGTACCCCTCAAAATGAGCCAAGCCGCTTTATAAAAGGTGTTCAAACGGACAAAAAAGAACAGAAAACGACTACTTTCGACCTGTCCCGACCGATTGGCCAACGGCCAGTGAAGATAGAGTACAAACTGTCTAGAGGGGGGGTCTGTCCGACCGGTCGGACCAGACTAGCCGACCGGTTAAGACCAGTTGGCCCAAGGGCCTATTGGACACTGTCTCTGGATTGGGCTTGTCTGACCGGTCTTGACCTATCGGTCCAGTCCTGGGTTCAGCTCAACAGTTTGTTGACCCAACTCTTTCACAACTCAACCTCTTAGGCCACGGTTTGGATGATCTTTTGGCATACCTAGGGTCAATCTATGATGACTAAATGTTTCCTATTATGGTTAAGGTCACCAAAGAGGTTAAGGGTTAGGTTTTGGTCAAGGTTAAGGCACACTAAGGCATCACTTTTACCTGTTTCTTTTTCCTTGATGCAGCAGGGCCACTTGAGTCTTCGGTCTTCATCTTCATTAAGCTCAACCGACACTAGACTTACTGACCTAAGTGGTGCACTAGTATGCCACAGAAAAGTGCACTAACATCGACATCTCAATAATGTAAAACATCATTATTATACTTTTACCATGCCTATCCAAACATAATAATTCTCAATCAAATTAATTGTTAATCAGGAGGTAAGTGTTGGGAGCAGAAGTAACTTCAGATCAAATTAAACAAGTAATAGAAAATGAAAAATCCAATCAAATATAAAGAACACACAAGATTTTACGTGGAAAACCCTCACGAGAAAAAGTCATGGCACAAAATGACAATCAATCCACTATAATCATTAGAAGGTTAGAAGAGATGAAATAACTTAGAATAGAAACCCTAGCTTTCCTTTCAAACCCTAAAAAATTCATGCTAGGCCCTCTTCACAATAACCCTAATCATAATTAGGAGAATACTTATATACTATCATACAAGAATATAAAACAAAACTCCCACTTTTTAAAACTTATGCATTTTCGTTGGTTGAACCAATTGGACCTTTGGTCGAACCAATCAAAACCATCGACTCCTAGGCAAACCAAGTGTCAAATTGAAAATGTGCAAAACATCACAGTATGCAAAGGTTTGAATTCGAGAATTTTCTGTTGAAACACAAAGGCATCAGTTGAACAAAAAATTGCCTTCTATGCGCAATATGATTAAAGGCACTCAATCAACAATAAGTATTATAATTTCCAACCATTGCACTTTTATAATTCATTACTATGCAATATATATATATATATCCAAACACATCTTGAGAGATTTTCAAAATAGGAAATTAGTGCCTAAGATGCTATGTGAATTCTTGAAAAATAAAAAATAAAAAATAAAAAAGAAAGAAGAAAGAAAGTTATGGCTTCCTATGTAGAGCAAGTTGTGGTGGGTCACATCCAACACAAGGCTTTGCATGGCATAACCAGCCCAATCAAGATCGGCTTACAATTTATCCTAGTTGTCTCTTATATCCCTTTTTTAATTCTTTGATAGACATATTAGGTCCAAATCCAATACCTCAATGTTGAAATACATGCTATGACAATCATAACCCTTCAATTAATCCCCTTGGAAATAAGGCCCTCGATCAATAGAAAAAATGACGAAATATTGCATAGTTAGAATCTCTCCTTACGGAAAAATTTTGGACCATAGAATGCGCCTCTCCATTGGTGGGACATGCGAATTTCATTTGAAAAGTAATGATTGATATACGTTGAAGTACATTTATGGAGTGACAATTTCCCTGGTTTAATGGTGCTTAGAGAGCTGGAGGTCTATCCATAGTGATTTTAACCATTTGTAAAGTTTTCAATAATTAGGCTGAAGTGCAATGTTAAGAATTATTATGTTGGAATATGAGTGATGGTTGGGTACTGGGGTTTGGAGCCTTGCCTTGTTGGTAGACTCCGGGGAGTTTCAATAGGGGGTCTTGGTTTCGAAGCTCATCAGTGGTGAAAATCCACGTTGCTGACAGCACCAATGGGTGCGTTGCATGACTGACCAGAAAAAGAACAAAAAAAAAGAGTGATGGTTGGGAAAGCATGTATTGGTGGGCACCTTACTATTCCCTCCAGCTAAGTACTTGAGCATATTCTTTCCACTTTTGCACCTTGCTATTCCCTCCAGCTATCTACTTGAGCATTTTCTTTCCACTTTTTGTCCAGTGGGTCCATTTGTGTGCCCAATCCTAACCTAGTATAATAATGGCTCACTTGAGTACAAAATCTTGATTATGTTTGCATGTGAGCGGCAGTGGTGGTCATGTATGGTCACTTATGGTCATGTAAGACCATGTATGGCATGTGAGCAGTGGCAGTGTGAGCCATGGCATGCTCCAAGAGCTAGCCAATAGTAACACTTGTGCGATGCTCAGAAAAAAAAGGATTAGATAGTGAAAATAGAAAAGGGTAAGATAGTGAGGGTGATCATGATGGTTTTTTTTTTTTTTTTTGTCTATTTAATATATTTTTGCAATTTTTTTAAGAGAACTGATCAACTGCATGCAAATGTGACACAAGCTACTGTGCATGCTGTCTTTCCTGTCAACATATTTTTTATTTAGGATTTGATTAGATGACAGGTCTATGTTTGCTTTTGAACAAGAAAAAGTAGGTTTGAAAGTTGTTAGAAATGGGACTAATATCTGACAAGAGCCTGTGTGCCAATCGAATCTCCCCTGGTTGCCGCCCATCCCTGCTTTTGTTGGGAGTGGATTAGGGTTGACCCAGGATCCACCGAGGTGGGTGGAACACTGAATGTGGGGCTTATTATGATGCATTTGACTACATTCATATCATCCATCTGTATTGAAAGCTCATTTTAGGTATAATTAGAAATGAATGAGTTAGATCATGATAGAGTTCCCATCAAGAGTAAGCAACGGCTAGCTTTAAAGCCGTTGCGTGCTAAAGTCTTGACTTTATAGTATAGATAGTCATAAGCTTTTGAAGCAAGCTCCAAAAACCTAAGCAGATCCAAATCCCATACGGACCATAGTACAAACAGTGGTGATAGACCATTAAAAATTTCTTGCGGGCTACAAAAGCTTTGGATCAATATGATATTTGTGTGGTCTCTTCGTCTAGGTGTTTTTGACATTATCAACGGGTTGGATGGAAAATAAACATTCTGGAGAAATTTATGAAGTTTTTAATGGTGAGGATTCAATCACTGATTGTTTCTTGTGGTGTGGTCCACCTAATATTTGCGTCAGCTTCACTTTTGCAATCATAATATGAAATGATCTTTCAAAATGGATGGGCGGTGTGGATTTAAGGTACATACATAATTGTGAGCCCAACAGTCAGGGGTCCCACTCACCTCACTGGAGAGCGTAACTTGGGTGAGACCCCGGGACTCGCGAGGTGGGTGAGACCCTGACCAGAGGGCCAACCTTGATGTATTCATTGTATATCCATGCCATCCATCTTTGTTTTCAGTTTATTTTAAGATATGGTTCCAACAGTAAAGCCCTTAAAAGTTTCACATGGTCCACACCACAGGAGACCGTGGTCATTGAACTCACACCATTAAAAGCGTACTAGCATCCACCGTAATGTTTGTAGAACATCCAACCTGTTGATAAGGTCACACATATCTGGATGAAAGGAAAAAAATAAACATCAGATTGATTTAAAACTTTTTTGGCCCACAAAAGATATTTAATTATCATAACCACTGCTTCCTGTGGTGTGGTCCACCCGAAATTTGTATCTGCTTCATTTTTAGGATCATGTCCTACAATAAGCTGGAAAAGCATATTAACGGTGTGGATATACAATTAATACATTGAGGTGGGCCCCTATGTTCAGGGTCTCACCCAAGTTGCGCTCCTCCATGGATCCGGGGTCTCACCTAATCCGCTCCTGCTTTTGTTACGGGCAAAGGCAGTACCCAATCCCCGTCAGAGGGGCGCCGTTTCAGATCCACCAAGCTGGTGGATCCGTGACCGTGCCGTCCACTGTGTGATGTGTGTATATTGCATCCACGCTGTCCATGCATTAAAAAAAAAATACTTATATTTAGAGCATGATAAAAAAAATGAAATAGGTCCAAATCTAATTGGACCATAATACAATATACAATGATATTTGTATGGTCTCTTCATTGAGGTCTTTGTGACCTTGTCAACAGGTTGGATGGAAAATAAACATTCCAGCGGCCTCCATGAATTTTTTAATGGTGGGGATTCAATCACTACTGTTTCATGTGGTATCGTTCACGTAAGGTTTGTTTCTGCTTCATTTTTTGGTTCTTGACCTAAAATGAGCTTTCAAAATGCATGGATGGTGTAGATGTAAGTCACATACATCACAGTGGCCCCACACTTGGGGATCCACCCAAACTGCGCCCCCTCCGAGGATGAGGAAAGTGGAATTGGAGGCTTTCCCTGGAAGTTCCTGCACTGGTATGCTAGGTAGGCCCAATTGTGATGTTTGTGAGAAATCCACCCTGTTCATCTGTTTTACAAGCTCGTTATAGGATATGGGACAAAAAATAAGGCGGATCTAAGATTCAAGTGAGTCACACAAGAGGAAACATTGGGGATTTAGTGACCACCATTGAAACATTTGTACAGTTGCAAAAGTTTTGTATCACGATAATTTTTTTTTGTTTTCACTTCATTCTAGTGGTAATGATCTTATGAATGGTTTGGATGGCATATAAACATCAAGGTTGAGCTCAAGAGAGTTTCAACTGTAGGCATTTCTTTCCTCCATTTTCCCTCTATTGTAGCTAGGGCTTCAATAGACTCGATAGAAACCTGATTCGCTTCGACTCGAAGGAGAAAATGGTCCAGTCCCGGGTGAATGTGGCTGGATCGTTTTAAATTTAAGTACGATTTAGGGTATACGTGAAACCCGACCGACCCAACCCGCTCCGCCCGACCCGAACTACCCCGAAAATTGTAACTTTGGATGGTAACTTCCAAGTAGAAAACTCTTGTGTACCTCATCCTAATTCCTAGGTACATACTGGAGTAACTTTCTCTTATGTGGGAAACCTCTTAAAGTGTCTAACATTCAGACCGTCCATCAGTCACACCGCGATGTTTTTGAGAAATTCACCTAATGCATCTATTTTGTGAGATCATTTTAGGACATGAGACAAAAAAACGAGTTGGATCTAAGGCCCTAGTGGTCAGAAAATGTGAGGATTGAACGTCCACGATTGAAATATTCGTGGGGCCACAAAAGTTTTGAATCAAGGTAATATTTGTGTTTTCAGTTCATCTCACTAGGAATGACTTTATGAACAATATAGATGGAATATAAACATCGTTGTGGACCCTAGGGAGATTTTAACGGTAGGAATTTCCCTACCCACCTTTTCCTTTTGTACGACCCACTTGCGTCTTGGATTCAGGCATCTGTCTTGAATATAAACATTATTGTGGACCTCACGAAATGTATGGACATGGTGGATTTCTCACAAACATCACAGTGGGCCTCACCTAGCCTCCCAGCGCAGAAACTTCCTGCGAAAGAATTTGCGAATAAGCAAAAATTAGTCCTAACCTGACCCGGCCCGGTTCAGCATATAAGGTCGGTAGGGTTAGGGTTGACCCTTTTGCAGGTAGGGTAGGGTTAGGTGTAACGACCCGAGATTTTCGACTCTCGTGTATAACACGACGGCCGAATTCCCAAGTAAATTATGGACTAATTGATTTGTTAAATAATGAAATATAGCATTCAAGCACAATGGTGGAAACAAATGTTCATCTTATTCTATCAAACTTACTACTTCATCATCAATGTTGAAATAACGGAACCAACCAATATTTATAGTAATCAATCAAAATATCAAACCATGTCTTCTCTGGAAGACTTATTATAATTTCCATAGATATAACAACTAATCAAAAGAAATGTCTAATAAATGAAAATATCAACTAAATTCCTTCAATATTTCCATCCGCCATGTGATCGTACGAACCATCGAACTCTTCACCTTGAAAGTCGAGTTCGATACCTGCATCTTCACCTGCATCATCTAAATTGTGATTGGGATAGCGTTAAACGCTATCATAGTGGAGAATATTTCCTCTAAGACAATCAAGAATAATAATGTACAAAACTCAGAGTAACGCAACACAATGATATCTTTATTCAAACAAAACAATCAAGTAAAAATCTTTGTTAATGCGATGCATGGAATGCATGCTCTGGCTAAGGCACCATGGCTAGAATTATAATACATGAAGTAGGAGACTCCCTGTTACGACTTCACGCTAGCCACTAGTCACCAGATGTTCCTAGGACGCACAAGCCCATAGTTTTGTCCGACCACGTGAGAAACGAGACGCTCATAGCCCAAATCTACATGTGACAGTGTATGGGAGAAGTAGGATACTCTAGCCTATTCTCAATTCCGTACACTCACATGGAGCCAAGTGAATGCATGACTTTAGTTTTACTATTATTTAAGTAATTTCACATACAACCATTTTTAGCAGCTCATTGGACACTATGGGAAGTCGCAAGTGACCCAGCATAGGCCGACAGCTCGGGCTTAGTGTCCATGGCACCAACCCCGGCTCATGAGAATTTGTATACTATTAGTGTCCACTCATTGTCCCGTTTTATGATTTCATCATGTCCTAAAAAGCCAATGTTGTACATCATGACCAAATTCATTAAAATACTCATGTCATGTAAATGGATCCAATCAAGCATCATGTATATGTAAGGATCCATTGACAAACAATCACTTCATTCTCTCAGTTAAGTCAAGAGAAATTCTTCCATCATGGACACCTCTCACGGTTTCCATATCTCTACATCAAATAATTTTACCAACTTAGGGACAAAGATTATACAATAATGGGATGTCTATATGATGATCTTATATACATATTTCATATATATCACAATATGAAAACCAATGTTACTTGTAACACATAGACTAAGAAAATAAGTGCATAGATTTTACAAAGATAAATAATACAAATACACATGCTTCTTAGTAAAAAAATCTAAATAAAGAATTACATCATTATATAATGATATTCATTACAAATCTTACTGTTAAACTTCATGTTATATGGATCAGCAATTCAAAACAAAATAACTTCACATGCTACAAAAGAAACTTATGATAATCGTGATATTATTAATGAAAGACTTGAAGGAAAATCATCACCTTAGGATGGACTTAGAAGAGGGTTGTAGAAGATCCTAGCCGTTGGAAAAATATTAGAAAGAACTTCCTTCTCTTCTCTCTCTCTCTCTCTCTCTCTCTCTCTCTCTCTCTCTCTTTCTCTAGGGCATGGAGGCTAGGGTTAGGAGAAGGGCTTGGAGGTGCGTAGTAGGAATATTGAGAGGGATGTGCGCACATGGGGAGAGAAAATAAGGGTATGCGCGTGAGGTCTTGTGGAACAACTTCTTGAGATGAGTTTCTTAAATCTCAATATTTGGATGATCTTTGATCAATTTCAATCCGTTCATCTTATCAAGCTCGAAGAGTAGAGTCAAAATATGTAAATTTCTTGATGATTCACATTCTACATTGGCCGATCCTTGAAAATGGCCTGACGGGTGCTAAAATGGGCTTAATTTCAATTAACGGTCTACGCTTGATGATCATGGCCCAAATTTTGAAAAAAATATGTAGTCATGATAGGCAAACAATTGTACAAAGTTTAGTTATTGATTGATGGTGAGAAATGCTTAGATTTGAAATTTTAACTTTTAGCGGAAAAGGAAGTGGCTGGCTTTGTGGTTCAATGGTGTAAGATTATAGATTGGGGTCCAAATTTTATATAAACTCGTAGTCATATGAGTATAATAGGTGGTCCAAATTTGAGAAGCGATTGATGGTGAGAAGTGGGTAAATTGAAAAGTTTAGATTTAAAAAGAGTTGGTAACTCGTTAATCTCTAGAATGGGATAACTTCGCGCATAAGAAAGAGGCTTATCAAGGTGGGGCACTCAAATCACACTATTGGTCCATGATAAAGACGATCCAAGTCACTCATATGAAGAGAAATATTCGACTACGACTAACCATCTACTTTCCTCACTCGATAAACATGAAAATCAAGGGTTAAGGGGCTGATTTGACAATTGGACCACTTCTACTATGATTTAAGGGCTGAAATTTGACGTGTATGGTTAATATGTGCCCAAAAGCTTAAATCCAAGGTTTTGCGTGAAAGTGATCGTCAGAAACTATAATACTTGAAAATGGCATCTTAACTTAAGTTTAACTAATAGCATTTTTGTAATTATCTAAAAGGTGCGTGATTTTTTAAATCTGATATTTCTACGATGTTTATGGGATCATTCTAAGTAACTTTTTATAAAGGGTACCCTATTGGATCTCCTACGGATGTCCCACTATTCACAAATCAACGGTAAATGTACGATAATTAATAAAAAAATAAATTAAAAAAGAATTTTCAAAAATTTTCAAATAAATCTCGAAAATCTGGGGCATTACATTAGGGTTGGGTCAGACCAACCCGGTCACAACCCGGACCAAAACCCAAACCCTTAAAATATGTTTAGGTTCGGTCCAGGATTAGGCCCAACCTGACCCGTGTGCAGGCCTAATTGTAGCACTTGAGTCTTAGATCTGCCTCATTTTTTGTCTAATGTCCTAAAATGAGCTTGCAAAATAGATGGATGGGGTGGATTTCTCACAAACATCACAATAGGCCCCACCGAGCATCCAAGTGTAGAAATTTCCTCCGAAAGCAGGAAATCCGCGTCCAACGAGATGCTGCCTACTAAGGAAAAGTTCTTAGCGCCCACCGAAGTCCTGTATCAGGCTGACATTTGTTTTTCCTTGATGGACTCACTTTTTGGATGAACTAGGGGTATATAAACATCACCATTGCCTGTGAAAGTATCAAAGGCAGGTGTCCCCTTCCTATTGTTTCCTATGGTGTGGTTCACTTAAGTATTGAATAAGCAGGATGTTCACCCAAAACGAAATTTCAATTAGATTCTATATGTTATGTGTCTCATAACTCCCCCCGAATCAAAAGTTATGACCGATTTATGGTCCCCTTTCTTTTGGTTCATCCATGCGAAAATTGTCAATTTTGTTGACTTTTCCTTGATCTTTGTACAGTCCATGTGCGATAGGAATGTGCTTGATCCACGCCCTTCATCAAGAGGTTCTTGTTCTATATCAGACCCCTTCACTTTAAAATAACTCGTCCTCAACCTATTTGTTGAACTTAGTCCATGATGCATGCGAAATTCCTTCATCGAATTTGATTTACGATACGCATTTGAGTTTTTCAACAGGATTGGTTTAAAATACGCATCGCTGGCCTCTTCTGAGTACACAATAATAAAATCTTCTTATTTCTTCTCATGTTGGGATTGGTTGCAGATAGATTCTTCATGTTGTTGAAAACATACTCAATTTGAGAAAGAACAATATCCTGCACAAGGAACAAATCAGCAGGAAGTTCGGTGACCATGATCGCCTTGAGTTTTAGCAATGTTGGTGTGGCATCTTTTGGGATGCTTATGAATTCTTGTAAAACCAGCTCCACAATTTCTGGGATGTCGACAAGCCCTTCCTCCTTGTTCTTCACAATGGAGGTATTAATCTCCTTCACATTCTCAGGAGTTTGATCAATCTTGGAGATGATGGGGGCCTGTACTTTGTCTTCCCCTTACATGGCCTCGGCTTCTTTCAACACAACAGATTCATTAGTGTGATCTTAGACAGGAACAAAAGTTTGTCCCTCCACTTAAAAAGTCTTGAATTATTTATTCGAGCCCAATAGGGGCGAGTATAAATTTTCGGCCATTTTTGACAAAGATATTTGTATTATCTCGACCTCTATATGTGACATCACGATCATATGGTCGACCAAGTAACATATAACAATCTTTCATATCTATCACATCACACATTACTTTGTCCTTGTAATTTTTACCAATAAAAAAAGGAGTACGACATTGTTTAGGTACATTTGTCTCGTCGACCTCCTTGCTTTATCCAATCGTGTATAGAGAGGGGTGCTTTTTCGTCTCTAGTTTTAACTTTTTTACTATATATTTTGACACGATATTTTCACTTCTTCCACCATCTATGATCAAATCACAAACGTTTTTTTATATATAGTGCACCTCGTTTGAAAGATGTTGTGCCACTGGAAATTTACCTCTTCCTTTGGTGTATGTAATAGTTTCCTCACGATCAAAGTAGTGGCATGTGATTTATCACTATTGCATGGTGACCTACGATTCATCATCGGTGTCGCACCATGAGTAAGGGCAGAATTGTCTCATCCACAAAACGGTTGAGGGTTGCCTGTATACCTTGCATGGCTAATTGTCTCTGTCGGTGGAGAGCTTCCATTCTCTCTGAAAAGATAATGAATCCCTTGATCACTGTCAGTGGAGATTTTGTCCATGCCTTTGTAAAGAGACATTGGCCCAATGGTACTCATCGCTCTAATATCACTGACACAGGGGGATGTGCTGAGGTCGATCAGCGTCTTCCTCACAAGATAATTACCTTGAATCCACAAGGCTCCTTGAACTCCTCAACGGGGCTTCCTCGAATTCACGAAGGAAAATCTTGA
This sequence comes from Liriodendron chinense, assembly GCA_003013855.2. NCBI lineage: Eukaryota > Viridiplantae > Streptophyta > Magnoliopsida > Magnoliales > Magnoliaceae > Liriodendron > Liriodendron chinense. The sequence goes on along the minus strand of ML058461.1, from coordinate 10,396,967 downwards.
ATCCACGAGAGAAACTTGGTAAAAATCAGAACTTTATTAAATAATAATAAGAAAGTTAATATTAAAAATGAATTTAACATTCTTATACATCCCTAAATAAACCATAATTCATACTTACTAAAAATAGTAAGTTTTTCGAAATAGAAAGTTATTAAAAATAGTAAAATTCTGATTAAAGACTACTACTAAGTAAACTCTTTCCAAAACTCATTGCTTAAAAAAAATAGAAGCTTTTAAATAAACAAAAGCTCTAAAAAAAAGGAAACGAACTAAAATTTAGAATTATTAAAAATAACAAGTTTTCTTAAAATTCTATTTTTATACTGTAACTCAGTTCACCCCAAAACAAAATTTCAGTTGGAATCTATATGTTGTGCGTCCTATAACTCTTCCCAAATCAAAGTTATGCCCAATTTACGATCCACCTTGTTTTGGTCCATACATGCGAAAATCGTCAATTTTGTCGACTTTTCCTTTATCTTTGTCCAGTCCATGTGTGATAGCCATGTGCTTGATCCATGCCCTTCATCAAGGGGTTCTTGTCCTACATCAGTAGGCCCCATAGTTTCTTTTTTTTGGGCATGGGCTTGGAAGCCTGTGTCTCTAAACAAATGCTGGGGTGGATGGGGAAAATGTTAATGACATGTTTCAATTAGCTGATTCTAACCACTTTACCTTTGGACTTGTTTTTATCTTAGATTGTTGTCCAAACATGGCTCGCCCATTTAAAAAGGTTCTATTTGATAGGTTGGATTTAAGCAGCTAGGAATTGGCAGACCCTCAAAACCCTCAATTTTAAATTCCACTTAGATTGTAAATTGACAAAAGGTCTCCTAAAATCTAGAAAAGTTGGCGTAAACTTTAGATTTCAATTCTCTTCCATTTTCCTAAGCAATCTCTCCTTAACCCTTTTATGTCCAAATCCCGGCTGCCAAAACATAACTTTTAGATTAAGCAAGATGAAAAATCTAGGTTGCGAAATGCAATTTGAAAGAATTTTAAAATTCAGGTTCTAAGCTGCCAAACAACCCCTGAGAAAATGATGTACTCTCAGATAGGCATCAGTTCCTAAGATCTGGCTCAAATGGATTGTTTTACTAAATGGATGGTGGGATCATCACCACATTGCACCTCTAAGGATTTGTAGGGATGGTCTAAATGATGGCTGACGTACGTTTAACGATCACGTGTGAACTGTCACTTGCGAAGGAGCATGTGCACGGTGCGCAGATGCTTATCTTGCGCACACTCACCAGTCAGCTAGACAACAACCTTTCCCGGCACCAAGGCCTTTCGGACCTTTTTCGAAATGCAAGCAGTAGGGCTGTAAAATGGGTCAGCGGACTCGATGAGGTACCCAGGACCCAACCCATTTAGACCCGACCTAGCCCCGACCCATTTGTTAAATGGTATGGGTCTGGGTCCAAGAACAGACCCAGTTGCTAAACGGGTCTGGGTCTAGTTTCCTTTATATTAGGCCCGACTCGACCCGACCCGAACCCATTTAGTAAGTGGGCGGGTTTGGTCTATGTTTCAAAGGACCCGTCAAGCCCAGACCCATCCAAATTCGATTTTAAGCCTTGTAAAAATGTTTGCATAGTTGATCCAGACCCAAACCCATTAGACCTGACCCATTTATAAATGGGTCTAGGTGGATCTCCCTCTACCAGACTCGGACTTATTTATAAATGGGTCTAATGGGTTAACCCAGACCCGACCCAGACCCAGACCCGCCCATTTAGTAAAAGGGTCTGGGTCCAAAATTTGGACCCAAACCCGTTTGGGGGGGGGGGGGGGGGGGGGGGGGGGGGGGGGGGGGGGGGGGGGTCTGGTTTTTGCTAGACCGCCCCGAACCCGACCATTTACAGCCCTAGCAAGCAGGCACCTGAGTAGGAAATGGTGATTGCGCGAGTGAGATGGACAGGACGCTTCTCTGTACACGTGTTATTTGAAAAGACGCGTCCAATATCTAGGCTATTAATGAGATGATCCATATCTTTATATTATCTAGGCCAACAAATAAAGAAGTTCTATTACTATATATGATGCGAACTTACGTTGAATATGGACCGTTGGTAAAACATTTGATGTTTCTCACATAAGTATGCTATTTCTGATTATCTCAGAAATAGCATGTGATTAATGGTAAGGATCTTCACACCTATGCCCCAGTTGTAGGCTTGCAGCGGGACTTCTTCAACATCTCATTGGCGCGAGTCCGAATCGCAGAGCCGTCCGACAACTTTTCGTCGCATGCATGCAGGGATCCGCATCACGTGACAGCACGAGGGAACGGCTTTCCACTGTTTTTTATAGGAGTCATTTGAAACGCTGGCAGAGTAAAACAATCCATACGCGTGCAGATATATTTTGCACATGTGGAATACGTGTATCTAAATCTGAACCGTTAAAAAACAGGTTCAAGTTTTACATATCCCCAAAAAGGAACCATCCTTCACACCTTTGAAGTACGAGGGATTGATCACTTCTACCATGAAGATATTAAGGTGGCAGAGTGCTCATCTAGCATTTCCACTTTCATATTCGCCATGATCCTTTGATATGTTTTTCCTATTTTTGCTTAGTCAATATATTTCATTCTTTCTTTATAAAAGCACTTCACACTTTGGGTAAGAGTTTGTGCTTTTTTCAATTGGTACAAATGAGATTTGCATTTTTTAATGATCTAAACCGTTGATGCTATGGACCCTACTGTAGTAGCTGCCCATAAGGTCACTTTGTTTATTTCAAAAGAAAATGAAATGCAGCTAATGTAAGAGAAAATAATGTCTTTAGGATCTTCCCATTGTGCCTTATTTTTGGCTAGGTTTAGAAAGATGTACCTGGTAAAAGACACGTGGCTTTACACAGAAGTGGTGCAGCACAAATGCAATTTGTGGAGGTATGTGGAGTGAGCTTTCCGAATTGACCATTAGTAATAATTGATTAGAACACGCCATCTAAGGAGGTGAATGATTGAAGCAAGTGCTGAAAATTGTGGTGTCTCACCTGGATGCCCAGGCATTTCAACCGTAGATCCCAGGTTTGAGTGTTAAGGAGATACACTAACCCCACCAGTGGGTGGGTGCATCGTGTGACTAATCATGTGGGTGCATTGCTCAACTTACAGGGTGGGTGTGTTGCATGACTAACAAAAGAAAAAGTGCTAAAAATTGTGAAATGTCGCAAATGAAAGGAACGGTTTGAAGGAATTTCAATAATGGTAACAACTGAATAAAAAAGAAATTGAGATGATTCTCATTAGCGTTAGGAAGTTTATAAATAAGAGGTGAAATCAACAAAGAAAAATGTCTCACACCAACAAACAAACAAAATTTATCTTTTCCCAAGCTTATCTTAGGGCTCGTTTGGCATTTCTATTAAAATTTAATAAGAGCTTTTTGATTAAGAGCTACTTCATCAATAAGTCCTTTTTGTTCTAGCTCTATTTTAAATAAGTTCATTTGATAAAATCTCTATAAAAAAGCTTTTATTTAAAATAAGCACGTTTGGTAAAACTTTCAAATAAAAGTTTTTTTAAGGATAGTTGACGTCATTTTTAAATATTACAACTTAATATAAGAGCAATCCAAATGATTATTTTGGTGGACCATCCATCATGTGGGGCCCAACATCATTCATAATTGCTCTTTATGTGGGGCCCCTCAATATCCAATACCTACCATGTGGACTCCACATTTGATACGTCCATAGTGTGGGCCCCTACCTTTGAAGTAGATTGTCTATCATGTGGGGCCCACTTTTGATATCCACCATTCATCATGTGGGATGCACCTTCTATGTGGATCATCCATCATACGGCCCACTTTAGATATGGGTCATCCATCATGAGAGACCTTAAATGTGGACCGTCCATTAGGTGGGGCCCACTTAATGTGAACTATCCATTATGAGGGGCTACACTTTTATGCGGGTCATCCATTATGTGAAGTCCACTCCGTCCATTATGTGGGCTCACCTTGATGTGGACCATTCATTGTGTGGGGCCCCACCTTCATTATGTGTCGTTCATCATGTGGGCCCATTTTTGATACAACTGACCATCTTGTGGGCCCACCTTCAATGACCATCATCCATCATGTGGGTCCCACCTTTGATGTGGACTGTCCATCAAATGGGACCCACTTGATGCGCATGTATGTTCCGTCATATTGGGCCACACTTTAATGTGGGCCATCTATCATGAGGGGCCCACCTTTAATGTGAACCTTTCATTACATGGGCCCACCTCGATGTGGGGCCCCACTTTAATATGAGCCATTCATCATGAGGGGCCCATCTTTGATGTCCACCATCCATCATGTGGGTCCCACCTTTTTTGTGGACCACTATCATGTGGGGCCCACTTGATGTGGATAGTCCATCATGTGGGACCCACCTTTGATGTCAACCATCCATCATGTAGGTCTCGCCTTGGTTGTGGACTATCCATCATGTGGGGCCCAACCTGTAATATGGGTCATTCATCATGTAGGCCCACCTTTAATGTCAACCTGCCATCATGTGGTCTCACATTCAATGCCCACCATCCATCACGTGGGTCCTACCTTTGATGTGGAACATCCATCATGTGGGTCTTGTATTTGTTGTGGACCATCTATCATGTGGGGCCCACTTGATGTGGATAGTCCGTCATGTAGGACCCACCTTTGATGTTCACCATCCATCATGTAGGTCCCACCTTTGCTATGGACCACCCATCACATGGGGCTCAACCTTCAATATGGGTCATTCATCATGTGGGCCCACTTTTAATGTCAATCTTCCATCATGTGGTCCCACATTCAATGTCCACCATCCATCGTGTGGGTCCCACCTTTGATGTGGACCATCATTAGGTAGGGCTTGCTTGATGTGGATCGTTCATCATGCGGGGCTACATTTTGAAGCAGGCCATCCATCATGTGAGGCTCGCCTTTGATGTGACTGTGTATTATGTAGGCCCACCTTTGATATGGGTCATTCATCATGTGGGGCCCACCTTTACTATGGGTCATTCATTGTGTAGGCCTTTCTTGAAGAAATTGTGAAGAGAAGAGGGTAAGATGGGAATTACTTGAAGAGTTTAAGAGTAAACTTGTCCAAAAATTAGTCCAAAATGTCTACCTACTTAAGCCAAGTAAGCTTTGTTTAAAAAAGTAGCCCCTCCCTAACTTATTAAATTGGAGCTTATTTATTACTTTCTAAAAAAATAAGCACTGTATTATACTTTTATCAAACAGTCTAAAAGCTTTTTTTATAGAAATAAGCCAATGAGCTCTTATTTGTAGAGACGCCAAATGCCCCCTTAATGTAGTCAGTAATCTAGGAGTAATTGTAATCTCAATCCATGCCTGCCGGACAAACTTATCCGTAATCGCAAGTCCACACTTACTGAACGAATCTATCTCAATACAATCAGTTCTCTTCCCTGCGAAATTGTTTGTCCGCCAATCGATCCCTCAGATCATCTGATGCCGATTATCAACTTTGTATCTGGAAAGAGCCCTTTTTAGTGAAAAGCAAGGCGCAACCCATTTTCGAAGGATGAACCTCTACCCTCCGTCAATCGCCCATTCATTTTGAACTTATTTGGGAGTGGTTGAATAGGCGACCGAACTCTCCAAGCTTCAGTCATATACGGTCGAGCATAATATATTTGCCTATCTTGGTGCTTAGGGTCAAAGTTGAACGGGTCGAAATCGAGCCGCATAGTTGGTTCTAGTATGCTCACGAAACACACTACATATGCCAGAAGCATTGCTCAATCGAGGACCAATACTTCCAATCCTTGACGTTTTTGGTCATGGGCAATATAAGGTAAGTCCCAAATATCATTGAACTTAGAGCCCAACTTGTACAAACTTAAAGCCCATATGCATTGTACATTCAGTCTCTCTTCCCTCGTCCGGCTCCATGGCTCAATGGTAGACAAACTCTGTTTCAAAGCTAAATAAGCCCTTTGGCAGCGGTTAAAACATAAATAAAATCACTATAAAGTCAAGGCTAGAATCGTTTGGACCGTAAACCAAAGAAGATAAGCCCAGCTAAAAACTCACGGGGCCACACCTATGAGAGCAATGTCAACTTGCTCCCAAAGCTGCCAAGTTCACACAATGTGGCCTACCTGAGCTTCGTATCAAGCTCATTTTTGCATATTCTCCTCATCTTAGTTAGTTAGACGTGATTAATGGTTTTGATGAAAGACACACCCACATGCAGACCTATGGTTGCCATCTCATCTCCATTTTAACATGTGGTGTGGCCGATCTAAGTGGTGGATCTAACTGATTTTTGGCCTCAGGTACCTAATGTCTGGGAGAATATGTGATAGACGTACTGGATTTTACACACACAGTATGGTGGCCGAAGAAACTTTGGGGTTTTACCACCCCTTTTGCCTAAAACCAGGTGTGGCTGACGATGGGAGCGGATTAGGTGAGACCCCGGATCCACCAAGGAGGGCGGGACCCTTACTGTGAGGCCTACTGTGATGTATGTGACTACATCCACGCGGTCCATCCACATTAAAAGCTCATTTTAGAGCATGATAAAAAAAAATGAAGCAGTTTCAAATTTCAAATGGACCATATTATAGGAGCCATGGTGATTGAACATTAAAAACGTCTTATGGGCCACAAAAGCTTTGGATCGAGATGATATTTGTGTGGTCTCTTCGTTGAGGTGTTTCTGACCTCATCATCAGGTTGGATGGCAAATAAACATTCGGGTAGAATCCTTGATAGAATCCTTGAAGATTTTAATGGTGAGGATTCAATCACGATTGTTTCTTGTGGCATGGTCCACTTAAGATTTGTGTCAGCTTCATTTTTTGTATCATGCGCTAAGATGAGCTTTCAAAATGGTTGGATGTTGTGGATTTAAGGTACATATATCACTGTCAGCCCCCAAGTGACTACATCCACGCGGTCCATCCGCGTTGAAAGCTCATTTTAGAGGATAAAAAAAAAAAAAAAGGAAGCAGTTCCAAATACAAAATGAACCAGAGTATAGGAAACTGCGGCAATTGACCGTTAAAAACCAACAAGTTAGATGGCAAATAAACATTCGGGTAGAATCCTTGAAGTTTTTAATGGTGAAGATTCAATCATGACTGTTTTTTGTGGTATGGTCCACCTAAGATTTGTGTCAGCTTCATTTTTTGTATCATACCCTGAAATGAGCTTTCAAAATGGTTGGATGGTGTGGATTTAAGGTACATACATCACTATCAGCCCCACAATCAGGGGTTCCACCCACAATCAGGGTTCTCACCTAATCCCCTCCCGGTGCAGATTTCCTGCGAAAGCCTTGCCCAGGAAGTTGGGAACAAGGTGGGGCCCACAGTGATTTTTTATTATTTTATTTATAAAACGTAAGCATTGAACGTCCACAGTTGAAATATTTGCGGAGCCATGGGAGTTTCCAATCAGGATAATATCTGTGCTTACAGTTCATCCCAATAGTAGTGACGTCATGAATGATAGGACGTCACTGTGGACTCAGGGAGGTTTCAACTGTAGTAATTTACTTACCCACCGTTTCCTTTAGTTTTGGCCCACTTGAGTCTTGGATCCCGTTCATTTTTGTTTTTATGTACTAAAATGAGCTGTCAAAACGGATGAACAGGGTGTATTTATCAAAAAAACATCACTATATGCCCCAACTTGGTTCCCAGCGCAGAAATGCGCAAGGCTTTCTTAGGAAATCCACGCCCCTCCGCTCCCAGTTGAGGATTCAGTCTGGTCATACTTGCTGGAAGCGGATTGCGTCACGCTAGCGTGCGGAGTAAACTCTGTGTGGCCCTACAGTGATTTATGTATTTTATCCACTCCGTCCATCTATCTTAACAGAAAATTTTAAGTATGGTGCCAAAAATTGAAGCATATCAAAATCTTAAGTGGACTACACCATAAGAAAAGTGTGAACTGAATGTCTACCATTGAAAAATTCTCAGAGTACACAAAAGCTTTGGATCAAGCTGATATTTGTGTTTTCCCTTCATCCATATCCATGTGATCTTATGAACAGGTTGGATGACAAATAAACATCACTGTAGGGCCTGGGAAGGTTTCAACGGTGGAAATCATTATTCCCACTGTTTCCTTGGAATGGTCCACTTGAGATTTGAATTTGCTTAAATTTTGGGCCCAACCACTAAAATGAGCCGGAAAAACATATGGACGGAATAGATAAAGCACATACGTTCTAGGTGGGCCCAACTGAGTTTACTCCGCACGATAAGAGCGTGCGGAGTAACGCAATCCGATTCCATACTTGCCAGTGTATCCAGCTGGAAGAAGATTAGGTGCGGCCCTGGCCTCACCTACTTCGGTGACGCCCGTACTTTGGGGGCCACCTTGATGTATTTATCATATACCTACGCAGTCCATCCATTTTGTCAGCTCACTTTAGGCCATGAGCCCAAAAATGAAGAAGATCCAAATCTCAGGTGGACCATACTACAGGAAGCAATGGTGGTTGAACACCCTCCTATTAAAAACTTCCTAAGGCCCACTGTAATGTTTGTGTAATTTTTATTCGCCATCCACCCTGTTGATAAGGTTACATAAACCTGGATGAACAGAAAAAAACAAATATCAGCTTGATCCAAAACTTTTGTATCCAATTAATGGAAATCACAACTGTTTACCATGGTATGGTCCACATTAGACTTGGATCTACTACAATTTTGGTCTCATGCCCTAAAATGATCTGGAAAACGGATGGACAGCGTGGATATAGAATACATACATGAAGGTGGGCCCCACGGTAAAGGCCGCGCCATCTTGGGTGAAGCCGGGCCGCACCTAATCCACTCCCTATCCAGCCATTCCTCAGTTATTTTGTAAACTGAACGAAGAAATTTGGATCTTTACACCCACCGATTTTGATGCATACGCCCAAGCTTTGCTACCTCTGGTATCACACTGCACCAATTCTGTACTACTCTTATCATCAAAAGTAGAAAAAGAGGCTGGGGTGTAAATTGTGGGCCCCCTTATACCAAAAAGTTCAAAATATATTTTCAAATGCTTTTGAACTTTTATTTGAAAATCAGTGACAGCTTGGCATTTGAAAATTGAAACATGCATGTGGGGACGCGGATTAGCTAGTGACAGGGTTGAGTAGCGAATAACGCTACTGAAGTGACGTCACCATGTTCTGTGGACCCCAACATGATGTATGAGTTGTATCCACACCGTCCATCCATTTGGAGAGACCATTTTAGGGCATGAGTCAAAGAATGAGGTAGATCCAAAGCTCAAGTGGACCCCACCGCAGAAAACATTGAGGACAATGACATCCACCGTTGAAAACTTCCTAAGCCCACCATAATTATGATTTGAGATCCAACCTGTTCATATGTTCACAAAGATATGGAGGAAGGGAAAACATAAATATCAGATTGATCGAAAACTTCTGTAGCCCCTAAGAAGTTTTCAACGGTGGATGTCATTGTTCCCACTGTTTTCTGTGGTGGGGTCCACTTGAGCTTTGGATCTGCCTCATTCTTTGAGTCATGCCTTAAAATGGTCTCTCCAAATGGATTGACGGTGTGGATACAACTCATACATCATGTTGGGGTGTGACGTCACTTCAGTAGCCTTATTCGCTACTCAACCTGTCAGTAGCTAATCCGCGTCCATGCATGTGTAATCAGAAATGGTACACTACAGCTCTTTTCCAATACCAGACAGCTCACATGCTATCCAAAGTGTCTTTTTCAATGCCAGAAACTATATAAATTGGGTGGCGATTGCAAGATCCAAACACACACACAAGGGTCCATATGTGTGTTTGTGGTCCCTAATGCCGATTGAATGGATGAATGGAGGGTCCCTGATATTCTTATTTCAACCAAGATCTGTGGTGGAGAAATCAAGAAATCTAACTCGCTTACCGTAGATTGTGTTTTACAAGTTCATCAAGAGAATGAGAACACCGGACAGCCCTGCCAACTATAATTCAACGGTACATCCAAAAGTACCTTAACGTTGCGTTTGGTGTATTGAAATGGTGGTGGGGCCGATTGATTTCCACATGAAACAACTAATGAAGTTGGTGGCACTTGTAGATGATGGATATGCTTACGCTCACCCCAGCCGTTCGTTCGTGACAAGCTCTTTAAATGCATGATGGAGTAAGGGGCGTTTGTCCCATGGTATTAAACGGGATTAGTTGGGATGGAATTACTATTAGCTCCGTGCAAATTTCATCTTGCTTTTGTGGATAGGATGGGAGGGTTATGATTAGGTGGGATGGAATTGCATTTGGTCCCAAGTGGGATTTTTTAAAGATTTATATGGATTTTGAAATCACTATACATGTGGGCCCCACATTGATGCATGTGTTTTGTCTATACCATCCATTCATAGACGCCTTTTACATGCAACATTATGACTATATACTTGTACAAGTGATTGACATCATTTGTGAATTTTAGTTCTTTGATTGCAGTCACATGATCTACCAAAAACGATTTTGCTTAATCTCGCATTTTTCCCACAGTAAGAATTTGATCCCAAGCATGGGATTGGATGGTGAAAATCCATGGTATTACCAAACATGTAATCACTACCTAATAAATGATGTTAATCTCACCTAATGCCATCCCATCCCTTTTAATACCACTGGCCATACACCCCCTAAAAGTTACAGCCATCTAGCAATTAATGGTGACAATGGGCCCGGCAGTGCCCGGACCGTTTGGGACCGGGCTTATACCTACTAGCCTGGCATGTGGACTGGGTTTGGGCCTTGGACGCAGGGCTAGATCAAATTTTGTGCTGCGGCTCAAGTCATAATTAGCCCGACCTGGGCTTGGACCGACCGGACTTGATATGTACATGTGTTACAAACTGAAGATATGCCATTCCAATCCTCTGGTAACCAATCCATCCATCCATCCTCTAAAATATTTATTTATTTTTGTGCAACTGTACCTATAAGGTTTTGCAAGAGGAGAAGAATTTCTTCATATAGATACAATTAGATGTTCATCTCACTCATACATACACAACATAAGTCAGTACCCTCTCAGGATACTCAAGGAGACTCGTAAGTGAAACTACTAAGGTTTGTGCAAATATAGAACTTGTATTCATTTGCCCACGCTTATTTGGGTGGCTAGTTATAACAACAGCTCATGGACACCATGGTGTGCTTCATGAAAGCTAACTGGACCGCTTTGTGAGGTCCATAGTCATTGGCATGGCAACGTGCAGTCCACTGTAGTAATGACACAAAAACAATGGGCTGGAAGAACCAATAGTATAGTTCGCTAAACATTTTCCTTCAGATGGGCCCCACATATATCAAGTGACCACCAGTGGCTAATACAAAGGTAGGAAAAGGAGCCCCAGTGTCTCATGCTGGTGGTCCTTGATGAATGAGCCGTCTCAAATTAACAAGCCAAATTGACCCAAATGTATAACAAGCGAATCTAAGCTCAAAATTGGGCTGAAGTAGGAGTGCACACTCCACTGGTTAATTGGACCGGAACCGGTTAGTTTGGTTTGGCTAGAACCAGTTCGTTTGGTTCAGTTCTCAATTTAGGGTTCTATGGAACCGAACCGGACGGTAGAATCGAACCGTGGAACCGAACCCTAGGTGTTAACCCCTCATCATTTCATGTCGAGTAGTCCACTTAAAATTTGGATCTATTTGTTTTTTTTTTTATGTGGCCCACCTAAACATTGCTTGACAATGAGGATGGATGGTGTAGATCTAACAAACACATCAAGGTATGCCTATGGTGGGCCCTGTGGTATGGATGTACTGGATTATAAAAAAAAACCATACAATTGGGCTGGATTAAAAAAACAAATCATCTAATGGGTTGGATTATAAAAGCCCAGAATCTTAGAACCGAATTGGAACTGTACCAATTTTTTCCGGTCTGGTTCTGGTTTGGCTCTAAGGTGCAAACGGTTCAATTCCACTTCTGATTTTTCTAGAATAGTCGGGAACGGTTCAGTTCAGTTTCACCCCCAAGAACCGGACGGAACGGTGGCCACCCCTTTGCCAAACACGTGAGAACTTGTGGATTACATCGGCTGGCTTTGGTCTTGGTACACCATCAGGTTAGAGGGCAGAGAAACAAACGATCCAAGCTGCTCTTTTGGGCTAATTCACTACAAGGCTCAAACAACCCAACAGGCCCAACGTTTAAAAAATGGAGGCACCTTTAGTCACCTTGATCATATAGGATCAAGTGTAATATTTCACGCGCACATGAGGTCTCAAGTCCAACCGACTGGACCACAAGTTTTGGTCCACCCAATTCATAACCTTTAATATGGGTGTGACATCCAATCCGTCCAATTGGTTGGCCCCATCATAAGATTTTTTTTTTTTTTTTAATAAGGAAAATTGCTAGACATCCAATCCGTCCAATTTTGCTATTTATCAATTGCTAGACATTATTTCTTATGGTGTAGCCCACCTCATGAGCATATGGGTCTGATTTCTGCACTAGATGATTCTTACGGTGGGGCCAACCTATTGTTAGGGTTCGATGTTGCATTCACTCAATAGGTTGGAGTCTATCCATTGGGTGAACCATAACATATACCTTCTCTTAAAATATAATTATTGATAGTCAAACCCACTCTTGTAAAAGAATAGGGTTAGAAAGAGCTCAACAAAGAAGTGCACCAAAAGAAAGAAGGATTACTTCAAGTAGGTATTTTGGATGTTGACCTTTACATAGCTTGGAAGGTGATTTAAAGTCCAAAAGTCGAAGCCAATGATGTGCATGTGGATATAAAATATGTGTCCACATGTGTAGAATGAGTGAAATGCACGAACTTGCTTAAATACATGCATGTTCCACTTTTAACACCGGATTCAACGGAGAGAAAGTCTTTATGAATGTAACTAGCATAATCAGATGCACGAACACATGCATGTTCAGAACTTAATGGGACGTGGGTGGGTCCAGCCAAAAATGAATGGACTAACACATGGGTGTCTCCAATTGATACATTTACGTACTTATGTTTATGCAGGGTTGCACTTAATACAGCCAATCATCAATTTGGATTCGGGTGTCGCTTTGTCGGGGTGTATAGATTGCCTGGAGACCCAATCATGAGGATATCCCTTGTGACCCGACTGTAGGGGCCTACCGTGATGTATGTGTTTTACCCACACTATATATACTTTTTCTTTTTCGGAGCATTTCAATGCATGATAAAAAAAAAAAAAAAAAAACAAAATGAGGCAGATCCAAAACTTAGGTAGACGACTCAATAAAAAATAATGGGGATAGTGATACCTATTGTTGAAACTATCCTATGACCTATCATGATGATTATTTGCCATGCAACATGTTCATAAGGTTATACCGATGTGGATTGAGGGAAAATACAAATATAATCTTGATCCAAAACTTCTATGGCCCCTAAGAAGATGTCAGTGGTTGGCAATATTTAATCTCCACTTTAACCTGTGGTGTGGTCCACTTGAACTTTAGATCCACCTTGTTTTTGGGCTCATGACCTAAATTGATCTGAAAAAATGGACGGACAGCATGGATAAAATACACACACCACAGTATGCTCCACTAGTATAGATCGGGTGCCTTAGCGAACTATATCTTTAGCCATCCTGAAAAACATCATTGGATGGTGCTGACCATCCGATCAGCAATATAAAAAACGAACAATCAAGGTCGAGTGCAGAGCAGTAAGTTAAGTCACATATCTTTGATAATGCTAGCCTTCTTACATGTGGTTTGTAGACAACAAGGGTGATAATGAAATGGCAAACGACCTATAGTTTTTAAGGGCCTACCCCAGTGGTATGCAAATGAATGGACAACCTAAGTCGATCGAGACCATTCCACGTGTGGGACATTTCTTCGATGGCTAAAAAATGAAAGTAGTACAATGTTCCTATTTTCAACAAACACTTCAATAGCATAAGAAATCAATGTGGGCCTATGAAACAAAAATTAGTTTTCAAGTAAATCTTAGCTCAGTTAATTCAATGGATAGGGACCTGCTCATCTTCAAAGATATAGTTGGCTAAGGTGCAGGATCTATACAAGTGGGGCAGATGGTTTGGTGATCCAAACCGTTGATCTGATTAATCACAAAATAGATGGGGTATGAACTGGAAATATTTCAAATTGGAAGATCCCATCCCTTCAATATTTGGCACCCTTTTCTTGTTGAATGTGAAACGTGGTTGTATCTTCTCCTCTAGTCATCTATTTGTAGGCCGCAGTATGAGCGATTCCATCCTTGAATCTGATAGACTTCTGTGGCACCCCCATTCACATTGGGGCCCATCACTTTTCAGGTCCAATATAACTAGGCTGGCCTGAATCTGACGGTTCTTACCACCCGGTAGGTCAGCTTGACCCAGCCCAATTTATTTAGCACTGCTGGCTCGAGTATTTGGATAGTGGGCCTCGACCATTTAAAAAGCCCACCATATCTCTGCTGGCTGGGCTTGGACGGGCCGTCCGTCTAGGTTGTCCATATGTCTACCTGGCGTGGCGGTGGACATCCAAGCCACATATCAAGTGGTCCGAGCTAGGTAGGACGACCTGGACAAAAAATCAGGTCGGTCAATTCATCAGGAGATCAACATGTACGATAGCAATTGACGGCTTGGAGAAAGATGGTCAGTGATCTACATTTTCCAACTCGTGGCCCGGTTTTGGTGAGTGGACTGGCCTGATAGAAGTCATCTACAAGGTGGGGCCAGCTGATGCTCAGTCCAGATGTCCCACTCATGAGCCAGGCTAGCATGTATGATGGCGTACAAAGGTTGAGGGTCCCAAGTCTCCTTGATAGACGGTTGAAAGTTGGGTCGTTCAACGCAGTTGAAACATTTGAGTTGGTTCTTCAATGAACGCTTGTATGCACCATTGTTGATTCTCCTCCATCCATTTGGTGGGTCCTACTGCGGATGACCCACGATAGAAGACACACACTGGATCTTCTCTGACGAATAGTGGCCCTCAAATGGGCGGTGGCCGGTGAGTATAAATTTTTTTAAGCAGTTCAGATTCAAAAGCCGGTTAGTTAGTAGATGGCGCCACTATATTCCATCAATCTTTTACATTGGGGGCTGTCTAGAATAAGGGCCACCATCTGGACGGTCCCGATTTTCTGACCATTAGGTAAAGTTGATCTAGGCCGTTGAAAAATCCCAATATGACACTCATACTGACTTGGGACGAGTCCAGGCCATACTGCTACGTAAAAGATCACACCCAATTACTAGCAACACATGCAAATGTGTTATTCTCAATTTTTAGGCAGCGTTTGGATGCACGAACCAATTGAATTGCAGATCTTTCGTAGCATTCACTCGCAGTTTAGTTCCATTCATGCTTGACCATTTGAAAGCAATGGAATTGCAATCTGGTGCTCTGATCGTACTGTGAAAGCAATAAATGCAATTCAATTGGATTGTGCAACCAAATGCACCCTCATTCACATCCTGGCTATGTGTAAGAGGAGTGAGGATCGTCTGTGTTGAAAACACAGAAAAATTCAGTGCCGTCTATCCTCATTGGTACACGTCATAGCCAATGACGCTAGCTAAAAAAACCAGCCGATTATGGATTGCGTGCTACACAACCCACTTTTACAGTGTGAAATTTCCATGGGCCTCATCCTAATTTATCTGTTAGATCAAAACCATCCATCAATTTTTTCAGATTATTCTAAAGCATAAGATAAAAAATGAAGCACATCCAAAGCTCAAGTGGACCACACAACAGAAAGCATGGGATTGAACGAATCGTTGAAACCTTCCTACGGTCTACTTTGAGGTTTATTTGCTATCTAACCCCTTCATAAGGTCACTTAGACCTTGATTAAGGGAAACCACAAACATCAGCTTGATCAGAGCTGTCTATTGCAACAAGAAGTTTTCAATGGTAGGTGTTCATTTCCCACTCTTTCCCGTCGTGTGGCCCACTTGAGCATTGGATCTGATTTATTTTCAGCCTCGTGACTAAAAGATATGAAACAAAATGATTGGACTGTGTGGATCTAATACATACATCATGATGGACCCCACAGAAGTTCCACCTTTCAACTGTTCGGTAGAGCGGAATTTCTTTAGGTGGGAAATTTACATGGCCCATGATGACTTATTTCTTAGATCCACACCGCTTGGCCCGAGGAAGGTTTCAACCAAAGTTTGTGTAATCCTATCTACTTTATTTTGGTGTTAAGACAAAGGTTACGGCGAAGAGCGGTGAAGCTCCATACGTTAAAAGATGTGCCGCAGAGTATACCAACAAGGCAAAGCTCCAAACCCATATTCTCCTTACTATTCAAGAGCTATCAACTTAAACGGCCAATGCTTAATAGCCACAGTTCTTAATTTGCAAATAGCCAAGCCATCTAAACATAATTGTTCAGATGATTTGCAGGTTGCAGCGTCACATAACATACGACCTATGCTGTTCTTACACCAAAATAATGGTTTTAATGTCGTGGGGAGGACATGGTAAGGTCGATTACCTGTTTTCCTCACCAAATAACTACCTTGAATTCACAAAGGCTTCTGAGACTCCTCAACCAAACTTCCTCAACATCCACAAGGAAAAAGATTAAAATAGAAAAAATTTCTAAAAAATTCATAAATAATCGATTAATCATAAAAATAGAATTACAATGCTTTAAATAATAAACTAAACACTAGGACAAAGTTGTAGAGTCAAACTTTGACTCAAACACCCTAAAAAAATGTAACTTACTATAAATAGTAAAATTACTATTCATAGATGACCTCTATTTATACTAGACTATATAGTTTTCGATAAAAAATAGTAAGTTTTCAATCCAACCCAACTACATTATTATCCTATATTTTGCACCTTTTGTATTAGGCACAACTTCTAAAACTCAACGGTTAAAAAATTATACTCGATCTAAAACTTATTATTTATAGTAAAAACAAAATAAAACTAGGCTAATGATCATCGATCTAGTTGAATTTCGCAAATCCAGCATAGGCGACCTGGCATAGCAGGGTTAGTTGGCTTAAGTAGCTTAAGCTACCCTAAAATCATATATTATGTCCTATAACTCATCTCGAATGGCGAGATGCGATTGTTTTACAGTCCTAATAGCCCGAATTACTATTTGATCGGGCTTCCTTTGGTCCACCTTGACCATGAAAATGTCTGCACAGCCCGCTCTACAACATTTAAGACTTAGATGTGTTCAGTGCAACTCATCTGTGCAGACTTGGACTCAGTGGCACCGGCCAGTTCAATACCCAAGTCACCGTGAAACAAGGCCAATTCAGCCCCAACTTGGGGTGAGTCCCGAGTCACCAAACAAGTTGGTCCATGTCGCTTGGTCTTTCAACCATGAGTGGAATATACCAACCGCGACAAATCTCAAAACCCAATTATTGTCCTTTTTGAACCATTGGCCATCTATGCTAGGTCTTACAACTGGCAGAACCCATAGATCGTACGGTTGAGAAAGGTCATTACTATGTTCCATTTCCATCAGCTCCAATCATATCATTTCTTTTATCAATATCAATAATGTATGTATGCATTATATAACTTCGGTAGATGATTCAACTTCTTTGGAAGGTGGCACTCATCTGAGCCAAAATGGTCCTCACTACAAAGCTGAAAGGTCCTTTTTTTTGCTTCACCTAAACTTCTCCACCTCCACAAGCCATGATGTGGGCCATTTTACTAGAGGTTCCAATCCATTCACTGGGACCCACACAGATTCGATTGCTTTCTGCGTGGCTGGCCATGAGAGATCATTGTCCCACCACTTGAGTGATGAATCAATCGCCCGCCTTTCTCCTCCTATAATTGTTTTGCAGAAATTTTCTAAATTTTCGCATGGTCTTGTCACAATGGGTGAAAGTAGACAAATTTTGATGATGGATTGCAATTTTTCCATGGATGGTGTCATGAAAGTTACTATAATGCATTTGAAGACAGCGACAAGGAATCCATCTAGACAGATATTACATGCTAGATCCAATCAGAACTCCCTAGCTAGTTAAGCATGCTTGGGTAAGAGTATCAAACAAAAGATGCTTAAACAGTGGAACACGGACAATGCCGATCGCATTGAGTGGCCAGTGCATCGCCTTTTCTTTGAGGTGAACATTAAGTAGTAAGAATTCAGGCTCACATGCCTACAGGATTTTAAAGTGGAAAGAACACTTTAGGATCTTGAGTGATGAAAAACTGTGTCCTTGATGTGGTCCTTGGCCTAGGTGGGACATGCTTAATTTATGTCCATTCATTTGAACGTTTTTCTTTAGGTACCCTTTTTTTTCCTGTGAGTTTTGAGCCATGAAATGTACTCTGGACCCTACCAACGATCAGAATTGGTTCATCAGAGTGTCCCAATTGGAATTATACTCTACCATTAGGTGATGAATTTAAGTAGAAGTAGCTATTTTTACTTAGAAATAGAGAGACATTGCTGCACATGTGCCATATGTCGCATTTGCTTTTTGATCTGCGACTGCGAGTGATGACATAAAGAGAAATGGCTTCTTTTTCTTTATTTCTTTCGCTCTTTCTTTTGCTTTTTCAGGCATACATAAAGCTCTGTTGGGCCCACCGTGATGCTGAGGGGACATCCACTGTATGCATAAGTTTCTCCTATTCATGTCGTGGCCTAAGACCAAAATGAGGCAGATACAAAATTCAATTGATTTACAATATAGGAAACAGTAGAGATGGAGACTGAAACCTCCCTAAGCCTCACCTTGATGTTTATATGTCATCCAACCGATTCAAAGCGTTATTCAAAACTTCCTTAGGCCCAAAAAGGTTTCAATGATAAGCGAACATCTGCATTGTTCCTTATGGCATGGTCCACTTGTGTTCTAAATCTAAATTCATTGGGCCCCAAGAAGGCCTTAATGATAAACGTTCAATTCCCACTGTTGATTGTGGTGTGGACCACTGGAGTTTTAAATCTGCTTGACTTTTGAGCTCATGTCCTAACACGAGCTGGTGAAATGCATGGACAGGGTGAACTTAAACAGATATCACTGTGGACCACTGTAAGAAGCCTACAATTATCCGGAATCTAGGATGGACTACATACCTTTTTTCTTTTTCGGATTTTGACCTACAAACCCTTATCTATTAGTCTATTAATATAAAACCCCTTACTAATATTCCAAATAAACCCCTATCTACGCCATTAGTAAAAAAAGACCTCCCTTAAGTCAGCCATCCAAACCACTTGTTGTGAACCCTTTACCCTATTTTAGATATTGACCATTTGTATATGACCAAGATGCCCATTACCTTTGCATGTGGTCCAACCCATTTAAGGTTATTCCCAACAAAATGAAGGGAAAACATAAAGATTAGCTTGATTTAATACTTCTATGGGCCCAAGAAGGTTTTAATGGTGGGTGTTCAATCCCAGCAAGCTCTTGTTGTGTGGCTCACTTGAGTTTTGAATCTATTTAATTTTTGGGCTTGCATCCTACCATGTATTGGTTTAGTGGACAAACAGAGTAGATGTCATACAAACATGACACTGGGCCACATCACTTCCATGACCCAACAATCATTTCTAGAAGGGCAAAACAGTCATCTCCAAGGATAGTTTCTACCTGTCAAAGTCAACATGAGAGTGTTTTTTACTGCTTCCAGAAAATATGGAGTAAATGATAGGAGTTGATGTGTCAAAATCCTCTTGTTGTTTTTTCTCTAAAGCAACCATAACACCAACCTTTGAAACCTTAAACAAGAAGATTGCAAACCCTGCTTGAAGTCCCCAGCGGAGGGGAGGACTATGAGTCATGCCACAACAATGACATTACTTCTGTAATCCTCCACTTGAGCATGCAGTTAGTGTTATTCAATCAAAGTGATTCTAGAACTTCTATGGGCCCCACCAGGTTGAGTCAGTGGTCCAGATTTCCTAGTGTTATTCAATCAAAATGATTCTAGAGCTTCTATGGGCCCCACCAGGGTGAGTCAGTGGTCCAAATGTCGTGCATCCGAGCTGCATGTCCATTTGATATTGGGATTCATTCTTCTCTTATAGCATACATTTTAATAAATAATTGGGCGAATAATAATTTTTAATAGTTTCATCATCATTATCTTCATCGTGGTCAACTTGTCATCTATTTCTCCCGCTGATTCAAGCTTGAAATTATAGAGAGATCCTTGTTTCTTCCACCTTGGAAGTTTCCATTGGCATATGTAAAACATCCACGCCTTTCATCCAGCTAGCTTCAGATGTGGGCAGCAGTGGGCAGGTGGCCTGATTCAGCGCAGGCGGCCCACCCTGTAACGCCAGGGTTTAACCCTTAAACTTGGCCCAAGTGCTGAGCCTGGGCTTGAAATCTTGGCAGAGGCACATTGGCTATGTTAAGCTGGTTAAATAATGAATGGTCCAGCCTGTTCGCCCGGTCCAATACTCAAGTGGTCCACCATTGTGTAAAATGAATGGACGGTTTAGCAATTCCCATTCACCATAAATGTAGGTTTAAACTTTAGATTCAGGTCATGTTTCAATTATCCAAACCGTTTATGTAATGAGACTTGGCGTAGATGATGGATAAAAAATAAACAACACTTGGATTTGATCATTTACATCTTTTCCTTGGTGGGACCAGGGCTACGAATATTTCAAGTGCCAAGGCTGGGCAAAAGCCTGGCCAATTTCTACCTGTGATTGCAGTTTGGCACAAAAATTGGTCCCTTCCATTCATCAAATGACCACAACGCACGCCACAGTCCACTACACAAAAACCGTTTTGTTCCAAACACAGTGGTCCACCTGAAGAGTTGGTTGGCCATATTTTCTGACCAGAGCATCCATGCAGTGATTGCCATCTGATGGATGGCTCATATCTCAAGTGTATCATATCTCAAGTGTGGCAAACATCTTCCGCCCCGTATTCGTAGTAAATTGAAATGCTGAAGGAAGCTGTCACAGGGCGTGAAACCCGAGGCAACTGACTGTTTTCTTTACATATTAACTAAAAAGTCAAAATGCAAATTCCAATTTCATTTTAAGGCATTAGTGCATTCGAACGGAGTGACCATTTTTGGTATTCATATTCACGTGGATGGCCCTTGGCCCTGTTCCCATAAAAAAAGGGAGCAATAAAAAAAGAGATTCTTGTATTTTGGAGTGGTGGTACTAAATAGGGTTAGAAATATTCCACTTTTTCTAATAATGGTTCGGTGGTCCAAAAGGCATGTGAAGATGCTACGAACCGATGAAGGGTCGTTTTACATGTCTTGTCCGTACGCTTTTTTTGACACATCAAAATAAAAGTATTTTATCTTTTTTTTTTTTCCCCTCCCTTTCTCTCTATCTAAACTATTGTGAGATCTGGACCTTTCATAAGGAAAGTGATGTAGAGTAGGCTGCTAATTATTTCATGGCTTAAATGGACTAGAGGAAGATCGGTTGAGGTCGGAAGAAATCTAGACAATCAGGACGGTAAAACAGTTGTATCTTGCAATCCAGAATGAGTTTCTGGACGTATAATATATGATTTTGAGGTAGCTCGAGATCAACGGAGTTGTTCGTACCTGAATAGCAAGATTCGACCAGATCAATTATCGTTGCTTAGTTTTAATTTATTTCAATTTTACTACTTATAGTAAAATTTGTTTTGATTGTATCTTTTGATCCGTAGTGTTTTATTAGTTGTGCCCAACATGAAAAGGGCTTAGAATAACTAGTAGAGCAATTATGGTTGGGCCCGCTTGAAAACTTTTTAGTTTTGGCCGAAAACCATGAGTTCTAGTAGGATTTAAGCTTAGAATAACTAGTAGAACAATGTTATTGGGCCAATTTGAAAACTTTCTAGTTTTGACCGAAAGCCATGAATTCTAATAGGATTGAGAGACTTAAGTTGAGATTTCTAGGAGTTTTAGTTCAAGTTAGAGTCTGATACTCTTCTTAGGGTTTAGCTTCTTATTTATATTTATTGTAATTCTGGTTTTTTTTGCATTCAATATAATTATTTTAATTTTTTAAGAATTATTTTCTTTTATTTTCTCGTGAATTTGAGAACACTTGGGGCATTCAAAGTATCTATCTAATTAGGGAGATGGTAATTGACCTATCACATTCCTCCCTGCGTCAGCCATATCTTGAAAGGTAGGCAATTGTTGATTGTGTAGGTGATCAAATGATTCTAGCTACTACTATTGAAGGTGCCTGATGGTTCCCACTCAGCATGTTAAATGCCCAATATCCAGTGAGATTGAAGTATTTTGTGGTGTACAAATCATTTGCTTTGAGCCGTCTGATGAATGGTCTGGATTTTGAGTGACCTATCATGTCTGGGGTGTTAAAATGCACTAAAGTGTTGTTTGGCATCATGGGTTTTCACATTTAGGATTTAGAGTTTATGATTTTCAATCCAAAAGGATATTTGGCACCTTTTAAAATTCAGGAAATTTAATAAAAAGCTACGTATTTAATGTGAAATTTATATTTTGGTACTTTTTTCATAAAAGTTTTCAAAGAGCTACCTCGTTAATAGATATTGTTATTACCTTCCGTTGCATTTTTCAAACGGCCGGTTGGGCATGGGTGCGAGCAAATGGGTTTGTTGTCCGGGTGGGCCCCACTATGATGTTTATGTAATCCATCCTAATTACCAAGTGGCATCACCTCATGTTAGGCCAAGGGCCCAAAAATCACCCCATATATGATTAAGGTGGACTACATGATTGGAAAAAGTGCACATGCTGGGATAACCCTCAAAATTGTTTCCCTTGGTATGGCTCATCTGAATGATAGATGGGCCTGATTTTTAAGCCCCAAGTCTAAACATTTGTGTGCCATCTAATGGTTGGAGTGGATTTCATATAATCATCACAGTGGGCTTTGTAAAAAATCAAGGGTGGACATCTCTCCCCCAACTGTTTTCTTTAGTGTGGTCCACCAGAATCACAAGTCTTCCTGATTTTTGGATCTAGGCCTAAACTAGGATTTACACATCTAATGGTTGGAGGAGATGTTACATAAACATCATGGTGGCCCCTACAAAATATCAAAGCCCATTGCATACCTTTGCAACGGGTACAGAGAGTAGTAAGAATAAAACCGACTGGCTTGGGACTTGGCTTTTGATTTTGATGGGGTCCACCATAATTGAAATCCATTAAATATTTTGTACCATATGAGGCCTTGAAGTAAAAAATTAGGTTCATCCATGATTCTAGTGGCCTACAGTAAAGGAAATAGTTGGGAGACAAATGTCCACCCTTGATTTCTATGGGACCACCATAAAAATTATATGAAATGCATTCTAATCATTAGATTTCAGATAAGCATTCAGGCCTATGTCCAAATATACCTATCTATGATGCAGGACACACTAACGGAAATATTTTGGAGGGGTGAGAAGGATTTCACGTAAACATCACGGTGGGGCTGACCTGAGCCACCCACCCATTTACTCTCACCACCACCGTAGTTAGGGAATGCAGTAGAATGATGATTATATCAATTAATGAGTAAGCTTTATGAAAACCTTTTTAAAAAGATACGGAAAAAAAATTCCATGTCAATTAGGTAATTTTAAAAAAAAATCTTAAATTTAGAATTTCAAATCCAATTTAAATTAAAGATTCTTGAAGAATCTACTTTTAAAGCAAAGGAAAAAAGTGCGGGGTAAAATTCTAAATTTTTAGTTGTCTGTTATAACTATCCTATGCCTTATTTTTATGTTAAAATTTAAATTACCAAACACAATTTTTAAACTCTACAAGATTGATAATTCAGGCTGTCAAATATAATTAAAAGAATGCAAGTTTGTGTTTGAAAATATATACCTAGAGGTGTCCTGAACAACAATTTTAGAAATAGTCACCACCATTTTAGAACATGGTGAACCATGAGAGGAATAGTTTAGGTGGGCCCCACCATGCGCACATACCCACATGCCACCCTCTTTTTTCTTTGATTAATGCATTGCCGAGACATATTTATTGCTATTGGGATTCAAACACTTAACTTTCTGTTCTATTACCGTGTTAAACAACCATTTTATGAAAAAGCTTGGGCTGTTAGAAAATGGTGTATTGATAGACTTTTAACACTTATCAAATGGAGAGTGAAAAATAAAATGGACTGTGGTCCCCATCTAAGCAGAAAAACAAATGGTTTTCGGTGGATGAGACACGGCACCTTGAACTATGTTGGTGAGCCATCACTTTACTCTAACAACCCTCAAATAGTTGACATGATTCCTTCCTACATTTCTAAGATTCCTGTAATAGTTCACCATTGTTGCCGACTTATCGTCATCACATGTTAGAATCACATGCGGCAATCCAAGCCGTCCGCATTATAGATGGAGTGCATCTCTAAAGCCATACTGATCTTGCAATCCTGCCCGGCAAACTAATGGATAATAAATGAATGGTTAAAAGTGAGCTGATTAGTGGTCCAAATTCCAATTTTAAAATCATAGTGTTACTATAACCACAGATGGGTCAACATATTGGACGATCTGGATTGCGGCATGGTGTTAGGTTGAAATAGTCACCACCATTTTAGTACATGGTGAACTATGACAGGATTATAGCCCTTGAAATACTGATGAGCGTGTTGCATGCTAACTTAGAATACAGCCTGCAAGACATGCATGCACCTGATGAAAAAGTTGGGTCCCATCATGAAAATCATCAGTGACCCTGAGCTGCGATTGGGGCGAATCAGTGACTTGGGTTGACTCGTTCCATCTCAAGTTTAGTCGCCGACTCGCCTGAGTCAGGGGGTGTATCGGTTCAACTCCCTCGAGTCCGGGGTGACTCGGGGATGCAACTTGTGGTATCGAACCAGATCAAATAGCTAGTGCTAAGCCCGAGTTGACTCGGACGTGTCTTTCCCAGTTTTAAAACCATGCCTCTCCCAACAAACTATGAAATGTATTGCACTGGAAACTTCAAATCAGAACGAATTTGAAAGTGGAATAGATCAAACTATGATCCAAACCATCAATCTGATCCAATGCACCAGTAGTGGTGTCGACTCTAAGTCTTTAAGATGAGAAGATATAAAAAACTTTCGTCCACTACTGAAAAAGAGAACGGTTGATAATGACGGTTCAAAATAACTAAATAATAAAAGGATTGCAATATTCAAAGAGTTAAATAATGTCGGTCCATGATGAGGCTCATCATATAAACGGTCTGGATCATTGAACCATTAGTCCGGACCCACCGGCAATATTCCGGACGTATCCTACAACCTACCATAGTAGGGGTTGTACTGTGCAACTCGACCAATGATACGATTATTACGATATTCCTTAACGTTTGGAAATGATACATAGAGCTTTCTCTATGATATAATAGCGCAGAGTCACCTTCAACCGTCCACATGGAAGGGTATAAGGTGGATCTGTACCGTGCAACTAGTGGGCCCCACGTTAGACGGTCCATGGTTCGAAATCAACATTAACCTTTTCTCCCTTGATTCACAACATCTGAATCTACTTGTGTTATTACCGTCCATCTGATGGGCCGATGGCCACCAATTGAATGCTTAGGAATATCCCTTTTTTTGAATGAGGTTTTGAATATTGACTATCCATGCAGGGGTCCACTAGCTGTAGAGTCCTGATATACAGTTTACCCTGCCACGTGGACGGATATGGATTGTCTGTGTCATATTCCAAAAGATAGGAATATTAGAAAAGATATTCAAAATTAATAGGAACAATCACCTGGTAAGCACCATCTTTCCCGCCAAAAAGCCATTTTGCAGGACATCGGGACCGTGTATATGGCCTGGCACAAAATCAGGCCGACTCAACAGAAAATCGACGGTCAGACTCAACATAAAGTTATGTCCAAGATAATGAGTGGATGAGTCTGATTTTTCTAGAATGATGATCTTCATGGTGGGGCCTACCTCCTTCATGGAACTGATTTTCTAAATAAGTGTAACGTTGGTGGGAAAGATGATCAGTTGTCCAAAATTAATAGATGCGCGCGCGTGAATTTTTAGCTGCTAATGAAATTGTTTAAAAGAAAATGAAGCGATAAGATTTGAGAGGAATCTCTGGGCCTATCAACATTGGTCACGCCCACGTGACCATCATGTGGCATGGATTAACATGGCTGATTTATTTGGGAAACGATATTAATCGTACACATATGGGATGGAGATTATTCATTCCAGTGCATCTTCCGTCCAGTGGGCCGTATGATGGATTGTTTTTTTTTTCTTCCAAAACAACATCTTGATCGGATGATCCTAGCCACTTGTTCAGTGGAATTCAAAGCAATGCAATGGTAAAAAACAAAAACGATTAACGATCGTCATTTAGTACGGAAAAGTAGAGAAAGTTGATGGCTAGGATTGTCAGATAGAAGTGTGTTTTTTTTTAACCATGTGCCATTCACCATGCGGATCACACCACCGATAATCCCTGTTGATACGTACCACTGTCACGTGTACTGTGCATCCTCTACTCTAATCAAGCGTAGAAATCTTGCTTTCACTTCTCTCATTGCTTTCACTTCTCTCATTGGTGAGCAATAGCAGAGGTTCTCGAACAGAGAATCCCGAATCATAACCAGGGCTGTCAATGGACCGGGTTGGCCCAACGGGTTATCGGGCTTGGCCCGCCTTGAGCCGGGCTTGGACTAGAGTATTAGCCTGCGGGTCAGGTTCGGGCCTAATGTATAAGCCCCTTTTCCAAACAGGCAGAACTTGGACTAACTGTTCAAAAGCCCGACAACCCGGCCTGACTTGAATATATGTATTAATTTAAAATTTAAATTAAAATGTCTTATATCCTTTCAAAATTTAAATTATATACAATTTTTTTGTAAAAATTCATCTCCTTCTTAAAACTCTTTTTATATTTTATGGTGTGTTGATGATTTTTGTGGCCGGCAACGGGTCCGAGCAGGGTTTGAGCATTTATAAAGAGAGGAGAGAGGCGGGGCAGGCTTGGATAGAGCTTGGCCCGGACCTAACCCGGCCCATTGACACCCCTAATCATAACACAACTATCATGGCGGGCACCGAGAGAGCTTTCGGTCGCAGGGGAGCCGTGTGACGCCTGGTTTCAGGCAAGTCCTGTCTGTACTATGGCTATTGGCTTCTGGTATGCGTACATGCGTGCAAGATGAGAGCGGATTAGGTGAGACCCCGGCCTCACCCTAGACGGTGCGGCCCTGCTGTGGATTTACTGTGGGGCCCACTTTGAAGTATGTTTTATGTATCCACTCTGTCCATCCGTTTTTACATATCATTTTAGGACATTATCCAAAAAATGAATCAAATCCAATTATCAGGTGGACCATACCATAAGAAACAGTGGTGATTCGCCGTCCTACCATTAAAATATTCTTAAGAGCATTTTTTTATGTTTTTGTAGTGTTTATTTACCATCTAATCCGTTGATAAGGTCACATAAGCCTGGATGAAGGGGAAAAAAAACAAATATCATCTTCATCCAAAACTTTTGTGGGCCATTAATGGTCAATTACAACTGTTTATTATGTTATGGTCCACTTAATAATTGGATCAGCTTCTTTTTTTTTGCATAATGTCCTAAAATGATATGGAAAAACGGATGGACGGAGTGGATACATAATAAATACGTCAAGGTGGGCCCCACGGTAGGGGCCGCACCGTCTAGCGTGAGGCCGGGGTCTCACCTAATCCGCTCTCGTGCAAGATGCAGGTCATTTATCAGGTGCCACTTTGCGGGAGCGGAGGCCTTACTTAAGATGGTGCCGCCCTTACAGTGGGGCCCATTTTGATACATGCATTCTATATCCACGCGGTTCTTCTGTTTTTCCGTATCATTTTAGTGTGTGAACAAAAAAATTGAAGCAGATTCAATTCTAATGTGGACCCTACCATGGGAAACAGAATCGATTGACCATTAATGGGCCACAAAAGTTTTGGATCAAGCTAATATTTGAGTTTTCCATTCATCCATGTTTTTTTTACCTTATCAACAGGTTTGATGGCAAATAAACATTACGGAAACAGTACTGTAGGCCCTATGAAGTTTTAATGGTAAGGAATTCAATCAACACTATTTCCTTATAGTATGGTCCACCTGAGATTTGGATCTTCTTCATTTTTAGGTTAACGCCTTAAAATGATATGCAGAAACAAATGAATGAGGTGGATATAGAATACATACATCAAGGTGGTCCCACGGTAAGGGCCGCACCTAATCCACTAATTCACTCGCCAAGTGGGCCACACTCGCACGTGGTAAAAATGAAAACCTGCCAACCGTCCATATTGAAAGTTCAAATAGGGCCCAGCTGAATGAACCAGGCCAAGCCAACGTCCAAGCTTTTGCCAAGCACAAAGTATGGTCCATCTCACGAACAGACAGCATCTCACGCGCGCATCGCAAGAAACCATGAAGCAATTTCTCTGCCCCCCTCAAAAGCATCCTATGAAAAGATGAAGCAATCTCCGCCATGAAATTCCATGTCTTTTCCTCCATTTGTTTTCATGTGTCCAATGCCTCTTTTCCCCCCTTCCCTCCTAAAAAGCCTTATAAATACATCTGATGCCGCTTTGGAACACTTGTACAATATTCCATTTTGAGACTGATAGAGAAGAAGAAGAAGAAAGACCATGAGTGAGGTTGGCGATTTCGCACGTCCCCAAGCATCCGAACTGGGTTTCCCACGTGGGAAAGAGAGTCATGTAGAGGACGACGTCGACATCGACGACGACGGTCGTACACGTAGAACTGGTATATATCCTCTCGACTCTACTCTCTTATATGCATTTTTCCATATACCATTTCTCCATTTATGCACTTTCTCTTGTATTTGGCTGTTTAATTTCTTCTCCATAGATAAAGGAAACTACCTAGATTTGAACACGATCGGCTTTTGCTTTTTGTTTTTATTTTATATTTTAATAGGAATTTTGTTTCGTTCTTGAAAATCAGTTTCTCATTTTGTTGAGGGACGGAGGCAATGTGGGTGTGGACCACACGTACAAGCCATGCGTGCATACACCTTTGCTCGGTGTATGTTTTTGTGTTGGGTATATATGTATGTGCATATGGAGTGCATGCATGCGCATAGATGAGACACTGGTGACTCATCTATGGACGTAGGCCACGCGTTGGGCTACAGAGCAGGAGCTTTTAATGAGTACCATACAATAGATATTGTTGCATGGAAAGGTAGACATGTTTGGGGCAGTGAGATTAAAGAAAAAACAAAAACCCACTTAAGACTCTGTTTTGTATTTGCCAAGTGAGGAAGATGGTCTGCTGTTTTCTCTTTTGTTGGTTTGTTGGGATGTATTTTTGGTAATTTAAATTAAATGTATGAGATAGTGGACCATGAGGAAAGGTACTGTGAGTATTTTTTGATCAGGACCGTCAAAATCGTGATGATCGGACACAATCTAACTGTGTAGAGACTTTGTGTAGAAATTGCTGATCAGATTTTAGTGAATTTTCTACTCAATGTTTTAGTTGGTTATGTATTTATTATCATTGTGATTGTTTTCCTGTGATTCATTTATGTTTACACCGGATGAATGAACGGTTCGGATCACTGTACACGGACGCCACGTGTACGGTGGAGAAAGTGAAGGAAACGAAAGTTTGGTCATCCGAAGTATACCGAGCTATATTTACGTATCCCTTGGAAGATAGGCTTTGGGACCATTAAGGACATAATGCCAACTCAAGCGACGTGTGTCATAACATTTTCTGTCTTCTTTTATTATTATTATTATTTTAACAATAACCTATTTATATCAACCGTCAATCTGGTAATGTCTTTGATCATCTATGGCTTGATGTATGCCACGACACTGTTGAATAATCTTAACCACCCATTTGGCTACACTGCATTCACAATGGGACTCATGATTTGGACGGTCTGGATTGACATAGACGGATGTAGCGGTCACGTCTGTAGCTTGGGGCAGCTGGTTCTTTACGTTTCATTTTTCGCGCGAGCTGTTATGACACTCATAAAGCATGAAAGGAAATTGATCTATTAGTAGGTAATAATAAACGGTTGTTATAACGGCCGCTTTTAGCAGACTATCAAACCCGTTAATGGTTCAGTAATCGAGGCCCATGCTTCAGTAATCTTGACCATTGATCTATTTTTGGTCTCCATGATCGGAAGATCCTACAGCCGGACGCGGATTGCCTGCTGCGAAGGTCTTCCGCGGGAACTTCTTGAGACGGGAAGCTAGGTGGGGCCCACCGTGATGTTTGTGAGATATCTACCCCGTCCATGCGTTTTGCCAAATCATGTTAGGGTATGGAACCAAAGAGAGTCGCATGACAGGAAAAAGTGGGCCGGAAAATGCCCACTGCTGAAACCTCACTGGGTCACCCTAATGTTTATATGCCATCCATACCGTTCATAAGTTCATTTCTACCGGGAAAAACTGAAAACACAAAAGTATGAGCATGATACAAAACATCTGTGGCAACATGAATGTTTCAACTGTGGACGTTCAATCCCTACCGTTTCCTGTCATGCAGCCCGCTTGAGTTTTGGATCTGAGGCCTATGTCCTAAAATGATCTGCCAAAATGGATGGACGGAGTAGATTTCTCACAAGAATCATGGTGACCCCAACAGGAGCGATTGGACTTGATTGTGAAAGACGCGGATTAGCTACTGAACCCGACAGGAGCGAGCATCGCTACTGAAGTGACGTCACCACGTTATGTGGATCCACCATGATGTATGTGTTGTATCCACACCGTCCATCCATTTGAAGAGATCATTTTAGGTCATGATCCAAAGAATTACGTAGATCCAAAATTCAAGTGGACCCCACCACATAAAACAGTGGGGACAGTGACAGTGACAAACACCGTTGAAACCTTCATAGGGCCCACCATGATGTTTATTTGAGATCCAACCTGTTTATAAGTTAAAAAAAAGACATGGAAGAAGGAAAACACAAATATCAGCTTGATCAAAGACTTCTGTGGCTCAAAGTAGTTTTTAATGGTAAGTGTTCAATCCCCACTGTTTTCTGTGGTGGGGTCCACTTGAGCTTTGGATCTGCCTCATTCTTTTGGTTCATGCTCTAAAATGATCTCTCAAAATGAATGGACGGTGTGGATACAATACGTATATCATGCTGGGGCCCACAGAACATGGTGACGTCACTTCAGTAGCAGACTCGCTACTGTCGAGTTTAGTAGCAAATCCACTTCCGAATGGGAAACAATGTTGTATTGTCGTTTCTCTTATAAACCGTCCATTTGTAGGTCATGAATTGACAGTTTTCAGTTGTCTTATTGGGAAGAGTTTTAGGGCATGCGTCATCCATGACGGGAAGCAACGTACCAGTGGACTGGATCATGGGTCCCAATTTTCAGAATTGAAAACCGTATGTACGGTGCAAAGCCGACTCCTTCCATTCCACTCAAATTTTTTTTTTTTACTCAATTGCACTTACCTAAACCGATATGACGGCAACATCACCAAATTGGTGGGTCCAAGTGGTATGTGTTTGACATCCAACATGTTCCATAGGTACACACCAACATGATTGTCATGAAAATATTAGGATCCAAATACAAATACAAGCGCAGCTCATTTGATGATTTGATTGGCCTTTTTTCCCTTGTGTTCTCCAGGGTAGCGTGCATATGTTGGATGGCTTGGACGCCATATACATACCACGTAGTTTCACAAGTCTTGACTTTACTATTTAAAAATAAAAATAAAAATTGGATGATAGCGTTTTAAAATTTCATTCCTCAAAAACACCTCCCTATAATTTTTTTTTATTTTTTTATTTTATTGTTGAGGCTTTATTTATTAAAATATTAATTGGTGAGGAATTTCACAGTAAATTCACCTATTACAAAAAAGAAGAAAGAAGCTATTGAGCCTGAAAGTAGCTGGAAGAGGAGGAATCTGATAAAAAAGGATGGGCTAGTGATGCGACACCACCGGCGTCCCTGATCATTGGACCTTGTGGGGTCCTCCCTGACATATGTGCTTTATCTACGCGGTCTATTCATTTGCCTGCTCTTTTTAGGGCATCAACCCAAAATTGAAGTTGGGTCCAACTCAACGGCTCAGTGGTAGATAACTCCATTTCAACACTGACATATTCAGTGCCCATGTGGTGTGTGTGGGATGGTGTAGGTGTGTGTAACAAATAAAACCCAAAATTGAAGTATATCTGAAAGCTCAAATAAACTACACCACAAGAAACAATGGGGATTGAACTCCTATAGTTGGCCAAATAAGTTTTGGAACAAATTGATATTTGTGTTTCCCTTCATCCAAGTCGGGGTGACCTCATGAATCGTTTGGGTGGCAAATAAACATCATTGTGGAGGAAGGTTTCAACGGTGGATGTCATTGTCCCTACTTTTCCGTGACAAGGTCCACTTGAGCTTTGGATATACTTCAGTATTAGGCTTATGCCTGCCCTAGAGTGAGTTGGTAAAATTGTTGGACAGCATGGATAAAACACATCATCACGGTGGCCCCCGAGCTTTGGATATGCTTCAATTTTAGGCTTATGCCCTGCTCTAGAGTGAGTTGGCAAAACAGTTGGACGACATGGCTAGAACACATGCATCGCGGTGCCTCCCACATAATTTGATCACGGGGGATGTCAGTAGTGTTGGGTCACCACCCAATCCGGTTCTGTTGCCATCCTTCTGTGGACAAGGTTTGGCTGGCGACCCCAGCACCAGATAGCACACCAGATAGCTAAGTGGTGTCAATGCTTTGTGGGCCTCACCATGATGAATATGTTTTATCCACTTAGACCATCCATTTTACCAGCTCCTTTTAGGTCATGACCCTAAAAAATAAAGCATATCCAAACCTCAGGTGGACCAAATCATAGAAAACAGCCGTCCACTATTGAAACCTTCCTATGGCCCATCACACTCTGTAATTGTGCAAGTACTTTGTAAGTGCCTGTGTATCATCCATCACACTCTGCCAGAGTATCAAAGTTTTGCTCAAATTGTTATGGGTCAGCATTAACTGCCAAAAAAGAGAGGATAAATCGTCTATTATGTGGGACTTTGGATAATAAACAAAAGGCCATCCATATTTCTTTCACTGGATTGATGGCTCTGATTGATTCATCTGCCCCCTGATGGCTCTATCACATCCTGGTTCTCCTGGCTCCACCTTATCATTTCCCTGCTTATCTGTCTCTTGTTCTAAGGCTCGTATGTCAGTTCTGCACCATTTAGAAAATGGTGGTGACTCTTCAAACATACGCCTGGTATAGCAATTAAGGCAATCCAGACTGTTCAAATCACTTGCTTAACTGTGGTTCGAGCATAACCGAAAAGTTGCACCAAGTAGATAATATTATCCACTTGATTTCTCACTTTAAATATGGATTAGTCATTATATTAATTTTAATCATCCATTTGATAGCCATTAATTGGATGGATAGGATTGCTTGATGTAGGGTGATGTCAATTTGGATGGACTGGGTCCACAAATGACGTGGAGGACTCACCACCATTTAGGAAAGCAAAATTTTGAATGGGCCCAGCCCAAAGAGTTCAAAATCTGGGCCTAAGTCAACCTCAGGCCCAGCCAGTTGACCGCCCTACTTTTGCCAGGGAGAACGACCCCTAGCCCTTTTTCTGTTGCTTTTTAAATAAAAGAGACAAGTCGTCCAAAGGTTTAAGATTCGTTTTTATCTTATTCGACCGCTGATAAAGATGGACTGATATTTAAACCTTTTCTTTGTGATGATACCCCCTTCTTTCTACTTTTAGTACCCAAAAGCAAACTATTCAAGTGCCAAAAGTAAAGAAAAGCTGTAAACTTTGGAAGATGGGTAGCAAATTCCGTTTCCCAAAAGAGATTTGTATGGTTCCTTAGAGACTTTGACCCATAACTTTAGCAAAGCTAACCCATTTTGTTCTGTTCAATTAGGATGGAAGTGGGTCCACCGTTTAATGATCAGGTGTTTTAATAATGAAGTTTGGATTTCAAATCTTAAGATTTTGCTTGTTATTGTCTCTTTTATACCTTTGGTCCTCTTGTAATATACACTTTCTTTAGTTTATTTATTTATTTTTAACGCACACCCTAGGTACTCACACCATAATGGGATTTCACGACCTATGAGATTCAAACCCCAGACTTCGTGTTGAAGCTCCTGAGATCCTACCACTGAGGCAAGAATAAAAACCTCTTAGTTATCTTTATTATCTCTACCACATACAAGGAGCGCTCTGTTTGCCCAATTTTACCCTTACAAGTAGTTATGCAGCTTTCGATTTTAAAAAGCAAATAGAATATGGGTGGGCGTTTAATGCAGGAGCATTTTGGTCTTTTAATCTTTTGCGAGAGGAGCCTACTCCAACACCCCCTTCTCCCCTTCTCTCCGTGTAATTCATTTATTATTTGAGAGGCCAAGCAACAAAAGTTATGTGGTGCCTGTCATTTTGATTAAGTGGTATCCACTTCTTACATCTATACCACCTAATACATATGATGCTAGTAGTTTTGGACAATTTTTCCTAAACAATTAGTTTTTAAGAGTTAAGCCTTTAGATCAAAGATCAAAAGGACATGAAAAGGTTTTCCAACACAGGGTGGTTGCGTTGCATGCATGACTAAAAAAAAAAAAAAAAAAAAGTTAGGGATACTCAGGGTATTTTAAAATTGTGCATGCTTGCAACAGACGTAAGTAGTCCAAACGGTTGGGATTTTACCCGCATTCATCAACCAAGGGCATCTTTATCATTTTAATCCTTCCATGCAAGTAGCCCTCCCACACAAACTGTGTCTTACTTGAGAGTGTGCAACAAACGCACTGTAAGGCCCACTATGATGACTTTTGTGAAACCCACTCTATACATCCATTGCACTAGCTCATTCTAAGACATCAGGCAAAAATGAAGTAAATATAAAATTAGAGTGCCACAATGTTATACTCCATTTCTCTCCTCTACTTTCTCTACATGCATTTTACATGTTATACCTCCTAGTTTAATTGAAGTTACTAGAAAACTGTAGAGTGTGAGTTTACATAAAACAATAAGCAACCAAAGATGATGAAATCTAAAATACGTTGGAATTTGAAAGGGTTGGATTCCAGCTAGACCAGTTTAAGTTCATTTTTGGGTGTGGGAAATCAACCTATTGTGTGGGATTAGGTCATATTGGTTTCAAAGGATTATGTACTGCGTCTATTTTATAATAAAAGTAGCAGTCTGGACTCATGCACAACGCAACTACTCCAAAGTAAGATCCGGGAATCTTAACTTTTATTATCAAATTAGGTAATCGGTTGAAGCCGTAGCTCGATCTTAGACAGCGTGTGTTTCACAATTGAGGCCTTAGGTTTGAACCCAGCTTACTTTAATAAATAAATAAATAAATAAAAAAAAAAAAAAAGAAGCACACACCATAGATGCACATTGAATTTGCGCCATTGATCCGGAGGGAATTTCCATTCCTCACATGAGAACCCAAGTTTTCAAAAGGGTGTTTCTGAAAACGAGTGCCCACAGCTAAATGTGGGTTGTTTTGTGGGGGGTAGAAGATCCTAACCCATTTGTCATAATAGAAGATCCTAACCATCAATCTAAATTCTCTCATACTAGAAGATCCTAACCACCAATCTTGAGCCGTTGATCAGCTAAGCCTTGGGCAGAGGGTCCTATGATTCCTCCGTATCTAAATTCAAATATGATCGTTTGAAGCAAGGATTGACAACTCGTCTGAGTCAAGTTGAACTCGGTTGAGTCTGAACCGGTCTGGTACCATTAGTTGGGATTGAGAATAGAATCGACTTGGCCAGATCTGATCAAGTCTCCTCCGACTCGGCCCAGTCTTGAAAATTCTACTAACAATCTATGAGCCAAATGCACAGTTGCTACGATAACACGAGTTGTGATTTTCAGGGTAAGCCCCATCCACAGTAGGGCCCAAAAGATGAATGGTTCAGATCCCACACAATAATTAATTAGATAGTAGTGATATTGATTAGTGGATCATCTCTCTTCCTCTAAATTATGGTTGCAATAGGAATTTGTCCAATTGTGTAAGAAAGTATTTTGAACATTGGTTATGCCACTGAAATGTTGAGAACTCTAATCTCTATCAGAGCTGTCAATGGCCTGGGCTAGCTCATTGGGCGTGCGGTCCTGGACTGCTTTGGTTGTGTTAGGCCCAACGATCTCGCCCGGCCTAAAATTTAAGCAGCTGATAACGGGCCAGCTTGGAGCTATGTCTAAGAGCCTGTCATCCCATTCATAGCTCAAGCAGACACGTCGTTCAGGACTTCAAGGGCATTTTTGTCATATATCATCCATGATGGGCACTCCTAATGGACAGCCCAGATCTTGCACAAAAGTGGGTGGAAGGCCTTGGGCTCAGATTGTGCATAATCATCATGGGCCGGGCATGGTCTTGGGATTTACAATGTGGTCCAGGCTTGGATGGACCATTGACAGCCCTAATTTATTATTGAAAAAAAGCTAATGAAGTTTGGTAATTTAATTTGCAGGGACCGTATGGACGGCAAGCGCGCATATCATAACAGCGGTGATAGGATCCGGCGTGCTCTCATTGGCATGGGCAATAGCTCAACTTGGGTGGATTGCAGGGCCTGCGTCTCTCCTTATTTTCTCCTTCATCACTTTCTTCACTTCTACTCTCTTAGCAGATTCTTACAGGTCTCCTGATCCAGTCTTTGGGAAGAGAAATTACACATACATGGATGCTGTGGGAGCCAACTTAGGTACGTGTGCCTACTAAAACATGCATATCTACACGTAGCGATTTCCATAAGGATCAATGTTGGATCAAAATTAAATGGTGGGCCCCAACAGTTGTAGTAGTTAATACTTGAATGTAGTGAGTGCTACAAAGATTTTGAACATTTATCAGGATAATCTTGTGTACTATGTGGACAATAGATTGTAGATATACAGCAGAAACAATCAAATTTTGATTATGATCAGGTGGTGGGCCTCCATCACTGCTACAGAGGTGTGCTCCACACCAACAAGCCCATACATCTAACATGATCTGATGCTGATCTGGGCTGTAGGTAGGCTTGATCATTCTGATTATTAGAATGAAAGAACTTGATTGAAAATCATTTTCTGCAATTTAAGGTTGCGTTTGGACGTTCTATATAATCAAATTGCAATTAATTTATTTTCAAGTTGGAATACTTATAACTACCACTGAGGCTAGTTTGTCCTTACGAATACTTAGAAACTTACTCTTTTATTGAACTGATTGTTTGTGATACAATTCTACCGACGATCCAAACATGACCTAAATTTGAAGAAAATGATTCTTTCCATGAATACATTTCAGGGGGAATGAAAGTCTGGCTCTGTGGATTCACTCAATATGTCAATCTTTCTGGCATTGCAATTGGTTACACGATCACGGCATCCATAAGCATGGCGTAAGCTCATCTTCTTGTTTACGGATATTGATAATCTCTATTTTACTGAATTTCTAAACAGTATTCACTATGAAAATGGTCCCTTTTTTTTTTATGTGATCAGGGCCATACAAAAGTCGAATTGTTTCCATAGAAGAGGCCATGTTGCTTCCTGCAAGACCTCCAACAATCCCTTCATGATCGGGTTCGGGATCATTGAAATTTTCCTATCTCAAATCCCAAACTTCCACAAGCTATGGTGGCTCTCCATCGTTGCCTCGTTCATGTCGTTCACTTATTCCTTAATCGGGGTGGGCCTTGCCCTGAGTGAAGTAATGTCAGGTCATCATTCTGCTTAAACTAAACTATACAATGAAGTACCAAGAATTGGTGCACACACTGACTGATCCAAACCATCCGATCAATGGACCATCTCTTACAAGCACCAGATCTAACAAAATGCACAGCCTGATTTTGAATGTTCAACAAAACCAGGGGCCACCCATTAGGTAGTTGCAATAACTCAATCAGTGCAAATTTTGCGCAGCGGCCCATCAACTGGATGGTCCAAATCAATGGGCATGTGCACAGATTGCAGGATGGAGATGGTTCATTAGCCCAGTAAGAATGTGTTTGTAGATAGGTTCATTCCTTAACAGAAGAAACTGAACTGAATTATATGCATTTGAGCAGGAAACGCTGGAAAGACTTCTCTTACAGGAGTGGATGTCGGAGTTGATTTGTCGGAAGGCCAGAAAGTCTGGACAACATTCAGAGCACTTGGAGATATTGCATTTGCCTTCTCATATTCTTTGATCTTGATTGAGATTCAGGTAATCCAAGAACTTCCTTTACTTTAGACATGGATTTCTTTAATTAAATCCATACATTTGAACTTACATTGATGTATGTTTTTGTCTAATTTGGAGACATCCCAAAAAGAAAAGATAAAAGAGAGTTGCTTGAGTCTTAATATCATACAAAACCATGAAAGTGAATCACTTAAATGGTGAAAGAAGTATTATCAGATGATTGAATTGCCATTTCTTTTGGATTCCATCAGGACACTTTGAAATCTCCAGCAGAGAACAAGGCAATGAAGAAAGCTAGCATGGTTGGTGTGTCAACAACGACTGTGTTCTACGTCTTGTGTGGCTGCATTGGCTATGCTGCATTCGGCAACAAGGCGCCCGGGAACTTGCTTACTGGATTCGGGTTCTATGAGCCCTTCTGGTTGGTTGACCTTGCTAACGTGTGCATTGTGGTGCACCTTGTCGGCGCATTTCAGGTACCAGTCGATCATCTTCCTTAATTTGTTCAATCCCATCTTTTCTATCTCCTTGACAAATCTCCACCATTGAACTATACCGCAGTACTTGTGGAGTCAATCCAGGCTTTCCACTGATTAGATCACCATTAACCATGATATTGGCAGCTTAATTTAGACCTCCAGCCATTTTCTTTTCAACTTTCTTGGTTTAGATGATTCAATAACTAGGATTTTCAAGAGATGCTCCATCCAAGTGCGGCCCACCATTTTCACCGCTTCTGATCAAAGCTTCTCTATCCAATCTCATAGGTATTCTGCCAACCAGTCTTTGCTGTAGTAGAATCCTGGGCAGCCAAGAAATGGCCAAACACAAAGTTCATAACCCGCGAACACATGATCTCGAAAGGCTTCAAGTACAAAATCAACTTCTTTCGTGTACTTTGGAGGACATTTTTCGTGCTGGTAATTACGGTCCTGGCAATGTCGATGCCTTTCTTCAACTGACGTACTCGCCCTCTTAGGTGCGATCGGATTTTGGCCGCTGACGGTCTACTTTCCAGTGGAGATGTACATTGCACAAAACAAGATCAGAAGCTTCACACCCAAATGGATATTACTGCAGATTCTAAGCTTGGTATGCTTGCTCGTCTCTCTAGCGGCAGCTTGCGGCTCCATACAAGGGGTGGTGGAGTCACTTCATGTCTACAAACCTTTCAAGACCAAACAATGACAAAACCACCCACAAAAAGGTCAGGCCATGAAGTTTGTGCATGTTTGTTGTTGCTTCCGGTGGACCATCTATAAGCTGTTATTTAAAGTTCTTAATGTGAATCTTGGTTTATCTAATTTGCTTTATCTCAGAATCGTATTGACCCAAGTAGGATTGGGAATCAACTAATGGGTGGGCCTGCGATGGGTGATCAGCTCATGGCCTGGCATAGCAAACTTCAGGGTGGCCCATTTACAACTCTACCCACAAGGGTGGCAATGGGCAAGGGTTCGTTGTTCGCCTAGCCCGGCTATGGGCCCCTGTGCCCTGGCCCTAGCCTTACAGGCTGACCTGTAGGGAAATTATTAAATGACCCAAAGGTTTGAAATAATTCAATCTGTGCCTTTCTTTTAATGGTTATCCTCCATCTACGAGAAGTCCCATCATATAAACGGTTTGGATCATTAAAAAATTGACCAAAATGCTACCAGTGTCTTTAGAGTACATGTGTGGTGAATGGAACGGCTCCCAAGTGTTTTTAAACTGTCCAATCTTTTCTTTTCTTTTTTTATATATATAAAAGAAGCCGACTTAAGGTTTGGATTGGGCCAATGGGCCAAGCTTGGCCATTCATGATTAGCCCCGGTACGTGTGGTGAATGGAACCGCTCACAAGTGTTTTTAAAGTGTCCATTCTTTTTTGTATAAAAGAAGCCTAGTTAAGGATTGGATTGGGCCAATGGGCCAAGCTTGGCCATTCATCTTTAGCCCCTGCCCACCCTGTCCTAGACGTGAGGCCTAGAATTCACGCCTAGGTCCGACCTTTGAGCCAAGTTTAGGGACAAAAGCCCCAGCCTTAGAGCGTAGGTCGACCCTAGCCCATTACCAGTCTTGACCTATAATGACCCTTTGAGATCTCCAACACAAAGTGGCACATTAGCACAGAAAATAAGGGTCCGGTGTAGATTGAGGTGGACATTGTTTGATGATGCATAAATGTTTACTGTATGATCAATTTTTCTACTACAAATTGGTTCACGCAAGCCCCTGCCATAACATGAGTGAGATGATTGTAAATACGGCCCATTCTTTTTATGACAAATGCAAACACATCCCCCAAGTTAGGGACTCCAAGGGCCCGTTTGGATTGTAAGTTACTTGTTAACCTAAAAAATTGGTTAATAGATGTTGGTCAAGAACCAACTTTGATTCTTCATCATCTGATCTCCACTCGAAGATGAATGGTGTAGATTGAGGGACCTACAATCACCAAAAGAGATTAAGGGGGTGCCGGTCGTACCGACGGTGGGCCCTCTGATGCTTAAGTCATATTGATGGAGAGATAGATTCTTTTAGGGTTTGTGTATTGAAGAGAGTACGGGGGCCTTTTTATAGATAATTATCGGAGAGATTTTGGTGGATGCTGGATTTGTTGGGATAATCCTTATCTTATATGGATCAGTGGATTATTCGGGATAAGCCTTATCTTATCCTTATCCTTATCTTTTCCTAGAGATAACCCGATACGGATGAGGCCGATGAGGATGGGATGAGACCTATGGATGACCCAAGGTGGATGAGGCAGAGGAAGATGGGTCGAGGCCTCTTGCCGAGCTGAGGGACGGATGTGCCGAGGCCTATGAATGAGGCGACTGATGTGCCCAGGCCTATGTCTTGGATAATGAACAAATACATTCCAGATGCTTGGTCCAAAGCTGTACCCAAATTTACCCATAATAGTAGCTCCTAAGTT
Organism: Liriodendron chinense; assembly: GCA_003013855.2. Classification (NCBI taxonomy): domain Eukaryota; kingdom Viridiplantae; phylum Streptophyta; class Magnoliopsida; order Magnoliales; family Magnoliaceae; genus Liriodendron; species Liriodendron chinense. The sequence goes on along the minus strand of ML058461.1, from coordinate 10,355,876 downwards.
TCATGGTCAGGAAGTCTGAGCACAAAACTTTGAAGAAATTATTACTGAAGTTGTGGCATCCATTGCTTGAAACCTTGCCACTTTGCTTTACATCTTTGATTGTCTTTTAAGCTTTAATTTATCTATTTAATAAGTAAGAATTTTGAATTTGTCAGCTCGTTTGAACAAGATGACCTCCATTAATATGACCAGGAGGCTTTACCTTCTTGGCTTGCAGGTTAGGATTTTGAATTTTTCAGCCCATCCGAACATGTTTTACTCAATCAGGGGACGCTCTGGTCAACCCTGTCCCTTGCTTGGGCAGCTGGCGGTGCCGACTGAGTCAATAGATTAGGTCCCTTGAATTAGGGACAATATATTTTTGGGGGAAGTGTCTGGCACTCCCTATTTGGCATCGTATTCTTTAAGAACAAGGGCGGTTGAGCATCGGATCCATGCAAGAAGTTGGTAGTCTTTGTGTGTCTGTCAGCCCCTTTAGGCATCTATCGGTCTTGCCGTCAAGGCAATTGATCCTGTCAAATCGATGCCCGAAGAATGGAGACTTTTTTTTGTGCTAGAGCATTAGAGGCCGTTGGATCTGAGGTTCCGAACTGAGATGATTCTACGTAGATTGCCAAAACAAGAATCGTGCCCGGCTTTGCTGTTAGACCAAAAATGGAAGGCAAATTCTTTTAGGATACTTGGTTGCGCACGTGAGCTTAGGATGATAGGTGGGGTACACTGAGGCAGTGAGAAGGAAATCTGATCCGTTCAGTTTTGCACGGATGAAATATGGCAAGGGCGGAAAACTGAGTTAGATTAGTGTTAGAACTAGAGAATGGATCATAACGACATCCTCTGAGATGTCGTGTTTTGTTGCTTTGGGGTTCTAAATAATGGAAACATTCGTAGACAATCACAAGCATTCACAAAAGTACACAAGAGAAGAGATATCGCAAGGCGAATTTTATTCCAGAGATCCTGAGGTCTTGTACATTCCAAGCCGTGATCTGGCACGAGCCCTTAATTACATCGAATGATCGATGACCCTTGATTAGAAGGCAAAAGACTAGTCAGCGGGGACTATGGTCTCAGAGTTCATGGTCGCGGAGACCTGTATTTGTGTGGTCGCGGAGACCTGTACTTGTATGGTCACGAAGACCTGTATTTGTATGGTCGCGGAGACCTGTATTTGTATGGTCACGAAGACCTGTATTTGTTGTGTTTTGTTATGGACTGATCTATCTTTGTACGAGTCAGATGTCTATGTCCCATGTTTTGACCGGAGATCCGGGCTGAGACTGTCAGGGTTTATGGCTGAGATGGATGACTCTGGGCCTGCGCCTGTCAATGTAGGGACAGGTGACCTCAGGAAGTCCATTCTACAGTTGTGTATACCTGCGCAGCTCAACCAGCGGATGCCGTTTGGATGGGTAGGGCATCGACTGTTCTTGAAGTGTCAGTCTTTAACAAATTGTGTGTGATAGTTTAGAACTCTCCTGGTATGGTTTATCGTGTTAACCATAGTCCTCTTTGCTTAGTCCGGGCCTGAATCCAGGTCACATTATGATAGTACATGTAATGATGATACATCAGTATAGTTCTGGGCATTGGCGGCCTCTTTTCGAGAAGTTACTTCATTCATCTTGCTGGGTAGGATCGAACTTCGAAGGCCTGCGTTCTGCTCATTGGATTACCCGGATGAGTTGTTTGAGTGCTCCGTTGCGTCCAGGAACGCTCGAAATACCCAAAATAGGCTCAAACGGGGGTTGAAAACGTTATAAAATGAAGATTTAAGGGTACTGGGATGAACGCTCAAGGTGCTGATTTTTGCGATCCGCTGGCCTGATTTTACGGATGCGCCGGGATCAGCGCGTTCAAAAATGATTGTTAAAATGGTCTATTTTTATGATGCGCTGAGCTATTTTTCTGACGCACTGGGGCCAGTGCGTCCAAAAATAACTTTGTATCGGCATATTGATTTTCTGATCCGCTGGCCTATTTTGCGATGCGCTGGGGCCAGCGCGTCCGAAAATAACTTTATTTTGTAGACGACTGATTTTACTGATGCGCTGGATGATTTTTGTGATGCGCTGGGATATGTTTCTGACACGCTGGGGCCAGTGCGTCCAAAATAAAGATTTAGGATGTTAATTTATTTGATCCGCCGAGGGTTTTTCCTGATGCGCTGGAGCATTTCTGTGATGCGCTGGGGCCAGCGCGTCAAAAGATGAATTGACTTAAGATGATTGATTTTCATGATGCGTTGTTATACTTGTGCAATTTGGAGTTCATCTCCGGACCTGCTATGGTCGGAGAGGCTGATTTCCGGCGAGGAGTTCCGGCGGTCGGAAAAAGGTTTTCCGGCGAAGAGGTTCGCCTCTCTCTCTCTCTCTGATCGTGCAAATGAGGTGGTGGGGAGGGGGTATTTATAGGTAAAGTCGGCCAATAAGAGGCCAACACGTGTAGCGCATCGATAAAATGGGTTGGCGCGTCTATAAAATCACTCGGCGCGTCTCAAAATGGCTTCGTTGGGATGTTGATTTTTAGGTACACGCTAACTGTCAGTGCGTCCTGAAATTCCTGAAAATGCCTGATTTATTGGACGCGCTGAGAGTCGGTGCGTCCTAAAATACCTGAATTTTTAGATGCGCTAGGACGAATTTCTGAACGCGCTGGAGGCAGTGCGTCCTGAAATTCACTTTCTGAAAATGATTGAATTTCATGATGCGCAGGGTGAATTTCTGGACGCGCTAGAGGCAGTGCGTCCTGAAATTCATTTTCTAAAAATGACTGAATTTCATGATGCGCCGGCTATGGATTTTCTTGATGCGCCGGGTACTCGTGTTTCACAAAATTGGGTTTTGCAAAACGGAGGGCTTGTGGGGCCCGTTTTGCGATGAATGTCGATGCACTTGCCCTATTTTTCATAATTGAGATAACCCTCCCAAATTTGGAGAGTTCTGGTCATGCTGACCGGTGGAGTCCACCACTGGCCCAATTTTCCGCTTTTTGGTTGAGTCTGATGCGTGTTGTGATTTTTGACGCAATCTTCGATGCACTGGCCCTAAATCCAATCAGGTGATGATTTGGACGCTCGTAATCATTGTTTCGAAGACCCTTACTTTTGGGACCCCAACAATTAGAAGATCAGGTGGGCCGCAAGATGGGAAACAATAAGGATTGAATGTGAACTGTTGAAATTCTTTCAGTTGGATGATGGATGAGTTGGTGCTCCTTCGGCAGTAGAGATCCCTCCTTCAATCGCCGGACACGAGAATTTGGAACGATGGACGCAACTGGCTGGTTAAGATGGGACCTCCATCAGCTGGACACTAGTGTGGATGGATGATGTTGGCCGTTAATGTGACGATTGTTGATCTGGTGGATGATGTGGTCCATCATGATGGGTGGACGGTCTGGTTTTGATGAAGGAGTGCCAGCACGTGTGGGAGAGTGTTTGATGGCTGAGAAGCATCCAGCCCTTGTAGCTGTTGCACGTTGCTGGCCATTGGACGTTGGTTTGGTGGGAACCAATTTTCTGAACGTTGTTGTTCTTGATGGAACTTGTGGTGGTTCAACTGATGCATGAGGGAGACGCCTTCCAACTGATCATGTGCTTGGAGATGGAAATGGCTCTGGCCGTTGATATGGGAATGATGGCTGGCTAGACGGTTGGATGGAGATTTGTCCATTTAGATGGTGATGAATGATGTTGGAGACCCAGCTGCTCGAGTGTTACTGTTGGTCACATGACGGAGGGCTGAAGTAATTAGCCCGTTGATGAGGATGGGTCCTCCAGCATTGCTGGGTGGATGGACGGTGGAGGGGATTGAACTCCTAGCCTCGCACATGTGAGTATAGAGAGTTTTCTCTCTTGATGGACACTGGCTGCTGATGGGCTTCACCGATGGATCTTGCATACCGACTCGTGATGGCACATGATCATACTTGTTGATCTTTGATGACCCTCCATGGATGGATGGTGCTGATCAGGGAAGATGCACGTGTGAAATGATCCACCAACTCCTGGTTAAGCATATGTAGTAGATGATGTTGGCCATTGATGAGGTAAAAGGGGGACTGGCTCGTGATGACTGAACGACGAAGGAAGAAGTAGGCGAGAACGATCTAGTCATTCCCACATTCAGCGCCAATTTGTTAACGCCAAAAATGAGATCAGGGAGGTGCCAGTCGCCGGTCATGGGCCCTCCGATGCTTAAGTCAGTACCGATACTAATGGAGAGATGGACTCTTTTAGGGTTTGTGTGTTGGTGAATTGCATATCTAGAGAGAGTGCCGGGGGGGGGGGGGGGGGTTGCTTTTTATAGATAATTATTGGAGAGATTTAAGTGGATCCCGAATTTGTTGGGACAATCCTGATCTTATCTAGATTAGTAGATTATTCGGGATAAGCCTTATCTTATTCTTATCCTTATCCTTATCTTATCCATCTTATCTAAGGGATAAGCCGAGGTGGGCTGCCTATGGATGACTGGATGAGGCCGAGGAAGATGGGCCGAGGCCTATGAATGAGGCAACGGATGTGCCAAGGCCTATATCTTGGATAATGAACAAATAGGTCCTAGATGCTCGGTCTATGACTGTACCCAAATTTACCCATAACACTACTTATCAATTATGAAATAAGTAACTTATCTTGGTTTTTACCTAATTAGCAAATAAGTATGTTTGGTAAACAACATACTTATAATCCAAAAAGTAGAAAAGCTTGTTTGATTTCTGACATCATAAGTTATTATCCCTCGAGTCTATTTGGTCCCCCTCACATCCACTGTCCATCATGTTGGGCCAACCTTGGATGTGGGCCATTTAGCATTAGGGTCTGACTTTTAATGTGCACCATTCATTAGGTAGGGCCCACCTTTGATGTTGGCCATCCATCATGTGGGGCCCACCATCAATGTTATTGTCCATCATGTGGGACCCATCTTCAATCTCCACCGCCCATCATGTGGTGCCCACATTTGATGTGGACCGTCCATCATGTGGGCCCACCTCCCATGCGGGTCATCCATCATTCGGGGCCCACCTTGGATATGGACCACTCTCGTTAGGCCGAACTTTGATGTGGACTGTCCATCATGTGAGGCCCACCTTGATGTGGATCATTCATCATGTATAGCCCACCATTATTAATTGCCCATCATATGGAGTCCACTTTTGATGTGGACTTTCATCATGTGGGCCCCACTTTCAACATGGGTTGCCCATCATGTAGGGCTCCCTTTGGATGTAGGCCATTCATCATTAGGGGCCGATCTTTGATGAGGAACATCTATCATATGGGTCCACCTCGATATGGGCCATCATCTTGTGGGGCCCAGCTTCAATATCCACTTCCCATCACGTGGAGCCCACCCTTGATGTGCACTGTCCTTCATGTTGGCTTCATTGAAGTGGGTCGTCCACCATGCAAGCCCTATTTGGATGTGGGCTATTTATCATTATGGGCTGGTGGACCATCCATTATGTGGGTCCACATGAATATGGGGTCATCCATCATGTGGGGCCCATCTTTGATATGAACAATCTAGTGTGTGAGCCCCACCTTTGATGTGACAGTGATGGTGGGCCTCCTTTGACATGGATTGTATGAAAGAGCAATGCTTGAGATGAGCTATCAGAGAGAGCTTCCTTTGATATATACCCTGGAAGTTCAAATATACAAGTAAAATAGTAATTTGTCAAAAAGCTAAAAAATATTTTTATTAAGGTAAAATAGCTTTTAGGAGACAAGTTACTTTTCAATGATGCTTACTAAAATAACTTAAGTGCTAAAAAGTAACTTACTTAGTAATATCCAATCAGACCCCAAGGGCCCATTTGGATTGTAAGTAACTTAAGATAAGTTACTTATAGTTAAGTCTTAGTTTTTATTTAATAAGCAGATAAGTATGTTTGGTAAACAACGTACTTATCAGCCAATAAGTAAATAAGTGTGTTTGGTAATAACACATTGATAAGTAACCTTTTGAAAGAAAATTTCAAATCTACATATAATAAGCAACACATTGACATGAAAAGAAAAATCTAAGCGTTGAGGCAGTTTTCCTATTAGAATGAGCTTTTTGAATCCCACTTGTGTACAGTAAAGCTCATGTACATGCTATGCATGTGCTAGCGTAGCACGATTGGTCTAAGATACATTCCATCCATCAGAACGAGACCACTATATGGATGCCCTGGCACAAGAATCAGGTTGATCCACTGGTCAGGTGGGCCACAGTCTGCAAAACAAATGTACAGCTTTGGAAGACTTGGCTGAAGTTTTCTTACCCATTCACTTGTTTCCAATAGTTGGTCTACATGGTGAGTGGTCTAGAACCATTTCGGGAAAGATGTAGAAGATCAGATCAACCTGATTGGTGGATTGGATCTTGCACCAATTAATGTAGGGCATCTTTGATGTGGGCCGTCCATTGTGTGAACCCCACCTTTGATGGGACAGTCCATCATGTGAGGCCTCCTTTGATATGGCCGGTATGAGAGAGCAGTAATTGAGTGAACCATGAGAAAGAACTTTGATATGCAGCGTGATATGAGAGAGATAAGTAGAAAAGCCTAATTGGAGGGTGACTAACCGTGTGAGCATGTACTAACCAAAAAAACAAAATTAAAAATAAAAATAAAAATAAAAATAAAAAAGAGCAAAAACGTGACATTAGTGAGATAAGTAGAAAAGTCAAAAGTCAAAAAGGTCAAAAAAAATACTTATTAAGATAAGTAATTTTTAAGAGATAATTTACTTTTCAATTATACTTGCCAAACGAACTTAGTGCCAAGAGTAACTTAACGTCTTAAGTTCAGCCGAAAAGTAACTTATTTGGTAGATCCAAACGGGACCCAAATGACAAAATAAGTTACAATGGGCGGGGTCAAGCTAGGCCCAAGGACTCATCCTGACAGGGGCTCTGCAGGGCCGAGAGTGATGTATGTGTTTTATTCACTTCCATCCATTTGCCAGGTCATTTTAGGGCATGAGCTCAAAAATGATACCAATCTAAGGCACAAGTGAAGCAGACCACAAGAGGGTTTTAGTGGTGAGAGTTCAATTCCCACTGTGTGATCCACTTGAGCCTTGGATCTGCCTGATGGATGGCGTGGATTAAACAACATACATCATGGTTGGACCTACAGAGCCCCTGCCAGGACGGCAGCAGTCGACCGATGGCATATTTGTGGGATATAACACACATATAAAGTAGGGTCAAGTCAGGCTGGGTTAGGCTAAATGGCCTTGAGCCCAATCTCAACTTCAAAAATCATCAGACGATGAATGCAAGGCCCAAGTCCAACCCAGGGTCTAAGCTAATAGGTCCAAGTCCGGCCCAAAGATATGTCGGCCGGGCTACCCCGCCCATCTATTAATTGCATCTAATCTATCTAGAAGGGCTGCTCCACAATAAATAAATAAATAAAATAAAAAAGTCAAGCCTATCCAATAGTCAGGTGGGCTGCATGATAGAAAATAAGGGAGAACCTTCCAAAAATCTCCAAATACATGTGGAGGCCCACTTGTTTGAACCCAAACGCTCAAGGATATGATGCATATAAACGGCTCGAGGATCATCCCTCACCACTGTGGGGTGCATCATGTCATTGGTGAGGATCACTGATCAATGGGCCCCACAAATACATACTCAAGACCCAAGGATATTCACGATGCATATCCCTGGGTTGATATGGTATAATTACTGCATCTCTCGGAAGGAAACACACAACGTTCGTTCAACGTTTTTGCTCGGCCCAATGAAGTATACATGGTGGGCCCACCTGTCTGATGATCCAAATCACTCATACACTTAGGATTCCAAATGTGCAACTGGCCTTGGGCCGTCCATCCGGTGGATCAATCATGGATGGCTCATGTTTCAAAAATCACACCAATTAAACAATCTGATCTATCACATTTCTACAATTTCTACATGCTTGGCCATTAACTATTCATCTCTCACCGTCACTTTGAAAGCGATCTTTCATGTGGACAGGATGATTGGGTATTTGAAAAGACTATTGGCCCGAAGTAGGATCAACTAGATAGACGGACCCGATTGATTCATTAACCTGCCACTTGTACTGTGGAGACTTGGCTGTACCATATTCCCCTTCTACCGGCTCTACGGTATTGTTTCGTCTATCGTGGGTAGCCCACCCAATCGATCGACACGGATTGCCTACGACCCCAACCCTGGAAGTTCCCACGGTCGAAAGCTAGGTGGGGCCCACTGTGATGTTTGTGAGGAATGTACACTGTCCATTCATTTTTTCCGGATCATGTTAGGACATGAGACTAAAAATAGGCGGATCCAAAACTCAAGTGCCCCCACACGACAGGAAACATCAGGGATTAAACGCTCACGGTTGAAACATTCATGATGCTATGGAAGTTTTGTCTCCGGCTAAGATTTTTTGTGTTTCCGGTTCTTTCTAGTTTGGCCTTATGAACCATTTGGATGCAACATAAATATCAAGGTGGCCCATGGTTAGTGTTAAGCATATCCCTTCTCACGTGTTCAGTCATGCGGCCTACTTGAGTTTTGGATCCACCTTAATTTTGAGTTCAAGGGCTAATGTGAGATGTAAAGATGGATGAACGGTGTGGCTTTATTGCAGACATCATGGTGGGCCCCACTTAGATTTCTATCGCACCAACAAGTGTCACCGGAACTTTCAGTGACAAGAAGTTAGTTGGGGCCATTGTGATGTTTGTGAGAAATCCCCTGCCAATCAGTTTTGTGAATCATGTTAAGACATGCACAAAAAAATGAGGCTCATGAAAAATGAGGCTCAAGCGGTCTATATAAGAAGAAAAAGTGGGCAGGTAACAACTTGAGAGTTCAAGGCAAGTTTTCTAGTAGTAATTTGAGTATGTTGAAGTATAAATGCTCCACATATTTCATACAATTGTATAAAATCTTGTTTTTATGTCAATCATGACATAAACGACAGAAAAATTAAATATAATTTCATTACATAACTATTATAGGTTTTATTTATCATCATTACATTAATATATTACATTTTTTGTCATTCTATGGGACTTGTTACAATTTTAAATTTTAAGTAACTACTTTTAAGAAAATGAAAATAAATAGAGGAAGAAGCTGTAGCTTGAATGTCAGTTCATCCTAACTTCATCATCTGCCATCTGTCGGTACAAACCATCATAATTCTCACCTTGAATGTCTAGCTCATTCTCTACCTCATTTGTAATGTGCAACCCTATTGAATTTTTAGATTTGCCTTATTTTTGGGCCTATATCTTAACATGATCCAGCAAAATGGAAGGACTGGGTGGATTTCTCTCACAAGCATTACAGTAGGGCCCATGGAAGCATATTACTTGATGTGCCACACACCATTGAGTTGCTGGCACCAAGTTTTGGGGGCCTCACCATTATGTATGTGTTATATCAATACTGTCCAGCCATTTTGTGAGATCATTTTTAGCTATCGGCTTAAAATGAGGTATATCGAAAGCTCAAATAGACCATTGCACATAAAAGTGATGGGGATTGACTGTCTACCATTGAAAAGTTATTAATTGGCTACCAAAGTCTTGGATCAGGCTGATATTTGTGTTTCCTTTTATTTAGGTATATTATTTTGTGAAGCGGTTGGATGGCAAATAACTATCATGGTGGATTCTGGGAAGGTTTCAACAATGGACATCCGTGCCAAAACTGCTTACAGTGGTGTGGACCACTTGAGCTTTTGATCTGCCTCATTTTTGGGCGCGTGCCCTAAAATGATATGCGAAAATGGATGGATGGTGTGATATAACACATATAACATGGTCGGCCCACACAACTTGGCCACATCAACACACCACCAAGGTCGGACGCCACGCAATCCGGAGCACAACCAAGAACAGACTGTAGCGTTGCCAGTCAATGTGCTCCAATTAAGAGGCGACGAGAATTGCATACTTGTCGTGTAGGTAGCTTAAATTTGTGTAGGTAGCGCGAATTTGTGCATCCTTGTTGTGTAGGTAGCGCGAATTGCATACTTGTTGTGCAGCGTTGCCAGTCAATGTCACCGTTTCTCATGAAAGCTAAGCTACGAGATAAACTTTGATACTCTGGCAGAGTGTAATGCCTGATACGCAGGCACTCAGAATTGCATACTTGTTGTGTAGGTAGCTTAAATTTAACCGTTCAAATAGTGAACTAATAGAGAAATATTTTAAAATAAAATACTGCTTATTTGATTTTCATATTTATCTAATTAGTCAGTGAATATTTAATGGACAGTCAGAATGAAAATCAGTTAACTGACCAAAATGATATAAATAAAAAAAAGTTCTGGTAATTGAAGGTCTAGATCTTTTAATCAATATGATTTTTGGAAGATGATCTAACATTGTTCCCCTACATTTGGATGGTTTAATTTGAGTTAGTTGTTTAATTTCTAACTGCTTGAGTATCAACCATTACCCTCAGCCAGAGTATCAAATTAACTTCCCTTTCAGCTCCTGACCCTCGAAAAAACGATAAATAAATAAAGTATTGCTTCTAGAATCGAAAGGGCACCTAAACCTGTAGGGAGTATTTCTGCTCATTATAGAGGAATTATATGGTACTCCAGCCCGTATGACGCTTAGTACGCAGGCACTCAGAAAGTGTACACGTGTCATAATTAACTCAACAAAACCGGGTAGCTTGTACATCCCACTCTCTCCAAGTCACAATCCAAAGAATAGATTCGTTGAACAAACCTAACATCTGATTCGTCAACAATTTCTTGTGGAAATATGACCGTTGGATTTTTATTTTGTTTCATTTTTAACTGTCCAATAAATATCCACCAATCTGATAAACAGATAATCAAATAAACGGAATTTTTATTTTATGATTCATATACACTGGATGCCGTAATTTTGACGGTTTTATCTGACTACATGCATGCCATGTATGCCATGTTTTCAATTTCTGAGTAATTTTTCAATTTCCTGTGTACCATCCATCACACTCTGCCAAGGAATCCGAGTTTTTCTCAACAAGTTGATCAGTCGAATTGTCCATACAAACGTTACTGAGCTTCGCTTTGTGATATTTATTAGATCAAGTAACTTAGCTGCACATGTGCTTACTTAGCAATTGGCACATGTGTATGAGATCCATACCATTCATCTGATAGTGAGCACCACAATAACGCCTCAATCCAAAAGTTAGGTCGGTTTGCTGGTCAGTTAGTCCACATTCTAAGACTAAATATGAGCCGTTGGTTAATTTACTCCAACTGTCCATTTTGTAAGACAAGCGTGGCCCATCAGATGAGTGATCCAGTCCGGTTTTATGAGCAACACGTTCAGACAGTGCTCCACATCTGATGAATGATCCAGATCTCCATCCATTGATATGAACCGTTAATCACAGCTTACAAGCAGAATAGAGCTGTGGCAACCTTGGGTTCTTAGGCTTCTCGAAGGAAACATATGGCTGTCATGTTTTGGGCCCGTCAATGAGGAAATTAATTTAAAAAATAAATAAAAGTCAATTATGGTAAGTACATTTTATTTTTGTGAAAGAAAAAAATAGCCATCCACGTTCATTTCCTTGTGGATTTTCATATATACCTGTCAAATCCTACATTATTTTCATAATTACTCACCTCTCATTTTGTAGAGGTTTCTAGAGGGAAATTAGTTGATACAACCCTGATTAGTAATGTCATCATGACATTGGTCCTTATATGAGAAGCCTTTTTTTTTAATAGCTTTTTCGGCACTGTCCGACTTTTCTAGACAAAAATGCTTCTATGCCTAGCCGTTTTGTTGTATAATTGCAACAGAACGTAAAAGTCGAGAGGGCCTTTTGAAAATAAAGGTATGAGCCCACTAAATTAACAATTGGGGTCATCCCTCGGCCGATTTGATCCGTTCACTTTAATCGGACAACCGTGAACTTATAATAGAGTCATTTAAAAAAATGAAATTTTTTGTGGCCTACACCTGTATTAAAGTTGTGAGTTAATTTTAAACTATTTTTTCTGGTATGGTCTATCTATGATGAGTTTTGCCCTCAAACTTGAACAAATGATATGAAATTAAAACCTCATTCATGTGAACAGCTTGGATCTGCTCCAAGATTATCTGATGGGCCCTCCATAGGACGTGGGATGAGTCCCTTGAGCAGGAAAGGTTATTTGGCCTTTTCTTTCTTTTCTTCTTCTTTTTTTTTCTGGAAGGGGACCATTTGGCTGTTAGAACTGCTGCCACCTCTATGGGACCCACTTCAACAAGGTTCCGACGTGCATTCGGCGTTATTCCCTTAATTCTAGTAAGTTTTTGAGTGTTTTTATTGTCTACTTTTGGACAATAAAATAGTGTCCAAATGAAGTGATTCCAAAGCTATTTAAAATCTCATTAAATTACCTTTTCAATAAGTATAAGATCACCCAAATTAGACATGTAATGAGGGAGTTATGACCATTTTTATCGGATCTATGAACAACGGTGAGCATCGACTAACAATAGTGACTTTGGGCTCACTTTTGGGCAATTAAATGGTTTTCAAATGAGGTGATTCTAAATTCAACTAAAAGCTCATCAAATTACCTTTCCAACAAGTAAATGATGACCTAAATCGGATATGTAACGAGGGAGTTATGACCGTTTTTGCCGATACACATTGACGATCAATGTGTATCGGCCCAAACGGTCATAACTCCCTCGTTACATGTTTAGTGATGGTCAATGTGTATCGGCCAAAACGGTCATAACTCCCTCGTTACATGTTTGATTTGGGTGTTCTTATACTTGTTGGAAAGGTAATTTGATGAGATTTCAAATGGCTTTGGAATCACCTCATTTAGACACCATTTGATTACTCAAAAGTAGGCTTAAAATCATCATCATTTGTCGGTACTCGCCGTCATTTGCAGATCTGGTGAAAACGGCCATAATTCCCTATTTACATGTCCAATTTGGGTGATCTTGTACTTGTTGGGAAGGTAACTTATTGAGATTTCAAATGGATTTGGAATCACTTCATTTTGACACCGTTTGATTGTTCAAAAGTGGGCCCCTTTTCATGAAATTTGCAACCCATAGGGAGTTGTGATAATTATGACTAGGGCTGTAAATGGTCGAGTTCAAGGCGAGCTTAGCCAAAACCAGACCCGCCCATTTACTAAATGGGAGGGTCCGAGTCAACCCATCAGACCCATTTATAAATGGGTCGGGTCTAATGGGTCTGGGTCTGGATCAAGTATGCAATCATTTTTACAAGGCTGAAAATTAGGTCTGGACGTGTCTAACTGAACAGGTCCCTTGAAACATAGACCAAACCCACCCACTTACTAAATGGGTTGGGGTCGGCTCTCAAGTCAACGTGCTCCAATTAAGAGGCTTGACTAACCGCACCATCTCACCGTTTCTCATGAAAGCTCAGCTACGAGATGAACTTTGATACTCTGGCAGAGTGTGATGCCTAATACACAGGCACTCAGAATTGCACACTTGTTGCATAGGTAGCTTAAATTTAACCGTTCAAATAGTGAACTAATAGAGAAATATTTTAAAATAAAATACCGCTTATTTGATTTTCATATTTATCTGATTAGTCAGTGAATATTTAATGGACAGTCACAATGAAAATCAGTTAAATGACCAAAATGATATAAAAAAAAAAAGTTCCGGTAATTGAAGGTCTAGATCTTTTAATCAATATGATTTTTGGAAGATGATCTAACATTGTTCCCCTACATTTGGATGGTTTAATTTGAGTTAATTGTTTAATTTCTAACTGCTTGAGTATCAACGATTACCCTCTGCCAGAGTATCAAATTAACTTCCCTTTCAGCTCCTGACCCTCGAAAAAACGATAAATAAATAAATAAATAAAGTATTGCTTCTAGAATAACGAAAGAGCACCTAAACCTATAGGTGAGTATTTCTGCTCATTGGGTTAACAGTTTTGACGAGTTATATGGTACTCCAGCCCCGTATGACGCTTGGTACGCAGGCACTCAGAAAGTGTACATGTGTCATAATTAACTCAACAAAACCGGGTAGCTTGTACATCCCACTCTCTCCAAGTCACAATCCAAAGAATAGATTCGTTGAACAAACCTAACATCTGATTCGTCAACAATTTCTTCTGGAAATAGGACCGTTGGATTTTATTTTTTTCATTTTTAACTGTCCAATAAATATCCACCAATCTGATAAACAGGTGATCAAATAAACGGAATTTTTATTTTATGATTCATATACACTGGATACCGTAATTTTGACGGTTTTATCTGACTACATGTATGCCATGTGTACAATTTCTGAGTAATTTTTCAATTTCCTGTGTACCATCCATCACACTCTGCCAAAGTATCCTTTCTGAACAAGTTGATCAGCCGAATTGTCCCTACAAACGTGACTGTGCCTCGCTATGTGAGATTTATTAGATCAGGTAACTTAGCTGTACATGCGCTTACTTAGTAATTGGCACATGTGTATGAGATCCATACCATTCATCTGGTAGTGAGCACCACAATAACGCCCCAATCCAAAAGTTTGGTCGGTTCGCTGGTCAGTTAATCCACATTCTAAGACTAAATACGAGCCGTTGGTTAATTTACTCCAACTGTCCATTTTGAAAGACAAGCATGGCCCATCAGATGAGTGATCCAGTCCGGTTTTATGAGCAACACATTCAGACAGTGCTCCACATCTGATGAATGATCCAGATCTCCATCCATTGATACGAGCCGTTAATCACAACTTACAACTTACAACCAGAATAGAGCTGTGGCAACCTTGGGTTCTTAGGCTTCTCGAAGGAAACATATGGCTGTCATGTTTTGGGCCCGTTAATGAGAAAATTAATTTACAAAATAAATAAAAGTCAATTATGGGAAGTACATTTTATTTTTGTGAAATAAAAACATAGCCATCCACATTCATTTCCTCATGGACTAACATATACCTGTCAAATCCTACATTATTGTCATAATTACTCACCTCTCATCTTCTAGATGACCGATGACTTGCCGTACACATGATTAAGCCACCTGGTAGTGACTTTGCTTCTAGAGGGAAATTAATTGATACAGCCCTGATTGGTAATGTCATCATGACGTTAGTCCTTATGTGAGAAGCCTTTTTTTTTTTTTTTTATATAGCTTTTCATCAATGTCCTACTTTTCTAGATAAAAATGCTTCTATGCCTTGTCTCGTTGTATAATTACAACAAAACGTGAAAGTCGAGAGGGTCTTTTGAAAATAGATGTATGAGCCCACTAAATTAACAATTGGGGTCATCCCTCGGCCAATCTAATCCATTCACTTTAATCGGACAACCATGAAATTATAATAGGGTCATTTAAAAAAATGGAGTTTTTTGTGGCCTACACCTGTATTAAAGTTGTGAGTTAATTTTAAACTATTTTCTCTGGTATGGTCTATTTATGATGAGTTTTGTCCTCAAACTTGGACAAATGATATGAAATTAAAACCTCATTCATGTGAACATCTTGGATCTGCTCCAAGATTATCTGATGGGCCCTCCATATGACGTGGGATGAGTCCCTTGAGCAGGAAAGGTTATTTGGACTTTTCTTTCTTTTCTTCTTCTTTTTTTTCTGGAAGGGGACTATTTGGCCGTTAGGCTTGCTGCCACCTCCATGGGACCCACTTCAACGAGGTTCCGAGGTGCATTCGGCGTTATTCCCTCAATTTTAGTAAGTTTTTTAGTGTTTTTATTGTCCACTTTTGAGCAGTCAAACGGTGTCCAAATGAAGTGATTCCAAATCCATTTGAAATTTCAATAAATTACCTTCCCAACAAGTACAAGATCACCCAAATTGGACATGTAAAGAGGGAATTATGGCCATTTTCACCAGATCTGCGAACGACGGTGAGTACCGGCAAATGATGATGATTTTAAGCCTACTTTTGAGCAATCAAATGGTGTCTAAATGATGTGATTCCAAAGTCATTTGAAATCTCATCAAATTACCTTTCCAATAAGTATAAAATCACCCACATTAGACATGTAATGAGGGAGTTATGACCATTTTTGTCGGATCTATAAATGACGGTGAGTATCGACAAACAATAGTGACTTTGGGCCCACTTTTGGGTAATTAAATGGTTTTCAAATGAGGTAATTCTAAATTCAACTAAAATCTCATCAAATTACCTTTCCAACAAGTAAAAGATGACCCAAATCGGACATGTAACGAGGGAGTTATGACCGTTTTTACCGATACACATTGACCATCACCGATGGTCAGTGTATATCGGCAAAAATGATCATAACTCCCTTGTTACATGTTTGATTTGGGTGATCTTATACTTGTTGGAAAGGTAATTTGATGATATTTCAAATGGCTTTGGAATCACCTCATTTAGACACCATTTGATTACTCAAAAATAGGCCTAAAATCATCATCATTTGCTAGTACTCACCATCGTTCGCAGATCTGGTGAAAACGGCCATAATTCCCTCTTTACATGTCCA
This sequence comes from Liriodendron chinense, assembly GCA_003013855.2. Taxonomy (NCBI): domain Eukaryota; kingdom Viridiplantae; phylum Streptophyta; class Magnoliopsida; order Magnoliales; family Magnoliaceae; genus Liriodendron; species Liriodendron chinense. Next base: position 10,339,413 of record ML058461.1, on the reverse strand, counting down.
ATTTGGGTGATCTTGTACTTGTTGGGAAGGTAATTTATTGAGATTTCAAATGGATTTAGAATCACTTCATTTGGACATCGTTTGATTGCTCAAAAGTGGGCCCCTTTTCATGAAATTTGCAACCCATAGGGAGTTGTGATAGTTATGACTAGGGCTGTAAATGGTCGGGTTCAAGGCGAGTTTGGCCAAAACCAGACCCGCCAATTTACTAAATGGGTCTTGGTCTAAATTTTAAACCCAGACCCATTTACTAAATGAGAGGGTCCGAGTCAACCCATCAGACCCATTTATAAATGGGTTCGGGTCTGGTAGAGGGAGATCCACCCAGACCCATTTATAAACGGGTCGGGTCTAATGGGTCTGGGTCTGAATCAAGTATGCAGGCATTTTTATAAGGCTGAAAATCGGGTCTGGAGGTGTCTAGCTGGACGGGTCCCTTGAAACATAGACCAAACCCGCCCACTTACTAAATGGGTTCGGGTCGGGTCGGGTCGAGCCTAATATAAAGGAAACAAGACCCAAACCCGTTTAGCAACTGGGACTGTTCTTAGACCCAGACCCTTACCATTTAACAAATGGGTCGAGTCTGGGTTGGGTCTAAATGGGTTGGGTCTGGGTACCCCATCAGGTTCGCTGACCCATTTACAGCCCTAGTTATGATTGCTCATCCATTTCAACATCTTCCACTACAACATTCATCCATTTCAACATTCATTACCCTAGTTATGATTGCTCATCCATTTCAACATCTTCCACTACAACATTCATCCATTTCAACATTCATTACATTCATCCATCAGAACATTCTTTCATTTCAAAATTCATCCATTACAACATTTTTTTCATTACAAAATCTATCCCCTTCACAAACTCTCGCATTTCATATCCATAAAAAAGTGTAAAAAATATTTATAAAGAGAACCACCACACCATCCTCCCTTTCACAAACTTCCATCATTGATACCACAAATAAAAAAACATATAAAAGTCACTATTATCCTTACCTAAACCCACATTTGGTCGTCATAGCTTCTACGTTAGAAATTGTGATCGAAAATCTTCAAACAAATACTCAAAAGTTCATTGGGATGAAGGGAATGACGATGAAAGCTTGCCAGAGTGGGTCTCACAGAGGTGGCAACGGTCCTAACAGTCAAATGGTCACCTCCCAGGAATAGAAGAAGAAGAAAAGAAGGGAAAATGCCAATTGTGCTTTCATGTGCAAGGGACCCATATATTGAGCCCATCCCATGTCTTATGTGGGGCTCACTGAATAGTTTTGGAGCAAATCTAAACCGTCCACATGAATGAGATTTTAATTTCATGCCATCTATTCAATTTTGAGGGCAAAACTTATCACAGATGGACCACAACGAAGAAACAGTTCGAAATTAACTCATAGCGTTAATGCAGGTGTAAGTCACAAAAAGCTCCAATTTTTTTTTTTTAAATTACCCTACTATGGGTTCATGATTATCGACCGTGGATTAGTAATGATTTTTGCAAGTGGCCGAGTAGAAGATGGAAATGGTGGTGGATTCGGCCGATAATGTTTATCATATCGCTCATCAAAAGGTAAATGCAGATCGTTCAGAGCCTCTCTATCCTCCAACCATCTATTCTGACAACGACTTCCGTTAATTTTTCTGTGCCTCTCAATCCCTTTTTCTATCTCCCAAGCATAATGTCGGGGAAAGATTGGTTTTAGAAGGAGATTTGATGGGTATCACTTGAAGAGGCATAACGGCCAACGGTTCGGGGTTGGGCTCGGATGGACGTGTTTTCTTAGAAGAGGATAGAGGAGCAGGAGTTTCTGAATCGGTCGAGCTTGAAGATGGAGTATGGATCGGCTGGGGAGTTTTCTTGGGTGTCCTTCCCCTTTTGAGCTTAGGGATTTGAGCTGGAGCAAGAGCAGCAGTCGATCTCTTCCTGGTGGAACGTTGGCCGATTGCAGGGTCCTTCGTTGGTTTTGCTTTTTTCTCCTGACCTTTCTTTGTGATAGGTTTTATTTTGGGCGGTTCCACCAACGAGATGAATTTGGCTGTTGTGATTCCTGATGATTGAAGAAGAAGTCTCTGATAACACCCGTCCCACCATTTGATGAAGGCCTCTAGAACACTTGGCCGGTCAACGAACCCTTCAAGTTCGATGTGGGCTTTCGCATCCTCATAAAACGTGTTGAGATTAAGATAATTCTTAATGTCATAAAGAATCTCACGAATATAAGGAGGTCGGTTGAGGGTCTTCTAGTACTGGGACACAGAATGCCCTGAATTAGGCTGAACTGCCGGGCAAATAAATTCTGACAGTAGTGCTTAACTCCATCTTTCACGTTGGTTCCCAAATTGATGATACCACTATATGGGAGGTCTCTGGCTATTAAAAAGATCTCCCAAGCTTTAGTTATCAAAGATATAGTAGTTTGGTCATCTGCATCGGCTACACCTGTAAGCCATGCTGGACCAAAATCCCACTTGCAAAATGGTGTGAAGAAGCGAGAAATTCAATCTGTATTGAGAGTAAGGAATAGGTGGCCCAAATATATAGAAAAATCAAGCGCTTTTACTTCATACTTCAAGTTGCGATGACCGTAGGATGTATAAACTTCATTATGGGGAAAGCCATCAACTAGGGTGGAACTGAAGTACTCAACGAGCCACATCTGAACTATCCAGAGAGGGCCGCCACTATGATAAACACCTTTGGTGGCCACGTCGTACATGCTTCGATATAAATGCCCTAAAACAAATGGAGCTAGAGCTAGTTTTCAGCCTTGAGCAAGTACTTCAGCCAGCGAAATATACTCGTGTTTAATGTTGAGAGCATTCACACACAAAACACGACGGTAAATCCAGAATAAGAAAAAAGCTGTGAGTTCTTCGTATTCCACTGGACCTCCTTTCTTCCTGAAGTTAGTTAAGAAAAGAGAATATGCCTTGCTACCATGAGGTACGAATCCTTTTTCTTCACTCTTAGCAAAATCCAAAAAAAATATGTCACCGAAGGGCAACAGGTGGGTGAAAGCGCATATATCCATTATCGTAGGACTCATTGGTCCACATTCGAAGAAGAAGTAATTAGTGGATTTGCTCCAAAATATGGAAGCTGCAGATAAGAGGGCCGGATTTGCTTTGAAAGGAATTTTAGACAGTTTGATACATTCGTAAATTTCCATTTCTTACCACGTTTCTCTAAATTGGCCCTCCATGCGCTTAAACCATGTTCTCCAATCTAAAAGAGGAGTCGGCCAAGATCAAGGACGTTTCAAAGCATTCTAAGGGTCGGGAAGTGAAACTTCTCGTAAAAGTATCGTTTCACCAAGGCATATGGGAAACAATAAATTCAAAGAAGAAATATCGTCGGCTTTAACTTCTGGGAGAAATGAAGGATCTAGATGATAGGATTTATGTCATTCTGCCTCCGTGGTAAATATTGTTTCGTTTGTGTAGAGATCGGTTAGATTATCCAAAGCATCGATCATTTTAACAAGATCAAATGAAGAAGAAGAAGAAGCCATTGCGGAGAATTGAGAAAGAAAGAAAGTAAGAATGAAATTTGAAATTTCGTCGGTCAAGAGTATTAACATTTCGTCGTGATAGCGAATCATTTGAATGAAAAGACTTGAAGCTTGGCAAGACGGGGTTCGAACCGAAGTCGATGATATATTTGAATCTGCTTCCAACGTGTGGCAAGAAGAGACGACAGCATTTAATGAAATGTCAATCGTCTATCACACACCATCTTCTCCTTTTTCAAAAGAGAAATCAACGTGGGGGGCAAATGTTATACCCTAATTCTCCCAATACGGGTGAAGAGCCAATCAGAGAGAGACACGTAAGTAAGTAGCCGTGAGGTGCATACGGCCACGACGAAGTTCCTAGTGACATAGTTGGCGTCGGTCTAAAATGCCATGATACTAAGTAGAATGAACGAACATGGCTAGCTCAGCGAACGATTATCATAAAAGAGAAATCTAAAAGAGGAAAAGTGGGCGAGTGATCGAAGTGGATAGTTAGTAGTAAAAGTTTCTAGATAAGCGATTGAAGTTATAAAAGTAGAAGAAGGACGACAGATCAAAGGGTCCAGCACTAACAAAATCAATCTATCTTTCTAAATTATCAAATCATTTACATTTCATAGTGTAATCGATCCATTTTTTTTACATTTTGAGTACTTTGTATTTCGTAGAGTAAGCGCTCAAGTATTTATCAAAGTCAAAATTACACTACTATTTCCAAGCTTATTTAGGTTCTTCATCTATTATTATTTACGTTTCTTAGCATACTCATTTCTCGTTACTTTCTCTAGCATTAATTGTACTGTTCAATTATAATAAATTACATTCCGATTTTAGTAAAGATCGCCCACACGGTCGATTATAAATCATTTTCTTTACATTCTTTAATATAACGCTGAAAGAAATCATTTCGTTCAGAAGGTAAAGTTGCAGCCCATTTTCTGGAGAACGAACCTCGCCCTCCAAACATCGCCTGATCACTTTTTACTAAGCAACTTGAGCGAGTAGCTAGTTGGGCGACCGATCTCTATAGATATCGGTCATATACAGTCAATCACGACATATTTGCCTTCCCTAGCACTCGGGGGTTATCGTTGTTCGGTTGGAATCGAGCTGTGAAAATCGATTCTGGCACGCCTACACACACATCACACGCATGACCTACAAATAAATCGGCAACAGTGACAAATGGGCATTTTTGTTGGGTAAAAATGCCCTTGAGAGGTAATAAAAAAAAGAAGCTTCTAACACATAAGCCTAAGATATCACCAATCAAAGTCATTATCAGGTAAGATCAAGTCATTATCAAGTAAGATCTCGTTTCCAGGGGCCGGCTTCATTAGGTGCATTGAACTGGTGGTTATCGTCCAATAGCGACATTTGGCAGTAGATGGTTCTTCGCTGAAAAATCATTCCAGGAGCAAATTAGACCCTTTTTTTTTATGATGTTAAATGTCGACCACTCGCCATTTTCATATCAAAGCATTCACTCAGTGATATTTTAAGCCAGATGTCATACACAAAAAGGATAGTTAGATAAACGGTCTAGATCTACCATCCCACTTGCGGGAAAGGATGAGGTGTTGCCCTTACAGTGTGGGCCCCACCTAGATGAATGTATTGTATATCCACGAAGTCCGCCAATTTTTCCAGCTTCTTTTACGACGTGATCCCAAAGCTTAAGCGGATCCAATTCTCATGTGGACACCACCATTGTAAGCTGTGGTGAATGATCATTAAAAACTTTTTTGTGGGCCACAAAAGTTTCGGATCAAGACGATCTTTGTATTTTATCTCCATCCAAGTCTGTTTAACCTTATCAACGGGTTGGATGTCAAATAGACATTATGGTGGGCCATAGGAATTTTTTAATGGTGGGCATTCAATCACCAATGTTTTCTATTCTGTGGTCCACATGAGATTTGGATCTTTTTTATTTTTAGGACCCACATTGTAAAATGGGCTTGAAAAACGGATGGACGTGGTTATATGACAAATAATCAAAGTGGGCCCCACGGTAAGTTAATAAACCCGGGTAACACCTAATCAGCTCCCTTCTTCCTAAATGCACCCGCATGTATGAAAGGTAACTGGGAGGAAATTTCAAGGGCGTGCGATATACTTTTACAAATGCAATGAATGCTTTCGCTGTCTGTGTTGTGTGGAAGGCTCTCTTTCCCATTTTTCTACTCTTCAGCCGATGGAAACGGATGAGATTGGAAGTCTACGAAAGGGCAGTCGTCCCAACGACTTGCTTTTTTTGTTTTCAGTTGGTTTAGTCAAAAAAGCCAGCGAAGAAAGCGCATTCAACGGTTGCGACTGCAACGAAACTTCGAACAAGGTGTGTTCCATGACCGGAGGTTTTTTATACGTTAGCAGAGTATGGAGATTTATACACTTGTAGCCAGATTCTGCACATGTGGAATTGTTGTAGCTTCATCTAAGATGTCCAAATTTTGAGGGATGTTTTGGATTAATGATGGTTCAAAAATTTTACTGAATGGATGGTTCTATCTGTCTGATTGGAAATAGATCAATGGTCCATAGTTAATGATTAATTATCGGTAACTACTGATAGGCCATTCAATTCCACCTGGGTTTTGCCATGAGATCCTTTCAAGTTATGGACAATGATATCAGTGGTATAATTGATGTAGGGATGCATATAACATGTTCAGTGGCTTGTACATGAGTATGGATATAAATTGTCCGCCAGAGTAACCATGATTTTCATATCACGTGCTGTGATGACGTAACGAGCGCTGCACTCCACGGACGCGGATTGGGTACTCCTCCCGAATCCCGTCCTTAGCTAGAACGGACGGTGGCCCTGAGAACCACTGTGATGTATATATTTTATCCACACCATCCATCCATTTTTCCATATCATTTTAGACAAGTAGAAAAAAAATGACTGATATTGAAGGCTCAAGTGAACCACACTAAAGGAAGCAGCGGTGATAGTGACACCCACCGTTGAAACCTTCTTAGGGCACACCATGATGGATAATTTCCATCCAACCTGTTAATAAGGTAAGATAAACCTGGACGAAGGGAAAACACAAAAATCAGCTTGATCTAAAACTTCCGTGGCCCCAAAAGTTTTCAACGGTAAATGTTTAATCCCCATTGTGTGGTCCAACTGAGTCTTTTATCTGCCTCATTTTTCGGTTTTTTTTTTTTTTTTTTCTCTAAAATGATACGAAAGAATGGATAGACGGTGTGGATAAAATTCATACATCAGGGTGGCCCATCAGAGTACCTGTCTTTTCCTAGAGAGGGACGAGAGAGGGGTAGTACCCAATCCGCGTCCGCACTTCACGCCATGGATATACCAATGCCATCGACGCCAGTCCACATGATACATGATGCACGTGTGCGAAATGAAGGCTGCACATGATCAAGTGAAGACAAATGATAATGAGCCATGATTGCCTACAACGAGGATCAGCTAATGCACATTCTCCACCGTCCACTTTATAGGAACATACAAATAGCCCGTCTTCACTAGGGTGGTAAATGGACCGTCCAAATTTAAGTCCATGAGCTAAGGACATCAGCCAAGGCCCAGCCCACCGGGCCACCAGAAAAAATCCAACCACCAATTAGAAAAAAGAAAACAAAAATGAAAGAAAGAAAGAAAGATGAATTGGGTCGGATCTAATTTTGGAATTATATTTGATTTCATGTGGAATTTTTGGTTGATTTTAAAATTCACTACATTTGTGAGACCCGCATTGATACATGTGTTTTATCCATGCAGTTCATTCATATGCATCCATTTCCATTCATCGTGGTCTTCTTGACATAATCAAAATGGTTGGATAAAGGCTGTTAGGAATTTTTAATGGTGAGGCACTCAAATATAACTGTCTCTTGTGGTGTAGTCCACCAGAGATTTGGATCTGCATAATTTTTGGAACCACTTCCTAAAATGAGCCTGAGAAACAGATGGATGGCATGGATATACAAAAAAGCATCAAGATGGGCCCCACGGTAAGATAGCACCCACTAAGGTGTTACCCGGCCGGGTAACACCTAATCAGCTCCCTCCCCCTGATATGTGCTGACGCAAGCTTCCGTTTGCATCTCCTTAGTCAAAATAGAATCTTTGATCTGCTTGGAAGTCCACAGAAGATCCAAACTCACATGTTATTATCCCAGTACAAATCAAGACCCAAAAATTACAATTTAATTGACAGAATTATTGAATGGTTAAAAATGAAAAAAAAAACAAATCATTCAGTGGTCCTATTTCAAGAAACAAGTGTCCACATATCAGAGGTTAGGTCAGTGAATTCCACAGTTTATTCAGTATAATTTGACTTGATTTATCTTGTGTACTTTGTCAAGTGTTCAAACACAGCCAGTTCCGGGAGTTACTTGATACTCTGGCAGAATGGGATGGTTGGTGCGCAGATGCTCAACAATTGCACACGTGGAATACACTAACTCAAATCAAACCGTCCAAATTACAGGACACACTTTAGATAGTTCATCATCCCAAAATTAGATTGGTTTAAAAATCTTAACGTCTGATTCATGGACGCTTGCTTAAAAAGGACCACTGGCTAGTTTTAATCTCAACCTTCTAATAAATGCACACCAATCGCCAGTTAAAACTAAAAATGATATTTGGTTCATGATCCATGTAAGTGGGGCTCACAACAATGTAATTGGAGTTTATTCCTGTGTACAATTACGTGGTGCTGTGTATCACCGATGACACTCTACCAGAGTATCAATTAGCCACCGGCTTTGACGGTGTGGTCTGCACCATGGCTGAGTGGGCCAGTTGATTTTCAAACCCGTGATCTTCACGGTATGCGTGGATTGGATGTCCTACACAAAGTGGAGTGTTGGTGGGAAAGATAGAGTAACAGCTATGGTGATGTGATCATTTCAGACCTTTCATTTTTTATTTTTTTAAACACACCTACACACCCACATCACATGCGCACTCAAAACCATGATCTCAATAATAAAATGTACTCTGTATATCGCTGAGTTATGAGTTGGAACCCATTATCATCTCATACCTCATTGCGGACAGCGGGGTGTATGCTAAGTTGTTATGAATTACATGCCAACATGCAACTTGTCATAAACTATCAATGCGATCAGTAGTCTCGATCATGGAGATCAATTGGCACAAAAATCATGATAGTCTGGCTGTCAGGTGGGCCACACCATTGGAACCAATGGAACTCCCTTTGACTCAACATACAGGTGTATACCCACACCTTTTGGAATGTGGTAGACCTAGTGAAGATAACCTTGTTTTAACACTAAGACCCTAGTATGGGTCCCAATGTGGGGGTGGTTAACATTGAAGTGTGACTAACAATGGGGGTGTGTGGACTCACAGTAGGATGTGTGTACTAACCCCCCCAAAAAAAAAAAAAAAAAAACATACAGGTGTGACCCAGTTAACATCGCTGTGGCCTGATTTTCACCATGGGTGATCTTCGTTGGCATTGTTGGCGGATAACACGAGTCTGCATGACAAGTTACCTTACAACTGGATGTGGGTGATCCATGTAACATCCACTCCGTCAATCAGTTTCCCCGCTCATGTTAGAACATGGTTCAAAAGGTACTTAGATATGTAAACTCCAGTGGGCCACACGATAGGAAACAGTGGGGATGAAACGCCAAACGTTGAAAGCTTCCTAGAGCCACCAAGATGTTTATATGCCATTCCAACCGTTCATTAGGCTATTCCCACTTGGATGAACTTAAAACATAAAAATTAATTTGATAAAAAAATTGTGGCCTGGGATTAATGTTCCAATGGTGGGCATTTCCATCCCCACTATTTCCTGTCTCTAGGCGCACTTTAGTTATGAATCTGTCTCATTTTTGGGCTCCTATTCTACTGTAAGATGTTGAAACTGATGGATGGTGTGGATGTCACACGGACACACGGTGGGCCCCACATAGCTTCTGCCTACAAGAACTTCATAGGCTCCTTTGCACTCGTCTGCATTAAAGCTCGTTTACAGTCCAAACATGTGCTAGCATAACACACACATGCGAGATCTAATCCATCCATGTGGTCTTGTACATGTTTTACCAAAATTAAAATCTGGTCCAATCAGTATGTGGTTCCCAATATTGAAAACAGGTTGATGGGTTAGGAAACTTCATCCACGCTTTTCAAAGCTGTAGATTTGTACGGAAGAAAATCTTTGATAATCTATCAGAGTGTGATTTGATAATCTATATAGAGGCCCACAAGATTAACAGCACCGATCATTAGATTGAACGATCTCTTGGGCAAGCGTCGACGCCCCGTACATCCAAAGCTACAAGCTTGAACGATCCAGTCGTGAATCATGGCCCTTTAGGAGTTGACCATCAATAGAAGGGTTTTTAGGACTCACAAATTTTTCTTCTTTCTTTTAGTTGTTTAGTGCGCCACTCATCACCTACTCCTCCACATAGCACACGTGAAAACCAGGCAAGTGTGTGACACGTTTGGTGGACCCCAAGATTGAATGTCCAAAAGGGATTTTTGGAAAGAACTACCCATTTAGTATAAAATTTATATGAAGTAACATTTTCAAAAAGATTTTCAAAAAGATTTTTCAAAAGAACTACCCATTTAGTATAAAATTTATATGAAGTAACTTTTTCAAAAAGATTTTCAAAAGGCTAGTGATATAATTACCATCCCACTGCTTCTTCTGTTACATTTCTTTAATGGGGGTTGGTGGTCGTGGGAGCAAATAGATTGGCCGATTGGATGTGCTCCACTGTGATGTTTGTGCAAAATCCACCAGCCTACAAAGTGTGTCACCTCGTGTAATCTCATGTTTGGCAAGGCCCCAAAACTCACCTCCATCATGATTTAGGTGACCACGTGATTTGAAAAAGTAAGGCAACTTTCGCCATCCAAACTCCTTTCTATGATTTGGCCCATCTGAATCATGAATGGGGCTAATTTTTAGCCCCCAAGCATTAAACTTTAGTGTGTAATCTAATGGCCGTATAGGATTTCATATAATCATTATGGTAGGCCTTATAAAAATAAGGATAGTATCTCTCTCCAGTTTTTTTTTTTTTTTTTTTTTTCACCCACCTAAATCACAAGTTAACCTAATTTTATTTATTTATTTATTTGCTATGAACTTAAACTAGTATTATGCATATAATAGTCAAAGTGGATTTACATACCGATCACGGTAGACCTTATCAAAAATTAAGTGTTGACGTCCTCCCTAATAGTAGAGGTAAATTATAAAAAAAAAAAGAAGGAATAATGCAGTTCATTCTTTATTTTGATAGATTAACCATAATATGTATGTAAGATCTACTCTAACCATTAGATATTTAGTCTCATATTAACCTAGATATATAAAAATATTAGGTTGACCTGTGATTTTGATGGACTACACTAACGGAAATAGTTGGGAGAGATATCCACCCTTAATTTTTATCAGGCTTACCGTAATAACTATATAAAATCCAATAAATTTTAAAAGGTGAGCCTTGCCCAATAAATGTTTCTAATCGTATTATCCACTTAGATAACGCATGAAGCCAATTTTTTACCCCTTTGCCTAATATGGGTGGTCGGGGTGGATTTGACCTGTGACGGCAACCTGTTCCGCTAACCCATTTGCTTGCATGCGAGGACGGCAGTGGACTTGTAATTATATTGGTCAATGGGGAATAAGGCTGTAAATGGTCAGGTTCGGGGCAGGTTTAGCCAAAACCAGACCCGCCCATTTACTAAACGAGTTTGGGTCCAAATTTTAGACCCAGACCCTTTTACTAAATGGGCGGGTCCGGGTCGGGTCCGAGTCAACCCATCAGACCCATTTATAAATGGGTCCGGGTCGGGTAAGGAGATTCAACCAATCAGACCCATTTATAAATGGGTCGGGTCTGGTAAGGATTCCAGACCATTAAGGGTCGGTCTATGGGTCGGTTGGATCGAGTATGCAAGCATTTTACAAGGCTTAAAATCAGGTTTGGACGGGTCTGGGCTAGACGGGTCCCTTGAAACATAGACTAAACCCGCTCACTTACTAAATGGGTTCGGGTCGAGTCGGGTCGGGTCGGGTCGGGTCGGTCGGGTCGGGCCTAATATAAAGTAAACCAGACCCAGACCTGTTTATCAAATGGATCTCTTCTTGGACCCTGACCCGGACCATTTAACAAATGGGACGTGTCTGGGTCGGGTCTAAATGGGTTGGATCCGGGTACCTCATCGGTCCACTGACCCATTTACAGCCCTAATGGGGAATAATTTTTATGAGTAGCTCTCAAGTCCAACGACCAGTTGAACTATAAATTAAGGTCCACTTAAAACATAACTTCAAACCTGTAATGTGTCTCCAAAATCCAACCCATCTAATGGGTTGGACCTATCATAAGATTTCTCTACACCAAAATTCAGCCACATCCACTTTTCAATTGAGCCCCGCTTGTAATTTGATATTTATCAATGGTTAGAATTGTTTCATATTTTGTGGTCATTCCAATGGGCAGGTGGAGCTGATGTATGAACTAGGAAATCCTCATGAATGGACCGACCCATTAGAAGGGTTGGAATTCACATTCCTTTGAATGGTTGAAAATTATTCACTGGGTGGACAATAACCTGTGGTCCAACCGGTTGGACTTCAGAGTTACTCATTTTTTATAACCTTTCCAAAAAAGTACTCAAATGTAAATTACCCTGGTGTGTTGACTTGAATCTCCCTGCGTATGTTTGCTAGCTCAACACGCGTGTAGAGCCATGCAAAACCACACGCGGTAACACGTGCAGATATGAAGCACCTGTATAAGATCTGAGCTTTTCAAAAGGTTTAAAACACATTAGATCTTCTTCCCAAAAAGTCAGATAATTTCGATTTTTATGTGGGCCATAATCCACAAAGTAAAATGATGGTTAATTTGCCATTTCTATCCATTCATTTGTTTTGATACGTCCTACTCTATCTGATAAATTAAAAGGAATTATTTTTAATATATAAGATCTAAATAGTGTATCTTACCTGATTAAAAGTTCAGATCTTATACACATGTCATATGATGATAATTTCTCGCGTGTTAGCATGTAAGCTCCCACACGCGTGTGGAATTATCAACCACTAAATTAAAATGCGTTTTTTGACGTTTTCGAAAGGACACCACGTTTCTAGAGGATAGACTTTGACTCGAGCACCGCTAGTCTACCGGGCTTTCACCATTTTTTATGGTGATCCGAACGCGGACGCCTATTGGGTACTACCCCCAAAGGGCCAAGCTGGGAAAAAGCTGAGCTCCGAGGGGCCTCCGTGATTTATGGATTTCATCCACACTGTCCATCCATTTTTCCAAATCATTTTACATTCAAGCCCAAAAAAGACGATGATTCAAGGCTCAGGTGGACCACACAGTAGGGATTAAATTCTTACCATTGAGAAATTCTTGGGGACCACAGAAGTTTTGGATCAAAATGATATCTATTTTTTCACTTCATCCATGTGTATAATAAGACCATCTCAACAGGTTGGATGGAATATAAACAACATGGTGGGCCCTAGGAAGGTTTCAATGGTGAGCGTCTTTAGCACCGCTGCTTCTATGGTGTGGTACACTTGAGCCTTGAATCTGCCTTATTTGTGGGCTAATAATTAAAATGATGGAAAAAATGGATGAACAGGTTAAATAAAACCCATACATAACGTTGTCACCTTGGAGCTTTTACCTGTCTCTCGGGTAGTACCTAATCGGCGTAAGCTAGAGATGGACAATCATGGCAGAGGCTCCGTCGGGCACTGTGATGTACGCATTTTATCCACGCTTTCCATTCAGTTTGATAGATCATTTCATGTGATAAGCTCAAAAATGAAGCAGATCAAAGGCTCAAGTGGACCACACCAAAGGATGCAGTGGTGATTGAAACCTTCCTAGAACCCATGGTGATGGTTATCTGCCATCTAACCTGTTCATAAGGTCACATGGACCTAAATATCAGCTTGGTTCAAAACTTTTGTAAGCCCTATGAAGTTTTCAATGGTAGGCATTCAATCCCAACTGATTCCACTGGTGGGGTCCACTTGAGCCTTCAATCTACATCCTTTTGTGCTCAACACCTAAAATGATCTGTCAAAATGGATGAACGGCGTGGATAAAACGCATACATCACAGTGAGCCCCATAGAGCCACTGCCAGGACCGTCCGTCTCTAGCTAGTTCCTGGTGGGGGTAGTACCCAATCCGCGTCCACGCCCAGCATATATTAATTTATCTGAAACATCCAGATGGTCCATTTGAATGTGTCATATCCTGTCATATCTCGGAAATTATTATACTAATAAAAAAAATCTTAATCCTACGCAAACAATTGGAAAATGATCAGAGATCTAGATTGGGTGGTGATGTTTTAGATGATTAACCATTTAAGAAACGGTGGAAAGGTATAGACGTGGGCCACCCCATCATGGGATGGGCCTTGCCCTTATATCTCCTTATGATCAGATGATCCTAATGGGTGCCATGAAGGATTACCTCCCATGTAACATCAGACCCATCATTTTAACCGTTTGGATCACTCAAGGGAAGCTTTACTTTGATATAGTTTATTAGTGCTACTTTCGTAAATCATTCAGACCCTGCCACCTCTTATTAAACGGTGGATACGAGGCCAGAGCGACAATCCACACCGTCCAGATTTTGAGCCTCCTTCTATATGGTGCATGTCTGGTGATCCTAAACGTCAGATAGGTGGCCATCAAATGGATATTTGAAAAGCTGAAATCAGATGGTTCAGATCGTGTCAACAGTGTGATTTTCAGGCATGCTTCATCTATAATGGATTCTTTTTTGGACGGTAGATCCGACTTGCTGATACCCCATGGTAGGTGTGTGGAACAGCATTTGACGAATGGTAAAAGACAATAAGACATACAACGTAGGATGGTCCACTCACTGCCACGCTTGCAAGACTGCCGTTATTTGGATTCCATCCTAGCTTTAATCATCGAGCTTTGATTAAAAAAAAAAAAAAAAAACGGACATATTTCAAAATATACCCCGAGACTCAAAATCATTTATCTAGCTGGACACAAAATCCTAGCTGTTAGATTTGGGCCCTATGCATCAGCACAAAATCATTTCTCTGTAGGTCTTTTACTCAGACGGAAAATGCAATGATACAAGGGAAAAAAAAGAAAAGAAAAGAAAAAAAAAACCTTAAATTGAGCATGTCAAACCATTGATTATGCAAATGATACAGCAACTGTTCATGTTCAAAATTAAAGACCCAAATTACCGGAGGATTGAAATAATACAATTTAAAGCACTTATTTGTTTTCACCATAAAAGTGAGAATTATCGTACAAGTGATTTGGATCTTTGAAAATCAGTCAAATTCTACCATTTTATTGGGTTTTCATTGTCCACACTGGATAGGAAAAGATGTTAGAAAGCTTTAACCTTATCCCTTGCATTTACGGAGTAAATTAAAAAAAAAAAAAAAAAACCATTGGGTCTTTGAAAAGATTCTTTATATATCTTTTAATTTTAAACTAACGGTTACATCTTGAGTTAACAACTAATTTCATTATTTTTTATATTCCGTTGTGTAATTTTTATTTTATATAATAAAGGTTTTGTGAAAGAAAAAAATAGACATTTTTTCTACTCTATTACATAATTTCTGTTTACACTTGGCCTGACATAATTCACATTGTGTAGTTAGAAGCCACCACGTGTTAGCACACATCCATGAATGGCTGGAAGAATCTTATGCATGTTTACCAAAGAAAGGCAGGCATGAATGACTGGAAGAGTCATACACATCCACGTATTGCCAAGAGGGATTGTCAATATTTATTTGCTAGCGACGCGTAACTTGCTGAAAGCAACCTCGCTCAAAGTCATACACATGTTTAGCAGAGAAAGCTAGACATCATTCATTGGACACGTGATAGAGACACGAGTGACATGTGTGACTCTAACACACACAATAAGTTTCTAAAGTCTTACCGATGACGGATTTTTTACAAGCTAGCTTACACACAACGTCATAATCATCCAAAAGCAAGCTAGATCGATAATTTCTCAAAAGTAGTAACAAATTATGAGCAAAGCATGAAAAACTCATCTAAATTTAGAAGCAAATGATACATGATACCACCATACAATAAGGATTTCATATTTTACTAGGACATAGTTGCTACATAATTGAAGATTCACATAGAAACCACAATTTGACTACTACCTTTTAGAAGCCTAAAAAATAACATTTGAAAAAGAGATCTAGACCCTTTTTACAATCAATTAAACTCTTTACAGTGTAACGCTACTTATCCTTTAATATAACTTTCTAACTTTAGTTAGTCCACTTCTATCCAGCCATACTGCAACAAGTCCAAAGCTTTAGAATAGCTTAGATTTGTTACTGTCCAGTGTTATTACTATAGTATGCCTTAGGAGTATGTTAAATATCTACAATGGCCATCGTTGAATCCCTAACTATCAAGTTGATATTTGATACATTGTTAGTCACATCTTGTTGACTTCACATCACAACCATCTAGCACTTTTCATGATTGTTTCATCGACACAAGCTATTATAGGTATTTTATGTTAATTTTTTCTCTGCTTATTTACTTTTCTCTTTGTTGATTGTATTGTTCTCACATTCAATTAATAAAGTTGGCAGTCAATCTTACTTTTAATTATGTTCATTCACTATTGATTCGTTGAGAAACTTAATACACTATATATCACCATTGAAAGAAAAGTCATTAGCTTAAGATAAAAATATCTAATTTTGAAAAACTAACCCTGTCTTCTAAAATTGCCTAACAATTGATGGCTAAACGGTTAGGCCAACCTTCACAGGTCTAATCCTAATTCAACTAATTTTGCGACTGAAGTTGTAAGTGTGCAATTGATTTGAGTCAAATACGATTCTAACAAACCTGACACTGTTCTTAATTGCACATGTTTGATTAAATTCCGACCGTTCATTACACATGTGGCCATGTGTCTAGATTATTGAACAATAACAATTTCTATTTTATATGATAGAGATTTTACAAAGGAAAAAAAGAAGACGAGGAAAAGAAACCCATATGTTCATGCTTCAGCTCTCTCCAATTTTTATATTTTTTATTCATTCCAATTTATTAGTTTTTGTGTCATCTTTTAATTAGTTCAACTATTATTTTTATTTTACAAGTTTATGTACTATTTCTCTTAAAGTTATTCCATCAATATTATTTATATTAATTTTAATAAATTTCTAGAAAATGCTAAGCAGAGCCAAGAGTGCTCTTGTAACTCCACCTAAAATGTGGCACACATGTATGATATCAGAGTCATTCATAAACAATCCCTGCTCTTTATTCGGCATGTAAGAAATGGGACCATCTGATAATTCAGTGGGCGACATATATGCACATAGAACATGGAACTTGGGTCCTTCAAGAAAGTGGCCAAAATCAAAATTCAACAAAACAAGATTAAGATTATTTATGTATTTAATATATTGATAAAGGTGGAGGATGCCACCAAAAAATTCATTGAAAGGGTGGAATAATCATCACATCAAGATGGAGGAAAAAAGGAACTCCAAAATAAAGCCAAATACAAGGAATCATGGTGAGAAGAAAACATGGGTTTGAAGAATATCACTTGAACCGTGAGAAGAAAACATGGTTTTGAAGAATATCATTTGCTGTTATTGGCAGACTTGTTTACTTTCATCAAAGATATACTGACTAACCAGTTGTACCACAATTTATAATCCATGTCCTGTGGATAACTTCCAACCTGTTAAGTTGATGTGACATCCAAACCTTGCCATTGATTGATCCCATCACAAGGATCTTCTACTGTAAAAATCATCCAATAATACTTATCACGTGGATCACACCATAGAAAACAATTTGTAGCAATTGATAAATAGTAAAAGACAATGTAAACGATTGGCTAATTTTTGTATGAGTTAATCCTCACAATGAGTTCAACCTAGTGGAACGGTTGGAGGTCATACAAACATGAATGGTTGGACATTCTCTGCTTGGTGGACCATAATTTATAGTCCAACCGGCTAAACATGAGACCTCCTATTTAAAACACTGATTAGATATAGGGGTGCAACTCGGTCCGGACCCGAGCCCAACACCACCTGAAAAGGACCACCGTTCAATGCCATCCTACTCGAATTCCAACCCAAGGTGCCCCGGGAACCCAGCCCCAAGTCTCCCATACTCTACCCAAAGCAGCCCAAATAAATGTGATTATTCTCTCACCCGACCTAGTCCGGTCTGAATTTGCTCAATCTGTTTCCTACCCGAGTTCAAATCAGTTGGTTTTTTCAACCCGAACCCAAGCGGAGGACCTTGGCAGCCTGATTCAGCTCAACCCAGTCGGGTTTGAGTCAACTGACACCAAAGTTGTGGGTCTAATTGGATCGTCACATGCACATCTTTGCAAGTAAAAATGCTTTTCCCAGAGAAATGCTGCGTCCATAACATCGTGGCAAATGGGTGGGCCAAGCACCAAGCATGTCCAAAAGTCCAGCCAACGTTCTAAGGACCTGCATCGAGATCCAGACCATCCCTTGTCGGGCTCTGCCAAGGCCTGATTCACCGTTAAAATATGTAGCCCACGATGTTAAATAAGTTGGGCAGCCTGGGACTCCGTCTGGACCCATTAGCAAAATGAAAGCCATATCCAGCCCATTTAATTATCGGGCCTAAAACTCAGCTTCAGTCATAGGAACCTCACGCAGAACTGATTTGGGCTCCTCCAGCCCAGTTGCGACCCTACCCAAAATGGCTCACTGTAGCCCTGTCCGTCAAGCATTAGCATTAGTTCCACATGGACTAGTGCTATTCTTCCGAACATGGATTACATGGACTATCATTAGTTCCACGCTATCCATTTATTTTTTACAAATCATTTTAATGCATGAGCCCAATAATGAAACAATCCAAATCTCATTGGACCACACCACAGGAAAACAGTGGTGGCTGGACGCCCGCCATTAAAAACTTCTAAAAGCCCATTGTAATTTTTTATTTGCCATCCAACCTGTGTTGATTAGGTCACACAGACTTAGATGAAAGGAAAACACAAATATCTAACTTTATCCAAAAAAAAGTTTCCGGCCCCTCAGATGCTTTTAATGGTGAGTGTTCAATCACCACGGTTTCCTGTGGTTGGTCCACATCGGATTTGGATCTGCCGAGGGCTTGTGCCAAAAAGGATCTGAAAAATGGATGTACGGCGTGGATAAAACGCATAGATAATGGTGAGGCCCATATAGTACTCTGGCCACTGACAACGTCATATATTAGGCAATCCGCTCCTCTGTTTGAAGTTTGTGAGGTTCAGGTATACGTAATTATCTTAAAAACAAAGGTTGTATTTCCAAAGATTGATTGGCTACTGTCTTCACTGGATCCTGAGGTTCATATAGGCACAGTACGGGGTGTTTGATTAGATTTAGTGGAGAAAGTCAGTCTCATAAATACCCCACCGAAAAAGCATCGTTGAAAGTTATTTTGCCATTTGTCACGGATACCCGTCCATATAAAGCCAGTGCCGGGTTCTCAGCAATAGGCAGTTCTGGGAAAACAAAGAAAAATACCAGTAAGGAAGAACTCCCTCTTCCATTCCCCGTAGTTCATAGAAGCAAACGAAATGACGAAAACACACTCATTCCTTCTCCCAGTCTTACCCCTCATCATCATCATCCTCCTCCTCGCCCTACCCTTCCAAGTGAAATGCCAAACCCAATCTCAAGATCAAGAACTCCAAATCCTCCTCCAAATTAAACAAGAGTGGCAAAACCCTCCCCTTCTCATCCACTGGACAAATTCCTCCACCGTCCATCACTGCACCTGGCCCGAAGTCACGTGCATCGGCGGCTCTGTCACGCAGCTATCACTTCAGAATAAAAATCTCACCGTTAAAATACCTCCCGCCGTCTGTTCCCTCCAAAATCTCACCTCTCTCAACCTCACATGGAATTACATACCCGGTTCTTTTCCCACCTCTCTCTACTACTGCTCCAATCTTCAATTCCTAGATCTCTCCCAGAACCTCTTTGTCGGAGTTCTCCCCTCCGACATCGACCGCCTCTCCGCCTCCCTCCGCAACCTCGTCCTCTTTGGCAACAACTTCTCGGGTCAGATCCCGCCGTCGATCGGCCGGTTGTCTTCCCTCGTCGATCTCCAGCTCCACCAGAATCTCTTCAACGGCTCGCTCCCGCTCGAAATCGGCAATCTCTCAAATCTCGAAAACCTATTTCTCGCGTATCTCTCTGCCGCTCCACCGATGAGTATTCCGGAAGAGTTCGGGAAGTTGAAGAAGCTGAAATTCCTGTGGATCAAGCGATCAAATCTCGTTGGAGGGATACCGAGATCGCTTGTGAATCTGACGGATCTCGAGAATCTTGATCTTTCCGAGAATGATCTGACCGGAGATATCCCGAGGGATCTGTTCAAGCTGAAGAAATTGAAGATCTTGTATCTGTATGCTAACAAATTCTCGGGAGAAATTCCAAGACCTGTCGAAGCTGTGAACCTCACAGAGATCGATCTCTCCATAAATCAGCTGACGGGAACAATACCGGAAGATTTTGGAAATTTGCAGAAGCTGAAGATTCTGTTCTTGTATTTCAATAAATTATCTGGCGAAATCCCTGCGAGCATCGGACGGATTCCGTCGCTGTACGACATCCGCATCTATAACAATAGTTTTACAGGAGTTCTGCCGCCAGATTTGGGATTTTATTCGACCCTCGAGAATTTCGAGGTCTCGACTAACAAGATTTCTGGGGGATTGCCGAAAAATCTGTGCCGGGCGGGGCTTCTGTCCGGGCTGATCGTTTTCGAGAACAATCTGACCGGAAATGTGCCGGAATCACTCGGGAATTGCAGCAGCTTGGTAAGCGTGCAGCTCTACAAGAACGGATTTTCCGGCGGGATTCCTGCGGGGCTGTGGTCTTCGGAGCTTCTAGAGTCCTTGATGATCAGCGATAACTTATTTTCCGGTAGTCTTCCCGAGAAATTGGGGAAGAGTTTGTCCCGAATCGAGATAAGCAACAACCAATTCTCGGGAGGGATTCCGTCCATGATCTCGGACTCGGTGAATCTGACGGTTTTCGAGGCGAGCAACAACCGATTTTCTGGTTCGATTCCCTCGAGCTTGACGAAGACGATTTCACTCCAAACGCTTCTACTCGACGGAAACATGATCTCCGGCGAGATTCCGCCCCTGATTGTCTCTTGGAAGTCTCTCGCCGTTCTCAATCTCAGCGGAAACCAACTCACCGGAAAAATTCCGCCAGCAATCGGATCGATGCCTGTCCTCAACGACCTCGACCTGTCGAGAAACTCGCTTTCCGGCGAAATTCCGCCGGAGCTGGGACAGCTGCGGTTCAGCGATCTCAACCTGTCCTCCAACCAGCTAACCGGGAAGGTCCCGGGCCAGTTGGACAGCCCGGCGTACGATAGCAGCTTTTTAAACAATTCCGGCCTTTGCGCAGCTAACCCATACCTGAACCTAAGACCGTGCGTTGCTGAATCCGGAGATTCCGGCAAAATATCATCCCGATTCCTCGCCGTGATTCTAGTCATCGCTGGGTTCGTCAGCCTGGCAGCTGGCCTGTTCGCACTCTTCGTGATACGAGACTACCAGAAGAGAAAGCACGACCGAGATCTTTCCACGTGGAAGCTGACCTCGTTCCAGCGGTTAGATTTCAACGAGATCAACGTCCTACGCGGTCTGACAGAGAACAATCTGATAGGAAGCGGAGGGTCGGGGAAAGTTTACCGAATTGCAATCGGAAACCGGGCGGGAGAAGTCGTTGCCGTTAAGAAGATTTGGAACACTAGAAGCCTAGACGAGAAATTGGAGAAGGAATTCCAATCCGAGATTGAGATTTTGGGGAGAATTCGTCATTCAAACATCGTCAAACTGCTCTGCTGCATCTCCAGCGACGATTCAAAGCTGCTTGTCTACGAGTACATGGAGAATGGTAGCTTAGACCGTTGGCTCCATAGTAAGAGTAACGGGTGGTTCGCCACTGGCTCGAACAGGGTTGCTGAAGGGGGGCTCGATTGGCCCACAAGGCTCCGCATTGCAGTCGGAGCTGCTCAGGGGCTATGCTACATGCACCATTCTTGCTCCCCGGCGATCATCCACCGCGATGTCAAGTCCAGCAATATCTTGCTCGATTCTGATTTCAAGGCCAGGATTGCTGATTTTGGACTAGCTAGGATGCTGGCCAAGCACGGCGAGCCGGAGTCAGTTTCGGCAGTTGCAGGCTCTTTTGGATACATTGCTCCAGGTGAGACTAATTTCTATCTATGATCATTTTACTCGTGTAGTCAGTGGAGTGGACCCAACTGTTTGATCGATGTATTCTTAGGTAGTACACTGATCGAACAGTCGTGTGACACATGGAAATGGTGGCCCACTGATTCTACGTCCTAGATCAATGGAATGCATCCATTTCCATCCCTCCAATCATTGATTATAACCCGAAAATAGCACGGACCCAACTGTTCGATCGACGAATACTTGGCTAGAACACTGATCGAACAGAGTGTGATGCTTTGAAATGGTATCCCATTTCCATCCTTCCAAACATTGATGATTTTCGAATTTCATTTGATTCCAGAGTACGCATACACTAGCAGAGTGAACGAGAAGTGCGATGTCTACAGCTTCGGAGTGGTTCTGCTGGAGCTGGCCACAGGCCGGGAAGCCAACAATGGCGACGGCCAAAACTGCCTTGCGGAGTGGGCGTGGCGTCAGTTCCAAGATGGCAACTCCATCGAAGATGTCCTCGATGAGGAGGTTAGAGAACCGGCTAACTTGGAGGAAATGAGCACCGTCCTCAAGCTGGGACTCATATGCACCAGCACCTTACCTTCTACTAGGCCTTCGATGAAGGACGTGTTGCAGATCCTCCTCCGATGCAGCCCACTGCAGACCTTTGGAAGTAAGAAAGCCAGTAGCGAGTACGACGTGGCCCCGCTCTTGCACGCTACTAATCTCATGACAAGGAACAAAAGCAGTAACAAGAGATCATTGGAAGACGACAGCGATGATGATGCAGCGTGCAACGTGTGATGGCTAATGGCTAATGGCTAATGGCTGCCGCTTGCTACAATGGACGGCCGTGATGGACCTGTATCGCTGGCCGCACACTCTACCCCAGTGTTGATATATCAACATGCTCGCCGGCTATTTGCACTGCACGTGTGTGGAACCGTGGCCATTCATCAGAGGGGGGGCCCGATAATGTGCCCTGAGCGAAAAATCAGGCCGCCAGATGAGTTCGCTGATAGCTGGGCCTTGAAAGTATGGAAAAGAAAAGGGCAGCTAGAAATATTGGGGGTCTAGAATGTCCATATTCAGTGTTCACGCGATGATGGATGGAGCAACCTGATATTTTGGGCCCAGAAGTGCTAATGAGGGTGCTCCAACTGAATAATGGCCCAGATCTCAGACAGGTGTGCTGAGAATATATTTCAGTAGCAGCAGGACATACAAGTGCTGGATGCACTAACTCAAGTGGGCCAAGCCACCGTACCCACCGATGGATCAAGAGCGTCAATGGGCCACAATTCTTTTTTGATGGCATGATAACCTAGAGTAATGTGATAGCAATTATATAGTTCACAAAATCTACTTAATCCGGTTTATGGCGTGAGATGTACATAAATAAGAAGACTCCTAGCTTAATGACCGTTGAGGTGATGGATAATCAAGCTCAAGCAGGGGGATTGCGCCAGTGGAATAAAGAGAAATAAATAATGCAGATATCATGGTATAGGTAGTTTGTACTTTGTATTTACCAATTTTGTATTTCTCAATAATTATAAAGAAAAAGTTGTGTTAAGTAAAGAGAGACACCTGCGCATGGTAAACAAGGCCAAAACACAAAAGAAAATGACTAGACAAAAGGTTAAAAGAACTTAACTAAAATAAGAGACAAGAGACATAAAGATTTACATAATTTAATTATATGCCTACTCTATAGGGCAAAACTAGGGTTTCCTTTTCACCGAAAACAAAAGAAAAATATACAAGGCTTACCTCTCTCCCACTTGTACAAAAAATCTCACATCAAGGAATACTCTAGAAGATGAATTAATGGAATATCTCTATCAACCTATGACGCTCCTTATATAGACCCACCACTAAAGAGTAATATGTGTCAAAGACCTTAGAGGAGCGAGGCCTTATCATCCGTACGTACAGATATATGTATGGAGAGAGAGAGAGAGAGAGAGAGAGAGAGAGGGGAGCACGTCTCTCATAAGGAGAGTGAAAGAGGAGAGAGAAACGGATAAATGTCTTTTTGTTGGGGATGTCACCAGCATTCTCAAGTCGGTGAAATTCCACCACCACAACATTCTCCTACTTAAAGATTAGTTTCTCTAATAGTCCGAAAAACACTCCCAATAACAATTGCCCAAATGTCACCAATCACTAAATAACAGTAAGGCAAAGAGAAGTCCTGCACCAAACAAATTGATTCATTGCAATAAGCTTCATCAGCATGTATGCTACATTGTCGTTGGTGTGAATCATTTGTAATGAGATCTGACCGTCTTCTACTACATCACGAACAAAGTAATATATATTAAATATTGATGTGCATGGCCCAAGTATAAATACTAAATTCTTCGTCAGGTATAAAGCACTTTGACCGTCACAGTGAATCACCACCATTTTTTGTTTGAATTTCAACTCTTCTAACAACCTTATGAACTTGTTGTCGCTTGAACTTCTACGAGGAAAGCAGCTTTGGCTTCAAGTTTTGAGTCTTGATTTTTCAATTGGGGCTTGACAAGACTTAACCCTTTTAGACTTCACGACAATTGATAAAATACAATGCACTTACAAGATCCACTTCACAATAGTTAAATTATCTTTACTTACTTTGCCATGTATTTATTAACTGCTCTTACTAATTGCACAATATTTAGTCTAGTGCACACCATGACAAACATAAAACTCTCTATCGCCGATGAATATGGTACTTGAGACATCTACCTTCTCCACTTCTTTATTATGACATTAATCTGAAGATAACTTGTAACTAACAGAATGGAGTACTAACTGGATTAGAATTATACATGTTGAAGTGGCACAGAACTCTTTTAATACAACTCTTTTGAGTTATGCAGACTTTCATACTCTTCCTATCTCTAAGTATAATCATTCCAATTATATGATTAAAGACACTGAAATTCTTCATATCAAATTTTTTAGTTAAAGAAGCTTTCAATGCTGCAATAGTATTTCTACTAATATCTGCAATCAGGTTGTCATCGACATATAATAACAAGATAATAAAGTCGTGATTACCAAACTACGAACATAGGCACAATGGTCTACCTCGCATCTCTTAAATCTCAAGCTCATAATTAAGGAATCAAATCTCTTATACCAATAACTTGACACCTGCTCCATAAAGTGATCTATTTAGCAATCAAATAATATTCTTCCTGTTTTCTTCAATAAAGCATTCGAGTTGAATCATATAAATTTCTTCATCAAGATTCACATCAAAAAAGTATTTTTTTTACATCCAACTGCTTTAACTCCAAATCAAATACTGTTACCGTACTCAACATAGTCCAAGTAGTACTCACACAGATAACTAGAGAAAAAAATTCATCAAAGTCAATATCTAATTTCTTAGCATTCCATTTTATTACTAACCAGACTTTGTATCTTTTCACATTTTCATTAGTATCTTTTTTTTTTCTTTTCCAACTTATAAACTCATTTACAACCAATAAGCTTTCTCCTTCTCCATGGACACTCTCCATTAGCTAGCATTCAAAGATTCACATGTCACTTGATATGAACAATGCCCACGCTTTTCTATCATGTAAGTGTAAGTCGTAACATAATCCTTGAGTTAAACAGAAGATTGTGTAGCTCTCTTCGATCGTGATTCATCACTTTAAGTTTCAACACCTAGTATCTCCTTTACATGCTTTTCATCAGCTTCATTTTTAACGATATCATCAACTTACTAATCATCTGAATCAGTAAGTCGTTTAAATATTCCAATTCAATTATCTACCATGACTTTAAGCTCGACAATTCTATATCTTTTTACAGTGAATCTTCATTAAAAATCATATATCGGCTAATTATTAACTTATGGATGGTAGGGTCCTACAATCTCTACCTCATTGTTTTATCTGTAAAGCGAAGAAAAATACACTTTCTGAACCTCGCATCCAGATTAGTCTTATATTCTTTAGGAATCCACACATAATCGTTACAACCAAAAGAACGAATGATTAACAATTTTTTAAAACATACCTCTTCAGGAATCTTGCAATTTAATTCAATCGTAGAAAAATGATTTACCAAATAACAAGCCGTATAAACAGCTTCTGTCCAAAAACACTACTCGAGCCTAGCCGAATTCAGCATGCTCCTGATATAATTCTTAAGCGTACAATTCATGTATTCTATAACTTTGTTCTGTTATGGAGTATTGGGGACCATGCAGTGCCTCTTAATACCATGCCCACTGAAAAAAATTGAATTTTTTTTAGATATACTCTTCTCCTTTATCAGTTATCAAATATTTAATTTTTTCATTCTTATTTTCAATTAATACTTAATTTAAACTTGATAAAATAGGTAAAAGCATTATTTTTCCTTTTTAAGCTCATATTTTTATGGAGAAATCATCATTAAAAGAAATAAAGTACTTCAAACTTTTTAATAATTCGAATGAAGCTTTCCAAGCATCAGAATAAATTATATTTAAAATATCTTTACTTTTGGTAGTGGATGAGGAAAAATGGTCTGTATAGAGCTTTCTAAATAAGTAGTCCCCATAAAAGTATAAATTAATAAACTTTAAAATAGAAAATAAATTTTAATCAAGAATTACATTTAGTCATTACTTACTCATGTGGCTCAATGGCCTGTGCCAGATTCTAGTGAAATTTGTCACGACATTAGCAATGATAGCATCGCCAACTATAATATCTCCGATCAAAATATATAAACTACCCATTGACTCTCATTTCGCCGCCATCATTGCACCCTTTATTATTTTTAATCAACTCTTTTCACCAGAAAATTTATAGCCATCTTCATCAAACTTTCTCAATAACAGAAGACTCTTCCGTAGGTTCAACACCAGAAACAGTACATGTGATACCATCAACATTGTAATTTTGACATCTCTAATCCCTAAAATTTTACACTCGTTATCATCACACATGTAAACTGTACTGCCATCACATAACTGATATGTGTAGAAACAATCTCTATATGAAGTCATATGGAACGAAGCGTCCGAATTTAAAATTCATTGATGGCTCGAATTTTCTTATGGAATCATTATGAACAATATTTCTCCATCCTTAGATGAATTGTCTTTCTCAACTAATTTTTTTTAGAACCCATTAAATATAATGCTTTATCATTATAGACACCCCACCTTTGACTATAAAGTTGGTCGAATGGTTAGATGGATGAAGGTCCATACCCAACCCATAATTTAAACCCTAGGACCTAACCCATATCAGCTCATCTAGTATAAACCCAGTTTATCTCTCAAACTCCAGGTCTAAACCCAGTCAACTCGCCCTTAAACATCAGCCCGAAAAATCACCTATAGGAAAAATTACTCCAAAATTTTTCAAAAAGTCAACCCGGTGAGTCAACTCACCAGGTCAGTATACCCTTGCACCCAATCAACTCACCTAATTATGGCCCCAAAACCAAGCCTAATTTCAAACCTAGCTCCAATCCTTAGCTTTGGAGCAACTCCAAATCTCGAACCTAAGGTTTTTTCACCACGGGTTCGAAGCTCTAGCTGTCCGAAGCTGGAGCAGAGCGTCCATACAGGCAACCCCTAAGGGCTGTCCAAGCTTATTTACGAGAGTTGCCACTTCTCACAGCTACAAATACCCCCTCTCTTCTCTTGTTTCAGTATCCAGAAAAATAAAGATCCATCCGAGCTCATCTCCACCCCCCCTCTAACACATTCCTCTACTAAGGAGAGCCCGAGTGAGTGAAGAGTTTAACCCTGGTCCAGCCCAGCCTGACCTCAGTCTAAGCCTCTCAAGCCATCCCAATCCTAATCCTAGCCACTCGAGCTAACCCTTGCGACACCTCCATCCATCTAGTTATTCACATACAAGCATCATCTCATTCTTATCTAGTATAGTGCAACATTTTTATTCTTCAAACACCCATACTTATCATCCCACTAGAAGCACTTGATCAGGTCTTAGCGTGTGCTCTGAGGCTCGCCGGCTAGCCCAGATCTTACCCATCAGAAACTCTGACCGGTCAAACACACTATCATGCATCCAGTATAGCACCTATCAATTCGAGCGTATACTCTGCGGCTTGCCGATTTAATTAGAACCTGCTCACCAAAAACTCCTACTAATCAGACTCATGTTTATGCATTATATCATTTATAAGAATGTACGAGGATTGATTCAGACTTTCAAGGACTAGTTAGATTCTATGAAGTAAAGACCGTACTTTTGTATGGGTAGTGTGGGTGCCTAACACCTTTCCATTCTGTAACAGTGATCCCTTACTTCGAATCTCTGACTACAGATCAAAAGAGTCATTTTAGAGGAAGAAATCTTCAAATTCCCTTTTTTAACATTTCTACAAGGTCTAGCTGAGTGTGGATTCGAAATAATTGGCTAGTGGCGACTCCAGTCTTATATGAACTTATCCAAACATATCAACCGAAAGCCAATAACACTCAAAAAGCCCTTGAGAAAGGGGCGAGTCCATGGAAGCGGCGATTCACGCTCTCAAAATAGGAAACGAGGACCAGCCAGCGTTCACAATCATACAAAACAGGTTTATAATTTTTCTTATTTACTTTCTTAAGTTTACAATTTTTGTATAAGTGACCATTTTTTCACAAGTTCAAAACTTACCTGTTTTGTGCCTTGTTTACTTGGATCTTGTCTGATCTCTTCCATCGATAATCTTCTTAGTAGACCTTCTTCTAATCATTATAACATCACAAACAGATTCTTCATACATTTTATTGTGAGACTCTTTAGTAATAAATGTTGATACAACTGACTTTATAGTGAAATTTGAACCATTACTAAGATTCATAATCAAACCATCCCATGAATTTAGCATTGAACAAAGCAGAAGTGCAACATTTTCTTCATTTTTAATTTTCACATTGATTATTGGCAATCTACTAATTAGGGTGTTAAACCCATTAAGGTGTTCTTGTAAAGAAGATCTTTATTCATTTTCAAGTTGTACAATTGTCATCAGAGAAATATCTTATTCAATATTGATTTTTCTTTATATATGTTTTGTAATTTGCTCCACAAACATTTTGGAGTAGTTCAATCAAGCATGTTGAACAAAACTGAATCATCTAGTGTAAGAAGGTTCGCTACGGCTAATTAAATTTTCTCCTCACCACTTCGTCTTTCATCTATACAGGTTTCTTTTTTTATCCTTAAATTGCAATTGCACATCCTTTCTTCACCAACACCACATTTATCTTCAATTTCCATAATGTGTTATTAGATCCACCGAACTTTGGGACCTTGAATCTGGTAGAACTTGATCCAGCCATCTGAAACACAATTGCAAAATAAACATCAACACTGATCTTATGCTAAAAGGTTTCTTAATCTTTGGCTCTGATGCTAATGGTTGCGAAAAAATACCGACACATGATCAATGCAAGCGAGACTGAAACACAAGAAGAAAATAGTCAAAACAAAAGGCTGAACTATGCTAAAATAAGAGACGAGGCATAGGGATTTACATGGTTCGATAATATGCTTACTCAACGAGACAACAATAGAGATTTTTTTTCACTAAAAACAAAAGAAACAAAAAACACAATGTTTAATTACCTCTCTTCCACCCATATAAGGAATCTCACACCAAGTAATAGCCTATAAGATGAATTAATGGAATTCCTCTTCCAATCTACAAGCCCTTCATATATAGACCACACTAGTAGAGAGAGAGCAATATATGGCAAAGACCTTAGAGGAACTAGGCTTTAGCATCTATATCAACGGATGTACATATGGAGAAGGGGAGAGAGAGAGAGAGAGAGAGAGAGAGAGAAGTACATCTCACTAGGACTGAAAGAGGAGAGACGCCACCAACATCCTCAAGTCAGTGGAATTCCACTGCCACAACAAAATGATAAATACTTTCAACTAATTTTCGCTTCTCTTTTGAGTGTTTTTTTTTATATTATTATTTCCTTCCAATAATCTTTCGCTTCTTTAAACGGCTTCTTCTAATCTTTATGAATTTTGCTTCTAATGTCTGCATTCATGAAGAAGAATGCAGTAACATTGGATTTCCTGAAAGCTTTAATTATTGGCAGGATTAAAATTTTGGGTTTGAACTGTTTGTTTTGCTAATTTATTGATTTTGGAGTTCCATACAAGGTATTATGTATCCGTAACGATGGAGATCACCACCATTACTGACTAAGGTATCGGCCCAAATGGTTGATACAGAGATGTAACAACTAATACGAGGTTGTAATGACTGGTATGCCCCCATAATGGTTAAATTTTTTTCTTGAAAAATTCTTAAAAAATCCTGAAAATTTAGAATAATGTTAAATATTTCAAATATGTTTTTTGTAAACATGCTTATGGTAGTGTAACAGTCCATTCTTTGGTAAGAATGTTGTATCGGGCTATTTGGTGAATTTATGGACATGACTATGTGTCTCTAATATTTACACGTCACAATTAAGCATTAGAACTAAAAATTGAAAGAAAAAATGTGCATAAATACCTTTTTTTTATTTTTCGCAAAAAGAAAAATAAAAACATTTGAAGGTTCAATTCACCAAAATCTTTTCAATCTATAGTTTTAAACCTAAAAATTGTTGTAAGATAATTAAAGCATGCCGTAAAATGATTTAGAAAAGTTTTTAGAATGCAAAAAGTAGAAAAATAAGAAAGTGAATTTAAATAGAAAAAAGTTGCTATTTGCCAGCCGTTACAAGAGTAACAGTCATTTTGCCCTTTAACAGCCATTACAATATGGTCCCAAAAACCCAACTTACATCGTTTCACCTCCATATGGCATAATGGTAACCAATGTCAATATATATCACCCATTATGGCTGTATCATTATGAATACAGAACATCTTGATTCCACATCAGTGACCAAGGATAATTTAACCCTTAAGACACACTGAGAAAAACTTTAATACTCTAGTAGCGTAAGCTGGATGATATGCATGAACTTAGATTTGGATTCGGGGCCTTGCCTCGTTGGTAGACCATGCGGAGCTTTCTACTAGGGGTCTTGGTTTCGAAACCCATCAGTGGTGAAATATCCATGATCACCCCTTCCATGACTCAACACAAGACATGGTGTCAGCTCTAATATCAATTGTTGAGACCTAACTAATGCCAAAAGCCACAGGACTGATGGAATGCATCAAGCTAAGTTCTTTAAATCATAACATGGACATAATATTTAAGGGCTTTATTTCAACAAATAAGTGTCCACGAATCAGAGATTAAGATAGCTCAACCAATCTGATTTTTGGGATATAACTTTGCAACAATGAGTTTGACGGTGTAATTGGTTTACTTTTGAGTTAATACTTGCAAGACGTACCATTTATAAGTTTCTGCTTATCAAGTGCCACACGCAGCCAGAGTATCATATAATTAACTCCCCACTTTTGATCTGTTATTCGACCAATGTTTTGTACTATTGGTGAAGGATTGGGCCAAAATCTAACCAAGCAACTGCAATGGAAGTAATTTACAAGATATGCCTTCTGTATGGTACGTGGGTTTTCGATTTTGACGTGTGAGGCCCATGCATCTGGACCATTGGTTTGTTGGGCCAATGGACAGTCCTCAAAAACATCCCATCCACCTACCAATCTTGGGACTTTTTTTTTCAGTTGAATGTGAACACTGCCGTATTTTTCTTGATAACCTTAATAGTCACCAATGGATCATTGATTACTTGACATTATTGGCGGAGTTGGATGAATCGATGATCCACGTTGTAGAGTCTTTGACCCCAACTCTCTTTATTTAATTCTCGAAAAACACGTGCATTGACTTCCCCAAAGTTCATGCGCATACACGGCTTTAAGTACCGACAGGTGTATAATCATCAGAAGATACTACATTAGATACAATACCTGTATAATCATCTGAAGATTCCAAACCAGACATGCCGTCTAAAACTCAGTAACTCGACTATAAACTCCACCGAGTCAACTCAACTTAATTTCGAGCCTGGTCGCTAACAAACTCGATTCTAGATTTGAATCGGTCAGAACTCGTTGGGACTCAGTCGAGACTGCACGGTGGTATTTTGAATGTTTTAATAATAAATAACTATTTTTAAAAATTACTGATGCTTTAAATAATTTAACGATCAAAGTTCCAACTTGTCCGAGTTTTAGAGGAAATCGATTCACCTTGTTACGAAGCTATGCAAGTCACTGGTTGAGCGGTTCTAACAAAGTTGCTTTAATTGGACTAACCATCCACATAGATTGGCTAATTTCCACAAGTGCAGGGTGGGCCCCACCCATCCTCACACAGTCACATGTGCCAATTTGGAATGCAGACTTCTGTGAGACAACTTTCTATTTAGTCAATATGCAATTCTAGGATCTCAATTTTCGATTCTCAGCATGAATTAGCATTTAGAATGGTGTTTTAAAAAACAAGCAGGATCGGACGGACAAGCACTATAAAACAAGGTTTAGGGCCCGTTTGGATACACCACCAAATAAGTTACTTTTTCTACCTAGAGAAGTAGATAAGTAACTTATTTGAGATAAGTTTGGTTTATGATAACTTATATTTAAAGTTAATCACTTCAATTTAATAAGTAGAAATCAAGATAAGCTACTTGAGGCATAAGTACCTTAAGTAACTTATGATCCAAACGCCCCCTTAAAGTTTGGTTTATGATAACTTATATTTAAAGTTAATCACTTTCAATTTAGTAAGTAGAAATCAAGATAAGCTACTTGAGGCATAAGTACCTTAAGTAACTTACGATCCCAACGCCCCCTTAAAGTGTTGGGATAGAAGCCGGCAAGCAGAAGCGGAAACGCCGAACACGTGAAGCAATGCAAAATCAAACGAGTAACAAGATACAATCAATCACACACAAGCACACCACAGAGACTCCGAATTTTACGTGGAAAAATCTCAAAACGGGTAAAAAACCACGGCACAAATGATCCACTATGAATATCAGAAGATTACAGAGATTGACAGCCCACAAATCAAGGAAACACAGAAAAAACCCAAGTTTTCTCTCACACACTACCTCTCCCATCTTCCTAGTACGAATAGGAAACCTCGGACACCTTAGGATACCTCTCTAGGTCGGATTACAACACCTTAAATAAGAAGAAATCTGAAAATAGGAACACCTTGCGGAGTGCTGCGGACTACGCAAGAAATCCGCGCGCACAACCGGCCGGTCAGCCGACCAGTCAGGCCTTCACAAAAAAAGGCCAGGGAGATGCCACCCGACCCTGCCTCACATCCGACCGGAGCCCACTAACGACCGGTCGGCTGACTGGTCTGGGCACAAAACTGCACATGGGAGGGGGGTCTTCACAGCATCTGGGTCACGCTGTCCGGCCGGTCGGAGCACCCATTCCAGCAAGTTTGAAGACCCATTCCTTAAGTAACTTACGATCCCAACGCCCCCTTAAAGTATAGTCTAAGATCAGTAACTGATACGTTGTATGGTCCATGAACTGTATCAGCCCCAAAAAAAAAAACTGATACTGACCAGTATAGGCTGTGAATGATATGATGCACCAAAACAAAACGATTATTTAATCCTTGCTTGTAAAACCCAGTCTGTTTGGTGGACACTTTTTCATAATATGAATTGAAGAAAAAAAAACTCCAAGAACAAGCAGCAAACAATTAACTAAATTGGCAACATTAGCTGCCAAATCAACGGCCATAAGAAAGAGTGTAGGAACTGAAAAGAGACCACTAACAACCTTAGCCGTCCATCCTATCACTGTGGTCTACAGTTACATCCCTAAATAAAGATAGGCATAACACCAATGATCAGACGGATAAAACCAAATACGGAAACGCTTGTTGCAAACATGGCTGAGAAGGGAGGGGTAGATATATCCAACCACATGAAGGAAAATCCAAGTCGTGTGTTTCTGGCTCCCTAGTCCTTGGGACATGTTTAGGTTCTCGAGAAATGGCAACTTCTGAAAAAGTAAAAAATAAAAATCCTTTAAATCATCTCTTCTCACATTTAGTAAATTTTAAAAGCCCTACAAACCATTTTTTGGCAATTCATCTGTAGCTTATGATTGGTGGGCCACTTCCCAGTGTTCACAGCGTGCACCAGCTGATCAAAGGTCCGAAGCTGCATGCTTGACAGCCCAAGGAGGAACAAGGGCCTGCACGTTCGCTGCTGAGATGTGGACCATGCATTCTCTCATAGGCATTCGAGTACTTGAAAGCATTTAAACATTGGTATTGGTACAGGCTGCCTTCATTTTCCTTCTATTGTTACCTGGTCGTCGGGGCATTTGCAATCGTTACCATCACTATAGTACTCTCCCATATTAATTTTTCTTTAAACTGTAATAAAGGCTGTGTATGACATCCAGCCGGTCAAACACATGCATTTCCGCACCCAACCAAAATAATCACACCACCAAAACTCTCTGATTCAATTAAATTCTTTATAATTGAAATACCAGATGAGCTGCTCTTGAATTTTGATATTTTTAAGTGATATATTATTTTTATTATTATTATTATTATTATTATTTTATGGAGTAGCTTACCTTTTGTCTAGATTGACCAATTTTTTCGTTCTCAACATCATGGTCCATTACATCTTTTAGATGTACAGGCTGTATATCATAGAAATATCACATGAGACCCATAATTCTCCACTTCACTTTCTAGAGGAAAAAAGTGTAAAGCATGCATCATGGTAATTTCCCCATTCAAAAAAGAACTTCCCGGCCGGCTGTATATTTAGGAAGATACAAATTAGAAAAGTCTTTTTTTTCTGTTGCCAAAGTCTCTCTCTCTCTCTCTCTCTCTCTCTGACACATACACACCCTCAAACCCATGACCTTAGTGTTGAAACTCTTGTGAGTCTACCACTAAGCCACGAGTTAACACTTCTTCTTTTCTTTTCAAAATAGTGTTTTATTCAGTCAACTTCTGGGAGCAATTTAGATGATAGATATTGGCGCTCGCCATCCATTCGGAGAATCTAGTAGAAACCAATTACTTTTGCATGAAAAGGTAAGATTATGAAAAAGTGAAAGAAAAATATTAATCCATTATACCTTTATACATTACTGGTCCTATGGCTTTTTGCTAACTATGGTCCCAAGTCCTAACTATGATCCGCTAGAGCTACACTACCGCCTGTTTGGTTTTCCAATTTCCTTATGAAATGCCAAGTAAATGAACCATCATCATCACTTCCAGGTGTCCGGTTGGTTTTCCAATTTCCTATAAAATGCCTAGTATATGAGCCATCATTATAAATGGTCACTTCTCTCCACGACTAGAGAACCAGCCTCACCATACTAGAGTCGTACATCCAAATTCATCATGCCTCCAGTTTTGCCACACACACACAAACACATACAGCGCGGATGGCACAATACTCGCCGTTCAATGGTAGAAGCAGCCTTTCTCATGAAATCCCTGATTTATTGTGTTTTGGAGAAAACGATCCCACCAGAAACAAACTACACCAACGGCCGCTTCCCATTCTCATTCTTCAAGCCGTTTGGGAGTTGGAGAAGACTAATACAACCCAAGAGACTAATACAACCCAAGCTATTGGCACAAACAACCTACTACACCGTTAAACACCACTCTCTTCACTTACCCAGCTAGGAAAAGGAGAAAGAAGGGGGCCCGCTGCAGTGGGAAGATCATAACCACTCCCAGCAGTCAGTGCACCTTATACCGACTTCTCGCTAATCTACATTGCATGGGCATAAATTAAGGATTGATTCTCTCAAGTGGACATCCGGATTGGAAAAGCAAAAAAGAAATGGAAAAGAAAAGCCTTGTAATGATTGAAAAGGGGGAAAAAAAAAAAGAGATTTCTTTATGTCGACGAAGTACTACTCAAAGGCAACGTACCAAAGTTTCTCGAACTTTGTCAAGCCTCCTCGAGCTCGAGGTACTGGGAGTGAGAAGCAGCGAGGAGGGCTGCTCCGATGCCTGAGCCATCATTAGCGTGCTCAATGACGATGCTGTCCGAGACCTCGTCTCCAACCAACTCCTTGAGAGTGCTCTGTAAACACTCGCTGAATTTGGTGTAGTGCTCAAACAGCCCACCGTCCATAGCAATCACTGTCCTCTGCTTCTCACCATCCCTGACAGTGTCCCTTCCCTGCTTCTTCAGGATGCCCATGATCCCAGCCGCAGCCAGACGGGCCCCACGTGTAGCAACGATGTTGCAGAGCTCTACTATCACTTTTCGCGTTTTCAGGGATGTATTAGAGATCTGAAATAAGAACAGGAAACAAAAACAAGGGAGGCATAAGAGGACCTACACAGTTATTACTGGTTAGGGAATGACATCTGAGACTATTTTTACATGTGCTGTCGTCCTGTGTAAGATAACAGGAGACACATCAAGCTCTTAATGGTTGCATATGCAAACGAGAAGTTATTAATTTCTTGTTGTTTTAACTGCATATGAAAACCATCAAAATTACCGAAAACCCACAGAGGATCCATTCCTCTTGCAGGCAAGAAACCATGGGAGGTGAAGGTACAAGCAAGGATCCATTTTGAAGCTGTGGATGTTAAGAGACTGGAATTCAAGGCGAAGGTTCAGACAGAAAGCAATACCCCCAAAATATCCTTCAGTTTGTTTCCAACTACTCTAAGATCAGGAGAGGTGTCATGATGCATGGCGGACACATCAGGAGTCCTGCATATTTCAAAAACCCAAGTTACCAATTTAATGAATGTTCTTAGATATCTCAAATCCAACGAAAGTCTGCATCAAACATTAGACAGAATACGCAGATACGATGTCTAACAAAAAAAAAAAGGCCAAGATCTAAACTAAGAAATAGCAACAGTGAGAATGAAAGCATGCAACACAAAAACAATAAATCATACGACATATATAGAGATAGGATTTAACACTCCAGCAGTCGTATTCATTAGCAAAACTAATATTGTATCATTGGATAATACCAATGCTTAATTGAGAAGTCCAATATTAAGTAATGAATGCAACCCTAAGCAAAAGGCCAGCTAAATTTTCTTGAGGCTAAAAACGTTTAGTAACCAGAATCCGTATTAATGGAGCCAATCAACGGTTTACATGGATTAGAAAGCACTCTTTTTTATTTCTCTTCTTTTTAAAATACTTATGAGGGTGGTCTTATGCAAGGATAACATAAGGACTTGGAACTAGAGTCGATTAGAAGAAGATGATAGAGCTGAATTAAAGAATCAGTCCCAGTAGTCAGGTCCATCTCCATCTGAGGACACCTAAGAGTAACATGGCCGCATGGGGATCCCAATAAGGACATGGATACTGAATGAAACTATTTTGGGCACCCAAAAAAGCAGTTCACAAGAACCATTAACATTATAAAATACAGTTGATATGTAGTGGGACCAATCTTTCATCCATATCAGTATCACTCATCCTCTAGGCATGAGTAAATAGCCTAATAAGAGTGTCAAATTCAACAGCCATACATAGATCCAATAGAACATCTTCCTAGGAATCAATCAAACTGATTGGCAGGTGAAAGGTCAAGCTACAGCCAAGAAATGAGAGCCCTTCAGCAAGAGCTTAGCTAAGTACACGTGTGTGCAATAAAGCTCATGTACATGCCACCTGTGCAAGATCTAATCCATCCATCAGGTTGGCACGACCTTTTGCATGTTTTCCCCAAAATAGAATCTGGTCCAATCAGCATGTGTGCGGCAATATTGGAAACAGGTAGATAGGTTAGAAAACCTCAGCCAAGTTTTTCAGGGCCGTATACTTGTTTTGCAAACTATAGCCCACCTAACCAGTGGATAAACCTGATTCTTGGGCCTGGATATTAAAATGGTGGTCCATTCTGAGGAATGGTTGGATCTTGGACATATTGTGCCATGCTGGCACATGTGTCACATGTACATGAGCTTTATTGTACACGTGTGTGGACTTAAGAAAGCTCATGGAGAAATGATAACATCCTCGTCTCCATCCTTCACTGATGAAGAAGGATTGTAATCATAGGAAAACCACCATGTCAAATGAGCTACTCGCAAAATTCTTTAACCACAACATGAGGAAGGGCCAGTCATTAAAACAATGAAATCTCTAATTCGGGTTGACTTTGACAGTTGACCAGACTAGTCCTGTCATATTTTACAGTTCACATTTCTCATCTAATGAAGGGATGTATTATATATTTGAGTTCTTAAAGGTGGTTAAATCCTCTCAAAACCATTTTTCATTCACAAAATGAAAGAACAAAGAGGAGAATCGGAATGCATTTTGCATGACATAAAAATGGAAGCAACAACTACATGTAATGGTTTTAGTGATGTTATCAACTGCTTCTGCTCCACTTTGTGAAAGGGTTTTAGTGATGTCATCAACTGCCTCTCATGTGAGATCACTGAGACATCATCAAAAACCACATCATGTAGCGCTTGAGCCCGATTTTTTTATGGGGGATGCAAACGCACACCAGAGTCTTCCCCAAGAATAATAAACACCTAACAAAATAATTTCTAACTATTACCAAGCTTCAAAAAATACAATTATGACAGCCCATAAATCATAATTCAAACTGTATACATGCAAAACTCCAATATCAGCTTTTAAATATGTTCAAACAAGGTTTCTTCGTTTTTTTTTTTTTTTTTTTAAATTATTGAACACCTCGATAGGTGAGCGGTGGCACTGTGCAGCACACAAGCCTTCTCATACTAAATTATCGCCATTATTATACTAAAAAATAAGCAAGACTGTAGATTTGATTATTTTCCTTGCACCGGCTCTGACTGGTTAATCAGAGACCGATGCTATTGCCCAGCACAGGTACCCCCTTACTTAGTAGATATAGTTATTAGGTCCGGTATAATTGATGCTGGGAAAAGGCGCTCAGGTGCGCTTACAGTCTTATGTTAGTTCAGCTGCATATCTGCAGAGGAACGGCATGCAAGGCTTCATTCTATTATAACCTTGGTTTGTCTGACTGTAGAATGACTAAACCACAATGAGCAAGCAGAAGGGATAAAATATAGAGATCATGTTTAATCAAATAACAGCATACCTCAGTATGAATGGAACCGTAAGTTTCGTTGGAACAGCATCACCAAAAAAGGCAGCTTCTTCCGCCATCTTCAATAAGACTCTGCGCACAATGTCTCCCAAATACATTCCTGAAATTATCTTCTCAAAAATCTGTCGACATTAAAATTATTACTTCATAAGGAATGCCTGCATAATTCTGCAAAAATAGCGCAGACAGATAATAATGCAAACTCCAAATAACCTGTTCTCCAGGGTTCAAACTTTCAGCATCTAATGCTTGATCATATTCTGTAATTGGAAGATGAGACGACCGGAAGTTCCCCCACTCCATATTGATAACCTAAAGTGAGACAAGGACATGTTTTATGTGCAATGGTACCAGTAGAATATTGTGTTTGCATTGTTTACTTATTAATGTCCTTATGCTTTCTAGTTCCATTGTTTCCAATTGCTTTTTCTTTTTTCCAAATGCTTTCTTTTACCCAGACAAAATTTATATGGGCTGGAAATAAAATAATAAAATAGAAGTTCCATAGAAGCCACGATTGCTGACCATCTCTCCAGATTTGGGTAGAAGACCATGCCATTTCGGAATTGCATGTGCACGCTCAACATATGCAGCATTTGTACCAGTACCCAAGATCACAGCAACAGCAACATCACTATTGTAGTATCTACCGCCAGCCAGTGTTCCAATGGTGTCATTGACCTGCATTCATTTCAGTCCAACCACTCAATAGCTACTCATAAACTGAATTTCAGGTGCCCAACTTGTACAGAACAACTCTCTTTTTTTTTTCTTTTTTTTTGTGTGCTTGTGGGGGGGCAAGTAGTAATTAGCAAATGGATAAATATTAAAACAAAACAAATAAAAAGGAATAGAGATGCTAGCACTGGACTGCAGATCTTTTCTTCATGAATTAAGGTAAACTTCCCAGCAGAGCTTAAACCAGGAAGTAGAGAAAATTAACTTACAAGTGCTGACACACGCATATCAACACCTTGTCTTTCCATGGCTTTCGTCAGTTCAGCCACCACATCTTCCCCAACCTAGCTTCAAAAAGTACCAAAAATGCCCATTCAGAAAACAAAATGGACCAGAATTTAATCCAGAAAACAATAACCAAACCATCTACACTAATAAACTGATAAAATACATAATACATTCAATACTTAAGCTAATATATAGAGTTAGGGATGGCACTGGGCCAGACTAGGGCTGGGCCAAGGTGGCCCTGGCCCAGCCCTAAGACCTGGCCATAGCCCTCACCCAGTCCCTAATGGGCTAAAGAGGCCCCAGCCCTGGGCCTCACCCTAGAGGCCCAATCCTATAAGTTAAAGATATGAATACATGCTGGCGTACAATTGTTGAATATGTGTTTATGAACCATCATGCTCTTCTAGAGAATGAAATTGTTTGCCGCACGCCTGTGTCCAATAAGATCATTAATCAACCAAGCATATGCCCCACCTAATTGTCCACTATATGCATGGACTTAAATAAGTACATTAACACATCGTTCAGCATCTAAAGTGGGGTCCATAATTTGGACAGTTTATAAGTTGCCTATGTATCGTCCATCACACTCTACCAGAGTATCAATACCTACGTACTAAATACCTATGTTACTATGTACTATGCTAGTATACAAACTCTATAGTCTGTGCACCTAACCTATATACTATGCTAGTATATGAATTCTATCGCCGTGTACTATATAGCATTCACTAAGAAAACAGGCTGGGCTGGGCTGGGCTAGGCAGGCCAGGCTATTCATCATTGGCCTTGGCCCTGGCCAGCCCGAACACCAGGTTACACAGGCTGGGCCTGTCAGCTCAGCGCATTGCCATCCCTATATGGAGTATTGAGCATTTAACATACCATTACTATCTAGTACCTCAAGGGTACCATGCCTAAAGACTGCGCTCTAACATAATATAATAGACTTAAAACCATTAGGCTCTTTAAAATAGATTTGTTTGAATCTTTGTTAGTCATCATTTCACTTATCTTAAATAAAATCTTATATGACCTACAAGGGACAGTCAGTTTCCTTAGTGAGTAAAACAATCATTATAGCTCAAAAAATAGCTTGAATTAGTTATGTCAATCTAATTGTTGTGATCGCCACAAAAAAATTCTGTACATAAGCACATGCCTTTATATCACATTCAAAACCATAAGGTGGTAAATGAGTTACTCCTTCATTAGGAAATACTAATGACAGAATCTTTAGGAAAGATTGAAAGCACGAACAAAACACATTTCTCCGGAGCAACAACAAGAATTGGAAAAGTTGCCTGGGAGCAATCATGCATTCCAATGAAACAAACAGGTTTTGATCCATCACTTTCCCCCTCCTCTTTTTTTTTTTTTTTGAAACAAATGGGTTTTGATCCATCACTTGAAGATCTTTAAGATCCTCGAAAGTATTCCATACACAAGCACATGCCTCTATAGTCCACATGCAAAATCACATGATGGTACATGAGTTAATCCTTTTTTATTTTAATAATGACAGAAACTTTAGGAGTGATTGAAAGCTTAAACAAAACACATGTTTCTCTGCAGCAACAACGAGAATTAGAGAATTGGAGGCTGTTGCTCAAAGGGCAGTGTGGTGGTGCACTTGGGAAGAAAGAAATGAAAGGTGCTTGAGCGGGAAAAGTTCAATGGTGGAGGCTGTTGCTCAAAGGGCCAGAAAGTTGGTTATAGAATGGGCCTCTCATGATGATAAGTTAAAGGGTTCTAACCTTTTGTTTCTTGGTGTGTAGTTGGCTGGATCGCTATCTCAGCGGTGGCAGCCTTTTCTTTTGTTTTTTTTTTTTCCTTATTTTAATAAAATGGTCAACTTTCAACAAAAAAAAAAAAGAATTGGAGAAGTTGCAAGGGAGAAGTTGTGCATACCTATAAAACGCAGAGGTTTTGATCTGTAACTCAAAGATCTTTAAGATCCTCAATACGGATCTAATGGGCAGCTGGTAGTGCAAACTTTTAGCAAGTAGTGAGGAACTAGGGGTTCACACTGCCAAAATCTAATATGAAAACAGCTTTCCATTTTCTTACTTGGTGGATATTAGGCTGCCTAGCATCCAATGAGGCTTTTATGTCCAACAATCGAAATAGAAAGGGAATACTCCTGTTGAGCAAGTGGCATAAGACCACCATTTGACCCACCTCACTCATAGAGGATCTGTGATATCTGAACTAATTTAGTGACTGTAAAGTGAGATAAAAGCATGGGGACATGCATGGAGAAGAACTTAAGCAGAGTTTCCACCTCTCCACGGCACCATTTTGTTTCTATCCTCTAACGTCAGTTGTGTAGGATCCTACTTTGATTGGTGATGCACTATTACTTGAAGATAGAAATTTAATTGTCTTTGCCATGTCCAGCATGGAGGAAACCAAAGAAAAAGCCCCTTCAAAATTTATTTTCAATTTCATCTAGAAGTCAATCCATAAAGGTAAAAAAAATGTGGAATTAATTATAACATTCATGATTCATGTTTAGAATCACATGTTGTGTGAATTGACCTTTGTACGACTAAAGCTTAAATCACGAATAGTAGAGCACCCATATACGAAAATACATGCAATATTTGTGAGTTTCTGAGCCCCTTGTGAATGTGTTTTATCCTAGAAACAAGTCAACTCTAAAGTTGTTCGTCTACCTCAATCAATTGCAAAGTTCATAGTTCCTCGGTTGCCCTATTAGTGATCAACATTAGCATTGCACGCCCCAAATGAGAAACTGAGACAATGAGAAATGATATCAAAATGAGAAAATTAGCCAAAAGAAGCTAGTATGTCATCCTAAGATAACATATTATAAAATTACATCTAAATAGTTACTACATTATATTAATATCATACATGCTACATAAGGCCCATTTGCCTTTTTCTTGGAAAAAAACACGATGCTCAATTTATGTAGGAAAATACAAGTAATTGTGTGTGTTATCCATGTAATCCTGTGGAGCACTATATGTTTTTCTCATGTCAATGTGTATGTGTGCCTTGCTGGCTAACACTTGTTGCCCTAAAACCAAGGTATTCCGTAACAGTAACAGTGGCCACAATGACCGCCACCGTTACCTTTACGATACAAACTGTAACGGCCATTACAGCCCCCATAATGACCATTACGTTATTTTTTATTGAAAAAACCTGAAAAACCATTACGGGGCAATGACAGCCTTTACAAGGGAGTATAACAGGTTGTTACGGGTCATTTTTTCCGTAATGGCCATTACGACCCCGGAAAGTGTAATAGTTGCCACTGTTACCTTTACGTAACGGCCTTTACAGCCCCTTGACAGCTGTTACGGCACACCATGCCTAAAACTTTTTTCTCTTTCTTTCTTTCTTCCTTCTCTTCCCCTAATCTCTCAACTTACTACTTAGTACCAAAGCATCTTTGCTAGGCCTATCATAGTCTACAATAGTGGGGCTCACTGCTGACATCATCTAGATGTACAGATATGTTAGCAGTGTAAAAGGCCAAGTAGTCCTCTAAATGAAGAAGGTATGGAATCTAGAAGAGCTTGATTTTAGAAGATTTATAGTGATTTTTCTGGAAATTTTGGCCAGTTTTGTAGGGTATACACAACATAGAAAAAGTTGGGAAAGGATCTAGATTTCATTTTTTCCACTGCACTTTTTTTTTTATAGGATTTTTGTTTTCTTCACATGATCTAATGTAGTTGTGTATTTCCAACTATAGAAACAAGTGTGATTTAGAGGAGATTTTAGTGAATAATGAAGTTTTTATGGAATAGCTTTGTCATGCAAGCAGAAATAGCTATGTTTTGGGGATGAACTGGCCATTTTGAGTACATTGGGGGTTGGTTTGTCTTTGATTGAGATGAGCTTCTTCCACCACTCATCATGCAAGGGGTGCATTTTGCAATTTTCTAAAATTTTTTTAAGGTTGTTTTCAAGGATGGTTAATTGTTGAGGTATTATGGTAAAGAGTTCTTGGTGTTTTCCTTCCATGCTCTGAGGCACCATCACAGGCGTATCTGTACTAAGTGAAGGTGAAGCAGTCTAGGTGTGGTACAATGCAAGCTGTTTGACCTAAAGCTCAACCCAACTTGACATGGAGGATTTCTATGGGCACTGGAGCTTTCCTTTTCCATTCATTGTTTCTTTCCTACTTATGCCTTTGTTATCAATTGTGGGTGTAATTCACATGCCATTATAGTTGTAGTCCTCTCGATCAATGTTGTCATATGCAATCGCATAAGCGCTTATACCATCGCATATGCCATTTTGGACCAGCGGACTGCATTTGCCATGGTAGCATATGCAATTATTGTGCCATTAAGGCTTATGTAGTCACACAGATAAGTATCTGAATGCATAAGCCATAGTTATGTGGTTACGCCATCATGTACACAGTATGTGATGGCATAACCTCCCACTTGTTAGATTTCTAACTGTTGGGACTTATTTTTGGCTTCATTTTCTCTCATT
This sequence comes from Liriodendron chinense, assembly GCA_003013855.2. Classification (NCBI taxonomy): domain Eukaryota; kingdom Viridiplantae; phylum Streptophyta; class Magnoliopsida; order Magnoliales; family Magnoliaceae; genus Liriodendron; species Liriodendron chinense. Next base: position 10,295,122 of record ML058461.1, on the reverse strand, counting down.
TTTACCTAAAGATAATTACTCCCACACCTATTACCTCTCTCTCTCTCTCTCTCTCTCTCTCTCTCTCTCTCTATCTCTCTCTCAAAAGGACATCAATAAAATTTATACATTATTTTTCACATTTCTGTGTATATGAATTCATTTGAGTAATTGTTAATTGACTTGTTATGGTCTAATAGTCTAATAAAACTATATATTAAAAAAAAAAAAACTACGCACAATATATATATTAATATATATAATATATATATATATATATATATATATATATATATATATATTCTTTTTTTTTTAAATTGTTTGGAGGTTTGTGCCGTTGCATATGCGATTATGCCATCACATAAGCACGCAACCCGTTGAGTCGCATGAGATCGCTTATGCCATTTGACAACACTGCTTTCAACCGTTGTGAACTTTCACCTATTGTGCAATATTACAAATGCATTTTTTAGAGCGCAATCTACAAAAAAGCAAATTTGTGCTTGCTATGCTTGGAAGATGCCAAATCTATCAACCATCTTTTCCTCCATTGCTCATTCTCTTCAATCTGGAGGAGAGTTTTTTACACATGCATTTTTTAGAGCGCAATCTACAAACAAGCAAATGTGTGCTTGCTATGCTTGGAAGATGCCAAATCTATCAACCATCTTTTCCTCCATTGCTCATTCTCTTCTAATATCTGGAGGAGAGTTTTAGCTTTCGTTGGAGTTGTTTGATGTAGAGACTCCTCCATTACACATGCATTTTTTAGAGCGCAATCTACAAACAAGCAAATGTGTGCTTGCTACATTTGCTTGCTATGCTTGGAAGATGCCAAATCTATCAACCATCTTTTCCTCCATTGCTCATTCTCTTCTAATATCTGGAGGAGAGTTTTAGCTTTCGCTGCAGTTGTTTAATAATCGCTGCTTTCGGAATCTGAAGGTCTCCTAGGCTAAAAAGAGGGAAAAAACGAAAATGAAAACATCATAGCGTTTTGATCATTGCAGTTATTAGATTAAAAAAAAGGGTTTTCTTTCGTAAAATCGGGATTTCTGCAGGAATTCTAGCGGTAGAAATTGCACAGACATATCTGAGTCCATGTTATGTTGTTCAGCAAAACATGCAGGTGCACATGTGGACAACACACGTCGATTCAGAAATTTTGTGCTAGATTCGAAACCGTCCAGCATGTAGGCCCACTCTATATGCGTCATGACTCGAAATCATAGCGAGATGTCGGGTCTAAATGCGTTTATATGAAATACGAAAACTATGGTATTTATTACAATTTAAAAACTTAGTAACTCGGCTCATAATATATTCGAGTGGACCATGTGGGGCCCACCTTTGGCAACTACTAGTGGATTGCAGGCCTCACTTCACAAAAATTATCATCAATTTAATGAAGATGCATTTATGAATTGGCACATGGGAAAAAGCAAAATGGATTGGGAAATGAATGGCCCACCTAGTGAGGGATGAAGGTGATTAGAAAAATGAATGAGACCGATGTAAGAGTGCATACACCATTAGTATCCCATGAAAGAACGACATGACCATTAATGGGTTAGTTCTATATAAGATGAATAAATTATTTCCTTCCCTTGTGATTGTGATTGCAGACCAGCCTTTCGATTCTACTGTTTTGGCTCTTAATGATTAAGGACCGTTTGGATGGGAGTAAATGGAGGTAAATGGGAATTGGGAATAGGGGGTTCTCGTGTTATTCAAAGACTAGGCACCTTCGATTCTTCTAGGTTTTTGAGGTTTTCATCAATCATGGGATTGAATTTGATGTATTTTTAGCCTCTGTGGTTTCTTCTTCTTCTTCTTCTTCTTCTTCTTCTTCTACAAGGTGACAATTTTATTAAACAAATGGGGCAAAAGACCCGTAAACCCCAAGGGCCCGTTTGGGAGCTTGTAAATGAAAGTAAATGGGAAATGGATTTGGAGGTAAATGAATTGGGAGTAAATGGCTTTACAGAGTTGTGTTTGGATGGAAGTAAATGAAATGCATTTGAAATCAAAATATTCTGTTTGGAAGGGAGTAAATGGGAGGAATTGGAATGCAATGGAATTTTTCAATATATTCTCAGGAATATATGTGATATCCCAAAAAAGCTTGACTATCCCAACTTATACATTTGCGATATTTAATAGAATGATTGTAATAATCCCCTTTGAAATATATACTTTAGCAAAAAATGAGGAAATTTCAAGCCTTGGGTAGGCCAAAAACAGTAAGGATCACAAACAAGTAACTTGTCAACGTTTTCTAACCGTCCATTTAGATGGTCATCCTTTGGATGGTTTGGATCTTCTTCTTCTTCTTCTTTTTTTTGTGTGTGGATGTGTGATTTTAGTGATGTAGCCGATATTTGGATTGTTGGGAAGTATCATTAGCGTGACACATGTATGGTAAACATGTGCATGGCGGTACCTTTGTTTACATGTGCAACTCTCTAAGGGAGCTCAAAAAGGCATTTCACCCCATTTACTTCCAATTTCATTTACATGCACATTTACCCCCATTTCATTTCATTTACATGCATTTACTTCCCGTCCAAACACACCCTAAATACCATTTACTTCCATTTACTTTTGATTCCATCCATTTACCTCCATTTACTCCCATCCAAACGGCCCCTAATAGGAGTCCTAATTCGACTAGAAAAGAAATTAACCCAAAATAACAAATTTTGCCAAAAATAGAAACGTGTAAATTAACCTTACTGGAGGATTCCTAGCATGATTACAGGCAATTTCTAAAAAGACAAAAATCCAAAAACTTTAAAAATAAGAAGATACGATAAAAACATAAATTACTAAAAAGAGTAAATTTTGCCGAAAATGGTAATTTTTACCCGAAAGGGTTCGTTTTCTTGTGAATCAAATACATGGAAGACTGGCAAACCCCAATGGGAGTCCTAATTCAACTAGAATAGAAATTACCCAAAATAGCAAATTTTAACAAAATAGAAAAATGTAAATTAACCTTACTAGAGGATTCCTAGCATGATTACAAGCAATTCTAAAAAGACAAAAATCTAAAAACTTTAAAAATAAGGAGAGATGAGAAAAATAGAAATTACTAAAAATAGTAAATTTTGTGAAAATTGCAATTTTGACCTGGAAGAGTTTGTTATCTTACAAAACAAATATATGGAAGACTCCTAAACCCTAATAGGAGTTCTAATTCAACTAAAATAGAAATTATCCAAAATAGCAATTTTTTCCAAAAAATAGAAACATTAAATTAATGTTACCGGAGGATTCCTAACATGATTACAAGCAATTTCTAAAAAGTTGGAAATCCTAAAACTTTAAATTACTAAAAATAGTAAACTTTGTCCGAAAATCGCAATTTTGACCCGGAAGGGTCCATTTTCTCGCGAATCAGATATACAGAAGACCCATAAACCCTAATAGGAGTTCAAGTTCGACTAGAATAGAAATTACCCAACATAAGCCGAAAAGAAAAAAGAAACAGGAGAGAGAGAGAGAGAGAGAGAGAGAGAGAAGAAACAAAACATAATTGAAAACAACAAAGACCCTATGGGGACAAAACAGTTGCCCACTCGATAACAAAAGAATATGCCCTCAGAAAAACACCCCTCAACGTGTTGCATTTGTCTCGGAAACATCTATTATTTCTATTGATCCAAAGTGCCCAAAGACCAAAAAGAAGGAAGAGTTGCCATCTCCCTCTGTAAGTGGGAACCATCTCGAAGCTTTGTCTCGACCAAGATCCGTTACGTCTTCAACAATCTCCTTTTCTAGCGAAACAGCCTCATCTAAGGATTATGAAGAAAAATCTAGATTCTCTAAGGTTGGCCTACGAATGTTTGGATCTGCCAACAAATTCCTATAAAAAGAAACGATGTCTCCTATAGTCAATTCGGTTTTTCCTTGTTTTTCCTGTTTATGTTCTCTGTTTCTAGCTCTACCTAATAAAATTCTTCATCTTTCAAAAAAAGAAAAAAGAAAAAAAAGATCTCATATCTCGACATGTTGCCTAGGCTTGGCAAAATTCCACACGACCCACCAACCCGCACAAAAAATTCAGTGTTCGGGTCCGACCTTATGAAAAATTCAGTGTTCGGGTCCGACCTTATGATGTCGAGTCACTAATGGGTTGGCCCATCAAGACCCATTAAGATAACGGGTAGGGTTAGTATTTCACCTGCGAAACCCATTTAACCCATTAGTGAGGGTATTTTTGTAATTATTTTTAGTGCGGTGAGAAATCCCTAAGAAGCTAAGACAACCAATAAGACACACTCTCTTTCTCTCTCTCTCAGACTCGGGAGTTTTCTCCATCTTTCAACCCATGGCCTTGCTCCAAAATCTCTGTCGAATCAAACCCCTTTCCCATCTCTCTGCCCACGAAAGCACGGCCCATTTATTTAACGGGTTAAACAGGTTGGGTTGCGGGTAACCCGTTAAATTAACGAATGGGTTTGAGTTTCTAGATTTTGACCCGTTAGTTAACGGGTCGAGTTTGGGTGAGGGCATTTTTGACACAACACAAACACAGTTCAACACGACCCATTGCCAGGCCTAATGTTGCCTTTGAGGGGGAGTGGTAACCCATGCTAATCGTCGTGATCTTCTACATGTGTTCCAAGCTGTGTAGGAAAATAAATGCAAAAGTGTGTGTTATGTTATCCGCGTAATCCTATGGAGCACTATATGTTTCTCTCATGTCAATGTGTGTGTGTGTGTCTTTTGGGCTAACACTTAATTTGTAGCCTAAAACTTTTCTCCTAGTCTTTCTTCCCTCTCTTCCCCTTCAATATCTCTACTTTCTACTATTTAGTGTTTGTATTTTTTGGACAAGACCTCTTACAAAGACCTTTATAACAAAGCAACACAACACGCCATGACTCAGCCGAGTCATCATGTCATGAAAAAACTTGAAATCCTTTTTGACTTGGTGTTGCACAAAAATAGGGTCAACTTGATAGACTAAGTTCTAACAGGAAAGTCCATGCAGCCATGTCTAGTCTTTTACTATATCTAGGTGGCATAGCATTTTAATAAGCCTTAAATGCTAAGGTGTCATTTTCTGGTTCTTCTAGATGAAGAGATACACTACACCCAATACAATTATGACCTAAGGGCTTTCACTTAAAGTGTTCGATCTATCCTATGGCTTTTGGCGCATTGGTTAGGTTCTTAACATTTGGTCTTTGAGCCAACACCTTGTTGTGTGTTCAAGTCATGAGGAGGTAATCCATGGAAAGGCCAACCTGGACCAAGAGTGAAAGCCACCAATAGGTAGAAAGGGCCACTTGGACAGGCCAAAGTGAGAGCCACGGAAAAATGCCCATTTCAAACTTCGTCTACAAAGTGGTGTGTGGTGCATTCCTATCCCCAATGGTTTGAGGGCTTAGCATGATGCGTTCCATAAACCCTAGGGCTTTTGGCGTATTGGTCAAGTTCTTAACATATAGCTTGCTTATTCTACTAATATCTTCTCGAAGATGGTTTCCCGTTGCTTTTTTTATTGTAGGAAAATAAAAAGGCAAACAATTGGACATATTGACAACTGACATGTGGCAAACAGTTGGACATATTAACAACTGACATGTGGCACCTAGTGTTTCCACACATTTTTGTGCTTTGATTTGTACTATCATTGTGGCCTTGGACTAGAATCTCTATTAGTTCCATCTCTGGTCATGTGTCAAGTGGTAATATCCTACAGCTCTACATCATCATCATCAAAAACAACATCCTCCACATCACCATCAACAAAAACAACATCCTACACACAGTGTTCGCATTGTCGGTATCGCTACAAGTTTCGCTGGCCAGAGATAAAGATATAATATCGTTATCGCCGATAATATCTCCGATAACTGGAAATGTGGGGAAAAGGGGGGAAACATGAGGAAAACTGTGGAATTTTTCAGTGAAACTTTAAGAAATGCCTAAATACTCATATTTGCATATTCAGGAATAAAAAAATTACAAAAAGAATGCATTAAATAATAAGTTTTCATTCAATGGGGCTCAAAAAGCATGCGTTGCCTAAGAAATCACTCCAATAGCAACCAAAATGAGTTTATATAATATAAATGCAGCCACCATGCAAAAATGCATCATTCATGATTTACACTACCATTAGAATGAATGGCCATGTGGGAACAATGTACACTTCATGCTTTCAGTTTTATATAAGTGAGGCCATTTTCTAATGATTTAAGCTTGTACAACGCAGTGGGGAATTCAAAATCACAACTGGGCCATGAAAGCTCAGTCAAAGCTCATGTGGGCCACACCATAGGAAATAGTGGGAATAATGATTTCCATCGTTGAAATATTTCTAGGGCCCATAGTGATGTTTATTTGTCATCCAAGCTAGTTCATATGATCAAACATATTTTCATGTGGTGTGGTCCACTTGAGCTTTGGGAAAATGACCTAAAATGATCTCGGAAAATAGATGGATCGTGTGGATATATCACATACATCATGGTGGGGTCCACGGAACTTGGTGACGTCTGGTGGCCACCGTGAATGTACTGAGTAAACTCTGTTTGGCCACCGAATGTACTAATTAAACTCTGTTTGGCCACCATGAATGTAAGTGGTTTATCTATGCCGTCCATCTATTTTTACAGATTATTTTAGGGGTACGCACAAGAATCGAAGCATATTCAAAGCTCATGTGGGCCACACCATAGGAAACAATGGGAATAATGATTTCCACCGTTGAAATATTTCTAGGGCTCACAGTGATGTTTATTTGTCATCCAACCTGTTCATATTATCAAACATACATGAATTAAGGGAAAGTACAAATATCAGCTTGATCAAAAACTTATGTGGCCCCTAAGAATTGTTAATGGTAGACGCTTAATTCACACTGTTTTTGTGTGGTGTGGTCCACTTGAGCTTTGGATATGCTTAATTTTTTGTCTCAAGTCCTAAAATTATCTGATAGAATGGATGGATGGAGTGGATATGATACATAAATCACGGTGGACCCCACACAGTTACTTAGTGTAATGAGTTGCTGAGGGCCCTTCGCCGCATGCAGGGACGCGGATGAAATCGAATTGTGTAATCAGTAAGTACGCTTTTAACGTACTGAGTAAACCCAGTTGGGCCTACTGTAAATGCATGTGGTTTATGCACGACGTACATCCATTTTTCCAGCTTATTTTAGGGGTTGAGACCCATATTGAAGAATATCACAAGCTCAAGTGGACCATACCACAGGTAACAGTGGGACTAATGATCTCCAACGTTAAAACCTCTTTAGGGCCCACAGTGATGTTTATTTGTCATCCAAACTGTTCATAAGATCACACAGATGTTGATGAACGGAAAACACAAATATCATCTTGATCCAAAACTTCTGTGTTCACCGAGAAATTTTCAATGGTAGACATTCAATACACACTGTTTCCAATGGTGTAGTCCACTTGAGCGTTGTATATGCTTCGTTTTTTGGGTTCATGTCTTAAAATTATATGCTAAAATGAATGGGCGGAGTGGATAAAATAAATAAATCAATGTGGACCCCATAGAGTTTACTCAGTACGCAATCCACTTCCGACACCCGATTTCCTGCGAAAGGCTTTCACACAAAGTTCTTGCGCTTGGAATCTAGGTGGGGCCCATCGTGATGTTTGTACCGTCTATCCATTTTGTGAGCTCATTTTAGAATGTGCGACAAAAAATGAGCCGGATCCAATACTCAAGTAGGACTAAAACATGAGGATTGAATTTCAACAATTCAAATATTCGCAGGGCCATAAAAGTCTTGAATCTGGCTAATATTTGTGTTTCCAGTAAATCCCATTAGGAATGACATTATGAACGGTATGGATGGCATATACGCATCACTGTGGACCCCAAGGAGGTTTCAACGGTGGAAATTTCCCTACCCACCTTTTCCTTTAGTACGACCCACTTGAGTATTTGATTTGGCTCTTTTTTGGTCTCACATCCTAAAATGAGCTCGCAAAATGCATAGATGGCGTGGATTTCTCACAAACATCACGGCGGGCCCCACATAGATTCCCAGCACAAGAACCTGGTGCGAAAGGCTTTCGTTGCGGCCGCATACAAAGCCATCAAGAGTCTTTTTTCGAAACAGAAGAGGGTTCCGGAAGGGGAACCCTCAAAACCCCTGAAATTTCCTCCCCAAATTTCTATCGGCGGGATCCTTTAAATCCGTAGATTCCCAAAAAAACCTCTCCACATCTCTAATTTTCAGCATATTCGAAGAAAAAAAAAACGAAAAGCTGAGACTTTTTCGCACTTACGGCGCACGGAGAGTGCCACTTCCAATCAACACTTCTCTTCTACAGGTATGGAATCCACAACTTCCTCCTTTTTTTCGACTTTTTTTGCGCATTTACGCGGTACTCCGACATTATCGCCCCTTTTTATAGTAGAAAAGGGGTTGTTGGCTACAGTTTTTCCGTGAATGGTAGGTTGATACAGCGATTTCTCATGTACAACTGTTTTTTCCCCCGATAAGTCGATAAAATCGCCGAAAAATCGCCGATAACAGGAAGAGAAACGAAAAAAGGGTGTTTCGGTGTCGCAACTCCGGCGACACCGATAATATCGACTTTTCGTCGACAATGAGAACACTGCCTACACGTCATCATAGCCTTGGCACAACTATCTGAGCCTGAGGTCTGATTTACTTTCCGATCTTCCTTTCCACTTTTCAGGTCCTTAATCCTTTCAAATTTCTCCTAGTTTTCAGAGCCATCTCTAATATTTCATGGCACATGACCAAGTTAACTATAATGATATCTTTCTAAATTCCATATTTCCTAGTCTTCCCACACATCCATCTCAACAGCATCATCTCTACAAGACTCTGCTCTTGCTGCTCTGCAATAGTTGAATACTCAATATCAGTGTTTCAAATAGTTACGCTATGTAGCATGTAGCTTATGCTACATAGCATAGCTTGGCCCTAACACTACGTAGCTCATGAAAATAGCTAAGTCAAGTGTAGCCTATGCTACATGATAATTTGCATGCGCTACACGCTGCATAGACTATGCTATGCACCATGTACCTCACATTACAACTTATTTTTCATTGAAACATTAAAACCAAATAATATTTTCAATGATTTGTTACATTTTTTATTTTCAATATTGAATGCTTTTAGTAAAAATAATACAAGTAATAGTATTAAATCAATTTTCTTGCTCTTTCTTTACTTTTATACTTAATGATTACCCTTTACTATTACTTTTAAGTTGAGTTTGGCTGCACCAAATATCATGAAGATTTGTTAAATTCCATTATTAATCAGTTTAATTTGGTGAATATCATAGAATTAGTGCAACCAAATGCAACCTTGATTAAAAATCTAGAAGTAGCATGCAACTTACGCTAAACACTATGTAGCTTACACCTCACGCTTCAGAGGGGTGAACGCTGCACTACTACTCGCTATTCACTATTTAAAACACTGCACAATATAGCATAGTCAATCAATAAGCAGTCTTATAAACTTTTCCCTCTCCACCGTTATGAAAGTTCTTAATGTTAGTTGAGTCCCTAGTTCCCCAATTACGAGAGCCCCCTTTGATTTCCTCCAAACAACCTGCGGAGGCCCCTAGTTTTTTTATTCCCCCTAGCATCCATTGCGGTAGCTTCCGCACCAGAAAAAAGGCCTCCTTCCCGGCTCAGAAGATCGCTTCGCTTCCGGTGACAAGTTCCATTGGCACTCCATCCCTCTAGTCCTTAAATATTGAATAAAAATGGGAAAGAACAATGTCATCTTTCAACAGAAAGAAGAAGAAGAAGAAGAAGAAAAAGAGCACAGTTTTTTATGTTTGCCATAGAAATGAACAACGAGCAATCTATTTTGCACCTACAACAGCTTTTTCTTACACATAAGACAAACTTTAAATGAAAATGATGCTTCCCCTTTTGGAAGTGTTGCACTACACAGAAATCAGGAATAAAAAGAAAACATGATGATAGTAGCTTAATTTGAGTTTTGTGAAAAAAAAATGCCGGATATTTTTAAACATACGCAAGAGACTTGATGTTGACCCCAGTTGGGATAACGCTTAGATGATGATCATGAGTCATGACCCAATAGACTTGATCAATATTAAAGAACATAAAGTAAGATAAAGGTAATCAAACTTAACCACATCATCGATAGAGAAGCCTTTCGTCCACTTTATAAGGGTGCCAGAAGCAATTGAAAGTTGCCTCACTGGGAAAGAAAATGTAAAACCCAGTTCCCTCTGCCTGCCAACAGAAAGATGAAAGCCTTCACCCTCTGTTAAGACAAATTTTGCTAGCTTCTCAGCAATGTAATCGAATAGTTCCTGAAATCATAATAATTTTTAAATAGTTAGAAACAGGCAGTTTAAATCTGAAACAGCAGGTTCTACAGTAGTTTGAACTGGAAGGCTTTTGACACTTACATGTGAACTTCCAGTCATCAAATGAGGAGGAATAGACGCCTCCTCAAACTCCTGTTTAACGACACGGCCCTCCTTACCACCCAACTGTACACGAATCACACGGAAGTTTGTACCACCAAGATCCAACGCATAAAATACATCCTTTTCATCCCTAGAACAAAAATAATAAAAGGCAAAAATACTTCTGTGAGTTTTCTAGGGTTGGGAAAGTGAGAATTGGGTTTAAATGTCCTTTTATTGACATAAAATTCCGGACTTTGCTTGCATTTAAGGTCTCATGCTCGCGCATGTGCATGCACGTGCTCATCATTTACATCAAATATATGCGTTTGTTTTATACTGTTAAAGCTGCAATTTTATTTGCAAAATACTCAATTAACCACCACTATGTCTGTCCTTCATTAATACTCAAATAGATTGAAGTTCTAATTCTGTTTGCAGAAGATGCTCCAAAAATCTCCAACTCTTTGGAAAATTCAAGCTTGTAAAAACAAATGTAAAGAAACTGCCTCATAAAGCAAATACTTTCCTAGGAAAGAGAGTCTTCATCAACTTAGCAAAGAGATTATACAAAGTAAGAGAATACACTCTCTCTAGCCTTCAAGGCAATGACAGATTATACCAAGAATTGATTAATTTAAACAAGCTAAACCTATCCATTAACTAGTTTTTACCAAAAAGATATCCCAACTTTCAAATAATAAGACAAATTGTTAATTTATACCTAAATATCATCACATGCTTAACAGTTCCATCCAAATTTCGCCATTATACTGAAACAAGAAACTACATCTATTCAGCAAAAATGCAACATCCAATTTGGTTAATTAGTCCACATGCAAGGTCATTGCCTACCCCAAGCCCCAACATCCAAAGTGCCCTAATTGATAAGTTCCAATCATCCCAATGAAGGACATTAACCAAGGAAACTACCCAATATTGAAACAACAAAAGCCGGATTTAAGTAGTTAAGAGAAATGTAAAAGAAGTCATGAATCATTGAGCGGCCCCTCACATGTAGAGATCCGTGCATACAGCACAGTTGTCAGATCCAGGCCATTCATCAAGAAGGGTTCACTGTGAATATGCCATATACCAAAAATATGGGTAGTACACTCATCAAGTGAGCCACACATTTGTGTTGAATTTTTACTGGTGGATTTTTTTCTTCTGACCACCCATTTATTGTCATAAAGCTTCACCTGCCTGATTAGAGGACCAACAATATTTTTGGTCCATGTCATGTTCACGGTATACCCTACGTGTACTTGATGAATGGCCTGGATCTCTAAGGCTACATACACATGCACAATCTCTGACACATCCCGAGCCCATGCATAGGGGGCTGCCCACTGAATCATGAACCCAAACTACATGAAATCCAATAAGGAAAGAACGAAAGAAAAAACAAAAGGGTATTACCAAAGCACCAAGAAAAAAGTGAAAGAACAACCAAAAGAAAAGGATATGAGAAAAATCAACTCAATGAAGCTTCAAATGTAGGGTCGCAAAAGCAGTAAATCAACTGAACCCAGACAGAAGGGAAAAAAAAAATCACTAAGAAATTAGTGGAAATTTCTGGGGTGAGGAGAGGTTTGCTAAGCCACATGCATCTACCAGGCACCTCATGTACACAACACCATGTGTGCTACAAGATCCAATCCACCTATCAAGGTATCCCACTATGTAGATTCCTAGGCACAAGAATCAGGTCAACCACTAATCAGTTAGGCGGTAGTTCACAAAACAAACTGAAGAATTACCCTCATTAAGCATTCCCTCTTCAAGTGTCCAAAATCTGTCATCGACCACACTGACAGATTACAAAGAGATTTCCTCTGGTAAGGGGGTGATGAGGGTAAGAAATTCCACCTTTTGAACAGGTATGAGCTCTACCGACCTATTCAAGAAGGGGGAGGAGTATCAGACAATTAGGATATGTTAATAAGCTCTTCTTGGTAAGTGGGTCTGGCGCTATGGGGTGGACTCGTCCAATCTTTGGAGAAAATTATCAAAGTCAAGTATGGCTCTTCCCTCAAAGGTGGACTAGGGATTCCTCCCTCTATAGGGCTTCTTTCTTATGGAAATCAGTGGCAGCGGTGACCCCTGTTATTTTTGTTGGTTTTAAATTCTTTGTTGGAGAGGGAACAAGAGTTTGATTTTGGGACAATGTTTGGTGTGGTGAAGTTTCTAAGCCGTTGGAATGTTTCTTACACCATGGCACACCTGATGGGTAAACCAGCCTAATTTTAGGTTAACAACTTCTCCAAGGTCAGACACACCTGGTGGAGAGCTTTGATATTGCACCTGTTTTCCGTGCTGGCATCTGTGGTGGCATGTAAGATGGTATAACACGTACACACTTGGGAGCTCAACAAACCTTGGAGATGTGACATTTACACCACTTTTTCTTGCACACAACCATTTTCTCTAGCTTCCAATTCAACAGTGGAATGTAGTACTAAATACTCTACGACCAACATTAGAAAGAAAGGGGTGTATGAATAAAAAAGGGTGTGAATAGACATAATCAAACACCCAAACTTATGCACAATTTAGTTATGAATTAATTGATTAAGGGGGTAGGATTCACCAAAAACCCTATTTCCTCATTGTTAAAAAGATAATAAACAATATAAAAGAGAAAAAAATAAAAACAAAATTCCACAATAACAAGGAAAAACATAATCAATAACCCTTTAGATTTATTCTAACCTTGACTCACCTTTACTAGACCTAGTTGCATTGGGACGATTGGATGCCTAATCAGTCAATCTAGACTGCCATTAGGTCAATCATACAGGTCAATGGAAAATATGTGGAAATAAAATTGATCAGATGATCTAGTCCATCCGCCTTAATTTTATAGCAATTTGTTTTCCAAGCCACGGACTGGATGGTTAGGGTGGCCTGATAGGTGGCCTGATAGAAGTGATTATTTACAACCATAAGCAATCCATGATGATCAAAAAGATGGCTCAAACTATATATTACAGCCAATTTTTCTGTCAGTGATCTTGAGCATCCATCTTATAGGCTATTGATTGGACAATTAGAACCATCCAGTCAGTGTGATTTTTGCATGGTAGATATCAAAGTTTGCTTAACCTAATGGACAGTTCAGACAATGCGATTGGGCCATCCAATTAGCGGGATGCAACTAGGAGCACTACAACTTATCCAAATTTTAAGTTGTAAACACTTGACAAGAGTTTCAAGTGTGAACTGTTTACATGCTATTCTGTTTGGCTTTCAAGTGGTAAAGTGTTTACAGGTAAACAGATTATGTGTTTGGCTGACTTGTAAAGTGTTTACAAGGTATTAAATGGGTATTTGCACAAATAGAGCTTGGGGTGGTAAATCCTGCTGCATGTTACATAAAAGCTTTATTTTTGTGCACATGCTGAATGGATTGACGTCCTACACCCATCACAGTGGGCACCACACCCAATCTAGAAGGCTTTTAATGGTCAAAGTCCCATCCCAAATGTTCCCTCTTGTGTGGCCCATCCAATGATCAATTGGGTTATTTTTTTTGGGCTGTACGAGAGCATCAAGGGATGCACATGATGAACAGATTGGATGTACTGTACAATCATGGTAGGCCCTACATATCGTGCCCCACATATCATGAGTGTGTATCAAACATTTGTTCTACTACCTATAATGCCTTAGTGTGTATCAAACATTTTGTTCTACTACCCATATGCCTTTTTCGGTTGTAAACACTTTACTTGTAGTTTAAAACATGGCTTTCGCCCCAAAAAAAAGAAAGAGAAGGGGAAGGGGGAGTATATCTGAGAATTGTTTACAACAGGCAAATTTTGCCATTGCTTCCAAAAATAAAATAAAATAAAATAAAAATAGAGAGAGAGAGAGAGAGAGAGAGAGAGAGAGAGAGAGGCAAATTATGCCATCCGAACACCTGCCAGTAAAGTGTTTACCTAAAACCCTTTTAAGGATTCTACCAGCATCCAAACGACTCCTCAGAGAATCAGAAAAATTGTGAGAAAAAATCACAAAATCAGAAAATTTAAAAGAAAAAACAAACATGTTTTCCTCTCAATCAGCAAGTTTAAGTTATCAAAAAAAAAAGGGAATTGGAACTTCCGCCAACAAAATTGTTAATTCCAGCCCCTGAAGTGGAAGTTGGCCATTGGCCCATTACAGGAATTGATAAAAACACTCGAAGAAGAGAAACATAATCTACCCTAGTTGGGGGGGGGGGATATCAAATTTTGGGGGTGAAAATATCATCCCACCACACCAAAAAACCCTACCATGTAAAAGAAGAAAGGAAAAGAAAATTTAAATAAATAAACAGAAACAGGAACAACTAAAATCAAAGAACATCAATAAAAATGAGAAAATATAGAAACAAAATTCAAGAAAATTTCAGTACCCCGTCGGCAGATTGTCAACATAGCTGATCAGCATCTTGAGCTTGCTCCCGCCCTCAGACGCCAGCCCGGCATGCATCTCCACCGTCATCGCATCGGCCACTTGCCTCAGCTTCGCAATCGGTGTCCCGCATTTCTCCTCGAATTCTTTCAGTATCGCCATCGCCCGGCCCCACCTGCCCGAGCTACGCATCCGGTGCCGCACGATGAGCGCGGCCACTGCGCATGCGGTTGCAGCGCACACGACCGCCGCTCCGACAGCCACCTTCCCCATCCGAGATTTTGAAAACAAAGCCCTAGATCCGTACGGATCTTTATCAAAACCGGATCTTTTTTTTCTTGAAACGTGAAGAACCCCCTATTGCCCCTGCCAAAACCTGAAATTGCGGGTTTCTTGCTTGGAGAGTCTCAGAAATTCATAGGGATCTGAAGAAGAAATATTGGATCGTCAGGGGTTTAACGGAAAATCGAAGAATCAGAGAACGAGAAAAACGGAAGAGAGAAACTTTTTCAGGATTCTGTTTTCCTTTATTTTTTTTCTTTTTCTTTTTTTTCCTTTTTTTTTTTTTCTTTTCTTCTTCCTCTGCTTCTCCTCTTTCGTTTTCTGGTAGTCTTATAAAGAAGGTGCATCGTGAGGTTGGAGAAATGCCCGGAGTATCTTTTAAATTAACGAAAATAGCCCCGTAGGTTTCAAATTAATGGGAGATTGTCTTGGATGAGAGATGCACTTTCCATAATCCATAAGAAAAAACTTCATACTCTGGAAGTATATGATGGATGATACGCAGGCATTTAGAAATCACCGATAACTTGCATTTTTAAAATACAAGTAATTTAAATAAAAACGTTCAAATTATGGGCACCAGTTTCGTTGTATCATGATCCAAAAATTATGCTTATTTAACTATCTGAATAATAGATCGATGCATATTTATTGGACAGTTCAAAAAGAAAAGATTCAATGGTCTTGTTTCAACAAGCAAGTGTTCACGAATCAGAGCTTAGGTTCAGAAAATTTTATTTTTAGATGATAACTTAGATACAGTGAGTTCCTTAATTTATCCAGTTTAATTTGGGTTGGTATTTGCACATGTACCATTTCTAAGCACATGTGTATCAAGCGCCACAAGAAGCCAGAGTATCAAATTACTCCACATGATCCATACAAGTGCCTGAAGTCTGAAGAGGAGTTATTTAATGCTCTGGCAGAGCATGACGCTTAATGTGCAAGTACTAAGAAGTCGTACACGTGGCATACGGTAACTATCAATTATTAAACAGTGGAACCAACTTGCGCTAATCCACAGTCCCAAATTAATATTTGTAAACGACTGAAGTCTTTGATTGGTGGACCCTTATTTGAAATAGGACCATTGGATTTTTCCATTTTTATCGTCCATTAAGGTCCACTAATTAAACGGTCAAATGATCAAATGAAGGTTGACGGTAGATATAAACTGGGACCCTTATTTGGACGGTTTATTTGAATTACTTATGAGCCAGCTTTTCTCGCGTGAATGCCAGCTATACGTTTACCCGGAAAAGAAAAGCTGAATATACATAATCCAAATCAAGCTGAATATACATAATTAAGGATAATGGCCAAATTATCTTTTAACTGATGAGACGAGGTTCGCTAGCCTCTCAAGCGCCCTATCCACACGCATCGCACTGCCAACGTGGCAAGCATCTGGGACATCCGAGGGATGCATGATGTGGGGCGCGGATTAGGTACTTCCCCGCCTGTCCCGAGCTCGAGACAGGCTAGGGCTCTGTGGGCCTCCGTGATGTATGGATTTTATCCATACCGGTCATTCATCTTTCCATGTCATTTAAGGTTATGAGCCCAAAAATGGGTTAGATCCAAGCTCAATTTGACAATGAAATGGGAATTAAAGGCTGGCCATTGAAAAATGCTTGGGTGGCCCCTGAAGTTTTGGATTAAGCTGATATTTGTGTTTTTCCTTCATCCAGGTTTGTATGATCTTACGAACAGATTAAGTGGAAAATAAACATCATGATAGGCCTTGGGAAGGTTTCTAACGTAAGAATCATTAGCACCACTGCTTCTTGTGGTGTGACCCACTTACACCTTAGATCTGCCTCATTTTTGCGACTATGTCTAAAATGAGGTGGAAAAATGCATGGACGGAAGTACGTAATCGGCGCCCCCATAAGGTGGCCCCTAACGTGACGATGGTCCTGGGTACAATCAGGCTCTGAAAATCATTAGGTAGTCCACAAAGTAGAAAAGTAATGGACGGTCATAAAACATTACGAACGGTTCATACATAAAGCACATGTGTCACGCGTGATACGTAAACAAGGGGAGCGGATTAGGTAAGACCCTGGATCCACTGAGGTGGGTGGGACCCTCTCTGTGGGGCTCACAGTGATGTATGTGCCTTAAATCTACACTGTCCAGGCATTTCGAAAGCTCATTTTAGGGCATGTTCCCCAAAATGATGCTGACTCAAATCTTAGGTGGACTACACCACTGAAAATAGTGGTGATTGAATCCTCACCATTAAAAACTTCATGAATTCCATCAGAATGTTTATTTGCCATCCAACCTATTGATAAGGTCACAAACACTTAGATGAAGAGACCACAGTAATATTATCTTGGTCCAAAGCTTTTGTGTTTCACGGGAAGTTTTTAATGGTCAATCACCACTGTTTCCGTACCATAGTCCATCTGGGATTTGGAGCTGCTTCATTTTCTAGACCATGCCATAAAACGAGCTTTCAATATAGATGAACGGCATGGATGTAGTCACATATATCTTTTGTACGATAAACTGCACTTGTGGGATCCACCTTATACATGGCTGGGATGTATGGTAAAAAAAAATCTCTGATTTGCCCCGTGTGATAAGGCTTAGATGATGACGCTGATGATGATGATGATGATGATGCGTGTCATGGTGCGTGTGGAGAGAGGTGCGGGTCGGAGTAGCAAGCATCTCGTTGCAAGCCGCCAAGCGTGATTTTGGTGAAGAAAGGAAGGAAGAAATAAACAGCCACGTGTGAGGAAATGCGTTGATGAGATTTAAGCCGTTCATCATATGGGTTCCACCGATGGAGGGTCCAAAGCTCGAAAGTACACTGATCAGATGATCCTAGCCATCTAATCGTCTGCCTGCATACGGGCTCTTAAGATGTAGAAAATAAGTAATAGTCCATAAAGTGTTCAGGCTGTAGATCCACTGTAGGCCCAGATGAAAAGTCGAGACGTTGTCCACATGTCCCTCGTGTTGAAGTTTTCCACGTCGGATAAAGTTGTATCCGTGATTTATGCAAGTTTTTAATGTTAATATGTCACTCGTGTGGGACATCCGTACCACGGAAACGGTTGGCTCGCTAGAAGAAAAATGACAAGCAAATCAGGTCGGTCTGATCATCAGATGGGCCACATAATTGGAATCAATGGACAACAATGATCTGACTCGACGAACAGGTGTGTCCCACACAATGGATGGATCAGTCTGATTTTCCATAAGGGTAATCTTCATGGTGGGGCCTATGATTTTCATGGCATGGATTTCCTACATAAGTTGAACTTGGTGGGGAAAATGGTGCAGCAGCACAAAGTTGTTGTGACGTTGCCTGTAGGTGATTATTTCTTCCCATTACAGCATGTGCATTGGCTTTCAATATGCATTGTCTAGCCTTTTGGGGATTAACTCTTATGGTACGAGTTCAGCACACTTTAATGAAGCAATTGCAACACCAATAACGAGATTGCATCATCGTATTAGCAGAGGCGAATTATGTTTCAGGGGTCTGTGGGGTCCACCATGATATTTTTATTTAGTCAACGCCATTCATCTATTTTCAAAGATCATTTTAGTGGATGATCCCAAAAATTAGGCAGATCAAAGGCTTAAGTGTACCACACCACAGGAAGCAGTGGTGACAATGATGCCCATAGTTGAAAACTTCCTAGGGCCCACCGTGATGTTTATTTTCCATCCAACCTGTTCATAAGGTCACATAGACGTGTATATGAAGGGAAACATAAATATCAGCTTGATCTAAAGCTTTTGTGGCCCTAAGGGGTTTTCAATGGTAGGTGTTCAATCTCTACTATTTCCTGTGGTGTGGTCCAATTAAGCCTTCGATCTGCCTAGTTTTTTGGATCGTCATCTAAAATGATTTGTAAAAGTGGATGGACAGCGTGGATTAAATAAATACATCATGGTGACCCCCCTAGCTAGTTCCTGTTGGGGGTAGTGCCCAATCCACGCCCGTATTAGCAATTACTAGATTGATAAGATTTATAGAAGCACAATCAACAACCTAAACTCAATGTACCAAAAGTTATAGCAGACCATATTAGACCATATTGGGCATCGATGGTGATAAACTCTAGCCGTTGAAATTCAACAGGCTGAATTTACTAAACTCAATTTTGAAAATTTTATAACATATAAAAATATTCCGAAACCACGAAGTATTTTTCTCCTCTTGAAGTAGCAATGAGCAAATCACAACTTAATGCACCTTTCAAGAATTCAATAGTCACACTGCTGCACACGTGTATGAGATCAGACCTTTTATCTATTGGGCCCCACCATTGATGGGGCATACCTTAAAAATCACATAGATATAGAATACATGCATCAAGGTGGGCCCCACAGTAAGGGCCACACCATATTGGGTGAGGCCAGGCCGCACCTCTACTCCCCGCTTGACATGTGCAGGAAGATTGAGTACCTGATAGCTAAGATATAACGTTTATACCTGGATAATTTCTTATTTCTTCATTCTCATTCTTGTTGCTGTAGGATCATTTCTGCACTCATTTCATAGGGGTTGCTACAGTACATCCCACTGCATTGCTATTTTTATTTTGACGTGCACTGCTATATAAGACAATGGATCTATGATCATGTTGCAATGATCCAAACCATTTACAGAAGGGACCTTTATATGGTGATACTTGAAGTCATCTTCAAGATTGAAAATTTCAATCAAGGTTATGCAAAATAACGATAAAAGGAAATAGTCCATACTCTTTAAGGAAAAGACTCAAATGATAAAGAGGTTGAGATATTTCCAATCAAAGGTTTTTCTTTCTTTCTTTCTTCAGTATCTCATCCATGTTAAGGACCATTGTTTGAACCATGGAAACCTGAACCTAGATCCAAAAATTGTTAAAGTCCCTTAATATACATTCATACACCATCTTTTTAATGGCTTGAACTTTTAGACCAATTAGTTATTAGACATGGTATTAGAGCGAAAGGCTTGTGTTTGAATCCCGGGAGTAGTGAATATGGCTCTCTAATATATTCTCCTATAGAGGGGCCATTGTTTATGATGTGACTGCCATTTTGAAAGTCGTGGTGATCCATCCCTAGCCCTCATCACCATTCAAACCATACGGTACATACATATAGATTGTTAAAAGAAAGATGGTGAGTGTTACAAATTCCAATAACAACTTAAACTATACTGATTCTGTACTTATACCTCCCTACCTAGGAATGGAGAGGGGCTTGAGGGGCCTCCTTAATATGTGAGTTTTTATCAACACAGTCTATCAAAAAATGAGGTAGATTCAAGGCTCAAGTCAGCTACACAATGGGAATTAAATGCCCACAGTTGAAAACTTTTTGTTGGCCACATAGGTTCTAGGTCAAGCTCATATTTTTGTTTTCCTTTCATCCAGGTCTACATGACCTTATGAATAGGTTAGATGGCAATTAATCATTAAAGTGGACCCTAAGAAGGTTTCAATGGTCGATGCCATTCTCACCACTGCTTCATTTTTGGACTTGTACCCTAAAGAGGCATGGCAAAATGGTTAGACAATGTGGATAAAAGGCGTCATACACCACGATGGTCTCTCGAAGCCCCTGTCCATTCCTAGCTAGGGATAGGCAAGGGTGGTACCCAATCCACACCTTAAGATGGGTGGTGTGATTGTTTTCTTATGTTCCATATACAACTGGTTAGTAATATGGATTATCCAAAGTCCAATACAACTATATTATGCGCATGCTACGGAGTTGGACCATTTCTTAAATTGTGGTGAACGTCTGTAGGGACGTCTAACAAGGGTGATGATGGACGCGGATTAGCTACTGACAGGATGAGTACCTATCTCGCTACTGAAGTTACGTCACCAACTTCTATTGACCCCACTTAGATCTATGTATTGTATCCACACCGTCCATCCATTTGAAGAGATCACTTTATGGCATTAATGAAAGAATGAGGCTAATCGAAAGCTCAAGTGGACCTCACTAAAGAAAATAATGGGGATTGATCTCCTACCATTAAAAACTTCTTGAGGCCACAAAAGTTTTCGGTTAAGCTGATATTTGTGTTTTCACTTCTTCTATGTCTTTGTTAACTTATGAACAGGTTAGATCTCAAATAAACATCATGATTGGCCCTAGGAAGGTCTCAACAGTCGCATCATTGTCCCCACTGTTTTCTTTGGTGGGGTCCACTTGAGCTTTGAATCTATCTCGTTCTTTAGCACATGCCCTACACTGATCTCTTCAAATGGATGGACGGTGTGGATACAATACACAGATCACGGTGGGCCCATAGAAGTTGGTGATGTCGCTTCAACAGCGAGATAGGTACTCATCCTGTCAGCAGCTAAACCGTTTCCGGTGATGATAGTTATCTGTTTGGAGAAGTTGTCATTTTTTTATGGAGGGATAACGGCCAAATGTACCTTCCATATATTTTCTATACCACCCACTCCCACTTTAAATTGCTCGGTTGTAACTTTTTTTCAGTTTTACCCTCCCACCTTTAAAAAGGTGACTGTCTTTTCATTCCCTTATTTTATGAAGCTGAATGCAAAGAATGGAAATATAGTAGAGCCCTCTCTTTATCGGACAAGTGGCAAGGTGAGTATCAATTGGATCCATCTATATAGTAAGGCCCTGCCCATATCCACCTTGCACATCGCAGTGCAACATGTTCCATATTATGTTGTGGGGTAGACCCAAATCTCTTGGGACCTACAGGAGCCATGTGCCTAAAAGCTTTGTGGGGTCTATTGTAATGTCTATGTTTTATTCACTCCATCCATTTGCTACACCAGCTCATGTTTGGATGTGATCTAAAAATCAAGCAGAAATCAAGCAGAATCAAAACTGAAGTGAGCCATATCACATGAAAGAGCGGAGATTCTATGCTTACTATTGAAACTTTCCTGGGTCTATGTAAGTATTGGATTATGGTGATATTTATGTTGTCCCTTGACTCAGGTCACAATCACCTTATAATGGGTTAGATGGAACATAGACATCATAGTGGGCCTAGGAAGGTTTAGATGGTGAGTGTTTTCATCCCCACTGTTTTCTACCATTTGGCAAACTTGAGTTTTGGATCTGTCAAGGTTTTGGGCTCATGTACTAACATAAGCTGGTAAATTTGATAGATGAAGTAGTTGTCAAGCTTACATTGTGGTGGGCCCAACAAATATTTTGGTTACATGGGCTTTAATAAGAGGTGCCGGATGAAATTATGCATGACTTTACTATATTCAGATCCTTTGGGCCATAACTTATCATCTCACTTACCTAGGAAGAGGCTAGTTTCTTTATAGCTATGTGGGCCATTGAGAGTATTTCCGCAACTTAACACATATAAAAGGGTGTCTACAACATGAGAGTTGGACACCCAAAGAATTCAACCATCATATAAGCCACCACTTGAACTTAAACATATTGGATGGTTGTCCATTATTTTCCATATCTTTGTATCGTGGCCCACAATTAAATATATAATAATTAATTATAATGTAATTCTTTCCATTTTTTTTCGAGGTTTGACTAATGATTCCTTACCTTTTTGTACAAAAAAATAATTGAGGGTGCAAGTTTATGTAGGGGCCATTGTGATACATATGGCTTATCTATGCTGTTCTGAAAGTACATCGGTAGTGTAACACAACACCTTCGTATGTGTGAAAGCTTAAAGAGCAACTAGAATTATAGCTAAGTCCTAGGAGGGAGGACCTTTTGAAATTCTTTTCGCCTACTTACATAATTTAACACTTTAAACTAAGTAAGCAAGAATACTTCAGCTTCCAAGCCTAAGTGGGTCCAATCACCAAACTAGCATATGGTTTAAGAAATAAACAACGTAATCTTAAGCATGCATAGATAATCAAATGATATAACTAATCAAGCTCATAATCTATGCAACCTATGTAGACTTATGAGAATGGATTCATGAGCTCAAGTCTACACTACTAGTGAAAGTACATCTTGTATGTAGATGCCTATCTAGTGCCTAGCATACATTTCTATCAAGCATACATAATTAACAATTAAACATTCAATGCTAAGATAACAATGTGCTCAATACAATCACAAACACAAGCGTGTATAGTGGTTCGACTTAGGTCTACTCCACTCTCAGTTCAAGTACTCAACTCCTTTGAGCACACCGAAATTCACTATCGAAGGTTTTAAATGAGGTTCACTTCTCAACCTTTACACGGAGGTTTTACCAGTCCACCTCTCAACCATAACCGAAGTTTTGGACAAAGAGCTAACTCTCAATAAAAACAAAATTTTGGACATAGGCTAACTCTCAACCCGACACACGTTTACTCCAGTATCGGAGGCTCCCCCTTGGAGACTTTGTTTAGGCCCGGCAAACGGGCCAAGGAATGCCAAATAACTCCTAGTCTTTAAGCCGACAAATGGGCCAAGGAACGACTAACGTCCCTAATTCGAGTTTGACAAACAAACTCTACACTCAACTCCCACAGGGAATTGAGTGGATTGACTCTCAATAAAGACAACCTTACTTGTCGGATGAACCCCTTGTTCAGCGCCGGTTCGAGTTGCTTGATCTTCGCTCTCCCGTGCTTCAATCAGCTTCCCTTGCTCCCTTGATCATGTTGTCGTTGCATCGCCAATGCCCCAGCTACACTCGATTAATCACCTTGCTTGTGATGCCTTTGAGATGCCCAAGGTAATAGGAGGGTAGGTTTGAGAACTCTATAACTAATGGGAATGGGTTGCCCAGAGTTGCTCACCTACAACAATCTCATCTTAGAGATTTGGATAAGGATATGCCTATCAAGGAAGATCCAAACTCTAGAGATCAAGAGGGGATGAAGGTCGTCTTCTTTATGAGCTTGGAATGCTTCAATCTTGTGTTAAAGCACAAGGAAGATGCCTTGTATAGGTTGAGAATGAGCTTCAAATGGTCTCCAACAATGGTGGCTTTACTCCTCTCAAAATCCCTTTGCTTGCCCCTCAAACTAAGTTAAGCCCATTTATAAAAGATGTTCAAACGGACAAAAAATGGGTAGAAAACGGCTAGTCCCGACCGGTCGGCCAAAGGCCAGGCAGGACAGTGCACTTGCTGTCTAAAGGAGAGGGCCTGTCCGACCACCTAAGGGCCTGTGAACTACAACAGGTTGCTGTTCAAACTAGATCCCAGTCCGACCGGTCGGTCCAGTGCAGCCGACCGGTCGAGACCGGTCGGAAAGGCCTGAGTTCAGCCCATATGTTTGCTGACCCACCTATTTCACAACCCACTCATATTGGCCAAGGTTTGTGTGATCTTTTGGGACACCTAGAACCACTCTATGATAACTAAAGGTTTCCTAATATGGTCCAGGTCATCAAAGAGGTTAAAGGGTTGGGTTTTGGTCAAGGTTAAGGCACATCAAGGCTTCACTTTTACTTGTTTCTTCTTCCTTGATGCAGCAGAGCCACTGAATCTTCAGTTTTCGTCTTCATTAAGCTCAATTGACACTAGACTCACTGACTTAAGTGATTGACAAACAAGGTGCATTAGTATGGCACAAAAAAGTGCACTAACATATTCATCCATTTTGTATGGTGATTTTAGGGCATGAGCCCAAAATTGAGATAAATCCAAAGCTCAAGTGGACCACACCACACAAAACAGTGGGTTGAGCGCCTCTTGTTAAAAACCTTTTACGACACAATTTTTTATGGTGTGAGCCACTTGAGCTTCTAATTTGCCTCATTTTTAGACTCATGATCTAAAATGTTAAGTTAAAATGGATAGATGACATGACTATGTCACATACATCATGGTGGACCCCACAGTTTTAAATTAACCTTCTTCTTACCAACTTTTAAGGTGGAATTACCTCTAGATTTCAATGGAGGTAGATACCAATAATGACCTATTTTCAGCTACTTTCTGGTACTTACATTCGTTTATAGCAAAATAAACACTTCTTAAATATATTTAATTTTTAAGTTATTCCATGACCAGGTGGGTCTCATGTAATGCATGGTTCCACGGGTGCGGATTAGCTATTGACAAGTTGAGTAGTTATCTAGCTCCTGAAGTGATGTCACCAACTTACTGTGGGCCCCACCATGATGTATGTGTTGTATCCACACGGTCCATCCATTTAGAGAGATCGTTTTAGGGCATAAGCTAAAGAATGAGACAGATCCAAAGCTCAAATGGACCCCACCAAAGAAAACAGTAGGAATTGATCTCCTACCATTAAAAACTTCTTGGGGCCACAGAAGTTTTCGATCAAGCTGATATTTGTGTTTTACCTTCTTCCATATCTGCGTGAACTTATAAACAAGTTAGGATCTCAAATAAACATCATGATGGGCTTGAGGAAGGTTTCAACGGTCACATCACCATCCCCACATGTTTTCTTTGGTGGGGTGCACTTGAGCTTTGGATTTGTCTCGTTCTTTAGCTCATGCCCTAAAATGGTCTCTCCAAGTGAATGGACGGTGTGGATACAACACATACATCATGGTGGGGCCCACAGAAGTTGGTGACGTTCCTTCAGTAGCTAGATCAACGTGTCAGTAGCTAATCGGCATCCTGGGTCCGATGGCATATGCCTATCATAGTAGCCCAAAACTATAAAAACCTCTAAATTCATGTGATGACCCACATGATGATTGGATCGGCTTCATTTATGGGGTACAAATTTCATCACTGGGTAACTTTGGTGGAGAGGTTAGATGTCATTAAAACACTCAAGCGAGCCCTACAAGAAGCACTTGTAAAATGAGCTCCACAAAGACCTGTAAAAGAACTGGAATTAGTGTAGAAATCTTTAGGTACAATAGAAGTAAAAGAAAGAGTTTTTTTTTTTTTTTTTCGGAATAAGAAGATGTAAGAAAAATTAATTAGTAAAATTAAGGGGAGGACAGGAAGGTACATAAGAAGGAAACACACTTCAATTATGGGAGTTTTCGGGCTTTTATTTTATTAATTAATTTCTCACGGGTGTACTTACGTGGCAGGCTGTCCAGAGAATCACCTTATGTTAGAATTAGCTCAATCAACTCATCAGGTGAGCCAAACTGCAAAAAGATGAATAGATGTTGATATCATCCAAAACATGACCCAGCTAATGATTTAATGGCCATGATTTTTTTTTCAAGGTCACAACCAACCTTTGGACAGTTTAGATGTCTCACCTTTGGCGTGGTACCATCTTTCAACACTGCAACAAAAAAAAAATTTCAAGGTCACAACCAACCTTTGGACAGTTTAGATGTCTCACCTTTGGTGTGGTACCATCTTTCAACACTGCAACAAAAATCAGGCTGTTCTGCTCAACTGGTGGACCCCTTACAATAATTGGCCCACCTAGAAGGTGGACCAAGACTGATTTTCGAGAAAGGTGATCTTTATGGTGGGGTCCATCGACTCCATGGTACTGATTTCCTTAAAAGGGAGCTTATTGGCGAGGAAGATGACACTGTACCACAAGTTGTGCTACAGCTGCCTGTAGGTAATCAGTTCTCAAAACAATGTATGTACGGCAAAATACGTAATTGTTGTTGGGCGAATGGCAGTTTTGAAATATACGGTGGAAAAAGCCCATGGGCACACGAAATGAAAATGTGATTCACACGTGCCCATTGAGATTAAAATACTAATAAAAGGGTATTTTAGTCATTTAAAATGAAAAGATTTTCGAGGTGGTCGTGGTGGGAGCCCATCATCGAAGGGCATTTCAGTAACTTCCGTTGGATAATTAGAAAAAACAAAGATGAGGGTTTCATGAGACTCGTGAGTCTGTGGGCGCGGATTGCCTGCAGACATCTCCTGCACAAGGAATCTCCTGCACAAGGAATCTGGGTGGGGTCCACCGTGAGGTTTGTGAGAAATCTACGCCGTCCAACCGTTATGTGAGATCATTTTAGGCGTTGCGGCCAAAATTGAACGGGATCCAAAACTCAAGTGGGCTGCACTAAAGCAAAAGGTGTATAGGGAAATGCTCACCGTTGAAACGTCTATAGATTCCACTGTGATGTTTATATGCCATCCATACCGTTCATAATGTCATTACTACTGAGATGAACTGAAAACACAAATATTATCCTGATTCAAAACTTCTGTGGCCCCACGAATATTTCAACTGTGGAAGTTCAATCGTCATGTTTTCGGCCCATTTAAGTCTTGGATCCCGTTTAATTTTGGTCGCAACATCTAAAATGATATCACAAAACGGTTGGACGGCGTAGATTTCTCACAAACCTCACGGTGGGCCCCACCCAGATTCCTTGGCAATCCGCGCCCTCTGTCTGTGACTGACGACCTGGAGATTCCTGTCCAAAGGAAGAGGGGATAATAAAGAGGCATGGTAGGTTCACTCGCTCGTGTGCAATTTGAAAGTGCACTCACCTCGCACGTGCATGAAAGCCATCCGTGTGAAAAATCCAACCCATTCATCTCTCTATCAAAGAAACTTAAATGACATTTATGAAATAAAAACGGATATCATTTAACCCGATCTTTTTAAAATAAATGGACGGTTGACATAATTGACCATTTTTCAAATTTTTTTAACATTTGTGGGCCATCTAACCATTAATGAAGCCAGATTTTACATGCATGAGATCTGCAGAGCAAGGATTGACTGATGAGTTGATCTGATCCTGCATACTTTTATAAGTTTACACGTGTAAAGTAAGTTGCACATTCAAAGTGCATTCTAGCGAGGGCAATGATAGATATAAGGATATTAAATCTCCTGTCGTATGCATCGGTGGGCCGCACCTAACTGCCACGTCGAAATGAAACGTGGCGGAAAAGATTCCACGGCCTCCCACGTGGCGTCACGTTCCACGGGATAGAAGTTTGCCGTTAAAAAGTTGAATAGATGTAGGGCTAGGAAAGCTCTTAAATATCTTTTTATCTGTGGTCCAACGAGTTATGTGATACTCTGCGCATAAACTTGATACGCGGGCACTTAAAATTGTACGCGTGGCATAATTAACTCAATTAGAACCGATTAGAATGTGAAGCCCACTAACTCAAGTCAAAACTCCAAGATCAGATTGGTTGATGGACACTTGTTTATGGAAATTGGACCATTGTTTTTTTTTTTTTTTTTTTTTTTTTTTTTCATTTTGAAGTTTCCAATAAATATCCGGCAATCCAATAATAAGATAATTAAATAAGCTTAATTTTCTATCATAACACATTTACGGTAGTTAAAATAATTTGGATGGTTTAATTGGATTACTCATATGCAACATGTGCAATTTTTTAAGTAAGTAATAGTTGCCTGCGTATCATCCATCACATTCTGCCGGAGTGTCAAAGATTTCCTCCTCTTTGGAGACATTGTAGAAGTAGCAATGGCACGCGCCAACTTAGAAAGTTTGCGGAACCCGGAGCATGGATATTCTCAGTGCACATGGAAAGTTCACACGCTCCCACTTAAGAAAGTTTGTGCAGCATCCATGTCGTTCAGCACGTGGCCGATCATGCCAAACCTCTAGAACGACGTTGATTTGACATTGACCACATCAGAAAATGTTTGTTAAGTGTCACTTATTTCACACGCGTGGATGTCCGTACTAGCTTCGCCCCGGCCTCACCCAATAATCAACATGATGCAGCCCTGACGCGGGGCTCATCCGTATTGAATATCCACACCGTTCATCCGTTTTGCAGCTCCTTTTGGAGCATGAGCAAACGAGGGAAAAAAAAAAAAAAAAATTCTAAATCTCAGTTGGACCATGCCGGAGGAAACAGTGGTGATTGAACGCTCTCCATTAAACTTCCTAGGTCTAGTGTGTTAGAGGAGCCTTCAAGTTACGTTGAAATTGGTTGTTCAGGTAGTTCATCCAATCAGTTTGATTTTGGCCCAGGAAGTAAAGCAAGGTCTCTGCATAGTTTTCGAGTGTTTCAGACCGGTCATCAATCGATCGGTGGTGTATTCCGACCGGCTTGCAGAGTAGTTGGCTGTTGAGGCTGAACATGACGAATTTGAAAGTTTCCTCTCTGAACTAGTTTCTACCAAGTTTGACAGGTCGAAGGTTTAATCAGTCGACTAGAATGGTGGTGAATTACATGATTATATAAATCTGCGTAACATATTTCTAATTTTGGATTGTGTGCGAAATATATGACATGAATTCAAACTTAGATGGTATCCTACAGTGTCCAAGGTTTCCTAATTCTATTAGGGTAAGGAGAGAGTGTTTTGTGAGAGAGAGCTTGGGTTTTCTCTTGAGTTTCCTTGTTTGTGGGCTGGGTTGTTTGTCTTTGTAATTTTCTGATATTTATAACAGATCGCTTTGTGCGGTGGTTTTTTTTACCTATTGAGAGGTTTTTCCAAGTAAAATCGAAATGTCTCTGTGTGGTTGATTGTATGTGGGTGTGATTACATTGTGTTGCTCGTTTGATATTATCCTCTGTTATATTCGCTAGCTTGCTTCCGCTGTCAAGTTTTTTCTCAACACATTGTAATGTTATTTTTCCATCCAACCTATTAATAAGATCATAAAGGCTTGTATGAAGGGAAAAAACAAATATCAACTTGATCTAAAAATTTTGTGGGTCCTAAGAAGTTTTTAATTGTCCATCATCATGATTTCCTATAGTGTGGTCCACCTGCCATTTGGATCTAATTCGTTTTTGGACTCATGCACTAAAATGAGTTGGTAAATGGATGGACGGCATAGATATACAATACATACATCAAGGTGGGCCATGCATCAGAGCCCCACCTCGTTGGGTGAGGCCTGCCGCACCTAAAACGCTCCCCAAAACCTTAGTGTATAGTGTCTTAGACCATTATGCCATTGTTAAGTAATTCGCAGAATTTATTAAAAATAAATAAATCAGGTCCACTCATCATCAGATTTCAATAAAAACGATTTATGTTTCGAGCTAGATTATTAAACAATGGTATCCACCCCTTTTCTTCAATTTGAATAAATAAATATTTCACCACTCAAATTTTTTGTATTTAACGTCTCTTTTGAGAAGTTGAATGTCTGATGAGCACGACTTTCTTTCTATCGTCGAGCATATAAATTGGAATTAATTGGTAGATAACCATACCATGTCTGATGCAGAGAGATGGCTTTATGATATTCCAGCTCTTCTGCTATCTCAGAGTAGTTAGTTGTTGATGTTGTCATTAAAGTTAGAAAAGCAGGCAAAGAGGAAAATTGGCAATAGGTGGCTCTATCTCATAAACTGTTGTTGGTGGTAAATAAATTAACTCTCTTTATAAAGTATATTTTAAGGCTCATTTGAAATGATGAAAATTCACATAAAAGGTAGTAAATGCACAATCATAATGTTCTCCAAGCTCTTGAAAACCAACCAATCTTCGTAGTGTATCTTTGAAATATGGTTGACACTATTATTTATTCACGAAAGGCCTCAAGATTGAGAGGATAGGATTGTTCTATCTCAAAGATATTTCATTCATAGTATGTATATGATGGGTCCAAATGGACCAAACAGTTCAGATTAAAAAAATTTTAGGACCTACATACCATGTTAATCTTTGGTCGGGGACCATATGTTTACCTATGGTGACAGCAGACAAATAAAGGAAATCATAATTATTATGATTTTACATTTATTTATGTGCATTTCAGTCCAATCAAACAGGCCTTAAAGTTTTACTAGAGTTGGGCATGTATTTCCTTTTTTAGATGCATTTTCTTTATAAGTGAACCCATGTAGAGTATTTGAGTTTTTTAATGCATGATATGGGTAAGAGAATCAAGCTTTATATTCTTTTTTATTTTTCTTGATTTGGGAGGAAGAAAGCTCTATTTATTGTCTCTATGCCTCCTCTCTTGTTTCTTTAATTCTATCTTTTGTAGGTTTATTTTGGATACACCATATGGAAATTTCTATGATTCCAATGCATTTATAGATGCCGGGGCTGAAGGTTTGCATGGCATATTTAGGCATGGTTACTATATTTACTATATTTCTAAATGTTCTAGCTGTATCCATCTACAAGAAAAGGCCATGGTTCATTAATGTAGGATGTTGCATAGATGCATTCCTAGTATGGCTAGACTAAAAAATAAAAGACAAAATAGAAGCAGAAGTAATCTATTAATTCCATGCCCAATATTACTACGTTAGGCATGTTGTAATTAGGCCCCCATGTAAGTCGAATTCAAAGAAATTCAATATGGATTGGGAGAAATTGCCGTTTGAAATGTGAATTGTAAATCAGGCTAAAATTTTAATCTAGATATTGTTACAGACCGCGCGAACTACTAATTTTGACTAGAACAAGCCATGTCTATCCCTTTCACGAGAAAATGCACGTTTCCAGTTCAAAAATGAAATTTTAGAAAAAAAATTATTATTTTTAGTAATTCAATTTTTTTTATAGTACATTCTTATTTTTAGAGTTTTAGATTTCTATTTTTTTAGAAATTATTTATAATCATGTTAAGACTCTTCTAGTAAGATTTATTTAGACTTTTTATTTTTGATAAATTAGGCTTTATATGAGTTTTACTATTTTGGGTAACTTTTACTATGACTAAAATTTTACTATTTTTGGTAATTATGAATTTTAATTTATTTTTTCTTTATTAATAATGTAATTGAGAAAAATACACGTTAGACAAATATTTGAATTTTATCTCTTTTTTTATTTTTTATGTATTTAATAAATTAACTTGTGAATTCAAAGTTTTTTTATCACTTAAAGAAGATGGTGATCTTCGTCTCCACTTTTTTACACCATTCCCTATGTCATTGTAGAACCAAATCACTGAGGTTTGCATAAGGGCCCGTTTGGATGCCTGTGACTTTTTTTAAGTTGTAACTAAGTTACATGTAACTTAGTTACAGGTGAAAGAAAGTTACAAGTAATCCTGTTTGGATGTAAGTTGTAACTTAGTTTTTATGTTTGGCTAACCTGTAGGTTAGTTACAGGGTACTAAGTTATATATTCACACTTTATCCGAAGCTTGAAGTAGAGAATTATTTAAAAATCAAATTGAGACAAATAAATTTAAATAAAAGTATGCCATTTTATTGAGTCCATCTAGATGAATAGTTGGGCAATTTTTTAAAGTTAAACTAACAAAAAAGTAGGCTGTAAAAGTGGGTTCACGTTTCTAAATTGCTTGTAAATTTGTAATGTTGGAAAAATAACTTAAGATAGGCATATCCCACAAAAAATTCATTTTATTTCTGATATGTGTTTACAATACTGCAAAAGAAATAAAGACAAACGATGGAAATAAAAAATAAAAACAAACAACCATCAAACTAAAGTCATCTACTTAGGAACCACGTTCTCTAACCATATATGCCTTTGGTTAGGAGACATGCTATGAAGGAATCCATGGATAAGATTCAGTCGATTTGAAAGAAACACATAAGCCTTATACATCATGTCTTCGTCGATAGTTGTCATGTTCTCCAATTCCTCCTGTAATCTCGTCGTCATAATTGCATTATTAGTTAATGATTTTAGGGCAACAAATTTGTCCATTGACCCACAAAGGCTATCAAATCTTTCTATGATGGCTAATCCGATTGTGGCCTTCTTTTTCTTCGATGGCCCTGAAGCTGAGGTTCCTACACTCCTTTTACTGCTTCCTTCAGTTTATTGAGTTTTAAGTTGTGTCCCATCCCAAAATGCACCATCCACAGGTGCAAATGGTGCATATGATGTAGAGTGAACTGGCGACAATTGGATGTCATCAAAGGGGTGAGTTGGCGCGACATCTTCTTCATTAGGATCACCTGGAGTTCGTGCATAATTTCCGGTGGCAGAATCGTCTCTGTACATACACTCAAACTGCTTGAACAACGGGAATGACTTATTTCTAATCTTTTTTATTTAGGTTTTGCCTACAAAATATGAGAACTTCAGAATTAAAATAATAAGCATAACATATTGAAATGAGAAGCGTATTAAAAATTAATTTACTTTGATCAACTCATTTCACACTGCTGGTTCAGTAGTTACGTATTTTTTTTCCTCATCCCAGCCAAATCCACTCTTACTTAGTGCAAGCTTGTTCAATGAATATTTGTTCTTCAATAGTTGTAGTCGATACCTACAGTTCTCAATATTCACTTGCACGGAAAAGACTTCTTCCACCACTTTGCATACTTTATTCATAGTGACCTCTCTAAAAGCATTATCGGCTTTTCTTCCCAATAATGTTTCCTCAACTAGCATGTTACACATACATTCATCCATATAAAAGGTCCAGTTGACTTGTGCCTTTCGGCCGCTATTGCTTAGATTTGAAGGTTGCGCCATGCCTTTTAAGATACCATATTTGTAAGTTATTTAAGATATATCAATTGCAGGAAAATATGAATTAAAAAACAGAACTTGAAATTGCATATATAAAATATTACATTCATTGTCAAAGTCTAAATCAAGCCATGTGCATTAATATTCATAAACAAAAAAATAATTAAAAACGACATTTAATTATAATTATCTCCTGGATTATAGTTTGTCCACATATCAGATGCAAGTGCAAGTCTGAAATCTTTCCATCTCTTCTTCTCTCTTCTAACTATTGTAGATTCATTCTCAAGTCTATCTTCATCCTCGTCATCTTGAGCTTCAAGTTCTCCATTATTACCACGATCTGCGTCCACGTCTTCTCCCATATCATCGTCGTTGTTAATGTTATCACACTCAAAATCAGAATCTTCATTATGATTCACATTTAATATGATTATGCAAGATACAGCATGCATGAACTATATTCACTTGCGTGCGTATAGGATAGGCAGGGGTAATCTTCAATATAGGAAATCGTGCCTTCAATACTCCGAATGCACGTTCTATGGCATTTCGTAATGAGGAATGACAAAGATTAAACAATTCTTCCTTCGTCCTTGGCTCGCAACCATGTCT
Source organism: Liriodendron chinense (assembly GCA_003013855.2). Taxonomy (NCBI): domain Eukaryota; kingdom Viridiplantae; phylum Streptophyta; class Magnoliopsida; order Magnoliales; family Magnoliaceae; genus Liriodendron; species Liriodendron chinense. The sequence goes on along the minus strand of ML058461.1, from coordinate 10,261,185 downwards.
GAATTCATTTAGGTGATATCGAACTCCACGAAATGGTGCTAGGAAACCAGACATATTGGCAAACCCAACATCAACTAAATAATATTTGCCTACAAGAAACATAAGCTTGAAATAATTTGATCTTCAAGAACGAAGGAACTAATTAATAAGTACTTATAAATTAACTTGAATTAATACCTCTCGGGACAATCAATTTCATGTTTCGGTTTACAGCATCTGTTAACATCCGTGAATCCGAGGTTGATCCTTCCCATCCCGCTAATATATATTGGAATTTTAAATTGAAAAAAAAACTTGCTAGCACATTTTGGGAGATAAATCCCTTTCGATTACGCCACCTAGCTTGTTCCTTCAAACTAACCATGGCTGGGATATGTGTGTCGTCTATGGCTCCAACACAATCCTACGGAAGAAAAATATAACTTATGGGAGAGAAATATAACTTATTTAAGTTACCTGAAATTGAATTTATAAAATGCAAAATGCATACTTACTAACCTGAAAATAAGGGAAAAACCTGGTATTATTTAATATCTTGGGAGGCAACCCATTCCCGGGCGGTTTTAAAAATTCCGAATGTAGCCCAACGATTGCATTAAGCATCCTATTGAAATGACGACTAATTGTTTCTCCGGAATGATTGAAATGATGCTGCATAACACGGTTCTTTACGTGATGACTAATTGTATGGAGGAAAATCACTAACTCTTCCTCTAAGGATACACCAAATGTGCCTCGCAGGTGACACTTTTCTTGTATAATATCGCGAAGGCGAAAAATTGCACCTTTATGCATACGAATGTAATTGAAGCATATTGGCCCCAGTCAATTAATAATCGCATTTGTAGCTTGAGCACCCGTCCAATCCCGTGATTGTCGCCCATCATGCGGTTCATCTAGCATATTGTTTTTTTCAAGCCAACAAATCATTAGCGCAGTTGACGCGGCTGCTGCAACCATGATATTCAGCTCCACGTCGAGATCTGATTCCGACATGTTTTAGGTGTGCTTAGATAGAGATGGATTGGTCCACGTATATTTCAGACTGTAAAAGAAATTGGTCCACATCTCACAGACGGGACTCTAACCAGATCAGACCTATGGGATTGTATGAGAAACCATTCACCCTACAAACCATATGAAGTAAATATAAAACATAGTTTAAGCCTACAGGCATGTGGATTCGTGACCATCCACATGCAACCACACATGCCAATATGGAACGTGTGTGGGGTCCCAACTTTTTATCTGATGAGTCACACGCAAGAGTCACAATGGATGCTAGGCATGGAGTGGGTTTCCCTCAATTTACTGATTTGCAAACAAGTTGTTGTTATAGTGGGTTTCCCTCAATTTACATTTACATCAATCTAGGCTGTCCAAATGCTGGGAACCACTCTTGATTTGGGCATACCTGAAAATCACATTGATCGGACAATGCTAACCATCCAACTGGTTCCCATCAAATAATTTGTTACATAGAAATAGTTAGCAGTCCAGATTAATGGGCAAAATCAGACAGTTAAATTCTTCCATTTGGTATGACTTGTTGGGCTATGCTCCATTAGTAATGGGCCCCACAATTTGGATACTTGGACAGACATGCCACTTGGAAAGTTGAAGTATATCAAAAACTCAAGTGGACCATGCCACTGGAAACAGTGATAATAATGATTTCCACTGTTGAAACGGGGGCTTCACAGAGTTTACTCAGTACGCATACGGAGTTACTGGGCAATCCACTTCCGCGACCAGAAAAGGGGGTGCGGATCAGCGAGTCCAACTGGGACTAGCATAAGGGGTGGTTTCAAATCTCTGTAGGCCCCACCATGATGTATGCATTTTATCCATGCCGTCCATCCATTTTGCCATCTTATTTTAAGGCACGAGCCCAAAAATGATAAAGATACAAATCTCGGGTGGACCACACCACAAGAAAACAGTGGGGATTGATGCCCACCGTTGAAAACTTTTTAGGGGCCACAAAAGTTTGGCATCGGGCTGATATTTGTTTTTTCCCTTCATCTAGGTCTACGTGGCCTTATCAAGAGATTGGATGGAAAATAAACATTACAGTGGGCCCTAGGAAGATTTTAATGGTGGACGTTCAATCCCCAATGTTTTCCTGTGGTGTGGTCCACCCGATATTTGTATCTGTCTCATTTTTGGGCTTGTGCCTTAAAATAAGATGGAAAAATGGATGGAAGGCGTGGATAAAATGCATACATCATGGTGGGGCCCACAGAGATTTGAAACCACCCCTTATACTGGGACTAGCTGATCCGCGCCTCAGAAAAGGGGAAAGTATTAAAAAAAAAAAAAGAATAAAGAAAGAAAGAAGAGAAGGAATGGTTTTTAACTCACTTGGGAGACGGAGATGGAGACGGAGACGTAGAGAGGGATTTGCGAGAGTCTGAGAGAGGGATATGGAGACTGAGAGAGACAGAAGCTATTTTATAGCCTTTGGAATCACCAACCCTCTTCAATAGAGGTAAAGAAGTCACCCACCGACTGCTTGGGAGCTTCAATGGCATCCTTCAATGGTAGCCTTCAATGCCAGCCGTCAATGGCCGCTCGTCCTTCAAATCGTCTGCATGCAAGCCAATGCCTCTTCAATGCAACTGTGAATCTCTCCTACATTTCGATTTCAAAAGAAGGTAGCCGTTGCCTGCAACAAAGTCACCTGTGACTTGATTAACACCTATTTTGCCTAGTGACTTTTCTTACTTCTTTACTTGATACAAAGTTCCAGGTTATAACTTTGTTACCTGTAACATTTCTCCCCCAAACATAAACTGTAACAAAGTTACCTGCAACTTTATTACATTTTAAAGAAGTTACGAGCATCCAAACGACGCCTAAGCTTAGGCTTTCAAGTCTCATGCATGTCGTTCTAAATGTTGTTATTTCATTGGCATACTAATAAATGTTTAAGATTATTAGTTTTTAATTGGGAAAGTGGTGCATTGACCATTGAAATTGGGGCAACAATATCAAAGATGTGGACCACTGAACAAAGGGCCCCACTTGTATGAACTGAAACCGGAATAGTTGTCTACATTCGCTCCGCCCCAGCATTAAATTATATAAAATTGATGGGACATTGGTGGGATGCCGTAGATAGACAACCGACCTTCCATTGAGGGTGTTATTTCCTTCTCTTTCCTGTCATGTTCTGGATCGAGAGGACTTACATTGGGAGAAAAGCTTTAATACTGTGTCCGAATGTGATGGATGATAAGCAGAAATTGTTTAAGATTGCACACATCTCATTCAATTATTACAAGTTAAAACTGTCCACATCACGTGATCAGTATTGATTATCATAAAGTGAACATTATTTTAGTATTTGTCTGTTGGATTGTTAGACAGTGGTTTTCACCATTTAATCACTTTATTAAGTTAATATACACCAAGTGAACCATTTCTAAGTGTCAGTGTATCAAGCGTCATACGCGGCCAGAGTATCAAATAACTCCACCTCACCTTATCAAGTGAACGGCATACAATGTTCTTTTATTCTAGCGAGTGGGTCCCATGGTGGTGAAATCTAGACCGTCGGCTGTTAAGTCCATAGTGGATGAAGCATGATTCAAAAATCTCCCAGCGACCACGATTAGGACCTCTCTTAAGTTTTGTAAAATGTTATTGGCTCTTCTTAACCGTTGATGTATATATGCGAATCTGCTCGATGGGTTGGATGCCATGCACACACTACAATGGACCCACAAACAGATAATCGCACATAATTCTCTTGTGGAACAGTTGCAAAGGAACATGCTTCTAGTAGTTATCTAAGAGCCCCGGTCGTTTCTCTTATCTATTAACGTCCAAAAGCCAGGTGATGGGATCGGTCCAGATCGATGGTGGACCAAACAAGGTTGTGTGAGGATGAAGTGACATCATGAGAAGGGAAGTCACATGATACTCGGGGCACGGATAGTGCTTGATATACTGCAACTGAGGAATTATATATACACATGGCATACATTAACTTAAGTTAAACCGAATAAATCATTGAAACCACTGTCACTGAGTCACAGCACCAAAATCAGATGGGCTAAACATTACTAATCTCTTTTTCACATAAATTTGTTTATTAAAGTAGGACCATTAATTAAATATTTTTTATTTTTAACTGTCCAATAAATGCCAACTGACTGATAATTAAATAATCAATTAAGTGTAATTTTTAGCTCACGATGCTTCTAAACTAGCTAGGAACCATAATTTGGACAGTTTAATTCAACTTATATGCCAGGTTTGCAATTTCAAAGTAATTTCTGAGCACCTGTGCATCAACCATCAAAGGATCAAACTTCCTCTCGAATAAATTAAAAAAAAATAATAAAAAAATACTGAAGAAATGATAATGGTAAGAGCCAATCTTAAACAAAACTGCAAATTCAATATCCAATCCATCCACTGGATCAGCTCAAAGTATATGAACCATTCATTAGGTAGAAACCAAGATGCATAATCTAAGTTTTAATTTTAAGGCCTGTTTGGTTGCTGCTTAAAAATAAACGAGTTCGTCTCAATTTAATTAAGAGTAATTAAGTATTAGAGATTTTGTTAAGAACTAAAAATAATACTACTAACCCATAACTTAATACATAATTACTCTTAATTAAAGGGCCGGAATCATTTAATGGACTACTCCAATAAAGAAATTTTAATAGTAAAGGCCTGCTTTTCTAGCAAACGAAATGGCCTAAACTCTATCTTATTAATGGAAGAATTGGCATTTAGGTAATTCTTTCGAGCCATATTGATGCTTAGTCGTAGGACTACTCTTCCTTTTCCAATGAAACCAACTTCAATACATTGATATGAGCTGTATAGGGGTTCACCGATGATGTTTGGGCAAAACCCAAATCGTTTAAGCCAACTCTATATATGTTAACAGTACATCCAAATAATAATCATGATTTAAAACTTAGGTGGGACACATGACAAGGTTTTCAATAGCCTCTTTTTTTGGTTTGTCCTTTTATACAGGTGGGCTTTCTGATGAATGGATTGGATGGCATACACAACATGATGGACCCATGTTTCATTGGAAAGTTTGTCCTAGGTGTCACCCTCCCTGGTTCCCATTGTCCCTTTTGCGTGGCTCACTTGGAGTTGTGGATCAAATTGGATTTTGAAATAGAGGCCTAACGTGTGGAGGCAAATCTAAAGGGCCATTTGGATATTTGTAAGTTGCATTGGTTGTAAGCAACTTAAGGTAAATCAACATTAATAGAAGTGTTGGAGTGTTAAAGCCTCTTTGTCTATATTGATACGTTATCTTCTAATGGCCAGAGCTTTTAGAGTAAGTGGTTGTTTAACATGGTATTAGACAAGGAGGTTTTGTGTTTGAATTTTGGGAGTCATATAACCTTTAATGGAATGAGATCCTATAACTTCAAGTAGTGTAGGGCCCACTGTGATGTCTGTTTGACATTCACTCTATCTTCCTGCTGGTGAGGATCACCTTATGAATGTTTTTGATTAGAAATAAAAATTCATTTGGGAATCACCCTTTTTTGTTTTTCTTTCACGCGCACACATCTCCACTCTTGCATTTTGCCTCTCTCTACGTGCTCAAGTTGCACGTTCCTTACCCTCCAATAGTACTAAAAAATGTAACATTTGATGAAAGCATGGGTTCAATTCCTATATTGAACATTTTCATGTTTGGAATTTTAGAATCCACTATAATGTGGTGTGGTCTATCTTAAAAAGATAATGATTACCATGATAATGATTACCATTATCATAGTAGTTAAAAGTAAATTTGAATGTAATTACAACATCATCCTAAGGCGTTAATTGTTTTTTTATTAGATTGTAATATGTTTAAATAGACATGTGCGGATAAAACTTGCGTAATATGTATTATATCCACATCATCTATCAATTTTACAATATTATTGTAGGACATGACTCTAAATATGAACTTTATCCGACACTTTGTGAGCTCATGAGCTTCTCAATGACAGATGTTTAATCCCAACTGCTTATGTGGTGTGTGGTGTGGTCAATTTTTATTTTAGATGTAGTTATTTTATTTATTTATTTATTATTATTATTTTTTATATTTTTATAAAATACTTTTGAAAAATGAATGGACGGTATGCATGTAACACATACATCATCATAAGGCCGACAGAAACTATGCCACGCCAGAGCTCTTGTGATTTGACATGGTTTATTCCATCAGTTATAATTAAAGTTCCACAGTACATGAGTAGACATGCCCTGTACTGGAGCACGTGGAATTTGGTTGCATGTGAAATGCTGTACGGCACGAACGTAAACCGTAAGAAAAAAATTAACGGTGTGGCCCATGTGATGAACAACTTGGATCTTCCACATGCTCACCAGATTGTACGCCAGATTGTCATGTGTTGAGTATCCTGCATGTGGCACGGATGCCTTTTCCACCATTAGACTAGGGGTCAAAGGAAACTCATCCTCAGGAAGCTAGATGCCCCCTACTTTTAAGATATCCAAATCTGGCGATTCTGACCAGATTTCAGGTCCTACGGATCCCCAGTGCACTCGCAGTTCACTTTTCTGGTGCTCGCGCCCTCAATTCTTCAATCTTGGAACACCCGTGCTAGATCCAGTCCCTTCATCAGGCAAGGGACAAAGTCTAGATGTCTTAAACCAAAATCCAGAATGATCTGATCATCTGGTGGACCACATATATACAAAATAAATGAATGGTTAAAAACTACCTACAGTACACATGCCCGTCGTACGGGATGATGTGGACTGCCCTGATTTTTTACTTAGTCACTAAAGGACGTGGCACACCGTATTGAGCTGCTTGGATATTTCACACGAGTGAGATAAGGGAGTGGGGTTGTAGCAAAGAAGTGCACTCGCAATTCGCGAGAAGAAACAGGTACCTTTTGCGCCTTGAGATGGCAGCACATGTGTAGGAGAAATGGACCGTATCCTGATATCCGTCCAAGACTGACGTTCGGATGACGTCGCAGATCCGCTTTGATTGGATTCAGCGCCAGACGACTTTTCCTTTTCGCTGAATAATCTCTGGCAGTCTATGACCGTCCATTGCGCAGGCCTACGGCCAATTCCTGTGGGGTAGGGGTAGGACGCGGATTGGCTACTGACAGGTTGAGTAGCTAGCTCGCTACTACTGAAGTGACGTCGCCAACTTCTGTGGCCCCACCGTGATGTGTGTGTTGTATCCACACCGTCCGTCCATTTGGAGAGATCATTTTATGGCGTTATCAAAATACTGAGGCAGATCCAAATCTCAAGTGGACCCCACCAAAGAAAACAGTGAGGACAGTGATGTGACCATCAAAACCTTCCTGAGGCCCACCATGATGTTTATTTGAGATGTAACCTCTTCATAAGTTTACACAGACATTGACGAAGAGAAAACACAAATATCAGCTACTCCTATCAGCTTGATCGAAAACTTCTATGGCCCTAGTAATTTTTTAATGGTAGGATATCAAACCCGTACATTTTTCTTTGGTGAGGTCCACTTGAGATTTGGACATGCCTCATTCTTTTGATCATGCCATAAATGGTCTCTCCAAATGGACAGACAGTGTGGATACAACACACATATCATGGTGGGGCCACATAAGTTGGTGACGTCACTTCAGAAGGTGGATGTGGCCCGGCTGAGAAAATGGTCCGGGTGGATGGGCCAGGACCATTTTTAATTCAGGTGTGTTTTAGGTACATGCCAAACCCGCCCAATCCAACTCATGCCTTTACAAATATACCCAACATGTTCGGGACGACCCAAACCACCTAGTTTATATTAGTTTATTGCTTTTAGAAATACTCATACTACATTATAAGTTACTGTAAATAAACATTAAGGTAGACTCTAGAATCTTTTAACTGTGGGAGTTCAATTACCACTGATTTTTGTCGTGTGGTCTACCTAAGCTTTTATTGCTTCTATTTTTGGGACCATGTCCAATAATAATTTGGAAACATAGACCTGACGACATGGCTTTATAATATATATTGAGCCTCATGATTAGGGTCTCACCCACATGGCTAGTTCGGTGTCTCGCTTACTTTCACCCAAACTTTGCTCATCTCATAGTCACAGGGAGTGAATTAGGTGACATCCGGGATCCACCAAGGTGGGTAGCCCCTGACTATGTGTTTTAAATCCACACCGTCCAACTATTTTGAAAGATCATTTTAAGATATGATACAAAAATTGAAGCTAGCTCAAATCTTAGGTGAACCACACCATAGAAACATAATCCCAACCCGACCCAGTTTAGCATATAGGTAGGGTAAGGTTAGGGTTGACCCTTTTACAAGTAGGGTTGGGTTAGGGTTGGGTCAGCCCAAACCCAGTCACGACCTAGGCCAAAATCTAGACCTTTAAATATATTTAGGTTATATCCAGGGTTAGGCCTAACCCGACCCGTGTGCAGGCCTAGGTAGGGGTAACACCCACTAACCTGTCCCCGGAGTAACACCTAATTCGCGCCCACTTCCTGTTGAACACGTGGCATTGAAAAGCCATGATAGTGATTAATGAGTTAATCCCGTTTAGACGATCTCTTGTTGTAAAGCCCTTTCGGATAAAGGATATTGACGATTCATCCCGGCCAGGTGGCGGCGTAGGATAGGATCTCACCTCATGTTAATGCTACGATGCGGATGTGATTTCTTGCTTTCAGATAAATTCCTCTTTAGGGTTATATAAGCATAGTAAAAGATCAAAACCCTTTGCCATTGTTGCTGTGTAGAATAAAAGAGGAACAAGAGCCCATTTTGCTTGAAAAAATATAAAAAGGAAAAGAGTGACTTTGAAAAAACATGGCTTTAAAAATATTGATTAAATATTAATATTAGAAAGTCAGACATTTTTGTTTGAAAAGGATGAAGGAAAAGAGTAACTTTGAAAAAAAAAAATACAGCTTTAAAAATATTAATTAAATATTAGAAAGTCAAGCATATCCACTTAATTATTTTTTGAAGAAGCAATAACTAAGCTAGGTTATGCATTGAATATTAGGCAAAGATTAGTCAAGTCTGACCCAACTAGCTCAAATTCAAATCAAATTCAAGCCCAAATTCTTCCATCTAAGGCTTGAATTCTAATCCAAATTGGGCTCGTCCTGGACAAGCGTAGATTCTAGTCATCATTGAACTCAAGGTAAATTTAGACCCAACTACCAGCACAAAATTGAAGTTCTATTCAATGGCCCCAAGCCCACATGTGAAGCTCACTTCATTGTTTTGGACCATTCGGACTCGAAATTAAGCATTGTTTTCACGAATGCAATCGTGGGTCCCACATGACTCAGATAAGTAGAAGGATCAACCATTGAAGATCACTACAAACAAGCATATTCTGCTTGAACGGCTGCTTGCATCTTTATCCGATTTATGTAATTTATCATTCTGCACGACCTTTTGCCTATTATCTGAATTCCCTTCATTAATCAAGAAGCTTAGAGATAGGTCTGAGGTTCCCTTGTCACAGAACCTCATAGCCAATTAAGGTACATGCCTTTAGAGGATTTCCACTGTTGACAAGCCAATATTGGAATAACATACTAGGTCTAATCACACAAAACTTGATGCTTAAATATCAAACCATTCCTACTACCAAATAATTTTTTAAAAAAGTGAGCTCTAAGTATGAACATTCTACTAGATCTGAACCACTTCTAACTCATGGATGCATATGTTGGTTATAAAGTATCCCAAGGAACATCCATAGCCAGTCATGTTACAAATGTGGTTGTCACGGCTAGAGAACTAACCGCAGCTGGAAAACTGGTAGATGATAATGACTTTCAAATAATCTAGCAGTTGGAATACCAGTAGATGATAATGACTTTGAAATAATCTATCTTCTGAGAAATTCTCTCTTCCTAGGAATTAGCCTCCCAAACTTTCAGCTTACAAAAACACCTAACCTTGAAAGAAATTGAGGCTGAATTGATTGCTAAAAGACTACATAAGGAGGTCCATGATACAAACATTGCCTTTATTTCTCAAGTAAACCCTGTTGGAGAATCATATCTTGGCAAAGAAGGTAGAACAAATAAATAAACATACAATTTGAAGGACGAGAAAAAAGCCTCATCAGAAGAAAAATAATCCAAATGGAAATGGAGCCAAATGTTACAGTTGCGGTTAAATATGGGCATTACCATTCTAAATGTCCAACTAGAAAGAAGAACTTACGTGAAAAACAAAAGGAGAATCAAGGATGAATGTTAGTTTTTGGGTCACTTCTAGAGAACTTGTAATGGTTGCTTCTCCTGAATACTAAAATGAATGTTACTTTTTCTTATGATTGTTTGCATATTTCTCATAATAGTTTAACATGTTTCTCTTCCTCTGATTGATGCTTCACTACAGGGTAGTGCCCATTTGTTGAAGGAAATCTAAAAATAAGAAGCAATCCTCCCTCACTCCTCTGCCTAGGCCAAATCCCTTGCAATGGCTCATGCAGCTTATGAATTACTATGGGTAAAAGCCATCCTTCAGAAAATGAGATTTACAACATTTTCTCCAATTTCAATACACTGACAATCCAGCAGTCATTCATATTATGTCCAACCTGGACTTCCAACAGCGCACCAAGCACATTGAAGTCAACCACCACTTTATTAAAAAAATAATAATAATAATAAAATAAAATAAAATAAAAAAATGGCTGCCAAGCTTTCAGCATATGCCATTCGTTCATTTATAACACCAGTTAGCAGATCTTCACTAAGGCTACATCAACAGTACGCCTCAAGACCATCAGTATCAAGCTCAGCATGCATGATATCCATGCGCTGGCTTGAGGGGGAGTGTTAGTGCACATACAGTTTTATATACAGCTGCAGTGTACCTTTCTTATTTTGGGATTAGGCTTAGGCCTAGCTTCCCTAATTTCACTCATATGTTCTTATCTTTAGTTTCCTAATGCAATTAAAGCCTCTCCTCTTGAGTCTAAATTTTCTATAAATAAGGATTAAGGAGAGAGGGAGTAGTGCAAGCTCTCTCCCTCATCTCATGTTCTTCTCTCTTCTCTCTCTTCTTCATATGCTTTTCAGTCATAATCCAACTGGTCATCTGATCTTTTACTCTCGTCCAATGCCAATAGCATTACATGGCTGCCGATGCAAACAAAAAACATGAACTGAAATGAATGAAGAGAATATTCTATGAGTTTAAGTCAGCATGAGTTGGAATTAAAGGCACAAGATAGTTCCCAAACTGAGAGCTGAAACTCCTAAAATTTCCGACGCATCCATCCTGCTGTGCCTGTGCTACTGCAAATTGCTTGGCTTGTTGAACCTTGGGATCCAATCTACCTACATTTGTCACTGGAACCTGCATATATGAAATTCCCATAAAGATCTATGATTCCAAAAATTCATAAAGATAATATAATCAAAGCAGTGAGAGGTGGAAAATTCGTACTGCTGAGCTCTGTGACAAGGTTGCAACAATGTCTGTCTTTGGTGCTGGTGAAGGGATATTCATACTCCTGCATAGCAATTAGAAAGAAAGAAACAACACATGAAGATCACACACTATTACAGAGAATGAAACAAAACTAGCAAAAATCAGAGTACGAAACCAGAAAAAAACACTACTGTACTCACGTGTAGCCTATTCGGATGTGCCATGGTTTTGAAAAATTGATAGCCAATATCTTATTATGAATAATTCCGACAACTTCAGGAGAAAAAGAGGCATTTATGATTTACCTATTAAAGAGATGGTGCAATTTAATTCTTTATTTATTTAATGCCCTCAGTCTTACGAGAAAGAGACATGATTTGGGATTCAAAGAAAAGAGTGTACGAGCAGCAAGCCAGCAGACAGGGCTGCAAACTTGCAGCACTCACGCTCTACCAGCTTTGAGCACTCATGTTTTTCAGCTTCAAAATGACTACAAATTAAGGCTTTAGCTCCTTTTTGAGTCAAGCCAGTGCTTTGGTGAGAAGATCTACTTTTTTAGTCTTTACTATGAACACACAGAGCAGAGATAATACCAGAGAGGCCACCTTCTTCCACTCTCCCATCTTAGGTTTTTCTTTTCTTTTCTTTGACATTACTTTTTTGGTTGTGTGTGTGTGTTGGGGGAGTGGGGGTGTTGCAATAAAATACGGCCATACAGGCCCCATTTCAAATTTCTCTTCAACTTTTCTCTATTTATTTCTTCATTTAAACCATGGAAGAAGCCTAGAAATTCATTTTAGACAAGAGATTCAAAATATAATCTCAGTGAGATTCGATAAATCGAAGCAGAAAAAGCATTTTGGAAAAAATTGAAAGGTGTAAACCATCACTTTGTTTCTTCTTCTTCTTGTTGTTGCATTTCAATATAATGGACCCAAATCTACCAAGTCATGTTGGATTCATGTTCAATTAGGGCCTATTTGGTTGAATTTCAACACGTCAAGCTAATAGACATCATTCTATTAAAGAATAGACTGTACACACACGCATGCACACGCGCGCGTGCGCGCACTTTTAAAGATTTTTAGGAATATTAAAAAAAGAACTCTAGGGAAAAAAACAAAGGACTTGTAAACTGGAGATAATTTTAGGAATAGTCAAAATAGAACTCAAGAAAGATATGGTTTCCCTTGAGAGGAATCATAAACGCTGATGGTAGTGTAGCTCAACATAACGTGCGTCTTGTAGCCAAAGGATTTACACAGACATATGTTGAGAATTATTATGAGACTTTTGCTTGTGTTGCTAAGATGAATTCAATACGAGTGATAATTTCTCTTGTTGTTAATTTGAATTGGTCACTGTACCAATTAGATGTTAAGAATGTGCTTTTTTGAATGATAATCTGACTGAGGAGATTTATATGCTTCCCCCCTCCTGGTTTCGCTAAAAGGGGGGAGAAAAGATCAAAGGAGATCAAGGGAGGACAGGAGGAAGACCCTAGGAGTTTTTTTTTGCTTTGATACCATATCAGAGAGACAAAATAATAATAATAATAATAATAATAAAAGAGCCTATGAGAAAAAGGGGGAAAAAAACTCTAACTAGGGTTCGATGTTTAACCCCCTTCTTATTTATATTCAGCGATGTCCCAAATTACATAAAATTCCCTTGAGGGCAAAAGCATAAAAACGAAAGAAAGAAAAATAATAAGGTGAAATAAAAAGAGAATAAGAAACAACCCATGGTCCAGACAGAGAAGGCCCATGGTCCAATGAGAGGGTCTACGGTCCACAAGTATCTCCTATTAACAAAAGTTACAGGCACCCAAACAACCCCTTAGGGAAAGTAAGCTAGCATGCTAACCTAGTGGGAGTTAAGCCAGCATGGATCTTTTCCAAGCATAGAGACATGTGGGCTGTGAGTGAAATCTAAGATGCAAACAAATTGTGCATAGTAATTACAACAATCAAAACAGGCTAATATGCGAAACATATTTCCTATGGAAAATAAAATTCATCAATGCAAATAAATTGTCATTTTATTCGATGCTTTCAAATTGGCTACCTTATAAAATGAAACAGCCAAATAGATTCGTATCTTTTCCATTGTTTCACAATGAGAATAGATAGATTCAGAGGACCACGATCTTGCAAAGATGTGTTGTTATTCAAGAAATTCAAAACAAGGCCCCCAATCATCATTATGATCTAACAAACCGAGCATAAAAGGAGTTCCATTTGATTTTTTTTTTTTACTTTTAATTTTCCCCTCCTTTTTCACCAAATGAGAATCAAGTCAACACAAAAGACTTCAATCCGACTCATATATGGTAATATTGTCATTGCTTGTTGGAGTTTTTGCTCATGATACTAAAGGCCTAGAGGATGACCTATAGTACATGGGAAAAGCCCTTGCAGGAAACAGCATTAGCATCCAAAGATCCTAACCTTACAATATTTTGCCTGTTTTTATTGAATGTGGACAATTGCACTATTTCTTTTCAAACCATTTATATTTGTAGGCCATAGATTGAAGCATCTTCCAATCAATAAGATTTATGAAATGATAGGGCCATTTATATCAACGGTCTAGATTATCTCATCACAAGTCCCATATATATGCTTTTGGGGAACATATGATTCCTCTACCATATATTGCCAAAATAGTTAAAACAGGGAAGAAAGCATCTACAATGGACCTGAGACCCTAATTCCATGCAGGGAACATGATCAAGACCATTCATCTGATAGGATCCACTATAAATTAATGAATCCCCAAAAAATTTCAGATGGATCAATCCGGAGTCCAGATCCATTAAAAAAAATTGCAATTGCTAGGATTTCAATAATTATTATAGACAAGTACTATGATGATGATGATGACACACGCACGCACTGCGGGCGTGCAAGCCTAACAGTGGGCCCCGTGATTTGTCCAATTAGAGATCTTGGCTCCATGATCTATCCAGATTACCCATAACCCCACATGTACATATAGTCAATGTAGATTGAGGATACGGAAATATGTGGATATCACTGATATTATCGCTGATACCAGGAAACATATCTTTGATTGATGGAAACATTGGGGAAATTGGGAAAAGTGGAATTTTTCAACAAACCTTCAAGAGATGTTAAACGACGCATGCTTGCCCATTTAGGAATCAAAATATTACAAAAAACAACTATACACATGAGTTTCCATTTAAAGGAGCCTAAACTATGTGCTGTTGGGGGGGAATAGTGTCAGTGCAATTATTAACCCAAATGAGTTTATATTATTCAAACACCATAAAATGCAAGTAATAAACATAAATGAATCAAAGTGGTCAAAATCACCTAAAGAGCATATTCGGAAGAAAAAAAAACCTACAAAAAATGAAGATTTTTCTTTCTTTTTTTTTTTTTTTTTGTGTGTGTGGAATATCTCATGATTTTTAGGTGTCTCCTTGGAATCAGTGATAATATCATTGGTATTGCCAATGCCAAGGAAAATATATACCAGGCTTGAGTGAAAATATTGGCAATATCAATATTATCGCCAAATGTTGCCAATATTATAGAAAATATCAGCAAATCTGAAAATGTTCTCTGTTTACTTGGGGTTTCGGTATTGTCGACCTGCCGCTATAGATACTATCGGCAATGTTAATATTGTCAATAATTAGAACATTACATACAGTTATCATTGAATTAGTTGTTAGAGTTAAGTCCTAATAAGTGGTTATTGAACAAGTTTCCCTTAGCATTTCCTTCATTGGAGATGACCCTTGATAGTGGAATGGCAGAACGAGATTTGTGAAGCTGACCCCATTTAGTTGGTTAAGGCTTTGATGATGATGATTTTGTGGGCCATTTTTTTGAGGCAAAACGATGTCCAAATTATGCAAAATTGGCCCAATTGAAAGTCTAGACTCTAGCCCAATGCAATGATCCATTTACAAAAGGCATTTACGGTTGTGATGGGATTTAGAGATTGTTAGTCATTTTTAAAATTGTATTAAAATACACGGTTAGGATTGGACAATGAATTTCTAAGATTCATGAATACTATATTGAAAATTTGAAGTTTTAATGCATAGATAGATTCTCTTATCTTGCAGAGTGAATCCTCAAAACCCAGTGTCATTAAAGGCGCTAAGCAGAACTACACCTAGAACGCCCGAAATGCCTAGGTGCGCCTAGGCGCACACCTAGATATTCCAAACACTTTTTTTTTCATAAATTTATTTTATGAAAATAAATTTATATGGATACATATATGTTATATATAGGATGCATATTGATTTTTAGGGCTTATTTTGATTAGGGGTAAACTAGAAGAACGAAAGTGAAAGCAAAATTGTAACTTAAGCATATGGTAAACTGACATCAGTGCTGGGGAAACCAAACTTTTGCACTTGTTTGTCTTGCTAAAGAAAGGTCCTGCAAAATGCTTTGCCTTTCAATTTGAAAGTGCTTGGGTTGAAACCCTAAAAGGGAAACCTATTTTTCCTCCAATTTTTCCATTTAAAACAGCATATAAGAGGCAAACTTTTTTCTTTCCATCATTTGACTTTTTGAAAAAAAGAAGAAGAAGAAAAGTTCTACTTCCTTGTAGAGTTGGGAAAGGCGGAGGCAGACAGTTTTCCATGCATCCTCCGCTTCCTAAGCAAGTGCAAATGTCTTGTCGACGTAAACTAAATACTTCCCCTAGTTTACCCTTAATCCACACAAGCACTTGATAGGTTTAGCTAATTTAACAAAATAAAATAAAACTACTAATAAAGTCATTGCATATTTTAAATAAAATGATAGTTAGACACTACTTCCAAAAATTTCCATCTACCCAAACATTCCAATGAATCCACAAAACCTTCAAATATCAAATTCCCAATTTCCAAACCCAAAAACCCTAATGTCATAAAATTCCCAATTCCTCTTAGCTCAAAACCCTATATCCCCAAATTTTCCTAAATTCCCTTAATTCTAAACATACAGTTCCAATTTCTGAAAATCACAACCCTAAATTTTCTAATTTCCTCAACTCCCCCAAATTCCCCAACCCAAAATCATAATTTTTCTAAGAACCCTAAAATTTCAATATTCCCCAACCTTGTAACCTAAAAGTGTCGATTCCCCTAAAATCCCCAATTTGTCATCTATCTCTTATGTGGCACAAATGAAAGTTCGAATTTCTTTAAGAAGCCCAATGTAGCTCTTGAAATACCAATAGATGAAAGAAACAAAGAGGAAGATATTATGAATATTATACAATATCTAAGAAATTTAGAAGAAGATGTATTTTCATAAATCAAGCTTTGATATAAAAGAAATTGGGAAAATGTATTCTTAAGGGGGTTTACAAGATGTCTTTCCATCCTTAATGGGTGTCCAAATTTCAAAAATGCCATTCTTTAAGGTAATAAAAGCGTACATCATAACATTATACAGGTGACAGCCGGAAGCACCCAGGCGCATTTAAGCATTAGGCACAGCTAAGTACATGCTTGGGGATAGTGCCTCACCTAGGGCCCAGGCAGGCAAAAGCAACTAAGAACATCTTTGACTACAGTGCCAAAACCTACATGGGATGATGCTCACTACACGCATGGTGTAATTATGTGCTCAGCCAAGGTTTGATGATTGTATCTGGTTCTCATTATTGGACGACGTTATGCCATCCAACTTGAGCCTTAAGATCTAAACCAGTGGATATAGTCATTTGTTGCCAAAACTATTGCATTTACTAGTTCTCAAAGTATTGAGGTTGAAATTGAGGCTGATTGGGACCATCCAACGGTTACTGTCTTGTGATAGGGTCAATCCAAAGACTTGACACAATGATAATCAATATATAAAGATGTAATCGATATCTGAAGATGTAATCAATATAGAGCAAAATTAGTCAAAAGTATAAAAAAATATAAAAAATAAAATAAAAAAGAGCATTCCATCAAGGAAAAAAGGAGTTTATTTCTTTCAAAGCTTTTTTTTAGTTTAAAAGTTGGAAAAGGAAAACCAAGACTACACTTGGCCAAGTTGGGTGCATTGAGCCCAATGAATCTTGATAGGCCAATTGAGTATTTAGTTTACTCAAAAGCCTAACCAAGCTGAGTTTGACCCTTTTTTTTTATTTTTTATATTCAACTTTCCAAATCATGGAAATAATCTAAATAATTATCAGTCTCTTTATAGATGCAAGGCTTGATTTACTCTTCTTGAACACTCATGAGTCATGATACAATGCAAAATGAAAAGCAAACGTCCATTTCTTACTTTTCCATTTCCAACATACCCGAGCTTTCTAGAATTGCAAAGATGCCCCTAATTTCTATAGTCATTTCCTATACAAATCTACAAAACATGGGTGTCAAAGTCGGACATCACGATCTGAGAACCTGCAATACAGTTATGTTTGTAAAAGCAAGTTGCAGTATTAGCAGATGCATTAGATGGCAAGAACAGTTATTTTAAATAGATACATACACACTAAAGCATCTACTTATGGATCGCTTGACCATTCATCTCCTTTTGGGTTCCAAACTTTGGTTGGTGAATAGGTCTACCCCAGACCTCCTCATGCCCATTCCACCGATCTAAATTTCCACCTCACTCATGTTTATTTTTCTACTATCCCTAAATTATGAGCTTTCTCCCATCTTTCCATTGCTTATTATAAAAGAAAAGCAGATGTAAAACAAGACAAACAAAACATTACTCAAGAGAAAAGGAAACATGAATACTCTTTATCTCAATCTAAGACCATTCACCTCAATACACAATCAGTTACAGTTGTCTATGCATGGATCTTCAATGAGAATCCCCCCAACTAAGAGATTGATTTCAAATCAATATAGTCTACTTACAATGGTAAAAGCCTGATGATTCTAAAAAGAAAATATAGAAAATAATCCTTCAAATCTTTAATCACATCTTCAAATTAGCCCCTAGATCTTCAATCACATCTCCCCTATCTTCAATCGCATCTTCAAATCAACCCCCATATTTTCCAAAAATATTAAATTTCATATCTTGATATTTAGGCTCCAAACTTTTAAATAACCAGTACAAAATCAGCACATGTTGGGCCCTACACTACACTAGGCCGTCAGCTTGCATCAACATAGCATGGTAAATTTGGTAATTAGGTTTTTTTAGGAATCATTTTTTTTTAATATGTAAGCTAGGCTCGAACCTGACGCCTCAATATTGAAATGCAGTCTGCTTATAATCAATTTACGGGCTTCTCTCATATTTTAGAAGAGCCCAGATTTATTTAATAGTTTAGAGGCAATAGAAGCCTGTCCTTTAATTAATCTATTATTTTTAGAAGTCCTGATTGATATGTATCTAGGAAAGACAGTTGAGGCCAAAGAGGAAACACTGTATACAACTCTATAGTATACCCCATACCCAAAGACACATATTACGAATTGAAATAAAGATGGTCTTCTTTCTGTATTTCCCATAAGGGGAATTCATCTCTAGTGGTTCAATGCCCTAGAATCTAGTGGTGTAGTTCCCTACAAACCCGTTGGTGCTTCTCATTCGACCTTCGGCCTCAAGTGGAACAATTCCTCATGGTTGCACCCTTTTTTTCTTTTATGGTCTGTCTTCAAGATTCTGGTATGTAAATGTTTTTAGACTTTTGCAATTAGATTGTTTTAATTCTAGTTGAATCAGATCATGTAAGAAAAATCCGCCCTCATAGTTGCCCCTAGTAACACCATTATTAGATTTTTTTTCCACTTTTAGTTCCTTCCTTGCTGCCTGGATGCACAAGAAACAAGATATGCCGGCCATATATAGTTCCGACACCGGATATTGAGCTTATATCCTCTACCAATAGCAAGACCATTGGGCTTGCAGTACTAATTTGCAAACTGCTTAAAACCAATACAAAGCCCTTAGGGCCTGTTTGGTAGAGCCTAAAAATGAGTTTGTTTCATTTTACTTCATCATAATTATGTATTAGAGATCATTTTTCTTTTCGCTAAGGATAAAAAAAATAACCTTGATAACCAACAATCATCATCTCTAATACATAATTACGGTTAGCTAAAATGAGACAAACTCATTTTTAGGCATCTACCTAATAGGCTGTTCACATACTGACATACATGTTTGGGATTTACATATCGGTGGTGGACGGGAAGTGCTACATCAAATTGGTAGCAAGATAAAAACAGCATCAGCCCATTTTCTGCAAATTCTGCAAAAACAACCAAAAATAAATAAATTTGACCCGCTTAGCATGGGCTTCCAAGAAAGATTTGGGGTGCCTACAAACAGGCCATTTTGGACACATTCAAAGCACCCTCAAGGATACTCAAGCTAGTATTTCATATACGTACCAGAGAGAAACTTCGATGCTCTGGCAGAGTGCGATGGTTGATACACAGGCACCAAGAAATTGCAATACTGCTTACCAGCAACCTAAATTAAGCCATCCAAATCATGCATCCCAATTCCAATGGCTCAGAGACCAAAATTGACACTAGTTTGATTTCACAGCTGGTTGATTAGTGGGCATTTGATGGACGATCAAGATGAAGATAGCTAACAGTCCCAACTCAACAAGAAGATGCTCATTAATCAAAAGTTAGGGTCTTTCAATTAATCCGAATTATGGAAAATGACCACAATTTGGACAGCTTAAATTGAGTTAATACATGCCATGTGCACAATTTCTGAGTTCCTGCGTATGAACCGCCAAACTCTGCCAGAGTATCAAATAACAGGTTGAGATCGATTATCAATGCATAAAATAGCAAGCTTCTTTCAGTGGGTAAATCCTTTAATTCCCCAACCATTCCTCATCTCTTTCGAACATGTTTTCTGTGAAATGAGCAACAAAACTATCTGCGGAAAAGAGAGAGAGAGAGAGAGAGAGAGAGAGAGAGAGAGAGAGAGAGAGAAGAGAGAAGAAGAAGAAGAAGAAGAAGAAGCTAAAGGGGACATTACTGGGGCATTTGTAGGTAATTTCCGGTTCCGGTTCTTGGCTTTCTCCTCTTTATTCCTCTCGTCTTCGTCGGCGGCATCTTTTCAGAATACTCTCTCTCTCTCTCTCTCTCTCTCTCTCTCTCTTCCCGCGCTTCCTTGTGATTCCTGGCAGTTCATAGAAGCAGCAAGGAAGGGGGGAAACCCGACTGATGACGAATGCATGCGCTGTAGGCTATAGGTACGATACAGGTGAACTGTCCACCGCACACGTGGGCTACACCTAACATCCGAACCGTCCAAATAGCGGGACCCATTGTTGATGGATCATGACCTAAAAGTTATAGTGGAAGAATGATCCTAAATGAAAGAATGGGTGGACATCTAATGGACCGTAGAAAGGAATAGCAGTAGACGGTCAGAAAACAATCGTAGTCAATCAGAGGTCCTGATTGCTTAATAAAACTGATTTTGAATACTGAAGCAATATGAAGTGCGCAGCACAATTTGAACGGCTCGGATTCATGTGAAGTGCGATCATGTAGAGTAGGATTGCTCACCTGTATTGTAGCTACAGTCAATGTGGCAGCTGCTTGGACGATCTACCCTCACGTACCAGCGCGACGCACGTATTGTGGAGCCAAGACATGGATCAGGATTTAATCGGGTTCGGTTCCGGTTAAAAATATTCGGGTCGCGTTAAGTCAGGTTGGGAAAAATCATATGTATTCGGGCCGGTTGGTTGAGGGTCGAGTATAAAGGAATTGGGTTAGGCGCAGTTTTAGATCCTCTAATTGGAATTCAGGTCAGGCTGGTCTTTTTCAGGTTGGGTCAGGCCTGTGTTGAATATCAACCCTACCCAACCAGACGCGAATTGCGTCCTGCCCCCGTCCGGACGCACAGGCAGACCTGTGGAGGGTCCCACCGTGATGTATCCATTTATCCACTCCATCTATCCATTTTATAAGATCATTTTAAGTTATTACTCCCATCACTATTTGGTGTGGCTCACTTGATCGTTGGATCTGCCTCGTTTTTGAGCCCATATCCTAGCATGATCGTATATAATGGATGGATAGAGTGGATAAACAGATACATCACGGTGGACCCCTCCACAGGGGGCAGGACGCATTCTGCATCCTACCCAACCCAATCGAGTTGCACTTCTAGTTCATGGTGGGCCTCCAAATTGAATGGTTCGGATCTCACACACTCATCAACCATTATGGCACATGTACAGCGATCGACCTCTTCAAAGTTCCCTCACTTGAAACACCTTTTATGTAACCGTGAGGTGGTTCATTTAAGTAAGTCTCATTCATTGGAAGGTATAGAGATAGGCTTTGGCAGTCTCCTTTAGTATGCTAGTTTCAGAACAGCTCGTCTCTTATTATTGATGACATTCATGGTTGCATCTCTATATAATGAACAGGAACCATGACTAAATATAGAAATCCGAGCACAAATTTGTAGAGTGCCGGGAGATATTGCAAGAGGAAAGTCAGGTTCCATCACTACCACACGATTTATAATGTAGATTTCGTTTAAAGTAAAGTGTTCCGTTAGATCTTTTCTTACTTCAGATGGAGTGGTGCAACTCTTTTTCGGTGACGTGAGGACACATCTAGCAAGATCCAACAATTGAGCCTCCATGTTTCATTGTCATTAGATCTAGGCAATTGCTTTGAGTAGCCGTTTCTTAACATTATCTAAATTGGAAGCAAAAATTGAAGGACTGATTCATGACACTTTTGAGATCCTGTGAGCCATTCATCTGCTGGGGTGCATAGTTGGCATTGTTGAAAGTAGGGTCAGTCCATGCTTCAACTTGGATGGACTACATGCTTTAAAAAAAAAAATCATAGATAAATTTTGAGAATTGAATTTCATGGAAATTAATTTTCTGACATTTCTAGTATCATATGTAAATTCAGAATTCATTCCTAGGCAGATGGATTCCCAAGAGGCACGAGCAGATGATACACATGATGAGATAACCAATTTTATGAGTGGATTGGCCTCCCAACTGATGAATAGCTAGACAGGCTACTATTCACGTGTGGTCCACTGCCTGTCCGATATGTGAACCAGCATGATGTATCTGGCTAATTACTGCCTATATATCAATTTCAAATCCCAAAAGTAAACTCATTTCATCAAATCTCATCCTTGATCCAAAAGAAATGAACCAGACCCACTTTCTCAAAGAGCTGAAATGAATGATCACCACAGGACCAGTGATCTCTAATACCATCTACACCAAATCTCTCGATGAAAGATTGCATGCATAACCGCACAGGTAATTCTGGGTAAATAGCTTATCTATAGTATGTTAAATTCACTTTTTGATGCAAAGGGAGGAAAATAAGTACACTATGTACAAAATATTCGTCCATAATAAAAATAATGCACACTTATTAAAAAGGTGAGATTAAGGTGAGGAAAGCTTATCCCTGATAATATGCATGCTGAAACCGAACGTTCCATGCACATATATCATGTTTGAAAAATGTATCGCCATCCATGTTCCTATACCCCCATTTGCTATCATCAATCTTCAAGTGTTTTACATGTGCCACATACCTCAGTGTGCACATGTTCAGTGCACTTGCATCACTCATGCAAAACGTGTTATATGACAGATCATAGATGACTTCATAAAAGGCTGGGATCAAAAGAAGTTAGCGGTGAACGGTCAAAATAAAGAAAGAATAAAAAAAAGGCTTCAAAGAGGATTAGGATCAGAAGAAGTTTGGCACAACTAACCGTGATGAGGCAAAAGAAGAATAACAAGAAGCATATAAAATATAAATTCTAGCGGCTATTAAATTATTAACATCATTGTGCATATAAAATATCGTTAGAAAGCTATCCACGAGCCCTACAACTTCTATTAGCTCTTGGAAGGTCCATTTTCTCCATGCACCTGTCGCATAAACGTGTTATATGTGTGACTACCCATGTTGAGACACCCACATATACCACCATCCACCTTTAAGTGTCTTATATGTGCCACATGTGTAAATGTATATATGTACCAAGAGTCTGGATCCTCTGTTCTTGGAGACTTTCCATTGGACCAAGTCACACTGCATGATGTCAGTGTGACTAGGTTGCACTGACGATGTGACATGGTTGTAAACCTATGTGATGACATGGACCAATGAAAAGAGCCAACACAGGATCCAGATTCATGTACCAAATGTTACATAAACAACCGACCACTTTGAGTTCCCAGCATGTTCCACCACTACCTGTCCCACAAGTTTGGCAAACAGGGAACAATGCAACTGGTTAAAAATAGCATGACTTAGATAGTTTATTCAAGACAGCATGTGCGAGATAGCTTGTGCATAACACAGCTTAGCTTGCATCCAAACAACCATTCAGATGTCGCACACATGTATCAGGTTGGCACATGTGGCGATGTGTGGAGGCTCAACACAGCTATATATGACTGCTAACCATGATTAAATGACAAACCAGCTAATCAATCAAATTGCTGGACTCTATCAATGACATGATTGGCAAGAGAACCATAACCCAAATACATGGGATAATGAATCAGATTAATTGATCTAGGATAACTTTGGAAGTTCCCAGTTCTCCTGGCTGACACAATGAGCTAGCACCAAAACAGAAGTGAGAAGAAGATTTGGAACAGAAAAAATCCGAACCCATTTTCCAGATTACTGTTTTCAATCCCGCCGGCATGCAAATCAGCTCGAAAGTTCCACCAATTGCAATCCAAGCAGCTACTTGACTCCCTTGCCTGCTCTCCCAATTCAATTGAAACTAGATATAGCATCACAGACAATTGAAATGCAGTTGGGAAGAAACGGAAAATGTTGAATAAAAGAATGAAATTCGATTGCATTACTTTTCATTGACTCATGCAGATCACAAGGTTAATGAATCGCAATTACAACAGATTGAATGTCGAAGAACTCGAAAGCAATATCACAGTCGAGGTTCGAAACAATAACCACAAGAATTGTGATAGTGAGGGTCTAAAATCCGAGGTGAAGGGTCTAAGAACTTCATACAATTGCTCGATATAACATACATTGCAACATAAGGACACTTCTTACTGGTGAAATATATGAGATCACCATGCCCAGTGCAGGCGAATCGTCTCCGTAGAGATCGAAGGAAGAAATTGCAGATTTCTTTCTGTATCCATCCAATCAATTTCCATTCCCTACCTGATTCGTCAAGCTC
The DNA here is from genome assembly GCA_003013855.2 of Liriodendron chinense. Lineage (NCBI taxonomy): Eukaryota > Viridiplantae > Streptophyta > Magnoliopsida > Magnoliales > Magnoliaceae > Liriodendron > Liriodendron chinense. The sequence continues at coordinate 10,236,622 of ML058461.1, read as the reverse complement.
CCATATCCCAATCTCTTCTGTGATTCCTCCCATTCCCACTCCGCCAATCATGACCAACCTGTTGTTGCGGTCCATTAGCCTAATTACAGTAAGAGAATGTGGCAATGGAGCCTCCACCATAAACCAGCCCTTGATCTTCACATTGAAGGCTATGATCGACATTGGAGAGCGGCCCAATACACAATAAAGAACGCCGTTGCTGATGGCCCGCCATGGAGAAACCGGGTCATTCACAGGAAAGCTCTTGATCCTGACCCATAATTCAGTCTCGGAGTTGTAGACTTCGGCTGACAGGACAAAATGGCCCAACCCATCTGAGATGCGATCGGATCCAACTAAAACCAATCGAAAGAACCCATTAATTCGATCGAAAAACAAACCAGAAACAATGCGGAAGTACCGGAAAAGACTAATGGGTGTCGGTATATCAGTACAAAATTTCGAGATCGGATTGCAGAGAGAGAGGTTAATGCCAGAAGGGGTCTTGCAGAGCAGGCAGACAAGCCCGTGGCCAGCGGCAATTGGGCGGAAGAGCGACGGGAGGAATCGGAATGAAAGATCTGTCCATCGGTTGAGGCACGGATCATAGGCCAAGCAGAAATGAGAGAATTCTCGGTGGAAAATAAAGAACCAAGGGTGGTGGGAATTTGGTGGGATTTGGGAATTCAGTGTTTGGAAGAATGGAGAAGAAATGATGGATTTCCATGACTTGCACAAAAGGGTAGATCTGAAAATGATTGAGATTGGTAGATATGAGATGACTCTAAGCCATTAGATCTTCTGGGAATCTGCACCAGATTCTCTCATCCATTTCCGAATTTGGTTCTGTTTGGTCTAATTCTTCTGGGAAACGGATTTTCTTCACACCGCAATTGGGTGGATTTGCAGTGCTTGGGATTGAAATTGGATTCATTTTCTTGTTCTTCTTTTGGAGGTCTGTTTGGTGGTATTAGATGAAGATTTTGGAGATGGGACTAAAAGAAAAGAGATGGGTTTCTGAAGAATTTGAGAAGAAAGAAGGGAATTTGATGATTTCGCCTATAAGGAATTTCGATGCTGGGATTTGAGAAAAGAAACGGAAGGTTGCGTTTTTGTCAAAGACTTCGGTTAAAAGCCTTCCTTGGACAATAATCGTGAGGTCCAGATGCATATGCATCTATTCTGTACAAGTAAAGACAAATTTTGAGTGATCTAGACCGTTGATATCACGGGCGCATCCTTGATATAATACCAAACAAATGGATTTTAAATCTAACCATACGGCCCATACCACATATGGACTTTATTTTGGACCGTCAGTCTAACCGTTTATTTGTTGGCCATCGATCCTTTCGTTAAAATCATCCGAACTAGAAAATTTTAACTTCTGAACCCAAAATCCACGATCATCCAAAACTCAGGTAAGCCAACACCACAGGAAACAGTTGGAATGGAACGCCCACCGTGAGTTTTGTGTAGGACCCACTGTGGTGTTTGTATCATCCAATCCATTCTTATGTGCCTCTTCAGGAATGAAAGAAATACCCAAAAATCGAATTATAAGGGGTTTTAGGATTTTTTTTTTTTTTTTTTTAATGGACCACCCGAGTGTTGAATCATTCTGATTCTGGGATCAAGGCCCAACGAGGGGTCGTGTACAAGATAGACGGCTTGGATTTCATTCACGTTAGATTTTTAATCCCAGGTACCTAGCGCAAGGTGCCCAAGTGTTTCCATAATTCGTTTCTTCCGAGTGAAGAAAATGAAACGATTCTGTCCCTTCCGGGAATGATCAAATGACTTGGAACGATCATCAAGGGAACAATACATGCCAATAATTATTCCTATCAAAGGGAGGAATGAACACCATGCCTAGAACCCATATATTCACTTATTGCGGCCCAACTAAATTTTGGACCAGCTTCGGTTTCGGTGAGCGCCTGATGGATGGGTTGGATGTCAATCTGTAAGTTCCTCCCCATTCAATCTGTAAGTGAGATAAAAGGGGAAAATGAACCATCAACCACCCATGGCCATCTGATCCTTCGCCAGTCTAAGATGATGAATGCAGGCCGCCCATCCAGTGGTTCCATGTGCAGCAGCAGCAGCTAAAATACCACACATACGAACAACCCTAGCCATCTGATCAGTGTTGTAGCATTTGATTAGTGAATTTTCTGAGCTGTGGGCCATCTACAGCATGGGCTGTTAGATAAAAGTATATGGACATGAAGAATCTCTCACTGCGTAGATTCAAAGCACAAAGTCAGGAAAAACGTGATTATCAAACTGGGCCCACAGCATTTGGAGCATTAGGTGAACCACTAAATCCTTCTCAACCATTCATTCATTTTATAGAGGTGCCGATAACCTGACATTCATATAATCATTGTGCCTGATGACCAGTTACAATCTGACCTCTACATGTTTGGGGCTTTTGGCTTGGAACTCTACATGTTCCTCCTCTCGCAGAGTGATGGATTATGGGCAGCCATTTTGGCTAAACCTTTCATATTATGGGTAACAGTCGAACACCAATTTGGGAAGGCGAAATGAAAGATAATGGTTCAATTTCAGCAAACGAGTAAGACATTGGGGGCCTGTAACTTGCAAACAGTATTAAGCATCCTACACCAGTAGCTTGCAGCTTTAGTGGCATTTTGGTCGGGCCAACATTCACCGCATCCAAACGCTTTGTGATCAGGATCATTCATAAGTCAGATCCTACAAAACCACCAGGCATCTTTCGTCTGCAAATAGACAGCCAAAATCCAAATAAAGGCCAAAGCCTGTGTTTTGATCACCATCACAGGGCGAGTGGAACCAACAATCGCTACAGTGAGGCGCCCATGGGAGGATGGCTCAGAGCAGAAAAGGGACACTACAGACGCAGGACAAGAAACTGTTTGGGGCTTTTGGCTTGAAAGCCGCCAACACCATTGAGAGAGCTCTAAATCACACTAGGATTGCAGCGTTTTGAAATTTAAGACATAAGAAATACCAACCGCACTGCATCATTCATTCATTCTAGCATGCCACAATGGTGATCAGGGGCAAGACCGCTGCTCAGATAGGTGCTGTCGGTGGGCTGGGGCCAGGCAAAGCAAAATAATATTTTGTAGCAGAATGACCAACCATTTCAAAAGCCCAGGCCAGAACCCACAACAGCCCTTCAATTAGAGAGGTGGTCTGAATTCTACAAACACACCCACACAGTAAATGTTAAGAATATTGTATTACAAGGGGCACCAAATGTACAAGGGTTTTGAGTGCGGAGAAATAATAAGTGAAAAGAAATCAACAAAAAAAAAAAAAAAGATGTAGAAAGAGAGCACCACGTCTTCTCCCCACCCAACCTGCTTGCCTCAAAACCTGAATCAAAACCCCTAAAACCTACCTTTGCGTCCCCATTTTCCTCTTAGCCTAGTGTTACATAACAGAGCCACACCATAATATCACCCTTTCACCCATGCCCAAAGTAAGAAAATGGGAAGAAGAAAAAAAGAAGCCCAGTAGCTGCCATTTCTCCCCGCTCTTTTAGACGAGAGAGCTTTTGGTGTGTACACTTGGCTTCTGCAGCAAACACCATAATACACAAACCACTGTACAAGGAAACCAGCAACCTTCCCACACTTGGCCAAGATTACCACTAGTCTGACCTGGTCCCAAACAGCACAAGATAGCACACACGCACGCACCCACCCACCATACAAATGGCCACGACTCAAAACCAAATAGAAAGCCAGCAATTTAAAGGAAACTTACCCTTCAAAAGTGCTGGCCTCTTTCACTCTCTTCAGCTCAAAGGTCTGCTTTGCTTTCTCCATCAGCTTGAAACATCCGCCACTAAAAATTCTTTCTCCAACTGCTTGAGACATCTGCCACTACAAATCCCTCACGCTGTCGATGTCAGACTCAACCTGCCACAATGATAAGACCCGAAAAAAACAACCAAACAGGACAGCATAAAGATAATATAGCATGAACATCCTCAGCATAAAATTTAGGGTTTAGAAACGCATGCCTTATCACCGGTTTCTGAACAGGTTCAGATTTGACTCCACTCCGAGCTTGTAGAACCATCCCAAGTGCATCGCTTGGCTTCATAAATGCATAACATTAAGCAAAAAGGAGATGCTGGGTAAGCACATATTGTTCAGCTATGAAGCAGTACAAAACCTCAACACAATAAAGAAGAAGAAATTGGGCATATGATCCAACCAACCTCCAACTCTTCCGTCAAGCCATTCTGAAATCTTCCACTTCCATCTAAACAACTATTTCCCAAAACCACCTCTGAATCTGCCACAATCACGTCACCCTGCAAAGACTCCTGGTTGTCACTCTCTGCAATACTCTCAGTATTATCCTCGCTGCTGCCTGCGACAGACAGCTCCAATTCAACCTCTCCACACGAACTGACCTGACTAGTGACATCCAAGCTGCTGCTACTGCTACCATCTTGGAACCGAGCCTCAGCAGTCTCCGATATCTGCTTCTTCTGCTTCACAGTCCCACCAGCCTTAGTATCTACAATGTTGCCCACTGGAAAATCCTCCACTTTAACCTCCTCGGCCAAGTTGGCCTGACATGACCCACCAGACCTGTGACTACAGACATCAGATGGAGAAAGAGCATGCTTATTTGGGCTAATAGAAGCCTGCTTTTCTGGTGTAGCTGTTGGCCTCAGATAATCCTCAGAATCTTTTTTCCTCATGAGAAATCCCTCTGCTGACCTGGACTCAGCATTCTTCATCTTCAATGCTTCCACATCCTCCGCACAAGAGCTAAACTGATATGTCCCACCTGGGATGTGACCGCTGACTTGAGATGGAGATTGAGAACTCTGCCTGTTTGGGGTGAGGGAAGCCTGTTTCTCAGGTGTATCAGGAGATTTCTGTCTATTTGGGCTAAGGGAAGCACGTTTCTCTGGTTTTTCTGGCTTTGCATCATTGTCTTCAGCATCCTTTTTCCTCTTCAGCTGTTGCTTCTCTGGGGACTGAGCCCCACACTCTTCACCTCCATCCTCGCCAGAATCTTTTCCAGGCTGGTGGCTGCTGTGCCTTGAAGGCCGGGGACGCTTGTACCCAGGAGGAAAGACGTAAGAAGGGATCTGCTTCCTACGAACATGAGACACATATATTTCCATCCCCGGTTTCCAAAACATGTACATGTTCACTGAGAGCCTGAACTCATCTACCGTTCCACGTATGTCAAACTGTTGGCCTTCTTGGATTCTCACCCCTTGTTTCCTCTGCAAACCCATGAAAAAAGCACAATGCGGACACTGCTTGGAAGTATCTAAATACTCATTAGGGTATGGGTGACACTGCAACATCCCGTATGTGTCCCGCTCTATCTGCAAAATCAGAGATGCAGAGTAGCTATTATGAGAACAGAAAACAGAATTTGCCACTTTCTTATCACATCATTTTATTGCATATGTCGATCATGAATTGGTTTAGCTAAAGTTTCAAGTGTACCCAAGCGTCTTGGTGCCAAAAAGCATATTACTGAGCATTGAGTTCTTTAGCAAGATCTCTCAATCTCAGTCATGAACAAAGATATCTCTCTTTGCAAAGTCAGAGATGCAGAGTAGCTATTATGAGAACAGAAAACAGCATTTGCTACTTTGCTTTCACATCATTTTATTGCATTATGTCAATCATGTATTGGTTTATCTAAAGTTTCAAGTGTACCCAAGCATCTTGGTGTCAAAAAGCATATTACTGAGCATTGAGTTCTTTAGCAAGATCTCTCAGTCTCTGTCATGAACAAAGATCTGTCTTTGCAAAGTCAGAGATGCAGAGTAGCTACTATGAGAACAGAAAACAGCATTTGCTACTTTGCTTTCACATCATTTTATTGCATGATGTCAATCATGTATAAGTTTAGCTAAAGTTTAAAGTGTACCAGAGCTTCTTGGTGCCAAAAAGCATATTACCGAGCATAGAGTTCTTTAGCAAGATCTCTCAGTCTCAGTCATGAACAAAGACCCAAAAGCATAGAATTTACCTTCAGAGTGAGCTGCCTCAAGCGGGATTCCACCCAGCCCTTCCACGAGAGCAAATCATCAGCATCAGCAGCAACAATGTCAACCTGCAAATAATTCTTATATGCCTCGAAGAACAAATATGGCTCAAACAGAGAACTCCAATGAGCTTTATTCAGCTCAATCTCCTGGAGAAAGAGAAACCAGAGAATACGTGGACATAAGCAATTGTGGGTACAACCCAAGAGAGTGGTAATAAAAAATTTACTATCTTACCTCACAGATTTTGTTCCCATTCTGAAATTGCTCCATCATAACACGAAGAGTACTTGTTGAAACATTGTAACTGGAGTTCATGCATGGATACGCAGGTGTAATTATCGGCATATGATGAGTTCGGTCCCGAGGATTCTTGCGTGGATCCCATACTGGAAAGCCGAGTTCATCCTCCTCTATTGCACATAGCATCACAGGATTCGGCCAACGCCACTGTGTATAAACTCTAAAAAACCTGGGAACCAGCATGCTAGGAACTGCATTGGGATAAAGCTGGCAGACACGAGCCACAAGGAGTGCCCAATTCACACCGCCCAGAAATCCAGTAACCTGAACAAAGAAGAGAAGTGACAAAGGGAAAAAAAAATGGTCAATCTGAAATTCCAGAGCAAATACTTAGCAAAAGAAGAATCAAGAAAGCCAACTTACATTTGAATAAACACCACGCCTTTTGGCCCAAAACTTCAAGCACCTGAGTGTTGTTCGGAAATGCTACAAATGACAGAAAAGGTTAAAAAATAATTAAATAGAAAGAATAATACATACAATATGCATGTAAACATACATGCATTCAGCCATAAATGCATATATACATACATCTATATAGACAGCTTTGCTACACCTACACATGTACAAGGCATACCATTTACACCACATGTGCCAACATGATATGCATGCAATATGAAAGCCGTCCATCTGGTGGGCCTGTCTACGTGCAGATGTTCTATCCCAAAAATAAAGCTGGTATGCTAAGCAGGTGGGCAATTATGTTAGGAACAGGTGGATGGATTAGAAAGCTTCAGCCAGGTTTTCTTCAGCTGTACATTTGTTTTGCAAACTGTTGCCACCCGAGTAGTGGACTGACCTGATTCTTGGGCCAAGGAATCTATGTAGTGGTACCCTTCTGATTGATGGATTGGATACCGTACCTTAGCACCATGTCAGTACATGTGACGCTGGTGCACATGTGGAGCGTACAGGAGCTCCCTTATACACGCATTTGTACTTATGGAAACTCTATAGACATTCATAAAAAAATTAAAACAGAAAAACTTGGTAGTTTGAGCAATGAAGCAATTATGAATTCTATAGACAGTCCAATGGAGAAGTATTTAATTTTTCTACCTCAACGTTTGGAACAAGTCGAAGAATTTGATCTGCAACCCTGCAGCCATTAAGACTTCGAACAGTCGGTTCGTCAACATTGTACAATACAGAGCCATGAGAGATGTCCAAATCCTACACACAAATTGGTTTCAGCAAATCGAGGGTGTAAAACAAATTGTTTGAAAAAAACAGAATCACATTTACTTTCCATGAGATAAGCTGGAACAAGCATTAGATAACCATATTCAAGTACTGTTGTAAAACATTGCACAGAATCAAATTAACACGCCATTTAAGCACCAGATGGCATTCACATTAAACTGTAAACAGTAGATAGGTATAGTAACACACACACACACACACACACACACACACACACACACACAAAGTGCTCTTAGAGAACAGTAAATTATAGTAGCACACTGAAATAAACAATGCAACGCATGCTTCCATTCCACATAAATATACCCAAAGCAGAATCACACACAGAGATGTACGCTTGACCAAAGATGGGTTGCTCAATGATATGCATATGCAACAGTGCTTATGACAAAAAATCCGGTCCCTGCATTCTCAGAAAACATTAACTACACAATTTGACTGCATTAAGTGTTTCCAAAGAACACTTTCATGCACAGCGTAGCTACAACTTCAGAAGTGGATAACTGTATGCAAGTGGTTCCAGAGATCTGTTAACTACTACAGCTTCAAAAGTGGATGCTTGACAGATCTTTTCCTAGGAACTGTTTAGTACTCTTATCACAACATGATTCTTGTTGATCTAAAATCCCGTCTTTCAGATATCCAAAATTTTGTGTTTTCACTTCTTCATTAGATTACAGGATAGACCTGCTAAAAAGTAGTATTAACTTTGACTGTTGTCATCAACTCCTGCTACAGGTTGGCAAAAGAACAGCTGAAAAAGAATATGAAGCAAAAAAAGTCCTGTGGCATGAAGAAAACTGTAGCTTGAAGTTAGAAAGCTGTTCGGTAAGAGAACTCCTGTGGTTGCAGGTAAGAGTAGGCAAATATAAAAAGTTTAGCATCAAAAGACAGAACAGTGTTCCAAAACTACAAAACCATAAAAAATAAATAAATAGAATGAGGATCCATGATCAAAGAAGGCTAACTCATTTTCCTCTTGCAAAATATGTGAGGGAAGAAGTTGTGTCATTAAACCTGAGGAAAAGAAGACACAGAAAACAAGAAGAAAGAAGAAGAAAGCTTATGGTTGTAGGAGATTCTTGTTACAGGCTACTGGCTAGAGTCCCTGACCATGAGACCCTTTTCACAGCACCAAGAGATATGAGAGACATTCAAACCCAAGAAAGCAGGGTTCCATCCAAAATTCAATTTGAGGAATCATGTGAAAGGCACTTCTTCCATCTTTCAACAGGTCTTGACATTTCGCCTCTATCCTTCTCTTATTCCCTCACAAGTTATCAGAAAATTCGTTGTGAAGCCATGAAACTCCACAGACAAGGAAAAAAGAAATCATTAATTTATGAAAACTAAGCATAGAAGATGTTCCCATAGAACAAGTAGATGAAGAATTCTTAGTTGCAACTCAATCAGCATAAGATAAACATATTATCCCTATCCACCCAAGGAACCATGATAAGTTAGATATAGATTATATATATATAGCTTGACTCAATGAAATTGAAAAATAAATAAATAAAACAGAAGGTATACTAGATAAGATTGGTTTCAGGAAAACTGGGATAGAAAACTCTCTGGTGGTGGATTAAAGCAAATTTATCCATAAGAAAAAACCACTCAAAAGAAAACCACAGGGACATCCATTTTTTAATTGACTTACTTCAGGAACGACCAAGAGAGAGATACTGGCATAAAGAAGATCAATTGATATTCCGCAGAACTTGAATTTCATTACTGGTACATGAGCATCTGGAACTGGTTGTAGTTCGGTCACTTCTTCCCTTTCAGCCAGGGTGTCATGCAATATTATAAAAAAATCTTCCTGCAGAAAGAAATCAACAACTTCAGCTTGCCCTTAAAATCACAAAACTAGAATCTGAATAAAACATCAAATATGAATTATACAAAAAGAAAAACAAATGAAAAACTTGAGTAAAATATTAAATATGAATTATGCAAAAAGAAAAAGAAAAACCTCTCGGTTTACATAGGATGGCCCCACACAGAGTGTATCAATATCGGCACCAGGGCCATGAACCTGTCAACATACAAAAGAGCTTCAGGGTTATCAAACAGAAAAGAACTAATTTCTAAGCATATATAAGAATATAAAAGCAAGTAAATTACAGTGCAGCAGCTATCATTTGTAAGCCAATAGCATAATAAAAATCCCAAAGAGCACAAAAAGACAAAAGTCAGTGGATTATGTAAGATCTTTACAGTTCCTATTTTCTAAAGTATTTTCTTTATTGAGCATTTCTTCCTCCGGTCCCTCGTTGAATAGGAATGGGATTGGAAACGCAAGACTTCCTGGCAGGGAGATCAATGATACATGTAGCTAAAGCTAACAAAGAACACTATTTTTTTTTTTTACCTTATGTGAGAAAGAAATGCCAGGAGCAGGGAACTGACTGTGTCAAAAATGTTAGCAGACACAAAAATATCTAGGAAGTACGACACAAGTCTGAAGTACAATTTGAAGGAGCACCACCTACTTACAAATATTGTGCAACAACGGACTTGCATGCTGCCAGCCCTCATAAAAAAAATTGCAATCCAACATGCAGAACCATTTAAGGAATTGGACACTATGTTTCTGCAGCTTATATCAAGTATGGTAAGGCAAGAATTTGTGGATTATTAGATAAGGCAGGAGAAGATAAAGAGTTTGCGGATGATTAGAAAAGTAAAAGGAGCATGGTAAAGATGCAAGGACAAGATCTTTTACTACAGCAAAGTGACAAATCCAAACCAAATTGTGATGATGTGAGGCAGCTTAGAACATTTCAGCGGTATTGAGGACTGGAATATCAAAGGTGGATGCTGAAGTGGAAAACAATGCACGTAACCGTATTCTAACCACCCACCACCATCGTAGCCCAGCTCCACCTAATATAGGATGGCTATACAAATTCCTTCACCAATCATAATGATTTGAAACAGGAATTCTCATGATTGCTTGGTGAAAGTTATGCATCCGTCTGCCAATCAGACATCAAACCACTTCCATTACTTGGGCTAGGGACCATTTGCCACATATACCACAGAAAATTTTGCAAAATGAATGATTAAATTCTGAATTATGGTTCCACCTAATAAGTATTTACTTAATCAGAAAATCTATTTCCAATAAATTACAAGAAAATAAATTTGAGGCTTAATGAGAGAGCCTCAGTTGCACTTCCAACAGTGTAAGGTAAAAGGAACTTCAATATTGCCGCAGTAAGAAACAAGCTCAAATTCAAATCTTACCCCTAATCTATAGGATCCAAATGTAAATATGACAGCATTTGCATCCTCAATCATTTGATCCGTATAACCTCTTTGACGGGTAAGCTGCTTCACCCAATCTTTGACAATCTGAAATGTTAACCAAAAACACTGGGAAAGTCAGGGAAAAACAGCATCTGATCTTTTAACCATGAAATTAACATTGATGCAATCTTTCAACATTTTTTTCCATGGGGTATCTTTCAACCATAAATTAACACATTTAAACCACGAAAAGCCACATCACATTTGTAGCCTTAAGATTATGCCAACTGTTTTATATATAGAAATTAAAAAAAAAAACAAAAAAAAAAATAGCGAAGCAAAAGAGCTTCATCAACTTATGCAACATATAACAAACTCCCATCCAACTAGAACTTAACTTTCCAGCAACAGCATTCTTGCCATAGCATTATACCCTCCCAAAATTGGTCATAATCAACTAAATCCTCATCGAAATATGTTGATATTGGGATTTTCAAATAGATAACTTGATAAGCTTTCCAGCTGTGGCGAAAGAAGTGACGGCATGCTGGAAACATACTCTAACCATATCAACTTCTAACAGCTCCAATCAAGAAACAATAATTTTTTTTTTTTTTTTTTTGAGAGAGAGAGAGCTTCTATTAGAGCCTCTTTGGGATCATGGGAATCAGAATATGGATTTGGTAAATCCATGAACTTGTAAAATTCATGGATTTGCACTGGATTTGGATTTGACAAATTCCAATAAATCCATGAATTTGGGGAGCATTTAAAGTAATAGCAAAGCATTAATAGCAAGGGCACGACTTATATTACTTTGAGAGAGACTCAATTTTGTGGACTTGTCAAGTCTTTAGTTCTTTTAGGGCTTTGGATTTGACCGAAATCCATGAATTTGTAGGGGTATGCTATTGGGAAATCTACAAATTTGCAGATCCCCAACAAAATAACAGTGGAGATTTTAAATCCATGAATTTCACAAATCCTTGCCGTGAACCCCTCACTCCAAATAGTCCCTTAAAGAAAACAAACATACAGCTCACACCCCATGGAGAAAACCTCATCCTAGAAATTGTAGTCAATTTCAAGGAAAAATGGGCGCCTTCACTATCTGCAATGTTATTAGGGCTGTAAATGGGTCAGCGGACCTAATGGGGTACCCAGGCCCAACCCATTTAGACTCAACCCAGACCCGACCCATTTGTTAAATGGTACGGGTCTGGGTCCAAGAACAGACCCAGTTGCTAAACGGGTTTGGATCTGGTTTCCTTTATAATAGGCCCGACCCAACTCAACCCAAAGCCATTTAGTAAATGGGCAGGTTTGGTCTATGTTGCAAGGGACCCATCTCGCCCGGACCCGTCCAAACCCGGTTTTAAACCTAGTGAAAATGCTTGCATACCAAATCTAGAACCAGACCCATTAGACCCGACCCATTTATAAATGGGTCTGGGTGGATCTCCCTCTACCATACCCAGACCCATTTATAAATGGGTCTAATGGGGTTGACTCAAACCGGACCCAGACCCGCCCATTTAGTAAAAGGGTCTAGGCCTAAAATTTGAACCTTAACCCATTTAGTAAATGGGAGGGTCTGGTTTTGGCTAAACCCGCCCCAAACCCAACCATTTACAGCCCAAAATGTTATGACTCCCACGAGCCACCAAGTTTCTAGAACATATCATCCCTCCCAAACAGTTTAACTTCTCTGTTCTCCTCCTTTAGGTTTCTTTTCCATTGGAACAAAAAGGTTGTTAACTCACCCCAAATCTTAGCCTGAGCACAACTGCTTTCTATTTGGTTTGGGAAGAGCTTACAGGCCAGTAGTTTGACCAGGCAGTCGTCGGATCAACACTGGAACTGTCTGCTTACAAGCCTGACAAGCCCCACCTCCAGCTTGAAACTGTGGTGCTGAGAATCTCGAAAGGACACAACCAAACTGAGATTGCCATCCTTAACTCGCAGAGGCTAGGCTCGGACTTGAATCATTAGCTCAATGGCTTGGCCTAATGCACTTCAGCCAGGTATAGCCCCAGTACAACCCTAGTCTATGTCAATCTTCAACTGGAGACTGAGGATTGGGCCAGTGTTGTTATAGATGGGATGATTACCTCGAGTTATTTTAGTACTATCAATATTGAGACAAAATCTTGGTTCTTGAAACCAACAAGACTACTTGCTTCATATTGTAGTCAGTATTGGCTAGCATTGAGACAAGATCTTGGTTCTTGAAGTCAACGAGATTACTTGCATAATATAGTAGTCAGTATAAGCGTGCATACATCACATTTTATCTCTTTTCTGGATCCACTTAGAAAACGGACTGGGGAAAGAATCACTCATCTCATTGAGTGGTCAGATTCTCAAAGCTCGACTCAGAATTCACAAACAGTACCAGTCTGATGCAACTCGGAGAATACTCCCTCGAAGTCTTCAAATTCACATAACCTGAACATAATGCAGAAGCTTCTAAAAAGTTGGGCAATGTAGGAAGACCCTTAATTGCACAATCCTTCTAATCAGGTGACGCTCCCAATTTGAATAGTGCTATGGATTCATCATCCTACTCCCACTTCCTAGTAGTTTGTACAAGTTAACATTTTGAAATAAACTCTTGTCCAACTCCCGCACCCAAATATGTTGCAGCTACACTTCATAAGCAAGCTAAAGCTATACAGTGACCACGGAAACAAAGCAAGTTTTACCTTTTCTCAGAACCTACTTCTAAGAGATATTCAGCAAGACCCACCACGTCAAGATGTTGGGCACTGCTGTTCTGTATGGTAAGCCAGCTGCTCTGACTCCTCCCCATTGAATAATGGAAACTCCAGTTTAAAAATCAAGAGCAGTTGACTACCAATCCATTGTATTTTTACCTCTACATGTCACATGAAATCTGAAGCAGCAGTGGCTGGTGAACCTTTCCTACTCCTCCCACGAAGATTCGGACAAAAGCAGCTTCCTGGAACCGAACAATAATTGGCAAACAAACACAGTGGTCATAAGGGGAGGAGCTCTTCTGGTCCAGTTGCTAAATAACTAACCGATTTCCCCTTGCAAACATTTTCCCGAGGCATACACCACGTGAGCTTGCAATGCAAGCTACAGTCAATGATACATATTATCTCCTCATTGCATCTTTCTGTCACCTCCAATAGCTCTTGTACCATCTTCCTTCTTGATCTCTCTTGTCTAATTGTGATGGTTTGGTGAGTCCGAAGTTGTTTCCATTGGAAGATAATGGTGTTATTTTTAAAGAAAAATAATAATATGCTTCCATGGGGACAACCAGCTACCCCCTTATCATAATGCACTTTGAGATGGCTACCTCCATGGTCAAACTCAAAGGAGACCTTTTTCACACTATTGTATGATCCTATCTATAACAACCCAACACTAGTAAAAAAATGGAAAACAAACTTAATCAAATCCCTATAGTGCATATCTTCATCAAACTCCTCCCCCAATCCTTATTACAATTACAATATTAGCACTAACGAAAAAATTTCCTAATTTCCAAGTCAATGATTAGCCAAAAGAAGATTTTATCAATTAAAAGACCTTTCAAATATTCCTCAACACATTAAGAAGGTTTCGTTTGAGGCCACAATTCTCCGTCTGAGCATGTTGACACCAATTTCTTAATCTAATCTTTTTGGGTGGGAACAAAATTTATAAGAAAGGAAATACGTTACATGCAAAATAGCATCTGTACCTGATCGATCTGACCCAGAACCTCTTCTCTCTTGACAGCTTCTTCTTTGCTTTCATAAAGACCCAAATCCACCAAGAACTTCAATACAACAAAACCACAAATTAGAGAACAAAAGAACACAAGGCAAACCGAAAATCTAGCAAGCATTAAAAAAATCCAGATAACATGCCTTCTCTAACTCCAAGCTCCTCTGAAGATCCGCCTCCGACGGTCCCGAAAAAGAGATCGGCTTCGTCACGCCATACTGCTTCGCAGCAGGCGCCGGCGAACCACCCGAATCATCAGAACTCACCATCTCCACACCTAAAAGAACCGTAAAAGCCCTAAGAAAGGAAAATCAAAGAGATTTTATCCACTTTCCGGCCCTAAGGTCAGATCGAATCAAAAGCACGGAACAATTTCAGAAAAAAAGATCCCTAAAGAGTCAGAGCGATGACGAGGAGACAACAATAACTGAACGATCAAAGATCGGAACCCAAGAACCATCAAGAAAACCCTAAAACCGCCTGCAGAGAACAGTACCTGCAGATCAAACCCTAGATCGGAAAATACGTTTTCGGAAACACTAGAAAAGTAATTATGGGCAGAATTCAACGGAAGACTAAGGGTAAGAGATCTTAGAGAGACGCAGAGAGGGAGAGGGAGAGGAGAGATCTAGAGAGAGACCGCAGAAACCCTAAAACCGGAGGAGAGAAGCGGTTTTAGGAGAGAGATAGAGGTTGGACCAGCGACGAAGTGCGGACGTCTATCCTGGATTAAAAACTTATAAAATAAGGTTTCCTGTTTGGGCTTGGATTTGTACTATTTACTTATCCGTATAACCCAATCACCGTACAGTCCGCGCATAATTCTCGATCCAGACCGTTGAAATACTGGACCCTACTTCGATGGAACATAGACCGTAAATCTCGCTGATCGGGCGTTTGCAATAACATACTTTAGTTGAATTCGGAATGATCGAAACCACCTGTCCTCTTCAACCGTCCGCCTCATGGCCAGATATCATGCGGTTCGATCAGCAACGGTAAGAGTAACCTCAGGTTATCTTCATCCAGACGGTTACCGCAATTGGACGGCCAGGATAGTGTACATGCGCAGCACGTGCACGTTAATGGCTTTTTGGATAGGTGCATGTCCAACACGTGCAGGCTGGTGGAATTGCAACTGTAATACTCACGAATGACCGCACCGTCAGTTTTACACGCGGTTTTCAAAAGGCGGTATCTCTTAAGCAGTTTTGGCGTAGACCAGCGGTTTTTGAGATGGGGTTGGGATTTCGATTCACGCGGATATTTATTAAAAGAACGAAATTACGTATGTGCCCTCGGATTTTCCAGTTTGACTGGAACTTGAGATGCGTGTTTTGGGTATTTTTTTTCTAAAGCTAGGGAGGTTTTGGTCAATATGTATAATGATCTGTTCACAGGAAGGTTGGTTAATCACAGAAGAAAAGTATCTGGATGCACTAAGGACGAGTTGGATTCGCCGCGTTGGATGGGGAAGGATGGTTCGTCGCCTGATGCCTCCAATATTCAGGGACCATCCCGGATAGGAGATTTTATTTTGGAATCTAATTATTTTTTGTTTCTGGTTTTATGTAGGCCGTTCATTTAAGGACAAATGAGGTCGTATTGTTTTAAACAAAGGTCCATCGTTGTATGGGAACCACTAGATAGACGGTGTCGATCCACCGCGACTACTTCCCTTATATCGGATATCGGCAACTCCGTTCCCAAACGCGGATTCGGTGAAGCCGTGAAAGTGAACCCACCTTGATGTATGTGTTGTATATCCACACCGTCCATCCTTTTTTCCAGCTCATTCTAGGGAATGACCAAAAAAATGAAGCAGATCCAAATATAAGGAGGACCACACCACAGGAAACAGTGTGATTGAACGCCCGCCATTAAAAATTTCTGGATCTGCTTAGAGTTGGATTTGTGGTGTAGTCCACCTTAGAGTTGAATCCGCCTCATATTTGGGTCCATCCACTAAAGTGAGCTTGAAAAAACGGATGAACGGCGTGGATACACAACAAATAAATCAAGGTGGGCCCCACGGCCATGGCCTCACCGAATCCGCGTTCTCCTCTCCCTATTCCTTCAAGGCATAGCCTTCTAGGAGGACGCAATGACGCGTCACAGAGCGTGGAGGTGTTTCGAGGAACATCTCGTGGGTCCTGCGCATGAGATGCAGAACAAACCCTAACTTGCGATCCACATAAGTAATCCATGGGAGCCCTCTGGATCCATGATCCAGACCAACTGCCCCGGCAGCTACGCCTAAGGTGCAGGGCGGCTATTGCTCCTTGCTGGACACTTGCCACTGAGATGCGGGTGCACCAAAATGGTACTCCCACGTTTTTGTGTTTGGGAATGATAGGATGTTGGATATTGCAAGGAGATGACTTTCCGAACGTAACACAAAGTGGGACCCAACTTATTCGGAGTATCACTCAAAATCTAAACTGAAAGCATGACCATTAGCCTCCGATTGCTAGCCATATAATGGCCGGCAAGTCGGCAACACATGAACGATCCAAATTTAACAAAGAAATGTTTTTCAATTATCGGTAAGGATTTTTTATTATTTTTTAATCTATCTGATTTTGAGATCTAAACTGGGTCCCACTCTTGAGGCCCAGCCCCAGCCCAGCCCGCGGGCTTAAAAGGTAGGCCGGGGCCCAATCCATTTATTTTGTGGACCACAGCTCTGGGGCCAATGCATTAAACCCAAGCCTATTCCATGGAGGGTTGGCGTGAGGGACGTGGATTGCGTCCGACCCCTGGTCGGACATTTAAGCGTCCGACCAGGGCCCACCGTGATGTATTGATTTATCCGTGTCGTCCACTCATTTTCTGAGATCATGTTAAGGGATGGTCACAAAATTGAGGCGTATCCAACGGTGTTATAGAGATGACACTTGCATTTAATGCAACTTGAAATTATGCTCTATGCATTTAATGCAACCAAACTTACTATTTGGTGTGGTCGGTTACAGTGTTGGATCTGACTCAATGTTAGTCTAAAACCTTAACATGATCTTATAAGAGAGATGGACGGCTTGGATAAACCGATACATCACAGTGGTCCCCAAACAGTTCTTGTCGGACGCTTTAAGGTCCGACCAAGGTCGGACGTAATCCGAGTCCTGGCGTGAGAACCCTAAAACATTCCTGGCCTATGGACAGTCCTAGAACTGGGCCACGGCGCCAAAATGCAACTAAATCAGGCAATGCTGGCCGCCCGAACAGTGGCCAGCATATAGACGGATAAAGGTCGCTCTATCTGTTGCTGGCAGCCGCCCGGATTTTGAACTTGTTGGGCTAGGCCTATGTTAAGCAATGGCAAATGGGCCGCGTTAAAATAACATAGCCGCTGGATGATGAGGATTCTCCTATCATTGTGATTTTGATGGCGCGTAAATCGATGGCCCACCACATCAACTCCATTCACCACGCACGTTTCCAACGTGCGTTGTGCGGCTGCAATTTATGACTGTCGGCAATATTTTCACGCATTAAAATGGCCTTTATCATAGTGGGAAGTGGATTGGGTCCTGCCCCGCCTTGACGAAAATCCGTCCAGGTAGGGTTCTGCTGGGCCCATCATGATGTATATCCACACCGTTCATTTATTTTGAAAAATTATTCTATGGCATAAAGCGAAAAATGAGGTAAATTGAAGCCTCAAGTGGACCACAAAGTGGTGATTGAATGCTCACCATTAAAAACTTCTATGGAGCCACAGAAGTTTTGGATTAAGTTGATATTTGTGCATTCCTTTCATCCAGGTCTATGTAACCTTATGAACAGGTCGGATGGAAATAAACAACACGGTGGCCCCTAGGTTTCAATGGTTGTATCATTGTCACTGCCTGTGGTGTGGTCCATTTGAGCATTGTATCTGATTATTTTTTTACATGTGATGGACAGCGTGGATAAAACCCATAAATCACGGTAGACACCATAGAGCCCTTGCCTGGACCGATTTCGGGTGGGGCAGGATGCAATTCGGTTCGATCATAGTGCAGGTCCCAGGGTGATGGGCGAATATCGTCCTGAACTGTTTTAAGCAGGGAAGCGGGAGGCCCTTACTGTGGGGGCTCATCTTGATTTATTTACTCTGTATCTGCACTGTCCATCCGTTTTTCTGGATCGTTTTAGTATATTGTCTCAAAAATATAGTAGATCCAATTATCAGGTGGACCATATCAAAGGAATCAATGGTGATGGACCATTAATAGGTCACAAATGTTTTGGATCAAGCTAATACTTGTTCTTTTAGGATTACGTTACCTTCTCAACAGATTGGATGGAAAATAAACACTAAGAAAAAATTAAGGTGCACCGAAGAAGTTTTTGTGCTGGGCTGTCAATCACTACTGTTTCCTCTGGTTTAGTCCACCTGGTAATTGGATCTGCTTCATTTTTTTTTTTTTTTTGGATAATACCCTAAAATGATATGAAAAAACGGATGGATAGCAGGGACATATAATATAAACTTCAAGGTTGGCCACACAGCAAGGGTCACACCATCTTGGGTGAGACCAGGGTCTCACCTAATCCGCTCCCTTCAAGCAGTGAGTAAAAACACGCCACTATCGGGACCGCAATGTTGTTTATGTAAGTCCACTTCATTCATCAGGTGATCAACCTTATTCTGGTGGTACATACTAAATATCAGCATAACAGAGAACTCTGATGGGCCACACCAAAGGTAGAGATGTAAAATTGCACCTAAAATCTCTAAGTTCACACAAAGTGGCCTGCTTGAGTTTTGAATTACGTTAAATTTTCTATATTCCCTTATCCTTGCTGGTCACACCTGATTATAGGCTTTGATGAAAGATACACACCTTGTGGGCCCACATGCAAACCTACTATTAGCATCTCACTTCCATTTTTTCCCAGTGGTTTTAATCCAAGTGAGCGGTGGACCAAATGTAGTGGCCATTTTTATATACCCAACAAAAAGCACACGTAGCTTTAGACTAGATGCCATGGGCTTTGATTAGGTACTACTCCCACTAAGACGCATGAGGAGACAGGTGGGTATGTGGCGCGTCACCATTGACTGACACAGTGGGCCCAAGACCTTGAGGCTGACACAGAGCTGTAAGGCCCATCATATCCCACCTATACCAAGGTATAGGTCCGCTGCGGGCCAACGGCAACGCACCACATACCCCTCCTCATGCATCCTGTGGGGGTAGTACCTGATCCGAGCCCAGATGCCATTATGTATCATCGTGTGCGTTCTCCACTCCTATCATGTCAGGATTTAATTCCATAGTAGGTCATTGTCAGAGGAGAGCAAATTAGGTAAAGTGAGGGCCTCAGCTAACATGTTGAAGGCAGCCAGACTAGGCTGACTTATGTGCAGCCCTAAAAATTAGGGCACGCAAAACATACTTGAAAGTACCAAACAACTTTGAATGGCCTCATATCTGACAGCCGTCTATTACTCGACCAAATCCTGCCAGATCAAGGTCCAAGGGAGCTTGATCCAGGCAGGGGCAGCACCCAATATGGTCAATTTTGCATTTGTACCAATGGAACTAATCTTCCAGTATTCCAAACTTTTGATTCTGTAAGTTCCAATGGATGAGGATGCCCCACAGGTCTCCAATGTGGGAAAATCTTCACCATCTAAAAGGAGGCACAGCAAACTGATGATTAAAAAAGAAAATACATCATCATGAGTCTACCTCCAACCGAAAAAAAAAAAAAAAAAAAAAAGTCCAAACGCTGCAAGCCTGGAACCTTCCAATGTGTGATATTTTCCTTGCGTCAGTCAACAAAAGTTAGCTGGAGAATAGTCATGTACGTCCAAGCTTTGTGGGGTCCACCCATGATTTTTTTTTTTTAATGCGGATTCCAAACTGCGCATCTGGTGCAACTCCTTCATGCTCACCGCACAGAAAGAATAATCCCGACTCAAAACTCGGGTGGGACACACTGCATAAATGTACAGATCACATGGTTTGGCCCACCTGAGTTTTGCTGCGTCTTCATTCTGGCGGGTCGTACCTGATGAATGAATTGGACCCCAACTTCAGCTGGAATTTTCTATGAGTGGGTATCCCTCTCCTCAATGTCCTCCACTTCTTTCTTTTGGTGTGGCCCACTTGAGTTATGGATCAACCTGAATTTTAAGACCTAGGCCAGAAATTTGAAGATGCATGTAATAGATGGCTGGATGACACTCACACATCACGGTCAGCTTCACACAGCTTGAATCGCACGATGATAAAACCATTATTTTCCAATGTATCGAACTCAGGGGCTTTGTGTGGCCACCGTGATTTAAGGGTTTTATCCACACGTCCATCCATTTTTCCATATCACTTTAGAGTACAAGTGCAAAAGTGAGGCAGCTCCAAGGTACAAGTGGACCACACATTGGAGTTAAAACACCTATTATTGAAAACTTTTTGGAGGCCACAGAAGTTTTGGATCAATCTGATATTTTTATTATCCCTTCATCCAGGTAGATGTGACCTTGTGAACAGGTTGGATGACAATTAACCATCACCGCTACTTCTTGTGGTGTGGTCGAACTTGAGCCTTGGATTTGCCTCATTGTTTTTGGCTTGTACGGTAAAATGATATGGGAAAATGGATGGACCGGTGTGGATAAAATCCATACATCACTCCTAGCTAGGGACGGGCCAGGTGGTAACCAATCGGCATCCTTTATATCACACGCATCTGGCCCTCGCACCCACTGTATCATTTGGGTACTGAAAATAAATGATGATGAGACCCACCTAATAGTACGCACTAGTGATAGTTTTCATGAGCGGTTGTGATCGCTTAACGATGCTACAAGAACAAGTGATCTAAAATTGGAGGTCGGTTAAGTCCTGCCCTATTAGGACCGGCTCTGTGTGCTCCACCATGATGTATGTGTTTTATCCACACCCTCCATCCATTTTGAAAGATTATTTTAGGTCATTAGCCTAAAAAGAGGCAGATCCAAGACTCAAGTGGATCACACCACAGGGTAATGACTCCATCGAGTGAAACCTTCCTACAACCCTCGTTTGCCATCCAATCAGTTCATAAAGTCACATACACAAATACCAAATTGATCAAAACTTTTGCGGATGCCAAGAAAGTTTTTAATTATTTAGATCATACCCTTAAATGACACGGGAAAATGGATGCACTGTGTGGATAGAACACATACATGACCGTGGCCCATAAAACCCCTGCCAAGATGGAGTCCATCCATCCTGCCGGGCAAGATGCAACAAGCCCTCTGCAATTATCATAAAAAAATGATGAGATGGGTATCAATTCTACCCTGTCTATCCTATATATAGATAGAGACCCCTCTAGGGCTATAAATGGGTCAGCGGACTGATGGCTATCCGACCAAATCTATTTAGATCCTACCTATTTGTTAAATGGTATCGGTCTAGGTCCAAGAACATACCTAGTTGCTAAACGGATTTGGGTGTGGTTTCCTTTATATTAAGCCCAATCCGACCCAACCCGACCGGACCCGACCTGACCCGAATAAGTGGGCAGGTTTGGTCTATGTTTCAAGGGACCCTGTCTAAACCCAGTTTTAAGCCTTGTAAAAATGCTCGCCTACTTGATCCAGACCCAAACCCATTAGACCCGACCCATTTATAAATGGGTCTGGGTGGATCTCCCGACTCTAACCCATTTCTATATGAGTTCGACTCGGACTTGACTCGGACCCACCTATTTTGTAAAAAGGGTTGAGTCTAAAATTTGGACCAGACCCATTTAGTAAATGGGCGGGTTTAGCCAAAACCCGACCATTTACAGCCCTAGACCCCCTGCAGCAATACATATGGCAATAGGGATTAGTGGACGCCAGCCGTTCATGTAACTGGCACAGTGTTTTCTAACCCAGAATGGAGTGCCGGATTGGACTAGTTTGGACCACTCGTTTCAACGGGTCCAAGCGTCTGCGTCATCTTCGTATGGTTAAGATCTACAGGTTGACTGGTTCTTTAGATGTATAAAAGGGAGGGATCCACGTCGGCAGGAATATTCGTGTAGCCGGGGAGGAATATTCGTGTAGCTGACCTAAATTAATTAGGACAAGGCTTAAATAATGATAATAATATATAAAAAGACATTTCAGACCACCGGCCAATGGTTGACGGTCCCAATCCATCACCACTACTAGGGTTGGCAAAGGGTGGTGGCCCAGCTTTAAATTGCGCTTGGACCTATTAGGTTGGTCTGTGGTCTAGACTTGACCCTAGGTCTGAATGTTAAGCACTAAGACTGACCCGTTAATGTCTTCTAAGCTAGCCTGGTCCAAGTTAGGACAAGATTGGACTGGTTTGTATTCATGTTAGGATCTTATCAAAATCGAACCTTTAATTGATGGGTCAGGTCGTGGGTTTGGGCTTCCCTAATCTTTGGTTCCCATTTTCATATAAGCTTTCTATTAAGCACCGTTCATTAAAAATTCTTGTGTTACATGATCCTAGTTGCACTGGAACACTTACGAGATTATCCAGTAGGTCACCATGAGAAGATCAAACCTGATGTACGATCTAAGTGCCTGAGCAAATGCTTATAAATGGATGGTCTTGATCATTTATATAAATAGGTCCAATCAATATTTTAGCCATTTATTTGTGGGAGCCTGTCATGGGACACTTAGGTTTCTAAAGTATCCTTTTCTTTTCTTTTTCTTTTTTTCTTTTTCTTTTTCAAAATATAAAAAATCACTTTATAGATAATCATAACCAGCCGATCTCCATTTTGGATGGACAACCTGACAATGGATCTGTATCATCTACTCGCTGTGATTTTTTGCATGGTAACCCATGAATTATGTGAGAATTGCCCAAATGTTCCACTATAGCTAGGTGCTCTATAACCTATAGTGCTCTTAGAGAATTGTATAGTTGCTTCTTGTGTATTGAGGCGTGTTTGGTTGCACCAAATTCACAAAATACTTTGAAATTTTGCACCAAATTAAACTAATCAATCATGAAATTTCTTGATAGTTCGGTGCAACCAAATATGCCAATAATTATTTGAAAGGAAGTTGAAATTGTGCTATTGTTCTTGGACTACATGTCTAATAAATGAATAAAGCCTAAAAAGACAATGGATACTTAGGGCTTGTTTATTAGATGCCTAAAAAGAAGTTCATATGATTGTATGTTGATATTGGTTTTATCTGATGTCCGATCTCCGGAGCACTAACATAGAGGAAGCAATCTCAAAATTGGGCAATGTATCATGTTAGCCCTGCGGTGATGACTTGAATGAACCCCAATTCATTCTATTCTACGAGAGAGTGATAAATATTTCACTCATCTAACAACTTTGGCCAAGATGGATGGCCCATGCAACAACAGACCAAGGTCAGCCTATCTTCGTTAACGAAGGTGGAAGGATGCCTTACCTTAATAGAGAAAGACATTTTTCTTTAGAGAGAAAATTCAAAGAAATGCCTCGTTTTTTTTAAATCACCATCTTTAAATATAGGTTTTCCAATAAGGATTACTTAGCCCATTAGGGGATGAGATCTTGCTTACCATTAAGACAAGAATCTTTTCCGCCAGCTAGCTATCCAATTGCTATGTTTAGAGCCTAATACACATGCAAGCCATATTTAACTTGCCACACATGTAAGCATCTTGGTGGGCTCCACCACATAGGGTCCGCATCCAAAATTTTAGTTAACCACAATTGTGAGTTAGAAATCAATATGGTTAGGTGTCAAGATTATTTTCGAGTATCAGGAATGGGGGCTGCTTGGAGAAAGTCCTTGCAGAATACGGCCATCTTTACATATGTAGAATCTGTTTCCTTACTAACATATTAACTACCAATGATAAACTCTAGTCATTGCAGAAAATAGGATCCAAGATGGACCTGTTTGGATGGTAAGAAACTGTCAATAAATAACCTGTCATATTGCTTCTTGTGTCATAAATTTTTAACCATTGATAAAAAATAATAATTACAATAGAAATGACGAATTTCATTTTTACTTGCACTAGGGTATCCAAACACGCCCCAATTTATGGGGGAAGCTGCTTGGAGCCTTTCTATTAGTCCACATCATCATATAAGTCTGTTACCTAGTCACATACTCAGTGCAACCTGGTCACATTGATGTCATGCAATGTGATGTGGACCAATGAAAAGGTTCCAAACAGAAAAATCCTATTTGGCAGCCAACTGAGGATTCCGACTCACGTAGGAAATGTGACTCCCTGCTTGGAGCCTTTCTATTGGTCCACATCATCACATAAGTCTGTAACCTAGTCATATCCTCAGTGCAACCTAGTCACATTGACGTGATGCAATGTGATGTGGCCCAATGAAAAGGTTCCAAACCAAAAAAATCCTATTTGGCAGCCAACCAAGGATTCGACTCATGTGGGAAATGTGACTCCCTGCTTGGAGCCTTTCTATTGGTCCACATCATCACATAAGTCTGCAACTTAGTCACATCCTCAATGCAACCTAGTCACATTGACGTCATGCAATGTGATGTGGACCAATGAAAAGGCTTCAAACAGAAAAATCCTGTTTGGCAGCCAAACATGGATCCCGACTCATGTGGGAAATGTGACTCACGTGCCCATTCACCCTGCCCATGCAGCTATTCAGCTATTCACTTGCTTACGCATATATGGCCAGACCATGTTGTGTGTAGTCTATCCAACCATCATATTAAAAGTAAACCCGGCAACAATGATGGAATGAATCGAAATCACGCTTATCCCATCATTGGAGGGCCATACCAAAGAAAACGATTGAAAAACATCCCCAAAAAACTCCAAATTCATGTTGCGGTCCACAAGATGATTGGATTGATGTGATTTTTTGGTGTGGGCAATCAGACTATGTGGGCCACCTGCGAGCCATGTTACAAGTGGAACCTGCCCCATGATCCGTGATCTAAACCGTTGGGTTCATTGGCCACACCGTGGTTTGTACTAAAAATTCCTCTACAGGGACATCTCAACCCTTGGGTTGGCCGTACCAAAAGTTACACCGATTTCATTTTTTTTTTGCTAGCTGATTGGCCCACAATTAGCAAATGGTTAAAATAAAACTTAATGGAGCTATCTATGGTGGGCTCTGCAATTTGGACGGTTTAATTTGAGATAATTTACATCAAACATAGTCTCCTGTGTGTATGAGTATCAACTATCACACACTGCCAGAGTATCAAATAACTCCGACGTCTTTGAGAAAAAGTCTGGCAGGGTGTGAAAGATGGTACGCAGGCACTTAGAAATTGCATACGTGGAAAACATGTAATTCAAATTAAAACTTTCTAAATTATGGATCTCAGATTAAATGAATCATGAACAAAAAAAAGAAAAAAAGAAGAAGCTTATTTGATTATCTGACTATGGGATTGATGGACGTTTATTGGACGGTTAAAAATGAAAATATCCAACTGGTTTTGTTTCCATGAAGAAGTGCCCACGAATCCGAGTTTGGATTGTTTAAACAGTCACAGTCCAACATTTTCGACTGTGACCTAGAGATGGTGATTTTCATAGTTTGTCCTTATTGTGGGCCACTTGAGCTTTGGATCTGCCTCATTTTTTATCTCATGGATTTGGAAAAATGAATGGATGATGTGGGCATAACACATACACCACGGTGGGGCTCATGAAATTTTGGAACATAGCATGCTACCCAATGTAAGACTTTTCGAGACAATGTGCATTTCTAAGGACACAGTATGATAAGTAATCACTACTTATTTACCTTCATTTCTCTTCATTTCTCAGCTATCAAACAGCCTGTATGGTTAGCATACATTTTATGAGAGCCTGCTTATAAAGCAGTGGAGCTAGAGTACCATATTGCTACTGGAGCTGATTTGTATGGTGTCAGCTAAGAGGATGAGGGAAGCGTCATCCGTATGGGACTAGAATTCTCCTAAGTACCCGTTTTAACTTTTAAGCAGTGTAAAATACTCAAGTTTGTAGGGCCCACCATATCATATATGTGGAATCGGGATCGTTTGCTCGTCTTTAACAAAAATTTTCTGTTTGCCGATGAGCTGATTGGTCCAGCTCAACACACGTCAGCATTGACTGCATTAAATGCAGCAGTGCTAACAATGTCAAAGCTGAGCTGAACCAATTAGTAGTCAGCAAATAGAAAAATTCTGTTAAATGCACTCAGTGCTGACGTGTGTTGAGCTGGACCAATCAGCTCATCAGCAAAAAAAATTTTATGTTAAAGATGAGCAGACGATCCGGATTCGTGTGTGTGAAATCTACTCTCTCTATTAGGTTCTATCCTCAATTTTAGGCTCTAAGATTAGAAATTAACTGGATCTTAAACTCAAATAAGCCACAAAACATACCACGTGGAACAATGGAGATGAGTTGCCAACCATAGGTTTGTATATGAGGCCACCATGATGTGTAAGATACAAAAATCACCTAGATACAGTACTCTCACAGCGGAATGAATTTAACGTATACATTCCAATCTGTAACTAAGTAGCCACAGAGCTTGGCCATGTTTGCGTATAGCAGGTGTAATGGGCCTAGAGTTGAACATGAGTCAAGATAGCTCGATTAGCTTGCTCGACTCAGGCTCGAACTAACTTAATTCGAAGGTTGGGTTTGAACCAAGCTGAGCCATTTTTCCAAGCTCGAAAGGATTTTCAAGCTGAGCTTGAGCTAACCTGAGCTCGATTCGGCTCGGCTCGATCGCAACTCAACTCAGCTCAACTCAATTGGAACTCAACTCGACTAGCTGAAATATATGTTGTTTGGTGCTACATCGGAAGTAGAGGTGGGCAATGATTCGGGCCGAGCCGAGTTAGCCCTAGTATGGTTTGGCTTGTTCTTGTGCCACTTCAGTTTGTGGATCGGCCCTGTTTGGGCTTCGGGCTCACCCATGCGGCCTGAGTTTGGTTTGCTCCAGAAAAATCTGGTTCAAGCCGAGATTGGTTTGGTCGAAAAGTTTGAACCAAGCTGGGCCGTGTTCGAACAAGTGGCGGCTCTATTTTTTGTTTGTTTGTTTAAATAGAAAAGAATTTAAAAAATTAAAAAAAAAAAAAAAAATATTTTACCATATGATGTTTAACATCCTCCAAATGAGGAGTGCAACTTAATTAAAATAAACATGTAATAGCGTTTTCCAAACAAGTACACAAGCATAATTTTACAAGTGAAAAGAAACAGCATGCATTTATGTATTTGTATTATGTATCATCCATGTCATTATGTATATGTCTTATCCATGCCGTCCATCCGATTTTACATATCATTTTACGACATGATCCCAAAATCGCATCATATCTAAAGCTCAAGTGGATCACACTAGAGGAAACAGTGTGCTTACGATCTACGAGCCAAATCAAGCCGAATCAAACCAAGCTTCGAGCCGAGCCGAGCCAGTACTGCCCTAGTTTGAGCTTGGTTTGTTTTTTCAAACGAGCTTGACTCCAAGGCTTGGTTTGGTTTGAACTTCTATTCGAACCAATCCATGCAGAGCTTTTTGAAATCAATTTGATCCTAGCTTTTGACCTGGCTTGGCTTGTGCCTAGCTCTGATTGGAATAGAGTAAAGAAATGAAAGTGAAACTCTCTATAACAGGGGGGGGGGATGGCCTTTAGGCTGCCTTTGGTCTCGAATTTTAAGCAGTTTGGCCTACTTAATTTTTTTTTTTTTTTTTTTTCAGTCTTGAACTTGACTTGAAAGCTCGCTCGAGCCTAACTCAATCATGTCAGTCCAAGGCTGAGCCGATTCAAACATGAGCCAGGTTGGTCATTGAATAGCCTAGTTCGAATAGGGCAAAGCTTGGCTCAACTCTCGACTCATGTACAGTTCTAAATAAGCTGGGTTCGTTTCATGTGGTCAGAAGCTACATAGGGCCCACAGAGATGCCCATAAAAAATCCACACCGTTGGTCAAATTTTCAAAGCTCACAATATGAAACAAGTCCAGAAATTAGGCATATCCATCCAAACTGCTCATACAGTTATTACAACTGGGATAAATTGTAGGCACAAATATCATCATGATCCAGAACTCTGTGTTTCTGAAGGTGGGCATGCAATCCCTGAATCCGAATGAGATTGCGTAAACACGGGCCTCCAACTTGGACACAGATGGATGGTGAACCGACACCACGAAGCTATGTGCTGTAAGGACTCTGTGGGTTTAAGGTGATGTATGTGTTTTATCAAGCTGTTGATTTGTTTTGTCAGCTGCCTAACATTGAAACGTATCCAAATCTCAAGTGAACCCTACCACACGGAACAGGGGAGATAACAAAGTCCACTGTTGAAACCTTTCTAGGGCCCACAATGATGTTTATTTATCATCTAACCTGTTCATAATATCAGAGGGACCTAGATAAAAGGGAAAACACAAATATCAGGTTTATCCAAAGCTTCTATGACCCTACGGAGTTTTCAACCCTAGGCATTTAATCCCCACTATTTTATTTCATGCGGTCCACATAAGCTTTGTAAATGCTTCGATTATCAACTCATGCCCTAAAATGAGCTGGAAAAATGAATAAACAGCATGGATAAAACACATATATCACAATGGACCCCACAAAGTCCTTAACACCATGTAGCTATGTGGTGTTGGGTTCACCACACCATCTGCATCCCTACAACTTGTGTGACACCGATTGCACGGTGACTTGGTCCACATGAGCTGATTGCATGGTGAGTTGGTCCACATGAACTGTGTGTGTGGATGAAGGATTTAACTGGGCCACATGCAGCACTCAAAGAAGCAGCCCATCGTGTATAGACTCTAGTGAACAACTTTCAAATATGCTTTGCCTGGCTATGTTGATAACGGCACTTCACCCAATGAAATCAGGCGAATCTGTCTGCTCACCAAAGCAATTTGTATGCCGGTCGGTTCATCCAGTAATCCAGCTCCAAAGTATGTGCTGACCCTAAGATCAAGACCTAGGACTTTGTGGGGCCTACCATGATGTATGTGTTTATCTATTCTATGAGCTTATTTTAGAGCATGAGCCCAAAATTGAAGTGTATCCAAACCACAAGTGGGTCACAACAATGTCAATTTGTCATCCATTCATATAGTCAAACAAATCTTGGATGAAGGGAAAACACAAGTGTCGGCATGATCAAAAACTTCTGCAGCTCTCAAGAAATTTTCAACCATTGGTAGGCGTTCAATCCCCACTATTTCCTATGGCATGGTCCACTTGATTGCTTCCTTATGTTTCAAATTTGGGCTCATGTCTTAAAATGTGTTGGAAAAAATGGATGGAAAACATAGATAAAACACATACATCACTAAGTTTGTAAATGAGTTAACAGACCTAATGGGGGTACCCAGACCCAACCCATTTAGACCCGACCCATTTGTTAAATGATACAGGTCTGAGTCTAAGAACACGCCCAATTACTAAACGGGTCTGGATCAGGTTTCCTTTATATTATGCCCGATCGAACCTGACCTGAACCCATTTAGTAAATGGATGAGTTTGGTCTATGTTGCAAGGGAACCATTGGGCCTGGACCTGTCTAGACCCAGTTTTAAACCTGCTAAAAATATTTGCATACCAAATTCAGACCCCGGCCCATTAAACCTACCCATTTATAAATAAACAGGCCTGATGGGGTTGATTTAGACTCTATCAAGACCTGCTAATTTAGTAAAAAGGTTTGAGTCAAAAATTTGAACCCGACTCATGTAGTAAATGGCGGAGTCTGGTTTTACCTAAATCCACCCCTAATCCGGCCATATACAGCCATATACATCACGGGGGACCATAGGTCATGAGCTACGTGGTGACGGTCACCACACAATCCGCTTCCACTCCCAGATTCCAAACTCACAAGGGATTGTCAGTCAACTTCACAGGCTTGCAGCACATCTCCCAAACTAATCACATACAAGCAACGGTTGTAGTACTATACCATGTTTTTCTACCAACATGCCATTTCTGCACAACATCAGTACCAATAAAGCTGTAGATCCAACCATGAAGACCATCCTCCTCTAAAATCAGGTTAATCTCCGGACTAGATGGACCACAATTATATGAATAGTCAGACAGACAGTTTTCCATTTATTTCAATAGTGTGGTCCATCTGACGAGCGAGCATCCAGGTGATCGTCATGGTAGTAGCCAGCGTTTTCATGGTACTGATGTCCTACAAAACCGGCAAATGACAGGAAAAGATGGTACGGTACCACATGTTATGGTACCTCTATTTTAGCCCCAAGCTGTTGTACCTTACGTGTACGTGAGCATTCTCATTGTACAATGCTGGGCCCAAGAGTTACCGTTGGATTTCAGGTTGTACAAGTGGGCCCCATGAATCAGTGATCCAAATCGTTCGTACGATTGGATCCATTTTGGGTGGACAATCTACAATAAATCTCAAAGATGGAAAAAGTGGGACCCGTCAACAAGCGTCAGGCAAGTAAACTACTTTAGAAAGGAAATATCATAGCGGTCCACGTTCAACCCACGATGAGGTCAAAGGTTCCATACAGGATCTTTCTGCCGTTGGATATTTGATGCCTGCCCATCTAAGGCAGGGCCAGGCTAGACCCATGCCTGACCCGACATTGAAGACCCAGGGCCCTAGCGAACCCAGCAAGGGCCTGGCATGGCAGGCACAGCCCAACCCGAAAAAGAATTAGTTGGGTCTGACCCAACCTGACCAAAAAATTAATAAAATCCTTATTTTTTCTTTGAATTTTTCTAATTTGTCTATTCATCAAGTGAGCCACACAGAAACTTTCATATAAGCTAATGATAAATCGACAGTCGACATTCGAGATAGATGTTTCTGCCAAACTAAGAATTAAAATGGGTATATTTGTAGAGTATGATGCATTTATATAAAAGGTTTGGTCAATCTGGGTTGGGTTGGGTTGGGCTAAAATGACCTGAGCCCAAGCCCAAGTCTTTACTAGTAGGTCGTAGTGAGGCCCAAAGCCGGGTCGGGCCGTCTACCCGGCCCATTGCCACCGTCATGTACAAAATTACAACCCATTTTTCCGTGGAGTATTGGAGAAAACCAGGGATCACTCGTAGGAAGCGGTTTAGGTGCGGCCCCGGACTCACCCAAGACGGTGCGGCCCTTACCCTGGAGCCCACATGATAAATGTACTCTAAATCCACTGATTCCTATGGTGTGGTCCACTTGAGCTTTGGATCAAGCCGATATATATATTCCTATTTATCCAGGTTTTTGTGACCTTATCAACAGGGTTGGAAGGAAAATAAACGTTAAAATGGGGCCTAGGAAGTTTTTAATGATCTCTTTCCTATAGTATGGTCCACCTGAGATGTGTATTTGCTTCACTTTTTGGTTTATGCCCTAAATGATCTGGAAAAATGGATGGACGGTGTGGATTTAAAATATATACATCAAGGTAGGGTCTACAGTGATTTATGTATTTTATCCACTCTGTCCATCCATTTTACCAGATAATTGTAGGGCTTGACCGAAAAAAATGAAGCATATCCAAAGTTCAAGTGGAGCACACCAAAGGAAACAATGTGAATTGAACGTTTACTTTGAAAAATTCTTGGGTAGCTACAGAAGTCGTAGATCAAGCTGATGTTTGTGTTTTACCTTCAACCAATGTCTTTGTGATTTTATTAACAGGTTGGATGATAACTAAACATCACCGTGAGCCCTAGGAAGGTTTCAACGGTGGAAATCATTATTCCCATTGTTTCCTATGGTGTGGTCCACGTGAGCTTTGGATACACTTCAAATTTGGAATCGACCCATAAAATGAGCTGGAAAAACGGATGGACGGAGTGGATAAACCACGGACATTCACGGTGGGCCCAACATAGTTTACTCAGTAGGTACTGAGTTAGTACGCAATCCGAAATGAGATGTAACACAAATAACGCAGATCCGATCAACAGGTAGGCAATCAAGTGAAGTTGGAAGGCTTCGGGTGGTTTTCCATTGTTTTCTTGTGGTATGAGACACCTCATAATTGGATCGGCCTGATTTTGGACAGTCAAGATCTCATGGTAGGGAGAGCCCGATGGATGGGTTGGATGTCGTGCATACCTGACGGTGGGCCCCACACATTGCTAGGGCAAGGCTCTAACATGCAAGGGCAGGCATTCGTTACGATCCAAAACATCCAAATCACAATCCAAAACATCCAAATCACAATTTCCACCGTGGATGATTTATATCTGCAAAGACCAAGCGGTTTGGCCTATCGTCTTGGCTAGAGTAGAGGGCCAGATGGGTGCTTAACCAAGTAGCATGTTGATGAATAATGGATAGGTAATGCCCATCTTGCAAACTATTGTCAACCCAATGTCTGAGCTAGGTGGACAATTCTTAAGACTAAGGTCCTCCTTCAGATCTTGCATAGAGGTGTAGGTGGAAGGAAATTGTAGCTAGCTACTGACTACAACTAAGTCGATCTTGTGTAAGGCAATGACGAGCAAAACTATTCTTAGATGTTAAAGAGTTTATGCTGATAAGCAATGAAGATGATAAGTGTCTCAGATGAATGGATAAACAACTTTGCGCTCAAGTTGATTAGTTTTGTTTTGGTTTCTCATTTGATATGATGATTTTTTTACCCTTATATTTAATACGCTCCTTCGTTATTTATAGATTTTTCCTGCAGCATCATGAGAATAACCTACTTCTATGTGGTGATGTAGTATACTGCCAGCTATAAAGTGGTGGTTACCTCTAGTCATTCATGCTTTTACCTTCATCAATTGTATCTTTATCGGAACAATAAGTTGTTGATCGTGCCTTAATACTAACATAGCCCTAATAGTTACTCATTTTTATCCATGAGTTCCCCAAGCGATGTGGCTCTTTGAAGCCTGGTTATTAATGAGATGTCCTTCATATATTTAACGCACGGTGTGAAGATTTCGTTCTTGCCATGTGGTTGCATCTACATCGATGAATCAGGATGTTGTCATATCTTGCCCAAACAATCATTTAGTGTCATTTTAGGGAGATGGCATGTGTATTGGCATCCCAACTATTTGAATGGTCTACATTGGGTTGCATAAATGACATGTGCACAGTCTTCGTGTGCTCTATATGGATGCTAATAGTCCACTAGAGTATCGAAGTTCTCTCCAATTGTCCTTGTCAAAATTCAATGCCATGCTCAAGGATCTCTTATTTATGCCAAGGATTTAACTTGTAGAAGCAGTTTCATGAATCTGAATCATCAACATGATGGACTCCACTATGGAGGACACGGATTGATAGGGAAATTCACAGTGGCACTACTCCATGGGTCCACACATCTTATCCACACCATCTAACCATTTTGACTGCTCATCTAGGGCATGAGCAAAAAATGAGGTAGATCTAAAGCTTAAGTGTTCATGGCATTAGAAAATGTGGGGATTTAAAGTCTACCGTTGAAAACTTCTTAGCGGACATGGAAGTTTTGGATCAAGGTAGAGCTGGGCAATGATTCGATCTGAGACGAACATAGACCAGATCGGATCATTCAGTTGCTTGAGTGGGTGTGTTCAAACAATGTTCAAACAATCACGAATATGATGCCTCTGTTTGAACTCGGTTCGGTCTGGCCCAACCAATCAAACAATAGATTTCGGACAATTTTTTCAAGTTCGAAAAGTTCAAACAATTTGGCTTTTTTTCTACTACTGAGTAGTGAGTACTGATTTGTTCACAAATTACATATCACAAATGACAAATCACAAGGTTTAAGGTTTTTAACTAATTAAATAAAAACACCATAACATATATAGTTAATGTTCATACTTTTGCTTGCCTGAAAAGGGAAGAGTAAAGACTGGAGCGAACCCTTGACTATTCAATATCCTTCGTATGAAGGTAGTGAATCAC
Organism: Liriodendron chinense; assembly: GCA_003013855.2. Classification (NCBI taxonomy): domain Eukaryota; kingdom Viridiplantae; phylum Streptophyta; class Magnoliopsida; order Magnoliales; family Magnoliaceae; genus Liriodendron; species Liriodendron chinense. Next base: position 10,202,300 of record ML058461.1, on the reverse strand, counting down.
GCATGGACTAGATAGCAACCTTCGGGTTCGACTGTTCGGGCAATCAATCACGCATGGATAGCCGTATTGGTTTGGGCTGACTGCCGAGAGAGAGAGAGAGAGAGAGAGAGAGAGAGAGAGAGAGAGCATCAGATAATGCAGTGTCGGTGGGCTGCCGGCTGAGAAGCTAGGAGTTGGCGAATCCTTCGATCCAGAGAGAGAGAGAGAGAGAGAGAGAGAGAGAGAGAAGGGAGCCTGGCGGAATGCCAGAGATGAGCAAGGCAGGGGGTCTGAGCGGCTGCAGGTAAGGTTTTGGGAAGGGAGAGGGTTTCGTTCGGAGAAAGGGTAAACGTAAAAATGAAAAAAGGGGTCGGGCACTTATAGTTAGTAAAAAATAAAAATAAAAAATATTTTTATATATTTTTAAAACTGAGTTGAACGAACGATTCGAGTTGAGTCGAACAGGGTTGTGATCAAAACGGACTCGAATTTTTTCGAACAGACCCTGTTTGTTCGAACTTCGTTCGAACACGAAGGCTTTCTGTTCAGACCAAGTCTTATCGAGTTGATTCAAACGATTTGATCGGTCAAACTCAATTCGTATCCAACTCTTGATTAATGTGATACTTGTGTTTTCCATTTATCTAAATTTGTATGACCTTATGGACGACATGTTTGATGGCAAATAAACACCATGGTGCGGCCGAGTAAGGTTTTAATGGTGTACATCATTATTCCCACCGTATCATGTGGTGTGTTCTACCTCATTTTAGTCAAATTTTTTTTTTTTTCCTTCTACTCCTTTTAGATCATTCAAATGATCATGCAGGCTCATTTTATTTAAGTGATGGGAACAATTTTTTGGTGATATAAAATAGTTTAAGAGTTATTAAGCAAAATTCTATCTTCTGTCATTATTTCTTAAAATATTTTCTATAAAAGAAATTTAATTCTAGAGTTTTTTTAGGATGATTGTTATTTAAGATTAAGATTTTCAAGGATAAAATATTTGTCTCTAAATTGTTAGTTCAAGTTAGATAAATAGAACAAAAAATCGTAATTCAATTATAAATATAAAATATCTAAAAATGAAATAAAGGAAGGAGAGCTAAGGTATGTTACAACTATTGTTTTCAAGGTGTATTTGCCCATACAAAAGATTTAATTCTTAATGCATTGGATTGCAGCTCCTCAACCTCTAGGATACAAGTGCAACGATTTTTTAAGATGATTGATGGCTTGGATTAGATACATATTCGAATGAAAAACTTGTATTGATAATTACTTTTACTAATTTGCCCACAGAAAAAATAAGGCCTTGGCATTGTGAATTTGGAATACACTAGATTCAAAACACCCTGTAATCCAAAAATAGCTATATATATATATATAGGAGTTTAAATTTAATTACTAAATCAACTTAATATTCATGATTAGTGTACATATGTGATGTTTGACAAAATGATTGTAATAAGCTCATTGAAATATATATATTTTGGCAAAAAACGATGAAAGCCTAAGCTTTAGATGGGCCACAAGCATAAGATCATAATTGAAGGACTAACCAACAATTTTTAATAGTTGATTTACATGGCCAATGTTTAGACTGCTCAGATCTTTTTAGTGATGTAATTTTAGTAATATAATTGATAATCTAATTATTTTGGAATACCATGAACATGCCATGTGAACAATAGATTAATAACCTAATGACACAAATATGTTGTAAATGTGACTCCCCAAAATTTAAAAATGAGCAAAAAATGGGAGAGATGATGGGTAATCCAAGCAAAAAAGAGAGATTGTAAAACTCACAAAAAATGAGGATTTAAAATTTGCAATTTAGACTATCCTTTAATCTACTTTGCCAAACAACCGATGGATCCGAAATACCTTCAAATTCCCCAAATTCGTGGTTCCAAACTACCATAAGGAAAGGAAGAAAAGGTCAGAGGGGAGAACCAAAAAAAAAAAAACAAAAAAAACAAAAGAATATGTATGTATATTGGAAAACTAAAATTGATAATTACAACTTATTTCTTAAGGTCTCTTTCTCTCCGGTTGTATTAGCAAAGACTTAATATAAAAGCTTCCCTAAATCTTTCCCTATCTGGTGTGGGACAGAAAACACTCCCAAATAAGAAGGGTAAGAATAAAGGACAAAAAATATGGAAATTAGTAACCATACTTGCAATTTCAGTATCACTGACTCGCCATAGGTAATAACGATGATATTATTAATATTGCTGTAGATATTTAGCTACCTACAAAAAAAAAAAAAAAGAAGAAGATATGCATACTTCTAAAAATCTGATCTGATCACCAGGTGGGCCACTAGAGTACAAAGAATTCGGGCCATTCTTTTGTTTTGCGCAGGTGGGACCCATAGACGATGATGGCATGAGCTTCTTTTTTGAACGGTCCGGATTAAGAGTGTCTTCGGATGTGTCTGCCACTTGTGTATGGGGCAAGTGATATCTCGAGTGAGAGAGTAGACAAAGCATTCCCCATCAACGACGGTATGTGCGCCCATAGCGACACGGCTGTGGAAAGCGCTCCGTACATAGTATAAAATTACAGAAATACCCACAGATCCGGGTCAAAAGTAATCCCCAACGATCGCCTCCTGTCCGGGTGCATTCACGTAATTAATTACAGCACTAAACCAGGGCCATTTTCTCCCCCGTCGGCCTTTCTATACTAGCAATTGGCATTCGTTCGTGTGAGATAAACGGTTAACTTCGCTACAGACTCGCCACCGTGAAATGAATGTACAAGATCCGTTCCGTTCATTAGATAGGTTAAGGAATTATCAGACTATTTCAATGATTAAATGAGTCCCAGATGTACAAAAATACCAACGGTTATATAAGTAACCAACAGATATGAATTTTAAATTAAAACGATTTATAGACCATAGTATTATAATGATATACACCAATTAATGAATGGATCAGATCTGAAATATATTCTCTAAGTCATCAGATATGACGAGAAGCCTTCGGTCCCATCTCGCGCGTGCGAATACACCAATGATTCCAACTGGATACTGTCAGCAGAAAAGGGATACGCGTCTCCCGTTACATAAATCGGAGAACTTTTAGCCGAGCTGCAGGGAATCGAAACGCCCCCTCCTTACTTGGAAAAAGAGGAAGTTTCCAAAAAAACCCCTCAGAAAATACTCATTTTACCAAACACCCCTCCTCAGTCCTCAGGGAGATTCCTCGCTGGCAGACTCTCACGGAAGGGTATTAACGTCAAAGGCACACCAGAAATTCTCAATATCTATCATTTTGAAAGGTAGAAAGTCCATCGTCGAGCGAAAAACCAGCTATTCTTTTTTACTACTTTCTTTCGAGATCTCGTCTTTTTACCTTTTAACTGCCTCTAGAGTCTAGGGTCAAAATGGTAACTTCCATTTCCTAACGACAGTGCAGATGAGCAGCAGGACAGAGTAGAGAGATAGACAGAGAGAGGGTTAAAACAGTAAAAAGGCAAGAAAAGAATGCCATTAAAAACTGAGAGATTCACGAGATTGTCAGCCGCTGAGGAAAGTAGAATAGAAAACTGAGGTATCTTTCTTTTTGAATACACGTCGCTCCAGAAAGTTAGAGAGAGATAGAGAGGAATATATACTGAAAGTGCGGTATATATCCTTTTCTAAGTTTTCCATTGGAGAAGAAAATCCGAGCTGTATTTTTGAATTTTGGGAAGGTGGGTTCTCTCTCTCTAAAAAAGAATAGCCCAGTGCAATGGGTTTTGTCTGTAATTTGGAGTTTTTTAATGGGCTAAATGGGAATTTATTTCAGTCCTGTATCTTTCTGTGGCATCTCTTTTGTCTTGTAATGCAGTTCTTCACGAGGTGTTGGCAGATTTTTCAAAAATACCCTTATCTTTATCCATTTTTTTAAATTTCTCTGCTTTTTCTCTTTCGAAATCTATCTTTCCCTGATACCTGTACTCACCAGTTCTGTTCTTGCAACATGGAAAGGGATTTTTTCTCTGCAGATTTCATTTGGGTTTTGCATTGTTTCTTCTTTACTCTTCTCTGTATGTAGGAATTGCTGGGTATTTCTCCTCTTTCCCTGTTTGTGCCGTTTCCGACTGAAATTGTCAGTTTTCCGGCTGCCGGAAAGATGGGGCGGGCGTCGAGGTGGTTCAGGAGCTTGCTGGGTGGGAAGAAGGAGAAGGAGAATTCGAGTTCCGGCGACCGGAAGGAGAAGAAAAGGTGGAGTTTTGGTAAGGTGGGCCGGGATTCCGGCGAGATTCCGGCAAGTGCAAACGTTCCCGCAGCAGAGGCGGCCTGGCTGCGGTCGTACTATAACGAGACAGAGAAGGAGCAGAACAAGCACGCGATTGCGGTGGCTGCGGCGACGGCTGCTGCTGCTGATGCGGCTGTTGCCGCTGCTCAGGCAGCAGTGGCGGTCGTGAGGCTTACGAGCCATGGTAGGGGGACGATGTTCGGAGGCGGGCGGGAGCGGTGGGCTGCGATGAAGATCCAGACTATTTTCCGGGGGTTTTTGGTAAGGGAATTCAATTTCTGTTTTTGGGTTTTTGGGGTTGTTTCTGAGGTTTTCGTTTGATGATTTGTAGACGTTTGATGGGTTGGATTGTAATTTAAGTAATTATCCACAATGAAATGTTTTTGCACTGTGGAATTATTTACTTTTGTTATTGGTGTTGTACATTTGCTTGATGTGTTATTGTTGTTGTTGTTGTTGTGGTTGTTGTTGTTTAGAAGTAGATTTGTCTGAATGTTGATGTTGTTGTTGTCTTTTTTCCTTAAGAAGTTTGTAGAGATTGGTTTTCTGAACTGCTTGTTTTTCATTTCACTTCATTTGTTTGAATCCTTCTTTTCTTTGTTCTTCATTTGCTGAATCAGGTATTGAAACGAAAACAACGATCTGTTTTCCAAACCGTTTCTTTTCTGTTTTATTTCTCTGTTTTTATTAATTTGGCGATTTTATTTATTTATTTTGTTTCTTTTGTGCCTTTATTAGCTGAAATTTTATAAAAAATTGTTTCTTTGAAATGGGTTGTTTTCATTTCTTTCTTTTTTGTTTGAGGAATGTGAAGCGGAAAATTTCTCTGTTTGTTATTGTTTTGATTCAATTTTGCTGAATGTAGTATTTGATTGAAGGCTTTCTGTTAGTTGGGGTTGTGATCAGATCTTTCTTTCTTCATTTCCTGTTTGGTTTCTGGTTTCTAGCAAAAACAGCACTTCTAATGATTTTTTTTTTTTCAAAATTCAAACTCCATTTCTCAGTTCTTGGATTTTCTTCTGTAGTCTCCTTCTGTACTAAATCTGGTTTGGGTCTTGCATAGGCAAAAAAAGCCCTTCGAGCTCTCAGAGGACTGGTGAAGTTGCAAGCTCATGTTCGAGGTTATCTAGTGCGGAAGCAGGCCGCTGCAACTCTACACAGCATGCAAGCTCTTATTAGAGCTCAGGCAACCGTCCGATCTCAGAAAGCCCGCAGCCTCCTCAACAAAGACCGTAGGTTTCCGCCGGAAATCCGGCCACGAAAATCCATTGTAAGATTCACTAGAGCTGGATTCAAATGCTTTACAAATTCAATAGTCATACATGTTTGAGCATTTCAATTTAACTTGTTTTCATTTCTATTTTGGTTCGCAGGAAAGATTCGAAGAGACGAGAAGCGAGCACACAGCGTCAATTCACAGTAGGAGGCTATCGGCATCCCTTGAAACTGCAATTAACGCCTTCGATGAGAGCCCGAAGATCGTGGAGATTGACACTTACAGACCCCAATCAAGATCTCGTCGAACAAATGCTTCAATGTCAGATTGCAGTGAAGACCCACCTTCTCAAACACTCTCCTCCCCCTCTCCCGGCCCAAGTCCCTGCCCGTCTCTCCATCCCTGAGAGCCGAAATTTCCCCGACTTCGACTGGGGGCTGACAGGTGATGAATGCAAATTCTCCACTGCACAGAGCACTCCACGGTTTGCTAATTCCGGCGCGTCCAATGTGGGAATGCCTGTAACGCCAGCGAAGAGCGTGTGTGGAGATGGGTTCTACCGGCATTACTCAAATTATCCCAATTACATGGCGAACACGCAATCTTCTAGAGCTAAATTGAGGTCCCAGAGTGCTCCGAAGCAACGGCCAGAACTGGCGCCGAAGAAGCGGCTCTCTTTAAACGAACTGGTGGCATCGAGGGCTAGTCTAAGCGGTGTCCGGATGCAGAGATCATGCTCTCAGATTCAAGAAGCCTTCAGTTTCAAGAATGCTGTAATGGGGAGGCTGGATAGATCAGTTGAGTTTGTTAGAGATGAGGAGAGAGATTATATGGAGAGGAGATGGTGAAACATGAGATAGAGAGCTTCTTCTCTTTTGCTCTGCTTTGATTGATGATCCTAATGTAAGAAGAAGAAAATGAGAAAAGAAGAACAGAAAAGTTTTTAATTTTTAATTTTATTTTTGTAACTTCTCAGAAAAACAGTATCTGATTTGAATCTGATTGTAGCTGTTGTGGAATGATGTTGTGATGATTGCATTGATGCCATCCATCTGATCGTGTGTGGTTTGAGAGTTTTGAAAGGGAATTGATCTTTGCACCCAACATTTTGGTAGATGCACTCTTTTGGGGATTTTTTGCAATACAACAGCATCCCTTTTGTACAGACTGGTTAATAAAAGGAAGGTGGGAGTAAATGAATTTGAGGCTCTGTGGGCCCCACCATAATGTATGTATTTTATCCATGACGTCCATCTATTTTAACAAGGAATGATCCCAGGAATGAGACAGATCCAAATCTCAGGCGGACCATACCATAGTAAAACAGTGGGGATTGATGCTTAGTGTTGAAAACATTTTGGGGACCGCAGAAGTTGGGTATCAAGCTCATATATATATTTTTTTGGATGGCAAAATAAACATTACAGTGACCTTAGGAAGATTTTAATGGTGGACGTTCAATCCCCACTGTTTTCCTGTGGTGTGGTCCATCTGAGATTTAGATCTGTCTCATTTTTGGGGTTGTGCCTTAATATCAGATGGAAAAATGGATGGTGAGTGTGGATAAAATACATGCATCATGTCGGTGCCTACGGATCTTTGAAACCATCCCTTTTGCTAGTCCCGCTAGGACTAGCAGATCCGCGCCCGTATTTTTGGGCCTTTATCTTTCATTTCGTTTTTATTTTAGTTTATTTTATTTTTGAATTTTTGGCGGTTTTGCTTTTGCTGTTTATCACCGTGTTTAAATACTCCAAAACTCGAGTCGCTGGAAATGTTGGTGAGTCGAGTACACTCGGACACTCGGGCGGGTAAACTCTCGCGTTATTAGCGAGAGGGGGAGAAGGGAGAGAGAGATCATGGACAGACAATTGGAAGAGAGATATGAGAGAGTTCCTACGTGTTTTTCATCTCTTCCGTCCGTTAGTTAAGCCGCCTCGCATTAACCATAAAAAAGTTACAAATGTTCCAGCGCCACTAGGTTGCGACCACGGACAGCGATTCCGGTGAGACCCAGATAGTAGGGCCACCTCAATGTATTCATTGTATATACATGCGGAAACCGTGGTCATTGAACGCCAACCATAATAGGTTTCCTAGGGTCCACTGTAATTGTTGTGGGAAGAATACGAGCTGACCTCTACACCACCAGGGTGAGAATACGAGCTGACCTGAAGATCGGATCCAGTTAAGCTCGCACAGTTCATAACCGATCTGATCACAGACGGAATAGCTCTTATGGGTCGCCGGATCTGACCAACCCGACCTAAGGAAGAGAAGCAGCCTTCAGAAACGACATCACCAGGTCGACCGCCTTGCGACCTGATTCTGTTTCCGCAAACCTCTAAGTTTGTGCGTGATAAGGGGAAGAAAATCCGGGAGATCTTTAACCAACTCGCCGAAAGATCCTCGAAGATCACGGGACAGCTCTGAAAATCCCAAAGATCCGGGAATCCCTCCCCTGAGATCATGGCTTCAAAAGGGAATACGACTCTGCAACCTAGGTCTATAAATAGACACGTCTTCTTCTTTATTGAGGTACGAAAAAACAAAGACTAAAAAAAGTAGAGATTCAATCTTTCGAGATCTCGCTAACTTAAGCATCGGAGGGCTAACGGCTGGACCCCAGCCACCCCCCTTAGTTTTCCTTTTGTTCTACAGGATCCAACCCTTTGTCAAGAAGGAGATCAGCGGCATCCATCCATCAGTCTCAAAGAGTCTTCACCATCATCTGTTGACGAATTTACAGCATCAAGTAATGTTTATTAAATATCCAACTTATTATTAAGAATACCTTAAAGAAAAAAACAAATATCAACTTAATCTAAAACTTTTAATGGCTCATAAAAAGATTTTAGTGATCAATAAACACTGTTTCTTATGATCTAGCCCACCTAAAATTTTCATATGTTTCAGTTTTGGGACCATGCCTTAAAATAAGGCCGGAAGAATAGATGAATAGCGTGGATGTACAATGAATACATCGAGGTGGATCTCACCACGTCACAATCTTACCATTGCACCCTCTTCGTACATGGCGGAGAGATACAACGCACATACATCGAGTGAGCCACACGGTCGGAGTTACCAACCACGCACGGAGAGAAAACAAGTGGATCATCTGATCTTCCATCAAACTCGGGCGAGTTTCTCGATATGCTCGGCTGAGTTTTCGGGTTAAGAACCGATTCAATCCCTTGCGAGCATCGGCGATCTGGGCTCATCCCGACTGGATCCCCGGGTTGGATCATCGATTTTTCAAACATATATTTTTGACAATCAGTGACTCCAGCATGCAGTACTCTGGTGAGCCTGATGGATGATACATAGGCACCTCCGTATTATTTTGGTTAGTCATGTAATGCACCCACCCTATTAGCTGGGCAACCCACACTGCTAGTCATATATGCGTCCACCCACCTGTGGGGTTAGTGTGTCTCCTTATCACTTGAACCTCAGACATGATGTTAAAACTCCTAGGCGTCTTCCAGGCTGGGCTAGCAGGTGAGACACTGTATTATTAGGACTTGCACACATGGCACTCATGGCAAATTAAACAGCTCAGATTATGGGTTCCTAGTTTAAATGCATCATGAACCATTATCTATGCTTATTTGATTATCGGACCATGAGATTAGTGGACATTTATTGAATGGTTAAAGATGAAAAATCCAACGGTCCTATTTCCACAAACAAGTATTGGGCGATATTGGAGGTAAGGATTGTTCGGCCAATCTCATTTTAGGGCCTGTTTGGTTGATATAGATTCTATGGTAAATTCAAATTCCAATGTTAAAATCCAAAATTGCATATTCCATATGGAACTTGGGCTTTGGATCCACCAAAGAACTTGACCCTAGCCTATAGCGGTCTTGCAAGATAGATGGCCGGGTTAGATAGAAAATAAACGTTACAGTAGGCCCTAGGGAGTTTATAATGATGGATGTTCAATCAACACTATTATCCTGTAGTGTGGTACACTTGAGATTTAGATCTACTTCATTTCTTGTCTAGTGCCTTTAAGTGAGCTCTCAAAATAAATAGACTACATAGATATGAAACGCATGCATCATAAATGTACAATGCATATATAGAGGTGGGCACACCTTAGGGGTGATGATGCTCACTTCAACCTCTTTTCAGTTAGGAAGAAAACAGTCCCCACACTATTTCCACCAATCTCGATTCTAGGCTAATTTAGGTTTTTGGATGGAATCATGTTTGGTTGGATTTGCCTTCAAGCACACCAATAAAAATTGAATTTACCTAGAATCTAGATTTTAAGTGATAAATGAGTTACAGATGCGGACCAAACAGGCCCTTAGGATTCGCAAAGGGAGAATAGGTTCATAATTTTCTGTTTAACTTGAATTAATGTATGCTCCGTACATTTTTATCTGAGTAAACTTGGTTGGGCCTACTGTAAATGTATGTGGTTTATCGGCACCATCCACCTGTCTTTCCGGCTCATTTTAGGGGTTGAGCCCAAAATTCAAGCACATCCAAAGCTCAGGTGGACCATACCACATGAAAACAGGTTGAAACCTTCCTATGGACCACAGTGATATTTATTTGTCATCCAAAAGACACGGATGAAGCGAAAACACAAATATCAGCTTGATCCAAAAGACTAATATGGCCTCCAAGAATTTTTCAATGGTAGAGGTTCAATTCACATTGTTTCCTGTGGTGTGATCCACTTGAGCTTTGATTATCTTCATTTTTGGCTGAATTCCTAAAATTATCTAGTAAAATGGATGGACGGAGTGGATAAAGTGAATAAATCACGGTCGGCCTCACAGAGTTTACTCAGTACGCAATCCGCAACCATGGGTGCCCGCGCATCAAGCGTCAAACGCTGCCTGAGAACCATATAACATCCCTTGCCAGAAAAGGTTACTTCATGTTCATGGCACCTCATCTATTCAAAGATGTTACTGCCCTCAATGACATAAGCTTACCGTAAAGCACCTCTTTTTCTGCCAATGCATGGCACTTTAAGGAAATCAGATCCGTTAAAAAGGTTTGGCTTGGTCATAAAGATAATATGGAGTCAAAATTAGGTTGATCCATCCTCAAAGTCGTCCAAACCCGTAACTTGCGTTAGATCCACGGCTGTTAATTGATTTTAATGGGTTTACCCTCCTGATATCTGGATTGTATTGAATTTAATTGCAGATGATAATCATGATGATTCCAACTATTCTAACGGGTCAGATTTCGCACACATTTAACGCTATTCTAGGAAAAAATGTGCATTATGGTAAGCATACGGTGCCAGGCGTAGTACCGACTCTTTCAAATGTTAGAGGAAAAAGACAAGTCGGCCGGGGAAGGTTTCCTGGTCAAGAGGAAATATATGATGCGTCGCTGGCGTATTTGCACCGCCTGCATGGATTTAAGTGGGGCCCACTGTTGTGTAATTCACATCATTGTTCTGAAAAGCGGGGCCCATTTTTTCTGTAATCCACATCATTACTCTCTTTTGAGTTCCCCGGTTGATGGAATATGAGTATGGACCATCACGCTACGAGAGCATTTAATAAATCCACTCTCAAGTTCTGTCCAACCCAGTAATGCTGTCACGTGGCACGTGGTTCTCATAAGTGCGGCCTTGGTTTGATAATCCAGACCGTTGGTCTCTTAAATCCCACCATCATACGATTCAATAATCTATACAGTGGAGAAATCGAATTGCGTCGTACCTACTTTATCCACGCCGTCCATCCGTTTTTCCAACTCATTTTAGGGGTTGAGCCCAAAAGTGAAGCATATCCAAAGTTCAAGTGGATTACACCAAAGGAAACAATGGGAATAACGATTTCCACAGTTGAAACCTTCTTAAGGCCCATTGTGATGTTTATTTGTCATCCAAATTGTTCATAAGATCACATAGATATGGATGAAGGTAAAACACAAGTATCAAATTGATCCAAAACTTCTGTAGGGCCCCAAGAAATTTTCAATGGTAGACATTCCAATTTACACTGTTTCCTTTAATGTGATCCAATTGACCTTTGGATATGTTGTAGGCAAAGTTAGTTGTAAAGAGAATGAAGAATCGCGGTCGCATTCTTTAAATGCGAGCGTCCAGGCTCGTGCTCGAGAAGAGGGGTCGCATTCCTTAAATGCGAGCATCCAGGCTCGTGCTCGAGAAGAGGGGTCGCATTCCTTAAATGCGAGCATCCAGGTTCGTGCTCGAGAAAAGGGGTCGCATCTATAAAATGCGACCGGAGCATTCTTGATTCGAGCGGCTCCCGAGATCTGGGCTGATCGTGGTCTTTGGTATAAACGACCTTCGTCTCATAGTACCAGCAGCCCGTATAGGCCGGTTTCGGTTTATATCTATTCTTTGCTCCGAATATCCAGAGACGTAATCAGCTAGACATCTAGGATGCTTTGACTACATCTTTTTTCGGAGGATTATCGAGATAAGCTTCTTATCCCACAAAAACAGGGCTAACCTTAACAGCTTGCGTAGCGGATTGGATCATTGAGATCTGTATAAATAGATGACTCTATTGACGATAAAGGTACACGATATTCACTCTTTAATTGGGTTCTGATTATTACTTCTCTTTTTCCCATGTGATTTAAACATCGGAGGGCTAACGGCTGGACGCCAGCCACCCTTCCTTGCTTTCTGTTTCTTTCAGATCCACGGAGAAAACCCCTTGGAGAGGAGTTGATCATTCGGAGGACCCTGTAACAGAATTCGACGTAAACAGTCTGGCGCCGTCTGTGGGAACGATTCGATCATCACAGTCAATCGTCCTACCACCGATAAAATTCCTTCCACTATGCCTCCTAAGAAGGCAGTTCCCCCCTCCACATCAAGGCAAACATTACCTCCGCCTGACGTGACGGAATCAATTCCTGTTCCTCAAACCGTTTCAACAAACATCCCTCAAGGAGCTCCAAACATGCCATCGGCGAACCCGTTACTTGAGGCTTCCGGAAGTCAAGAAGATGTCATGCGTTTCTTGGGAAATACCCTTCTAACTCTCAACGCTGGGTTTCAAGCCCTGTCTAATCGGCTTGATCAACATTTCCTGAAGCTTCAGAAGCCACCTTCCAGGGGGAATGCCAGCACAGCTCATACCAATGGCTTCCAGACACTCTGTGGACGAACCACAGGTTCAACCAAATCATCCTCCATCGAATCGAGCGCCGATTGGCAACCAACCCCCCGTATTATCCCCGCATTCCGTACATTCCAGTACCTCTCGCCAACAACAATCTCATGGTTCCACCATTGAAGCTTCCGGTTATACGCTACCATGGGAAGGGGATCTTAAAAGATCCATGATCGTTTTGATGATATGGAGCAACGGTATCAAACGAATCGACCATCAACTGCCATGGCGTCGATACATCAATCCGAGTCCCCTTTCACCAGCGAAGTCATGGAAGCACCCCTACCAAGAAAATATCGCACACCCGTCATCATCCCATATACGGGTACCGGCGATCCTCTCGAACATTTGGAGACCTATAGGTCTCTTATGGAGCTGGAGGGACATGGGTCAGAAATCATGTGTAGGGCCTTCTCCCTAACTTTAAAAGAGGCAGCCCGTACCTGGTTCCGGGGATTGAAACCTCGATTTATCGGATCCTTTTCACAATTATCAGAGCTGTTCCTTTCCCAATTCATGGGAAGCATCCGTACTAAAAAACCGGCGTCTTACCTAATGGATTTGAACAGCAGCATGGAGAGACAATAAAGGAGTTTACAGTGCGCTTCACAACTGAAGCAGTCCAAACCGAAGGGTATACTGAAGAGAAGGGCCTCACCGCCCTAATAGCTGGAATCACCAGCGAAAAGTTCAGATTCGCTCTGGATAAGAACCCTCCCAAAACTATGACAGAATTCCAAGCTAAAGCACAGAAGTATATCAATGCTGAAGAGGTAGCGTTGGCACGTCATGGTTCGCAAGGCAAGAAGCGCAAGCTGGAGGAAGTCTCTTCTTCAGATAAGAAATATAAGCGCGATCGGCGAGATCGTTCTCCGAAGAAAGTTTTCTCCGGTAAGTACCACAATTACACCCCTTTTAATCGGCCTCTAGAAAAGATACTAATGGAGATTAAGCATAAGCCGTATGTGAAATGGCCAGCGAAAATAAAATCTGATCCTGAGAAAAGAGACAAAAGTAAGTTTTGTTATTTTCATAAAAACCATGGGCATACTACCCAAGACTGTATAACTTTGCGTGATCACATCAAGGCTCTGATTCGAAAGGGTCACCTTCAAGATTATGTTGCCCGGCAAGGTCGCGGCCAAAAAGGGGAGAAGCCTCGCAACAACAGAAGAAATCACCTCATCGGCACCCCCCTCAATCAGACGCCGAGCCCACCGGGAAAATTCGGACCATCGCCGGGGGCCCGGCTTGCGGGGGAGATTCTCGAGCTTCAAGGAAAGCATACGTTCGTAAGGCGTAAAAAAAGCCCCAACACGTATATTGGCTGGAACAAACGCCTAACGCGTCAAGACTCAATCATCCTCCAATTTCCTTCTCCCTCGAAGATGCTGAGGGAGTGCACTTCCCTCACGAAGACTTTATCGTGGGCGCATTAAAGGTATCAAATTATTTGACTCACCGTGTTATGGTGGATACAGGTAGCTTTGCTGATATCCTGTACCTAGAGGCTTTCAACAAAATGGCACTTGCCAGGAACCTACTCAAGCCGGTCTCGACTCCCCTCGTCGACTTCGGGGGCGAAGTCGTGACGCCCGAAGGAAGCATTGACCTTCCAGTCACCTTTGGGGAAAGTCCGGCGAAGACAACCGTCTTCGTAAACTTCCTCGTGGTGGATCGTAGATCAGCCTATAACACTATTTTGGGGCGACTGTCTCTTAATAAGGTTGGGGCAGCTTTACATCCTTTGTATCTGTGCATAAAATTTCCGACCCCGAATGGTGTTGGAATTGTACGAGGAAATCAGAAAGAGGCTCGGTCTTGTTATGAGATAGCTCTACAGGATCGAAAGAAAGCGCAAGTCACACCAGTTATGATGATAGCACAAGCTCCGCCCAATTCCCCAGCGGATTACCTCGTTGGACCCAAGGGAGGGTGTTCTGCAGTCTGGAACCCCTGGGGAAGAGACAGTAGCAATACCTTTAAGTAAAGAAGACCCGTCCAAAGTTGTTTGCGTGGGATCCTCTTTGGGGAACGCCTTTCGAGCGGAGCTGATCTGCCTCCTCGCTGAATATCAAGATGTGTTTTCCTGGTCTCACCAAGACATGCCTGGCATTGATCCTGGCGTCATCGCACATCGTCTGAACATCGACCCGAAGCATAAACTTGTCCATCAGCGCCGATGTGCCTTCACTGCAGAGAGACAAATGACGATCAAAGCTGAAGTCGAGAAGTTGCTTACGGTCAATTTCATAAGAGAAGTTGACTACCCAGAATGGGTCGCGAATGTAGTCCTCGTCCGAAAATCTAACGGCAAATGGAGAATGTGTATTGATTACTCGGATCTGAACAAAGCCTGTCCCAAGGACAGCTTCCCAACTCCGCGAATTGACCAGTTGGTTGACTCGACACCTGGGCATGCTCTACTCAGTTTTATGGACGCTTATTCCGATTATAATCAGATTATGATGCATCCGCCCGATAGCGAACATACTGCTTTCATCACTAACCGAGGTCTATATTGTTACCAGGTAATGCCATTCGGTCTTAAAAATGCAGGGGCCACCTATCAGCGTCTTGTCAACAAGATATTCGCCGCACAAATTGGCAGGAATATGAAAATCTATGTTGATGACATGCTCGTGAAAAGTGTCGTAGAAGGCGATCGTCTTTCAGATCTTCGAGAAGTTTTCGATCTGATGAGGAAATATCAGATGAAACTGAACCCAGAAAAATGTGCGTTTGGAGTGTCTGTTGGAAAATTTCTTGGGTTTATGGTCGGCCAACGAGGAATTAAGGCAAATCCTGAAAAAAATAAAAGCATTGATAGAGATGAATCCCCAACCACCCTTAAGGACGTCTAATGTCTGGCTGGTCGCATTGCGTCACTGAATAGATTTATCTCTCGAGCATCTGATAAATGTTTACCCTTCTTCAAGCTCCTCCTTGCCACAACCAAGTCTGATTGGGAATGGACATCACGATGCAAAGAAGCCTTTCAGCAACTGAAGCAATATATGAGTACACCCCCGTCTTATCTAAACCTGTGTTGCACGAGCAACTCATCCTTTATTTATCTGTGTCCTCCACGGCCGTTAGCGCCGCTTTAATAAGAGAAGATTCCGGGATACAAAAACCCGTTTATTATGTTAGTCGAGCTATGGTAGATGCTGAAACTCGTTATTCTGATATGGAGAAACTGGCCCTAGCTTTAGTCACGGCAGCTCGAAAACTGCGACCATACTTTCAAGCCCACGCTATTCTAGTATCGACAAATCATCCGTTACGGCAGATCCTTTAGAAACCTGAAACTTCCGAACGATTAATTAAATGGGCGGTCGAGCTTGGCGAGCACGATATAACGTTCTGCCCCAGGACTGCAATCAAGGGCCAGGCAGTAGCTGACTTTATCGCCGAATTCACATATTCTTCTTCCGATGAAAGTACCGCGATCAGCAACCAGCCTTCCTGGTCACTCTTCGTGGACGGGTCCTCACGGGCCACGGGTAGTGGAGCGGGCCTTATTCTAGTCGCTCCAGAAGGGTCGCATTTTCAATATGCATTACACTTCGATTCCCGCATCTCAAATAATGAAGCGGAGTATGAAGCCCTGATCGTTGGCCTCGAACTAGCAAACGTCCTCTCGATTCAAAATCTACTCATTCACAGCGATTCTCAGCTTATTGTCAATCAGGTTCTCGGTGAATTCGAGGCTAAAGAAGAGAGGATGGTCTTGTACAAATCTCGAATTCTCATTTTGCTCACAAAACTGAAGAATTAAGAAATAATCCGCATCCCCCGCGAGGAGAATAAACTCGCTGATTCACTCGCAAAGCTCGCCTCTGCATCGGAATCTGAGTTACCATATTCGATTCCTATTGAGTATCTTCAAACTTCGAGTATCGACCATGCCACTCTCGAGTAGGTGGTTGTAATACATCCATCTCCATGTTGGATAGATCCCATCACCCTTTATCTCAGAGATGGAGTTCTTCCGGACGACAAAAAATCCGCGCGACAAATCCGATATCGATCTGCCAGGTACACTTTACAGAATGGGATCCTATTACGTAAAAGCTTTTCTTTGCCTTATTTAAGGTGTCTTCACCCAGAAGAAGCACGTCATGTTCTAGATGAAATACACCAGGGGCATGCGGTAACCACCCAAGGGGTCGATCCTTAATGTATAAAGCAATGAGACAAGGATACTATTGGCCCACTATGAAGGCAGACGCGATTGAACTTTCTAAAAAATGTGACAAGTGCTAGCGATACTCTCCTATACCTCACGCACCGTCCGAGCAAATGACTCCAGTTAATAACCCTTGGCCTTTCGCACAATGGGGGGTCGATATCATCGGGCTCTTGCCTACTGGAAAAGGACAAAACAGATTCGCGATAGTAGGGGTCGACTACTTCACCAAATGGGCCGAAGCAGAATCGTTGGCCAAGATTACGGAGAAACAAACTACGAAGTTCATATGAAGGAATATCATATGCCGTTATGGACTCCCCCACATTATAATTACCGACAACGGGACGCAATTCGACAACGCAGCCTTTGACGAATTTTGTGAAAAGTGGAAGATACGTAACCTCCGCACCTCTCCATATCATCCTCAGGCAAATGGGCAAGTCGAGGCAGTGAATAAAATCATTAAGCATCATTTGAAAACCAAGCTCGGTGAGTGTAAGGGCATGTGGCCGGAACTCTTGCCTGAAGTCTTATGGGCATATAGGACTACAACTCGTACGTCTACGGGCGAAACCCCATTTTCCTTGGCATTCGGTACCGATGCGGTAGTACCAGTTGAGATTCAAATCCCCTCGTACCGGGTTGAGAAGTACGATCCTACTAGTAACCAAGAGAATCTTCGACTTCACCTCGATCTCGCAGAAGAACGAAGGATTGCTTCTCAGATGCAAGTAGCAGCATATTAGCAGCGCATTGCTCGCTATCGTAAGGCTAAAGTTCGACCTAGAGCTTTCCAACTGGGTGATTTGGTTCTCAGACAAAACCTTGGGGTCTCTACTCGATCACTTGATCCGAATTGGGAAGGCCCGTATCGAGTCGTCAAAATTGTGCGACCCGGCACTTACTATCTTGAAGATATGCAAGGAAGACCAGTACGTCGCCCTTAGCACGTGGAACACTTGTTACAATACTTCCCTTGACGCAATGTAACTCTTAATGATATTCGAATGAATTCAGGTTTAAAACCATCTTTTGGTCGCTACTCCATTTACTTGGACTCGGATAGCCCCGAAGAGAATGCATACATTCTCTTGGCCAATCGCCTACCTTTAGTAGTGTTAAAACCATCTTTTGGTCGCTACTCCATTTACTTGGACTCGAATAGCTCCGAAGAGAATATATACATTCTCTTGGCCAATTGCCTACCCTTGGTAGGGTTGAAATTATTATTAGTTGGTTGCTTTTCCATTCTATGGATAAAAAATAGCCCTGAAGAGAGCATACGTGTTCTCTTGACCAATTTTCTGCCTTTGGTGGAATCAAAATCTCAATCGATTGACTAGTCCGTCTCAACGCAGACAGAGACGGTCATACGACCCTCGGATTGAGTCACTTTTTATGAGTCAGATGCGAGCAGTTCAGCTCATGCTCGACAAAAGGGGTCGCACTCCTAAAATGCGAGCAGCGCAGCTCGTGCTCGAATTAAGGGGTCTCACCTCCTAAAATGCGAGCAGTTCAGCTCGTGCTTGACAAAAGGGGTCGCACCTCCTAAAATGCGAGCAGTGTAGCTCGTGCTCGAATTAAGGGGTCGCATCCCCTGATGAGTCAACATGTGATTAACACAAAGCAAAGATGAAAACTAGGGAGAATACGCAACACTGAAGAAATAGATATTCATTATAATGATGACCAAAAGGTCAAGTCAGTTACAAACTTCTTCTTAAAAGTATACATATAAAAAAATATATATATCAAAAATACATGACACAGGAAAGTGGCGAGGTCAAGGTTGGTCATCCCCATCTTGCGCAGGCTCGCGGCTCTCAGCTTCAGGACCAGCCTCGGGAGCAGGAGCAGCATCTGTAGCCCCAGTGACTTCATTCTCAGCAGCAGCCCGTTCTCTGGCTGCAACCTCGAAAGCCACTCTGTCGAACTTCTCAATGTTAAAGGTCGGAGCAATCTGCTGCATAGCTCTGACCGCAAAATCGCGACCAGCGATATACGCTTCATATCGCTCCTCGTCATAAAGTTGAGAAGTACGAAACTCCTAGACTGCGCGAGGACCCTCGTCAGATACCATCTGAACAAGAGCCACCCGCTCCTCTTCCCAGTGAATGGAGTCATCCTTCAGCTGGTTGAGTTTTTACTGGGCCTCCTCGAGTTTGGCCCGAGCGTCCTTGAGCTGTTCTTCAAGCTGGATTTTGTCTTGGCGGAAGATCTCCTTTTCTTTCTCGCTCTTGGAATGGAGTTCTTGGAGCTTCGCAAATTGAAGATCCAATGACTGAAAGCGATCAGTCATGGCCTGAATCTTGACAAGCAGAATCCGCTTTTCCTCGTCCAGCTTGCCGATTTGGACTTCCAGAGCCTTCACTAGACGGTCCCTTCCTTGAACCTCGGCTTCCATTGTCTTCTTCTTCTTTTCCGCATCCTCCACGCTGCGGCGAGCTGCTTCAATGTCACGTCTGACACGAAGCGTGAGATCCAGACTCTAAAAAAAAAAAAAAAAAAAAGAAAGGGAAAGAGGGGAGAAAGAGGAGAGGGACGAATTTTGTTAGAGTAGTCCATCTCATTGATAGTGTAGAAAGAACGATAGATGGAAGAAGATGGTTACCTGAAGCAATCTCACCCCGATGTCGGTGGAGAGAGCTTCTGGGCTTGGTTCGGGGAGGGCTCCGAAGGAGTTGGGAGAAATTTTGTCAAACATAAACTCACATATTGGATGCAAGTGTGGAGGGATGACAAAAGTTCCCGAGCCAGAAGCTTGGGCTACGACCATCTCCTTAGCACCTGCCTCGCGAGCACTCACAGTGCCCGAGGCGGGCGTCAACAATTCGCGAGTAGCAGTAGGCTCGCTTGAAGCCCCCTTTGGAGGGAGGCCTCCCCCTCTCTGATCGCTTTTTGGCGAATTATCGGCAACTTCAATTATCGGCTGACTGCGAATGTCAGCCGAAAGGGTCGCTGAAGTTGAAGGGGTCGCATTCGTAGGAAGGGTCGCAGTCGTGCGAGAGGTCGCAGCAACTCCTCCTGGAGTAGCCACACGTGGTTGAGGGCCGCGAGCAGACCCCTCCGCTGGAGCAGGTGCGTTTGAAGGGCCTCCAGTAGTCTTCTTTTGCCTCTTCGAGGCTGTACCCTTCAAACGGTGAAGCACCCCTAGTGCGCCCCTTTTGTCTCATACATTTGTCATTTCGTCTTGGAAGATTAGACCCGCCGCACGGAGACAACGAGGCTCTAAAGCAGCGTTGACGTGGCACGCAGCCGCAGGGAGCTTGTAGACTCTGACAAGTTTTTCGTTGAGTCCTCCTCGCAGATTTGGCTTCACACCAGTCGGGATCCCTACGAGAGAAGAAGAAGGAAAATTAATCATCATGAGGTAATAGCTCTGTTCTTTTTAGACAGATACAAAAACGAAACCCACATTCGCCAAAACAACGATTAACGTTATGGCCTTTGGGGTCGGAGCCCATTCCGGACTCCCAGTTGCCGGAGATGTAAAACCACTTTTTCCTCCACCCCGGGCAGTTGGAAGAAGGGTTTCCCAAAATGAAGTTATTCCTGTGCCAGAAGCAGAGGTAGTACCAACTCTCGCTAGCTGGTGCTCTCTTCAGTTGGAATAACCTCAGAAACTCCTCAGCGGTTAACTCGTCGTTACCCGCTTGCTTCCAGAGGACAAAGGCACTCAGGAGCACCCGCCAGCCATTGACTATTAGTTGGCCCGGGGCAATCTTATAGATACGAAGAAAATTTCGTATGAAAGGGTGGAGGGGAAGACGCACGCCCACTTTGAAAAAATATTCATAAAAGGCCACGCACCCTGGTGGTGGTGCATCGGCTGTCTCCCCTCTCCCAGGTAATCAGAAAGAAATAGAGTTTGGGACCCGATTTTTTTCCTGAGGCTAAAAAGCCTTTCCTTCGTCAGTATAGAGGAGTAACCAGCGGCAGAGTATCTCCTCGCCGGTACTCTGGCGTTGTTAGATTCGGATGAATCAGGGGTGTGATCTCCCAGGGGAACAATCTCTTCATCGGTGCATTCCGCCATCACAAAAGGAAAGACAAGAAAGAAAGATGAAGGAAGAAAGTTAAAAAAGGACTACCTCTGCGAAGAGGTTTTTTCACACCAGAAGCAAAGGAAGAAGAAGAAAGGAGAATGCCCCGTAGCTGAAAATTCAAAAATGAGGGAAATTCGGCTAAGTTCGATATTTATATGCAATCATCTCGTTTGATTTAGTGGACACGCGGCAGCTTCTCATCTGGCGCACCAGACGAACGGGCGCCAGCATTAAATACGGAGACACGTGGCACCCGACGCCTCATTTCTGACGGCAGAAAAAGCTGCCTAAAGTTGCCCATCATAAATGCGGAGGCACGTTAAGTGAATCATGCGCGATTTTCTCCTAGCAGCCAGCTGTCTATATAAACAAAACCCTTAGCATCGTTCCTCAATACCAAGGGTTTGGGGGGCATCTGTTGTAGGCAAAGTTAGTTGTAAAGAGAATGAAGAATCGCGGTCGCATTCCTTAAATGCGAGCATCTAGGCTCGTGCTCGAGAAGAGGGGTCGCATTCCTTAAATGCGAGCATCCAGGCTCATGCTCGAGAAGAGGGGTTGCATTCCTTAAATGCGATCATCCAGGCTCGTGCTCGAGAAAAGGGGTCGCATCTATAAAATGCGACCGGGGCATTCTTGATTCGAGTGGCTCCCGAGATCTGGGCTGATCGTGGTCTTTGGTATAAACGGCCTTCGTCTCATAGTACCAGCAGCCCGTATAGGCCGGTTTCGGTTTATATCTATTCTTTGCTCCGAATATCCAGAGACGTAATCAGCTAGACATCTAGGATGTTTTGACTACATCTTTTTTCGGAGGATTATCGAGATAAGCTTCTTATCCCGTAAAAACAGGGCTAACCTTAACAGCTTGCGTAGCGGATTGGATCATTGAGATCTGTATAAATAGATGACTCTATTGACGATAAAGGTACACGATATTCACTCTTTAACTGGGTTCTGATTATTACTTCTCTTTTTCCCATCTGATTTAAGCATCGGAGGGCTAACGGCTGGACGCCAGCCACCCTTCCTTGCTTTCTGTTTCTTTCAGATCCATGGAGAAAACCCCTTGGAGAGGAGTTGATCATTCAGAGGAGCCTGTAACAGGATTCGACGTAGACAGAATATTCTTCATTTTTTGGATATCCAAGCCATAAAATTATCTCTTAAAATGGATGGACGGAGTGGATAAAAGGCTATACAGATTTTACTCCGCTTCCAACAATGGAGCCGGAGCCGGCATGATCCACTGCGCCCTACATTCAAATTACTGTGCGATAGCATTGCTCTCCGCTTCAGGCTCGCCCATTGTTACTCACTATATGATCATCCAGACGGTCCATCTAGAAGTAGCCAGTGTATTTGAAGGTGACGATCTACGATCAGTTCCTTTCCATGACAGTCTTACATGGATAAACGGTTCAGATCATATGTAGAAATAGGACGAGTGTACAGTAGGAGAGACTTGCTAGCAGCTTTTGCCTCTCTTCTCTTTAAATTCTCGTCAGTAATGATTAGGGCTTTGATTTGATTGATGGTTGAAAATTTCAGAAATCGAAATGCTTCCGTCCTTGCGAGCTTGCATCATCACCAACCATACCTGGGTAATTGAACTACCAAGGGTAGTTTCGGGAATT
The DNA here is from genome assembly GCA_003013855.2 of Liriodendron chinense. NCBI lineage: Eukaryota > Viridiplantae > Streptophyta > Magnoliopsida > Magnoliales > Magnoliaceae > Liriodendron > Liriodendron chinense. The sequence goes on along the minus strand of ML058461.1, from coordinate 10,179,832 downwards.
GCTTTTGGTTTGACCGTAAGATATGGTGGTAATGACCAAAACAACCCTTCTATTCTGTTGGAATTGAAGCCGTGCCCCTGAAAATTCGTTCCTAATAGTCAAACAATTCGGCATCAAATTACAAAAATAACCCAATTTCCAAATAAAATTTACCAAAACATCTCGGAATTTTCAAACCCAAGCTAAAAAACGACCCTTGAAAATGACTAAGCGCGATGAAAGAAAACTCCCTTTCAACGTTACGTCTCTTTTCATGCATGAAAACTCAGATTTTTTTAGAAGCTTTAAGCAAAATTTCAAAAGGTCTCTTTGCGAGAAAATAGACGTTCACACTGCCACCGTACACGTGGCATTGTGTACCCCAATCTAGTCTGTTAAAATGGTGGGCAGGATTGTGGATGGGACATGACTTAAGCCTTGTACTTAAATGACTAATCTGGCTGTCCGATTAATCGAAATCAAACGGACGGTTAATCTGAAACCGGTTAACGGTGCAAGATCTAATAACAGATTATGATAATCCAATGTCTGGTTTTGAGTGGTATGTATCTGTAAGTTGATATGGACGGTTGAATTCCAGGCACATGCAAGCTGTTCTGTGGGTACATACATGAGTATGGACGGTCACAATCGCCCAAGTGTCAATGTCTTTCTCATCGGATTTTACAACCGAGACAACCTTTCATTGCTCCGTAGAAAAGGAGCTTTTACAGTGTTTGGAAGAGAGTATGGTGGATTGTGTACCTTCAATCATTCACTCTACACGTGGCAAACATATCCATCAATCCGGACTTAACATCTTCTGCAAGTGCGTCATCTAGCTTCAAATAACACTTGTTTACTCGTCTCTAAACTTGATCCTGTCCATTGAATTTGGATCACTGAACGCCTCTATTTCTATCCGTCCACTAAATTGGCGGAGAGGCTAATTTTCTCTCTGTAATATTTGGTGTCCGTATCATTCACGATGGGACCCATAATTTGGACGATTTGGATTGTCTATTCATATGCCACGCAAGCATGAGATGAGTGTATGAGCACGACCCAATTTTCCACTAAAATATAGTCTAAAGTATTATAGAAATAAGCTGAGAATTTGAATATTTTGAAAACTTAGGGCAGTTTCCTAACCTAATTAATGCGATAGGAGTAGTTTAGCACAGTACTTTGAATCTTGCATTCCTATTCAGTTTCACATAACTTCAAAAAGATTGCTGACTCTTCATCCGTACACTTGGCATAGTTGTACAGAAATCCAGGCCGTCCAAATAGCTGAACCAACTACGGATGGAGCATGACCTAAAAATTACAATGAGAAGATTATATTAACGACTTATTATTTCACTTTCAATAGTTTAGTCCATTGACACTAATTGGGTGATTGGTTAATTAATTGGTGTGATTCTATATATATATATATATGTGCTCCATGGACGATGGGTCCCACGATTTGGGTGGCCTGGATGGCTGTATAAAATTGCCAGATGTGAGGAGGAATGGTCACTGCTGTCTCTTAAACGGTGTAAAACTTACAAAGGAAACTCGCTCTTGTTTGAATTTTGAAAGGTATGTCATTAATGAGGATTAAATACTTGTTTAATTCAAATGACATTTATATCCTTCTTTCCACTACTAATCCTCACATTAAATTAAAAAAAATGAAATTAAAATCCCTGGATGGGAAGAGAAATTTTTGCTTGACCATCTTGAAATCAGCTCCATCATTTTCTACAAATATATAAATGCAGTTGAAATCCACACAAGGAGATGGGAGAAACATTGACCAAAATGGACGGGTAGGATGATCTAAACGGTTGTTTCTTGTGGGCCCCACCGTGGATGGGCTTCAATTCGTCTGTTAAAACATTGTGGTGATACATCCTCCTCCCATGTGGCACTCAAGTACAACTATCTAAAGTGTCCAGTTTGTGGGTCCCAATTTTGATGGAGCATATATCTAACATCATACTGATTAAGTAATCCTAACCATCCAATTAATGGGTATCAAATGGATGTTTAGAGTAAAACAGTGAATGGTCCAAATTCGTAGTGAAATTCGGATAGCTAACATTATCTTCTCATCTCAAAATTTCGGTAATGCTCCATCCAGAGTTGGGCCAGAGATTTGGACGGTCTGGATTGCCGTACAACTACGTCATGTGTTCATTTGAAGAGTTAAGACCCAAAATGGGAATCTAGACCATTCATTTCTTTATCTTTTTGTGTAACAATGCGGGATTGGGGAAGGATCTATCAGTAAAAAATGGAAAACACTGCATTTGTGGGCGTGTCCCTGAGTGGGCCAGATGCTGTGATTGGTCAGCATCAAGATTTTCAATTTATAGTTTAAAAGCCTTTGAGATTGTGACATGTGGGAAGAAAGCAACTCAGTAGTAAATGCTGGTTTTTGGGTAGGAGTGGCAACTGCCGGACCTCGATTCTGTAGATGGGCTCCACGGCCACTTGGATTTATGTTCTGATGATCCCAAACAGCCATCTGGCGGGCACCTTTGTGGATGGACACTGGTCCCGGTCATTAATTTTCTTTTGAATGTGGACCATTTACTAGTTTTGTCCTCGATCATCCATCTCAATTGTACCTGTACACCAAGCCGAGCCGCATCAACCTGGGCCTAGCTCAGCTCGGCTCGACTCTCTCGAGCTGGTGCGGAAGGTCTTCCCCTGCCCGACTCGGACAGGTAGGTTGAGGCCTCGAGTATGGATGTAGCTGATTTTTCATGCTTTTAGGTTAGTCAAAAATTAGGCACATCTAAAGTTAAGCAACCACATAGCGCAGTGCTATGATTTTTACCGTGAAACCTTCCTAGGCCACCGTTATGTTCATTTGGCCATCCATTGTCATAAGATTAGAACGGATTGGTAAATACAAAAAGCTTGATTCCAAAACTTCTGTGGGACGATAAGTTTTCAACCAGCCACATCGTCCATGAGTGGAGCCCATTTTGGGTCATAGCAATTGAAGAGATGAAAATAGACGATAAATCCTACATCAGTTGCCTCGCTACCGTTCGAGCTGAACAGCGAGAAGTACCTAATCCGCCCGCCGAGCTTGGCTGGCTTCGAGTTGGCCGCATACTCAGCTTGGTTAATACTTTGGCAGCAAACTTAAGATTCCCAAGATCACCCAAGCTTAAAATCGAGTCGAAGTAACCCATCAATGAAATCCGACATATTACACTTGCCTATAACACTTCTTCCTTATTCTTTTGCTTTTTTCAGTGTGGGACTAAACAACATTTCTGTCCATCTAGCCGATTAAGTCAAATTCGGACTAAACTTCGAGTTGAGCTGAATTAAGCCAATGTCAGCTCGCAAATCTTTGAGTTGGAAAAAAATTTGCTCAACTTAATTCAAAGCCCGCTTGACCTGAATTAAACTACTTCGAGCCGAGTCAAGCGAGCTAACCAAGCTAGCTTAGTTTATGTTCAACTCTAATCTCAATGATGCCAATCAGGTGATCGTGATCAAGTTAGCCTAGTTTTTGGACGATAGGCATCCTTGACCGGGCCCTTTGATTTGATGGTTTTGATGGTCTGAACATGGAGCATAAGTGGGATTCATTTGTAGACATATATACACCCAAATCCAAAGGTCAAGTGGGAGACTGAGTGAATATAACCTCATTTCAACACTTGGGCCTAGAGTTGGACATGAACTAAGTTTAACCGTTCGGATCGACTCGGTAAAACTCTGTTTGAACATAAAGTCTTCTTGTTCGAACATGTAGGGTGTGTTCGAAAAAAAATTCGAGTCGGTTTTAATCACAGTCCTATTTGACTCGACTAGAACTCAAACTCGACTCAAATATTGACCGACTTGACTCGACTCAGGGTGTGTGTGTGTGTGTGTGTGGAGAGAGAGAGAGAGAGAGAGAGAGAGAGAGAGAGAGAGAGAGAGAGATGGTTGGATGACAAATAAACATGACTATGGGCCCTAGGAAGGTTTCAATGGTGGACATCATTCTCCTCACTATTTCTTATGGTATTGTCCACTTGAGCTTTGTATCTGCCTCATTTTTTGTTTAATGCCTTAAAATGAGCTGTACAAATAGATGAACGGAGTGGATAAAACAAATACATTATAGTGGGGCCCACCGAGCTTTGACACCAGATTGCTTGCAGGTGTTTGCGTCACTAGCCATGAGCCAACCCACGTTCGCATCATAAGGAAATCTAGGTGGGGACCCACCATGATGTTTGTGAGGAATCCACACTGTCCATCCATTTTGTGAGATCATTTTAGGATGTAAGACAAAAAATGATCTCAATCCATCCTAAAATGATCTCGATCCAAGACTCAAGTGGGCCGCACTAAAGGAAAAGGGTAGGGAAATTCCTACCGATGAAATCTCCTTGAAGTCAACAATGATGTTTAATGCCATCATAATGTCATTCCTGTGGTGTGGTTCATTTAGTTGTGGCTAAACCTTGTGATTTGTCATTTGTGATATGTAATTTGTGAAATGGGGAACTTTAAACCTTGTGATTTGTCATTTGTGATATGTAATTTGTGTACAAATTGGTATTTACTATTCAGTAGTAGAAAAAATATTTTCGAGTGAAAAAAGCGAAATTGTTTGAACTTGTTCGAACTCATAAAAATCGTCCGAAATTCGAACATGTTCGAACATGATTGGGCCAGACCAAATCGAGTTCAAATACCCAATCATGTTCGAACAGAGCTACCCTGTTGGAATGTTTGTTCAAACATTGTTCGAACACACCCACTCGAGCAGCCGAACGATCCGATCTGGTCCATGTTCGACTCATATCGGATCGTTGCCCAACTCTACTTGGGTCTTGGTATCTACCTGAAGGGGGTGTCTAACATTGCGGCCTGACTAACAGGGGGTGGGTGTACTACGACACTGTTCTACTTGTTAGTATTTACAAACGGGACCCATGGTTCTTAGATCCAAACCGTTGATATTATTGTACCCATTGAGATGGACGCTGTTTGTAAAATCAACTTATCACAGGACCGCCATATCAAGGCCATACAAATGCTCTCCCATGCTTGATATTATTGTACCCATTATTAATGGCCCATGCACTAAAATGTCTAACTTATAAATAGCCATCTCTCTACATAGAGCTGTACACAAGCCAAGTTGAGCCGAGTATTGGGTTGTTCGAGCTAAGCTCGTTCAATGACCACCCTGGCTCGTGCTTGGCTTAGCTCAGCCTCTGAGCTCGACTGGCATGATTGGGCTTTTGAGCCAAGTTCGAGCCCCATACAAGCTTGGAAAAAAAAAAAAAAAAGCCCAGGCTCAAAGGCCAAAAGCCTGGCTCAAAATTGTTTAAAATTCAGGTCCTAAAGGAAGTCCAAAGCCCATTGACACCCCCCCTTTAGCTTTTATAGAGAGATTCACCTCTCATTTCTTTTGCTCCCCTCTGATGTGAGCCAAGTGAGTTGCATCGAGCTACAAGCGAGCTGAGTTTCGAGCCAATTGAATCGAGCTAGACTCGAAACTCATTTGAGCATGGAAAAAATGCTTATCTTTGCCCGGAGCCAGCATTTGAATCAAGTTGAATCCAACGGTTTGGAGCCGAGTTGAGGGAGTTGACCGAGCTAGTTGGACTTGTGTACAACTCTATCTCTGCATTAAGGCTTTTGCAGGAAGTTCTGATGGGAACTTAGGTGGGGCCCACCATGATGTTTGTGAGAAATCCACCCAATCCATCCATTTTTTAGCTCATTTTAGGACTTGCGACTGAAAATCGGCTGGAACCAAGAGTCAACTGGGCCACACTAAAGGAAAAAGTGGGTAGGAAAATTCAGACCGTTGAAACCTCCCTAGGCTCCATAGTGATGTTTATATGCAATCCATGCCATTTCATAACCTCATTCCTACTGGGATGAACTGAAAACACAAATATTCGCCTGATTCAAAACTTCTGTTAGCCCCACAAATATTTCAACTGTGTACGTTCAATCCTCATGTTTTTGGCCCACTTGAGTCTTGGATCCGGCTCACTTTACATGAGCTCACAAAACAGATGAACAGGGTGAATTTCTCACAAACATCACGGTGGGCACTATGTAGGCTCCCAGCTCAGGAACTTCCTGCGAAGAGAGATCCGCGTCCCTCCCATGCATTGTGGAATACTTTTCAAAGATCGAATGTACAATGCACCAAACATCCTATTCAAATACCCTAACCGTATGATAGTGGCCTTTCTACCGCAACCATAAATATATGCTGACCAGCTATTAAATAGTTAGTTTCCTTAGAATCCGGGAGATTTTTGGTACATTGATATGCATTCTAAAATGGGGCCCACATTACGACTGCTTGGATCACTTATCCATGGCCCCAGTTACACCCCTTGTACAAGTTTTTACAATAGGTGGGCCCCACCATTGTATCACACCTCTAGAGTGTGAACAGAGACACTCAAATCTTGAAGAAGCGCACTCTAGCACACTCAAGTCATTTGTTTATAATATCCGAGCCAGGTGATCTTGGTGATATGGACCATTACTTTCACGGCTCAGATCCTCTGCCTAAGTACACATCAGGAAAAAAATAGAAACATTGTATGGTGGACATTTCTCAAAGCGAAAGCGTATAAAAGCCAAGTCAAACGTTTCCGAAAAGCTACTGCTGCCCCTTAATTATTTTATTGAAATACAATCTTGTGGTCCACCTAAAATCGTGGTTTTGATCGGGTACGCTGCCTCTACCACAGTAGAGCAGGTAGGCCTGTTTTCACCCTGGTATTGTATCTCAATTGATAATCTGAACCGTTCATGTTCTACTAGCTAGATTCTATGCTATACAGGCCATCGTACGTAAGTAGATGAATGTTTAATGGATCATATTCAAATCCAAGATTAAAAGGTCAGGATCATCAATGGAGCGTGATTATAAAACCATAGCTTCTTCTCTACAGTGGCAATGAGAACGTGAATGGCTCAAATGAATCTAAGGATACATTCAATGGCAGAGAGTGGACAACCATTAGATACTCTGATAGGGTTCAGCATACCTTATCAAAACACCCAAATATCGTACTCATGGACCAGAAAAACGTCCAGATACTGCGATCCAACATAGATCGCCAACTATCAAAACACCCAAATATCGTTCTCATTTGTGAAGAATACAGTGCATAGTTCATTTGCCCTACCAGCCATTGATCGACTTGGCCATCGATGGACCACATGCATGTGTGGCCCAGTTAATGACTGGACCAACCTAATTTTTTCAATCCTGGCATATCAACAGGAAGCCCCATCTTATAGACGGCTCCGATCAATCTCATGTACATACCGTTTTGGTAACTGTGATCCATTTCAGCCACCCTATTTTCACTCTGAGATTTGCTCGAATACATCCAGACATATTTGCAATAGGACATGGTGGATTGGGTCCTTTTCTACAACTCAAACCGTTTCTGCCATCGGCCCACCGTGGATAGCGAACAACTAATCAAAAGGCTATAAGGAAACTATCAATATCCAAATGTTGAATGATCAAAGGATTAAAATATCCCAATTGAAAATTTTATTTTATTTTGTATTTTGGCCATCCCCAAATCCATGGTAAGCCCATCGTTTAAACGGTTTGGATCATCTAAAGATGACCCAAAATGAAAAGGCTAACCGTAGAGAAATATGTCTGGGTGTATCCCAGCAAACCCTAATTCATTTTCTTTTAATTTACAAGGAGAGATAATTAGGAAAATAACTAGAATTTAATCCACTCAGCACCATCAATGAAACTAACGGAAATGAATGGCTTGGCCTCCTCATCAGTGAGTTCTCTTGACCATGCAACTCTTCCTGCATAGCTTGCTCCTGGTCCTGTGCATTTGTACTGACCATAGAATACAGTCCTACAATCACATGGATTTTATGTGTAAATACAACATCACATTAGCAATTTATAAAGTGGATTATATATTTGGGGTGTGGGGCCCACCGTTCTAACATGATTGAGCTATAATGGACATGGGATGACCCCAAAAATCATGCTGATCCAACTATCAAGTGGACCACCATTTGGATTTTAAGGTTTTAGGGGTGGTTATCCAATGTTTTGTATTGTGTTGGCCACATGATGATTGGATCGGAATAATTTTAGGGCCATCTTATTTTCACGATGTGATGAACCTATTGGATGGATTGGATGACATATATACAGCACGATAGGACTTACACACAGCTAGTTGCATATTTTTTCTCCTACAATTAGTTGTGTGTGAGATCTTCCCATTCCTGGTGATTCAAGTGCAGGTAGTGCACATCAGATATGGTACAGTCTGGAGACACGTAGGATTTGTACAATTGAGAAAATGATTTTTTGATCCACCTACAATGGAGTAGGATTGCTTGAAATATCCCCAACGGGAAATTCTAGGCCTTTGATGGTTAAGAGTACTTTTTTCTTATCTAACTAATTGTTGGCCAATGATCAAACAGTTAAGAAATCCAAATCCACGAAATTTCCATGGAATCTCTCATCCACTGTGTGAACTATGGGATGGACGGTATGGATCACCAAATCATGATTCCAAATGCAAGTAGTGATGCATGCAGGTAGCAAAACGTCAGTGGTGCATGTTTGTCAATGATCATGAGCTTTGATGATGGAATCGGGACCCCACCTCAAGGCTACTATGTGGGACATCATTTCAACCATTGGATGGCCCATACTTTAGGTAGTGCGCAGTGCGCACCTCGCACATGCCGTATATAAAAAATTCGGATTCCTGCACTTATAAAGTGAGCTGCACATGTACGCTCAATCTGAACCATTGGACTCTTCTTTTAACCGTCCATTTTTTCGAAGTGTAATATTCCTGATCAGGAGGCCCTTTTTACTTTCTTTTTTTTATTTTTTATTTTTTTTTAATCTAGGGCATCTTAACCTTGTACTGCCTGTTGAATAGCCCGGACCTCTGATTTATGTGCCATCCGCCAAGCGATAATCAAGACCTTTCATCTATACAGTCTCACTGCAGATTGGCTAATGAAAAGAGGTTTTACTCATAAGATGTCTCACCATCCATCAAAACGTTAAGTTAGAAACAACTGTCCAAACAAACAATGTCTAACTCAACTTTATATGGACGGTCGGGATGCCTGATCCAAAGTTTCTTTTCTACACTAGACCTTCTAGATGAACGGCTCGGATCATTACCTGGTGGGGTTAATAGTTCGGATCATTATAGCAAATTTCGCATGCACATGCATCAAATTTCCCTTGTTAAATATTTGATAGTTTCCCATTTCATTTCCTACCGTATCTTTGAGATGCAGTGATCATATGGCTAGGATCATTCAATCCATGTTCATTTCCCAGAATTTTCCATCCACAGCAGGAGTAACCGGATGGACGGATTAGATTGATTGCATCATCCTGTCATGTGTGCTGTGGAGAGATCGGTATATTTAATGCCGGTTATCCCAGCTTCACCATATAATCTACCAAATAAAGTACGTACTCCTCTCTTTCTTGGACGGTCGATGACGGCATCAAAGTTAACATTCAACGAACCAACTTTGTTGGAAGTGGCTGACAAAATGACACCCGTCTTTTAGAAAAATGACCAAAAAGAGGCCATGGGGAGACTGTTCTAAAATGGCTATTTACGGGCGCGGATTTCCTGCGAAAGCCTTGCGCAGGAATTTCCATAGCCTGGTTAATTTTTGTTTCCATAGCCTAAAATGATCTCCCAAAGCGGATGGACGGTGTGGATTATCATAAAACATTACTGTGTGGCCCACCTTGGTTCCCAGCGCAGGAATTCCTGCGCAAGGCTTCGCAGAAATCCGCTCCGCTATTTACGTCATTTGCCAGCACTTAAAAAGATTCCCTGACGTTGATTTTATGACAAAAGAACAAGCAAAACTTTGTACTTTTACACAAAACCCCTTAAGACCGAAGAAAGCCTCCGGTTTCATGAATTTACACAAATGCTCGGTGGGTCCGGCATTTCACTTAGCTGTGGCCCATTTTATATGATTTGACAGTGATGGTTCGGCTCCATTTTGAACATGGCCTGAGCGTCTGCCACATACATGGCATGATAAGGTGATCTAGACCGTTTAAGTTGTGGGTCCCATCGTGGATAGAGCATTGACGAAAGATCAAATTTCTACCTAATAAGGGCTGACCATCCCATTGATAGCCATCAAATGAACGGTTAGGCCGAAATTGGCCAGCGTGCCAAATTCACAAGTTTTTTTTTTTTTTTTTTTTTGTATGGTTCTATCGTTAGGATTTTATGAACATGCTCAGACAGTGGGGTTCATGAGTTCATGATTTTGACGGTCCAGATTGTCATATGTCTATGCAGAGAGGATGAATCTGCATAATTTCTTTAGTGGTGGTGAACTTGAACTATCACGCAATCTAACCGTCGAATACTGTTAGCTTACACGTGACGGTTATCTATCAATCAGGACTGTCCATCTAGTGAATCCCACTATGGATGAAAATTGATTCAAGATACGCATGATGGGATGATCCTAGCCATCTAAACAGCAGCCTACAAATCAACGGTAGAAAGAGAGAGAGAGAGAGAGAGAGAGAGAGAGAGAGAAACAATTAATGGTTAACCCTGAGTGCCCGGAAAGTAAAAATGTACGTGATTGCTGTACTCTTCCTATAAGTATGATTTTCGAAACATTGGACAATTCAGATTGATGGATAACCAGTGCAACCTTAAGAGATGGCTCTATCATTTCAACTCCCCCATTAAACACGGTGCTTGGCCATTTCCTCAGGATGACTCACCACGGTACTCATGATGCAACTCAATCCAGACCGTCCATCTGATGGGTCGCATTGCGTATGGATCCGACGAGACCCGTATAGTCTAAAACGTCTGTTTTAACCACTATGGTGTATCTGTGACATTGATAAAGGCAGAACCACTTATTTTCACCGAAAATCCAAAAGTCACCCCGATCGAAAGCTAAGCTGGACCACACCAAAGGGAACAATGTAAAATTGCACCTATAATCTCTAAGTTCATGCGGTGTTAGTTACCTGCCTGTACTTTGGATCAGGATAATTTTGGGTAGTTCTCGTTTCATCAAGGTGAATCGCACCTGATGAACGGGTTTGATGAAATAGGTTGGCCACTTACACAGGGAAAAATAGATATAAGTTGCCAACCATGGGTTTGTGTATGGGGCATTAACAAATTCAGCTGAGACTCTTTTCACGCACAAGAACTGCCACAACTAATAAACATGATGGATTATGAACGGTCCAGATCTCTTATACGTGTCACATTGGTATGTTTGGTAGAGTCGACTCCGAAAAATGGACTGGGTCGGAACAGTCTTAGACTTAAAAAGTAGTGGAAATCCCAGTCGGCTCAGCCCAGCCAAGCCCAGCTTACTAGTTAAGTAGTCAACGTCCAGTTCAAAACCTGCCCAGACAAGACCGAGGCCTCCGCCCAGGACCATGTGCTGGCCCAGATTATTATTATTTTCAGCATCCGGGCTGCGGTTTGGGTGGAACCCTAGCTATGAAGCCCACTGTGATGTATGTTCCTTGAATCCAAACTGTCCATCCATTTTGACAGCTCATTTTAGGGCATGAACCAAAGGAAACAGTCGTGATTGAATCCCCACCATTAAAAACTTCATGGGGGCCACTTGAATGTTTATTTGACATCCAACCTGTTTGTAAGATCACAAAGACCTGGATGAAGATATAACACGAACATCAGCCTGATAAAAAACTTTTGTGGGCCGCAAAATTTTTTAATGGTTGATTATCACTATTTCCTGTATTATGGTCCACCTGAGATTTGGATCATCTTCATTTTTGGGATCATACCTTAAAATTAGTTTTCAAAATGAATGGACGGTGTAGATATAAGGAACACACATCACGGCAGTCGACATGGTCTGGGATCACACCCCCTTGGTGGATCCGGGGATCCACCGAAGCCGCGCCCAAAATATACAAACATGCGCTGCACGAACAAATCAAGAGAAACGGACAAAAAGGTAAGGCTGAAGATGTTTGGAAACTCACATGCAAGTACTCCAATAGGAGAGAATTTATGTTCCTCCATTGGATGATCTCTACACTATTCTTGAGTCCTTAGCTTCGTACGATTGGTGGGCCCTTAGATTTGTCACCCAGACATTTGATCTAAAGTGACCCACCTAGATGGACCAAAAAAAAAAAAAAAAAAACTAATGGAATAATCCTAATCTTAGATGGTTAAAGGAATAAAGCAATGTTACACCCCCCAAGTGGATCCAGTTTGCTAGGATCTTCCCAGATGGGAAATTTCTATGGTATGGCCCATGTACTATGAGGCCCATCATATCGAACTGTCTGGATTAGTGAACCATGGGTTGCACTTGTTGTGTGCAATACTCAAAAGAAGAGCCCAAAGGGAGCCACTTTGAGACTGGAATTTCTACAACAGTTGCTGTAGGGAACCGTGAGACCAAAATCTCCATGGGGCCACTATTGTGCCAGTTCATGTGAGGACGTGAGCCAAAAATTAAGGCAGATCCAAAGCTCAAGTGGGTCACACCACAGAGAAAAGTGGGACGGAGATACCCCCATCAAAACCATCTCGAGGCCCACCAAATTTTTTTTTTTTCCCTTGTCCCTGTGGGACTTACCTTATGAAAGGGTTGGACTGCATATAAACATCATGTAAGGCCTTATGAAGATTTCAATGGTGGGTGTCCCCATACATGAGCTGGCTCAAATGATAGAATGAGTGGATGTCACACAGACATTATGGTGGCCCCATAGAACCTTTTGTTTAGCCCATCTATCTATCAATATGGGGGTGTGAATATCATTCAAAAAGAGAGAGATAAAAAAAGGGGGGCAAAGGAAGCTTACATTTCTCGGTTGGGGTCACCCCAGTTGTACCAGCCAGTAGGGATGATGATGTTGTCCATGTAGGTGTATGCAAAGACAACCCTAGAAAAGGTTCCCCATGCCCTTCCTAAGTAGAGTGCTCCTGACCCTGTCACCTTGCACTTCACAAATGAAAATCCTGTGTCCTCCAGAAGGCTGTTCCTGTTTTGGGCTGTGAGGGCCCCAAAGTTCTCTGCTATTGCATGCACATGGCATCCCTATTCCCACCAACAAACATACATGCATCATATTTCTTGCCTCATGTTATGTGTAGCCACAAACAATGCCCCATCCACTTCTTTTTTTAAGTGTACATGAACCTAATCTGGGTGCAGAGGACCATCGGTTCGATTTCCCCATCGATGAGCCATTTTCTTTTGGGATGATCCTTGGTCAATGATCCTAACCATTCAATTAGTGGGCTCTTTTTTGGTCGAGGTTAGTCCCTAAATTTTGAATATCCAAATGCATCTCAACACATAGGAGATGCACATGGGCGAGATCCTGGTCGTTCATCAGATGGACCCCATGGTGGTTGTGCCCAAGCCTAGAAACCAGGTTGGTCCAGTCTTCGAGTGGTTCACGCATGTACATGAATATGAGCCATTATTATCCATTTTAACTGTCCATTTATTCAGAGCACATGTTGCGCATGTTATTGTCCGACTAGAGTATATTCACCCACCTGATGAACATACCAGATCCTGCACATGTTGGCCACCTTGGCATGTGCAGGGCGCTTGCTTTTGGCGTTTTAAAATGGCATCCCTTCTCCAGAAGCCAGCCTTGATTAGAACGGTTAGAAGCATCCATTCATCACAACCATTAGACTATGACCCATCAAATAGGTAGCCCATCCATTATACAAACGCAAAATAATTGGATGGTGGGGATGGCTTTAAATTGAATTTTGGATGTGTGAGGATCTAACCTCAAACAAGGAGAGAGCATTGCCAAAAATGAAATCAACAGAGCCTTCAATGTAGCAATCTTTGTAATAGTGCCTCCAAGATGATCATAGAGCGTATCTTGGGCACCCAAGAACTTACACCCTAGAAATGCTGCTGTATCTGCTGATATTCTAAATGCAACTGCTTGCTTCCCTGTAGCTCCTGGTTTTGGAACTGGTGTTGTATTCTGCCAAAACATAAATAAAATAAAAAATTATTAAAAAAAAAAATGAAATGGAAATTGAGCTCCACTCCCTACGTAAAAGCACCACAGTTTTGCATGTTGAAGCAGTCACTCCCCTCACATGGCCCTCTTTGTTAGATCCAATCATCTTATTAGGCATACCCCACCATTTAGTTTCCTTTGTTTTCTCAAAAAAAGAGAATGATCTATCAGCTGGTGGGTCATGTCCACATTCAATGTACACATGTGGCCCACCCAATGTTCATATTAACTTTTTTGGATGAGGAATCTAAGGGTGGGCCCCATACCCCAAAAGTGAATGGTTAGATATGGTTCCACACGCAAGAGTTTGGTTCCTGCCACAACATTCTTGGAATCATTCTCCAAGAAAAACCCAAAAAGAAAATGGAAAAAATAATAACATGAGAAATAAATAACAACAAAAACAATAATAAAGGATGTGGATTTACCAAACCCATGTAATATAAAATTGTCTTTAAGGAATATTAATCTGATTGGGAATCATACCATATGGGTTAAAAAAAATAGAGAGCTTCTCAAGTTGGATACATGCAGCACGCGCAGGGTGCCCGAATCATACATCAAGTGGGCCTCACTATGTAGATGATATGGCCAGAAAATTAGGGGATCAAGGCCACACATGTACGAAAACAAGGGACTGTTTAATAGAAAGTTCTGATGGTCCATGTTCAAAGTACATGTGTGGCCTGTCTGATGCTTGAACCGGCCCATCTCTTTGGCATGATGTGTCCAACCCAATGCACGGCTCGGATGACGCATCTACATGTGAAGTTGGGCTTAGCAAATCTCTAGAAATTACAGCATACATAATAGAAAAAAAATGGGAGAAAAGAATCATCAGAAACGTTAAGCTGACTGAGAACAGCACATGGGTGTGAAAAGAACAGAAAGGGTTAAAAAGGCCAAAACAAAATAGCTACTCTCTCTTTGACAATGACAAGGGGAAAATTACATGTTGGGTTTGAAGCCTTGAACATGAAAGCATTTTCAAATGTACTAATAAAATATCAAATGAGGTGTAGAAGAACATGATTGAAACCCTTCTCATTTTTACCTTGAAAGTGATGTTCTTGGCAATGAAATAAGGAGAATTCACAGCAAATGTTGCAGAATTGTAGGTTCCTATAGGCTGGCCTTTGGGTCCCAGTGTTTGAGCTGTGTCTCCCCATTGAACTATTGTTTTATCTGCTCCTGCACCTTGTATGGTTATGAAAGCTTTGAATGTGGGGATGGTCACCTTCTCCCTGACAAAATTTCAGATTTTTCATATCAAATCCAATCAGCATTTTGCTGTTTAGAGCTAATTACTTCATTTTGAATGGTAAAAATCAAAACCCATTGTTATAGGTAAATTATGAGCTGACCTCATGTCGGACAGAAACTGACCTGGCTATAGGTCGGAATAGTCCGAATTGACAAAGAATTGGGCTCCTTGACCCACCTCAAAGTCGACCTTGGTTATACTACTATAAATGCCGAAGATCAAGGGTTTCCACTGGATCAGGAAGATTGTCGAAAGATATGGGGAATACGGAACGACCCGAATATCACGCTAGTCCATGAATCTCTACCCTGAAATTACGGCCCTAAAAGGAGACACAATCTTCAACCTAAGTCTATAAATAAAGACATCTTCTTCCATATCGATGTATGCAAAATAAACCTCTTCTTCCGAGAGATATTCTTTGAGATGGAATTCGACTGACTTAGGCATCGAGGTCTAATGGCCAGTCCCTGGCCACCTCTTAGCCTTTGTTGATTCCTTGCATGTAAGGAATCGGAGATCCAAATCCTTCATCATTCTCAAGATCAACTCATCTTAGGTGGACATTCATTCTACCTCATCTGTTGCTGAAAATCAGCAACGACACCCATGATTCTCAATTCAATAGTAAATACAGAAGGTGCATTGGCAATGCGCCTTTTCTCCGCGCTCGGGAATCAAATTATTATCTCATTTGATTCATTTAGTCTAAGAAATGAGCCCAACGGCTATTTGGGGAATATCAAATCCAATTGCAATTAGAATTTAAGAATTCCCAACCGCGCCTTGAAGGGAAGCATATATCCTGCTCCATAAGAGTCTTAATCTGGGTAGACTCCAACAGAATTGAATTCAAAATATATAAAGAGAAATCAATTTCTTTGTGAGATCCCACTGTTTAGAATCAGACCCAATCTCCATCCACTGATTCCAAAACCATGAAAACAAAATCATATAAAAAACCAATCTCCCACGCGAGAAATCAGTATTTCCAGCCAAACCCAATTCTCATAGCAATTAAACAAGTGAAAAACAAAAACCAAAATTAGAATATTTTCATACAAAATGTAGAAGCTCAAACTCACTTATAAACTCCCGCATGAACCTTAATCACAACTCTAAAGACGTTAACGAAAGGAAGTGAATCGACAGCGGCCTGAATTGATGTAAAGTCCCCGTAGGACGGGTTCTGATCGACAGTCAGCGTGTTAGAAGGTAAGAGCTTGTTCATGGCTGTGGAGAAGAGGGTGTGGCGGAGTCTCCCAACGAATCTGACCCACCTCATGAATTGCTGTTCTGCCAATTGGGTGTGTGTCAGATTGGCCGGAAAACGCTTCACCAACGGTTTATTGGGTCGGATTCCTTTCGTGTGGGACAATGCCTGTTCAGAATGTAGTAGTAGAAGAAGGAATATAATGCAAGAAGCATGTAGAAAATTCGACATGGAGAGAGAGAGAGAGAGAATGAGAGTTCATGTGAAGTAGAAGTGAATTTTTATATGTCTGTTTCTTCTCTGTTCCTTCTTTTGGTAAGAAAAGAATTTGGAGAGAGAGAGAGATATCACGGGTCTACTGCTGACAATAAAACGAAAGGGAAGAAGGGGTTCAAAGGCTAGAAATCTGAACCACAGACAGAGCCACGTTTCTGTGGCCCTTTGATTGAACGTTTGTTTTTACATACGATTTGAATATGTTAGCATTTTTTTTTTTCGCTTTTGCTGTTGTTGTCTTCTTTGTGTATGCCCGTGAGTGTCTCCTTCCATCTTTCAATCTCTTGTTCACCTCGGAATATATTCTGCTCCTGCTTTCCTTTCGGCTACACCAACCACACTATCTGCTCGGCTCCCAACATTTCCCATCTGGGAATGTGGTCCCCACCGTTCACTGATGGGGGAGCGGTGGGCGGATGGTTGAAATTGAAATATTGGCAAGTGGTCCTTGCGCAATAGGGAAAAAGATCGGATCCACCATGAAGCTTCGTAGGTTTTGCTTCAACTGGCAACACGATGTGTGGGACCCACTGTGATGTGTTCATGACTGGTGCGGATTGGGTACTACCCCACCATTACTTAGCTAGAGCCAGACGGTCCTGTCAGTGACTCTGTGGGGCTGACCATGATTTATGTGTTATATCCAAGCCCTCCATCCATTTTGAAAGATCATTGCAGGAAGTGAACCAAAAAATGAGGCAGATCGGGCTGGCTTGACCGAACTTTTGAGCTGAGTTTGAGCCCGAGTGAAGTTGAGTTCAAGCATAAAAAAGACAATTTTAATTAGGCCAGCTTAAAAGCCCGGCCTAATACTTTTAAAAAATGGGCCCAAAGGCAACCCAAAATCCATTGACACCTCCCACTTACTTTTATAGAAAGTTTCAACTCTCATTTCTTTGTTCACTTCTTATATAGGATTAAAAAATATACTTTTCAATTGATTTAGCAAAGTCGAGCCTAATCAAGCTTTTATCGACTTAAACTTCGAGCCAAGTTGAATCGAGCTTGGGTTAGCTTGAGCTCAACTTGAAAATCATTTCTAGCTTGGAAAAATGGCACAGCTTGGTTTGAGCCTAGCCTTCGAATCGCGTTGGTTCGAGCTGAGCTGAGTCAGTCGAGCGAGCTAGCTTGGCTCGTGTACAGTCTCCACGGTTGAAACCTTCCTAGGGCCGACTATGATATTTAGTTTCCATCCAACCCGTTCATAAGGTCACATAGACCTGGATGGAGGGAAAACATAAATATCATCTTAATCCAAAACTTCTATGGCCCCAAGAGGTTTTCAATGGTAGGCATTCAATTCCCACTTTTTTCAATGGTGTTGTCCACTCCGAAATTTTTATCTGCCTCCTTTTAGGGCTCATGCCCTCAAATGATCTTTCAAAATTGATGGGCTTGGATAAAGAACATATACCACGTTGCGCCCCATAGATTCCCTGACACGACCGTCCGTCTCTGGTTAGTTACTTGTGGGGTATGACCCAATCCGCGCCGGACATCCCATCCGTCCACTTGGTGGGTCCACTTAAACTTTGGAGAGGATGAGATTTATCCTAGTGTCTCGCATCTTTTGAACGAATTGGATGACATATGCAGAACACGAGCTATTAGTGTGAAAGGTTTTTAATGGTGGGGATCCCCAGCCCGACTGTTCGCTCCACTCAAAGGGCCATGGACGGATGGGATGTCATTCACATACATCGGGTGGATTCTATTCAGTGTGAAAGGCTTGTTAATAGCGGGCATCCCCGGGCGCGGTTTGTGTGGATCAACCCTAGCCGTGGGGCCTACTGTGATGCATGTGCCTTACATCCACATCGTCCATCCATTTTGACAGCTCATTTTACTGCATGATTCCTAAAATGAAACAGATCCAAATATTAGGTGGACCATGCCACAGGAAACAGTCGTGATAGAATCCCCACCATTAAAAACCTCATTAAGGCCACTGGAATGTTTATTTGCCATCCAACCTGTTGATAACTTCACAAAGATGTAGATGAAGAGACCACACAAATATCAGCTTGATCCAAAACTTTTGTGGCCCACGATAAGTTTTTAATGGTTGATTACCACTGTTTCCTGTATTATGGTTCACCTGAGATTTGGATCGGCTTATTTTTTTGTATCATGCCCTAAAATAAGTTTTCAAAACGGATGGTGGATATAAGGCACATACATTATGGTGGGCCCCACGGTCAGGGATCCCATGATCCCACCCACCTTGGTTTTTCCACCAAAGCCGCGCCCTCTGGTGAGGCCCACATCAGTGCTTTTTTTCTTCCCCTTCTTTAGAAGTCAGTGTCCACTAGATGAATGGTCTAGATTGCTGAAAGATGGGCCCCACCTGTATAAAATGTTGGTCTTCGGACAGACGTATCTCTGTGTACTATCAGACAAGGGCCTATTATCCTTCACCTAGGATCTCAGCTTCTGAACTTGTCCAATTCAAGCCCATTCAACCAGGCTATTGATTGGATGGCCTACCATTATATAGAGTGAAAGTCCATATTGAACTGAACAAGCCCATAGATTGGATGGTTGGGATCTTCTAATCTATAGATATTTTTGGGGCATGATCCATCCGTGATGGGACCCATTAGATAAACAATTTGGATCACTAACCATGGGCTCCCCATTTTTACAAACTGAAAATCCAAGGACATGCATACCATAGTCATCAAATTGAGACGCCGAAGTTTTGAACAGCAATGGATGGCCCATCGTTAAGACAATCCAACGGCTGATAAGAGAAATACAGAAAGGGTGGGACATGATCGAGCATACATATGTATGTATGGATGCGAATAACCCAAAAACATCAAAGCATGCATTATCGACGTACAAAGATGTACATGGATGAACAGACGCGGGTAAAGGGGGAGAAGAGAATGCTATGATAGACTCGTGAAGAGACGAGGTTTGCTTGCCGCATACGCACGTTTGCACGTGAACATTAGCCATCCTGAGCTGTTCAAAGATGGGGCCCGCGATGCAAGAATCTGGTCAGTCCACTCATGGAAGGAGTCACGTGTGTTGGATGCTGACGTCGGCATCTTTAGTTAAACAGTGCTTTTTTGCATTGGGGTGGCCCGCTGACAAACTAACCAGGGCTGCAACTTGGGCTGGGGTCAACCCGAATCCGATTGACCCGAGTTGGGGGTGGATTGGGTCAGGTTATCAAGGTACTCAGGTTAGGTTTGAGTTTGAGTTTGAGTTGGAGTTGGAAAAGGCTAACCTAATTTAAAATCAGGCAACCCGGTTGACCCGACACGAGTTGAGGTTGGATTGGGTCGATCGGGTTGTCAAGGTCCTCACGTTGGGTTCGGGTTAGAGTTAGAAAAAGCCAACCTGATTTTGAAATCATGTTGGATTTTGAGCAAATCCAAGTTGCATTAGGTCAGGTGGGAAATGATAAGGTGTATTCGGGTACCTCAGGTTTGGGTTTGGGCCGGGCTCGATCCCCAACCTGACCAACCAAACCGACCCGAGTTGCACCCTGTAGCTAACTGGCTTTGGAGTTTTGAGTCCGCATATAAGCCATCTGGAACGGTGGAAACCCCCTAGGACGGTTAAAATGACCATATGGTAGCAAGCGGGGCACGTTTTCCACATTTGAAGGAGCATATCCTTGGGAATCTTGGGCCCAGTATGGATTTATGGAAAGTAAGGAAAAGGAAATATTGTCTCCAATCAAATAAATAAATTTGATTTATGGAAAGAAGTAACTTAGTGTTGTTTGTCAAGGTTTTTTTTTTTTTTTTTTTTTTTCTGGAAAATTGTGGTAAACACCATTTTGCACTTTCTTTGTGGGGGGAAATAAATAAATTTGTTTTACCACCTCTAGTTTTGCCCGTAAATTACTCACAGATTGTAGACGTAAATTTTCTTCCCCAAACACCACCAATAAGTCACTTCCACTTTTACAGAACTTAAGAGGCACCCAAACGACCCCTTAACGAGTTTAAGTAGGTTTAAATTATTTTTTTAGCAAGTTTATTGTTTCGAATGGATATATAAGCCATATGGATAGTTTTCTAAGGTGCAATTCTTCATTATTATCAATTTTACTCTTGTTCCAAAGTATTTTTCCAGACCACCTTCTCCTAATCCTTTCCCCCATGGTTCATCTCCAAACCCCCATTTACCACCGTTCATCTTTTCCTGCCCACATCTGTCATCGTGCATCTCCAAGCAGCACACGTGCTACATGTGCCATAATCTGCCTTATCACACTTCAGTTGCTGATCTGCTCACACTCACCACCATCCATTTTCAAACCGCCCACGTGTGCCACTGCACATCATCAAGCACCCTGCATGTACCAAGTGCCAATATTCCAATCGGAAGTTCTGTTTTACCAAATAATATATTTGAAAATGGGGCCCAATTCTAGTGAAAAACAGGAGAAAAGGTCTGCTAAGCCTACATCCACTTAAAAGAGAGATCATGCGCAGAACAGTAATCCCAATGCCTGATAATTACTACAAAAAGCAGCCCTTGTTGATGTGCACGTGACCAAGATTAAAAGGTTCATATCATCTTTTTAAGCTATCTTTCAAAAGAAAACGTCTTGTTGTGATTCCTCAGATATTGTTGTGTACTCCTCAACTTCCATTATTGAACATAGGATACCATCACTGATAGTTGCATTCTCCTCCAGTACATGAAGGATAGTGCATGCCAACAAGTCTTTCCAATGGAGAGGTTTCTATCAAAAAGATTTCTGGAGATTTTAATAGAACTCCAAGCCCCACCTCACCTTTTTCAAATTAGGTCTCACACTACCTAGTTGGATGCTCCAACCAGTGCAACATTGGCTAAATGTCAAGTGTACACAAAATCCCATGCAAAAAGATGTCCCAACCACAAATATCCGCTAGCATGAAAATCAGTTCCATTCACTGATCATATGGAGCACAGAAAAAAAATTGCTAACATCATGAGTTGGTCTATCTAATTTTTGTGGGGCCCAAATATTATAGGCGGTTGAAAACTTACCATTCTTGTGCTAGTTGAACGATAACCTTGTCAGGCAACTAGTCATGTGAGACATCATTGAAAATTAGGGGAGATATTTGTCTAATTGTTATATACATAGGCGGGCCAGTGTTTGGTTATCCACATCATTAATCCGATGAATACACCATTGAAGGGAGTTACCCCAAAATTGCCTCGAACATAATACAAATCCAACAGAAAAAGGACAGGTGAATGATCGAATTGCTATTCAATCTTGAATATTTTTGGAACATCCCCAATCCAATGCGAGGCTCATCATATCTACGATCTGGATCATTGAACAGTGGGCTCCATTTATGAGCAAGGTAGCCCAGGACTACGACACTGAAGCATCTGAGGAAAGGGAACAATGGTGTCCAAATACAACTGTCTGTTGATGATGCTTCACATTAACAAAATGAGCACATAATATATATATATATATTAGTCTTGTATGTTGTGTCGAAGCATCCTAATCCCCAAACATACTATAATCAATCCTTAAAATCCCATTTGCCCAAAAACCTGATGTTAGTTTGGAGAGTGCTCATTCTTTTAAAAGACAAAAAAAAAAAAAAAAAAAACAGTTGAATTGTACTCTCATTCTAAAAGATATTCATACATCATATTTTTGCCAATATATATTTTTTTCATTCGTTTCAAAACTGCATTCTTAACATCTATTATAGTGAAAGAAACTTTTTCATGCCTGCAAATTTTTTTTTTTAAGACAATCAAATGGTATGACAACGAAGGTCTTATGCCAATGTTTTTACCATCTTGAGTTGAACTACTCGACACTTTGTCCATTTGTTGCTATCATCTTAAGATATTCACTTTCCTCGAGCTCGTCAATCAATTTATGTTTATATAGCTCAACAAATTTCTTCACTGCACATTTACTATTATCAACGTGGGATAGCTTTCAATTTGCTTGCCATCACTCCTGATGGATTGTCAAACCCTCTTTTTTGCATTTATGTTGTCCACCATACAGTTTCAACATCATTTTTTTTTATCTTTGATTCTTACAAATGCTAAATCTAGCAAACTTGGCATACTAATTATAGAAGTATGCTGCCTCGGTGTAAAACTCTCTTTCATCATCAGGTAACTTTGCTGTAGGAGAATCATCCCTTCAACATCGATTAAGTTAACCCTTAGTGGAGTGACCAATACTTCTTCACATTCGAAGAAGAATATGACCTCAAAGATGGATCACCTCTGACATCATTCATTTACATACGTTGCACGAAGGACTAATTCAATTGATGTCGAAGAGGATAATTCCCCATGACAGCAGCCGTGTACACTGATGAGTACAATCCAACAAAAGGGAATTTTACACGCCGAAGAATATAAGCCAGTAGAAGGTAGGGAATTTTGCATCAATGAGGCAACAACAAACTTCTATAATTCATCTGCCAAGAAAGTTGGATTTATCATTCATAAGAATCAAAGATGAAGATTAGTCAATACTGAAAATACGGTATAGCATATTGTTCAAAACAAGAAAAAAAAGTTGTTACTTAAGAAAAATGATTTAGAACTGAAGTGTGTAGAACACAAGCACAAAAAGAGGATCAACTGTTAATAAGAGTTCAATGTCAAGTAAAGATGGCTATCACACATTGATAAAACCGATGGTCGTTACAAGGATTGTTGAGTCACATAGAAATAAATTGAAGTCCCAACAAATTGAATTTCTTCTTAAGATCAAAACGACAAATGGAAGAAGCATAAAAAAGTTTAGTTCATGATTATAAAGGCTTTGGCATATGACCTTTGTTATCATACAATTTGATTATGAAAGAAAATGTGGCAGGTACGAAAAAGTTTCTTTCACAAGGGTAGATGTTAAGAATATATTTCCAGATGGCCAAAAGATAATGTTGGCAAAGACAATTAATGTACGAACATCTGTTGAAATGGAAAAAGCAGGATCCAACTTTGTTATATTATTTTTAAAAGAATAAATACTCTCAACCATCATGTGATTTGGACAAACGGGGTTTTGAGGATTGATTACAAAGCATTTGGGATGTAGTATGCTTTTATATGACATACAAAACTAATGAGTACATGATGTTATTTGCTAGTTTTGCTGGTGCGAATCATGATAAACCGACAACTGCATTTGAATGTAGAGTTTTGACATTAGAGACCAACATAACATTTATACGACTATTTGAGAGTTTTTTTTTTTTGGAGGGGGGGGTGTTATAATGAATACAATTACCAACCAAGATCTTGCTATCGAGGTAATAATTGGACAAAACCTTTTCAACTATCATAGATTATGTCAATTGTACACAACACATAAAACTTTGAAGAAGTTAATAACTTTCATGCCAATATCCATCATTGTATACAAGAATGATACAATTGAAGAATTTGAGGTAAGTTGATTGATTTTGTTCAACAACAATGATTGGTCTATAGAGAACTTCTACTGAGGCCAGTCTTCTGCTAAGGTTGATTATAGGGCTATGGCACATATGATGTGTGAGTTGGAGTGGCTTCGCACACTTCTACAAGAGCTAGGTTATCCTCCTGCTAGTCCCATTCCTCTTCACTACGATAATCAGGCGGCTATTCACATTGCAAGTAATCCGATCTTCCATGAGCGCACGAAGCACATTGAAGTTGATTGCCATTTCATTCAAAAAAAAGTTGCATCTAAAGAAATTATGACACCATTCATTCAGTCTAGAGGGCAACTCGCTAATATTCTTACTAAACCGCTCACTAGAGAACACCTCCATCGTCTTGTTAGCAAGTTGGGCATGATCAACATCTATGCTTCAACTTGGGGGGGAGTATAGAGAACTAAATGTATATGATGTACTTTTATTTATTTATTTTGTTTGCATGTGTACCCTTCTATATGCTCCTGTAGACTATGTTACTCCATGTTATATAATAAAAGTCGGTGTTAGGGCTTCTAGAGCTCTAACACAGGATACCTCTCTCAAAACTCATCTCCTTCTCTTTCTTTCCGTTTCTTCTCCTTTCTTCTCCCTCTAACTCTCTTTATCTTCAACTTGCAACTCTCCACTCGGTCATGTGCAATCAGTGTTTTAAATAGCGAATAGCATGTAGCATAGCCTTCACCCCTCTGAAGCGTGAGGCATAAGCTACATAGCGTGTAGCGTAAGCTACACACTACTTACATTTTTAATCAAGGTTGCACTTGGTTGCACCAAATTAGATGATTAATAATAAAATTTAACAAAATTTCATGATATTTGGTGTAACCAAATGCAACCTAAAGTAATAGAAAGGGGTAATGATTAAGTATAAAAGTGAAGAAGGAGCAACAAAACTGATTTAAAACTATTTCTTATATTATTTTACTAAAAGCATTGAAAAGACTAACGAATTTTCATTGAAATAGAAAAATGAAACAAATCATTAAAAACATCATTGATTTTAATGTTATAGTGAAAAATGACTTGTAATGTGAGCTATGTAGCATAGTCTATGAAGCGTGTAGCATAGTCAAATTAATCATGTAGCGTAGGCTACACACAACTTAAGCTATTTTCATGAGCTACGTAGTATTTAGGCGAAGCTACGTTACGTAGTGTAAGCTGCACGCTACATAGCGTAGCTATTTAAAACACTGTGTGTAATGCATAATGTTGTAATTTCGAGCCACAACAAACCTGGATCAACCCTAGGCATTAGAAATTTGGATCTAATACCACTGTCAATCCGTGTGCTTTATGGAAGCATGTTCAATGAAGATAAAACAATCAAAATAGAATAAACCAATTAAACAATCACAAACACACAATTTAATGTGGAAAACCCTTGCGGGAAAAAAACCATGGCACAAAGCGACAGAAATCTCCACTATAATTGAAACCTTAGATTTACACCACTCCCCTTCTCCAATTATGAAGCAACTAATCTCCCCTCGCAATGCACAATCCCAGGAAAACCTTAGCCCTTGAGAAAATCCCTTCTCAAGCCCTTATAAGTATAGAAAACCCTCTCACTTCGCAAAACCCTTGCCCTCTAAGAGAAAACACTCGTAAATACAAGCCCTAATTGCATTAGGCCTTAAATACCCTGATTTGCGCAAAACCGCATCACTAAACCAAAGTCCGGCAGTCGGACCAACTCGGATTGACAGACTAAGCTCTGCTCCTGAGAAAACCCGCACTCTGTCAGTCAGACCGATAGAGCTTTGTTGAAGAAAATACGAGGCATCCACACAACAATCTCCACCTTGACTTGTATTCTATCAAGTCTCCTTGAAGATCTTCCGTGCTAGCCTCCATCTTGAGCGTAGGACCACTCACTATATCCTCCACTTGGAACGCAACTCCATCCGTATCCTTATGCAAGGGTGCCCAATCTCATCAATGGCTGGTGAGATTGATCAAGCCCAAGCAATGCTTGAACTTGCTTGTGATCACCGACTTTGTTAACATGTCCGCGGCATTCTCGTTCGTGTGAATCTTCTGAAACTAAATCTCTCCCGAAGCAATGAGTTCCTGCATCTTGTGAAACCTCATGTCGATGTGTTTGGTTCTCGTATGATACACTTGATTCAAGGCTAGACCCAGGCCAAGCAAAAACCAAATTTGAATAAGCTCGACCTGAACAATTTAAAATTTGGGCCAAAGCCAACAGCTAGGCTCGGCCCCCTTAACAACCTCATATAGAACAGTTAAAATAAGCACAACCAAATTACTAGTTTCGATTACTAGAAGCGGGCCCAATCAATGAATAACTTAGATCACTAAGAACATTCATACGAATGGTTTAGATCCCTAGTTATAGGCCTAATCATATGAGCGATTGGATAATTGAAAATGAGCTTAATAATAGGAAAGGTTTGGATCGTTAACAATATGCCCAATCATACGAATAGTTTGGATCATTCCAAACAAGCTAAGTCGCATGAATGGTTTAGACCACTAAAATTGGGCCCACCCATATGGATGACTCACCAGATTGAAATATCATAACTTTATGGTAAGCAACAAACAAAAGTACATTTGTTTTAATGGCCCAACAAATAAATGGTTAAGAACAAAAATGTTAAAATGGTCCACAATCAAATTGACTAGGGGCCAAACACTTGATGGCTATAAAGTTTTTTATTTTTTTATTTTTTTTATAGCTGTCCATTTTCTAGACCATGGATGTGATGGTTAGGATCATCTACTTATATAGATTCTTTAGAACCACAAGCAAGACATGATGGGACCCATCAAACGAATAATTCAATGTCATATTTTTTCTTTGAAGGATTCTGAGTTGTTTTTTTCAATTGCAAAGAAGATGCAACCGGATGACCAACAGTCATCCCAAAACATCAAAGAAAAGGCCTTCAAGCATCCCGCGCAATTACTCCATGAACTTGGGCCCATTCAACAATAGAGTACTTTGATTTGGACTATAACCACATCGGCTGAACTGGCACGTGAATGCATCGTTCATTCCTTCCACACTCCCCATGGAATTCCTAGCACTACGATCTTCCATAGCACATACCTGCTCTTGCTTCCAAGACCTCTCCTTGCCAAGCCTTTAGGAACTCCATCTTTTGAGCATTACCCAATTCTCTTCAAATACTTGCCAGAGGATCCACCAGATTTCTAGGACAAAAGGGCAATGTAGAAAGAGGTGGTCCACCGACTCAGCTTCCTAATACACATCAGGAAGCCATAATGAATGATCATATTCCTTCTACTCAAATTATCTATTGTTAGGATCTTGTTTTTCCCCACCAACCAAGTGGAGGCCTGGACCCAAGGGAGCCCCTTATACTTCCAAATGAAGCTAAGGGCCCGTTTGTTCCACCAATTAGCACAGTAATATAATGGAAATCTGCAATGATTACAAATTACTTCTCCTAACAACATCTGCATTTGATTGCCAATTCTTGCGTTTTGGTTTATTGGCAGTAAAATCGTAATGATGGCATTTTTACATTAATGTCAAATCATCACCAAAATATACTGATGTCGCTATTTGGATTCAAGATTTTCACGGTAAATCCATGAAAAAATGCAATGGTTACAAATTCTTTTACCTGTCTCTTGAATAAATCTGCATTTGACCAACGATTCTCGTGTTTGGTTTGCCGGTGGTAAAATCGTAATGATGACAAATTTCCTTTGCATCACCGGCATAACTAGCGAAACAAACAGGCCCTACGAGGATCTTAGTTCTCTGAAGATGAGAAAGAGAAGATCGCTTTGTAGGGCTTGAGTGGGAATAGGTTTGACTTGGATGGAGCCCACCCCATCTATCTTACAAACTGCCATCAACTTTAGCTTGATCAACATTTCCAAAAGGTTAGACACATCATCAATCTCTTGGACCACATGTCACCTTTCCGCCTTCATTAGATAAAACTTTTGGAATTAATCCCTCCCTATCAGACGCCAGCCTGAAGAGAACCAGAATCTTTCATTGAGGGGGGAATCTTTCTAAGCACCCGATGCCTTATAATTCGCTGTGACGACCTCAGGAACTACCCCCTTTCCTCCGCCTCCATGCTTGCCAAGTATGACCTTTTTCCATAGGCTATCCTCCTCAGCCCCAAACCTCCATAGCCATATTATAGATTTTTCCATAAAAAATACTGACCATTGATATTATAGGCTGCTGATGGAATGTCTAGATTAGAATCATCTTATTGTTGCGATTTTGTTCATGGCGGCACATGAAGTTTGGGCTGGACCCAATAGACGGTCCAAATTGACCGATTCGGACTGTTCACGTCCATATGCAGCTGGGAGTATCATAACTTATGTTTGAGAGCACTTCATAATTTCTCTATAATCAAATAGCATCTGAATGCCCAATTCTATTGAAAAAGGAAAAAAGAAGAAGAAGAAGAAGAAGAAGAAGCAAACATGCATGATATCCTTCAGAGAGAGAGAGAGAGAGAGAGAGAGGAAAGCAAACCTAGTTGCAGGAAAAGACGGGCCGGAAGATCTCAGTTGTCCTGGACTGGACAAGTACGTAGAGATCTTCGTGGGACCGGGGAGGGAGTTTCAATCGATCTTTTCTAGGATTCCTTATCACGCCACGCACTGATTTCTTTCCATTGATAGATAAGAGGGCTCCCCCCTTGAACAGACTCTTAAAGGTTAGGTTACTACCTGCCTCTACGGAAGAGAGAGAGAGAGAGAGAGAGAGAGAGAGAGAGAGAGAGAGAGAGAGAGAGAGAGAGAGACTAGCAGAAATGTGAATGATACCAAAATAACACATATGCCGAAGCCAATTCACAAACGTGAAGAAGAAGATGCACAAAAACCAAACTCAAAATCTGGAGAATGGTGCACAATAGATGAAATTACAGAATCCAAAAACCAGACATGACCATAAAAACCTAGATCCTTTCAGTGCAAGAAAATCATGCTTAATGCAAACAGAATCATAAAGAGAGCCACAACAACAAGATCCAAAGAATCCATAGAGAAGTAAAACACACAAACCAAGGTCAAATTCTAATGAAACGCTACAATTAAGGTAACAAGCCTGCATAATGTAGCCAAACATGAAGCACCTACTTGTATCGGACACACACAATATAACATATGAAGAGCCATTACAGAGTCAAGAAGACTGGCCAATCGCAAGATGGAAACTTCAGGGATGAGAAAGGATTCCAATGATCAAAATGCAGAATATCAAGATCAAGCAATCCATTGAGAAGTAAAATGCATATGGTTCAAATTTTAGAGAATCGCACTTAACAAAGAAGATAGCCGTATCTTTCGAAACATGCATGCATGCACACACTAAGAAGACAGACTTGATTGATATAATCAAACAAGACCATACAGCTACATCAATACAAGATAAGTACTTCAAAGAATAGAAATAATTTCATATATTGCAGTGCAGAATACCAAAACCAAGCATAAGTCGTAAACAAAAACCAATCTTTGCCTAAAACTGCGAACTAATAGAAGGCCAACAAATAGAAACATTAAAAAAAAAAAAAGACAAATGCATAATACCAAAACCAAACATCCCATAAATCCAAATCAATTCAAAACAGAAAACAGAGACAACACATTCTGAGCTCATCAAAACCAAACCAATAGCATGGATGACACTTAGTAGGATGGGAGTAGGTAGAGACTCCTGTACTGGAAAATCATTACTTAACTCCTTCAGATTTGCATCCACCAAATGCCACACACACAAAAAAAAAAGTTAGATCAGATATTATTCAGTCCCGAATGATGATTGAATAACAATTTAACTGGCAGATGAATGCCCTGAAATCATGATGCCTTGATCTCATAACCATTTTAAATCCCAAACCGCAGCTTATAACTCACTAACATTATCAATAAAAGAAATCACGGAACTTGTCATAACATTTTAAAACATGATGCCCAATAAATAAGACTAAGGTTATTGAACTGCAACCAAAACAAACATAATTCATAAACATGAACTTTGCCTAAACTACAATATCATGAATGCCCAATAAACAGAAGCACAAAATCATTGACAAGATTCACATAATCCCAAAACAAAACACAACCTACAAATCCAAATCAATTAAATAACAGAAAACAGAAATGACAAATCCCAAGCTTAACAAATCCAAAACCAATGGCATGGACAACACTTTACAAAGGATGGGGGTTGGTAGAGAATCTTATATTGGAAACTCATTTCTTCACTCATTTGGATTTGCATTCACCAAATGCCACAAAAAAAAAAGAAGTTTGGTTAGATATAATTCGGTCCCACATAGATGATTGAATAACAATTTAGCTGGCAGCTGGACACCCGAAACTAAGGACACTCTGGTCTAATAACCACTTTTTGATCCCATAGTTCAGCTTATAACTCACTAATATTAGGGGCCGTTTGGATTCTTCTAAAATTTGTAGTTGGTAAATGAATTGCAGGTATAAATTGTTTAGAACCTGTCCTTCTTGGCTTTAAGTTGTAATTTGTTTATCTGTTTATAGCTAAATAGTGGTCTGTGTTTGGATAAATTGTAAATTGTTTCCAGCCTATAATTGGGTATTCACACTCAACAGAGCTTGGAGAAGTAAATACCTATAAAATCTTCAAATGACATATAAGGGCCTCATTTAAGATGAATCATTGGGTTGAACCCATCTCAATAAAGCTTGGGGCAGATACTTACGTTAAACCAAGCATTAGGTGAGCAACAGAAATGGGCCTACTTATTCAAATGCCCTTTCATGAGGAGAAACTACTGAATATAAACAGTTAAAAATTGGATTATTCATTTTTTATTGTGCAATCAATGGCCACCAATGTTCAAAGTATCGGTATCGCTACAAGTTTCGTTGGCTGGGGATATGGAAACAATATTGATATCGTCGATAACCAGAAATGCGGGGAAACATGGGAAAAAAGATTGAATTTTTCAATGAAACTTCAGGAGATACAAAATACACATATTTGCATATTTAGAAATGCAAAAATTGCAAAAAGAATGCATACATAATAAGTTTTTATTTAATGGGAGCTTAAAAGCATGTGTTGTTGTAGGAAATCAATACAACCATCCAATCTATCCATCCAAACATACATCGATATTTCAGAATATCGACAACATACGATATCTCGCTGAGAAATTGTTGGCAACTGGAAAGGAAACAAAAGATTGTGGTCTTGATGTCGCCCATGTTGTGATAACGATAATACCGCGATATTATCGTCAACAAATTGAACACTACATAAAACCATGTGCCCATAAAAAAATTGAAATGGAAATTAAACAAATGTTCACAATATAGATACATTGGCGATGTTATCATAATATCACTAATACACCGGTGATACAAGCAACACCTAGAATTTACACAATCGAAAATATTGGCGATACATTGGCAATACAAGCGACACCTGGAATTTACACAATCGAAAATATTGGTGATACATTGGCGATATTGACACATTGGTGATACTCAGGGATACGTCATCGAAACCTGGAATTTTTTATACTGCCAGTATTATCGATATTGTTGGGTTGGAGATACAGATAATATCGAGGATATTTCGATAATATTAGGGATACTTCGAACAATGATGGCCACCAATCCAATTGTCAAATGACAAAATAATCCTAATTTTTAATTAGGATGTGGGCCCCAAACATAAACTTTGGTCCAATCAGGATGTGGGCCCCAAAAATAAAATCTGGTCTAATCGTGATGTGGGCCCACAAGTTTTGGATCAAATATGATGAATGGCTTGGATATATGTATCATAAGAAGGCCCAATGGAAAAAGCCAAAATTCAAAGAAAAAAAAAGGATGTGGGCTTTATAAGTTTGGATCAAACATGATGAATTGCCTAGGTCGATGGAGAGAGTGATAGAGAGAGAGAGAGAGAGAGAGAGAGAGAGAGAGAGAGAGAGAGAGAGTAGGCTGGAGGAGAGAGATCATCAGACGCCTAGAGTTTGCTGGAAGAGACAAATCTTGCCAAAAAGGGGGCCGGAAACGAGAGACTGTGGAGTTTGCAGATAGGGGCTCTGTCGCAACAACGATCACTAGATGCTTCCGAGGGGGGGGGGGGTTGATGTTGGAGAAGGGAGCTACAATGCTTCATAGCCAATTTTCAAAAGTTAAGCCTCTAGGCTGAATTTCATTTATAACTGAGGGAGCGTTTGGTTTTCCAATTTCCTGTATAATGCAAAGCAAATGAGCCGTCATTATCATTTTATGGTGTTTGTTTAAACAAGAATTATGGCTCATAAATCAAGAGTCAAATACACCTGTAAAGGAAATTATAATCATTACATTTTTACACTATAAAACTATCATTTTCACAATGATGTGGGGGTAAAACAAACAATGGTTGCAATTCATTATTGCAGTCGAACGTAGGTGATGTCACCACACATTTCCAAGAGTAAGTAATCATTACCCATTTCCAGCCATTTACCTTTGTAACTGGAAAAACAAACATTCTCTAAATGAAATCACCTTTTCAGCAGGTTTTCATTTGCAGTTAAAAGTTGTAAATGCTTTACAGCCTGTAAACCATCATGACATTTAAAAACATAATGTGCGGATTGTAAAATATCATGCTTTGAGCCCATAATTTTCGCCCATTTCGGCTGGCTGAAATTCTTTGGTTGACCGGCCAAACAGGCCCGAAATTAAACAAAGAGCAGCCGAACTCTCTGGATTGTTTTGGCCCATTTGACTGGCTGATCGATCTAATCCGTCAGTCGGCCAACGGATCAGGTCAACAGGTTAATTTTCTCTGCAAGTTCTGCATAGAAATTCTATTACTTTCCATTTTTTATTAGGATTCTTTTCCTTATACAATTGGGGTTTGGTTGTCAGTATTTAACTATGCTTAAGACATAAGCCAATGTATAAACACAAGTGATCTTGGAATGCGCCCCAATACCAAAAATTACTCAAAACCCACATCCTGAGTTCATAAATCATGAAGGCTATAATTCCAGCACTACCAAAAAAGTGATAAGAGGAATACCTTATAACATCATATACGGGGTTTGATAACATATGCTCAAGCGTATGGCAAGTTACCATACAATCCAGCTGTGTAGGCCCACTGTGATGTGCATATGATATCCACCTCATCCCAAAAAAAAATCCTGGTCCTGAGATTAAAAATCAGGTCAATCCACAACTCAGGTGGGCCACACCAGAGAAAACAATGAAAAATCATACAAAAAACCTTCAAGTTGGTGTCGCTCACCTAAGTTTTGGATGGACCTTTTTTTTTTTTTTTTGTCGTCCCAACGTCCTGAGGGAAATTGGAAATGTTAAAGTCCCTTGATATACATTGATATGCCATCCTCTAACGACTCAAGCTTTTAGAGCAAGTGGTTTTTTGACATGGTATCAGAGCCAGGTTCCGATCCTAGGACTTGTGGGTTATGGGCTAACCACGCTTCCACTGCGTAATAGCAGATATACCTGAATAATCTGATGAACTAGCAGCGGATGCAATTTGAGAATTATCTGCCTCAATGAGACAAGGCTCAGGAACATAGTTAGGCTTAGTGGAATGCTCTTCCCCTACAACCATA
The DNA here is from genome assembly GCA_003013855.2 of Liriodendron chinense. NCBI lineage: Eukaryota > Viridiplantae > Streptophyta > Magnoliopsida > Magnoliales > Magnoliaceae > Liriodendron > Liriodendron chinense. The sequence continues at coordinate 10,145,985 of ML058461.1, read as the reverse complement.
GCAGTACGCGCACCACCTTTGGGCTTCGGCCAAAGGTGAGGATGTAAAACATAGCAGCGGTCTTTAGTATGGCGATGACGTCCATAGAGTCAGCAAGGGAAGGGTATCTTGTCAATTCAGCTCGTGTCTAAACTTATCATCAGTACTTCGTGTTCCAACATTTCCATTGAATCTTTTGTCTGTTATATGTCTATCCGTGCTCTTAGTTATCTTTTTCCACATAATTTTCATACAAGTACTCTTTAGTGTGAAACTTGTGCATTGTCCAAACATATCTGTACTTCTTATCCTCCTAATGAAACCCGTACTACATCAACATTTGACATAATTCATTCTGATGTCTGGGGTCCTGCCCCAGTGATCTCCATTTCTGGTTACACATATTTTATTTCTTTTATAGATGATTACTCGAAATTCACATGGTTATATTTGATGAAAAGTATATTAGAAAACCTGCTATTGTCCAATTGTTTGCTAAATATATTAGAACTCAATTTGATAAAGTCGTTAAAATTTTTCGTTCAGATAATGACAAACAATATACGTGTAAGGAATTACAAACCTTTATTGCTAATTGGGGGATTGAGTATCAGACATCTTGGATCGACACACTCCAATAAAATGGAGTCACTAAACGAAAAAATAAACAATTGCTAGAGGTAACTAGAGTTATGATGACTCAGATGTCTATTCCCAAAATATATTGGAGTGATACAGTTCTCACAGTTGCTTATATGATAAATTGTATGCCATCTCTGTATCTAGGAAATAGTTACCCCCTTCAAATTTTAAAACCAGAGTCTCCCCTATTTAGCTTACCTCCCAAGGTATTTGGGTGTGTATGCTTTGTTCATGCTATTGGATTCTTGGATAAGCTCACATCCCATTCGACCCGTTGCATATTTCTTGGATACTCTACCTCTCAGAAAGGGTACAAATGCTATTGTCCAATCCGTAAATACATATCTAAAGATGTCACCTTTTTTTAGGATATACCCTATTTTACACACACAGCCTCTGCACCATCTCTCCCTCTTCCAATTTTGGGACCAATGCACACTATTGAGTAGGTAAATACTGAGACTCATCGTCCTGCCTCATCCGACTCATTGGTTGCAGATCCTGATGTTTCCACTTCATCTAGTGATCTTCCCATTGCCATCTGGAAAGCTGCGCGCACTATTCTTCCTCCAGTCCGATATCGTACCGACTATAGTACTGCTCACCCGATTGGTAATCGTGTTTCTTATGCTGGCTTGTCATCATCATTTTGTGCATTTCTTTCTGCCATTTCAGCTGTTTCCATTCATTCAACAGTTGCAGAAGCCTTGAAAAGATCCACGATGGAAGGCAATAATGCTTGATGAGATTATCTCCCTTCATAGACAGGGGACATGGGAACTTGTTTTTCTTTCTTCAAGACCAACACGTAGTGGGTCTTCACTCTCAAATACAGCCTCGATAGGATCATTGCTCGGCACAAAGCTGGCCTTGTTGCTAAATGATTTACTCAAAAGTCTGGTATTGATTACCACTATACTTTTTTCTCCGGTAGCTAAGCTCACATCTGTTTGTATCATTCTCTCAATTGCTGCCCATCGAAATTGGCCCCTTCATCAACTCGATGTCAAGAATGCCTTTTTCACACAGAGATCTACAAGAAGATATCTATATGGTTCTGCCCCTTGCATTTCAGCTTTCTGATTCATAAGGAAAAGTGAGTGTCCCTCCACACTAGCCCAGTATATCCCGTGCGGAGTTCCACGCCGCACGTGCGAGGGAGTGTTGAAGTCCCTTGATATGCATTGATATGCCATCCTTTTAACGGCTTGATCTTTTAGAGCTAAGTGGTTGTTTGACAGGAAAAAATACGGGATTATGAACTCCATAATTATGAAGAAGTAAATAGAATAACGAACAAAAGGAATAAATTTACGATTTCAGAAATCCAAACCCTACAAATTTCACAGGGAGAGGGTTTTCCAATGGGGAGAGAGAGAACTACGTTGAGAAATGATTAGGAAACGAAAAGAACAGGAGTGAGGTGCTTTTCAAGCCATTATAAATCAGAGATGGAGATAGAAATAGAGAGAGAGAGAGAGAGAGGGAGAGAGGCACGTACATAAGCTGAATCGTCTACAATACCCAAGCTGGAGGTTAATATTAGACTCATGTGGGCCACGCCAACGAGAACAATGTAAGATTTAGCCTAACACCTCCAAGTTCAAGCGGTGTGGTTGGACTGAGTTTCTGCTCAGGCTGATTTTGTAACCTTCATCTTGGTGATTGGAAATTTGGAACCTGATGATCCGGCTTGATGAAAGAGGCTCACCGTGGTGTCTCCACACAGAAAATTAGGGGCGTGGATTGGGTATTACCCCCAACGACCTAGCTAGAGACGGACGGTCATGTCAGGGGTTCTGTTGGTCTACTGTGATCTATACGTTTTATCCACGCAGTCCATTTATTTTTACATATTATTTCAAATCATGAGTCCATAAAGGAGGTAGATTGAAGGCTCAAGTGTACCACACTGTATGAAGCAGTAGGGATTGAACTCTTACCGTTGAAAACTTCCTCCCATATTGTGATATTTACTTGCCATCAACCTGTTTATAAGATCACATAAACCTGTATAAAGGGAAAAAATAAATAAGTATCAGATTGATCTAAAACTTCTATGGAACTTAAGAAGTTTTCAACAGTAGGATTTAAAATTTTAAATCCCCACCGCTTCATGTTGTGTGGTCTAATTAAGCCTTCCATGTGCCTTCTCTTTGGGCGCCTATGACCCATTAAAATAGATGGACGGCTTGGATAAAACATATAGGTCATGGTGGTTCCACAAAGCTTCTAACATAACTGTTCATGTATAGCTAGGTCCGAGAGGGGACGCCCGAAGATTAGAGGCTTGCCATGGTGGCTCAACACAGGAAATTGATGGGGGTCATAAAAAATTAATGCAAGGCACTCTTGGGTGAGCCACACAACTATATTAAATATGGATTCTTGTTCTTTATTTTTTAATTGTCCATTTTTCTCATACAATGTGTTATAAAATGACTAGCATTATATTGTCGGTGTATGACATGCTAACAATATATCTTATTTGATAAATCACTGATGTCTATGAGACCATTGAATCAAGAACTAGAGAAGCAATGACACTTAGGGCTCGTTTGGTTTTTTTTTTTTTGGTTGGTCAGTGCTCTGGTTTTTTTTTTTTTTGGTTAGTCATGCAACACGTCCACCCTCTTAGCTGCACAACGCACTCACACAGTTAGTTACATGATGCACCCACCTACCAATGGGGTTAGTGTGTCTCCTTAGCATTTTGAACGTAACACCTGTTGTTGAAACACTTAGGCATCTTCTTGGGCTAGCAAGCGCGACATAGGGCCCGTTTGGATACCAACAAATATGTTACTTTTTCTACTTATAGCAGTAGATAAGTAACTTATTTGAGAGTGTCTCGCCTACTAGCCCAATTGGAAGATGCCTAAGCGTTTCAACAGCAGGTCTCAGGTTTGAAATGTCAAGGAGATACACTAACCCCACTAGTGGGTGGATGCATCAGTTGACTATCCATGAGGGTACCTAGCTTGACTAACAAAAAAAAAAAAAAAAAGTAACTTATTTGATATAACTAAGTTTGGTTTATGATCAATTATAAGTAATTTTTTTACTTTTACTTAATCACTTCAGTTTAACAAGTACAAATTAAAATAAGCTACTTGAAGCATAAGTAGGTTAAGTAACTTAAGCTCCAAACGCCTCCTTATTGTCTTTTACATCTTAGGGACTAATTGAAAACTGGGTACGTGCCCTACAGATTACAATTAACATTGGCACATATGGGCCCATGCTGGGCCATACTATATCAATAGCAGCTAATACAACTGAATTGCATATTGGGCTTGTCGGGTGGTCCACATTCAACGGACGAAATAGGTGATTCTCAAATTGAACGGCCGAGGAATACCCATCAGGAGCGAATTTAGCATGCTATTGATATCTCGTTGAAATGGACGACACCTGGATTTCTGCCAGCTCATAGAATGGTAGGATGATTCTAAGCGTTCAAATTCACCAAAAGGATAAGCACTACCCTTTTCGGAGCCCTTGTTGTAATCAAGGGGTAGAAAGTTGATTTTTCAGCCCTAACTCACATATGGTATCATCTATCTTGGGTGGCAATGGACCTGGGTTGGCTCACGGACAACGCAACTGGCCCGACTCGAGCTGAGTACATGTGTAGCTAACCGGGTATGGGCTGGGTTGAGCATTAATTTGAGCCCAATGAATAATTGGACCAGGTGTGGTTGTACTAGTGTTAGGGCTGTCAATGGCACGGATCAAGATCCGTATCCGATCCGTATCCGATCCGATTTAATCGGATTCGGATCAATAATCGGATAATCGGGTCGGATACGGATATCCAAATATGATCCGTTTAATATTCGGGTCGGATTCGGATCAACCTTGATCCGGCCCGTTAACGATCCGACCCGATAAAAATAAAATAAAATAAAATAAAATAAAAACATATGAGAATCTCTCTTTCTCTCTCTCTCTCTCTTTCTCTCTCTTCTCTCTCGGATATCCGGTCGGATATCGGGTCGGATCATAATCGGATCGGAAACGGATTTCGAAAAATTTAATCGGGTCGGGTTCGGATCATATACTTGTGATCCGAATCGGATTCGGGTCGGATTCGGGTCGGATATATTCTTAATCGGGTCGGATTCGGATCATCACTGATCCGGCCCGTATCCGACCCGTTGACAGCCCTAACTAGTGTCCATGCTAGAATCAGGCCTGCATTAGATTATAATACACACGCATATGCAGGTACGAACAATATTCCAATTGATTTATAATTAGTAAGCAATAATACGTGAGAAAAATGTTGATTAATCCACAATTTTGTACGATTTGTTTGTTTCTCCATCGTTTTTTCATGTAGCCCACTATGCTGTCTTAGTATGCGTGTTATCCAATCCCTCCATCGAAGTTACCTCCACACGGATGGTGGGGCAACTCAAATTTTTTAGGCTAATCCAACTGTCATGTGGGCTATCAAGTGAATTTGGAGGTCTCGGGTGCTTTGGTTTTATATATAATGGCCTACTTGATGATTAGATGGTCATATTTTGTAACACCCGTACCTTAATTAGCCCTCCGTACACCTCTTTTCCGAACTCGGCATACCTGGAATAGTCCAAACCGGCGAGTTCCAATCAGACACCCTATTTTGGTAGCGCAACGACCCGAGACTTGTACCCCGGTGACCGCGTAGGCGCTGCGATTCCAACGCCGCGCGGCACGCCCCATTGCGATACCCGGTGTGAAAGTTATGATCTATCGCGTAATCTGAGGTGGGCCGCGCAACATGCATGGTGTGGGCCCCACTTGCACAAATCCCTAGGTTGTCCCATCAATCAATCGATATCCCATCAATCAATCAACATCCCATCAATCCATCAAGCATCAATCAATCAAGTACATCTCTCTCTCCTCACAAGTCAACTTAAGCCATACCCAAGCAATCCAATCTCATAATTACCCCATCCATCATCATTCCCATTTTCTAATACCACTTATATCCCAAGCTCCCTACAAACAAATGCCATACGTAGCCATTTTTGGAGAGAGAAAGAGAAAGAGAGAGAAAGAGAAAGAGAGAGAGAAGAGAGGAAGAATTGAGAGAAGAGAGAGATTTGGAGGGAGATCTAGGATTTGAGGGTGGAGATCCTTGCTTGGAGGGCCCCAACCATCATCCGGACCGTCCGGATCGTCCGATCATCAACTCGATTCAATCCAACCGTCCATTATTTGAGGTGAGTGCAAGGGGTACATAAATCCCCCATTTTCTTCTTTCCCTTCATTTCTTTTCCTTTTCTTTTGGGCCCACCTGATGGTGGACAACCTGATGGATGGATTGGATCATCCATGAACGGCCCCACTTGTAAAAATAATTATAATAATAATAATAATAATAATAATAATAATAAATTAAAAAAAAAAAGAAAGAGAGAGAGGGCTGCCGCTGGACAGCCAGCGTCCAGGGGACGCTGCTGCCCAGCAAGGGCAGCCGGTCGCCAGGAATAGGGCCCCCACACGTGGGACCCACCTTGATGAATGTATTAGATCCATGACGTCCGTCTGTTTCTCCAGCCCATTTTAGGGCTGGGCGCCAAAAATGAAGAAGATCCAGATCTCAGGTGGACCACACCATTGAAAACAGTGGAGATGGTGAAGCCTACTGTCGAGGTTTCTTGGATCCACCGTGATGTTTGTGGACCACATCACCTACCCAATATTGGGCTTGTTGGGTCCCTAATGATATGGGGAATCTAATGGATGGATCGGATCTTCACTAAGTGGGCCCCACATGAAATGATAGCAGGAAATCAAAAAAAAAAAAAAAAGAAAAAAAAAATACATATGCATGTGCTGGACGTCCAGCGTCCGGACGTCCTGACGCTGGGACGTCCAGCGTCACTTGAACGCTGCTCTGGGGTCCCCACTCGTGGGACCCACCTTGATGTTTGTGTTCCATCCACGCCGTCCATCGGTTTTCCCAGATCATTTTAGGGCCAGGGCCCAAAGATGAGCCCGATCCAAATCTTCAGTGGGCCGCACCGCTTGAAACAGTGGGAACAATGATTCCTACTGTCAGAATCTTTTGGCCCACCTTTACGTTTCTAGATGGATTTGTATATCCAATATGGGGCTTGTTGGGTCCCCCATGAGATGGAGAATCTGATGAACGGAGTGGATCAGTGCCATGTGGACCCCACTTGATATGAATAGAAAAGAAAAAAAAAAAGAAAGAAAGAAAGAAAGAAAGAAAGAAAGAAGGAGTCAGCGTTGCTGACGCTGGGCGTACCAGCGTCCTGGCACGCTGGCTCGGCCAGCAGTGGCCCATTTGTGGGTCCCACCATGATGTATGTGTTGTATCCACTCCGTCCATCCAGTTGGGGAGATCAGTTTAGGGCACGACCCCAAGAATGAGCCAGATCCAAGTCTCGAGGGGGCCCCACCACAGAAAACAATAGGGACAGTGCCCCACCATTGAAACCTTCTTATGGGCCACCGTGATGTTTATTTGAGATCCAACCTGTTCATAAGTCCACACAGACATTGAGGGAGGAAAAACAAAAAAAAGATCAGCTTGACCGAGAACTCCTGTGGGCCCCACTTATTAAATAAATAAATATATATATATATATTAAAAAAATAATAATAATAATAAAAAAAATAAAATAAAATAAAAAAATATATATATATGCTGCTGCTGGACAGACAGCGTCCAGGGGACGCTGCTGCCCAGCAGCCTGTCTGTATGGGCTTTGGCAATGGGCCCCACTCGTTGGGCCCACCTAGAATGTATGTGCTGTACCTATCCTGTCCATATGTTTTTCCAGCTCATTTTAGTGGGCTATGCCGGGGTCAATGGTGGGAATAATGATCTCTACCGTTGAAACCTTCCCAGCCCTACAGTGATGTTTAATTGTCATCCAACCTATTTTATAAGTGGCCGAGCCCAAAAATCTTAGCATATCCAAATGACAAGTGGGCCATGCCATGGGACAACAGTGGGAATAATAATCTCCACCATTGAAACCTTCCTAGACCCAAAATGATGTTTATTGTCACCCAACCTATCCATAAGTGACTGGGCCCAAAATTTAAGCATATCTTAATGTCAAGTGGACCATGCTTCAGTGGAAATAATGATTCCAACATTGAAACCCTTCTAGGTTCTACAGTGATGTTTATTTGCCATCCAATCGGTTCATAAGATCACATGGATATGTATGAAGGAGAAAACACAAATATCTGCTTGATTCAAACTTATTGGGATCAGTTGGGTACCACGCTGCCCAGCAGGTGGCCCACCCTATGGGTCCCAACGTGATGTATCTATTAGCTCCACCATGATGTATCTGTTTTATTCATGTTGCCTATCTTGTATATGCAGGCCCAAGTATGGGGCCGATGTAGTCTTAAGTGGGCCATACCACGAAGACCTTTACATTCCAATGGGATCCACAGTTCGGGTCCCACTCTCTGTATATATATTGGGCCATTCAAGGCCAACAGTACATGATATGTCTGGTAATATGCTAGTATACTTAGCTGGATAGGTCACACTGATAATATGCTTAGTGTAATGAATATCATACCCATTCATTTGTACATACGCATCATATGTATGCCTGACTGTGGACGATGTCGATCATAGCATTTGCCTTACAGCTTGAGATACTTAGGGGACCCGTATGAGATAGGGTCACCCTACATGATCGCGCGGTATGCGCAGGTTTGGTGCATGGCTTTAATAGTGTGACTCATGCATCTCGCATTATACATGTCATGATCAGATTCTTACCCCAGCGGCATCGGGGTTTTGACCACCACAGTCACATCGTGGATGGTAGGAATGGACACCGAAAATATGTTCTAGCACTTGGGCGCCAAAGATGTCCTTGGGTGAAAGTCCCTAAACCCTGTGGTACCAGTAGGATGCTCCAATGTCTAGACCGAGTGGATTTATGAGCGCATGAGGGCCAAATACCAGTAGGCCGCATCTCCCACTGTGTCGGGGTCGGTTGGAAGGGGGTGTGACCTTACCCGCCCGGGTGCAGAGGGCTATATACTAGGTTGAGTTTGACCAGCTCGTGAATGGGTTCGCTATCGACGAGCCGGGTGAATTATCTTATATGTCATTGATGAGGCGGATAGTGAGGTCTCTTCCACTCGCTTGGTTATGCGCGCGATGGGCGGCAACCAATGTCTGGAGTGTACTAGACCCCGGTGATGTCCCAGTTGTAAACCGTATGATATATGACAGTTGAGGGTTGACATGCGCACATGGCATCATTAGCATATGACACTCGGCCATATAGGCCCATTGCATTGCATAGCCTCGAGATGGCTAATGACATTCATAGACTTGGTAGTGTAGCCTGCCATCATTTCCGCTTACTCTGATATCTGTATACCTGTCATATGCATTGCGCACACACCACGCACTCTCTAAGCTTCATAGTAAGCTTATGCACGTTGTTTACGTGCAGGTCATACTATAGCACGACAGCAGTGAGACAGGGGCGCGCATTTGATTTTCAGCTTTCAGTTATACCTTGTATTTCCTTTTCTACAGCATTGTACTCAAAAGACTATCTTAGTGGATATGTGATGTGATGTTTTTTTTGGTTTGGTATACTTATGTTTATGCCCATCTATAAAAAAAAAAAAATTCACCTTGAAAATCCTCCTTGTGGGATCCCAGGATCGGAACCTGGCGTATGGGAGCTAGGGGCCGAGAATGGGGTACTACGGAGGCTGTTGGCACCGGATTCGGCGGCCGGGAATTTAGTAAGCCCGGTCCCCGAGTTTGGGGCGTGACATATTTTTTAGGCATTCTATTGTCACATAGGGGCTCACATTATGCACGGGTTGGATGGCATACACACATTCTGGCAGCTCCACTTACAGGCTGTTTGGCAGCCAATATTTGAGTGGATTTGAGAGTATCTGAAATCCAACATGCACCTTTTTGTGCTTGACAGCGAAACTGGAGAGGGGGATTTGGAATCCAATGTATTCCAAATCTCCCCAAATCTATGATTTGAAATCCTAGCAAATTGTTGAGATTTGAGGCTAAGCATTTCCAATTAGCATATTTCCCATCAGTGGGAGAATCGCACGACAGGGCCTCTCTCCCCACTGTGTCGCCTGATATGAAGGTAACTAAGAAAGGGAGTAGGGTTGTTAGGTGGGCCCACCATGATATTTATGTGCAATCCACTACGGCCACCAAGTGCTTCACCCCATGTTAGGCTCAGCAACGAAAAAATCAACCCCATTCTTGATTTAGGTGGACCACAATTGGAATCAGTGTACAGTAAAACGGGGACTTTCCAAACTATTTTCCCTAGTATGGCCCGCCTCAATCATGAACAAGCCTAATTTTTGCCATCCAGGCTTAAAATTTTGCATAACATTTAATGATTGGAGTGGATTTCACGTAATCATCACGGTAGGCCTTGTAATCATCATAATGGATCCTAGGAAGTTTTTAACGATGGCTATTCAATCACTACTATTTCCAGAGATGTGGTCCACTTGAGATTTGAAATCTGCTTAATTTTTGTACCATGACCTAAAATAAGCTTGAAAAATTGGTGGATGGCGTGCGTATACAACATATATTAAGGTGTGCATTGTAAAAATCAAGAGTGGACATTTCTCTTCCAACCACTTTCTTTAGTGGGGCTCACCTGAATTTTTGACCCTAGGTATAACATTGGATGGCCCATTTAATGGTGGGAGTAGATAGATTTCAGGTACACATCACTGGGGCCCTACATGACTATCTTTTGACCTAAAACTTATCGAACCTATTGAAAAGTAAACTTTTGTATGTTTATGGCCCACGCAAGGCTTGAAATTACCTCAAGTTTTTCCCAAAATGTATGTCTTGATGGACTTATTCCAATAACTATCTACAATGGTATACATGTACACCATTTTCGGATATTGTAAATTATTTAGTTAATTAAATTCAACTTCCGCGAATATAATATAAGATTTCAAACCTTTCAAAATACATGCTGCAAAACAAAAACTTTAGATTTCAGTGCATTCCACTTATAGAATGCCAAACATAATTAAAGATTTCAAATACATTGGATTTCAATGCATTTAAGATTTGGAATCCAATTCGTTCCAAATACAAGCAACCAAACGAGCCCTTAGGGTTGGCAATGGACCAAGCTCGGGCCTGAAAAATCAGAATTTTGAATAGGCATGGCTCTAAATAGTTCAAAATCCGGGATGTGACTTACCCAAGGCCTGGACTGGCCCGTTGACAGCCCTGACTCCACTTGCAAAGTGCTATTAAAAGGGGGGAAAAATGGAGAACTTTGATGGTATGGAAAGGTGTGATAGATTGACTTTTTATGCAGGATTTTTTTGGTAATATACACCCGCTATATTGTGGGGGTGTTTAAATAGTATCACTTTTTAAAACATTGCTTTTTTATATGTCCATGCACTAACATCATTTTTCCTAAATGTAATTGCCCTTAACACGTTTTTCAAATGTCTATGCAATCATACATTCTCTTATCATTAATTTTTTACAATCTCTTTTACCTATACACTTTTATTTATTTTTATTAACTTTTTTTTAATTTCCTATGCATCTTAGAAAAAGAAAAAAAAAGTAACGACTAAGGTGGTGTGGCCTCGACCTCATCCAAGACGGTTTGATCCTTATCGTTGGATCCACTTTGATACATGTATTTTATATCCACGTTGTCCATCCATTTTTCCATATTATTTTAGGGCATGAGCCCAAAAAATAGTAGACCCAAGTGTCAAGTAGACCATGTCATAGGAATCGTGGTGATTGACCACGAAAAAATTATAATGGGTTAAAAAGTTTTGGATGAAATTGATATTTGTTTTCCTTTTCGTTTAGGTTCTTATAACCTTATAAACAAGTTGGATGGCAAATAGACATTAAGGAAATTACAGTGGGAAATAAGAAGTTTTTAATGGTAGGATGTTCAATCATCACTATTTCTTATAATATGGTCCACATAATATTTGGATTTGTCCAACATGACATTAGAGTGAGTTCGAGTGATCGCATGAGATTATTAGATTTTGACCCAATTTTGAAAGGTCATAATTCTCTTGTTATAGCTTCGATAGGGGTGATCTTATACTCGTTGGAAACATAATTCGATGAACTTATAAATAGCTTTGAAATCATTTCATTTAGACCATTTGACTATCCAAAAGTAGACCCAAAAATTTTTGACGACGTTAGTTGCACTCGTGTTATCATGCAAAAGTACAAATTTGATTCAACTTTGAAAGGTTATAACTCCTTCATTATAGCTCTGAGTGAGGTGATCTTATACTCATTGAAAATATAATTCAATGAAATTTCAAATGGTTTTGAAATCATCTCATTTGAATAGCATTTGACTACCCAAAAGTGGGCCCAAAATTTCTGGTGATGTTAGTCATGCTCGCGCGATCACTCGAGAGTACTGATTTTGACTCAACTTTTAAAGGTCATATATAATCTCTTGTTATGGTTCCAATCAGGATGATCTTATACTCATTTGAAAGATAATTTGATGAATTTGGAATCATTTCCTTTGGATGCCTTTTGACCGTCCAAAGTGGGCCCAAAGTTCCTAATAACATTAATGAAAGTAATGGATTTTGACCTAACTTTGAAAAGTCATAATTCTCTCATTAAAGCTCCGATCGGGGTGATCTTATACTTGTTGGAAAGATAATTTGATGAACTTTCAAAAGACTCTCGAATCATCTCATTTGGACATTATTTGTTTGTTTAAAATCGGGACCAAATTTATCATATTTGCTCTCATTTTCAGCTGCAGGCAATTCTACAAAAAATGGTTATAACTCCCTCGTTATATGTTAGATCAGGGTGATCTTTCATTGGAAATATAATTTAATAAATTTTCATATAGATTTAAAATCATCTCATTTGGACATCATTTAATTATTTAAAAGTGAGCCTAAAGTTTATGACATTGTCAAGTTGTGTTCGCTCTCATTTCCAGCATCGAGCAACCTACAAAATTGACCATAAGTTTCTCATTTTTTACTATTCTTTTTTTCTTCATTCTATCTGCTTCTTGGCATAAGACCCATATATACAGGATTTTTGAATAAAGAAGAAGAAGAATCCATTTTCTGAGGGGAGTGGATTACATGCGGCCCAACTTTACCACCCAAGGCGATGCTCCTCTTATCATGGAGCCCACTTTGATGTAATTGTTTTAAATCCACGCCGTTCATCTGTTTTGCTAGATTATCTTAGGCTATATGCTTAAAAAATGAAGTACATCCAAATCTTATGTGGACCATACTAATCCCACAATGAAAAACTTCTTATGGCCCACCATAATATTTATTTAAATATCACATGAACTTGGATGAAGGGAGAAAAAGTAAATATTAGTTTCATAAAAAACTTTTGTAACCCATTATAAGTTGTTAATGGTTAATGTCCATTGTTTCCTATGGCATGATCTACTTGAGATTTGGATGTGCTTCTTTTTTAGGCCCATGCCCTAAAATGATATGGAAAAACGGATGGACGGTGTGGATATAGAATCCATGTATTAAAGTGGGACCCACAGTAAGGTTTTGACTGTCTTAGGTGAGTCTGGGCCGCACCTAATTTGTTACCTTTTTCTGCAATGCATAAGAAATTAAAAAAAGTTAATAAAAAAATAACAAAAATGTGCATGGGTAGAATAGCTTGTTAGAAACTAATGACAAGAGAAGATAGTATTGTAGGGAAATATGAAAAAGGTACTTAAGGATAATTTCGTCTAAAAAAATGAAGTTAATGTACAAACATGTAAAATAGTAATATTTTAAAAAGCGATAATATTTAAGCACTCCTAGATACAGTGAGTGTATATTAGCCAAAAACCCCTTTATACACAACACCAGTTCATAGTGGTGGCATTACACACAAGTTTAGGTACTTAATACAATTTTTTTCTTTCTTTTTGAAAAGAATCCCACACATAATGAGCATAGATATGGTGTCTATTTTAGGCCAAGTTATGGTAGGGTGAAATGCCCATTAAGGTATACAGGTGCGGGTCCTAACTATACTCAACTACGTGCCATGTCAATATTGGTGGAGAGCAGATGTGACAGGCTTGTATCGGGCTTGTTGACGCGGCAAGTCTCTTCTGACAGCGTGCTCTCCACCAATTCATATGTGACACGTACGTTACACGTCAAGCCTGTCTCGAGCTCTGCACAGGCTTAGGTAGTACCTAATCCGAGCTCAAATTCAATAATTGGAAATGCCCCACCGGACACGGATTAGGTACTACTCTCGCCTATTCCGAGCTCAAGATAGGCTGGGCTTTGAGGGGCCTCCGTGATGTATGTATTTCATCCACACCATCCATCCATTTTTCCATATCATTATATATTATGAGCCCAAAACTAAGGAAGATCCAAGGCTTAAGTGGACCACACAATAGGGATTAAAATCCTATTGTTGAAAAATTCTTGAGGACCATGGAAGTTTTGGATATATATATATATATATATATATATATATATATATATATATATATATATATATATTGCACTTCATCCAGGTGTATATGACCATATAAACAGGTTGTATGGCAAATAAACAACATGGCGGGGGTGTAAGAAGGTTTCAATGGTGGGCATCCTTAGCATCATTGCTTCCCGTGATGTGGTCCACTTGAGCCTCGGATCTACCTTTTTTTGGTATGATAATCTAAAATGATATGGAAAAATAAATGAACACCGGATAAAAGACCTATTACTGTGGCCCTTTGTAGCCTTTGCATATCCGAGCTCAGAACCGGTAGAGTAATACGGCCTAATCCGTGCCTGGCCCGACCCACCCCGCGTTAACTATCTATCGATTTTCTCGCCTATGTGGGATGCAGAGGGAGAAAAAGAGAGCTACTGCACTGCAGTGGGTAAGTTGAGACCCCAACTCACCCGAAATGGTGCAACCCTTACTGTAGGGCAACCTTTATGTATGTATTTTGTGTCCACGCCATCCATCCGTTTATCTAAGATTATTTTAGGGCATTATCCTAAAAATGAAGCAGATCCAATTATCAGGTGGACCATAAGAAACAGTGATGATTGACCATTAATGGGGCACAAAGTTATGGATTAGGCTGATATTTTTTTTTTCTTCATCCAGCTTATGTGACCTTATCAACAGATTAGATGGCAAATAAACACTACAGAAACATTAAGGTGTGCCATAAGAATTTTTTAATGACGGCATTCAACTATTTCCTATGGTATGGTCCACCTGAAATGATATGAAAAAAAAAAAACCTACCGTTTCCAAAGACATTCAAAGCCATGCTTCATTTTTTAATAATGCCCTAAAATGATTAAAAAAAAAAAGCACGCACACACACACACACACACACACGGATAGACCATGTTAAGTTGGGCCCCACAACAAGGGCCGCACCGTCTTAGGTGAGTCCGGGTCTCACCCAATCAGCTGCCGTTACTGCATGCCTAGCCCGTCAGCATATACACGTGCATCCGGTCATCAAAATCAGTAACATGCCCAATCAATTCCAACCATCCAATTAGTGGGCCACCAATTGGATGGGTCATAGACTAAAATCACTGGTATACTCTTGCATGGTTACTAGAGTCTATAAAAAAAGTTCGTTGATAGAACGAGAACATTCGACTGTTTGTAATTTTGGGCCCTGGCCAGTCAATGTACGGTTGGAGCAAAGTTATTGAACAGGTTTGGTCGCCCCTAGCTTATGTGTAAAGCAACCCATCTGTATGTCACCACATGTGGCTTCCTGGCACATGGTCCACTCATACTCTGCACGGCAATGTATGAAACAAATGGACGGCTAGAGAAAACTGGGAATGTTTTATTACTCCATTTATTTAGACCCTGTGGCCTCCTTGATGAGTGGCATAAATTTTTTGGGACGGGAAATGTCCATTGTGTGGACCTTCCTGATGTACGGATCAGATCTTGCACAAGTGTGCCAGGCTCGCACATGTGAAAGGAACAACTAGTGATCCCAACCCTCAGCCACCTATGTCAAAGCTCTATGGACCCCACCTTGATGCTTGTGTTTTATCACCCTATGCATCCAAACAGGCATGGATGAAGGGGAAACACAAATATCAGCTTGATCCAAAACTTTCTGTGACCCCTAAAAAGTTTACAACGGTAAGCATTTAATCCTTACTATTTCCTGTGGTGTGGTCCACCCAAGACTCAGATCTGACTCATTTTAGCTCTCAATGCCTAAAATAAACTGACTAAATGGACGTACGGTGTGGATAAAATGAAAACATCATGGTGGAGACATAGAAGTTTGACACCAGCTAGCTGCCTGGTGTTCGGTCACTAGCCAAACCGCGTCCATGTGAAGGGTTGCAAATCTGTTGCGATTTGCGAACCTGGAGCGCGATTAGCTGTTACTCAGGTAACATCTTAGAGGGTGTTACCCTAATCCTGTGGGCCCCACCTTGATGTACTTTTTTTTTTATATCCAAACCGTCCATTTGTTTTTTTTTTTTATATCATTGTAGAACTTTATGCCAAACCTTAAGAAGATCCAAATCTCATTTGGACACCACCACCGAAACATTGACAAATGACCATTAAAAAACTTTTTGTGGGCCATAAAATTTTTGGATCAATCTTATATTTTTATTTACCCTACATCCACATCTTCTTGACATTATCAACAGATTGGATGCAAATAAAAGTTACTAAAACCTTAAGACGGGCCCTTTGGAATTTTTAACGGTGAGGCACTTAAAAACCACTGTTTCCTGTGGTGTGGTCCACATGAGATTTTTATCTTCTGAAGTTTTGGATAAGATTCCTAAAATGGGCTGAACGAACGAATGGACGGCATGGATATACAAAATATCATCAAAGTGGCCCCACGGTAAGGGTAACACCTAATCCGCTCCCATGCGAACCTCCCTGATGATATCCCAAGCGTTTCTGGAGGGTCATTTCGGGGATTTGGTAAATCAGCACGCGATGGAAAATCTGAGGGGCGCGAATTAGGTGTCACCTCGGGAACAGCTTAGTGGGTGTTACCCCTACTGTATGGCCCACATGGATGATATTTGGTATATCCACGCCGTACATCCTTTTCTACCGCCCATTTTAGGATGACGTTCCAAAAATTATTTAGATCCAAATCTCAAGTGGGCCATACCACTAGAAACAGTGTGATTGAGTGTGCCACCATTAAAAATTACAAAGATCCCATAATAAGGTTTTGGTAATGTTTATTTTCAATCCAAGTTCTTGATAATGTAAATAAGGTCTTGATGAAGGGAAAATATAAAGATCATATTGATCCAAAACTTTTGTGACTCACAAAACGTTTTTAATGGTTATTCACCACTGTTTCTAGTGGTCTGGTCCACCTGAGATTTGGAATCTTCTTAGGGTTTTGGATTACACCCTAAAATGATATGAAAAAACAGATAGACGGCGTCAATAAATAAATAATACATCAAGATGGCCCCACGCGTTTAGGGTAATACCGACTAAGCTGTTCCCGGGGTAATATCTAATTCGCGCCCAAATCGAAGGCACCTTATTTGCGATTTCTAACAGGACACCAACTCTCATTAAATAAGATTCGACAGTTACTATAGCAGTTAGACCGCCACTGTTCGAGTGGCAGCTGACCAAGAAACAGCCACCAAGTTAAAAGGAATTACCAAAACGTTCCAAGTGAGCAAGTGAGAAATTGAAGGTATTACCCTTGTAGAGTAGGCCTGGAAACACAGCAGCCGTAAGCATGGCGTATGCTAAATCAAAATTAAATTAGCTAAATGTGTGGAACCATGGTCGCTAAGTCACGGTCCCAAAGTCAGCTTGCTTAGATCACTGCTATCCTCTTTTGATTCTTGGATAGATTTGTTGAAATAGGACCATTGGCTATTTTCAGTTTCAACCGTCCAATCAATGTGCATAGATCTGAGAATAAAATAATAAAATGAGTATGTGTCTATGATTCGTCATGAGTCTAAGGCCCATGTTTAGATGGTTCTTTTGAGTTAATTTATTACAAGTATGCAATTAGTTTCTAATTTCTAACTACCTGCATATCATCTCCCAATGTCCCAGGAGATTGAAAGTTGCGCGGAATGGATAGTACCCCCACGACCGTTAGAGAGGGACGATCATCTCGGGGCTGTGTGGGGCCACCATGATGTATATGTTTTCTCCACGCCGTCCAACCATTTTAAAAGATCATTTTAGGGCATGAGCCCCAAAAGCAGTTACATCGGAAGTCTCAAGTGGACTTCACTATAGGGGCAATGGGATTGAAAGCTTACAGTAGAAAACTTCTTGGGCGGCACAAAATTTTTGAATCAAGCTTATATTTATGTTTTCCCTTGGACGGGTTTATCCTACCTTATTAACAAGTTGGATGTAAAATAAATATCACAGTGGCTTTAGGAAGTTTTCAACAGTAGAAATTCAATCTCTACTGATTCTTGTGGTGTGATCCAATTGAGTCTTTTAATCTGCCTCCTTTTTGGGCACAAAACCTAAAATGATCTTTCAAAATGGATGGACGGCATGGACAAAATATATACACAAGGGTGGACCCCACAGAAGTCCTGACAGTACCGTCCATCTCTAGGTAGCCTACCTGGTGGAGGTAGCACCGAAACGGCGCCAGGAGAGAAAAACTCTGATACTCTGCGAAAGTACGATAGATTGGTATACAAATTCAAATTAAACGGTCCAAGCTATTCTTTCCATCTAAACACATATTATTAAAAAAAATTAAGAATGCTTAACCACTTGGCTATTGTACTGGCTCAAATTTATTGGATGGTTGCACAGTTCTATTTCAACAAGCAAGTATCCACATATCAATGGCTGAGATTGTTCAACCAATCCGATTTTAGAATGCTGGCCAATTTCCAAGTGCCTGTGTATCAAGCATCCTATGCTGTGAGAGCATCAAACAAACGCAGGAGGCTGCTGTGGACATTTCTAGGTTCGTTATATTTTGTAGTGTCGGCAAATTACAAGCTGATTACAGCTACAGAGGACGGACGCTTAAGTGTCAGAGTCCGTAATATTAGAGAACGAAAGGGTCACTTTGCAATCGCGTACAGTATAAGACACCTCGAACCATGGCGTCGAAAGCGACCATTCCTCTTTAATCTCCACCGTTCATCTCTCCCTTATTCTTCCTCCTCTCTGGAAATGGCGCGAGGCAGAAATTACGCTAATGCCACTGCCGAAGGTCCCCTCTCGTGGGCCCCAGCTCTGCGGCCGCTAAAGCCAATCACAACCGTCGGACCACATGGCATTGGTACAGAACCAGGCCAATTTCGAGAAGAGCGCTGCTCCCGGGCGAGTGATGCATTACCGCGACGGCGGTTGGGTTGATTTTCCGGCCGACGTGGCCGACACTCTGAAGGGCGCTTTCGTCGCTAGGATCCCAATCGTAGATGTCAAAATCGACGGCTCCGATTTCGTCATCGACTTCTTATGGATGAAGCTGGAGTTCGATCTGATCGCCGCCAGACGCAACTCGATCGCTTGGATCGACGATGACGGGAATTGCTTCTTCCCGAAGGTGTCGATTGGAGAAGAGAGCGGGTCGGGCTCTTCATCCCCTCGTAAGCAGCAAGTCGATGAGGTGGCAAAGGGGTCGAATGCGGCGGGCCCATACGAAGCGCGTTCAGAGGCTAGGGCCAATGCCGATGGCAATGGCCGTGATGATAGGCTGAATCCGGGAGAAGGAATCGAGATCGCGGTCCGCCTCCCGGATTCAGATCGGAATGGGGGTGCTGTCGTTGGGGGCGGTTCAGTAAATGTGAAACCTGCCAACGGAAATGATGTCACAGCACCAGGCAATGCCGATGGCGGGCCGGTAGGTCCGACCGCGCCTGGGGAGGCTGAATACAGTTCTCTTGGAACGTGGGGTGTGGAGCGACTCACCTCTGTGAAGAGGCGGGTCAGGATGGGACCTGCAGCTTCTCTCGCTGCCGACCCCAGTCCTGTAAATAGGCAGGTTCGGAGGGAAGTTACGGCGCCTTGGAAAGCCCGTGACAAATCTGTAAATAGGCGGGCCAGTAAGGGCAAGAAAGTCGCCGCAGTACCAGCTGCACAAGGTCCGTAGGTGAATAAGACCGGGGATGGCAATGTAGTAAATACTGGCCGGAGGAATGCTGCCGACCGTGGAAAGCGGCCTTTGGAGTTGGACCCGAGCAAGAAGGAAGTATGGAGGTGATGGAAGGATTGGAAGGCGGAAAAGGGTCCATCTCGTCAATGCACCAGAGTACAACCCCTCTGGTGAGAAGTGGGTACCCGAGTGTGGCTCGTCGGGCGAGAAGAGGGTACCTGAATGTGGCCCATCAGGGCGAGAAACCGGCAATCGAGAGTGGACCATGGTGCCCACTCCTGGAAAACCCGCTTTCGATTCTATGGCTGGGAAACTGGTGAGGTTGTCGGAACTCCACAAGAGCTACGTTGCCGTCAAGAATATGTTCCGGGCAGGGATGAGAACAGCCAATAAGAGAGTTCGAGTCTGTTTGATCTATTGGCATTCTCATGCTGGCCCCACTGGAAGTTCTCGGCTGCAGGGCTTTGAATGGAGTGCAGAGATGATGCAGGCCAACCGTGGGAACTCACATGTCAGGTATGCCTGGCATTGGGCAGCGCCTAAGACCATTGAAAGCATCATCCTGCACGGCTTTGGGCAGGTTGAAGCTGGGAAAGGCCTGGAGGCCTATGGCATTGGCATCTATCTCTCTGTGGAAGTGAAGTCCTATGCAAGGTATGCCTCGTAATTTATAGTTGTAATTTGGGTCTGGGTAGCTGTCCGTTTTTCTAATTCTTTCTAGTGTGTTCGGCCACCTACCACTGTATTGAATGCATCCGTTACCTCGTTACTATCGCACCGACTCTGCATGTCGACAATCTCAAGGTATGCACAGGAATATCACGACGGGTGGTGGAGCGGAGCTGATGATCTTTTGCATGATTGCCGCGTTGGCATGGGTTGTTGGCACTGACAAGTCACGCCAGTCTCGCTTGTCCGACGTGGATATCTTATCTTTTATTCATTAATTTCTATTTGTCCATCGTAATTATTCTGAAAAACGAGTCTCTATTTGGAAACTGATTCAATTGATGATTTTTGTTAAGTAATTTTTATTCCTAATATGTAAATGTGGCCCGTTTGGTATATGCCTGAAAATAAGTTTTGTCTCATTTTAGTTAATCATAATTATGTATTGGAGATCATATTTCTTTTTGGTGAGGATTAAAAGCAATCTTGATAACCACCATTCATGATGTCCAATGCATAAGTATGATTGACTAAAATGAGAAGAACTCATTTTCAGGCGTCTACCAAACTGGCCATGAAAACTGTTGGGCCTGTTTGGTTTCCCAATTACAATGGTAAATGGCTGTAAATGGGTAATGATTATTTACTCTTGTAATTGTGTGGTTAGATCACTTACATTTAACTGCAATGATGATTTTGCTACATTGTTTGTTTCACCTGTAAAAATGGAAATTTTATAATGTGAAAAATGTAATGATTACAATTTACTTTACCTATTTCATCTACAAGTGTGTTTTTTACTCTCAATTTACAAGCCATAATTCCTGCTTAAACAAACACATGGAAATGATAATGATGGGTCATTTACTTTGCATTTCACAGGAGATTGGAAAACCAAACAGTCCCTAAGCTTTAAGGTGCACTAGTTATTGAAATTGCAATAATTAGTGGGAAGCAACCAATCTGTATTACCTTTAACGGCTTTACCTTAGCCTTCATATCTGCTAGATTGCAGTGATGTTAATTTCAATTCTGACTTGAAAGGAATGTAACTGCAATCTACTTATGAACCCTAGGAAATGTAGTTACAATTTAGTCATCTCCTCTTGGTTGAACTCAATCGTTAGTTATGCATCCAAATGCAGCATAAGCTGTTTGATTCTTAATCTATTAAATGGTCATCTCTTTACCCAATAATTACACGAATTCACTGAATGTATCAAGTGATTTTGTTCTCCAGTGCATCTTGCGCGGGTCCAGATGAAGATGGCGTGTGTTACATGGTTCTATGTCAAGTTATCATGGGAAATATGGAGGAAATCTTGGCGGGTTCTAGTCAATTTTTGCCAAGCAATGAAGAATTTGATAGTGGCGTTGATAGTTTGAGAGATCCAACACACTACATTGTTTGGAGCATCAACATGAATACACACATTCTTCCTGAATATGTTGTAAACTTTAGAGTTTCAGAGCGGTTGGAAGGTAGACTGTCTGTGGCAAATAACTTATGAATATTATTTTCCGCATTCATTTGAATCATCTGATTGTTTAATCAGAAAATTTCCTGGTCCCCCTAACAATGCTTTGCATACTTTTCTAGATAGAAGAAGGCTTCAGAGAGAGATGGGGGTTGTTCTGAGATCTCCTGGTTCTCCAAGAGATATACCAAGACCTGTTTGAGTACTCCAGTTCAATCAGTATAATCCATTCCACATTTTCAGGTTGTCTTTCGTAGCATCCTATCTTGAATCTTTGTGTTCCCATTGGAATGCTTGAGGTAACGTTTCCAAATCTATTACCATCCATTGGTGGTGGGTGGGATTCCCATGAGCATTCAAATTTGGATTCGTGCCTCCTAAAGTGGGTGGGAATTCTATTTTGGATGTGCATAGGAGTCCTATACACCACCAATGAATGGTGGGATATTTTGGAACAGTTTCCAGCATTCCCATTGTCAGACACTGTCTTTTCCATATTATTGTACATAGCATGCCCTTTTTTATGAAATGGTTTATTCTGGCGTCTAGGTTCCTCCTCTGGTTCTCCCCCTTCCTTCAAAAGGACAGATCATGTCAGGACATCCCCATCACAGAATGATGCCAAGCCTATTGTACCCAATACAAGGGCTTAGCATGGCAGAAATTTTCTCATTACGATACGAAACATATTGAACCAGGCGTAATTCCCAACAATGAGAGGAAGACTTCTCAAAGTAGTTTTGGAACATTGGAAAACATACAATGATGCATTGGTAATTCATCTTAAGGCTACGAGGTGTTCGTTTGTTTTTTAATTTTACATAAAGGATATGTCGTATGTTCCTGATCTCACTATAATTTCCAGGTTGGGAGAATTAGATTACACTACCTTGTTAGAACGATAAGGTTGGTAGCCAGAGAGGAATTACTTGTCGCCACCGTCAATTGCATGCTATACAGGTATGAAATTTGAGCTCTTTTTGTCCTAAATGATAGATCAATTTGGCATTATTGGAACCTT
The DNA here is from genome assembly GCA_003013855.2 of Liriodendron chinense. Taxonomy (NCBI): domain Eukaryota; kingdom Viridiplantae; phylum Streptophyta; class Magnoliopsida; order Magnoliales; family Magnoliaceae; genus Liriodendron; species Liriodendron chinense. The sequence goes on along the minus strand of ML058461.1, from coordinate 10,123,063 downwards.
TCGGTTGGATTTGTCAACATCAGATGTGGGGACCAACACAAGCCACACAAACATTTGGAGAAGAACTCTTTGATAATATCCTTGATGTTTTGTTCATTGCTTGAGTTGCGCCCTTTTACATTAATTTATATGAGGAGAACATCACACTTCCTTGCATTTGGATTTAAATGAAGCATATAATGCAGGCATTCATTTTCATCCAAAGCCACTCTTTTGAGAAGGTGGACACGGTACCACCGATTATTTATTGATCAATAAACCCCATTTGTAACTTGCTACAGCATGGGTGCTTGATAGTTGCTACAAAACCAAGAACCCATTGATTGCTTATGATTGGGAAAGGGATACAGGATTTTAAAACAAACTTTATGTGATACAAAAGTGCCTATTTTAATAAAGTTTCACCAGGGGAATTGATTTGGTGCTTGATAGTTGCTACAAAACCAAGAACCCATTGATTGCTTATGATTGGGAAAGGGATACAGTATTTTAAAACAAACATTAAGTGATACAAAAATGCCTATTTTAAATAAAGTTTCACCAGAGGATTTGATCTATTTAAGTCAATTATACCCATGAGATCTGTCTTTTTGGGTCAATCTTTTATACTTGTCCGTCTCTTTTGGTGGTTAAATTGGCCATTTTCTGCATGTGTTCTTGGTGGCACCGCATATCATGTCTCCCCTCCTCTATTTGCTACCTTTTGGCTATGCATACGCCATCAAGGATATTGGGTTTTTATAAACAACAGAACATTTCAATGCTTCAGTTGTCATTTTGCAAAGCTTCATTGCAGGGAAGAGGTTGATTGCTTTGATGTCGGAGTTTAAGACTGCCATTCTCTATTTGTTGCATAATCAATTTATCTTTTGAGATTGAGACTATCCAGATTTTAGCATCGGTGATTTTTTCTTTATTATCTGGTTAGTCAAACTATCAGAGTCCCACTTCTTGTTTGTTTAGTGTGGCACTGGTACCTCATGCCTTTCTTACTGATGGGGACATTACTTCATGGACGCATCTATGTACTTATCAGAGGAGGAGGCGGGCCCTAGTGTCCTTGTGGCTTGGTAAGTACTCGTTTTGAAGACCCCACATGGCATGTACGTGCATTTAGAAGATCCTACACTGGGGAGATGCATGTGGGCTGTGAGAGGAGGACATCTAGACCGTCAGATTTGATGGACACGACGATCGGGCCATTGGATCGCATGAAGGACTCGATCGGGCCGTTGATCATGGGCCATCATCATCATAGGACATCATAGAGTTTAAGATTTGCTTTATTTTGTTATTTCAGTGGACTAGATTACATTATTTGTATTTATTTTCAAGATTTGATGCATTATTTTGAGATGAGACATGTTTGGGAGATAAGAACTGAGAGGGCAATTTTGTAATTTCAGCCCAAAAGAGCTATAAAGCTCCACACTTCTTCCCCTTTGATTTTTAGATGATGAAACTAAATAAAATTTTCAGATTTTCTTCTTTCTCCTTGCTTGGTGCATGAGAAATCTCAAGGTGTGAGGCCTTACCTTGGTGTGAATCCGAGGGTTTACCACATGGTGCGAATCTACAAATATCTTTTTCTTCTTCTTCTCTCAAGGTATTCTTCTCCAAACTCTAATCTTTCATCTTCTTCTCCATCTTTTCTTCTTTTCTCTTCAAACCCTAGCCTACCCATATTCCCACGTCACCTAGACCTAAACCTACACCCCTTACACCCTACTCAACCCACGCATGCAAGCATGCATGTCCTTACATGCATGTACGCACGTGTGCACGCACGGCTAGCCACGTGCGTCAGCTCCCTTGGTCCTTTTCCTTGTTCCCTTTGCTTCTTACCCCCCCTAACTCAAAACCCCTCAAAACCCCTCAAAACCCTTAACCCTAATTTCCATACTTTCCCCATTTCAAAGCCCTAACCCTAATTCCCCCCCCCCTCCCCCTTTTTAAAACATTAACCCTAAGTTCCTTGAAACACTAAATCCCTTTTAGATACACATCATTGCCTTTGAATAATAGACTTTTCCTATGTTAATGGTGGAATTTCTTAATTCTCATGGGACCTTTTGATTAATAGCTTATTAGTTCCTCTTTCTGAGCATGTAATAGCCTAGGATTAACATAGTTTCTTATTTGTTTATTGCTTAATTTACATGTGCCTTTGTTGAATTTTAATAGTTCATGATCGTATTATGAATTTTAATAGTTCATGATCGTATTATTCCAAAAATGAATTACGTAACATCTTAGGGTAGAAGAGAGACATACCTCATAATAGTTTGGCATTTCATTCTGTACGTCCCAAACTATTCGCAAATTGGTCAAAGCACAATAGTTAGGTTGTCCATCATTGGGCATGTGAGTGTTGGCGGCATGGATGTGCCACACATGGCAGCATGCATGTGCCCCACATGTGACACACGTGCTGGGAATGGGCAACCCCTAGTGGGGCCCACCTGACATGGGGCAGCCTTGGGGCAACATGCATGTGCGCCACGTTTGCTGACATGTGTTGTCATGCCCAGGAATTCGGCACCTGAGTTGGCCAGGTTTGAATCCAAATTCCAGACCTGTGAGTTGATTTTAAATCAAAATATATTTCAATTTACAAATATTTCATTACATTCCACAGTTTATTAAAGCCACCTAAAGGAAAATAATTTCTAAATTCTTTATTAATTAAAACATTCACTAATCCATCATTCATCTTTAAATAAATCTCATTACATTGATATTCTCAAAATCAAACGAACCTAGTAACATATGAAAATGAAAATTTAGACTACTCCTAGAATAACCAAAAATTAAATTCTTCAGCATGGTCCACCTTGTTCTTCAAAATAAAATCCTGCAAAACCATCCAAGGGGATGTAAGCGTGACGGCTCATGGGATCATATCATACCCAAATTTTGGAATTTCCAAATTCACACACACACACACACACAAAATACATAAACAAATAAATTGTAAAGCAGGGGTGAAGATGCGTATAATGAAATATTAAATCACATGAAAATTTGGGAACTTTTAGGGAATAGCCCAAGGCAGGGCACCAGCGTGATCTTTTATGGAAAACCCAGGACGGAGCACTCGTACCAATCTTTTAGGGAAAATCCAGGGCAGAGCACTCACGCGATCTTTTAGGGAAAAACCTAGGGTCAAGCACCGCACGATCTTTTAGGGATAACCCAGGGCAGAGCACCCATAATTCCAATCTCATTTCTTATCCCCATACGACATAAGAACCAATTATAATGTAATTCAACAATCACCTTAATATATCACTGTTTTTCCATAAATTAGACTGGTAAAAAGAAAGCAAGATTGCATTCACATTCTAACCCAAGATAATACAAATTCAGGAAGACAAGATTTCAAGATTCGATGCAAGGTAAATCATGTTAAGGCATAGAATATAATCAGATTTAATCATTGTACAAAATAAAACTAAACATAATGTAATTGGATAAACTTGAAATTAACCAAAAATGGGAAGATCGCTCACCTGTTTTAATGTGCACAAGGGTTTGATCTAAAGTTGGAATTACGCATGCTTGATCTGAGTTTGAATATACTCCAACTCAGTTAAACGTAGTTATACATGGTGTAACTCAGTAGGCGACTTGATACGTTATAATGCGATTCGGGCTAAGTTTCTCTAAAAACACATATATGGATTATACGCTTAACATTATAGGGTTTTTAATAATCTGGACCTAATATACTATAAAAACAATGCGATGACTCAGTGAGGGTTTGATCTAAAGTTGGAATTACGCATGCTTGATCCGAGTTTGAATATACTCCGACTCAGTTAAACGTAGTTATACATGGTGTAACTCGGTAGGTGACTCGATACGTTATAATGCGATTCGAGCTAATTTTCTCTAAAAACACATATGGATTATACGCTTAACGTTATAGGGTTTTTAATAATCTGGACCTCATATACTATAAAAACAATACAATGACTCCGTGAAACACAATATTTTGTTTCATTCTCTAAGCCAAAGCACCCTTGATTTTCGTTGCAGCTGATTTTTTCAGTGGATGACAGAAATCTATTCCTCCTGCAACATTTTGTCTTCTTTAACTCTGATGACAATGCACTGGATTCTATTTCCATTTCTATCTCCCCTATCTTTGCCAATATACTTTTTTCCCCAGCCAATCTGCCCAACATCAACCCTCTGTAACTGGGCTTGGGACCAGCTGGTGGCCCACTTCTAGGTGGAGTGATTAAATCTGTCTGAATAAATTCTTGTTTCGAACTCTATTTTTACCCGGATTCTGAAGTTCTTTTGTGAATGTGAACTCTGTCCATCACTGACATTGACTTTCCTTCTACCATTTCCCCATTAATTGGTTGAAGTCTGTCCATCACTGATATACCTATTTCCTTCTAACATGAACATCTGATTGAAAGGAAGATCAATGAGATCATTCCTGTCAATAAATCTGAAAAGAATTTCATGTTCCTAGTTACTCTGTTGCCCCCTAGTTTCTTTATTGAGGGCTTGTGTTGAAGTCCTAACAGTGTTATGTAGAACAAGAGCTCCATGATGAAGGGTGCGGATTGAGCGCTTTTCTGTCGCAGATGGACCAGAAGAAGCCCGATCAAATACGGAAGTGATCCAGACCATCAGGACCATAAAACGGCCGTATCTCGCAATCCGGAATGGGTTTCTGGATGTATAATATATGATTTTGGGGTAGCTCGAGCTACTTGAGACAACCAACCTGGCTATGCCTGGTTGCCCAAGCCGGAATTGTGAGATTCGACCTGATTGTCGGTCATTAACCTAGTTTTAGTTTGATTTTACTATAAATAGTAAGTTTTGTTTCGATCATATCTTTTGATTCGTAGGGTTTTAAAAGTTGTGCTCAACATGGAAAGGGCATAGAAAAGTGTGTAGAACCACGTGGTTGGGCCGGTTTGAAAACTTTCTATTTTTGGCCGAAAGCCATGAGTTCTAGTAGGAATGAGAGACTTCTATAAATAGTAAGTTTACTATTTATAGTAAGTCACGAATTCTGGGTGTTTTAGTTTGAGTTGGAGTCGGAAACTTCTTCATAGGGTTTAGTTTATTATTTAAAGCATTGCAATCATGTTATTTGAATTCAATCAATTATTACGAATTTTCTAGGAATTATTTCCTGTTTTCTCTTCTTTCCCTTGTGGATTCGAGGAAGTCCGGTCGAGGATTCCCGGAGGCCTTGTGGACTCAAGGTATTTATCCGATAAGGCAGATGGTGATCGGCCTTGTCACGCCCTCCCTGTGTCATAGTGTCCCATGACAATCTACATTTTTCTGCTGTCCAGTTCAATTCTTCCCACCATTTCCCTCTAATCCTTGGATAATTTAGCCTGTAAATCTTTGTTAGTATGAACTGGAAGTTTGAGGACTTAACTTTATCATTACAGAAATGAAGAACCTTTGATTTTCTCTCACATTTACAGAAATGAGCTTTGGTTCTTACAGTATTATGCAGCCTGAAATATGTCTGTATGAAGAAACGAATGAAGACCATAACTTTGGCTTTTAATTAGTGAAAGGAAGTTCAAATATCAACTCTGTGTAGTTGCGATTGCATTAGCCAGTTGTCACCCCCTGGCTAAAGGAGGAGGTTTGACGTTAGGTAGGTAGCAGGTCATTGAACTCCCTCCAAGCAATCAAGAGAATTCCTGTTTAAACAGGTTTTGTAAAGCCAACCTGGACAAGGCTATGATGATTGACACTGATGGATTGAAAGAAAGTTCAACAAAGATTATTATGTGAAAATTAGGGACAGGGCAGTGTAATCAAATGCTATGGGGAGATAATGTGCATTTGTTGAGTCTTAGGCAACTTCGTTGTTCATTCTGAGAATACTAATGATTCTCTCCATTCTTTAACTTATTCTTCTATTGATTTTATTAAGTAGAGGGGTTCAAATATGAGAAAATCTCCTTGCAATAAAAGTGTTTCATTAGCAAAGTTAAGAGCAAACCTCTTCTTATTTTGCCCTTGCTGTGATTTTTTTTTTTTTCTCATAAAACATTTTGTTCTCGTGAGATTTTCAGTTAATGAAGTACCTATGAAGCAAATGAAGAGAAAACATGCAAAGATTAGGTAGTAAAAGGACTGAAAATGTCATCTGCAAGTCTCAAATATCTCCTTGGTCTTGTAAGTAACTTTTCCTTTTAAATTGGATCAGTGTTTGTTCTTGGTAAGTGGATTTTGGTTCCATGTAAGGTAGATTGATAACATGTTTTCTTTTGGGTTCTTTAGGTCCTGTGGGTGACACTATTAATCACTGTAGTGTGTGCTTCTCCACACCAAAAGAGAGATGAATAATACTCGGCTCACCAAAAGAGATGAAATAGCACTTGTCTTGGCTTGAAGCCAATTATTATTCTATCATACTATTGGAGTGTAGAAGCCCAGAAGGATAATGAATCATTGATGTTTCTCTCATGGGCAAGTGTGGGTTTGGTTTGCTCTAGGAAACCAAATAGAGCTTAAAAAATGATTACAGTGTAGGGGTTTACTAACTTGTAGGGTTTATCCTTTATCCATTTTCATTTTCTATATGTTTTTCTGAAACTTTATCAGTTTGGTGACTTTCTAGCCTGGTGGGCATTGATTTGAGGGTGTGATCGGAAGAACTAGTCTGATGATGTACAGGCGAGTCTTCATTTTGTTTGTAATTTTTTTGGCAAACTTTGTTAATTAGGCATAGGAGTACATTGTTGAATGTGATTGTGAAAATAGAATTCTTTTAATCATCACAATCATCATCATCACAACCTTGTTAAAGATATTTGCGTCACCTCGATGAATTATATTTCGCAATGATTCCTATTTAAAGTCTATCCTTTGTAAGTATACAAACCATGGTATCCCTTCTAACCACCTCAAGCCATGCCCTTTTAAGTCTTCCCTTGTCTTCCTTTTAGGCCCTCCTACCCTAATCAAAGTTCTCCACTATATCATGTCCATCTTTGGCTTCCGTAGCTCGTGCCTGAACCATCATGATGAACATCCCTTTGCCTTTGTTGAGGGCCTTGAGGCTACTATTGCACAACTTTAGTGACATCATCCCTGATTCTTTCTTAGACTTTCCACATGGTATACAACTCAATATCCTCATCTTTGCAATACTCATCATTTACACATGTTGTCTCTTAATTGCCCAAGTTGCCTCATACAACATAGCTTGGTTCATTGCCATGCAAGCATCACACACTACTCGGAAGACAAATATCCACTTCATCCACACTGCTCTAAGTTTACCGTAAACCTTCTTCGGGCTTGGGATTGGCTGACACATCATTGCGAGCTAGAGTTTGTTGAGCTCTGCCTCTACAAATATTCCCAATGAAGTTGCACATCAATGCTTGTACAACTACTCCCATGGAGGTTGCGCTCCAAATATTCTTTTTGTCCTGTATATTTCTAAACCACTAGAATCTACAACCTTCCTCTAAATATCCGTGGAACAAACTGAGAAAACTGTTGTAAATTTTTTGATAAATAAGGAGTTGCCACTAGCTAATAATTTTTCAGAATCTACAGGAGGCCACACGTCCATAGAATCAAATAAATAAATAATTGAATTACTTATTTGGTTGAATGATACCACTAAATTATCTTGCTTCCTAAAGATTCCGGGTGAGGGCCTTAGTTTCGAAGAAGGTTTTAGACACCTCCGCCTGTATCAAACACTGCCTCTACTTGGGGTTTGTACTAGGAATGAATTTCGAACGAAAATGGATTAAAGAAAAAAAAAATGAAGTGTAGAGAAAGCTAGATGAGAATGAGAAAGTGTGGCAAAAAATCACAGAAACTCTAATGTTAACAATGTTCTTGCTCGATTCACAGGGGGGCTAGGTTCGTAATTGCTTCTCTCATGATGTGTTGATTATAGGTTAGAAAATGGAAAAAAGAACTAAAAATCCTTTGTATTGTGAAATGGTTATCAGAGCCTTTTCTTGAAATCCAACAGGTTGACGTGTTCTCCTTTGCTAGAAGTGCTCGGGGAAAATTTGAAAGTTCTTAAAGCTCAATACTTTCTTTCTTGTAGTTTGTTGCAATTCTTTCTCCTTTTCTTTTGGTTTGATTTCTTAAGGGGATGAGTTTTTAAGGGAAGGAGAAAGGAGGAAGATATGATAAACGGTGTGTGTAAAAGAAAAATCCAAAGACGCTTTTCTTGCAAAGAAAGGACTTATTTATAGACTTTGAGTTCTTTTGTTTTTTGTCCTTGCAATTTTTGGGAACTTCTAGGGACAGCTGTACTAGGGGACACATTGAGCCTTCTCATAGGGCCTTGGGAAGATAAAAGAAAGCTAGAGGAGGATGATTTTCATAACAAAAGTCAAAGAGGGCGAAATCCCACCAAAATATGGGTTTTGTGAGCAGAAATATGATTTCCATGTCAACTCATAGCTCAATAAGCGGAAATATGATTCTTGTGTCACAACTTTTTCAAATTTTTTTTTTTTTTTTTTTTTTTTTTGGGGGGGGGGGGGGGGGGGGTGTTGCAAAATGGGTCTATTTGGACTGTATGAGCCATAAGCAGGGGATAAATCTTAAAGAAACACCACCCTCTTATCCGACTTCATTAGATGATCTTGGGATGACCCATGCTAATTTGAGTGCATGGGTGAATTTTAGTCTTTCAAGGGATAGATCTTTTATGTTGTATTTGAGGGTATTTTGATGGTTTTTCCTAAGACGCTAACAACTTTTATGTGATTGCAGTCACTTGGAATTGCTCAACAATTATTTTATGAACTATCGCCTGTAATTCATGCATTCGAGACGATACAGGTTTCTGATCTCCATTTCATTTTCAAAATATTCGTTAACAACATACTTTTAGCTCTTGCCTCATCAATTTTATTTTACTTTTCTAGTGATTTCCATAGCTCTCTAGCAGTGCGAATTTCAAAGTGTACGTCGTAGATTTGATCAGCAACCGGAGTGAGGATATGATTTTTTTTTTCCCTCTTTTTTTTTTTTTTTTCCTGCTGTAAACGAAGTTATCTTTCTATTTCTTATGAGCATATAATGAATTGGGTTCCAGTTCATTAGTAGGGCAGGGTTCATTTAGCGCCATAAGCCAATTTCAACAATGTCGACAAAAACAACACCTTTTGGGATCCACCCAAGAACGACCTAGTTGTGGCAGTGGTGGTACGGAAGACATGGACTTCGCCACAGATCTCACGTTTGATGGGGGAGTGGAAATGTTGCCATCGCCAAATATTAGTTCCATCGACTGGTCCAACCTCAGTTCATGAGTTTCAGAGATGTGTTTGAAACCATACCATTCTTAAAGTTATCAGTCCAGAGAGGCCAAAAACAAAAAAAAAGATCTTACTTTTGTGTCAGATCAGGATAGTGGTTGTTGTGTAGTTGACGAATTGACAGACCTCTTACGTTTGTTGTAGCAGCAGAAGCACTTTTTTGAAGCAGTAGTGGGGTCGCTGGAAGGACAGAACATGACCAGCTCAGTATCTTCAGGACCAGTTCCGCCCCACAGAGGTGCAATGGTTATACATCAGAGTAATCCAACTGTCACGTGGGCCGCCAGGTGAATTTGGAGGTTTTGGGTGGTTGTAAATTGGTTTCTATAGAATGGCCCACTGGATGATCAGATGGTCTCTTTTATTTTTTTTGGGCATTCCATTGTCATGTTGGGGCTCACATGATGCGTGGGTTAGATGCATGCACACATCATGTAAGCTTCGCATGCGAAGTGCTTTGAAAAGGAAATTAAAAAAATGGAGAACTTCGATAGTATTGCAAAGTTTGATGGATTGACTTTTTTTTCCGCAACATCAGCTCATACTGGTGGTATAAAACATAAGTATGGATACTCAATATGAATTTTTCTTTGAAAATTTCAAATCATAAATAGGAATCTCACACATAATGAGCATAACAAAGATCATGTGTAGAGCTGGGCAACTGGACCCGTCCAAACCGATTAGACTCCACTCGAGCTGATCCGCCAGTAGCAGTAGACGGTCCAGGATCGAGTATTATGAATAGGATCCGAATCCGGATCGAGTTGAGTTCGGTCCATTAGTAATCCGATTCGACTCAACTCGTAATCTGACTCAATTTGGAACCGACTTGATCCGTAATCGATCCGACTCTATCATGTAGTAAAAGTATAAAAAAAACTTAATTCATTTCTACTTTTACTCAACTTAGCCGCACGCTCGACCCCGTCCTCACCCGAACCCAAACCCAAACCCTAACCCATCTTTCCTTCCCCCATCCTCTCCTGAGCTCTTCGGCAATCGGACATCCTCCTCCTCTCATTCCCCCCCTCTTAACTACTCTTCACTCTTCATCGACCCTCTAGAATCGCGTCGGACTCCAGCAGACAGCCAACCTGGACGTGGGACATCTGTTCGTCGCACCAGCTAGCCCGATCGTCGTCTCCACTCGTCTCGACTAAAGCAACCCACCCAATCAAATATTCAAAGGTAAAACCTGATCCATTTTTGCCTCATTTTCATATTGTTTTTCAACAATTTTTTTATTTATTTATTTTTAATTTAGGGATTTTCATATTTAAATGGCGGTTTTGGATTCTTGGAAGTTGGAATGGGTCGGGTTGGGCCGAGTGTAGTGGGACCATCTGGGATGGCTGTTGGACCGTTCGATTTGTCTCAGGTGTGGCCTGGTTCGGACTGAGTCATTTATAATTTATAAACCCCTAAATAGGGTTGGATGAAAATTAAAATGGGTCGGGCTGGCTGTAGACTGTAGTGGGACTGTCCGGGCTTGCTGTCGGACCATTCGAGTTGGCTCAGGTGCGGCCTGACTGGCTCGGGTTGAGTTATTTATAATTTGTAAACCCCTAAATAGGGCTAGATGGAAATTGGTATGGGTCAGGCTAGCTATAAACTGTAGTGGGACCGTCCGGGCTATCTGTTGGTCCATCCGACCTGGCTCAGGTGCGGCCTGATTGGCTCGAGCTGAGTTATTTATAATTTGTAAACCCTTAAATATGGCTGGATGGAAATTGGAATGGGTCGGGCTAGCTGTAGACTGTATGAGTCATTTATAAATTCTAAACCCCTAAATAGGGTTGGATCGTATTTGGCCTGGTTGGCTCGGCCTAAACAACACACAAAGGGCCAAACTCTTAAACCCTAAACTTAAAAGTTAAAACCTTAAACCCTAAACCTAAACTCTAACCCTAAACTCCTAAATAGGGTTGGATTGTGTTTTGGCCTGGTTGGCTCGGCCTAAATCGCACACAAACGGCCAAACTCTTAAACCCTAAGTAGCGGCTAACAATAACCATAAACCCTAATTGTGCAGTTGTATATACATTGTTAATTTATTATCATCTATTGTATGGATTACATTGTTAATTTATTATCATTTATTGTGTCGATTACATTGTTAATCTATTATCATCTATTGTATGGATTACATTGTTAATTTATTATCAACTTTGTGTTTTGTGGTTTTTTAACACCTCAACTTCGGATATTCGAATTTTATCAATTCGGGTATCGGGTCCAAGGTTTTAACTATTATATTATGTCATCAACCAAATCACAATATATCCATTCACAATAAAACCTCATAGCGTATAACAAAATATTAAAATCGTCTGTAAATATCAAATATCCGTAAGGCCTAAGATCATTCGTATAATCTCCATACATAAAATAAACTGATAAGTAAGGACAAAAATGTCTCTTCCTCCTTTGGCTTTCCAATCAGATGTTCGTCTAAGTTATCTTCATAGAGACGCCTCCACCATATCTTTCCCTTGATGGTTTTTCATATATAACGCCATGAGCTAGCCTAGCAAGTAATAAAATTCGCATGATTCAATACGTATCATGTTTATTAGAATATCAACAAAATATGCCAACTATCATATAAACACGTTCATAGTCATGAATCACCAGAGTTATGGCTGCGCATGGCTTCAGGCCTGCCAACACTCATTCAACGATGAGCAGTCCATTTTAGAGCTGACTAGACTCCTTCCCTAGCCCTGGGCCACAGCCTTGGGAGGATGCCCTATTGGTACCGATTCGGGTTCCAGTTGGGAACTCTGCTCGAGAATTTAAGGGATTTCTATCCTCGAGTTGTTTGGTGTTCAACTTCAATAATGGCATTTTCAATAATGACATATATGAAATAATCAGTTTATATCGTAAGATTCATAAATATATGCGGGAAATAACATCCTAGTGTAGTGTTACTTATTCAAAAGTGTTATCCCTCTTTGGTGTGCTTTGGCATCCTACTGCAGCCTTCTTCGATTTGTCAATTTGTTGGGTTTTCCTTTGAAGTATCATGCCAATTTTTAAGAATTAGGGTTACTTTCATACTTAATCTCATGATTACTCAACCATTATCTGCTATATTTACAAATTCGACCGTTGATCGGACAATCAGGCCCTTAAACTATCGATTTGTATCGTCAGTTTGACCATATAACACATATGGTCCATGATTTACCAATCTTAACGTCCATTTTGAGTTTATCTTTATATAGGCCTGAGATCCTTCCGATCTAACTGTTAAAATTTAATTAGAATCATTGATTTAGGGTATGGTCGGTTGGATCCAGGTTTTTATGTATTTAATCTTTCATTTTGATCAATTCACCCCTTGGTGGACGGTTATGACCAGTTAAATTGCTAATCCAAGGGTTTAGACACATTCTCTATAGTTTGGATCGAACTAATTCATAATCTTATGATTAAGATCAATGGTCGATCATATAGGGTTCAAGATGGCCCACTTGCGACCTTGAGTGGATCATCGGGTCCATTAACTAATCAAGTTTCACCTAGATCGTAAGAGTCCTGGGTTTTGATCTTAAATCAAGTGGGTCTTAGGCCATGATTAAATCCTATAGTTTATATGTGTTTGAAAACCAATGGTCCACTTAGATTATCATCTAAGGCTGGATCATCCAATCTGATACTTTAATCAAGGTACAATTACATAAGGCTTGATATTGACACAAAGATCCCCATCATATATAGTGGTCTACCTACTATTAACTTGAATCAAGATGGTATATTCATTCACTGTTAACTTGGATCAAGATGGTATATTTATTCACGGTTCATGGCTGGAATATGGTCCACATGGACAGCATGAAACGACCACACTTGATTACACATGGGCAGCCACTCAGGTCCCCCATACTATTTTTATCAAGGTTCATATAATCTAAGACTATCTACACTGTCCATCATTTTCATTACTATATGATTGTCTAAAACTAGTGAAATTTAGTATACATAGGTAACAGACTATGGACAATCCAATCAACGGTGTGGATCATCTTTTCTGTGGTGGGGACCCACCCGAGAAATGGGGTTAACATTTTCCAGGTACGCCACGATCCCCCCTCTGTTTTAATTAAAACACTTTTCTCCCGTAATATTTCTTGGATTCTTTGTGAGTATACTCACACTATCCAAGTGTCTATCTTAAAGTGGGGTCCACATGGTGTTGTGCAAATCTAATCCGTTCATTGAGTTTCTCACCATTTGTTACATGTATAAAAAAAAAACACTGGCCCTAAATGATACCTAGGGTCCCCTTTATGAATCTTGAAAGGTTGTCCATTCCTCTTCTATATACTTGATTTAAAGTTGATTGGTGTGGCCCACCGTTCCAATCTGTGTAACTAGACCCATAGGTCACATACAATGGTTTACATTCTCTGGTTTGTTAGATCAGGGCCTTAAATCCATGATTTTATAATCTGACAAGTTTATAACCTTAGATTTATGATCAAGGCTTACAATTAGATTCTAAGGCTCAAAATTACAGATATGTGGTCACAGACCACAACTCTACCATTTTAATGGTTTACCCATGGACAAATAACATCAAAACAGTTTTCTTTATACATGGATGGTCTAGGGTCATCCTTATCAAACTAGTGTCCATAGTGGTCCAAATTTTGACTGAGACCCTGGGAGCAAGTCAGAAGACTTGATCATCGATCAGAGGTGGGGTCCACATAATACGCTGGCGTGGGAACGCCAGGCGCCCCTACCCTCTCTCTTCATTTAATTTAGAGATATTTCTCCTTTTTATCTTCCCTTGATTCTCTCTCCCCCATATGCATGAGGTGTAAATTAAGTTTTATACATGCCACGTTCAAAATGTGGCCCACAAGTCAAGGAACATAGATCCAAGCCACTTATATTACTCATACACCAATAAAGCATATACCAAAATTATTATTTTCATCAGATGACTTCTAGATTTGGAGAACAGTGGGTCATCATGGTGAGACCCTGAATCTCTTATTTTTAAATTGATAATAGACAACTATACTGTTTCTCTGGGTCCACCATAATAATCCCATTTCATTTGAATTTAGGTGTCAATTGTACATGTTTAGAACTTTCATAAAATGACAAGTAAAGGTAATGATTATATTTTAACAAATCTGTGATCATTAAGGCCCACCAGATTCAATGATATGAGGTCCTTGATCATAGCACAAATTTACTAACTAAATAACTAGATAAATCGAATATAAAGATTTCACCACTTAATTTATCGAATGATCAAAATCATAAATTAAATATATATTAGCCATTTATAAATTGTGGGGCCAACACCGTTACACATGTGGACATGTGGGATGTCCACATCTTTCCTCTAGAGATGAGGTACGGTGGATTTTTTTCATTCAATGGTCGGTTCCATTCACCTAAGCGATATTTAGTAAATCTGATGTTAATTTGACGGATGCCTGGCCCACTGTCATTATAAGATCCACAACTATAGGTTGATCCTGTGATCACATTATTTGGCCAACTTCTTTGAAATTTGGCACATACCTCGATAGGATAGAGAAGAAGAGTATAGATGATAATGATTTAGGGTGTGGATGTGGGGTCCACCTAGATTTGAATTTGTTGTAAAAGAAATAGCTGATGTGGGCTAAAGAGGTGCGCATTTTATAAAGTTTTCTTATTTAAAACGCCTCCTTCGTTTCCTTTTTTCTCATTTACTACAATTAAGCATAGAAAAGTTTTATCTATTATGATGCTCCCTGAGGGGTGGACATGCACTGCCAACGTGAGCCCCACATTCACAGATCGTACAATCCACTCCGTCCATCCTCTACGTATTATAGATTTCTAATACTAAAATTAGTCTTTTAGTCAAGGGATTATCAGATTTCATTAAATTAGTCTTGGCCCTTGGGTGCATCTAGGTTAGGTGTTCCATAATTATCCAGGATGAGAGTGTACACGTGTGTATTCGTGTTATTCATGTATGTCACAATTGATTATTAAACGTTAAAATCCACTCGTACAGAATGATGGACCATGATGTACATGTTCACGAAAAAATAGTGACAATGTTCACATATGTATGATGGATGAGATAACGGAGGGTCATGATGATGCATCATACACATGCACATGATCTAATAAGATCTAAGCATGTATGATATGATCAAATTAAATAGCATGATAAATCCACTCAAGATGAATGATATGAAAACAATTTTACATCATTTATATTATTGGATTAGTCAATACTTTCGATAAACCATGGCCATCCACATATTTGACCTTATATCTTAGGTTCTACTTAAGGAAAAATTATCATCTTATGCCATCTTGAATGTTATAACATGATTTACAAGATGATTGACACACATTAGATGGATCATTATTTAAGATAGTCAATTTGGAGGATTTAAGTCATCCGTCTATCGATCAGATCATTTATAGTATTTGAAGTGATGATCCGAATGTAAGTTTACGTTTTATATGCCATGGATGTATGATTCATGGTTCAGATCGGTATTTCGTTAGACAGGTTGATTTATATTTATGGTCAAGTGCCATATGATCCACTCAATGGTCAAATTTTATCTTAATTTTCGAAACAAGAATTTTATACCTTTAAAATTTGTTCAGTATATTACAAGTTTATTTTTTATGAATTAGACAATTAGTTACCCATTTGAGAATTTTATAGTGTGTCTTTGGTGGCATAGAGATCGCTCGAATTGTTCCTTTTTTAGTAGTTCAAGGTTAGATAGATGGTATGCTTTCATATAACCCATTTAAATGCCCATGCCTGTTCCGTGTTGCATCTCTCAATTTCTCTCCGGTTATGTTTTTTCATTTTTTAGTTCTCATGTTAAATATCTTTGCTTGCTTAGATATTTGCATGGAAATCAATTGAAAGATAAATATATCTAGAGAGATAAGGGGAGGTGCTGCTGGAATTTCGGCGTACGTGTTTAAATGGAAATATTAAAGTATATTATTTATCTAACCTTGAATGGGTAATTAATTTAGATATTGGTATATATTTTACTTAGGAAATTTAACTTATAACTCCTCAATCCTTAGGCTCAGATGACATTAGTTACAGTACATGACAGATTGTAGTAGGTTAAGTTACAAGTTGGTTCACACTACATGACTACGAGAAAGTCTCACATAATCACTTTTAATTAGTAGATGGATAGTCAGGAAGTTCCCAGTAACACCATCGGTTTGTCAGCAACTTCACCATTGATGATGAGCTTGGAAGAAGGGTTAGGTCTAGAACAAGAGGAGTTGGGCCAGATGCAATGTGATGTTGGAAATTCATCTCCCCCATCTAATTCAGAAGAGGTAAATGACCATCTTCTAGACACCTCATCGGACTCAGGTCAGAGTTCTCTTGCGGCCTAAGAGGTAAAAAGAGAACTGAAAGATGATTCAGGTGACGAAGGTTGTAACGCCCTAGATTTTCAAGATTTATTTGAAAATTTATTTTTATTTTATTTTAATTAATTATTATATATTTACCCTTGTTTCAAGAATAACGGACCATCCGTAGGAGATCTGATAGGTGCCCTTTATTAAAGTTGCTTAGAATAACACCATTAACAATGTACAAGGGTTAGATTTCGCTAAACTCAAAAATTTACGATAATCACGAAAATGTCATTGGATAACTTAAGTTAAAGTGTCATTTTTAAGTATTCTAGTTTGTAGAAATTATTAAGACGCAAAACCCCGGACTTTAGCATTTGGACACATTTTAACCGTATACGTCGAATTTCAGCCATCCAATCATCCTACAAATGTCCTAATCAGAAAATGGATCATAAGTGGGCCACCCAATCTCGGATTTCTCCCAATTTTTGTGACAACACCTCAAATCACATGGCTCACCTGCTGGATGGAGTGGATTTAATATATACATCATGGTGGGGCCCACATGCATCGCATGCACGTTTAGTGCACGGTCAAACGTGCACCACACTACCAAAACGGAAGTTTCCGTTTCTCTTCCTCCCGCTGCCACTGCTGCCCTCTCCACTCCTCACCATGTGGGCCCCGTTTCAATAATCCAAACCGTCCATCATCTTTGTAACCCATAAAAACCCTCTCCTACAAAAAAATCTCTCAATTTCATCTTGTAGCCGCCCTGTTCTCTTCTTTAAGTCTACCGTTGGAATCTTAGAACTTCTAATCCAGGAGTCTCCTTTGCATGGGAAGCTAGGGATGCTTCTAGAGGATCGTGAAGATCCCTCCAAGCTAACTAACGTAGAGAATCCTCTCCAAAACCAAGATTTCTAAGTTTTTGAAGATTTTTCTCTAGAATCTTCTCATATGTAAAAGACATATCAAACGGCTGTAGAGCTTCGATTTGTGGACCCCACCTACCTAAATGGACTAATCTAAACCCATCCTAGGTGTCAGATTGTCAGATAAATCGTCCATTTGTAATTTTCTATTTTCATCCCATCTCTTTCCTTTAAACTTCACGCCGACAAAACTTCATTTCCATTTGTTATGTATACACTTTTCAAATCCAACTTGAAATCTCACTTTAAACCACTTTCTATCACAACCGCGCACATGTAGCCGTGCTACCCTTTTCTAACCCTAAAATCCGACCCTCTTAACCTAAATGAAGCCTTCTCTCAGCAAAGGAGCTCTAATGCACGAATTTAGAGAGAGAGAGAGAGAGAGAGAGAGAGAGAGAGAGAGAGAGATTTTTTGTTGTTCCAGCGACGTGCTTAGCATCTATGACTTCCAAATCAATAGATCTTTAAGGTGAGGATTTTCCTTCAAGCCTTTTATTAATAATATCACGATTATCATAAGTTTCTTTTGTAGCATGTGAAGTTATTTTGTTTTGAATTGCTGATCCATATAACATGAAGTTTAATGTAGGATTTGTAATGAATAACATTATATAATGATGTGATTCCTTGTTTAGATTTTTTACTAATAAGCATGTGTATTTGTGTTATTTATCTTTGTGAAATCTATGCCCTTATTTTTCTAATCTATGTGTTACAAGTAACATTGGTTTTCATATTGTGATATATATGAAATATGTGTATAAGATCATCATATAGACATCCCATTATTGTATACTCTTTGTCCCTAAGTCGGTAAAATTATTCGATGTAGAGAGATGAAAACTGTGAGGGGTGTCCATGATGGGAGAATATCTCTTGACTTAATTGAGAGAATGAAGTGATTGTTTGTCAATTGGTCCTTGCATGTACATGATGCTTGATTGGATCCATTTACATGACATGAATATTTTAATAAATTTAGTCATGATGTGTAACATTGGCTTTTTGAGACATGATGAAATCATAAAACGAGACAATGAGTGGACACTAATGGTATACAAATTCTCATGAGCCAGGGTTGGTACCATGAACACTAAGCCCGAGCTGTCGGCCTATGCTGGGTCGCTTGCGACTCCCCCATAGTGTCCAGTGAGTTGCTAAAAATGTTTGTATGTAAAATACTTAATAAAAGGAAAAACAAAGTCATGCATTCACTTGGCTCCATGTGGGTGTACGGAATTGAGAATAGGCTAGAGCGTCCTACTTCTCCCGTACATTGTCACGTGTAAATTCGGGCTATGAGCGTCCCGTTTCTCACGTGGTCGGGCAAAACTATGGGCTTGTGCGTCTCAGGAACCTCTGGTTACTAGTGGCTAACGTGAAATTGTAACAGGAGTCTCCCACTTCATGTATTGTGATTTTAGTTAGGGTGCCTTAGCCAGAGCATGCATTCCACGCATCGCATTAACAAAGATTTTTTTTTTTTTTTTACTTTATTGTTTTGATCGATTTAATTAAATGATAATATCCTGCTTGCGTTTACTCTGTACCGTTATTATTATTACTATTGATTGTCTTGGAGGAAATATTCTCCACTATGATAGCGTTTAACGCTATCTCAAACATAATTTAGATGATGCAGGTGAAGATTCAGGTATTGAATCCGATTTTTAAGGAGAAGAGTTCGATGGTTCATATGATCACATGGCGGATGACGATATTGGAGAGACTTAGTTGATGTTTTCATTTATTGAATATTTCTTTTGAGTAGTTGATACATTTATAGAATTGTAATAAGTCTTCAAGAGAAGACATGGTTTTGTATATTGATTAATCATTATGGATATTGGTTGGTTCCCTTATTTAAACATTGATGATGACGTAGTAAGTTTGATAGAATAAGATGATAATTGTTTTCGCCATTGTGCTTGAATGCTATATTTCATTATTTTACAAATTAAGTTATTCCATAAATTACTTGGGAATTCGGCTATCGTGTACATATACGAGAGTCGAAAATCTCGGATCATTACAAAGGTGGAGGCAATGATTACTTTTATGAGTATGGATACTCAGACTACAGTCCATAGGGGCATTAATCATACAAAGGATATTATTGAATGAACGCGTAATAGAATATGCTTAAATGTGTATATATTTGACTTTTCGAACAAAATTTATGATTTTTGTAAGTGTGTATTTGTGTTTGTGTTTATGTGATATATATTTTTTTTTAATGATTTGTATCATTTTTTTTTTTGAATTTTTAGATTTTTTTTTTTTTTAAAATTTAAGCTCTAACTCGAACCGACTTGTTCTGACTCGATTCGACTCGGTCCCTATGATCAGGTCGGACTCGGATCGGACCAGATCATTCCCAACTTGATTCGGCTCAGGTCAGGGCTGGCCGACTCGATCCAGAATTCAATCCAACTCGGTTAAGGCTCAGTCCTTGTCCAGATAGGATTGAGTCAGCCCTAACTCGTTCCGACTCGACTCGATGCCCAACTCTAATCATGTGTTTTGTTGTCTCGCTATCTCCCTATATAACTTCCTCTTCCAAAGAAAAAAATTCCATCCTCCATGGTGTGTTGACCTCACCAAATTGTGGGTCTCACCATGACATATTTGTTTTATCCACACCATCTGTTCATCATGCGAGATCCTCGTAGGGGATGGGCAAAAATTGAGGCAGATAGTAACATCACATAAAGCAGTGGGGAAAGTAGACAATACCACGTAAAGCAGTTGGGATAGTAACACGTTAAATTTCTAGGGCCGATGGTGATATTTATTTGGCATCCAACCTGCTCATAAGGTCAAACAGAACTGGATGAAGGGAAAACACAACTATCAGCTGGATTCAAAACTACTATAGCTTTCAAGAAGGTAGGTGTTCAATCCCCCTGCTCTGTGGTGTGGTCCGCTTAAGATTTGGATCTGCCTTATTTTTGGGCCAATCCCCTAAAACGATCTTGCAAAATGGATGTTCGATATGGATATACCACATAACATCATGTAAGATCCACAGAACTTGGTGACGTCAACACACCATGGACGTTGGTGGTGTGTGGCACACCACGCAATCAGATGGCTTCTATCTCACACCGGTGTGCTATACCTGCACATGTGCTACCGTGCATATGTACCCCTCAAAATGACGCCATCTGGTGCCAAGCAATGACACAGCTCAAAATACACGTTCACCATAATCAGTAACACGCCTAATCAATTGCAACAATCCAATTGGTGGGCCATAGACTAAAATCACACATGTGAAATGCTCTCAAGCATCATGTCACTGGTCTGCTCCTATATGTTAACCTGAGTCCATAAAAAAGTTGGTCGATAGAACGAGCACGATCATTTCATTGTTTGTAATTTGAGGGAATGGGCCGTGGAAGAGGTGGCCTGTCAATGCACGGTTTGGATCATGTTAGTGACCCGGAGGTTTCGTCGCCCCTTGCTTATTTGTAAATCAACCCATTTGCATGTTATCACACCAGACGCGGTTTGGCTGGCGACCCAGCACCAGCCACTCCAGCCAGCTGATGTCGAAGCTCTGTGGTACCACCATGATGTATGTGTTTCTTCCACGCTATCTATTGATTTTCCACATAGTTTTAGGGATTGAGCCCAATTATAAGACAGATCCAAAACTCAAGTGGACCGAACCACATGAAACAGTGGGAATTGAAGTATCACCGTTGAAAACTTTTTGGGGGTGCGAAGGTTTTGGATTAGGCTGATATTTGTGTTTTCCATCCAGGCTGTGTGACCTTATGAATAGTTTGGGTGACAAATAAAAATACTGTGGGCCTAGGAAGGTTTCAACTGTGGACATCATTCTCCCCATTCTTTCCTATGGTGCGGTCCACTTGAGCTTTGTATCTCATGCCCTAAAATGAGCTGGCAAAGTAGACGGACGGCGTGGATAAAATACATACATTATGGTGGGGCCCATAGAGCTTTGACACCAACCAAACTGCATCCCACCACACGTGCCATCCTGGCACATGGTCCGCTCATAAAATCTGCACTACAATGTTTGAAACAAATGGAGAGTCAAAGAATACTGGGCATGTTTTATCACTCCCCTCAATTATTTAAACCCGATGTCCTGCTTGATAAGTGGCCCAGTTTTTTTGGGACAGGAAATCTTCATTGTGCGTACCTCCTGATGGACGGATCAGATCTTTCACAAGTGTGCCAGGGTTGCACACGTGAAGAAGGTTAATTTGGAAATTTAGTGAGTTATCATATGTCAATTTAGAATCTTGGACAACTCGGGCTCCTGATTTGCTATTTCTAACAGGGCACCAACTCTATTAAACAACGTGCTTTCGATACCGAGGCAGAGTAGTAGGTCGCTTGATACACAGCGACCGTACATATGGCATATGCTAAATCAAAATTAAATTAGCTAAATTTGGGGACCATGGTGGCTAAGTCACCGTCCCAAAGTCAGCTTGGTTAGAGCACACCTATCCTCTTCCGATTCTTGGACAGTCCTATTTCAAAGACCCAAGTGTCCCCAAATCAGTGGCTGGGATTGTTCAACCAATCCGATTTTCAAACCGTGCAGCGTGCTAACGAATTTAGTCAGTTCAATTTGATTTTTTTATGTTATCGGTACAATTTTTAAAGTGCCTGTGTATCAAGCATCTTACGCTGTCAGAGCATCAACCAAACGCAGGAGGTTACTGTGAACGGACCTTCGTTTTATTTTGTAGTGTCGGCAAATTACAAGCTGATTACAGCTACAGAGGTTGGACGCTTACAGTGTCAGAGTCCGTAATATTTGAGAACGAAAGGGTCACTTTGCAATCGCGTATAGTATGAGACACCTCGAACCATGCATCGAAAGTGACCATTGCGGCTTCTAGAGGCCTTCTTAGCCGTTCGATCTTGCAACCTTGCGTCCTCTTTAATCTCCGCCGTTCATCTCTCCCTTGGCTTCCACTTATCTGAAAATGGCGCGAGGCAGAAATTACGGCAACACCACTGCCGAAGGCCCCTCTCGTGGGCCCAGCGCTGCGGCCAATCTCAACCGTCGGATTGCATGGCATTGATACAGAACTAGGCCAATTTCGAGAAGTGCGCTGCCGGTGCGAGCGATAAATTACCGCGACGGCGGTCGGGTTGATTTTCCGGCCGACGTGGCGGACACTCTGAAGGTCGCTTTGTCGTCAGGATCCCATCCGTAGATGTCAATATCGACGGCTCCGATTTCGTCATCCACTTATTACGGATGCTGGAGTTCGATCTGAACGCTGCCAGACGCAGGTTGATCGCTTGGATTGATGTGGACGGGAATTGCTTCTCCCCGAAGGTGTCGATCGGAGAAGAGAGCGGGTCGGGCTCTTCGTTCCCTCGCAAGCAGGAAGTCGATGAGGTGGCGAAGGGGTCGAATGCGGCGGGCCCATCAGAAGCGCATTCAGAGGCTCGGGCCAATGCCGATAGCAATGGCAGTGATGATGGTAGGATCAACGATGGAAAGAAAATCGTTGGCTCGGGTGATCGGCTGAATCCGGGAGAAGAATTCGTGATCGCGGTCTGCCTCCCGGATTCGGATCGGAAAGGGGGTGCTGCCGTTGGGGGCGGTTCATTAAATGTGGAACCTGCGAACGGGAATGGAGTCACAGCACCAGGCAATGGTGATGGCGGGACGGTAGGTCCGACCTTGCCTGGGGAGGTTGAATACAGTTCTTTTCGGATATGGGGTGTGGAGCGACTCACCTCTGTGAAGAGGCGGGCCAGGATGGGACCTGCAGCTCCTCGCGCCGCTGACCCCAGTCCTGTAAATAGGCAGGTTCGGAGGGAAGTTATGGCGCCTCGGAAAGCCCGTGGCAAATGTGTAAATAGAAGGGCCAGTAAGGGCAAGAAAGTCGCTGCAATTCCAGCTGCACGAGGTCTGAAGGTGAATACGGCCGGGGATGCCAATTTCGTAAATACTGGCCGGAGGAATGCTGCCGACTGTGGAAAGCAGCCTTTGGAGGTGGACCCGAGCAAGAAGGATGGAGGTGATGGAGGCATTGGAAGGTGGAAAAGGGCCCATCTCGTCATTGCACCAGAGTATAGCCCAACTGGTGAGAGGTGGGTACCCGAGTGGGGCCCGTTGGGCGAGAAGAGGGTACCTGAATGCGGCCTGTGGGGTGAGGAGTGGGCCATGGTGCCCACACCTGGAAAACCCGCTTTGGACTCGATGGCTGGGAAACTGGTGAAGTTGTCGGTGTTGAAACAGAGTCTGTCTACCACTGAACCATGGAGCTGGAACTCCACAAGAGCTACATTGCTGTCAAGAATATGTTCTGGGCAGGCATGAGAACAGCCAATAAGAGAGTTTGATTCTGTTCGATCTATTGGCGATCTCATACCGGTCCCACTGGAAGTGCTCGGCTGCACGGCTTTGAAAGGAGCGCAGAGATGATGCAGGCTAACTGTGGGAACTCAAATGTTAGGTATGCCTGGCATGGGGTGGTGCCTAAGACCATTGAAAGCATCATCCTGCACAGCTTCAGGCAGGTTGAAGCTCGAAAAGGCCTGGAGGCTTATGGCTTTGGCATCTATCTCTCAGCAGAAGGTAAGTCCTATGCAATGGATGCCTCTGAATTTATAGTCGTGATTTAGGTCTAGAAAGCCGTCCGTTTTTCTACTTCTTTCTAGAGTGTTCGGCTACCTACCACTGTATTGAATGCATCCGTTACCTTGTTACTATCGCACCCGCTCTGCATATCGACTATCTCGAGGTATGCACAGGAATATCATGACGGGTGGTGGAGTGGAACTGATGATCTTTTGCATGATTGCCAGGTCAGCATGGGTTGTCGGCACTCACGCTAGTCCGACGTGGATATCTTATCTTTTATTCATTAATTTTTATTTTATTGAATGACATAGTATCTTTGCATGGTCTCTATCGTAATTATTCTGAAAAACGGGTCTCTATTTGGAAATGAATCAATTGATCGTTTTTGTTAAGTAATTTTTGTTCCTAATATGTAAATGTGGCCTGTTTGGTAGATGCGTGAAAATGAGTTCGTCTCATTTTGGTTAATCATAAATGTAAATGTGGCCTGTTTGGTAGATGCCTGGAAATGAGTTCGTCTCATTTTAGTTAATCATAATTATGCATTAGAGATCATATTTCCTTTTGGTGAGGATTCAAAGCAATCTTCATAACCAACATTCATGATCTCCAATACATAAGTATGATTGACTAAAATGAAATGAACTCATTTTCAGGCATCCACCGAACTGGCCATAAAAACTGTCAAGCTTTAAGATGTACTAGTAATTGAAATTTCAATAATTAGTGGGAAGCAACCAAACTGTATTACCTTTACCTTAGCCTTCATATCTGCTACATTGCAATGATGTTTATTTCAATTCTGACTTGAAAGGAATGTAACTGCAATCTACTTATGAACCTTAGGAAATGTAGTTACAATTTAGTCATCTCCTCTTGATTGAACTCAATTGTCAGTTATGCAACCAAATGCAACCTAACCTGTTTGATTCTCAATCTATTAAATGGTCATCTCTTTACACAATAATTACATGAATTCACGGAATGTATCAAGTGATTTTGTTCTCTCGCGCGGGTCTGGATGAAGATGGCATGTGTTACATGGTTCTATGTCAAGTTATCATGGGAAATATAGAGGAAATCTTGGCGGGGTCTCGTCAATTTTTGCCAAGCAATGAAGAATTTGTCAGTGGTGTTGATAGTTTGAGGGATCCAACACACTACATTGTTTGGAGCATCAACATGATCAGACACATTCTCCCTGAATATGTTGTAAGCTTCAGAGTTTCCGAGCGGTTGGAAGGTAGACTCTGTGACGAATTAATTACAAATGTTATTTTCCGCATTCATCTGAATCGTCTGATTGTTTAATCAGAAAATTTCCTGGTCTCCCTAACAATGCTTTGTATACTATTCTAGATAGAAGAAGGCTTAAGAGGGAGATGGGGGCTGTTCTGACATGTCCTGGTTCTCTGAGAGAAATCCCAAGACCTGTTTAAGTACTCCAGTTCAATCAGTATAATCCATTCCACATTTTCAAATTGTCTTTCATAGCATCCTATCTTGAACCTTTGTGTTCCCATTGGAATGCTTGAGATAATGTTTCCAAAATCTACTACCATCCATTAGTGGTGGGTGGGATTCCCATGAGCATTCAAAATAGGATTCGTGCCTCCTAAACCCCAGAGGGTGGGAATTCTATTTTGGATGTGCATAGTGGTCCCATCCACCACCAATGGATGGTGGGACATTTTGGAACAGTCTCCAGCATTCCCATTGTCAGACACCGTCTTTTCCATATTATTGTGTACATAGCATGCCCTTTTTGTATGAAATGGTTTATTATGGGATCTAGGTTCCTCCTTTGGTGCCCCCCTTCACAAGGACAGAGCATGGTAGGACATCCCCATCCCAGAATGGTACCGAACCTATTGTACTCAACACAAGGGCTTAGCATGGCAGAATTTTTCTCATTACAATAACAAACATATTGTACCAGGCATAATTCCCAGAAATGAGAGGAAGCCTTCCTCAAAGTAGTTTTGGAACACTTGAAAACATATAATGATACACTGGTAATTCATCTGAATGCGACTAGGTGTTTGTTTGTTTTGCAATTCTACATAAAGGATATACCATATGTTCCTGATCTCACTATAATTTCCAGCTTGGGAAAATTAGATTACACGACCTTGTTAGAACAATAAGGTTGGTAGCCGGAGATGGATTACTTGTTGCGACCATCAAAGCATGCTAGACAAGTATGAAATTTAAGCTCCTTTTGTCCTAAATGATAGATCAATTTGGCATTATTGGAACCTTTTCGGTTGGATTTGTCAACATCAGATATGGGGAATGGCACTAACCACACTAACACGTGGTGAAGAACTGTTTGATAACATCCTTGATGTTTTGTTCATTGCTTGAGTTGCATTACCCTTGTTACATTAATTTCTACTAAGAGAACATCACACTAACATTTGGATTTAAATGAAGGATATAATGCGGAAATTTATTTTCATCCAAAGCTACACTTTCTTTTGAGAAGGTGGACAGTACCACCGATTATGCAAATGGGCTTTATTGATCAATAAATAATCAGTGACTTTGGATGAAAATAAATGTATAGTTTAATTTTGTTACTGTTTGTTGTCTCCAATGAATGGAAGTATCATATATTAAGATTCATCTCTCTTGTAGTTTGAGGGTTTGTTCCTTCCTTTGAAATGTCCTTGCACAATGTACACAACATAATATGTGAAAGTGAATGCTTTTACTCTACGCCTTAGCAGTCAGCATGTTGCATAGTGATTTTATTTACAAATGAATACTAAAATTGCATGGTGATGTGCGGCAGTGACATTGATAAATTATAAGGTCAAGATTTGGTTATTAGCTGCATGAAGAGTAGGGAATCACCTGTTTTTTTCTTGAAAGTTAGGAAGTTTAAAGCATCTAAGAATAGTCCACACTATATATATGTAACTATATTGAATTATATTATAAAAACTAAAGTGAAACATTAAATCTCGAATTACTAAGAAACACTTCTTTATATACGGTGATATTTTCTTAAAATCCTTGTTAATATATGCTTGAACTTAAAATTCTCGATAAAGGTTATATGAATGATTTTCATTCAGCTTCTTGTTGTTCTTCTTCTTCTTCTTCTTTTTTTTTTTAATGACAAAATGGTGACCTTGACATGCAAATAGGAGATAAATGGCAGCAAATCCCATCCAATTAAGCGAAACAACAGGTCCCTGGGAGTTTGTAGTGTGGAACTTTAGAAAGTGACTCATGGTTCCTGCAAGAATTCAAATTGAAAGGCGCAAATCTGCGGTTTGCATCTGGAGTGTTAGGTGAAATCGGTGAATCCTGCAACTAATGTTTGGGTAACTCATTAATAAGCTTGTATGGCTAGGGTTTTGGGATCCTCAGTGATTGGGTTCCGTTGGGTTGAAGTTGGATGATGAAAAGTGAAGAAAAAAATGAATTGGATGGTTTTGGATGGGTAGGGAAGAAGAAAGATGATGTTTTTGAGAAAATACCTCCTAAGAACTTCAGTTTTGATTGTTGCGAACAATCTTGGATGAAAGCTATGGAAAGGCATCTGGGCCGCATCTCATCCCTCTTCATGGAAAACACCTCATTTTTAACTTTGAGGGAAGAGTGTTAATGGAAAGCTCATCGAATTTGGACCTTTGCAGAGAACCTTGTTCTTTTAAAATTTTGAAATAAGTAATTGATGCAGGACACATGATTTAATGCTAACATGTGATGTGGAGATTATGAAAGAGTCAATAAAGTAATTTAATTAACAAAAGATGTTAACCCACCACGTAATTAAGAGTAAACGATAGGAAATAAAATTTGATTTAACTTAAATCACATGCCCGCATGCTAAGAAATCACATAAATTAATTAAACCAGGCCCAATGGAAGGATGAAACTTCTAATTTAGCATAGGCACGTTTCACACTTAAGAGGCTGACTTGTAGGTTCTAGGGTTATGGTTAGGAAGGGAAAAATCTGAAATTTGGGAAATTAAGGTTCATGGGAATTGGGGATTTTGGAATTAGTGTTTTTAGAAATTGCAAGAATTAGGAAATTGAGGATATAGGGTTTAAGGTAGGGTTAGCTTAGGGGCTCACATGTAATGGGAAATCAAGGGATTGAGAGGCTGTCTGTATGGTCAGCCTAGGGGCTCGCACGTGTGGCCGTACGATCACACGTGTGGGTCATTGGCTAGGGTTTTGGGATCCTTAGTGGTTGGGTTCAGTTGGGGTTGAAGTTGGATGATGAAAAGTGGAAGAAAAAAAATGAATTGGATGGGAAGGGAAGAAGAAAGATGAAGTTTTTGAGAAAATACATTTTTTTGGATAGAAAAGAAAATGATAGATTGCGAGTCTTGCACTTTCGTTGAATGAGAATGGAATCACACCATAACTAAGCTCCAAATCACATTGAGTATTCTTTAAATCACATGAAGAAGAGAAAAAAATGCAAAGTTTTTATTTTTATTTTTTCAAATAAAGGCATTAGCCCCCCATTTCAATAAATGGAAATTATAGAAATAGCCCAACTTATTGTCACCTTTACAAATTAACCCCTAAAACTAGAAAAACATAATATAAAGCTCATAAAAAGGTTTAAACTCTAAATAAATCAAATCCTAATAAAATCTAAAGCATCTAAGTCCTAACGTGTCCACAATCGAGGCAGGGCCACTATCAAAAGTGGTCAAATAGCCTGATACGTGCGATCCAACACTCTGATCGACGCGTGCACTCGATTCAACGGTCCAGACTCCTCAAGAATGTAACTCACATGTCTCTTCCGAGTGTAGGGTTTTTGAAGATGCATCAAATGCATGTGGAGTCTTCAAAACGGTCCACTTGGTCCACTTGGGCTCACGTAGTGGTCATCCATCTAGTGGGAGACTGGTAATGATCTCCTCCTTTGGTAGACCCTGAATGGTGCTCTGATGTCCTCATTAGTAATATTCTTCCTTCAATCATGCACGCCCTCCAAATCCTGCCCCCATCGCAAATCTTAGACATGCAATTAGTTTTCCTTCTACAGTTTCCAATCATATGAAACACAAAATTTTGTCACATACATTAAGCCAAAGAACCCTCGATTTTCTCCCCTAATGATTTCTTCATTGGATGATAGAAAGCTATTCCTTCTGCAACGCATCATTTTGTCATCTTTAACTCTGATGACAATGCATTGGATTCTACTTGCATTTCTATCTCCCCTATGCTTGCCAATAACCTTTTTGTTCCAGCCAATCTGCCCAACATCAACCCTCTGTAACCAGGCTTGGGACCGGCTGGTGCACCACTGCCAGTGGAGCGAATCTGTCTGAATAAATTCTTGTTTTCAACTCTATTTTTACCCAGATTTTGAAGTTTTTTTGTGAATGTGAACTCTGTCCATTACTGCGTACACTTTCCTTCTACCATTTCCCCATTAATTGGTTGAAATCGGCCTATCACTGATATACCCATTTCATTCTACCATGTACGAGAACCTCCTTGAAAGGAAGATCAATGAGATCATGCCTGTCAATAAATCTGAAAAGAATCTCATGTTCCTAGTTTCTCTGTTGCCCCCCCTAGTTTCTCAAATGAGGGCTTGATAGTGTTGAAGTCCCTAACACTGTCCCATGACAGTCTACATTTTGCTGCTGTCCAGTTCAGTTCTTCCCACCATTTCCCTCTAATGCTGGGATCATATTTAGCCTGTAAATGTTTGTTAGTATGAACTGGAAGTTTGAAGACACAACTTTTCATCACAGAAATGGAGTGAGGACCTTTGAATTTCTCTCACACTTACAGAAATGAACTTTGGTTCTTACGGTATTATGCAGCCTGAAAATGTCTGCATAAAGAAATGAATGAAGACCATAGCTTTAGCTTTTAATCAGTGAAACAAAGTTCAAATCTCAACTCTGCATAGTAGTGATTGCATTAGCCAGTTCTCACCCCTAGTTAAAGGAGGGTTGATGGTAGGTAGCGGGTCATTGAACACCCCCCCCCCCCCCAAGCAATCAAGAGAATTCCTGTTTAAACAGGTTTTGTAAAGCCGACCTGAACAAGGCCGTGATGATTGAAAGAAAGTTCATCAAAGATTATTATGTGAACTATGTTAATTAGGGACAGTGAGTTTAATCGGATACTGTTGGGAGATAACATGATTTTATCCATCTTATTTGTTGAGTTTTAGGCAACTTCGTTATTCATTCTGAGAATACTAATGATTCTCTCTATTCTTTAGCATATTCTTCTATTAATTTGTTAAATAGAGGGCTTCAAATATGAGAAAATCTCCTTGCAATAAAAGGGTTTCATTAGCAAAGTTAAGAGCAAACCTCTTCTCATTTTTCCCTTGCTGTGATTTTTATTCTCATAAAACATTTTGTTCTTGTGGGATTTTTAGTTGATGAAGAACCTATGAAGAAAATGAAGATAACATGCAAAGATTAGGTGGTAACAGGACTGAAAATGTCATCTGCAAGTCTCAAATATCTCCTTGGTCTTGTAAGTAACTTTTCTTTTAAATCGGATCAGTGTTTGTTCTTAATAAGTGGATTTTGGTTTCATGTAAGGTAGATGGATGACATGTTTCCTTTTGGGTTCTTTAGGTTCTATTTGGTTTCTTGGAGAAAAGATATTGGTCTTGTGAGTGACACTATTAGTCACTGTAGTTTGTGCTTCTCCACACCAAAAGAGAGATGAAATAATACTCTTTTCATCAAAAGAGAGATGAAATAACACTCATCTTGGCTCGAAGCCAATTATTATTCCATCGAACTATTGGAGTGTAGAAGCATAGAAGGATAATGAATCATTGACGTTTCTCCCATGGGCATGTGTGGGTTTGGTTTGCTCTACAGGCATGAGTGCTCAGGTACGCCTAGAGTCTGATTCCTAGCAGTCTTTTGAAGTTGTCTTAGCAGGATCAAAAGAGAGATTGAAATAACACTCATCTTTGCTTGAAGCCAATTATTATTCCATAACTATTTGAGTGTCGAAGCATGGAAGGATAATGAATCAGTTGACGTTTCTCCCATGGGCATGTGTGGGTTTGGTTTGCTCTAGGAAACCAAATCGAACTTAAAAAATGATTACAGTGTAGGGGTTTACTAATGTGTGGGATTTTTTCTTTATCCATATTGATTTTCTATAAGTTTTTATGTGACTTTATCAGTTTGGCGACTTTTTAGCTTGGTGGGCATTGATTTGAGGGTGTGATTGGGAGAAATAATTTGACCATGGTGTATAGGCGAGTCTTCCCATTTTCCTTATAATTTTTGGCGAACTTTGTTAACTAGGCATAGGAGCACATTGTTGAACGTGATTCTGAAAATAGAATTCTTTCGATCTTCATCATCATCTTCATCACAACCTTGTTAAGGATATTTGTGTTAGCTCTATGAATTATATTTTCGCGAACGATTCCTATTTAAGGTCTATCCTTTGTAAGTATACAAGCCATGGTAGCCATTCTCACCACCTCGAGCCATGCCCTTTTAAGTCTTCCCCTTGTCCTCCTTTTAGGCCCTTCTACCCTAATCAAAGTTCTTCACTATTTCATATCCATCTTCGGCTTTTGTAGCTCATGGCTCAACCATCTTGATGAACATCCGTTTACCTTTGTTGAGGCTACTATTGTGCAACTCTAGTGGCATTACCCTTGATTCTTTCTTAGACTTTCCACGTAGTATGCAACTCAACATCCTCAACTTCACAATCCTCATCGTTTACTCATGCTGTCTCCTAATTGCCCAAGTTGCCCCATACAACATAGCTTGGTTCATTGGCATGTAAGCGTCACACATCACTCTGAAGACAAATCTCCACTTCATCCATGTCGCTTCAAGTTTATCGTAAACCTTCCTCAGGCTTGGGATTCGCTGACATGTCATTACGAGGTGGAGTTTGTTGAGCCTCGCCTCTACAAATATTCCCATTGAAGTTGCACATTAATGCCTGTGCAACTACTCCCATGGAACTCGCACTCCAAATATTCTTTTTGTTTTGTATATTTTTAAACCACTAGAATCTACGACCTTCTTCTAAATATCTGTGGAACAGACCGGGAAAACTGTTGTAAAAGTTTTGACAAATGAGTTGCCACTAGCTAATAATTTTTTGTAATCTACAGGAGGCTACACGTCGATAGAGCCAAATAAACAAATAATTAGATTAATTGTTTGGTCAAATGATACCACAAGATGGTCTTGCTTCCTAAAGATTTTGGGTCAGGGCCCTAGTGAGAGAGAATGAAGGTTTTAGAACCTCCGCCTGTGTCAAACATGGTCTCTACTTAGGGTTTGAACTAGGAATGAATTTCAGATGAAAATGGATTAAAGAAAAGAAAAATGAAGTGTAGAGAGATGTGAATGAGAAAGTGTGGTAGAGAATCATAGAAACTCCGATGTTAACAATGTTCTTGCTCGATTCAAAGGGAGGCTAGGTTCATAATCGCTTCTCTTGCAATGTGTTGATTATAGATTATAAAAGGGAACAAAGAGCTCAAAAATCCTCTGCATTGTGAAATGGTTACCATTGCCGTCTCTCGAAACCCAATAGGTTGAGATGTTCTCCTTTGTCACAAGTGCTTGGGGAAAATTTGAAAGTTCTTAATGCCCAATACTTTCTCTTTCTTATAATTTGTTGCTATCCTTTCTCCTTAAAGAAAGGGCTTATTTATAGACTTTGAGGAGTTCCTTTTTATTTTTCGTAATTTTTAGAAACTTTTGGGGATAGTTGTACTAGTGGACACATGACTAAGGTATTTCGTAACAGTAACGGTAGCCATAATGACCACCACTATTACCTATACGATATGGGTTGTAACAGGCTGTTACGGCCCTCATAACAGTCGTTACAATCACTTTTTTATTAAAAAAAAAAAAAAACTCAAAAATCCTATATCTGTTCCGTAACATTGAAAAAAATTCTAAGAAACTTGTATTTGCCCCATAATAGACCATTATGAGGCTATTACGACCTTACAAAGGGGTGTAATGGCCTGTTAATGGCGGTTACTAGTTATTTTTTTCCATAACGGTTGTTACGGCTGTTATGATCGTTATGACCTTTACATAACGGCATTTACGACACACCATGCACATTACGTCCTTCTCATAGGGCCTTGGGAAGAGAAAAGAAAACAATGGAGAGTTATTTTTATCACAAAATTCAAAGGGGGCGGAATCCTACCAAAGTAGGGGTTTTGTGAGCAGAAATATGATTTCCAGTGTCAACTAAGCTTAATAAGCGGAAATATGTTCTTGTGTCGTCGGGGGGTTGCAAAATGGGACTATTTTGGTCGGTCTGATTCCTAAATAGGGTAGAAATATTTAAGAAACACCCTCTACTCTAATCTGACTTCATTAGAAGATCTTAGGGATGACCCATGCTAATTTAAGTGCACGAGAAAGGTAGGAAAACAAACTTTTGATGATATAGCGCAAATCAAAGTCTGTAGGGATGTAAAAGACAATAAATTGTGCTTCTCTTGAACCCCAAGCTCTTATAAAAGATCCTATCTCCAAAGGGGATATCTTAAGAGAGCCACATGCAAGCCCCAACTCCCCTAAACATCAACACAAGGAGAGGAATAAGAGAGAAGATCCCATCCCTTGTCCCTCATCTTTCCATCTTGTGTGGCCTATCTAGTAGACGGTTCTCACTGAAATTGCATTGGTTGTCTAAACGACACCACACTACGTAGAAGCTTGCAGTGTTTATAATTATGGCTTAGTCCAGGGGAGGGGTGAATAAGACTACTTAAAAATCTTCACCTAATTAAAATAATTTACCAATTAAAATATAATTAGGCACAAGGGTCCAATTAAATAGACTACAAAAGATATAACAAGATGAGTAAATGAGATGATATGTGAAATATCTAGTGTGTGCGATCAATTAAACACCTAATATACATTTTATCCATGCATCCATATACATCTACCAATTCAACTCATGAGCATAATAGAATTGCATACAACTCATGAGCATAATAAAATTGTATACACAAATAAACAATTGCAAACACAATAATGTATAGTGGTTCGGCTTAATCCTACTCCACTCTTGGCGGACGCACTCAAACTTGAGTGTAATGGATTTTACAATCTCAATACTTTTCAATAAGTTCATCAAAAACCTTTACAATGGTTTTACTAGGTTTACCACAAACCTTTACAATGGTTTTACTAGGTTTACTACAAACCTACACATACACACCCGTGTCTGTGGTAGTCCTACTCAAAGACCTACATGTACTCACCCGTGTTGGTGGAACACGTTTCCACTCATGTTGGTGGCTCCCTCAGAAACTTAATTGGTTTTCTATAGGTTCACTAATAACCTCTATAGTCCTAATCTAAGGACCTAGTTTTACTCCCATCGAAGGCTTCCACGGAGACTAACACGTACACACTAGTGTCCGGTGAATTCAGTCCTACACAAGAACCTATATGTTTACACTTGGTGGATCATATACGCACCCATATCCGGTGGCAGGTCCTACATGAGGACTTATTTGAGTTTTGGTTGTAAACTTTATACTCAATCCTACACGAGGAAAGAGTATACAATGGACTCTAATTAAACCTTACTTGTTTGGATTGAGCCTCGTTGATGCGCCTTCGTAGAGATGCTTTTTCACACTTGAATCAGCTTCTCTTTTGATCTTCTGAACTTTGATGTCGATCTTCTTCGACGTCAAACAATTGGCTCATTGCTTTGATCTTCCTATTGAGAGTGCCAAGGAATGGGAGATAAGTGTTGGTTGAATCTCTTACAACTAATGGCTTAGTTAGTTCCAATTTGGGTATTCACCTAAATAGGCATTTGTAGAGATTAGTAGAAAAATGATTTACCTATAGGTTTGATGTCTAAACTCTGAAGAATGCAATATGCCATGTTCTTCTGAAAATGGAGCTTGGAATGCAATTAAAGTGATGAATCACTAAGAAGAAGGCATAGATCTCTTTGGGATAGAGCCTAGGAGTAATGCGGAAGAGTGGAATACACTAGCGCTTCTAATTCACAAAAAATCAGCCTATTTGCAAAGATCCAAATGCTAAATTTATAGAGAAAAAGCTCGAACGGATCTCTAACGGCTAGTTCATCGATCGATCAATCGAATTAACTCCAAATTTTCTTGTTAAGCTCGCTGGACAATTTTAGCCATCTTCGATAAATTGACCCTGGGGTTGTCGATTGATCGACTCTGACCGATGGACCGTCGATTCGATCAACAACTCCTAGAGTTATGCTGTTTTGGTTTTCTGTTTAACATAAGGTGTGCCAAAACGGTTACGTATCGGCCGTATCGGCCGATACGTAATGGAAACGGCTGACGCCGTTAAGCGATACGGGGTCCAAAACGGGGACCCCCAAAATTTTGACCCGTAACGGCCGTTACACCCCAAAAGGGCCATTACGCCCCCCGTAACGGTCGGAAAACGGCTGGTTTTTTTTTATTATTATATAAATCTGATGTTTTTTTATTTTTTCACACTTTTCTTCTCCCATTTCTTTTCTAATCTATTCTTTTGCTAAAAACCAGTGTTTGCAGATCGGCCTATTTTACTATATCGGTTAGACATACAAGAGTCCCCATTTTGTAGAAAAAAATGACTTTTTTTTTTTTCGATTTTCTTCTAGTTTCTCCTCCCTAAAAAAAAAAAAAAAACCGTTGGGCTTTCGGGCGACTCGTGTTCCGACTCTGCGTAGGGGTTATAGTTTGTTGAGTCCAGTTAGCTATTTTCTAGATTTTATTGAATCCTCATATAGATCTAGGCCATATAGGATAGCTTGCATTGCGTTGAAGTTCAATAGTCAAACTGCATTTGGAGGATACTCATTCAGTGAAAACTAGAATATTTTTCAACTCTCTTACTTGTTTTACTTTGTCAATGCATTGGTTGTGTTTACATTAATGTCTTGTTACATTTGTATATATTATGGAATCAATTTAAACAATAGTTGCATCAATTCAATCAGATAGCGCATAGCTTAGGATCCTTTTACAAAGGAACTCCATTATTTGGACTTTTTTTTTTATACATATTATGATTTAAATGTGTGTATTGAGGTTCATTTTAACAATCCCTGAAGTTTCATTGAAAAATTCAATCAATTTCCCAATGTTTCCCCATGTTTCTCAAAAAGTGCGATACATTTCGCGATACAACCGATATTTCCCACTGATACGCAATATGTATCTGTATCCCAAGGGTGCGAAACGTAACGCGAAACCGATACTGCAAACACTGCTAAAAACGACCACAATTAGTCTATTTTGGAGAATTAAAATGACCAATTTCTACGATTTGGATGAATCGAAGCTCCGTGAGCCATTTTTCGAAGAAATCCGAAAATAGGTATTTATGCATTTTTCTTCCTCTAATCGCTTTTTGTCCACCTTAATATGATGTTCTAGCCATTGTAAAATGTTAAAATGTGTATTTCAAGATTATGCACATGATTTGCTATTTTTTTTTGTATTTTTTTAATTTCGGATTAATTTCGGAATAATTTTAAAAATTAGGGAAAATCATTTTTTTCAAAAAAAAATTCTGGTTTAAAGGTTGGATAACATGTGTTACTTATAATAGAATATAATCATGTGCATTTTACAGATTATGCACATGGTTTGCTATTTTTTTGTATTTTTTTTAATTTCGGATTAATTTCGAAATAATTTTAGAAATTAGGGAAAATCATTTTTTTCAAAAAAAAATTCTGGTTTAAAGGTTGGATAATATGTGTTACTTATAATAGACAGTTAGAAATTTGAATTTATAAGTTTTGCAGTTAATTCCAGGTTATCAGCTTCATAAATTCATCAGACAGCCCGATACAGCTTTCTCACCAAAGAGTAGACCGTTTCACCACCATAAACATGTTCCAAATTATAAATGAATGCATATTTGGGATGTTTGGAATTTTCTGGATTTAATTCATATTTTTTTAGAATTTTTTGGCAAAAAAAAAATAAAAAAATTGGACCGTTACGGGGGCTGTATTGGCCGATACGACCCGTATCCGTATCGGAAACGGTGGGCACCGTTACGCCCACCGATACTGCTACGGGACACCTTGGTTTAACAGCAACTTCGAACCTCTTAAAGCATATATTATCTTCTTTATTTAACGCCTAAGGCTTGGGATGATAGATACAAGGTTTTCCTATTTGCAATGTATCATTTAGATGAAGGTTGTTTTGGAGCTTGAGGGGTCTAAGTCTAGTTTCACCAAGGCATTTCAAGTTTATCTGTCTTCAAGTCTTGATGTTGCAAGTCTTCAAGTCTTCGGTCTTCCAATGTCTTCCAATAGGGGGCTCAACTGACTCAAGACTCACTAGATCACGTTATTGACAAATAGGTGCATCTACACTCACTTCTCTTCCATTCTCCAATCATATTCCTAAGTATGATTATGAGAAGACTTTGAGGGCTTCCCTTCATTGGAGATAGATGGGGGGGGGAGGCCTTCTTTATCGAAGAAGGAACAGTATCTTAACTGCACTAATCAGAGGACACAATCACTTGTCTTAACCATCCAAACTAATTTTTCATAAATTTAATTTCATCTACATGGGGATTAGATCAAAAGGATTAAAATCTAGAATTCTAAAAAAAATTCCCTGCGATCTTTCAAATATTCCATAGGTGTTCTTTGAGTAACAAGGCAAAATTGCTAACATGGTCCCATTATAACTATCCATGATTCAATTCATCTTTGACCCTTTCACAAAAAAAGAAAAGAAAAAAAAAAGGAAAAAAGAAAAAGAAAAAGACAAAAAGATAGGTGTATAATGAAAATAGAGTTGCGGTCTCTGCTCCTACTTTTTTTTTTTTTGCACACACGCACCCCACACAACCCCACCACTCACTCCCTAACTGGATTTTCACCACTTATGGGTTTCGAACCCAAGAGCACTTGTTGAAACTCCGGAGAGTCTACCAACGAGCCATTCGTTGATGTGACCCTGGCCATTGAAGATAGGAAGACCTATCCTCCTCCTATAGGGTCAATATGTAGAGCATGATTGATCTGTTGTAGCCCTACGATTCATTGTCGGGGGCTTAACGTTGTCTCGAACACATGACGGAATGGACGCATCTGCAAAACGGTAGAGGGGTGCCTACAACCCTTGCATGGTCTTTCGCCTCTCCCGGTGGAAAGCTTCCATTCTTTCCAATAAATATAAATCCCTGGATCACCGCCCATAAGATTTTTGTCCCTGCGTTTGCAAAGAGATATTGAGGCGGAATCCTCGCTTTGATATCAGCTTGGCACAGCGTAGACGGGGTGAGGTCAATCACCGTCTCTCTCATAAGATAGCAATTCCAATTCCACGAAGCTATTGTGACTCCTCAACCGATCTTCCTCGAATCCACGAGGGGATATCTCGAATCCACAAGACCTATCTTCGAATCCATGAAGAAAAGATAGAAAAATCAAAGTTTTATTGATAAAAGGGAAATAATCTGATCGATCCTTATCAACGAAATAAAACCACTATTTAAAGAGAAAAACAAACCCTAGAAAATCCTAGATTCATAAGAAAAGAATCCTAGTTAAAAACGGAAACAAACTATGCAAAAATCGAAAATAAATAAGAAAATTCGTGTAAATCTGCTCAATAGATCATGCATGTTTGGGCGCCTGAAGTAGCGAGGTCAGGTGACTGAAGTCCCTAAAAAACGTCTAGAGAGCTTGGCTAAAATTCGGCCTGAATTTCGAGCGCCCAAAGTAAGGTTGTCAGGCGACTGACATTTACGACGACCAGATCCGTCAGGAATATGAAATTCTGCTGAATTTTGGCCGTCCTCTACATTTCTGATCTAGCTAAAATATGACATCAATCATCGATTTTCTTGATCTTCTTCCGGTCCATCTCCATTCGGAATGTCCTCGATCATCTTCGTTCTCCAGGGGGTTCTTCCCCTACATCAAGAGAGTAAGCACGATTAGTAATATGTAGAAGTAGACAAGGTTACATAGTTCGGTGATGGTGAAAGCTTGTTTGTTTGCATTAAACTTTCGAAATGGCTATTTGTAATGTCTATTTGTAATGTCAACTGTCATTTGGTGGTGGATGCATGAAAGGGAGAAATCTTTACATCTTGGAATTACTCAATTTGGAAACTCTGGCAATACAGAGGATTTACAGATCAAATTTTCCCGTTCGTGAGGAATGTGTCGTGATGTAAAATGGTTATGGAACTGCAATGATCATCACATTGCAACTATTGTGACCTGTATGGTCCAATTTACATCAGGATTGAAATTGCAGGTTGATCCTCAAGATCCGACTTTTGTATTGTGTGTTGCCGGCAATAATGCTCTTCATGGCATTTTTTTTTTTTTTTGAAAGGATCTTTAGGATCCAACTGTCGGCTCTTCACGGCATGTTGTCAACATTTTTTCCAGTGGTAAGAGTTCTTTCTTTCTTTCTTTTTCCTTTTCCTTTTTTATTTTTTGTTTTTTGTCTGTTTTTTCCTATTAGTCATAGGAAATCATGAATGGAGGTAGATTTGATTATTGTGCAGAATGTAGGAAAAATATTGCATAGCTGATTTTTCAGATCTATACTAGCATCAATCTAAGGTATTGATATTTACATAATGTGTACCTTGATCGACCATTATGTTGACTGTTGAGATTTGCATGTCGATCTTCCTCCTCTTGTGCACCTAAGTTTACCCGCATGTGTTAGCTAGGCAACGCACCCCCTTGGTTAGTCACACATGCACCCACCCACAAGTGGGTTAGTGTGTCTCCTTAGCACTTGAACCCAATCATATGGCCAGCTCGCGATGGGCTATAGCTGATTGAAAGGTTCTGACAACTGAATTCAGAGACCGAGTCAAGGCAGGAACTTCTTCTTCTTCTTTTATTTTTATTTTTATTTTTATTTTATTTTTATTTTTATTGTTTTATTACACACACCCCTGTTAGTCACCCCCTTGGGAATCGATACCAAGACCTCAAGTGTTGAAACAAGGTTATCTTCCACTTGAGCTATGGATCTAGGTGTAGTAGGATAAGTAACTTATTTGAGATAAGTTTGGTTTATGATCAATTATAAGTTAACCTTTTCTTTTTGTGAAGTTATAATCACTTCAGTTTAATAAGTAGAAATCAAGATAAGTTACTTGAGGCATAAGTAGCTTATCTTAAGTAACTTAAGAAACAAATGCCCCCTAAATGTTAGGTCTCCTCTTTTCCCTGTGGTGCGGCTTGCTAGGGTTTGGATTGGCATCGTTTTGGGCTCACATCCTAACACGAGCTGGTGCAAATAATAGATGAAGGAGAAGTGCTGGTGCAAATAATAGACAAAGTAGAAGTTTCGCCCATCACTGTGGGCCCCACTCCTTATTTATTTATTTAATTTTGGTTAGATGGGATTTCTATGATCGTTGTATTAAATTCAATTCGCATCCTTCGAGAACCTCCATTTGCTTGTAACTTGCAGTTTGAATTGTGGTCCATTTTTCTGTAGCCTTGGAACTGTACCCATTGAGTGGGGCTTGTTATGTCATGAAATCTGGCTAAGAGTTTTACTCTACCCTCAAAGAGTAAAAAAAGGGGCCATGGAAAATACAGTGGTCTACGGGGAGGAGAAAAAAGGGGCTATGGAAAAATACAGTGGTCTGCAGGGAGGAAATCAAAGGGGCTATGGAAAATACAGTGGTCTGCAGGACTATTGAAGATACACACTAACGAGGCTCATGGCCACCTGCTGATAATTGGAGCATGCTAGTGGCCCACCAATTGTTTGGGGTCTATCCATCTTCATATTTGCCAATATCATGTGTTACAGGGATCCAACCTTGCTGTTGTATGATGGGTGCAGAAATGGCATATTTTGGTCGAACAAAATGTGCAGTTGGGGACCACAGGTTGACGATCTGGTTTCATTGGTAGATGAGTGGGCCATGTAAAATCAGTAGATTGAATGATCGTAACCCTTTAATTGGTGTGGACAACTTAGCCATTTTATTTCTTTTGTTTATTTGGGTGCAATTTTAATCATTTGTTTGATTTAAAGGAAGGATTTACCTAGAGGAGATTGGGGTGTGACTCCTCCAGCATGGGCCCACCTGAAGAACCGCCGAAACCATAGAGCGGTGGGTCCTGCATGTTTACATCTCTTATAGAAAGATGCAGCAATGCCAAGTTTGCGTAAAGAGGGTTGGGGACTTTATATTTGGTGCTCTAAGGCACATCCAGGCCATTCATCAGGTGGGGCCTTCCGCAAACATGCCTTGGTCCAGAAATCTGCAGATACAATGTACAAGAGTATGAAAAAAATGGACAGCTAAAAATGAAATGATCAACTACGTGTGACTGACCTAGCTAGTGAACCAGCCTGTTTTCTTGGGCCAGGGTATTTTTAGGGTGGGCTCCACTTGCTTAGTGGCTCATATATCACACATGCACACGTTGGAACTAGCTCGCCTGCAGAGCTGGGGGTGTAATACGCACCTCTGTTTCCACCTGAAATAACATGGACCAGGATCCTTTGGAGCACTAGGCAGCCCGTGCAACAACATCGGCGATCTATGGGTCCGATCAGTGCCTATGGGACATCCGCTCTGTTCATCAATTGCGTCACCTCATGTTAGCTGCAGATAAGAGTCCGGATCCTCTGTTGGTTCCAAGCAGGAAAAAGATAACAAAAATAAGCATGATATCAATTTCACGTGGGCCACAACATGCAGAAAACGTTACATCACACATAAAATTTGTAGCTGTGGCCCACCCGAGTTTTGGATCAGGCTGAATTTTGGGATCTCTTCATCCTGGTGGGGCTCAACTGATATGGGTTGGATGCCATATAAACAGCACAGTGTCCCCACGAATGTTTCTATCATGGGTGTGGTCCACCTTAGTTTTGGATCACCTGATTTTTCAGATTAGGTACTAACATTAAGTGCCGAAACTGATTGGCAGAGTGGATGTTGTACACGTGTCATACATTAACTCAAATTCACTATCTAAATTGTGAAATCTGCTCTTCTCAAGTCATATACCCAAAACGAAAAAAAAAAAAAAAAAAAGATTGGTCGAACAATTCTACCTTTGGATCCGTGGACACTTGCTTGTCAAAATAGGATCACTGGATTTTTTTTTTTTTTTTTTCAAATTTTAACCGTCCAATAAATGTCCACTAATCTGATGGTCAGAAAACCGAAGAAGCATAATTTGAGGTTCATACATCTAACCGGCCCATGATTTTGACTGATTAATTTGAATAACTTGTATTCCACGTTTGCGATTTTAAAATAATTTATAACTGCCTGTGTATCATCCATCATACTCTGCTGGAGTATTGAAGTTTCTCTCTTTCTTCTCATTTGAATACTCTGGCAACGTTCTTTCTTTCCGTATGCCACTGTTTCCCATGGTATAGTACACCTGAGAATTAGATCTGCTTCGTTTTTGGGTTCATGGCCTAAAATGATCTGGAAAAATGGATGGACGGCGTGGATTTTGAATACATACATCAAGGTGGGCCCCATGATATCAGCCGCACCGTCTTGGGTGTGGCCTGGGCCGCACCTAATCCGCTCCCCGCTCTTGTGACCGTTAGTAATTCAAAACATAACATTTTCCACTTCTTCCCTCGAAAATAAAAATCCAAGACCTTGGAACCGACATCAGCAACGGTCAAAAAAAAAAAAAAAAAAAAAAAAAAAAAAAAAAAATCAAATTTCCGATTTGCTATCAATCACAACGGTCGTCTTTCGCTTATCCCCGATTTCCTCATTTCCCCCTTTCACGAGAAGGAAAACAGAAACGAAAACCAAAGGAAAACAAGAAACCGTCGAAGCATTTCTTTGCAAGAAAGAAGAAGAAAATCACCATTCAAGAAAAAGAAGATCGAATGGACATCCCCAAGAACAAAGTCTCATTGGCAATGCCAAACCAATCTTCCTCTATTACGAAATCCTTCTCTTCTGGTAAACCTCTTGTGATTTTTTCCTCTTTTTATTTTTTATTTTTTTACTTTGGGTCTTGAATTTTCTTCTAATAGTTTGTTTTTCTCACCACACTTTTGCAGATTTTCATCAAAGGCCTTCTAAAAAGGCAAATTGGGAGGAAACAGATGAGAATGA
Source organism: Liriodendron chinense (assembly GCA_003013855.2). Classification (NCBI taxonomy): domain Eukaryota; kingdom Viridiplantae; phylum Streptophyta; class Magnoliopsida; order Magnoliales; family Magnoliaceae; genus Liriodendron; species Liriodendron chinense. Next base: position 10,079,752 of record ML058461.1, on the reverse strand, counting down.
TCGGCATCTCAGTGGTGGTAGATTTCAGAACTCAAGAAAAGCAGCCAAGAACTTCATGTCCCCGACCATTTCTGCCGCTTCAAAGGCCACTGCAGTGAGAAAGAAGATCTTGGTTGAGAGGAATGAAGCTTTCGGATCAATTTTCCCGGAGACCTACATTGAGAAAAGCCCAAAGATCAGCATGGAATTTACTTCCGGAGATTTGGGTTCTTGTTTATTTGATGGTTCTTGTATCACACCGCTATCTTCGAAGGTTTCGGAATCTGGTGATAGCCCTGATTCTCTGTCGTCCCTTCCTTACGATCCACTGACGAATTATTTGTCACCAAGACCGCAGTTCCTTCGGTACAAACCGAACAGGCGCCTAGAAATGGTTCTCCGCAGAGAAAGTGAATTGAGAAGAGGGGAAGAAAGGTTAGAAATTGATGGATGTTGTTCCGTCAAGTCCAAGAAATCAATCCAAGAGGACATGCCACTCAATGCTTCCATTTCTTCACAAGACGAATCTGAAAAACAAGAAGATGGTTCTAATCTATGCAGCGATAAGCTGGATTTGGAACCATCAAATGACCCAGAAATCAAAGAAAGTGACGATGACGAGGATGTTGATGAGGAAGTGGAAGAACAAAGTCCTGGACTTTGTAAGCAGGTATTGAGATCTCTGCTTCTCTTACTTGTACTGATTTGTGCTTCCTCATACATATCATCTACAGATCAACCTACCATTCCGCATTCCTTACAAGCTTTACCGGGATTCAGAGAAGGGTATTTGAAGATTCAAGACCCTGTATACCGAATCACTGAGGATTTAAAAATAGGCCCAGAAAATTTTTCGGAAGTTATTGGTGTATTTTCAGGAACATTCTCAAATTTTGGGGGTGATGTGTTTTCCCCTCATCCTCAGTTGGGAGAAAGAGGGCTCTCTGAGGCTCCTGTTTTAGAAAATGTAGATGAAGAAATTAACGGGGAGTCGCTATTTGTAGATGATCTCATGGAAAGATCTAACTCAGAAGAAAATGAATCGCATGAAACTGCTGGATTAATGATGCCCGAGGAAGTAGGAACAGCTATGGAAACGGATTATCCGTTCGTTGATGATGTGAATTCGTATGATCGGGTTCCTGTTGCAGGAGAGGACAAAGAAGTTGGTTTATCTAGTAATTTCATAAAGCAAGAGGAGGCAAGAGAACAAAGAGTAATGGAAGAAACCGGGACTGTTGTTGATGAATGGATTAGAAAGGAAGAGAAGGCTGAAAATGGAATGGTGAAGAATGAGGATATTTCTGAGGAGACCCAATCCGAATTGAAGTCCTTCGCTCTTCAAAATCTAGAATCAGAGCTAAATTCATGGGAATTCTCTTGCATTGAATCCATGCAAGACAAGTTCTTCTCCAAAGCTGCTATTGTATTTTCTTTAATTTTAGCACTCGTCACATCTATGATTCTGGGTTTTCTTCATCTCAAGCATAGGAAAGCCTCTGTGAAGGATTCATCACCAACCTTCGAACAACCATCCGTAGAGAAGAGGAGTTTGCGTTTTCTTGAGAGTGAACGGATCATTGAGAAGGAGAAGACTCGTTCGGCATTTCTTAATAAAGAACTGATCATTGAGAAGGGTGATTCTTCTGTTATTCCATCTTTGGCGTACTCTATTGACAACAATGATAAGTTCAACTCGACTTGTCCACCGGTGGTTGAATTGCTTGGAGAGTACAGAGTGGGTGAAATCAGCTACTCTGAGAAGAGCTTTGTCCAGAAATCCAAGAAAACAGGAATTGAGGAAATTGATTTCTCTCAATCTCAAGAGATGAAGAGGTCATCGAATAGCAAGAGGCGCCTTTCCTTCAATAGCGATGCTTACCCATCTGTTTCAGAATTTTCTAGTGCAGGATCCTCTTCATATGGAAGCTGCTTTACTACTATGGAGAAGCTGAAGAGAAAAGAGGTAAGTGAAAATCTAATCTAATTTCAGTTTTTATATTATTTTATTTTTGGTTCATCTAGTAAGGCATGGGCAGCAGCTATGATTTTAATTAAAGACTGTTATATAGGCCTGTTTTGCATACATGCGTAGTTGCATGTAGATAAATTCATCCACTCCTCTTTCCTCGGAAGCTTGAAAGAAGCTATGCTGGAGGATTTCACTGCTTATTCTGTCTATTTAACGAAGTTTAGGCATGGTATTCAGATTTTAATTTGAAACTGTTAGACATCTGTAAATGCATATGTAAAACCATATAAATGCATGCCTAACATACATGAACACATTCACCATATTGGAGATGTAATGCTATGGTGATTCGCTCGGCCAGACCACATTGATGATTTAGGGTCCTTACTTTTCTTTCAAATTTGGTTTTGATTTGAGTGGTGATCATTTGGCTAGACCGCATTGATGATTAAGGGTCCTCGCTTTTCTTTCAAATTTGGTTTTGATTTGAGTGGTGATCATTTGGCCTCTTAACGGCTAGGACCACATCTCACTTTGCTGAAAACTCAATGGTCTTTTTAATTTTTTTTTTTTTTTTTTTTTATCAAACTCAGATGACATGCAAGCCTAATATAGATCGGTTTTCTGTCTTGCTTTGAATCATTTTTCATCGAACGATTCAAAGTCTTGCAATCTCAGCTTGTGGTTTTGTTATCATGTCATCTCACTCGTTAATGCTATATGCAACAAAGGGATTTGAATATCTAGGGGCAGTATCGGTTGGCAACTGGCAAGACCAGTGAAAATAGTGTAATTTGGGTTGGTGACAAATGGTTGTTTTGTATGCTCAGAGGACTTGGTTTGTCCCTTTTATTTTTCTTTGATACCATATTTTTTAGAAGCTTACAGATTGTCTTATTTAATGCTTATCCAACCCATTAGCTGCTGCATTGTATAGCGTTGATGAAAGCAAAATTTGTAAAAGCGACCAATAGTCATTATGAGCCGTGCATAGGCACTACGAATCTTGATATGATTTCGACTTACAATTTGAGAACTGCCTGTGTCTTGGCTTCATTTAGTGTGATTGCTTCTGCCCACTTTGAGAAGTAAGCTAGTTACAGCAGGCTTGGCTCATTTTGGGCCGGAACTGGAAGTCTACCTCATTTAACATAATAAAAAAATCAGAGAATTAATATCTGATTTGTTTTTTAAGCTTAGTGTTTATTAGAGTGTTCAATTCTTCAGTAGAAGTCATGGGGTTGAGCCTTGATAGAGGTGGTTGCTTTTCTTTCACAAAACCCAAGCCAGTCTCGTCCATTCATCGTCAATTTTGTTTTTATCAGTATACATACAGATGCATACAGATGCTTATATATACATATTGGCAAGCTTTAATCACTGAAACAAATAAACCTGGTATGCCTCTTCATTGAGTGTAATAAATCAATGATACAAATGTGTTGTTCTTTCCTTTTGGGGTTTCCAGTTCTTTCACTAATGTAATACAGTCTGTTTTCTTGAATATGTATTACACAAACATGAATATGCATTACACATGCATATATTGATGGTGAACTTATTTTTGTTTCTTTCATGTGAATCAGGAGGGCAGTGATGGAAAGGTGGTGGTCATGACTCCTGTGAGGCGCTCAAGCCGAATCCGCAATCGGGTCATGTCTCCATGAATCATGTGACAGAAATGCGACCCTGCTGATCGTTTTTGCTGGGCTGCGAAGATCCAGGGAAAACAGCTTCTTCTTGTTTCATTGCTTAAAGCCCCATTCTTTGGTTTTTATTATTCCATGGTTCTCTTCCAAATGCTTTTCTAATGGCAGAACTGAGCTGTTGAGAACCCCTTTTCTTCTTTTGATGTTATGGCCATGAAGTGTTGCTTGATTTCTCTTTTTGTCATCTTGTCCCAACCATTCAGGAAGGCATTCTAATTCCACCATTTTTATTTTTTAATTGAAGGCATTTCTTTCATTATCACCACCCACCACCATACCATCATCAATCATCATCATACATCATATTCATGTGGTGGTTGTAATTATCTTTGACATTCCCATCATCGTTTTTGTTGTCATAGTTTGCAAACTATTTGCAAACTAGGTGGGTCAACTCAGGACTCGCCCGAGTCAACCTGGCAAGGTTATGGGCCCGATCGGTTGTTTAAACCAGGTAGCCCTGGTTTGCAGGTAACTTGGATCTTTTTTTCCTGGGTCAGCTTGAAATTCGGGAACTCAGCCTGGTTTCAATGAGTCATCCGAGTCAAAGAAAGGGCATGTAGGTAAATTTCAGGAGGCGAAAAAGAGATCATGCAATAATCATTTATTATGATTATTTACGACCCACCTAGTTTACTCAGGACTTATCTGGTCGACTCAACCGATGAGTGAATAAGCCTCTAGCTGAGTAGTCCAGGTTTGCAAACTATGATTCACATTGATTTAATTAGTGTTTCTTGTCACAGCACTTCTGCAATGTATTTTTCTTAAGCTGCCACACTGTTATTTTGAAAGCATCATTTAGATGCTCTTTCAAGGCTTTGTTTGGATACAGATTTTGATCTGTTGCCCAGGTTGGAGCATCATCACCCTAACAACTATTCTGACCATCCAAAATGTGGGTCCCATTTTAGATGGAGTATATGTCTAAAATGACACTAATCAAACAATCTTAACCATTCAAATTAAGGATCCCTTTCTGGATGGAGTGTATCTCTAGAATCACGTCGATTAGGCAATCCTAACCATCAAGTAAGGGTAGCAGCATCAAGTAAAATATTGAGTGGCCCAAACTTAAAAACGAAAAAGTCCAGCCACAGAGATTTTAACCAATATCAGGTAGGCTTATCCAAATCAGACTCAGACAAGCTTAGACAAACAGCCGATAAGCTGAACCTGAACAACATTGACCTCGCCAAACAAGGCCGGGACAAGCCCTACCCAGACGTACTCTCTGGGCTTGAACTTTTGCTACTACCAAACATGCCCTAGATGATGAATTCCAATCGATTTCTATAGTCTATGAATTGATCCACACTATCCATTTTTATGAACTATTCACAGCCTGTTTTGTGGTTTATACACAGAACTAGGTGCATCATCTCTCTCTCTCTCTCTCTCTCTCTCTCTCTCTCACTCTCTCTCTCTAGTCCAATCAGTGCTATTTTATGGTTATACGCAGAATTTAAGTGTATCATCTCTCTCTCTCTCTCTCTCTCATGAAATTTAATAATGTAGCTTGAAAAAAATATGATTAAGAGTATAAACAATACATTAAAATATATGAGCTTTGCTAAGCACACACAGGTATGCAATAGAGCTCATGTACATGCCACACATATGCCAACATGGCACATAGGTGTGAGATCCAACTCATCCATCAGGTTGGTTCGACTTTCTACGCGTTTTATAAAAAGAAAATACGGTCCACGGACATGTGAGCCCTTTGGATGTGTTATAAACTTCGGCCAAGTTTTTTAGAGCCTTACTTTTATTCTTTTTGCAAACTGTGGTCCACCTAACTGGTGGATCGACCTGATTCTTAGGCCAAGGCATCAATATGGCGGAGCCGTTCTTATGGATGGATTTGATCTCAGACCTAACACGTAATGTAGGCATGCCTCTGGTGTACATGAGCTTTATTGCAAACGCCTGTGCTCTTACAAGCAAAGCTTTAGAATATGTATACTATACATGATTAAGAATAAATGTTAAACTATATTAGTGCATTTGGCGGTCCAATGGTTGTGTCATCGCCTAAAGTAATGCATTATTGTGGGCGCGGCTTCGGTGGATCCCCGTACGCCGAGGTGGGTGGGATCCCTAACAGTAGGGCCCACTATGATGTACATGCTTTGTATCCATGCCGTCCATCTGTTTTTAAAACTCATTTTAGGGCATGATCCCAAAAATGAAGAAGACCCGAATCTCAGGTGGACCATGATACAGGAAACAATGGTAATTGACCATTAAAAGCTTCTCGTGGCCACAAAAGTTTTGGATCAAGCAAATTTTTGTGTGGTCTCTACATCCACAAAGATGTGATATTATCAACAGGTTGGATGGCAAATAAACATTCCGGTGGCTCCCATGAAGTTTTTAATGGTGGGGATTCAATCACGACCGTTTCCTGTGATATGGTCCACCTGAGATTTGTATCCGCTTCGTTTTTGTGATCTTGCCCTAAAATGAGCTGTCAAATGGATGGACGGTGTGGATGTAAGGAGCATACATCACAGCGGGCCCCACAGTTAGTGATCCACCCAAACCGATTAAAAGCCTGATTTTGGGATGATCAATCAAGAAAATTTTAGGCGTAATTGCCCACAAACATTTCCACTTGATTGTTTCTTTGGGTCATGTTTGGATGTCAGGAAAAAGGGCACTCGCCCACAAGATCATTAAGTGTTTGGATGGTTAGGATCAGCTGGCTTGTGCAATTTTTAGGCACTCTCCCGAGATCACAAATGATTGGATGGTGAGGATCAACTGGCTTGTGCAATTTTTGTGCCATGGTACATCGAAGAGATGTCATGCCCGGGCCTGACTTATCCGACTCGACTCGGACTCGGTGAGAACCGGCAGGGTTGATTCGCCTTCCCCGTGTAAGTTGCAACTCGACCGAAGCGAACGGGGACGAGTCGCCGAGTCTGAGAACCATGGTTTATGCTTATGAGTTTCACATATGCACTGAATTTCAATTGGATGGCTAGGGTCACAAAATATTTCAATGGTTATGATCAACTGGCTTGTGCGATTTTCTGGGCCATGGGCCATCCAAGAGGTATCTCATTTTGTCCCCACTGTTTCCTGTGGTGTGGTCCACTTGAGCTTTGGATATTTCTTATTTTTGGGCTCATACCTTAAAATGAGCTGGAAAAATGGGTGGATGGCGTGGATAAAACACATACATCATTATGGGGCCTACACAGCTTTTCCACCAGCTAGCTGGCTGGTGTAGAGGTCACCAGCCATCCCCGTCCGAGTGATTGTATCAGATGGGAGGTAATGTTCGTATGCACGTAGTTATCAGTATCTTACTTCTGGTATGAAATTAGTATAGTTTAGTACAGCTTTTTTACCAATTTATTAAGCATTTTATCGTACAAAAACGGATACAAAGCCATTATCCAGACAATCCAACGGTCAGCATCTTACCTGCTCAAGGGGGCTTCTTTTGTAATTTAAATTGTGGAAGAGAGTAATCCGCAGTTACTTAAAATACCTGAAGTGCGTGTAGCCCTCCCCTACGCCAACACAGAAAAACCTCTAAGAGGCCCACTGTGATGTGTATATGAAGTCCATTCCGTCCATCCTTTCCGCCAAATCAACCTAGGATTTTAGCCCAAAAATCATGCCGATTGAAAACCAAAGTGGGCCACACCACTGGGAAAAGTGAGGATGGGAAGCCTGCCATTGAGATGAGTTTGGGACCCACTGAAGTTTGTGAGGAGGCTAATCTTTGTTTTTTCCATCATCCTGGTGGGAATCACCTAATGAACGTGTTATAAAGTTGGCCTTAGGAAGGATTCAACAATGGGCATTCACAAACCCACTGTTTCTGTGGCCTACTTATTTTGAATCTTCATGGATTTTGGAATAAAGGAATGAAATGAGTAATAAAAAAAATTATGTACAGAGCTGATGTTACATCAAGGTTGGGCCGCAGAGCATTTATTTATCTATATTTCTTAGTTTGTAGAAACTGACTCACATGCATTTACCTCCGTTTACACCAAAACAAACAGGCCCTTAGCTCCGGTGGCAGTAGAAGGATGTGGTGTCCATGTGATGCCTGGGTAAATTATAATAAATCCATTAGATACTTCATAGTAGGATACTTAGGAGCTCGGATTAGGTACTACCTCCACAGGATGCATGAGGAGACGAACGGGTACATGGCATGTCTCATTGGCCAACGCAGCAGGCCCTGTACCTTGGATCTGACGTGGATTTGTCAGACCCATCACATCCTACTAATACCAAGGTGTGGGGCCTGCTCATTGGCCAATGGCAATGCACCACGTACCCGTCGTCTCCTCGTGCGTCCTGGTGGGGTAGTAGCTAATCGGAGCTCACTAAGGGGCAAAAGTGAGGCTTTTTGCAATTCATATGGGCCCTGCACGGTGTCCTCTCTAACATTGTTCCTTGTGTTGTGGCCCACTGAAGTGTTGGATTCGGGTTGATTCGGTACATTGGGTTTACAAGACGTATCATGTCTGATAGACTGGTCCAATGGCTTGAATATATCACATGGAGCCCACGTCTACCATGTACTATGTACTACCGTAAGCTTGGGGTGGTACCGCTACCACAGGAGCCCGCCAATCCAGGGAATCCTGAAACGGACGGGCGCGAATTAGGTGTTACTCGGGAACAGCTTAGTGGGTGTTACCCCTTCGGTGTGGGATGGATTATATTTTGTATGTCCACACTGTCCATACGCGTCATTAGGACATTTTAGGATGGGGTTCCAAAAATTATATATCCAAATCTCAGTGGACCATACCACTGGAAACAGTGGTGATTGAGTGCCCCACCTTTAAAAATCTCAAAGAGCCCATGGAATGGTTTTAGTAATGTTTATTTTCAATCCAATCTGTTGATAATGCCAAGAAGATCTTGATGAAGGGAAAAATATAAAGATCAGCTTGATCCAAAACTTTTGTGGCCCACAAAAAGTTTTTAATAGTCATTCATCAATGTTTCTAGTGGTATGGTCCACTTGAGATTTTGATCTTCTTAGGGTATGGGATCACGTACTAAAGTTAGATGGAAAAACATATGGATAGTAAAAATCTACATCAAGATGGGCCCATACAATTAGGTAACAACCACTAAGCTGTTCCCGGCAATGAAATTGTTCTTTGGGTTGGGGGTGCTAGTTCACACACCCCATTGCCTCCCTCCTAGTCACACTGCAATGTTAGCCACCCTTATTTTAGAAATCGTTCCCATGACCTCGGTGTTGAAAGGAGGCTATCTTCACTTGGTCTGCCACTTGAGCCACCCTCACTAAGACTGAAATCGTCCTCGACATTATTTTACGCTGTGCCTAAAACACCCACGCTCTTTGGGCCCATCATGTTGTATATTGTACATGTGAAATCTACGCGATCTGTTCAGTAGGTAGTGATCCATATAATTTTCATTGCACATAAAAAAGATCAGACCCACTAGAGACTCAGATAGATAGGCCACATCAAAAGGAACAATGTAAAATTGCTTTCTAAAACCTCATAGTAACGCATGATGTGGCCTCCTGAGTCTTGAGCTAGGATGATTTTTGTGTCTTCACTTCATCCTAGTGAGTTATACACATTGATGAGCAGGTTTGACGGAGGATACCATCTCCATTGTTCCCTATGGTGTGGCCTGCCTGAGTTTACTTTTTTGCTGATATTTGGATATAAGGGTCATCGATGAAGAGTGAACTAGATGGAGGGAGTGGATCTCACATATACAGCACAAAAAGCTCATCAAGGTTCATAACCAATTAGTTAGATGTACTTCAGCTAAGTTAGATGTACTTCAGCTGAAGTACATCGAAGTTTGTCAAACTTAGCTTCAAACTTAGCTGAAGTACATCTAACTATAACCAATTAGTCGGGCATTTAATATAAATGACTCGATTAGACTGATATGAATTAATAACCATCTAATTAGATTGAAATTTAAGAAGAATGGTTAGATTGTATAGGTGTTAAAGATGGACGATTTTGATTATACTAATATTGAAGATGAACAGTCCAAGTAGATTAATAATGAAATCAACAGTTAATTTAGGCGAATGTCAAAGATGAAGGGTCATGATTATTGCTAATTTGATATTCATATTCAACTAATTAAACCATCATATTTTATCGAAATTGTTTTACATAAAATATCTAAAGTGCCTTCTAATTTATAAGTGGTTACAGTGAGTTACACGTTATTTATATGTACAATTTTTTAGTGCAGGAATACTGAACCTAGTGTTTAGTATAGAGCTTTTTTGTTAGAGAAGGATGTATAACACAATGGATCTCGCAATCTTCAAACCAACTGAATTATGGGATATGAATGCACAACGATGAACAAACAATCACCACACATACCACAAAAGACTTTTTACGTGGAAAACCCTCTAGTAATAGAGGTAAAAACAACCGGACCTCATCCAGTCAACAAATCCATTATGTAAACTAATTATAAGTTGACTTAGGAGGATAACTTTACTAGTTTCAAGCCCTTCAAGCTTCTACAAGCCTTAAATTTGCCCTTATCCAAAGTATTGGTCATTATGTCTGACTCGTTATTATAAGTATGGATCTTCTTAAGCTGTAACACCTTGTTCTTCAAAGTATCCCTGATCTAGTGATACCAAACTTCTATGTGCTTCAACTTGGAATGCTGGCTTGGATTCTTGCTTAAGTATATCATACTCTAGCTACCACAATAGACCACATGCTTATCCTGCTTCAGGCTGAGTTCCTGTAAGAATCGTTTCATACAAAGCATATCCTTGCATCCTTCTATGACTGCAATATACTCGGCCTCTGTCATAGACAATACTACACACTTTTGTAGCTTGCTCTGCCATGACACTGCTCCCCCTGCAAACGTAAACATGTAGCTCGATGTTGATTTTTTAGAGTTTATGTCGCTTGTCATGTCTGCATCTGTGTAGCCCTCATTGGCTTCGTTGTTTTTATATTGAATCTTTCTAAAACTTTTTTAACATATTGCTTTTGTGACAACCATAGCTTCCTACTGCTTCTATTACGGGTTTCCATTATTCTCATTTCCTGGATTTTGACTTACCTCTGGATTTATCGCGATTATTACCCTTTCTCTGCTTTCTTCTCCCCCGCTCTTCTGACACCAAGGCCTTTTGCTGAGACGACCCTGGGAATTTTCTTCTTGTCTCCTCATTGAGAAGACAACTTGTCACTTGACCCATGGACACGTTTCCTTCAGGTGTGGAGTTGCTTAGAGACACGACCAATGCCTCTCAGCTATTAGGCAGTGGGCTAAGTAATAGTAAGGTCTGTAACTCATCGTCTAGGACCATTTTCATGGCATAGCGTTGGTTCACAATGCTGCTTACCTCATTCATGTGCTCAGCGATTGAATCATTCTCTTTATACTTTAGGTTCACAAGTCTTCTAATAAGAAAGATTTTATTTCCAGTTGTCTTTATCTCATACAACCCTTCAAATTTCTGCCATAAGCTATAATGACAGATGTTTCTATAAACATGTGGTGGAACACGGTGTTATTCAACTACTGTTTAATAAACCCCATCGCCTTACAGTCTAAATTTTTTCACTCATCAATGGACATTCGCAGGTTCTGCAGTTTCACTTGTGATCGTTGCATCTAGGTCTTTACAATATAGCAAGTCCTCTATCTTGGCCTTTTAGATGGACCGGTTAGACGCATTCAAGCTAATTATCTTCGATGAGCCATCCTCATAATTAAAACGATCTCACAATTCGTTCTACAAAATCGGACACTTTAATACAACTTTTGTTGGAGGAGGATGCACAACACAATGGATCTCGCAATCCCTAACCAACTAAATTATGGGATATGAATGCACAATGATGAACAAATAATCACCACACACGATATAAAAGACTTTTTACATGAAAAACCCTCTAGTAATAGAGGTCAAAACCAGGAGACCTTGTTCAATCAACAAATCCACTACGTTAAACTAGTTATACAACAATTACGAGCTTATAACATGCTCGGATCCAATATCTTCACCCCCAAGGGTAGATTATAATAAAAGAGAATGATAAACAAAGAGATCTCACTAAATTGAGGACCTCGAAGAGGTTATGAACACAACCAACGTCGTGGATGAACATCATGAACCCAATCTTTCTCTCTCTCTCTCTCTCTCTCTCTCTCTCTCTCTCTTCATCTCTCTTTCTCTCAATCTCTCTTTCTTTTTCTTTTCTCTTGCTCTAAAACGTGTATTGGTCTGTCATAATCTAATTTTGTATTAACATGTGCTTATATAACATTTACACCCGTAATTAAAAACAAAACAGGAAATTAGATAAAACAATCGTGCGGCCATCGGTCAATCGACCTGAGTGGGTTCGATTGCCCAAACTTGGCTAAATCTGTCCAGAGAGTTATAGAGATTTTTTTTTTTGAGTTTTAGTCGCCCATACTGCAATCTACAGTCACCTGACATTGTCCAAAATTGTCCATCGAGTAACTGTCAAAATTTGGCTGAGTTTCGACTACCCGACCTAGCTTGGTCAGTCGCCCGACAACCGCCGAATTGCACATTTCTCCTCACATCATGAGGAGGAACACCCCACCACTTTTCCAAGGATTTTCATATGCAAGTAGATAGTATTATGTGAGTACATTTTAACTTATTTAGATATTTTCATCCATACATTTAAAGCTTTGATTTGGATCCTGCCTTTGGATGGGTTGCTTATCTAAGGGGGTGGGAGTGAATAGTTATACCCTTTAATTTCATTAAAAAAAAAAAACAAAAAGAAGAAGAAAAACAAAATAGAGCCGCGATTGGTGTAACCAAATACTGCAATTGTACTACTAATAGTATAAAAGTGGGTGTATTTTATCAATTAAAGGGCCATCAGCAAAGCTGAGACCAGGAATTTCGACCATGGTCCATGAATTGATATCCTCGCAACCTTCCAAAACTGAGGTTTGGAGTCTCTCTCCAAATAAGCAATAATAGAAAAATCACGGGTGAAATTGTCAATGCCTTCCTCTCGTAAGAAACAAAGGCTGCACGCTGTATTTTGTGCTCCATAGATAACAGTGAATTTAAATATAGATTGATGTTTACTTTTAGATGCCAATTTCGTGTAACTCTCTGTGGGCCAACCTTGATGTCTTTGTCATATCCTTCATTGATTGCGCCAGCTCATATTAATACGTGAGCCAGAAATTCACGCATCCCACCATTAAAACTTTCTTTGGGCCACACAAATTTTAATTAGGTTGACGTTTCCATATTCCCTTCGTCTTAGTGGGAAACCCCCTATGAACAAGGTCGGTGGCATATAGACATGAGGGTGGGCCAAGAAAGTTTCAAATGTGGCTTTTCATAACACTCACTTGTATTTTGGATTTTTAATTTTAAACTTACATCCTAACATGGACAGACAAAACTGATGAATAGAATAGACATGACACAAACATCCCAATAGCCCAAAGAGCTTTCAGGGTTAAGGGGCCTTTGTCGGTTACTTCTCCCGTGGCACCTACCACACACATGGCACTTGTATGATGATCCAAACCAGCCATCCTGTGGGCACAACCATTGATTGGCCCCTAACTAAATTTCGCCGCGATTAATTTGACTATCTGATAAAATGGACCTTCCCTCAATTAATGGGAGCCGTTGCTAATTTTTCTTTTCAGTGTTCATTTCTGGCCACCAATAACTTTGTGATTTTCTTAACCTGGCCCATTTACTGGTGAAAATACTAGATTGACGGTTCAGATCCCATCTATTTGTGCCACTTGCTAGAAATAACATGGAGGCACGGAAGATCCTGAGAAATATCATCTTAGTACTTATTTATCGACTACCCAATACCCTCACAGGTGTAGGAGATCGGGGCCTTTCATCCGGTGGGCCCTACCATGGATACCAAAGATCTCAACGGTCTGAAAGATCTAGCCACTGATAGGAAGACTCTTGAGGATCACAGATTGATGGTCAAGAAAAGTCCAACCAACATTTCATTGGGAAGAAGACGGCTAGGATCCTCTCACTGGCGTGACTTTCATTTTATGACGTGTGCACCATAGGGCACTGTAGATGAACAGTCCGGATTTCATACGTGTGTGCCAAATGTACGGTAACTAATTGATTGATAACTAACTTGGAAATTAGCTAGTGGCTGGTGCTACTTTTTTCATGATTGAATGGGGACTCCAAATGACCACCATCATTAAAATCGCCATCATTTTGAAAATGGTGGAGACTCTCTAATCTACACATACCACACTTTTACAGAAATCCAGACCGTCCTAATGGCTGAATCTATTGTGGCTAAATCATGGCCCAAAAAACGCACTCAAAAGATGATAGCAACCATCTGATTTAGCCAGTGTAATATGAACCACTCTGATTTTACTTTGAACTGTTCGTTTGATAGCCACCCATTGGATAATTTAACTTGATCATTGTGATTTTTAAACTATACCTCCATCTGCTATCTTTCCTACAATTTGGATGGTATGGATGGCCATAAATAACTGCCACAAATGTGAGGAGGATAAGTCATCACAATTTTCAAAACGGTGGTGGACTATCACAGGAGTCTACGACTGGTTAATTTGCAAGATACCATGACAAGAGAAAAGCTAAAAAAAAGTGGGAGGAACTGAATTTCCAATTCCCATCAATGAAAGACAAGGACCTACATGATCCTCTACCGAGGATGCTGATGAGTATACTTACGTTTTCAATTTGCACAGGTGGAGACCATGGTTCTTCGATCAAGACCGTTGGTCTGTTAGAACACACCATGGATGGACCATTCCCTTAAAATCATCCAGATTGAAAGATCATATCCACCAGTCCTGGGCCATTTATTTGTTGAAAGAGGATGGCTGATGGATTTCTTTTCTTGACAGTCTATTTTCGGGAAAAAAAATTATAGGTCCATCGAAAGAGCCTCTGCCTGGTCCATCTACGGTTGGCCCCAACAAACCAATGGTCTAGATCACAAAAACATGAGCCCCATTTGTATAAACGTAAAACCTGAGGATATGCTCAGATCGAGGATAGTATGATTTCTTACGGAGCACAAGGCAATGGAATACCGAGGAGCACGCGCCCTATCTTAATCAACAAAAAGTGCACACGTGGCCAAGATAATCTATAACATGCCCAGTGCGTAGTTTGCACGCTTTGCTTTGTTCTTATTCATAAGCAGTTAAGGCACTGCAGACGTCATGGTGAAAGTGAGGCCCACCTAACTCTTCGCTCACTGCTAACTTGTAACTTTCAAATCATATCTACTAAATCGTAGGGTCATATTCCTTACACGTGGAAAACACCAGCAGGTGATATGAGAGCAGAGCCCCCGTTAGGGCAATTCCTGCTGTCCACATGTATTCATGTTATGCTACAACGGTTAACGGTCATAACAGTAACAGTGGAGTGGCAACCATTATCTGTTATGAGACCTGTTAGACGGCGGTCTATTGGCAATTCCTCTATTCACCGGCTATGGAAACTAGTGGAAATATCTCATGTTGCCGGAAACAGGTGTACAACTACACCGGTGAAAAAAGATGTCTAAAGGAACAACCTTTTCAAGGATCCACCCTACCATAGAGATGTCTAAAGAAAGATGTCTCGCCTGTTAGCCCAGCTGCATGATACCTAGGCGTTTCAACAGCAGGTCTCAGGTTTGAGTGCTAAGGAGACACATTAACCCACGAGTGGGTAGGTGCATTGTGTGACTTACAAAATGGTTCCTTGCCCAGCTAACAGGGTGGGTGTGTTGCATGACTGAATTATACAAATTGTGTGGTCTCCTGAAACCCAGACTTCTTTTTGTTTGCTTGTTTTGGAGATCAGTACTCTTCTATATCTTGAAATTCATGTGGTTAAAAGTCTTTTTAATATAGAGATCCCAATGTGCAATTATCCACCCATGAGAGATAGCAGTGCAGTTACACTATATCTTGAAATTCGTAAGTTTGAAGTCTTTTTTCATATAGAGCCCTCAATGTGCAGTTATCTAACAATGAAAGATGGTTTTGCAGTTACACAACTGCTATAGCTACTATAGCTACAAATGGATATATACAGTTACCCAATAGCCACTGCAATACTTATCTCCAAACTGGGTGGGGCCCACTTGGACGAAATATTTTACAAGACCCAACTTGGCATTACAGAAAATATGGCTCTTATCAAAATAGATTTTTTCTTTAAAAAAAAAAAAAAAAAAAAAAAAAAAAAAAACACCATAACTATTGTCACCATTACAGCCTATACCATAATGGTAATTGTTGTAATTTATCACTGTAAGAAAGCAGACCTTTGCCCGCGGTCAAAACCGCCGGCATATAGCTCAAAAACTGCCAGCGTAACTTTTTCCGACGGAATCACACCTACCGGAAAAAGGGCGTTGCTAAAGGTTTTACCAGCGGATGTAACACGTTTCCCGGCGCTTTGTGATTTTCGCCGTAATGTATTGGTTTTTGCCGGCAGACAGAAATATTTTTCAGCGCTCGTTCTCTTCGTCGGAAAATACTGAATTGCCACCGGTAAACACTTAAAATCCGCCGGAAAAGATATGTCAAAGCCCCGGGAAAAACTTCTGTACCGCCGGCTTAGGTGGTGTTGACCGCCGGTAAAAGATTTTTAAATACCTTGGACAATCTTAGAAAACTAAATAATGTTATTGGAACCTATATAAAACCTAAATAATATTACTGGAACCTGTATAATATTGGAGATGTAATGAATGTTGCACAACATAATTTAAAATTGTATTAAACTAAAATATGTAATATTTACAACAATAAGTAAAATAAATAAATAAAAATTGTATTACTTTATAATAAAAATTATATAAAAAAAAACTCTTCATCTATCTCTGCCAACCCCTATTCGTCTCTGCCTACAACCTGCCAACCTGCAAAACCAAGGTATGATATAAACAATACTTCCACATCCTGTCAAAACACAAGAAACTAGGTGTTGGGTCACATATGAATGGGATTCCTGCCCTTAGATAATTCAACATTTAACCATTTAGATACAAAAAGTTACTTTGTATGCATGTAGCTAGCCCACTTGATGATTGTATTAATTAATCTGATTCTTGAAAAATATGGCATACTGATAGTGCTGGGTTTGGGCGCCATAAACCTTTAAGTATAAAGACTACTGACCGGTCGGTCACGATGGAGCAAGACAGCAGGCTTGCTAGAACTTTTTTGGGCCATCCGGCCGGTGGGGGGTCTGACCAGTCGGCAGTTTCCTTTTTGGACTGGGTTTCTTGCGCGGTTTTGTGCAAGGAGTTTCTAATTTTAATTTTCTCCTATTTAAGGAGATGTAATCCGAGATTAGGGTCGCCGCCAATGGGCCAAGGTATTGAGAGGGTTCTAGGGTGAGAGAAAGAGCTAAGAGGAAGCTTGGAGTTCTCTGGGTTGAGGGAAAGGGCTGTGTTTGTCCTTCTCATGTGAGAATTAGCTTCGGGTAGCTTGGGATTTCTCTTGTGGGCTGTGATCCAGGGTATTCTTCTATAATCTCTTGTAACTTCTGATTTATAATAGATTGGTGTCGCTTTGTGCCGTGGTTTTTTACCCGTGATGGATTTTTTCACGTAAAAATCGGATTGCCTTCTTGTGTGTGATGATTTGCTTATTGATTGCCATTGATGTGTGTTCCTCGCCTTCTTTGATTGCTTCCGCTGCGGGGCTCCTAACCCTGACAAGTGGTATCAGAGCTAAAAGTTGGGAAGAAGACAGAGAGAATCTGAGGTGAGGCATCAATGACGTCTTCTGGCAAGAGATTCGTTGTGGAGAAGGATTCCGTGAAAGAAAAACATGGAAAACGATTGACATATATGAAAGAAGTAGAGTTGAAGAAGGTGGATCGGTATGCCAATATCTGAATCAGGTTTGTCAATTGCAATTGGGTTTGATCGGGAGCACTATTCATGGTGGAGCTGCGTGATCGGCAACGGGATCCACGGTTGCTTGTGTGTGGTATGCGCAAGGGCCACATGAGCGAGCGGGTGATGAAGGTGCAAGGATGAAATTGATGAGGCATGTGAAGTGGTGGAGCTATGATGATGATGAAGTAGAGATGAAGATGGTGCGTGGCAAGATGTTGCATAAAGATTTGAGTTGTGGTGGAGTTTGTTGGGCTTGGACGCCTCAAACCTTCAAGCATGAAGACCACCGACCGGTTGGTTACAATGGAGCAAGACAGCAGATTTGCTAGAACTTTTCTGGGCCATCCGGCCGACCAGTCGGTGGGGGGTCCGACCGGTCGGCAGTTTCCTTTTTGGACTGGGTTTCTTGCGCGGTTTTGCGTAAGGAGTTTCTAATTTCGGTTTTCTCCTATTTAAGGAGATGTAATCCGAGATTAGGGTCGCCGCCAATGAGCCAAGGTATTGAGAGGGTTCTATGGTAAGAGAAAGAGCTAGGAGGAAGCTTGGAGTTCTCTGGGTTAAGGGAAATGGTTGTGTTTGTCCTTCTCAGGTGAGAATTAGCTTCAGGTAGCTTGGGATTTCTTTTATGGGCTGTGATCCAGGGTATTCTTCTGTAATCTCTTGTAATTTCTGATTCATAATATGGATTGATGTCGCTTTGGGCCGTGGTTTTTACCCGTGAGGGGTTTTTCCATGTAAAAATCAGATTGCCTTCTTGTGTGTGATGATTTGCTTGTTGATTGCCATTGAGGTGTGTTCCTCGCCTCCTTTTATTGCTTCCGCTTCGGGGCTTCTAACCCCAACAGACAGTGTGGGACAGATGATAAGCGGTTCTGATGTCTAACATGTGAGGTGCTTCCCTTTATGAGGACGTGCTGAGTACAACTTGAATGGTTTAGATTTAGCATTGAAAGGGTAAAAAGCCCTCATCGATCAGGAAACCCTAGCTGCATTATCTCTCCTTCAAGGAGAAAAAAGAGAGACAAAAGATGATCCGTGTTCAGATTCAACAGGGAAAATCCTATTCATTGGTATGATAGACTTGTCCAATCCGCGAGGTTTTGGTAACGTGAGTTGTCCTCTGTGGGGCCCACCAGATGATGGCTGATTTGTGAATCCATGTCCACACGATGAACCCACATGGATTCCTCATCCATGCGACGACAGGAGATACGTCACGCAGGCAAGTATTCTTTCCTCTTATTAATACTCTGGCAGTGTGATGGTTGATATACAGGCACTCAGAAGTTGTCCATGTGGTAAACATGAACCGTTCAAACTGTGGATCCTGCCATGGATAGGTCACCACCTAAAAATCAGATCAACTGGACGACCATAAACTCATATTAGTGGACATTTCTTTGTTGATTGCCGACCTATGATTATTTTCAGCCTCAACCGTCCACTAAATGTACACACAGTGCGGTCGAAAAATCCAATAAGTTGCAGCTTGTAACCTGGATCGTTTGATTTGATTTATTTTATGCCACATGTACATTTCTCAGTGGCTGCCCTATCAACCATTACACTGGAAGCGGATTGCCTGTGACTCTGTGACACCAGGCACAGAGATATTCCTCTGTCCGGAACTGTGTGGGGCCCACAGAAACGTATGTGACAAATCCACTCCGTCCATCTGTTTTGCAAGACCATAGTAGGACACACATCCAATACGCATGTGGGACATACCACACGAAACAGTGGGGATTGAACTCGAGGGGGGAGATAGAAGTTTTGTATCAAGATAATATTTGTGCTTACAGTTTGTATGAGTGGTAATAAACGGTTTGGATGGCATATAAACATCATGGTCAGCTCCAGGAAGTTTTCAATGGTGGAAGTTTCAGTTCCCAATGTTTCGTTTTGTGTGTCCCACCTGAGTTTTGGATTTTCCTGATTTTTAGATCCTATCGTATGATGATCTTCCAAAACAGAAGGACGGAGTGGATTTGTAACAGACATCTCTGTGGACCCCACACAGCCCGGGGCACAGAAATATCTCTGTGCCCGGAGTCGTAGGCAACCCGCTTCCCATCACTCTCTCCCATAGTATTTGATAACCTGTGAAGTGTTGACAATGTACCACAACTTGTGGTACAGTACCATCTTTTCCACCAGTGTAAGACATCAGTACCACTAAAACGGCATTCACCACTATGAGAATTACCTGGTACGAAAATCAGACGGGTCTTTTCTACAGGAATCAACGGACAACGGACTGTTTGTCCCAATACAGAAGATTGGACTATATTGTAAAATAATCATTCTGATTTTGGAGAAATACGATATTTATGGTGGGACCTATCGTTTTAATGGTACCGATTTCCTAAAATTGTAGTATATTGGAAAGAAAGATGGAAGGATACCACAGTTTTTGGCAGAGTTGCATGTAGTCGACCATTTGTCTCGCCCTTTCCCTTTTCCCCACGTATCCTAATAAGAGTCGGCAAGTTCGCGTGTAACATTCGCCTCTTTTTTTTCTTTTTTTTTTTCTTTTTTTTTTGGTGAAAAGCAGATAAGGTGTTACTCGAGCTGTACACAAGTCGAGCCGACTCCAATATAGCATCACTCTGCTCGTGCTCGTGGCTAGATTGAACCCACCTACCATGCTTGTTAATAGGATCTACTCGATCGAGCCGAGCAGGCCCTTGCTTGATCAGCCAACTGAGTGAGTTCTAGTCAATTTCAAGTTCAAATCGATTTCAAGTTTCCGAATCAAGTCTGAGTTCAATTTTTTTGAGCTGAGTTCGAGTTTGTGTTTTCAAGTAAGGGTTACTTGAAATTTCATGAAAAATAATGGAGGGGGATCGGGATTACCAACATCGACGAGCTGGCAAGGTTGAGGATAGGGGTGGTTGGTGACGAGTGGGCAGGGTAACTGATAACAGTGGGTGGTTGGCGACGAGCGGGCAGAGTGATGGTGGCTGGCGACGAGCGGATAGGGTGAGGGTGGCCGGTGATGAGCGGACAGAGTGAAGGTTGCCGGCGTCGAGCGAGCAGAGTGAGGGTTGCAGGCATGGAGTGGACGGCCGGCCATCGAGCTTAGAGAGGGGGAGGGTGGGTTAGGGTTAGGGTTTGAAAAGGAGGGCGCTCGGACAGGTAAAAGGTAAAAATGTAAAAATGATTAGGGTAAAAAAAAAAAAAACTTATATATAGTATGACTTTGAGCTAAGCCGAGTCAAATCTATCGAGCTGAGTTTGAGTTTATAAATGAGTTGAGCCGAATCGAGCATGGCTGGGCTCGCTCGAGCACATTCGAGCATCAGAAATTTGACTCGGCTCAGCTCAAACTCACTTCCGATCTGAGCTGAGTCGAGCATTTTCCGAGCGAGTCGAGCGAGTTTTTCGAGCTTACTCAACTCGTGTATAGCTCTAGGTGTTACCCAAGTAACACCTTTTAGTGGGTGGAATTTGAATCCTCTGTTAAAACCAGGCAAAGAGCCTCTGCTTTTGTTGCTCTAAGTGGTCCAACTCAACCTGATTGTATCAGGCTTTTTGTAGTGGACCACACCACTAGAAGAAGTGGTGAATCACTATTAAGAGCTTTTTGTAGGCCACGAAAGTTTTGGGTCAAGCTGATATTTGTATTTCCTTTCATCCCAGTTCTGGTTGACCTTATCAACGGGTTGAATAGAAAGTAAACCTTATGGATCTACTTATGGTGCATGCTAGAAAGTTTTCAATTGTAACTATTCAATCACCACCGTTTCCTTTGGTGTGGTCCACCTGAGAATTGAATATGCTTAATAATTTGGACCACACGATAAAATGGGTGGGAAAAATGGATGGACGGTGTGGATATACAACATATCATCAAGGTGGGCCCCACGGTAAGGGTAACACCTGCTAAGGTGTTACCCCATTAACACTTAATCCGCTCTTTGATTCGATGTATCCATAAAAAGATGGGATTTTGGCTGTACGGGCCCCTTTGTACGGTGAAATTTCCTGCTTGTTTCTGGCGAAAACTATTTCCCCTTACTGGCCCCCTTATACCTTTTAAACTTTCCTGTGGACAAAAATACTCTTATGTATTGAGCCTTACGTCTAACAGTTATTAATGTGTGGAATGTGAATTGAGCTGGATAGTAAAAAAGTTAAAGTGGGGCCTATTGTGAGGCATGATGTCGATCCACACATTTCTTTTATTTCAAGAGCTAATTATAATACATATTGGCAAAAATCGGGTTAAGGAAGTGGATCACGGCACAAGAATCATGGTGATTTATCTGAGGCCGTTGAAAAGTTATTGGTGGCCCCAAACCATTTGGATACATATGATATTTGCTCTTTTTTTTTTCTTTTTTTTTTACCCATGTATTTTTGTTACTTTGAACGGGTTGGATGACATATAAACATCATTGTTGGCCCCACAGAATGTAGCATGTACCATTATAGTTCGTCCCTAGTATGAACAAAAAACGAAACCTTTTTATCAGAAATTATGGCTGTTACCTTTTCCTATCCAATTTTTATCCATTTGATTTAGTAGACCATTTAATGGTAGATCCAATTTGTTCATAATGTCTGTGGCCCGGGTTAATGTTGAATTAATGTTAGATTAACGATTTTTTAAGTTATTGGTCGCCCACAATGATGGAAAAGGGTAAATGATTTCTAAAACAATATGTTCTTCTTTATTGTGTTGTGGATAACCTGATCAGAATCTTTCGGTCATCATCCAGATAGTTACATTCCTTCAAATTTCGGGGAGAAGTGAACAGATTGAATCTAACAAAAAGCTTAAGATAGGGTTTAATCTAATGAAAATTTCATTTCCTTCTCTTTCTTCTCCGAGACGCACCACCACTTCATTTAGCTTGGTTTTCTCTGGCTTAATCTTCTCCAACTCCGGTCTTCTTCTTGTACCACCGAAATCGAAAGACATGATGCCTCCATGTTAGTAGATGTTTTTTCTCTAGATTTGTATTGATGTGAGTCTGTGAATGGTTGTAGTGGTGTTTTCTTTTAGATTTGTGTTAATGTATATTCGTGGATGATCGAGATTGTGGTTTTGAAGATGTTAAGATGTGGTACGATGTTGAGACTGGCATGCACCAAGGATCATGGTTGTCATACTTTAAGGATCAGGATTGACATACACAAAGAGTCATGGTTGACATACATAAAGAGTTGGTATAGACAGTCTAAACATAATAGCACCCGTATCTCTTTTATAGTTTAGGGTCGTGATAGTCATCCACAAAAGGTCGTAGTTGTCATGTAGTAAGGGTCGGGATAGACAGTCTAAACACAATACAATTCAGGATAGTGATAGTCATCCACAAAGGATCGTGATTGTCATGTAGTAAGGGTCGAGATAGACAGTCTAAACATAATACAGTTCAGAGTTGTGATAGCCATCCACAAAGGGTCGTGATTGTTATGTAGTAAAGGTCAGAATCATGATAACCATCCACAAAGGGACGTGATTGTCATGTAGTAAGGTCGGGATAGACAGTCAAAACACAATACAGTTCAAGGTTGTGATAGCCATCCACAAAGGGTTATGATTGTCATGTAGTAAGGGTCGGGATAGCCATCCACACCATTTGTGGGGCCCACCATCACTTTTAAGTGGAATCTAATCCATCCATTATCCTCAGGATTTCATTTTAGGCCATGGATAAAAGAAATATCAACATCTGCCACTCATATGGACCATAATACATGAAAATATTTAGTAATATGGAACGGTCACCGTTACCATTTTTTAGGTATTGTGGGCTACACATAGATTAGGTCAGCATCATGTTACCATCTTCCCATATAAACAAGGGGCTACAAAGATAATAAACGGATTGGATCTACTTTGAAGTAAACTCAGTGACAACTCACATTCACATCATTGCCTCGAAATTGGAGGCTACGTGACTTCTTCTTCACTTAAATTCCGTACTAGTGTAGGATCTAAAGTAAGAGTATTTTCATCCATAACAAAGTTTAAAAAGTGTCAGGGGCCAGTAAGAGAAATAGCTTTAGCCAGAAATAAGCGGAGAATTTCGCCGTACAAGGGGGCGTATACATTCAAAATCTCTTAAAAGATATAGATTAAAAAACATAATATATATTCATTCGGGTATAAGACGACGGTATTTAGAAAAGATTAAACCTAATGAATCCCTTCGAATCCAACGGCTTTGCGCAATTTCATAAAATACGAGACCATACGTGTTAACCAAGGCCCACTGTTCACCAGCTGTTTTCATTATTCATTTACAATTTTATTATCCACTGACACTAAGGCTCCAAGTGTTAATGAAAGCCATTTTACTATTCACTGGCCCCTACACTATTTACAAGCTGTTTTCACTATTCATGATCCTTTTTACTATTCATAGACCATTTCACTCTTCATTGGTTTTTTTTTTAAGAGGCACTCACACCCACACACTCACATCACAGGTGGCTACTCGAACCCAAGACCTCTTGTTAAACCCTTGTGAGTCTGCCATCAAGGCATGAGTAAGGACCCTTCATTGGTTGTTTAACTATTCACCGGATGTCTGATTATCACCAGCCATTTTCACCATTTGCTAGCTATTTTCACTCTTCAGTGGCCGTTTTCACTGTTCACTGGCTGTTCTCACTGTTCACAAGCTGTTTACCATTCACTTGTTGTTTTCACTGTTCACCAACCATTTTCATTGTTCACTAGCCGTTTTATTATTCATTGATTGTTTTCACTGTTCACCAACTATTTTCACAATTTACTGCCCATTTTATTATTCACCAACTGTTTCATTATTCACCATTCATTAGCCATTTTCACTATTCATCGACCGTTTTCACCATTTACCAACTGTTTCCACTATTCACCTGACTGTTTGACTGTTCAGTACTGGCCATTTTCACTATTCACTAAAGTCATACTCGACTCAAGTTCGATTGAACACTCGTGACCCCAATATATATATATATATATATATATATATATATATATATATATATATATTTGAGTTAGTACACACACTCCACTGTTAGTATACCCACTCCCCTATTAGTCACACCACAATGTTAGTCACCCCCATTTAGGGCCCTCTACTTGGGAGTTAATTAATACTAAGACCTTAGTGTTGAAATGAAGTTATTCTCAATTAGTTTACCACTTGAGCTATGGATTGGGGTGTTGGTGACCCTAGTGTTGAGGCAGAACGATTAAGACTGAATCTAAGGGCTGGCTGCCTTTGTCATCCATCGATTGTTACAACAATCAAGCTATTTTAGAAGGGTAGGGATTAGTTATTCTGAATGGATTCTTTTTTATTTGCGTTAAGGACTTTTCTTTCAGAGTGATTGCAGGCATAGTTTAACAATAAAAATAATAAAGAAAGGAGATAAAAGTTGAAAGTATTCTATTAATGATTTTTACAATTGACACTCACGATCGGCTAGAGTGATGATCCATTCGTCGTCCAATCGCGGACTAAGCTTCGTAGTAGGATGATACAAGATAGTCGTTTGTTCATTGCTTGATTAGAAACTGAGCTTTGTGGTGAGACTAACAATGGAGGATGGATCTTCGACAATTTGTTCGTCGCTTGGTCAAAATCATGATCCACCATGATGTATGTGTTGTATCCACGCCGTCCATTCATTTTTTGAGATCATTTTAGAGCATGACACAAAAAATGAGGCATATCAAAAGCTTAAGTGGGCCCAACAAAGAAAAAAGTGGGGATTGAACACCAACCATTAAAAACTTATTGAGGGCCGCTTGAGGTTCAGATCTGCCTCATTTTTGGTTCCATGCCCTAAAACGATGTTGTTAAATGGGTGGACGGCATGGATCCAACACATGCATCATGGTGTGGTCATCACTACACCCGGTGTACGCTAGCGTAGCTAACTCGTGGGTGTAGCAAAATTTTCCTCCACCCCATGGTATGGATTGGTGGAGGTGTGCTGACCTGGCATAGTTTTATGGGCCCACCATGATGTATGTGTTATATCCACACTGTCCATCCATCTTATGTGATCATTTTATGCAATGAGACAAAAAAAGAGAGGCAGATCTAAAGCTGAAATAAACCACACCGTAGTAATCGTGGGGATTGAACGCCTGCCATTGAAAACTTCTTAAGGTCCACAAAAGTGTTAGATCTTCCTCATTTTTAAGGACACATTTTACTTCCAACCAAGGTAACCATGGTAATTATTAATTTTTTACTACACATCACTGTTATAATTGCTAATCTAAATAGGTCTTAATTAAATATATTCATTTCTATTTCACTCATCCATCTCTTGCCACTCATCCATGTCAACATTTTTATTTCAGCTACACTCATCCTATAAAAACCTAATTCCCTGACTGCCTAGATAAACCCGAAGACTTCACGCTCTATGCAAGTATCTATCTATTTATTTACTTTTTTCTCTCTCTTCGATGCAAAGTGGTTAGATCTCTTAGATTAGTTCTGCACCATTCTCACATGTGGTCATCACACTGAACACATTGAGGCTATACAAATTGACAGTCCAATTATCAATGGAGCATATCTCCAAATTCATCAGATCAAGCATTCCTAATCATCCAAATATTGGGTATCAAATGGATGGCTAAAAAAATAGTGAGTGGTCCAAATTTGAAGGGCCAAAGATCAAGCCTACCACATGAAGTGCCACACATGCACAAGAAAGTGGAATATTCGTGCGGAAACTTTTTAATTCAAATTCCATCACTCCCAAACGAATCTTTCTTCCACTTTTGGCGTTTCCGTTTTTATGGCTGAAGTTTTAATTATTTTGTCCGTTCCGTATTCTTATGGTACGCCTTATTGCTAACTACGATCCTAATCCAGATTCTGTAAAAAGCCACAATCCTTCGGTACAAATCTTCTGCTTCTTCTTCGTCTCTCTCTCTTAAATGCCTTTCCTGGAAGAAAACCTCCTTGAAGAAAGAAAGGCTCCCACCTCAAAAACTTCAAAAACCACATACCTTTTATTCATATCCATTTCCATCTCTCTCCTCCTTTTCACAGCCTCTCCTCCTCCCAAATCCTCCTACCACTCGCTCTACGTATCCGCATCCGCATCCGACAACGCCACCGTATCCCGCCACCTCCTCGTCCTCACCCGCCGGCCCCACATCGCCGGCTCCCCCGCCAACGCCGATGCCGCCTCCTACGTTCTCTCCACCCTCACTTCGCACTCCCTCCGGACCCACATCTCATCCTACCGCGTGGCCCTCACCTACCCCGTTTCCCGCTCCCTCACCCTCACCCGGGCCCACCCGCTGGGCCCCACCACCACCTTCGCTCTCGATCAGGAGATCTACGCCGGTGATCCGTACGCTGACGTAGCTCGGGAAGCCGTCCCCACGTTCCACGCCTACGCCAGGACGGGATCCGCAGCGGGGCACGTGGCGTACGTCAACTATGGACGCGTGGAGGATTACGCGGCGTTGAGAGGAATGGGAGTGAACGTATCTGGTACGTTGGTTTTGGCGAGATACGGCAAGATATATCGCGGGGACATCGTACGGAATGCATATGAGGCGGGCGCCGTAGGAGTGGTGGTGTATACGGATACGAAGGACTACGGCGGTGGAGTAGGGGGGAAGTGGTTTCCTGAGGACCGTTGGATGCCGCCGAGTGGGGTCCAGGTGGGGACTGTGTATACTGGGGCCGGCGATCCTACCACACCTGGGTGGGCCAGCACTAGTGCATGTGAAAGGATGGATGACGAAGAGATGGAGAGGGGAGGAGGGATTCCATTGATACCGTCGCTGCCGGTTTCCTCCGCCGATGGTGAGGCGATCATGAAGGCAATCGGGGGACACTTGGCACCTGGTGATTGGCAAGGTGGAGCGGAGTCGATCGATTACCGGCTGGGCCCGGGCCCAGGGTTTCTAAATCTCACCTACAATGTAAGGGTTCCCTATTAACTGAAATTTACATGAAATTACACTCTAATTAATTACGTACACTCATTTGATAGTCACCAACATTTTCAAAATGATGGTGACTCATCCTACTCACATTTAGCAATCATCGCGGCTATCCTAACCATCCATCTTGTGGAAGGGGTGTACACTAAAAATCAAACCGATCTCTTTTCTTCTTTAATTTCTCCATTCACGATTCGGTTCTTTTGGAGATTTTGGACGTTTTAGATTACCTTAAAAGCTACTGCATGGGTCAATTTCATTTTAAACTGGTGGTGAACTATCACACGAGTACAACAGCCAAGCTGCTGCTGGGCGCGGATTGCCTGCGAAAGCCTTTTCGCAGGCATCTCCTGCGCAAGGAATCTGGGTGGGGCCCACCGTGAGGTTTGTGAGAAATATACGCCGTCCAACCTTTTTGTGAGATCATTTTAGGCGTTGCGACCAAAATTGAACTGGATCCAAGACTTAAGTGGGCCGAAAACACGACGATTGAACTTCCACAGTTGAATATTCGTGGGGCCACAGAAGTTTCGAATCAGGATAATATTTGTGTTTTCAGTTCATCTCAGTAGGAATGACATTATGAACGGTATGGATAGCATATAAACATCACTGTGGACCCCAAAGAGGTTTCAACGGTAAGAATTTCCCTACACACCTTTTGCTTTAGTGCGACTCACTTGAGTTTCGGATCCCATTCGTTTTTGGTCGCAACGCCTAAAATGATCTCAAAAAACGGTTGGACGGCGTAGATTTCTCACAAACCTCACGGTGGGCCCCACCCAGATTCCTTGCGCAGGAGATGCTTGCGAAGGCTTTCGCAGGCAATCCGCGCCCGCTGCTGCTACCGTTGTTGTTAAGCTACTTCAGCAACAACGGCAGGCACTGAGAACGTTATCTTCCGCGATTAAAAGGCAGTTGGCGGGTCTCCAGAAGACCCGAAATCTCCAGCTTGTTCATTACTATTGGACGGTGGGAGATGCGTGTCCACACAATCCATTCACTTTAGTTGTTGTTGTTTTTTACTCTGTGGTTGTTAGTACTGCTATTTGCAAATACAAACCCTAATATTCGACTAAGTTGTGCTCATGTCATGTTAGTGAGCAATTTATGAACAGGAACCCTCTCCACAAGCTCTGTGGGGCCCACCATTTTTTATATGTTAAATCCAATCCATCCATCAGGTTCTATCCTCAATTTGAGTCCTCCCAGAAACAAATGAGCCATAACCACAACACAGGTAGGTCACACCACAGAGAGCAATGGGGGATGGGAAGCTAACCACAGGTTTTTATGTGGGACCACCATGGTTTGTCTTTCATCAAACCCATCAGTCAGGTGAAGGTCACTGGGATGAAGTGAAGATACAAAAATCACCCTGATCCAAAACCCAAATAGGCCACACTGCATGAGCATGGTGGTTTTAGGAGCAATTTTACATTGTTCTCGTTGGTGTGGCCCATGGGAGTTTGATGTCTTGCTGATATTTTTTAAGTGCCCTTAAAATGAGGGTTATCACCTGATGGACGGAGTGGATATGCATATGCAAGATGGTGGGCCACCAAGGTTGGGTGTTTTATGCATTTTAAGTTGTGTAAAATGAATGTTGTAGACGATTATTTTAGGCCCCCGTTTTATCCCCACGATAGTACAAAGTGGGCCACAAGATTTTGAGATGATAATTTGTGCATTTTACTATGCCACCGTCCCCCACACTCTTTTCTATTTTTGTCTTTCCTTTTGATGTTTGTTTCTTGTTATTCAATCCCATGGTTGGGCTGTTTATGAAATTTTCAGGGAAAACAAACAATAACTACAATCCAAAATGTCTTTGGTGTGATCGAAGGAGCAGAAGAGCCTGATCGGTACGTTAATTTATGGCCTTGTTGATGTTTTTCTTAGTTTATGGAATATCAGTTCCTAGCATACACGACTATCAGTTCCTCAACCATCTTCCACCGTCCAAAGACAGTGGGTGAAAACCCAATTTATATTTTAAAATGAGATTTTGAAAAGGAACATTTAATTCTCATTTTGAAACATGTTGGGATTCTCACCATGGTTTTTGAATGGGGCATGAGATGTTTATTGAGAAAATTCCCTTTAATTGAGGTTGATAATCTAGCAAATAATTTTCTTAATTAACCTTTTAATTAGGGGTTATTTGGATGGAAGTAAATGGAGGTAAATGGGAGGAATTAGGGAGTAATGGAGATAAAATGACCTTTGAGGTGTATTTGGACCGGAGTAAATGCATAAAAATGAAACCAGTCAAGCATGAAAATGAAATGAGTCTTGACTTAATAGGCTGTAAACGAAATCCTCTCTTTGAGGAGAGATTTAGAAGTAAATGAGGGTGAAATGCCTAAGAGAGTTGCATGGGTAAACAAAGGCAATGCCACGCATATGTCTACCGTACACGTAGCACATTGATAATACCTTAAAACAATCTAATTATTAACTACATCACTAAAATCACACTAATCGAATATTCTAAACCGTCCAAAGCTTGGTTGTCTAAATGGACAATTAAATGATGTTGGCAAGTTGCTTGTTTGTGATCTTTACATTTGTGGCCCACCTTATGCTCAAAATTTTCTTATTTTTGACTAAAGAATACATTTCAATGGGCTCATTACAATCATCCTATCTAATATAACGTATGTACACTAATTTAGGATATTAAAATTGATTTAGCATGTTACATATGTTATTATAAATATATTGAAAAACTCAAATGCATTTCAATTCCTCCCATTTACTTCAATTGAAATAGAATATTTTAATTTTAAATGCATATAATTTATAACCATCCAAGCACTCTTTACTCCCAACCCTAATTAATTGAGATAAGACAATAACAATGATGACCACGATGACACGACAACGACAATGATGATAGACCTTCTAGTAATATATAAGTGCCGACTAATACATTCTACTATTTGAGTCAAGAACTCAAATGAATCTCAAAGGAACTATTCACGTATTGATAGTGGAATTCAAAGTAAATTTGAAAGGAAAATGATTTTTATAGCAAATATAGTTTCATGAAAATCGTGCATTAGAAAATTTGTGGAAAAAAAAAATTTAAAATATTATTTTAACAAATATAATTTTCATGAAAAATGAAATAACTAAAAAGGTGAATATTGCCTCTCAACAAAAGTGGAAAACAAAATTATTAGACTTGAGGCAAGAAGGAAAACTATCCATTTTTTTAGGAAAATCATATTTAAGTGACTTTATTACCATAGTCGGCAAAAAATGTCACATCCATGAAAAATGATTTCTTTTTCGCGATTACTTTTAGGACTCCACCATTCGACTTTGCCAACATCCATCCACGTGGGGGTGTCGAAATCTGTTTACATGCTGTACCTATACCTAACCCCTATAGGTGTTTAAGGAAGAGACACGTGTCATGCTTTGAAACACCCAAGGAAATGATGCAATGGTGTTGGAATAGTACCAAGATGCATGAACGAGGGAAATCTGTGTAGTCGGCGCTATCATGGATGATTCCTTTTTTAAACATCACACCTACTTAGATACTCTTGTCCATCAATTCTCTTCAATCTCATCGGTATATTTGAAGACATTTGCCATATTAAGATGGCTGGCTATGATGGAGGCATCATCCTACCATGTGGGCTATATCTCAAATGATGCCTGGACCCCAGGATTAAATGATAAGAAATCGCATTGATGGGATTAACACCAGCATTGTACAATGATTGCATGTCTAAAAATACCATGGTATTTTGACCATTTAAGCCCTATGTTTGGGCCAGATTCTTCTTCACAAAAAAACATTATATTAGGCAAAACCCTATTTGGTGGATGATGGATTTGTAATCAATGAACCATATTCATAATTGATGTGCTGTTAGTCACCCACACACACGTACAACTCAAATGTCATAATAAAGGATGTACATGGATGGACTGCATGGATAAAACACATGCATCAATATAGGGCCCATAGATGCAGAGGATTTCAAAGTCAACAATGTAGTGGATTTTAAAAACCCCACATCAATTCCGTTCTACCTAATCCCATTGCTTCCCGTGTCTCCAAATGTCCCATAAAATCTGTATGGAACCAAATGCAATTCCATCCCACTTAATCCTTCCTAAGCCTACTGACCAAACAGGCCTCACATTTAAGAATTAATACTCTATGGTCAAAGACCTTATATTGAAAAGATTTAAGTAGGTCTATCAAACACGGTCTAAATTGTTGGTTAGCTCAAATACAAGAAATGAGTAAAATGGTTATTTGGACCAATGTACAGTGGGAGGTTTTGTGCCTTAGTAATATATTAGCATAAGAATTTTAGATAAGAACTAACATAGTATTAGAACAGTATTTAAAAAAAAGATGCTAAATCAATTTTATTATTATGCATTTATGTAAGTACATATGTTGCTCAGATTTTGTTTATTGATGTGATTTGTCCAACGTGCATCATGTTCACAGATACGTCCTTCTGGGAAATCATCGGGATGCCTGGACATTTGGGGCCGTCGATCCTAACAGTGGAACTGCAGCATTACTAGAGGTAATGACATGGATATAACTCACTATTTCTTTGTTTATTTTCCTCTCTTGTCCTTGCCGCAGTGGCCATAAGTGCAGTGATGGAGAAATACAAGAATGGTCCACCTTCAGCTGAAAAATGTCCAGATAATCTTCCAATCTGGGAGATTATGGGGTCATGGTCCATTCAATGAATGGTCTTGAGTGCCGAACGATGGGCCCACTTGTGCATAGACGGAGTTGCTTATACCCATAATATCGTATAATTCCTAGTAATCAAGCTGCAGATCATAATTCGTGGACGTTTAATCTTTTATAAGCTATGTTCTAAGATGGCTTGTCATTGACGGGGATGGTCCTCCGTTTACGTATAGACAGGACCCTCTACGATCCTTTACATGCCAAGCTGGCACGTGGTGACCATACAAGACATCAATCAGGTGGGCCCCACAATGGGCATTCTCCTGACTAGAAGGCTTTTGAGCTGTTCCATTTCTTTTGTACGCTGTCGCCTGCCTCATAAGTGGGGCGTCCTTGACTTTTGGGTCCGTAAAAGCACTTGTGGGGCGCACTTGATGAAGTCTTCTCTGGTAAATGCACGTGTCAGCTTGGCAAGCATGCTGCCGTGTTGAAGGGCTAGGCGGCGAACTCACGTGGGACTCACAAATAGAGGTATCATCATACAATGCTGCGGAGAGTTTGTAATTAGGTAATTGGTTTTCAGTTGAGCTCATGTTTCAGTGATCCAAACTTTTAATATGATGGGGCGCACCGTTGATGGAGGGTATAAAAAATCCCACGGATTTAGAGATCCTATCCATTGAATATTTGTCCTTTAAATATCGCTCACCAATTGGAAGGTTAGGATTTTCTTTCTGGGATATTTATAGGTGCACGATTCATCCATAGTTAGAGCTGGATACGAACCAAGTTTAGCCGTCTAGATCGACTCGGTAAAACTCTGTTCAAATATAGAGTCTTCTTGTTCGAAAGGTGTGTTTGAAAAAAAATTCGAGTTGGTTTCAATCACAGTCATGTTCAACTCGAACTTAACTCGAATATTGATTGATTTGACTCGTGTGTGTGTGTGTGTGTGTGTACACACACACACACACACGCCGGTGGGGGGGGGGGGGGGGTGGGGGGGGGGGGGCACCATGATGTATTTGTTTTATCCACTCCGTCCATTCATTTGTACAACTCATTTTAAGGCAGCTTGTTGGCGGGTGTTCGTGTCACCAGCTATGAGCCAACCCACGTTCGTGTCTGTGGACCCTCGCCGTTCCGCGCTCCCACACGACGTTCGTCCCTTTTCCTTTCGGAAAAAGAAGAAGAGGTGCGTGCGTGCGAATCGCCGTTTGTACCACTAGCTTGCCTCGTTCTCGAGAGCTTTGTTTGGTTGTCGTGTTAGGCTGGATGTGTTTAGATGAGTTTATATAAGACCAGAGTCGTCACTAGCCAATTACTTTGAATCTATAGTCGGCTAGGCCCCGTAGAAACGTTAGAGAAGGGAATCCGAAGATTCCTTCCTCTAAAATGACTCCTTTTGATCTGCGGCCAGAGATTCAAGGTAAGGGATCACGGTTACAGGGTGGGAAGAGGTTAAGCATCCCACACACTACCCGTACCGAAGTACGGTCTCTACTTCACAGAATCGAACAAATACTTGAAAGTCTAATTTAATTCTCGTATATTCTCATAGATGACATGATGCATGAATGCAGGTCTGAACAGTAAGAGTTTCTGATGGGCAGGTTTCCATTAACAGGCAAGCCCAAAGCATACGCTCGAACTGACAGGTGCTTTATGCGAGATGTATGCTGTGTGTTTGAATAATCAAGGTGTTCATAGTGATATGTACATGAATGCAGGTTTGAACAGTAAGAGTTTTTGATGGGCAGGTTTCCATTAACAGGCAAGCCCAGAGCATATGCTCGAACTGACAGGTACTTTATGCGAGATGCATGCTGTGTGTTTGAATAATCAAAGTACTTGTAGTGGAGCAGGGGGGTTGGAAGAAAAGTAAATGTTGCACTTATGCTAGATGCAAATGAGATGATGCTGAAAAAAGAGTAGCTAGATGGATGGAGGTGTCGCAAGGATTGGCTTCGAGTGGCTGGATCAAAACTTGGATGGCTTGGGAGACTTGGACCAGTGGTCAGCCTAGGCTGGACCAGGGCTAGGCTCTCCTCACTCGGGGTCTCCTTGGTGGAAAAAATGGGCTAAGAGGGTGGAGGAGGACTCGGACGGACATGATCTCTCTGAGCTTGGTCGTGTGTCGAAATGAGAAGGGGAGAGGAGTATTTATAGTAGAGGGCAGTGGCAGTTCTCGTAAATAAGTTTGGGCGGCCCCCTGTGGGCCGCCCGTACGGACGCTCCCCGGGTTCCAGCGCGTGGTACGGACATGTCTCGGGGCTGTTGTTTTGACTCAGTGGGTTGACTCAGTGAGTTAACTCAGCGGATCGACTCGGTGATTTGACTCGGCGGGTTGACTCGGTGGGTTGACTTGACGGGTTGATTTAGCGGGTTGACTCAACGGGTTAACTCAACGGGTTAACGCAGTGAGTTTGACTTTTTTAGGATTTTTTTTACTAGCTTTTCTTATGGGGGGTTTTTCAGGCTGATGTTTAGGGGCGAGTTGACTGGGTTCAGGCTTGAGTTAGGCTATGGATTGGGGCTTACAAGGGTGAGTTTAGCTGAGTTTGGTCTTGGGATTTGGGGGTATGGTCCTCCATTCATCCAGCTATCTCTCCCAATAGTGTAGCCGAAGGTGGGGTGTCTACAGATGCCCCTCTTTAGCAGAGGTTGCGTGCAACCGAATGCCAAAGCGAGTGGACACCCTACTTCTGACCCGGTCATTCATAGATCATGGTCTGAAATCTTTGCTTGCCTTTGCATCTGTGCCAGTTGATCGTCTGGAAATCGATCACTCGCACATACCGTGGAAGTTTGGAGAAAACGTTGCGATTGTCCCTGCAGTTTGCTGCAACCTGGGTACCCAATCGCAATCCTTCCATTCCTGATCGGTACTAACATCGAAAAGATACAGTAGAGCCTCTGCGTCCATAGTCTTACGAGGATACTGACCCTGTGATTGATTGTGATGTTTGATGTTTTCCCGGATCACTCCAGGAGTACTTGTTTCGCTTGACTGTCAAAGTGGTTAGATGCCCTGCATCATGTAGTCTTACAGGATTTTACTACGCCGACTTGGACTCAGTCAAGGTACTTCAGGCATCCACGCCTAGGTATGTGCGGGTGGTCTTTTTCCACCCGATCTGCTGGTTTTGATGCTTGGTTTGCAATTCATTCTTTCGTAGATTGTGGTCTGGAATCTTTGTTGTCATTTGTATCTGAGTCAGTTGATTGTTTAGAGATTGATAACTCGCACATACCGCGGGAGTTTAGAGAAAACGTTGCGATTGTCCTTGCATGCGCTGCAACCTGGGTACCCAATCGCAACCCTTCCATTCCTGATCGGTACTAACATCGGAAATGTATAGCAGAGCCTCTGCGTCCGTAGTCTTACGAGGATACTAACCCTGTGATTGATTGTGATGTTTGATGTTTTCCCGGATTACTCCAGGAATACTTGTTTCGCTTGACTGTCAAAGTGGTTAGATGCCCTGCGTCATGTAGTCTTACGGGATTCTACTACGCCGACTTGGACTCAGTCAAGGTACTTCAGGCATCCACGCCTAGGTATGTGCGGGTGAACTCTTTCCACCCAATCTGCTGATTTTGATACTTGGGTTACAATTCATCGTTTCCACCTGTTCAAATGGTTTCTTTGACTGAGCATTTTGGCTTTCATCTTTTCGTATCTTGGCATGTAGTACGACCGCACTCACACTGGAGTTCAGTTCGACCGTACTTTGAGTGCATTGGATCCGATGGTCTCCGGGGAAACCGCGAGACATTGGATCTTATTTAATTTTTACGTCAGCTCCTACCCAGAGATATTGAAGATCTCCTGGTGTTTTGGAGGCAGAATGCTCTACTGGGAAAATATTTTTTGAATTTTTGAAAAGATACCCGCTCTGGGGAGTGATACTCCGTGGGGTTTTTATTTGCAAATAGAAATATTTTTTTTGTCTTTTTGAAATGAAATCTGGTTTGCATGCGCCTCCACTAGGGATGCATGTGGGGCCTTTGGCTAACCGGCATTTATTTTGAAAGCAAGTAAATATGATGATTGATGCAATGGGTGCTGATGCATGGAAATGCGTATGTGATGATGGATGCATGGCTTGGCTCATTCTCTTTCAATTTGATGATTTTGCTTTTGCTGGAGATGCAGAGAATTTGGAGCTTATTGCTTGCAGGGTTGTGCTTCCCTGGGGATTTTCTTTTTCAATGTGGATGCTTGGTCAGCGGGTTGGTCAAGATCCCGACCCGTGGTCGATCAGGTCCATCGTCCCAAGATGCTGTTTCTTTGCTAATGAGAATGTACGAGGATGTTATCCGACTTCAAGATGTTCTTCTGGGCATAAATGCGATTGAGACGGTGCTTGGTCGCCAGTTTTGGTCAAGATTCCAATTTGCGGGCGATTGGATCCGTCATCCCAAATTGTGAAGAGAGTGGAGTTCAAGACTCTTGAAGTGTAGTGCTGGGGGATAGTGACAATTTTTATGATTTTTGCAAATATGTGGTTCGAATCTTTACCTGAGTAGTCAGGATAGAGATCGGTTATTGAAAATCAAGGAAATATTTTTGTGATTTTTGAAATATTTTCTTTGAAAGCAAGAGAAATATTTTTGTGATTTTGAAAGATGATTTTGTAATGTTTTGGTATTTTGTGGGATTTTTCTGAAATGCAGGGAAAAGGCATGGAATTTTCATCCATTTCCAGCTTCTACTGCTGGTAAGGCACCCGATCCATTTTACGTCAGCGAGCAAGACGAGTCTCACACAGTTAAGTGTCGTAGTTTTACATCTTCGGATGAGGAGATTTTAAGGGTTTCAATCAACACACCCACAAAGTTGCCTGTTCCTCATGTGCAATGCATATAGACCACGTATCGTCCGACAGACTTCTTCGGTCACAAAATGAGCCACATCCTCACATTTCCCTTAGTCAATCCAGTTTGGGGCCTTACGTTGCTCACAATTCCGTGAGGGTGCGTTCCACCTCCTAACAGCCTTAATCCCCTTCATGAGTTTTAGGAACAGGGAATATCCGTCAGATTCAACAGCGACTTTCAAATCAAGGTTGTCTATCACTGTGCGTTCAACATGAACAGGATTGCGGGGCTCTGCCCGCCTCAGCCTTTACCTGTTTAAAAGATTCCGAACACCCGTACGATCAACTGTCAGCCATGTCCGGGACAGGTTAGGAAAGAAAGCCCCCGAGAAGTTAATCCCAGTGTAGTTTTAGGTCTTCGGACCGCTGGAGATAAATTTGTGCATTTGAAATTGATGGTGAAATTTTTTTTTTTGAAAAAGTTCCAGACTTCAACTCAGGTAATCGAAGTTGATGCTGGTTTTTATGGAAAGCTTGAAATCTTTTTGGTATTTTTAGAAATGATCTGGGTTATCAAACCTTGATCCCAGCGGTTGAGGCCGATGCCGGTTTTTGGTTGAAAGTAGGAAAAGGTCCCCCGAGAAATTAATCCCAGTGTAGTTTAAGATCTTCGGACAAAAAATATGTACATGCTGAAAATACATTCTTTTTTTGTGATTTTTTTGAAATGATCCAGGTCATCAGATCTTGGCCTAAACGGCTAGGATCGATACTGGTTTTTATTAAAATCCCTCGGGATATTGATCCCGACGTAGTTTAAGGTCTTCGGACCCAAAATATGTACAAGGTGAATATACACTCTTTTTGGTGATTTTTCGAAATGATCCAGGTCATCAGATCTTGGCCTGAACGGCTGGGATCGATGCTGGTTTTTATTAAAATCCCTCGGGATATTGATCCCGATGTAGTTTAAGGTCTTCGGACCCAAAATATGTACAAGCAGGGCAAACACATTTTTTTATTTTTGGAAAATGTCCGGTGTTAGTGGATCTTAATTCGAACGATCCAGACTGCTACCGATTTTTATTTTAAAAGTCCCTCGGGATCTTGATCCCGACGTAGTTTAAGGTCTTCGGACCCAATTTTTGTATGAGTTGAACATACCCTTTTTTTGTGATTTTTTTCAAATGATCCAGGTCATCAGATCTTGGCCTAAACGGCTGGGATCGATGCTGGTTTTCATTAAAATCCCTCGGGATATTGATCCCGACGTAGTTTAAGGTCTTCGGACCGAATTTTTGTACAAGCTGAACATACATTCTTTTTTGTGATTTTTTCGAAATGATCCATGTCATCAGATCTTGGCCTGAACGGGTGGGATCGATGCTGGTTTTTATTAAAATCCCTCGGGATATTGATTCCGATGTAGTTTAAGGTCTTCGGACCAAATTTTTGTACAAGCTGAATATACATTCTTTTTTGTGATTTTTTCGAAATGATCCATGTCATCAGATCTTGGCCTGAACGGCTGGGATCGATGCTGGTTTTTATTAAAATCCCTCGGGATATTGATCTCGACGTAGTTTAAGGTCTTCAGACCACTTTTATGGTTGGGCATACTTACCTTACTTTGTTTGGCTTCTGACGGGGCTGATTGTGATTTGCGTGGTCCGAATTGCTTGAATTGGTCCCGTGGGCCCTTTCCAAACTTCAGCTTTGCTTTGGAGCACCTATCCTTGATGTTTGTGAGTCTAAGAAGGCTTTCCATGGTGCAGATGATGACTTGGACGGTTCAGATTGCTCTTTTTAGCCATGTGGGC
Organism: Liriodendron chinense; assembly: GCA_003013855.2. Classification (NCBI taxonomy): domain Eukaryota; kingdom Viridiplantae; phylum Streptophyta; class Magnoliopsida; order Magnoliales; family Magnoliaceae; genus Liriodendron; species Liriodendron chinense. Next base: position 10,040,921 of record ML058461.1, on the reverse strand, counting down.
CCACTTGACGATCAGATCTTAGACTCTGGCCTTCTTTCTTGACAATCGAACCCTTGATGTTGCTATTCGATAACCCATGCGAGCTTTTCCATGTTTTGGATCATGATGATCTAGTCTTTGAGTGGCTCAGATTGCTTGTGGGCCCCTCTTGATCAATTTTTCTTTTCTTTGACTTCATTAGACCCATTCTGGCTGCAGTGCTTCGTGATTGGATAGGTGGGGTACCTTCCAAATGATTCTGATCAACCTCAATCGAAATCTGGAATGGATTGGAGCCTTGGGCGGCCCTCAGGGTGCCATCTGCTGATGTGGACTATCAGCCTCACCTACCCACAACCATGGAGCCAATCCCGCGGAGAGAGAGGGAGCGCGTCCTTACGGGCGGCCCGCTCTGGCCGCCCAGGACTCGCCTCTTGTGCGGCCTGGGCTGGCTCTGGTTCAGACAGTGAGCATATTCTCCTGGCTGCTGTCTCCCCCACCCCTGTACCCGATTCTTCGATTCAGCCATGAATTTCTTCCTTGTCTCATCTTCCCTTCTCCTTTTGTCTTTTTCTTGGTTTGTCTTTTCTCAAGCAATGGACGGTGGAGATTTAGGGGCTGTGGGGGCTGTCCATGGTGGGTCCCACACTTCAGAAAGTGTTAAAGGCTTTAATGATGGAGGGATTTCTTTAATGGATGGTGGAGATGGTGCATTGAATGGGGGCATTGATGAGAGGCTAGGGATGGTGATTGGTGGAGCTTTAAATGGCCCCATTAATGGCAGCCATGTTAAGATTCCAGATTTGGATGGGGCCCTCATTATGGGAGAGATGGATGGCATGGATGAGATGGGAGGATGGGACATAGGTGAGGCTATGCATCCCTTGACTGTGGGCCACCTGGATGATGTGATTGATGGTGGATATGGGGGTATGATGGACATAGATGGGCTGATCTCATGTCTGGACGGTATGGATGGTTCAGATGATACCTTTGATGGTTTGGATGCTCTTGATGATGGCCGAGGTGTGCAGCATACTTGTTTGGGTGGACTTGATGTGATCATTGATGATGTCCCCCTGATGATGGATGGTGTGGATGCCTCGATGATCCCTTTGATTGGCCAGGATGATGACTGGATTCATGATTTCTTGTTGGAGATGGCAGTAGGTCCAAATCTGACAGTTGATTCTTAGATCAGAGTAGCCAGGACCCTTCTTGATGGTTCAGATGCATTTTTTGATGGTTAGATTGGCCAGGATGCCACGATGTGTGGTGTGATCTTCGCTGATAGCCCTTTTGATGGAGATTGTCGTCCTTCTCCTAATCGTCGGTCTTTTGCGCACTCTGTTCATGAGGTGGGTGAGTCTTCTCATGCGGCTGAGGTCGTGACAGTTTCAGACAGTGATGCGACTATATCAGACATAGCCATTACTGGGGGCAGGTCAGGGGCTGTCGAGTCTGCAGAGGTTTCGGCTTTTCTTTCTCCTTCGCCCGTTGATCTTCCGATCCTCGATGAGCTGTCATTGCTTTCTGGGCCTTTTGTTCTGGAGGGGGTACCCATGAGGACTTGTCAGCTGCTTCCTCGTCCTTCTTGCTCGCCACGACTGCTTGCTTGGCTTGACAGTTTGTTAGCTTATGAGATTCGAGATTTGGAGTCCTATGGCTATGGCAGTCTGATCCATATGGCTAGAGTTGACATTGACTGGAGGATGCTCAGGAGCTGTATTGATTGACTGGGTCCCCTCGTTGAACTTGTTCGCGTTCAACGACATGGAGATGGGACCCTCTTTAGAGGAGCTTGCGCGCTTGACTGGTCTTCCTTGGGATTATTCTTAGTATTTTTCGCCGAAGACTTTGCCGAAGACTGCCACACCGCAGAACTGGTTCGGGATCCCCTATCTGGTTCAGCCTGCAGCTGCCGGCCAGGATGCTGAGTGTTCTCCTTGGACTTGCTGTATGACCTTTTTTCGGGTCCTCGGAGTGTGGCCGGATCTATTCTTGCTCGGAATGCACTGATGTTCTGCTTGATAGCTGAGGTGCTATTCTCGGGATGGCACAAGTCCCAGACTCTTTTGCTTTTTGAGGTGATGAGCCGAGCTATCCGAAGTTAGGGGATCATTTCTCTTGTCCTGGCCGAGCTGTTTAACGGGCTGACTGACTGTGCCCTGGGCCGCACTCGTGTCCTTCGCGGTTGCTGTGCATTTCTTCAGGTATCTTTTCTGCACCTTTCCCTTCTTGCTTTTTTAGGAATTGCTTTGCTCTAGCTGAACTTCTTTTCCTTCTTGTGATCAGGTCTGGCTATGGGAGCGTCTTTCGCTGACTATTCATGTACCATTTCCTGGCACCCATCGCGCAGACCTTATGCGACACATCATGGAATTTCTTCCTCATACGGCTAGGATGAGTGAGCCCTTGTATCGCAGGATGTTCGTTGATCTTCGTGACTGGAATGTTTGTTAGGAGTCATCTTGGCTTTCACTTCCTCCAGTGCTTTGTGATGCGCACCGCCTTCCTCTGATGCTGGTAGGCTTTCAATCTTACTTTTCCTACCATCCTATTCGATTCCTGCGGCAGTTTGGGTACGAGCACGATGTTCCTCTTTTTGCTTTCATGGGTATCAGGCGTCGAGTGCTTCCATCCAGAACCTCTGACTTTAGGACTCGGGTCGATGGATCTTGGGCGAGTTACTTGACTGCCGATTTGCTTGGTTTTGAGCTACGGGCTTTTCCGATGGCGACCGCCCCATATCAGTACTGGGTTGCTGAGCAGTCTCTGTATCGACGTATCCCTTGCTGGCACTAAACTGCTTATGAGGATGAGCAGGATATCCTTGGAGATGCAGGCTCTTCATCTGGTTCATATGAACCCTTTGAGGAGCGCCCATTCATCGATCCTGGCTTCCTTTTGGCCACTCATAGCCATTTGCTGTCTGAGATCTCCGCACTTCGGTATCATTGTGAGATGATGTCGAGGAGGTTGGCGACCGATCAGAGGTTGTCTGATGAGGAGACCGCGATCCGTACCCTTAAGCGTGATGAGGCGCATTACCTGTGTATGGAGGTGAGCAGGTTGAGAGCGAAGCTACTTCATTATGAGTCAGAGGACTTACCTGATGTGGCCGAGGAGGAGGGTAGAGATTGATTGTGTTGGCCACCTGTACGTTCCTTTTTGCATGGTATATGATTGATGATGATGCATTTTTTTGTATTTTTTGAAAAAGATGATATGATATGTGTAAAAGAAATATGATGCATTTAATGAAAAGAGAAAACTGTTTGAAAATCTATTGTGCCATTAGTTGTCTTGTGAGTGTGTCTGAATTTTGTGTCGGGATATAGGAATCAGAACTGGGGCCCGGCCAATGCTTTGACCGATGTCTCGAGATTTGACTTGTGTGATCCTTTAGTTCCCTAGAGGTGTAGGCAACAGAAACTGTTGCCTCCTGAGATTGTCAGAATTTGTAGAGCTCTTCGTTCCTGACTGCACTTCTTCTTGTTCTTGAACTGTGACTGCTCGAACCGATCTGGATTGTCTGGTTTCCTAGTACCTGCACTTTTATTTTTTCTTTTTCCATTTGAGCCATTTTTGCCTGCAGCGCTCTTTCGAGTTTTCACCACAGCCGGCATTTTCCCGTCATTTTTGCCCGTGGCACCCTTTCGGGTTTTCACCACGTCCCGGGTGTTTGATCTTGCCTGCCCCTTGGCAGCTATGCTATTTTTACCCTCGGTGCCCTTTTGGGTTTTCACAAAGTCCGCTGTATGCCCACTGTTTTTACTCGGAGCGCCCTTTCGGGTTTTCACTCCGCCCTCTTTGTTTAGGCACACATTTTCTCTTTTTTTTTTCTTTATTTTTTTTCTGGATCTTTGGATAACTGCGACGGCTAGAGGTCGGGAATCCGTCGTTGCCGACCAATGGCAGTCTTTCAGCCCTTATCTTAGGTTATGATGATAGAGCTGTCGGTCTTTGCTACCAACCTTTCTGAGATGAATGGATGGATGACTGTGTTTTTTCTTGGGTTGTTTTTTTCTCCGGTGCCTTGCTTTGGCTTCCCTTTTTCTTTTTTTTTTGTGGTATTCTTTTTTTTCTTTTTTTTGTATTCTGTTTTCTTTTCCTTTTGAATCCCCTTATTTGAAACACTTGTTGGTGGACGGAAATGATATCTCAGAGGTTTTAGCTTCGACCTCTTGACTTCAGCTCTATTAAGGTAACTCTTGATAAGGTCAGAATGACTTACCCATGGAAGATCTTCACTTTGTCGGCGTTAATTGGCTCAGGAAGATCCACCCCTCTCATGCTGGTGAGTTTGAGGGCGCCTCCAGGAAGTACTTCTCTGATGATCAGCGGTCCGTCCCATGAAGGTTTGAACTTTCCTCTGGGATCCGGAAGGTGCGACGGTAGAATCTTCTTCATGACCATGTTGCCTACCTTGAAACTTCTTTTTCGGACTTTCTTGTTGTAAGCCCGAGCGATCCTTTTCTGATAGCACTGTGAATGACTTAGTGCACGCATACACTTCTCATCTGCTAGCTGCAACTGATTGAATTTGGCCCGTTGCCATTCTCCTTCTTCAACTCCGCTTTCCAGTAACACCCGTAGTGATGGTATTTCCACCTCGACTGGCAGAATTGCTTCCATTTTATAAGTAAGCTCGAAAGGAGTAACGCCCGTAGCATACCGTACAGACGTTCAATAGGCCCAAAGTGCATATGGGAGCATATCTGACCAATCTCGATAGGTCACGACCATCTTCTCGAGTATCCTGACGATTGTCTTGTTTGCGGCTTCTACCCCACCATTCATCTGGGGACTGTAGGGGCTTGATCGATGACGTTGGATCTTGAATTTGCTGATGAAGTCATCCATCTTCTTATTGACGAACGGGGTCCCATTATCTGTGATGATAGCATTGGGGATTCCATACCGGCATATGATGTTGTTCTTCATGAATTTGATCACCTGAGATGCCGCAATCGTGGTGTTGGAGGCTGCCTCTACCCACTTGATGAAGTAGTCGACTGCAACAAGTATGTACTCATGTCCATTTGATGCTTTGGGACTGATCTTGCCGATGATGTCAAGTCCCCACATGGAGAAGGGCCAGGGGGTGGTCAGGTTGTATAATTCTGATGAGGGGGCATGGATTTGATTCGCATGCTCCTGACACTTGAAGCATTTTCTGACGTGCTGGCAGCAGTCTGTCTCCATGGTGAGCCAATAGTAGTCGAGTCGTAGAATCTTCTTTGCCATCATGTGCCCGTTCATGTGTGGGCCACAGATTCCTTCGTGTATTTCTTTCATGATCTTTGCAGCTTCTGTTTCATCGACACATCGAAGGAGGATGTGATTATAGGATTGCTTGTAAAGAACTTCGCCACTGATGGTGAATTGGCCGGCCAAACGCTGGATGGTTCGGCGATCTGTTGCTGTTGCTGACTCTGGATACTCCTGGGTTTCGAGATATTGCTTGATGTCGGCATACCAGGGTTTGTCAGGGACAGCTTCGGCTTCTTCTATTTGCAGGCAAAAAGCAGGTTCATCTTGAATTTCGACTGTAAGCTCCCATTCTGAAGCTCCTTTTGGTATCTCGAGCATTGATGCAAGTGTGGCGAGAGCATCTGCAAACTGGTTCTTGGCTCTGGGCATGTATGAGAAGGTGACTTCTTTGAACTCCTCGATCAAAATTTCAAGATACACATGATATGGTATCAACTTCTCGTCCTTGGTTTTCCATTCGCCATTGGTCTGATTGATGATAAGCTGTGAGTCTCCAAATACTCGTAGCTTCTTGACTCCCAATATTATGGCTTCCCTCAAGCCAGCGATGCATGCTTCGTACTCTGTCATGTTGTTGGTGCATTCGAATGCTATGCGCCTTGAGATAGGAATAGGGACATCATCTGGAGAGTAGAGGATCGCTCCAATACCACTCCCTTTAAAGTTTGCTGCGCCATCGAAAAATAATGTCCACTCATCTTTCTTCTTCTTTTTTTCCCCTTCGATAAGCAAGAGATCTTCATCAGGGAAGAATGTCTTGAGCGGTTGATAATCCAAGAGAGAGTGAGCGGCAAGATGATCGGCGAGGGCCTGTCCCTTGATTGCCTTCTGAGTGACGTAGGTGATGTCGAATTCAGATAAGAGTAGCTGCCATTTAGCTATCCTTCCAGTGAGTGCTAGTTTCTCGAACAGGTACTTAAGCAGATCCATGTGAGCGAGTAGGAGAATAAGGAATGCAATCATGTATTGACGGAGTCGCTGAGTTGCCCAAACTAGGGTGAGGCAAGTCTTCTCGATCGGGGAATACCGGGTCTCGTAGTCGGTGAACTTTCAGCTCAAATAATATATTGCTTGTTCCTTCTTCCTGGTCTCGTCGTGCTGGCCGAGGACACAGCCAATGGCTTCTGCTGCTACCGAGATGTATAACAATAGTGGTCGTCCAGGAGTGGGTGGCACTAGAACTGGAGGATTCATGAGATACTTCTTGATGTGATCGAAGGCAATTTGGCAATCGTTATTCCATTCTTTTGGAACGTTCTTCCGAAGGAGCTTGAAAATGGGCTCACAATAGGTGTGAGCTGTGCGATGAAGCGACTGATGTATTGAATTCCGCCGAGGAAGCCACAAATTTCTTTCTCTGTTCTAGGAGGGGGCATCTCAATGATTGCTCTGGCTTTGGCCTTGTCGACCCTGATGCCATCCTCGCTCACCACAAAGCCGAGGAGTTTACCTCCCATTGCACCGAAGACACATTTCTGAGGGTTGAGGCGGAGCTTGTACTTTTCTAATCTGTTGAATAACTTTTTCAGATCTTCAAAGTGTCCTTCAATTGTGCAAGATTTGACGATCATATCGTCCACATATACTTTTAAGCTCTTTGTTCATCATGTCGTGGAATAGTGCTGTCATTGCTCGCTGATATGTTGCTCCTATGTTCTTCAAACCGAACGGCATTACCCTGTAACAGAAGGTTCCCTAGGAAGTGATAAACGATGTCTTCTCGCCATCTTCGACGGCCATCTTGATCTGATTATAACCTGAAAATCCGTCCATGAATGAGAAGACCTTGTACCCAGCAGTGTTGTTGACCAGAGTGTCGACATGTGGCAAAGGGAAGTCATCTTTAAGACTGGCTTTGTTGAGATCTCGGAAGTTGATGCACATTCGAACCTTGCCATCCTTCTTTGGTACTGGTACGATGTTGGCGAGCCATTCATGGTAGTTGGAGACTACCAAGAATCCCGCATTGTACTGCTTGATGACTTCATCTCGGACTTTCAGAGCCCATTCTGGCTTCATTCTTCGAAGTTTCTGCTTCACTGGCTTCATATCTGCCTTGATTGGCAGATGGTGTACAACGAGCTCTTCATCGAGCCCTGACATGTCTTCATATGGGAACGCGAAGTTAGACAATCTTGGAGCTAGGAACTCTATCATTCTCTGTTTCATCTCAGGTGGCAACGATTTTTCAATGCGTACTTCCCTAGGGATCTCAGGTGTCCCCAAGTTTACTATCTCGAAATCATCGGCTACAACATTAGCTTTGGATTCGAACTTTTTGAGGAGATCCTCTAGTTCAGGAGCTGGATCATCATCTTCCTCATCCCAAGCTTCGTCTAGACCCATGAGCTCGAAGTCTAATTCGATATCAAAGTCATATGATTCGACTTCGAACTCATGTGACTCTTTAGCCGAACTTGGCACACTATTGAATGCAGGAAAAGAAATGTTTTTTGGTTTTCGAGATTTTTCTGGAATGAAAATGCTAGATATTTTTGGTTTTTGAAAGTTTTCAATTTTTTTGGATTTTTGAAATTCACGGGACTTTGAACAAGTGGGCATTGCAGACCATGATTGATCCCAACTTGTTCCAAATTTTTGATCGCTGTTTAAACAGGCTTTTTTTTAAAGCCAGAGCCCTCAGATGGCTCTTTAGCTGATTCAAAAGTTAGGGGAACGGATGACCATTCAGGACCCCACACTTCCTCCCCTGAAGAGGTGGGGGTTGATGACTCGGGCGAAAAGTCACTGTCTGGCCCAATGACCATGATTTCTTGCTGGTCGGGTTCGAGATCTGAGTCGTACTTAGTCCCTCCCGGATCGCTTACCTCGCACTGTAGTTCGTCTGGTTCTACAGTGAGACACATATTTGGGATCTGGACATCGGACCAATCCAGGGCTGGCCATTTCCCTTTCTTGGTCCAATGAATGGGCTGCTTCTGCCCCTGGCTAATGATTGATGATGTTGATTCTGCAGAGATGGGCGAGTCGTGCCCCTTGCTGATTGATGTTGAGATGGGCAGGTTGTGCCCCTGGTTGATTGATGATGGAGTGAGCAGGTTGTGCCCCTAGTTGGGAGCAGGTATCAGAGTAACCTGGTCCTAAAGCTGCTGTATTTGGCTTCCTTCTTCATCTTCATCCTTTCCTTCTTCTTCTAGAGGCTTAGATGGTTCGAGAATCTGATCCCATCGAATGGGGGGCCACGTGGCCCAAGATAGGCTTATCGGAAGGCCCTTGTGTAGTGTAGTCGGTTGATTCCCTCTAGATCTTTGCAAGGTTCTCCTGGCTTGACGAATTGGATGGGTAAGCACCGAAATTTCTTCCTTCTTTTCGCTGTGGGGATTGCCCTGTATCCAAGTCCCCATTTACGTTGGTTATATACCAGCGGTATCTTTTTGGACTTGAAATGATTCTTCATTTGGTATCTAAGGCTCAGACGTTCTGCTGGTGAAAAGACACGGTCCACCCTTATCGGTTCTGGATTGGTGATAGAGTTCACAGTCTCGAATTCGAAACTATGAAACGGGACGTCCTCTTCAGAATGCTGGATATCGATGACAGGGATGTTTGGTTCAGTGGCATCAGCATTTGAAGGAATGATGAGCTCCTTCTCTGCATGGATAGAGATCACTTGATTTCCACAGATGTATTTCACTCGTTGATGTAGGGTTGATGGCACAGCTCCCACCTTGTGCAGCCAAGGTCGTCCAAGCAATATGTTGAAAGAGGCTGATATATCCAGAATTTGGAATGTGATAGTGGAGATTTTCGGACCTATCTGTACCTCTATGTCGATCTCCCCTTCCACTGATCGGCGGGTGTTGTCGAATGCTCTGACGCATATGGTGCTGGGTCGGAATGAAGAAGGACTAATTCCCAGACGTTCCGCAGTCTTGAGTGGGCAGACGTTTAAGCTTGAGCCATTATCGATAAGGACCAGCAGGACACAGAGGTCTTTGTATCGTAAGGCTATGTTGAGGGATCACCCATGATCGCGTCCTTCCGGTGGCAACTCATTATCGATGAAGGTGATGGCGCGCGGAGCCAGGAGTTGTCCAATCATCAATGTTATCATCTCTGGTGCCGTATCGGATGAGACGTGAGCATCGCTCAAGGTCTTGGCAAACATTTCTCGGTGTAGGCGAGACATGCGGAGTAGCTCCCATACTGAGATTTGGGCAGGGATTGACTTGAGCTGAGTCGTCACATCGTATGCGGCTTCATTTTTGTTGCCGAGGCCTGAGAGAGCGCCTATGGGATCTCCTTTGTTCTGATTATCTCTTCAGATGCAACGTTTATTAGGATTCATGTTTCCCACTTCCGCACATTCTGGATAGTGCCATGGGACCTCTTTATAATTTTCCTCACCTTTGCCCTCTAGGACCACCGGTTCTTGCGACAGTGCTAGTGTGGGTACCAGATTTTCCTCGTACGGAGCTTTTGCCTTGAGAACTACATTGTTGCCTGTGCTAAAGGAGTAATATCGAGGCTTGTCTTCATACATCACATAAGGTTGCGGTCTTGGCTTGACCGTTCCTGGAGTAGGAGGCTCCCATGGAATAAATACTGATCCTCTTGATATGGCAGGAGGTTTCTCTGTTCGTTCCAGCTGTCGTAGTATGATTGACATGCCTCCGAGATTTGCCCCTTGCAATATGACTGGCTCAACTGGAGGAGCTCCTTCCAAGACAATGGGCTCTTGCTGCTGATGAGTATGGTTTCTCCATGGCAAATTGTATTGTTCCTGTGCTGAAATTGCCCCTTGCAAGATGGCAGGTTCATATGTAGGCTCAATGTATGATTGTGCTCCTTCCAGAATGATTGACGCTCCCAACATGAAGGGTTGTAAGATGCCCCTTGCACAACTGGTACATCATATGGAAGTATTCCTTCGAGTACTACTGGCTCGGAGATTGAAGGAGAAAAGGGACTTGCCCCTTGCATGATTGGAGGAGGATTTGTTGGCCCATAAGTGTAGGCATGAATGGACTGGATAGGGGAGAAGAAGCGATCGAGGCGCTCCCTTTCTTCTATGCTGTTGACGATGGGGCCTCGAGATGAACTGGGATCCGTCGGATGTTGAGGCAGAGGATTCTGAAGAATGTTGGTGGAAGCTGCTGCAGGAGTTCCGGGGACTAAGATGACAATCTTTCGGTCGTCGATCAGATCTTGTATGGCATTCTTCAAAGTAAAGCATCGATCAGTGGTGTGGCCATGTCCTTGATGGTAGGCACAGTACTCATTTTCTCAGTAGTTCGGAGGCAGAGGATGAGGAGGAGGCCTGGGTGCCATTAGACTGAGTAACTGCTTCTGTACCAGCATAGTCATGACTTGACTAAGTGGTTGAGTGAGTGGAGTGAATTTCCTGAACTCCCTATAATTCTGCCTATTCTGGTATGAGTATTGACCGTTCCCTCGGAACTGCTGCTGTTGACGAGGTGGTTGTGGCTGTGGTTGAGGATTTGGTCGTGGTTGATACCTCTGAGGTTGGTGCTGAACCTGATTCTGTTGATACTGTTAACGTCCCCGTGGGAGAGCATGTTGATTACCCTGAGTGGTGGTGCTGATGTTGCTTACCTCTGTCGGGCGGGGAGGAGAACCGCTTCGGTTTCCATTCCCATATCTGATGGGTCTTCCCTCCACTCTGTTCCTCTTGACTGGAGTGGCTTGATGAGGCCATGGGGAGATTGTCTCGGCACGGATTCCTTCTTCGACTTGCTCTCCAGCACGGATCAACTGTGAGAAATTCGCGTATGGATGCGAGATGAGATATCCGGATATGCCTGGATATGTTGAATGAACAATCATGGAGATTTGTTCTTCATCGTCGATAGGTGTCCGCATTCTGGCTGCCATAGCTCGCCAACGTCCCACATAGGCTGATAGTGTTTCATCACTCATTTGCCTGAGAGCTGCGAGGTCGGCTCTTCTGGGTGCCATGTTGAGATTGTATGTGAATCTGTCGACGAAAGCTTGGGAAAGTTGTTCCCACGTCCTGATGCGGTGCCAGTCCAATGAGGTGTACCAACCTAGGGCATCGCCCTTCAGGAATTTTTGGAACAAACGAATGAGGGCCCCTTCATTTCCTGAGATTGCACTCAGCTCTCCACAGAAGGCCTTGAGATGTGCTGTGGGACAACCGCTGCCATCGTATCTTTTGAATTTTGGTACCTCAAAGTTTTGAGGTACTTGAGCATCTGGGAAAGGACACAAGTCTCTGAACTTGGTTGAAGGTAGATCGATTCCTTGTTGTCGCTGAAGCTGATTTTGCAAGATCTGGAACTGCTCCAGCAACTCGTCTAGTCTTGAGTGATTCGTTCGGGCGACTGGTGCCTCTTGGAGTAAGGCACGTTCTTCTTCAGCATAGTGGTCGATGTCTCCGACCCTATGGGTTTGCTGAAAAGCAACCGCGGGTTGCTGAAATTGATTTGATGACTGAACTGGATTCTGATGAACTTGTGCTTGAAAGGACTGTAACTAAACTGGAGACTGTACTGAAAGTTGAACTAGAACTTGTTGGAAATTAACTGGAGATTGCTGAATTGAAGATTGCTGGAAATTAACTGGAGTTTACTGAATTGAAGATTGCTGGATATTAACTGGAGTTTGCTGAATTGAAGATTGTTGGAAATTAACTGGAATCCCATCGGCGGGGATGTGCTGGAATTGAAAAGTGCTCCTGTTTGCAGGAGGCTGAGATGTTGGGAAGTGACCCCCTTGTTGGGTATTCGCCACTGTCCGCTGATTGATGTGGGCTTGACACTGACCCCCATTGTGGGCATTCGCCAGTGCTGTCCCTGTTGCTGGAAATTGAATTGAATCCCATCGGCGGGGATGTGCTGAAATTGAAAAGGGGTCCCCTCTGCGAGGACATGGTGAGATCTACTGAGACTGTTGTTTGCAAGATTGACTGGAAGTTGACTGGAAGTTCCTGCGACGGGAGTGCTTTGAGGCGGCCTTGTCGTTGCGGGAAGGTACTGAAGAGGATGCCCCATAGCGAAGGGCTGAGATGGCTGCTGTCGGTAGTCTTGGGCAGACTCCGATGGTTGTGCTTAATTTGAACTGGAGGCCGGAAGGACCCAGCATGGCTGCTGAGATTGCTGAACTGGGCCTAACTTGATTGTTGGCTGTTGCTGTAGCTTGTGCTTGTATGAATTGCAAGAGCATTTCTTGCATTGCTCTCATTCCTTGTGCTAATTCTTGCATGATTGGCGTATTCTCAATTGGCTGATGCGCTGGAGGTTGCGCTTCGGTCATTTCGAGAGCGGGGAAGAGGTGAGTTTCCTCTTCATGGTCGGACATGGCTTGCTGAGCCTGAGTGCGGATTATGCTGTGGAAGGGAAGTTGCTTCCGAACACGTTGAGCCCGAGGAGGCGCAATGGTAAGGACTATACTCTACTCTTTTTTGGGTTTTGGAATTTTCTATTTTTTTGTTTTGGTTTTGGGTAGAATGCTATGCAGATGAGATTGTATGAGGACTAATGACTTTCAAGTATAGGAATTATTCTGTTTTTCAAGTCGGATCACGACTAGTGGGACTAGCTTATCCCCAACAGAGTCACCATTCTGTGGACCCTCGCAGTTCCGCGCTCCCACACGACGTTCGTCCCTTTTCCTTTCGAAAAAAGAAGAAGAGGTGCGTGCGTGCGAATCGCCATTTGTACCACTAGCTTGCCTCGTTCTCGAGGGCTTTGTTTGGTTGTCGTGTTAGGCTGGATGTATTTAGATGAGTTTATATAAGACCAGAGTCGCCACTATCCAATTACTTTGAATCTATAGTCGGCTAGACCCCGTAGAAACGTTAGAGAAGGGGATCCGAAGATTCCTTCCTCTAAAATGACTCCTTTTGATCTGCGGCCAGAGATTCAAGGTAAGGGATCACGGTTACAGGGTGGGAAGAGGTTAAGCACCCCACACACTGCCCGTACCGAAGTACGGTCTCTACTTCACAGAATCGAACAAATACTTGAAAGTCTAATTTAATCCTCGTATATTCTCATAGATGACATGATGCATGAATGTAGGTCTGAACAGTAAGAGTTTCTGATGGGCAGGTTTCCATTAACAGCCAAGCCCAGAGCATACGCTCGAACTGACAGGTGCTTTATGTGAGATGTATGCTGTGTGTTTGAATAATCAAGGTGTTCATAGTGATATGTACATGAATGCAGGTCTGAACAATAAGAGTTTCTGATGGGCAGGTTTCCATTAACAGGCAAGCCCAGAGCATACGCTCGAACTGACAGGTGCTTTATGCGGGATGCATGCTATGTGTTTGAATAATCAAAGTGCTTGTAGTGGAGCAGGGGGGTTGGAAGAAAAGTAAATGTTGCACTTATGCTAGATGCAAATGAGATGATGTTGAAAAAAGAGTAGCTAGATGGACGGAGGTGTCGCAAGGATTGGCTTCGAGTGGCTGGATCAAGACTTGGATGGCTTGGGAGACTTGGACCAGTGGTTAGGCTAGGCTGGACCAGGGCTAGGCTCTCCTCACTCGGGCTCTCCTTGGTGGAAAAAATGGGCTAAGAGGGTGGAGGAGGACTCGGATGGACAGGATCTCTCTGGGCTTGGTCGTGTGTCGAAATGAGAAGGGGAGATGAGTATTTATAGTAGAGGGCAGTGGCAGTTTTCGTAAATAAGTTTGGGCGGCCCCTTGTGGGCCGCCCGTACGGATGCTCCTCGGGTTCCAGCGCGTGGTACGGACATGTCTCGGGGCTGTTGTTTTGACTCAGTGGGTTGACTCGGTGAGTTAACTCAGCGGGTCGAATCGGTGATTTGACTCGGCGGGTTGACTCGGTGTTTTGACTCGACGGGTTGAGTCAGCGGGTTGACTCAACGGGTTAACTCAGCGGGTTGACTCAGCGAGTTGACTTAGTGAGTTTGACTTTTTTAGGATTTTTTTGACTGGCTTTTTTTATGGAGGGTTTTTCAGGCTGATGTTTAGGGGCGAGTTGACTGGGGTCTGGCTTGAGTTAGGCTATGGATTGGGGCTTACAAGAGTGAGTTTGGTTTTTGGATTTGGGGGTATGGTCCTCCATTCATTCAGTTATCTCTCCCAACAGTGTAGCCGAAGGTGGGGTGTCTACAGCGTCATAAGCCATGTGCAGTTCCTGCGCTGGAAATCTAGATGGGGCTCGCCATGATGTTTGTGAGGAATCCACGCCATCCATCCATTTTGTGAGATTATTTTAGGATGTAAGACAAAAAATGATCTGGATCTAAGACTCAAATGATCTGGAAAAGGTGGTAGGAAAAGTCCTACCGTTGAAATCTCCCTGGAGTCCGCAATAATATTTAATGCCATCATAATGTCATTCTTGTGGTGTGGTTCACTGGAGATTTAGTTGTGGCTAAAGCTTGTGATTTGTCATTTATGATACGTAATTTGTGAACAAATCGGTATTTACTATTTAGCAGTAAAAAAAATATTTTCAAGCGAAAAATAATAAAATAATGAAATTGTTTGAACTTGTTCGAACTCGTAAAAATTGTCCGAAATTCATATGTTCAAACATAATTGGGCCTAAACCAAATTGAATTCGAACAGAGCCACACTGTTCGAATGTTTGTTCAAACACACCCAGTCAAGCAACCGAACGATCCAATCTGGTCCATGTTTGACTCGGATTGGATTGTTGCCCACCTCTATCCATAGTGTGGTAATATAACTCTACCCTGGAGTCGTATGCCAAGGTATTATACAACGTTGTTGTACAGAATCGTTAGGGCTTTCAGTTTGAAGAAGTGGGGCCCACCGCTCTATGCTGGAAAACATGTCCTACGTGTACAAGATTTCCCCTTTTTCTTGGTGGAATGTGAACCGTTGAAATAATTCCTTCTTAACCATTAGCTTGTTGACCACCTATTCAACGGTTACGATTCTTCCAATGTGAGGGGATTTAGTACCCGGGTGGATGCGGATTGTATCCAAACCGAGATGTGGAGGGGCCCACGGTGATGTATCTGTTTATCCACTCCGTCCATTCCCGTCTAATATCAGACGGACCACATGAGACCAAGAAGAGGCAGATCCAACGCTGAGGTCGGCCACACCAAAATACTGGGCTCAGCTGCATTAAATGCAGTTGCACTAAATGCTAGGGTTATCTCGAATGTGGCCAAAGTAAGGTTTGGATCTCCATCATTCTTGGTCTCGTGCATTCAAATGATTCCATGCCTTGAAATGACCTTAGAAAAGGAATAGAACAGAATAGATAAACAAATACATCACGGTGGGCACAGCTCTGGTCGATCCACGGACTGCCCATACTCACGTCTTTGAACAGTGATTGAGGGCCCCATGTGCCACTGCTTGAACAAAGTGAAAATCAGACGGTACTAATTCATGATGTGCTCTGACATTCATATGATGGCCCGTATCATCATTGTCCGTGCTCTGACATTCATATGATGGCCCGTCCCATCATTATCCTGTATCGGCGTCTACGATCGCCACTGCGAATGCTCCTCTCAGTTGCTATTGGTTATGGCAACAGTCTTGCCAGGGCGCGGATTTCCTGCGAAAGCCTTGTGCAGGAATTTCCTGCGCTGGGAACCAAGGTGGGCCCACAGTGATGTTTTATGATAAATCCACACCGTCCATCCGTTTTGGGAGATTATTTTAGGCTATAAAAACAAAAATTAACCGGATCCAATACTCAAGTGGGCCGAAAACGTGAGATTTGAACGTCCACAGTTGAAATATTTGTGGAGCCACAGAAGATTCGAATCAGGATAATATTTGTTTTTCCAGTTCATCCCAGTAGTAGTGACGTTATGAACGGTATGGATGTCATATAAACATCACTGTGGACCCCAGGGAGGTTTCAACGGTAGTAATTTACCTACCCACCTTTTCCTTTAGTAAGGCCCACTTGAGTATTGGATCCGGTTAATTTTTGTTTTCATAGCCTAAAATGATCTCCCAAAACGGATGGACGGTGTGGATTTATCATAAAACATCATTGTGAGCCCCACCGTGGTTCCCAGCGCAGGAAATTCCTGCGCTGGCCCTACTATGGGGGCGCGGATATCCTGCGAAAGCCTTGCGCAGGAATTTTCTGCGCTGGGAACCAAGGTGGGCCCACATTGATGTTTTTTTTGATAAATCCACACCGTCCATCTGTTTTGGGAACTCATTTTAGTATATGAAAATAAAAATGAACCGGAGCCAAGACTCAAGTGGGCCGAAAACGTGAGATTTGAACGTCCACAGTTGAAATATTTGTGGAGCCAAAGGAGTTTCGAATCAGGATAATAATTGTTTTTCCAGTTCATCCTAGTAGTAGTGACGTTATGAACGGTATGGATGTCATATAAACATTACTGTGGACCCAGGGAGGTTTCAACGGTAGTAATTTACCTACCCACCTTTTCCTTTACAGAGGCCCACTTGAGTCTTGGATCCGGTTCATTTTTGTTTTCATGTATTAAAATTAACTCCCAAAACGGATGTCCTAAAGGCTTTCGAAGGAAATCCACGCCCTGGCCGCTTTATCGTACGGTCCATTGAGTTGCAGGATTCTGTATAAACGGAAAGCCCTTTTTTGGTGATCCAAACTGTCTTTACGATGGATCCTGACGTGGATTCAGGATTCGCCAGAAATCTCCAGGTTGCAGATCCAAACCCTTCAACATTCGTACCTTTTCCGTTTAATTGGAATCCTTGCTGTACGCAGGCATATTGAGGGTTAGGATCATCCCATTTGAAACACATCCGAAGAATTCCTCATTATCTGTGGGGTCCATTAGATAAATGTTTGGATCTCTAAACTTTGGGCCCAACAAGTACAGAATCCCTGTGCATAAGTAAACTGTACGTTTGTGGCTGGTCAACATCCTATAATCCTTCACACTAAATCAAGGGTCAAGATTGTTCGATGGAAATTGTATGGGCCCGCCGGTTTTCATCCATACAATGCACCTATTAATAGTTAGTGGGCGCCGAGCTAGGATCGTAATGATCTTCATCCTCCAATCAGAATTGGACGGTGATGATCGTTCCCCATTACTAAGTAATGAGAGGAATGCCAAATTTCCTGACGCTACATTTTCAAGCGTTAAAGAAAAACTCACGACTCACGCCAACTTGTCATATGTGTATGAGATCCGGGACGTTCATAATTTGCCTACCACGGCGGCTGTTCATTCGGCCGAAAATCCAAATTTTCCATTGATTAGGTGGGCCATATATATACCAAGAAATTGACGTTCAAAGACCTTACATTCAATCTTGCATCTGTCGCTCACCTGATGAGCAAGTGTGCCTGATGCACTTGAGGGGCTGTTTGATGAACGTCCAGGATCCCCCACTCATATGCCATGTTGGCAGGTGGGGTGCGTTTGTATTAGGAGTCCAGATCCTCTGTTGGCAGCAAACCAGGGAATTCCTACTTGCTGCCTTCTCATTGGTCCACGTCACACACGTCAGTTTGATCAGGTTGCAAGTACACGAATTTCTTACGAAAGCCTTGTGGGAACCTAGGTGGGGCCCACAGTGATGTTTTTGATAAATCCATCCCGTCCATCCGTTTTGGGAGATCATTTTAGGACATGGGAACCTAGGTGGGGCCCACAATGATGTTTTTGATAAATCCATCCCGTCCATCCGTTTTGGGAGATCATTTTAGGACATGAGACAAAAAATGAGCTGGATCCAAGATTCCAGTGACCCTCGCTAAAGGAAAAGGTGGGTAGGGAAAGTATTACCGTTGAAACCTCCCTGGGGTCCACAGTAATGTTTATATGACATCGATACTATTCATAACATCACTAATACTAGGATGAACTGAAAACACAAATATTAGCTTGATTCGAAACTCCTGTGGCCCCACAAATATTTCAATTGTGGACGATTCAATCCTCACATTTTCGGCCCACTTGAGTTTTGGATCCTGTTCATTTTTGTCTCATGTCCTAAAATGAGCTCCCAAAACGGATGAACGGGGTGAATTTATCAAAAACATCACTGAGGTGTGATCAGGTTCTACTGAGGATGTGACATGGTTGCAAACCTATTTATGATTACGTGGACCAATGAAATTTGCTGCCAACAGAGGATCTGGGTTCTTATAGTAGGGGCGCGGATTGGGTATCAGGACCTAGCTGGAGATGGACAGTCCTAGCAGGGGATCTGTTGGACCCACCTTGATGTGTATTTTTTATCCACACCGTCCATCCATTTTAGAAGATCATTTTAGGGTAGGAGCAAAAAAAGGAGGCAGAACGAAGGCTTGAGTGGACCACACCACAGGAAGCAGTGCTGACAATGATGATAAGTGTGGAAACCTTCCTAGGGCCCACCGTGACGTTTATTTTCCACCTGTTCATGAGGTCACACATACTTGGATGGAGGAAAAACATAAATTTCAGCTTGATCCAAAATTTCTATGGCTCCGAAGAGGTCTTCAACTGTAGGCATTCCATCCTCCTATTTCCAGTGGTGTAGCTCACTTGAGCCTTATGTCTGCCTCCTTTTTGGGCTAATGCCCTAAAATGATCTGTCAGCATGATTTGACACACGTGTGATAGAAATATAATGAGAAGCACAAGTATACATTGAATGTGGGCTTGTGGTTATTTTCACGGACTGACTGACTTTTCGGCTAGGTCATGCATGCGATGAATGGTCTGCATATAAAATTTATATGCCACGTTGGCATGTGCGCGTTGATTCCATGTGGAGATGATACCTAGAGCTGGGCATGGGTCGGGTCAACTCGGTTGACTCAATTCAACCGAACCATGCAGACCCGATTCGAAATTGTCCGTTTGTCTGAGTCGGCTCGAGTCGAGTATAAAATCCTTTATCCGAATCATACTCGAGTCGGTCCCGAATTATCTTTAAACCCAATCAACCCAACCCGTATTTGAATCGAAATAGATCTGAACCTACTCGAAACTTGACCTAATTCGGTATCGGGTATAAGTTAATTTTTTTTTTTTAACCTAACCTAATTTACCCCACCCAACGCTACCCTTACCCTACCCATTTACCCTACCCTCCTCAGTCCTCTCCCTCCTCCGGCCATCATCTGACCGCACCTAACACCCGTTCTGACGTCGTTCGCACCAGTTCTGACGTCGTCCCCTCGCCATTCGCTCGCTGTTTCAGGCTTCCACCATCGCCCTGCACCTATTTCGGCGTCGTTCACTCGCCGTCAACTCTCGACAGCCACCAGTTGTCCAAATCAAAGGTATTTATGAAATAAAATTGGGGGTTTTTAGGTTTTTGTATAATTTGGGGTTTTGGAATGGATCGAGTGCGTGAATAATTGGAATGGGTCAAGTGCGTGAATAATTGGAATGGGTCGGGTACATGACTGTGGACCTGTGGTCGCCAGTCGGACTGACCAAGCTGGCTTGGGTGCGGCATGGCTGGCTCGGGTGGGGGACTGGACCTCCTAGCTGGCTTGGGCTGAGCCATTTTTAATCCCCTAAATCTTAAATAGGGCTAGGTCGGGCTGAGCCATTTTTAAACCCAAAACCCTAAACAGGGTTTGCTCGGGTGCAAGAAAGCCAGATTGGGCCTCTTGGCTGGCTCGGGCTGAGCCATTGCTAATCCCCTAAACCCTAAATAGGGCTGGGTTGGGCTGAGCCATTTCTAAACCCAAAACCCTAAACAGGGTTGGCTCGGGTGTAGGACTGTCGGACTGGGCCTCCTGGCTAACTCGTGCTGAGCCATTTATAAACCCAAAACACTAAATATGGATGGCTCGGGCTCAGTTTCTAAACACCTAAACCTAAACGCTAAATCTTAAACCTAAACCATGAACCTAATCCCTAATCATAAATCCTAAACTATAACTAAATCCTTAAACCCAAATTTAAACCTTAAAAATAAACCTTAAACCTTAAATCATATCCTAAAACCTTAAACCCTAACCCTAACACTAAACCTTAACTCTTAGGCCTTAGCTAACCCTAGTCCCTTAAACCATAAATAACGGATAATACTAACCCTAAACCCTAATCTTAACCCTAAACTTAGCTTATTGTGCAGTTGTGCTTTACTGTTTTACATTATTTTGCTTATTCTGAATCTCATTGCTTAGATAATTAGACTAGTGTGGATTACATTGTTAATTTGTTATCAACTTTGTGTTTTGTGGTTTATTTTATGAATTAAACAATTAGTTACCCATTTGAGGATTTCTATGTGGCCAGGCATAGATACAGTGTGTCTTTGGTAGCATAGAGATCGCTCAAATTGTCCCTTTTGGACAATTCAAGGTTAGATAGATGGTATGCTTTCATATAACCTATTTAAATGCTCATGACTGTTCCGTGTTTCATCTCTCTATTTTTCTCTAGTTACGTTTCTTCATTTTATTTCTCATGTCAAATATCTTTACATTGCTTAGATATTTAGCATAGTAATTAAGTAGAAGATCAACATATCTGGAGAGATATGGGGAGATGCTGCCGGAATTTCAGCATAGGCGTTTAAATGGGAATATGAAAGTATACTATGTATCTAACCTTGGATGGGTAACTAATTTAGATATTAGTATATACATAACTTAGTAACCTTAGATGAGGAAGTCTCACATAAACACTTTCAATTAGTAGATGCATTGTGAAGAAGTTCTCAGTAACACCGTCGATTTATCAGCAACTTCGCCGTTGAGGATAAGTATGAAAGATGGGTTAGGTCTAAAACCAGAGGAGTTTAGCTGGATGCAAGGTGATACTAGTAATACCTTATAGTCCTAAAGGTCAATTGTTCAAGTGAAAAAGAGATCTATGGTATGGGAAGATTTTGAAGAAGTAACTCTGAAGAATGGCACGGTGAAATGTCAATGCAAATACTACAAAGTTCAATATAGTAAACAAGCTGACAGGTTAACCACAACTCTAAGAAAACATCTGACAAAGTGTTCAAAGAAAGTGAGAAGTCAGACATCAGGACAACAAACGCTTGTGTTTACCCATTCTGTCATAGATCCATCGCAAGATACCTTGTTCAACTATAAGTATAATAGAGACCATGTGAATGAATTGATGGCTAGGTTTATTATTGTAAATGAAATACCATTTCAAATTGTAGAGAGTTAACTATTTATTGAATTAGCTAAGGTCGACTACAACTCTAAGAAAACATCTAACAAAGTATTTAAAGAAAGTGACAAGCCAGACATCAGGACAACAAACGCTTGTGTTTACCCATTTTGTCATGGATCCATCGCAAGGTACCTTGTCCGATTATAAATATAATAGGGACCATGTGAATGAATTGACGACTAGGTTTATTATTGCAAATGAAAGACCATTTCAAAATTTAAAGAGTCAACTGTTTATTGAATTAGTTAAAGGCCTAAACCCTAGATAAGAGAATGTATCCCACACAACAATAAAAAGAATTTGTATCAAGATATATGAAAGTGAGAAGGTGAAGTTGAGACATGAGTTGACATCGGTTTCTCGCATCAGCCTCACATCAGATTTGTGGACGGCATCCAATCAACGAAAATAGTATATGTTACTAACTGCCCACTACGTCGATGCTGAATGAAGGCTTTGTAAAAGAATTATGAACTTTTTCTATCTTGCACCTCCGCACAATGATGTGATGATTTCAGACTACATATACAATTGCCTTGTGGAGTGGGGAATTGAGAAGAAAATCTCTACGATAACTTTAGACAATGCCTCTGCAAACAATAATACGATATTGAAGTTGCGGACCCAGTTTAGTATCACCGGTTACTTATATTTTAGTGGTAGTATATTTAATTTTAGGTGTTGTGCTCACATCTTAAACTTGATTATACAAGAAGAACTTAAAGTAATGAGTCAACAATCAATAACATCATAGAGAGTGTCAAGTTCATAAGGGGGATACCTTCGCGATTATATACATGGAATGAGATCGTCCAAAGATTGAATTTGACATCTCAGAATATAATGAAGTTAGATGTCACAACACGTTGGAATTCAACATACGAAATGTGGATTCATCGATAACTTACAAAGTCGCATTCCGTCATTATGCTGATCGTGATACGACATATCAGTAATTGCCTTCTATTGATGATTAGACAAAAGCAGAAGCAGTTCACAAGTTGCTCGAAATTTTTTACAATACAACGAAGATATTTTCAGGTAGCAAGTATCCAACTGCAAATATATTCTGCCAGAACTTTGGAAGGTAAATGAAGTTTTGCAAAGAAACTCTACTGGACCAGACTTTTTACAAAGAATGACGGCGGGCATGTAGTTAAAGTTTGATAAGTATTGGTCTACGTGCAATGTAGTAATGGCCGTTGCAGTTGTTCTTGATCCTCGATATAAGATGTTCATGATTCAATTTATTTTTTCAAGGTTGTATGGTGCGCAGAGTGACATCGAGGTAGAAAAGATTGATCATGCCGTAAGAGATCTATACCGTTTCTATGTAGAAACTGTGGGCAAGAGGAAAGACAGATTTGCATC
Source organism: Liriodendron chinense (assembly GCA_003013855.2). NCBI lineage: Eukaryota > Viridiplantae > Streptophyta > Magnoliopsida > Magnoliales > Magnoliaceae > Liriodendron > Liriodendron chinense. Next base: position 10,018,232 of record ML058461.1, on the reverse strand, counting down.
CGTAAGTCAGACTGAACCTTTTGGTGCTATTCCTTCACGACCCACGATCGACGATTTCATGACTTTCATGGCACAAGTAGAGACTTAACCAATGATGAACACATCAGAACTTGACCTGTATCTCAAGGAATCAATTATGAAGTACAAGGGCAAAGAATTTAATGTTTTGGACTGGTGGAGGTTGAAAGCTTAAGAATCACAGTTCCCTTTGCTCTCATTGATGGCATGAGACATTGTCAATTCTCATTTCAACCGTGGTGTCCGAATCAGCTTTCAGCACGGGGAGTAGGGTCGTGAGTAAGTATCGAGGCTCACTTACACCAGATTCAGTTGAAGCGCTCATTTGTACACAGGATTGACTGCGTCCGAACATCGCAAAAGGCAACTCTATTGAGGAGGAGTTCGAGGAAGATGAGAGTACGAAGATAGATGAGACACTACCAGCGACCACAATTGAATGAAGCTGAAGGTGACTTTTCTATTATTATGATTTTACAGTAAATATTTGTGAACATGTAATGTAATATTGAATTGTAATATTTTATGGTTAGATCTTGAATTTTACAGTTTACAGACATTCTATTATCATGACATTATACTTCTCAACTTTTCGTTTATGCAGTCATGCTTTTATGTGTTCATTAAATCTCATCCCATTGTCCACTTGTAGTTGTTTACTTGTTTATCTTGATTTCTTAATTATGTATTTTATTCTTATATCATAATTTATTAATTCTTTAATTAATTGTAGTGTATAGATAATGTCGTTAGAAGATGATCAATTAGCAGAGATTTGGGATTATGGAGTTCAAGTCTACTCCCATGATGGAAATGTTAAATTACAATGCAAACTGTGTGGAAAACAGTTTGTGAACAAAACAAATCGCTTAAAATTGCATTCGGCCTATTACCAAAGCTCCTCCTCAAGTTTGGGATTTATTTCGAGTAATCCTTTATTCAAACAGAAAGGCTTACATCTCTTCCTTAACAACTGCAAGCAATACAACAAGTCATTGACGGTATAGTAATAGGCCCATTATCAATGAAAAGGGTTCAAGCAGAGGAAGACCTTTTGTACTTAGTAGAGAAGAAGAAGAAGAGAAAGAAATGATGGAACAAGAAGAAAGAGATTATGAATAAGCCATAAGATAGAGATTGGAACTGACCTCTAGTTCCAGGACTAGACAACATCAATCCCCTATAAGGCAGAATGATCTCGAAGCTGGCACGAGTAACCCACGTCCTAAATCATCAAAGTTTATTAAAAGTTTGGTTGCCTTTTATAGGGGGTTGGGACTTCTATACAAATCGGGCCATAAGAAGAGGTTGGAAAAACCTATTCAATCTACGAATGAAGCCATTGGAAATGCATCTCCACCATCCAAATTAGAAGAAGTAAACGACTACCTTCTAAACACCTCCAGCTCAGACTCAGCTCATAGTTCTTCTACAGTCCAAGAGGTAAAAAGAGAACTGAAAGATGATTCGAGCGACGATGGTGGAGGCGGTGATTACTATTATGGACATGGATACTCGGGTTACACTCCATAAAGGCATTCATCATTTAGATGATATTATTGAATGAATGAATGCATAATAGAATATGCTTAGTAATTTGTATAAATTATATTAGCAAATAGCAACTCAGGTTAAGTCTTTGACTTTTCAAACAAATTCGATTATTTATGCATTTATGTGAATATATGCTTTAATCTTGATTTATTAAATGAATAGATAAACTCAATTATTTATGTATTTTTTTTAGATTTTTTTTGAATTTGAAGACGTCTTATCTTTTATTCGATCCGACTCGGTCCCTGTGACTGGGCCGGACACAGATCGGAATGGACCAGGCTGTGAATGGTTCAGATTGGTCCAGGCCTGACTGACTCTGTATCATGTTCGATTCGACTCGGCATAAGGTTTTCCCTTGGATGGTTAGGATCGGGTCAGTCCAAACTCGGTCCGACCTGACTCGATGCCAACCTCTAATGATACCATAGAGCCAGAGGGCGCGGATTATGTACTTCCCCACCCGTCCCGAGCTCTGGACATGTTAGGGAGGCCATCGTGATGTATGAACTAGGCCACACCACAAGAAGCAGCGGTGCTAATGATGCCTACCATTGAAACCTTCCTAGGGTCCATCGTGATGTTTATTTTCTATCAAACATGTTCATAAGATTATAGAGACCTCCATGAATGGAAAAAGCAAATTTCAGCTTAGGATAGGCTCGGGCTCTGAGGGCCATCGTGATGTATGGATTTAATCCACACCACTCATTCATTTTTCCATGTCACTTTAGGTTATGCTAGAAAAAATATGGAAGATCCAAGCTCAAGTGGACCACGAAATGGGTATTAAAATCTGACCGTTGAAAACTTCTTGAGTGCCACGGGAAGTTTTGGATCACGCTGATATTTGTTTTTTCTATTTAGGTCTCTATGATCTTATGAATAAGTTTGATGGAAAATAAATATCACAATTAGAGCTGCACACGAGCTTAGCTCAAGTCGAGCTTGACGAAGCAGAGGAGAGAGAGAGAGAGAGAGAGAGAGAGAGAGAATTTGAAAGAAATGGAGGGAGGGAAAGAGGGAGAGGGGCAGCCAGGCTAGGTGGGGACAGGTGGGACTAGGGAGTGAAAATGAAAGGAAAAAAAAGGGTTGGGTGGGGTCTCGGGTAGGGTTAGGGTTTTATATATATATATATATATATATATATATATATATATATATATATATATATATATATATATATTATAAAAATATCGAGCTCAAGTCGAGCCAAGCTTTATTCGAGCTTCGAGTCAAGTCGAGCTAAGTTGAGCCAAGCTCCCTTATACTTGAGCTTGGCTTGTTTTCAAACGAGCTTCCCAAATCGAACTTGAGGTTGATCGAACTGGCCTACGAGCCAAGCCAAGCCGAGCAAAAATGATCTAAGCTGAGCAAGCTTTTCGAGCTAGCTTGGCTCGTGTGCAACTCTAATCATGATGGCCCTAGGAAGGTTTCAATGGTAGACATCATTAACATCGCTGCTTCCTGTGGTGTGGCTTAGTTGAACCTTGGATATGTAGGGGTGTCAATGGGTGGGGTCAGGGCCAGGTCATGCTCTGTCCAAGCTCGGCCCGCATTATTTAACTTAATCCCAAACTCGGCCCGAGCCTGTGACTAGCCAAAATATCTAACCAGAGCTCTGCCCGAAATAATTTTACAAGGCTCGACCCGAGCCCGGCTTGAGTACAAGCCTGGAAGAATTTTGTAAAATTACATTTTGGTGGGCTCCACACCTACCAGTGTACATCTGTGATTCGGTGGCCCCCAGCCAAGAGACAGAATGGGAAAGAGAGCCAAACCTTTTTCCATGGCCGGGCACGTCGCTGTTGGAACAGCGGAATGCCCCACTGCTAAAATGGCTCCAAGGGTAGGGTTGTGACAAAAGCTTGGTTGAAGCGAAAAGGAATGGTAGGAGTGGGTCTAGAGGTGGACAACGATCCGATCCGAGTCGAATATGGACCAGATTAGATTGTTTGGCTACTTCAGTGGGTGTGTTCGAATAAACACTCGAACAGGATGGCTCTGTTCGAACTCAATTTGGTCTAGCCCAATCATGTTCGAATATGTTCGAACATATGGATTTCGAACAATTTTTACAAGTTCGAACAATTTCGTTTTTTTCGCTTGAAAATATTTTTTCAACTGCTGAATAGTAAATACCAATTTTTTCGTTCTGTGTGTCCCACCATGATGTATTTGTTTTTTCCACTCCGTCCTTCCATTTGTACAGCTTATTTTAAGGCATTAAATAAGAAATGAGGCAGATCCAAAACTCAAATGGACCACACCACAAGAAATAGTGAGGAGAATGATGTCCACCATTAAAACCTTCCTGGGCTCACAGTCACTTTTATTTGTCATCCACCATTCTTCTCTCTCTCTCTCTCTCTCTCTCTCTCTCTCATCCACCCTTCTCTCTCTCTCTCTCTCTCTCTCTCGATTTGAACGAACGAGTCGAGTCGAGTCGATCAATATTCGAGTCGAGTTCGAGTCGAGTCGAACAGGAGTGTTTGAAATTGAATTGAATTTTTTTTCGAACACACCATGTGTGTTCGAAGAAAGTTCGAACAATAAGACTTTTTGTTCGAACAGGGTTTTTTCGAGCCGATCCGAGTCGATCCAAACGGTTAAACTCAGTTCGTGTCCAGCTCTAAGTGGGTCGGAGAAGAGAGATGGGAATTATAGGTTGGTGGAGGTGAGAGAGATAAAATGGATCATCGGTGGAGGAGAAAGATCCTATGTTTCTTTTAACCAAATGTCCCGTCGGTTGGGGTTGCCAGCTCAAGTGGTCCATCATGGTGTTTATTTGAAATCCACCCCAACCACAAAATGTGTCACCTCATTTTTGGCCTAGGGTCCAATACTCACCCTCATCCGTGTTTAAGGTGGACCACGTGATTGAAAAATAGTATAGAGGTCTACACCCACCCTCCGAATTATTTTTATTTTTGTGGCCCACCTGAATAATTTATGGGACTGTTTTTTGGGCCCTTAGTCTAAGTTTTGGTTTGGTGTGAATGGTCGGAGTAGATTTTACTAGATCATTATGGTGGGCTCCATGGAAAATAATGGTGGACATTCTCTCCGTGTTGAAAGCATCCACCGAAGTTGCGTACAAAGAAAACTTGAGCGAAGGTGAGACTTGGCCTCACCCGAAGACGGTGCAGTCCTCACTGTGGGCCATCTAGATGTATGTATTTTGTATCCACACCATCCATACGTATTTTTCATATCATTTTAGGGCATTGTCCCAAAAAAGAAGAAGATAAAATTATCAGGTGGACTATACCATTAGAACAATCATGATTAGACATTAATGGGCCACAAAAGTTTTGGATCAAACTAATATTTGTCTTCTCACTTCATCCAGGTTTTTCTAAACTTATCAATAAGATTAAGCTAGGCCATATGAGGTTTTTAATGGTAGGTTGCTCAATCAACACTATTTCCTATGATTTGGTCCAATTGGAAATTGGATTTACTTAATTTTCGGACCATGCACTAATGTGATCTCAAAACAATAGATGGACGGTGTGGATATAGAATACATACATCAAGACCCGCCATGATGTTTATGTGAGATCCACTCAGATAATTTTCCCATAAACTGAATGATGTGATATTCATGTGAACTCCACCAAGAAAAACAGTTGGTAGAGAAACCTCCACCTTTGATGTGAGCATCCCCCCCCCCCCCCCCCCCCCCCCTTTGCTCTCTCTCTCTCTCTCTCTCTCTCTCTCTATATATATATATATAGGGAAATGGTACTATGCGGTCGACCTCATGGGAAGTTTCCATGAGGTCGAGCATTGTGGGCCCCACTGTGATGTGTGATGGGCATCCACACCATGCATTTGGTGGGTCCCCTACTGTTTATGGGATATCCAAAAAATCAACTGGATCCGGAATTCAAGTGGGCCATACCAACTGAAAGAGTGCAAAATCATGCCCACAACATCTAAAATCACTTGTTGGGGCCCACCTGAGTTTTGGATACGGTTGAAACTTGGTGTGACTTCCTGATTAAATGGGACATGGACAATGGATGGGCTGGATTTCTCAAACACTTCTCATTATATCCTATAAATGATTATAAAGTTTTCAACGGGTGGATATCCACTCTTAACGTATGTTTATGGTGTGGCCCACAAAATTCATGGATTGGCCTGATGTTTGGGCCCATGGCTCATCTCGGTATGGTGCATCTGACTAATGGTGTGGATGTCCATTAAACATCACGGTAGGGCCCACGCAGCTCGACCTCATGGGAACTTCCCATGAGGTCGACCGCATAGTACCATTTCCCATATATATATATATATATATATATATATACACACACACACACACACTTACTGGCCCAGTGTGATGATTATAGAAAATCCACTCAAATTGATGGATAGAAAACCAAAACTTAGGCATGGGGCCGAAGCACCAGACCCATCCGTTATTCATATGGGTCAAACAAAAGAAAACAGTTTGAATGGTGAGCAATATTCCGTACACTTTTTAAAAATATTGTATGATCCACCTGAAATACGGACGGGACTCATTTTTGGGATCTAGGCCTTACATGGGATGAAAAACCTGATGGTCGGGTGGATTTTCCATGAAGATGTGGTGGAGCCCACCCCAACCATCAATTACTTCTGGGTAAAATCGTTTTCCCCCCTACAGGGGTAAACGTATTTTTAAGCATTTTCCCTCTCAGTCATTTGAATTTTGAATGTGTTTTAAACCTTTTTTTCTCTTACTCATTTGTGTAACAGTTAAAATGGAGTTTGAATTTTGAACGTGCTTTAAACTCAGTCGGGTTGGCCCAGGCTATCAGGTTTTGGACTTCTTAGTCCAAGCCCGGCCCGAATACAAAACGGGCTTAAAACTCAAAGCTGAGCCCGGACATCTGGCTTGAAAATCCAGTCCAAACCCGGCCCGATTCGGGCCAACCCGGTCCATTGACACACGTAGATATGCTCTCATTTTTTAGACTATAGCCGCAAATAACATGAAAAATGTATGGAAGATGTGGATAAAATTCATATGTAACGATGGCCCTCAAAGCCCTAGTACCTAATCCATGCCCAAAGCCAGAAGTGGGACGCGGACTGCGACCTTCCTCAGTATGAACGCAAAGTGTCCATGCTGATGTGGAGGGACCACCGTGATGTAATGGTTTATCAACGCCCTGTAAATCCATTTTCTAAGATCATTCTAAGGTAGGAGACCAAGAATAAGGCAGTTCCAACGCTTAAGGCCACTATTTGGTGTGGTCCACTTGAGCGTTGGATCTACCTCATTCTTGATCTCGTGCGCCTTAGAATGATCTTAAAAAAGGTATGGACAGCGTTGATGAACCGAAACATCACAGTGCCCCCTCCACATATCCACACTGAATAAGGACGCAATCCGCGTGCGCCGGGTATGGTGGAGCCATATTGCTCATTACGCGTGGCAGGTCTATCAATCCTACTGTTGATCCAAGTATGTATTCACTGTGGATGGAAATAGATTCAAGATACACATTGATTGGATGATTTCATCCATTCAACACGCGCGACTTCCTAAAAAAGGCCGTGCATTTTCGCCAATGCCATTACCTTCCTTAACAGCAGTCATGCTGAGGAATCGTTCTCTAATTAAGTGCCGCGGACCATGCTCAAGTACACGTCCACCGTACACGTGGCGTACATGGAGGTCAATTTAGGCCGATTAAAATGTGGGCCCTAATCGGACCGTCCATATGACCACCAATCAGATGATTAGGATCATTTCATCTGTTTGAATTTTGGGTGACGCCCCATGGATGGATGGCCTAGTTTGAGGCAGATGCATGCGATCGTCGGCACGATGATCATGTGTCTTGCATCTGCGGTTTCTCATGTATTCTTCAACCATTGCAGGTAGCTCGAAGGCTAGAGAAGTTGCAAAAAAGAGGATGGAAACCTCGACGAACAATCATTTTGTGCAACTGGGATGCTGAAGAATATGGCCTGGTTTCTCTCTCTCTCTCTCTCTCCACATAGCGTGGACTGTTGATTCATACTAATGATACTATTGGGGTCAAGCCATGGTGAGGAAAAAAAAAAAAAAAGAATCATGCCCATCTGATATCTTAACATTCCGATTAATAGTATGAAAAATGGACGATCAAGATTGAGTGGATTCATTTGCAAAGAAGCACTCTGGTTTGGTGACGCTAATCATCTGATATATGGCTTGTAAAAATAGATGGTTGTAAAACACGGCTCATATTGAAAGGATTAGGCTCATCCAAACGATGTGATTTTTTTTTTTTTTTTTTTTTTGTTTCACCATGGCTTGTAAAATACAGACGGTGGTAACAAGATGATCCTGAACAACATAGGGTCAGGATCATCTAACCGATGGCCTATTATTCCAGTGAAGCAGCCTGCATTGATGATACTAATCATCTAATCTATATAGCGTCTAAAACACAGTCGGTTATAACAAAATGACCAACATTTTATCAATGTGACTGCTGCACCATGGCCTGTCAATAGTGGTATCGAACGAGTGGATGATCAAGATAGATGATCCGACCATAGAGCACAATGTGGACATGCCCATGAAGCTGGGGCTCATGTGATTCTTTTTCCTCTATCAATCTATATTCTCTGTTATATGATGTTTTTTTCGCAGATAGGATCGACGGAATGGGTGGAAGAGAACAGGGAAATGTTAGCTTCTAGGGTTGTTGCTTATCTGAATGTAGATTGTGCAGTCTCTGGAGCAGGATTCCATGTTTCTTCGACTCCTCAGCTTGACAAACTCCTCAAGCAGGCTACTCAACAGGTCTCTTAATTACTGTTAGGGTGGCAAATGGCCTACTTAATTTGGCCTGGCTCCACCCAAGTGTGGCACGCTTCTACGCCGGTGTGTGGACTTGAGGCCCATGTTTTAGGACTAAAGGACCAACAAGTAGGTGTGGCTCAGACCAACAATTTTAACATTGATGGGCTGAGTCCTTCACTCTTGGACTCAGGCCTTATCTCATGAGCTGGACTTGAACATTCTTTGGCCTAGCCTAGTCCATTTTCCACCTTACTCGCTGCTGCTGCCATTGTTTTTGTTATTGTTATTATTGTTGTTTTCCGTTGTTGCTGTGGTGGTTGTTCTTGTTGTGTGATTTCACGATTTTGGTTTTTTTGAAGGTTCAAGACCCAGATAACTCTTCCCAAACAGTATACGAATCGTGGATCCAATCAAATGATTCTCAGATGGTAAGTAGTTTTGGTGGGTATTGCCAATCTGATTTTCAGCAAAGGGCCAGTGCAGTTCCCTTGGAGGTCTGAAAATCCCATGGTTGAAAAAGCTCAAATGCAGCATTTGTTAATCGGTTTCCTTTAGTGGTCAACAACTCGCTCAGTTAGCATTTGGTTGCACCTGGTAATCATGGTCGGCCAAGGTTTCCAAATTTACTGGTCCACTTGCCATATAGGTTGGCATGGAAAGCCCAAACTGAAATAAGCGCACCAGCGTTTTCCCTTCAGTTCCCACCCACAAATCATGATTGAGACAACAATGGGAAGGTTTCTTCCTTACCTTAATTTCCGTTGTAGCATACAACTGGTTGTAGGTGATCATTGCCATTGTCATCTTCATTTTGGTTGTTGACATTGTTTTCTTCGTGAAGGTTGGGAGGTTAGGAGGAGGTGGATCAGATTTTGCATCATTCATCCAACATGTCGGAGTTCCTGCCGTCGACATGTTCTATGGAGGAGGTATCTATCATTTTTTTGTTTTTTTTGTTTACCATTTTCGCATTTCAACAATCCAAATAATTACACAAGACTTCTCTCAAAGTATAAATGCATAGATATACACTGATAGACAACATAGCTCACTTTATGAAAATAATTTCGGCAGTTCTCCACTTATGTTGCATGACTCAATAAGCATATAAAGGTTGCTTTAATGGTTCATTTTATTCACAAGCTTTGTACAGAATATTGGAACACTGCACAATGGACAGTTAAACATGTGGCTGTTTTTGGTAGTTTGGATGTTTGAGCTGTGGTGAATCATTAAATAATGCCCTCTGGGTACACTTTTGAGTCTATTCTATTCAATGCAGAATGGGATCGCTACACTTTCCTAATGAAGAATCAAACAACCAAACGGGCCCTAATCTACTGAGGATGATTCCCATGAGAGATATGAAGAGAGGAACAAAAGAGCCACCCAGACAGCCAGATGACATGGCTTTCCTATATTCTTACAAAGAGAGATCAGTGCTTACAAGTAAACCCATCTCTCACACAGGATGTAAAAACCAACTAAAAAACGTGAACTAAACTTAATTTCTATAATATAAGAATTAGAGAATTACTAAGCAATGAAATATAAAAGCCAGCAACCGAACACCCCTAGAACAACTATATTGTTATTGCTGTGGTTGTGGTTGCTGCTGTTGCTGATGTCCTTGTGGTTTTTCTTGATGATTTGTTGTTCTGGATATTCATTCCATCATTACAGGAATATTTGTCTCTGGCAGGATACGCCGTGTACCATTCACTGTATGATGACTTTGTCTGGATGCAAAAATTTGGGGACCCAATGTTTCATAGACATGTGGCGGGTATTGTCTGCACTTTTTTCTCTCTTAATTTTTACTTTTTTCTGGAAATTTTGAAAATAATAATTACCATTAGCGTTTGAAAATCCTCCATGCTTTGATTTTAACTATGTCGAAGATTCATTGTTGATGTGTGACCCACCCTAAAGGTGGCTTGACTCGGATGGTTGCTGGCGCTGAGTCATGCATAGAAATGGACTCACCCAAGTTGAAGAAAATAATATTAATAAATTGGCTGAGTCCTAACAAAATTAAAACTAATTATTGTATTTTATTTCTCTTTGTTTTTTTTTTTTTTTTCCCTGTACAGTGGCAAGCATTTGGGGGCTTGTTGCTCTTAAACTGGCTGATGAAGAGTTCTTGCCTTTTGATTATGTCTCCTATGCTTCTGAGCTCCAAGTATGTGCAACTATCCATCTCTATCTATACCTGTTTACATACAAGTTTATGGCATGCATACATATATACATATACATACATGCATTCATAATTTTGGTATTAATGTGATGATATACATGATTAACAGAGAAGCACAAAGGAATTGGAAAATGAGATTTTGGGTATGCCCATTAGTCTGAGCCCGTTGTACAAGTCTATTGAGGAGCTAAACAAGGCAGCCACTAAAATAAATGACCAAAGAAAGGTAGGCATCCCTTGATTTTCAAGAATATCAATTTTTCTTGATTTGCTGGTGTTTGACTTGCAACATCTTTGGAGTGGAGAAAAATAATTTGTGAATTGGGAATTTGTACTCTTAGGAGAACTTAAAAAAAAAAAAAAAAACACAACATGGGGCTGTTGTCTTTTGTGGCCATTTTAATGACTTTTGGAAAATTCTACTAGGAGTAGAAAAATCCCAAAATCCCAAATTATTTTTCTCACTGCCTGGACCAAACGTACAATTTGGTTAAAAAAGGAATTGGGTTTTGCACATTCATCTTTTAGATGATTCATGGGATCAGAGGATGTTCTATATATATATAGGCATTAGAAAGCAATGGACGGGCATCGATGTGGGGGAAGGACCCATTGAAAGTGAGAGAGCTAAATGACAGATTAATGATGGCTGAACGGGCATTTACAGATAGAGATGGGATTTTTGGAAGGCCATGGTACAAGCATTTGGTACTCTCTCTCTCTCTCTCTCTCTCTCTCTCTCTCCATGCATGCTGGAGATATGACTTAGTGTATGAACCATACAGCATGACTTTGTCATCTTCGTCATCATCATGTAAGCCTTATCCCAATTAATTGGGGTTGGCTATATGAATTTTGTCATGCCATTCGACTCTATCAAGGGCCATACATACCTTCGATTAGACCTTAGGTTATCAAATCATTTCTTACTGCCTCTGTGTATGCACAATATTAATTTTATGTATATTATATGTACTACTATGGTCACGAAGTGTCCAAATCATCTTCATAACTAATGTCATTATTGACCACATGTTGATCCCACAGATTTATGGGCCATCAAAGCACAACGATTATGGATCAAAATCATTTCCAGGGATCGATGACGAAATTGAAAAGGCGAAGAGCTCAAACACTTTAGAGTCATGGAAATCAGTACAACATGAAGTATGGAGGGTTTCAAGAGCTGTGACACATGCATCTCTTGTTCTCAATGGAAAATTCACATGAATGCGTACAATGTAGATTACCTTATTTGTATTACCTAGCCATCCATGAGAATTTGAGTCACAGTGTAATAAGGGCGGGTGGGGGGGAGTTCATAAGTCATATCTCAGATGTGAATGGAAATGGCAAAAGTTAAGTTTTTATTTTTTTAGTGGAGACAGAAATGTGATGTGATGCGGCTTCATCACAAATTATCTAAATGACTAATTGGGTACTGTAATTACTAGTAGGTTTCTTTGGCTAATATTTTTAGTCTAAGAGGGATTTTAAATTTTAATTATTTATGAGGGGCATCATTGAAATTGTCCCTTGTATATATATGGACTATCTTTTACATTATAACACGTAGTGGGGGACATTTTCTCTCATAATTCTTTTCCAATGGAAGATAATTTGTATCTTTAAGGGCCCCTTTGGATACCACCAAATAAGTTACTTTTTCTACTTACATAAGCAGAAAAGTAACTTATTTGAGATAAGTAAGTTTGGTTTATGATCACATATAAGTTACTTTTTTTTATTTAAAGTTACTTTTTTATTTAAAATTTGGATACTACCAAATAAGTTACTTTTTCTACTTACACCCGTAAATAAGTAACCTAAGTAAGTTTGGTTTATGATCACTTATAAGTAACTTTTTTTTATTTAAAGTTACTTAATCACTTCAATTTATTAATAAGTAGAAATCAAGATAAACTACTTGAGGCATAAGTAGCTTATCTTAAGTAATGTACTATCCAAACTCTCACTTAGGGCCTGTTTGGATACAACTAAATAAGTTGCTTTTCTTGCTGATGGCAGCAGTTCAGTCACTTATTTGAGATAAGTTAGTAATTTGGTTAATGAAGAATTATAATTACTTATTTTATGAAAACCAGTTCGCTATTATTTTTTTGCCTTTTCACTTTTCATCCACTTACTGCAATGAGAGGTCTCGTCCATAGCTGTAAGCGGTGATGGTTTTTGTGGCAACTGCCCAGCCCATGTTGACCATCCATTTTGTTGAGGCCCACTGTAATGTTTTTGATCCGTGCTGTCCATTTGGCCTGGATGTGAGTGGGGCTAGCATGTGAGGTAGATCTAAGCCTCAGGTGGTCCGTGCACCAGGAAGCAACAATGATAATGATCACACCATTGAAACCTCCCTAGCCCCAACATTACGTGTTTTAGTCATGGCATTCATCTATTTTTCCAACTAGTTTTGGGTGGCCCACTGGGTAGTGGGGCCACATGCCGGTCCACCCTTGTTGGTCCAGCCCAAAAATGAAACAGAATCCAATTTCAGGTAGACTGCACCTCATTGACGCTTACCATTGGTCGGCCCTAATGATGAGTGGCCCATATCTAAGGCGGGCCTCGCATGATGGACGACCCACATTAAAGGTGGCTCCACATGATGGGCAGTGGATATTGATGGTGGGCCCACTTGATGGATGACCAACATCAAAGGTGGACCCTACATAATGAATGGTGCACTTTAAAGGTAGTGCCATAATGATGAATGGCCCACATCCAAGGTGGGCTCCACATGATGGACTTCCCACATCAAAGGCGGGGCCCACATAATGAATAATTCACACCAAAGGTTGGCCCCAAATTATGGATGGTGGATGTGCAAGGACCAAACAGACTTGAGGAGGGATAATTACTTAGATGTTGGAAACGAAATGCTTTCCTACTTTTTGGTTAATAAGGATGTTGGGTACCAAACATACTTATTTGTTAATTAAGTAGAAACTGAGATAAGTTACTTATATGATAAGTAACTTATCTTAAGTAACTTACAATCCAAACGGGCCCTTAATGGCTTCAATTTAATATGTAGAGATCAAGATAAGCTACTTGGCATAAGTAGCTTATGTTAAGTAACTTATAATCCAATCACCTCCTAAAGAATATGAAAACACATTTAAAAGATGTTATGGATATCTATTAGGACTCTTCACCTAGTCTTCTTCGAATTCATGAAGGAACATTCAAATCCACGAGCAAAACAGAGTATAAACTCAAAGAAAATTGTATTAATCAAAGATAACTTCTTAACAACGAGTTTAAGCAAATATTTAAAGAGGAAAATAACCTTAAGAAACCTTATAATCGTAATCAAAATAGTCCTAAACAAATTATGAAAGAATCAGCGAAAAATTGAAACAGTGCCTCGAGCTATCGGTCATCAGGGGGCCATGACCGATCGATGATGAGCAGCGACCAGTCGCTGGTCCATGGCGACCGGTCATTGGGTGTCCAAACAGTCCAGCGAGCGTGGGTTGTTTCCAACCGTAATTGGACTGGTTGGACAAACCGGTCCTTGAGCATACAAGACCGGTCATTAGAAGACATGAATTTGTGTTCTCTCTTATTCTTCTTCCCGTCCATCTCTTCCAAAAACTTCGCCGATTCTCGCCCACAATCAAGAGGCCCCCTCCCTACATCAACAAACTAGGGCAATGAGTGTTTATACAACGATTTTGAAATTATGTCCTGCTTGATGGGTGGATTGGCCTGATTTTCAAATCAAATCATGATAATTGCATGGGCCACACTTTGTACGGATTGGATGTTCCAAACATATGACACTTTGGCTGGAGAGCGACCACTCTATGTGATCATTTCTCATCTAAAAAAAGCCCCTTACCCATTCTTAAGGTCTATAACAGTTATAAGTACTCTATGTCTGTATACATAGCACACATACATGATTTGGACCATTTATCCTTTGGACCCTATCATCCATGGCCCGGACCCCCAAAAAGCACAGTGATCCCATACAACATTGTTCGTGTAAGCTTTTAAATTAGATGTTTTTATTCACACCTGATGTTTCAGTTCAGTAGAAAATTCAAGCAGTAGTGAAAATGGTGGGCCATACAATGAAGATCATTAGGAGAGAAAATTGGAACAATCCAATCATCAGGTGGGCCTCACGAATATATTGAGCAAGATCATCCACTATCCATTGATTTCAATGGTGTTTCCCACCTGATGAATGGACCATCCACCTTTCCACCCCTGTAATTTTTATGGTATGGCCCACAGTTTGAGCGGGAAATAAACCACAGAATATGTGACTGAAGGTTTACTTGCAACGTTTTATGTGAAGGTCCTTCCCGTAAATTCGTAGTCATTTCGGTTAAGAGGGGTAATTGGGTAATTTTATGGAACTGATCTAATAAGCATCCAAGAGGAGGAATCAAGACCATCGGTTTTAGCTCAAGTTCTATCGTTTATCATTTCATTGGTTTTCAAGATGTTTGTGTAAAATACAAAATATAGAACATTAATTTGTTTATTTGATGGTCCTTTCATATGTGTGTGTATAAATACCTGATCATATCACCTTCTCTTCAAGTAAAACCAAAACATTCATTGTAGGATTTGTTCTGCTTTGCGCGTGGAGATAAGAGATGGGTGGAGAGAAAGATAGGGTTTTGATCATTGGGGCCACTGGTTACATTGGAAGAAGGCTTGTCAAGGCTAGCATGTCCCTGGGCCACCCGACGTTCGCCCTTTATCGGCCGGAGATTGCATCTGATGCTGAAAAAGTCCAGATGCTCATCAGATTCAAAATGGAGGGCGTGACACTTCTTGAAGTACACCAAATTACCCCATTTTGATTCAATTGTTATACTTAAAATTCGGTTTTGTTTCTTCATTCTCTTTACATCTTTCTGTTATGTGGCCCTCTCTGATTGTTGATGTGGAATTTGTTGGTTGATAAGCCCATGGTGGGCCCATGTGGCTGCATGGAAGGATGATCAGGACCATCCATCCAAAATGTCTTGCAGTGGGTGGACAACTACTCAAATATGGAGGTGAAAAATATGTTTAGGTGGATGGTGGGAGACCCATGGAAATCATGTGGACCAATTATTCAAAGGTGGTCCCAAGTTTATCCGATGGGATCCTCGGACATTGGTTTTTACCTCTTTTCTTGCTTAATCGCTTGATTAAGCATTCCTTTCATTCCTTTCAGTTGAATCCTTGTAAGTGGTTGGGTAATATCCGATTGAAGGCTGCCGTCCGATCGGGACGGATCATCACTAGATGGCCTACAATGGGCCATTTGTTAATTGTAGCTAAATCCCACCAGAATTCTTATTCACCTGAACTCCTTGCAGGGTTCGCTTGAAGATAAAGACAGCTTGTTGGCGGCATTGAAGCAAATAGACATTGTGGTGTCGGCGGTCGCTGGAAATCACCTGAGGCATGCTGTCCTCGAACAGCTCACTCTCATTGAAGCCATCGAAGAAGTCGGAACGATTAAGGTTTGCCGTGTCTCTTTCTATATATGTTACACTTGAAAGTGGGGTACACTCCACTAATGCCCACTTAGATTATCATCTTGATCATTGATAGTAGCATGATTTGCAAAGAATTATGATCTTTAAGAATGTTGAGAGGGTCCATCTAGCTTACGCAAATCCTATGAATAATCTCCACACTCAAATCGTGTGTTTAAATCATCTCTACCGCCCAATGAGTGTACCTGGTCATCGATCCAACCGTCCGATTGATGGGCCAAATATTGAATGGGTTAAAATGGTAGGGATCAGGCTTCCATGACTATCAAAAGTCTGTTGGTCAGATGGCTGGGATCATTTGAGCAGTGTAATTTTGGGCTCTGGCCATGCAATAGGTAGTTCATTGTCTGTACGGTGTAGGCTGACATTGATGCACTGTCAAAGATTGCTAAAGATGATAACTAGGAATGGAACGATAGATGACAAAGACGCCAAAGGGACGCGGCTTGGGTAGGGACAGGAGCTATGTGGGGCCATCGTGATGTATGGGTTTTATCCACATCGTCCATGCCCAAAAACGAAGCAGTTCCAATGCTCAACTGGACTACACAGTGGGGATTAAAACACCTACCGTTGAAAACTTTTTAGAGGCCATAGAAGCTTTGGATCAAGCTGATATTTGTGTTTTCCCTTAAACCAGGTTTTTGTGACCATATGAACACGTTGGATGGTAATTAACCATCACTTGTTTTCCTTGGTCAACTCAAAACTCAGCTAACTGATCAGCCTGATTTTAACGAGTCAGCCGAGTCACAGAAAAGGCATTTAAGTAACTTCAGGTGGAGAAGAAGAATGAATTATTTATGACCCACCTGGTTGACTCGGGAATTGTCAGCTCGACTCGACCCCGTGAGTGACAGAGTCACGAACCAAGTCCAGGTTTGCAAACTATGGATAACATGTGGGATGTGGCAGATTAATAAGAGTGATTCTATGAGATGGTTTTTGAGCTATGTCCAATCCAGGGTGTGGGCCACTTTTTGATGAACGGTTTTTAACTATGTTGATTTTTCATCGGTTGATACAACTACTGATGGTCCCATGCAGCGGTTCCTTCCCTCTGAGTTTGGGATGGACGTGGATCGGATGCAACACGCAATCCCCCCTGGTGACTACGTGTTCAAGGACAAACGTGTGATCCGGCGGGCCATCGAGAAGGCCAAGATCCCCTACACGTACATCTCGGCCAACTGCATGGCTGGCTACTTCCTGGCCGCGCTGGCGCAGCTGGGCCACTTCATGCCACCCACTGATCATGTCTACATCTACGGCAAGGGAGATAAGACCGACAAGGAATGTAAGTTACACTCCTGGTGGGCCACCCTGATCGTTCAATCGCCAACTCAGACTGTTGATAGTTGTTTGGTATTGACGTGGCAGGTATTTGGGTGGATGAGGATGACATGGCAATGTATGCTATGATGGCCTGTTGATGATCCACGGACACTGAACAAGACTCTCTATCTCCGTCCACCTTCTAACATTCTGACCCAGATCGAGGTGGTGAAGATCTGGGAGAAATTGATTGGAAAAGACCTGAAGAAAACTTTCCTCACACAGGAGGAATGGCTTGGCAACATGGACAGTACGTATATAACAGACAACTTGGATCTTTGTGATCCGGTTAGGACGCGCATGAAATGAAGGGTGGTGATGCGTCCGGATCACGGACTATTGTGAGAGATGCCTAAAACAATTCTCCAGATTGGAAGATCATAACCACTTGATCAGTGGCCTATGAGTTGATGGTCAACAGAGACCTGATCACCAAGAGGCAACGGTACAACTTGTGGTATACCTTACCATCTTTCCTATAAAAATGCCGCTTGTGCATGAATCAGGGCTATGAAAAACACAGGCCCCACCGTAAAGATCACCCCTTGTAAAAAATAGGCTAATCGGCTCCTTAGGTGGGCCACACCTGTATGTTGAGTCAGATCGCCAGATTCCTACGTGTGGCCCATCTGTGAGAGAATCATATTTTTGTGCCAGGTAATCTTCATGATGCAGCCTACCTTTTTCATGGTCCATATGTCCTACGCAAATGATATGTTAGCTGAAAAGATGGTACCATGCCACAGGTTGTGGTACCTTGCCTGTAGATGATCAGCTCCTCAACAGGAAAATATAACAACCTGGACAAACTGCAAAAGATCAGGACCGCATATAATCAACAGGATCTTCCGGTCGTAGGTATTCCCTGTCCACGGTGGGGCCCATCAGATCTATGATCAGTGTCACCCAAGCATGGGCGCCACTTGTCAGGATGATGCATGAGGACCCTTATGATTTATCAAGAGGAGATGAATGCATGGTTGTGATCTGTGTAACGTTTCTTTCTTTTGATGCAGAGATGCCACCTCCACTGCAAATCGGGGTGGCCCACCTCTACCAGATCTTCTACCATGGGGACTTGGAGTTCGAAGTGAAAGGCCCACATGGTGTGGACAGCCATGACCTGTACCCGGATTACAAGTACGTGACTGCTGGAGAGTACCTCAAGCGCTTCGCCTAAGCTCTTATTATTAATACGAAAATTGTGGTTGTATTATTATTATTATTATTATTTTTATACACATCCGTGCACACACCACATGGGCCTACTGTGTCACAACTGAGCCGTGGGTTGGAACCTATTCATGGTTGTATTCGAATATTTGGCGCATGTAATAATAAGCAGACGGTATTAAGAGCCACCTAAATTCCTAATAGCTCTTTGTGAATGAAATTCTATATTGGTTATTTTTCCTTGTTTGCATCCATATGGTTAGTGGTCCCCACCTGAACAGTAGATCCCCTTAATTCCCACTGATGGTAGCTGGGTCCCACTTTTGGACTCGGATTCCGTAGTGTTCCCTCCAGTACCCAAATCTTTGTACTGGTCGGTGCTATGGGCCCATCATGATGTATGTGTTTTATCTCCATGCCATACATCCATTTTTTTCCATCTCATTTAAGGCATGAGCCTAAAAATACGGCAGATCTAAATATCAGGTGGACCACACCACAGGAAACAGTGACGATTGAACGCCCAAAAAATTCTTAGGACCCACTGATTTGGTCATGTAGACTTAGACGAAGGGAAACACAAATATTACCTTCATCCAAAAGTTTTGTGGTTCCCAATAAGTTCTTAATGATGAGTGTTCAATCACCATTGTTTCTTGTGGTGTGGTCCACCTGAGATCTGGTTTTTCTTGGGCAAGTGCACTACAATGAACTGACAAAATGGATGGAAATCATGGGTAAGACATGCGTCATTGTTAGTCCCACGGCACCCGCCATTACTGGGTCACTATTGAAATGGAGTCTCTCTAAGAAAGTAATGGCAATGAGCTCACATAAAACCATTTCCGGTCAAGATACGATCATATGATTCACAGCCATACAGACATTTTGACATGGGAGAATTTTATCAATGTCCTTGTAGAGTTGGGCAGTAACTCGACAACTCGGACTCATCCGACTCGGTTCTGACCTTACTCAACCCGAATTGAATGGCTGAGTCGACCCGAACCGAGTATACGTGATCTAATCCAAACTCCAACCGAGTTGAGTCTGAGTCACCCAGTAACACGATTCGACTCAAACCTGAAAACCAACTAGAATGGACTCGACTCGACTCGACTCGATTATAAGGGGGGGGGGGGGGGGGGGTGTCTTGGGTCATGGGAAAGACCCAAATTGAATGGCTAGAGTCCCTATGTATTCCCGACGTATATTATTGCAATACAATAGGTTGGAATGTATTGGAGCAAATCTCGTTAAAGGGTTGTTGGAGCAAATCTTGCTGTTTGGAGCAAATGTTCCAGGGCATCAATGTTATCTTCAAAATGTATTGGAGCAAATCTACTAGGGCATCAACATTATCTTTGGATGTATTGTAGCAAACCTCACTATTTGGAGCAAATCTCACTATATTAGAGCAAATGTCATTGTACTGGAGCAAATCTCGCTCGAGAGTCGATGAGTTTTCTTTCAAGATAGCTTCGCATGTATTCGAGTGTATGATCTTGCCACATCCCACTGCCATGCCTACCTGCATCCTCTCTCGACCCACTTAGAAAAAAAAAAAAAAAAAAAAAAAAAAAAGAGGAAAAAAGGTCAACTCGACCCGACTCGGTGCTGACTTGACTCGACTCGGTCCCTGTGATCGGGTCGGACTCAGTTCGGGTTAGTTTAGGCTAGACCTGGACTCGGATTGGGTCAGGTATGCTAGACTCAGTACCGAGTCAGGTTGAGTTCGGGTCAGGCTTATTTTAACACCGGGTCGGGTCGGGTCGAGTCAGCCCTAACTCGGTCCAACTCGACTCGATGCCCAACTCTAGCTTGGATTGAGAGATAATGAGAAATGGGGCCACCTTTCCATTTTAAAAAGCACACCTGTGATAGGGTACACTCATCTAGTGATGACAAATTTGTCATTACATGTAGGAGAATCTTTACGTGTTGAGTCGACCACAAACCACCAACTTGGCTAGTGTATTGACGTCAACAAGTTTTGTGGGGCTCATCAAAAGGTATGTGTTATATCCAATTTGTTTGTTCATTTTGTGAGATCCTTTTAAGTATTTATACAAAAAAATGAGATGGATCCAAAATTCAAGTGGACCACGTTGCAGAAAGCAGTGGAGAGTGAATGTCTACCATTGAAACCTTTTTGGGGTCACAAAAGTTTTGTATCAATTTGATATTTATTTCTACCCTACATCTAGGTCAGTGTGACCTTATGAACAGTTTGGATGGCAAATAAACATAATGGTGGGCCCTAGGGATGTTTTAATGGTGAGAATCATTGTCCCCACTACCTTTTGGGGTGTAGTCCACCTGAGCATTGGATATAACTCATTTTGAGTATCATGCCCTAAAACCATCCCTCCAAATGGATGGACGGTGTGGATATACTAAATACATCTTTGTGGGGTCCACTGAACCTTAATCCCTTTTAGACCGTTTATACCTTTGCAGTGCTCGAGGACTCATGCGCTCGTCTGCGCTTGCCATGTACCCACACCAGCAACCTCATTGGTGTAGGGTACACCAGCCAATCCACTTCCCACCGTGGGCACTATGTCTGACACATGATCCTTTTGGGAATCCAGATCCTCTGCTCTACCCGAGCAAAGAACCTCTGCTTGCGCCTCACAGAGGAGGAAAACAGGATTCCTCTCTCAAGCAAAGGATCCAGATTCTCCTTTTGGCTGTAGATGACATGTAATGATAGAAACTTTCCTTCTTGATGCGAGTTGCATGGGGGGTGAATTATGTGTTACCCTAACCATGTAGGACCCTTCTTGATGTATTTTTTTTTTTTATATATTGATGCATCTATCTGTTTTTTCATATCAATTTAGCAGGTGATCCAAAACCCTAAGAATATGCAAATCTCAGGTGGACCATACCATTAGAAACAATGATGAATAGCCATTAAAAACATTTTGTGGGCTATAAAAATTTTGAATCAATCTGATATTTACATTTTCCCTTCATCAAGACCTTATTGACATTATCAAGAGCTTGGATTGAAAATAAACACTACCAAAACCTTACGATGGGCTCTTTAGAATTTTTAATGGTGGAGCACTCAATCACACTGTTTCTAGTGGTATGATCCACTTGAGATTTAGATATGCATAATTTTTGGAACCTCATTCTAAAATGGTCCGTAGAAAAAAGATAGACAACCTGTTTTATATACAAAATATCATGCATGTGGACCATACGGTAGGGGTTACACCCACTAAGTTGTTCCCAGGGTAATACCTTTTTTTTTTTTTTTGGTGTGAAAAACTGAAAAATTTTATTCACAAAAGGCCGAATATACATTTGGGTGACCAGGCATCACAAAAAGAAGAAGCCGATCGCCTATCGTAAGCATCATAAACACCCAACCCAACCCAAGACGCTCATCATTTTTTCGACAGAGTCCTCAGACTCACTTTGTCGATGAATAGGTTCCCACAGATTTTGTTGGGAAGGTCCCTAACCGAATTAAATACCCTATGCCTTTGAGACTCACTCCCAAGCCTCACTAAACCATCGGCCACACCATTCACCTCCCTCGGTACAAAGTGGATCGACGCCTCAACTTGGCCTAGTTGGTTAGAAATCCTTGCCCACCAATAACAAAAAGCCCAGCTTGAGGGGTGCTCTCTAGATAAGGCGACTACAACAATCCTGGAGTTGCTTTCCAACTGGATTCTGGAAATGCCTCTCTCGATACACAACGCTAAGCCCTCCTCCAAAGCCTTGGCTTCTGCTCGAACATTTGACCCCTAAAACCTCCCTCTGCATCGTGGCACACGCACCACCACCTGATGGACCAGGGTTATCCATAGCGGACCCATCCACGTTCATTCCTGGGGTAACACCTAATTCGTGCCCAGTTGCATGTGACCTACACTTCTGTGGGGCCCACCATAATGTCCATATGACATTCATTTATCCGCTGATTTTACCAAATCATTTTAGGATGTAGACCCGAAATGGGATAGATATATAGAAAACTAAAGCTGACCACCCCTCACGAGAACCAGTGGGATTGAATGCCCACCCTTGAAACTTTATTAAGGCCTGTGGAAGTTGTTGATCCAGATAATATTTGTGTTTTCATACATCCAGGTGGGCATCATCTTATGATCAGGTTGGATGGCATATAAAGATCACGAAGGCTCTAGGAAAGTTTCAATAATCAACGTTTCTGTCCCCACTGTATCCTGTGGTGGGGCCATTTGAGTTTTGGATCTGTCTCATTTTTCAGCTCAAATTCTATATGGACGGTATGGATGTCACATGGATGTCATAGTGGGTCTCACAGAGCTTTGGGTCTCGAGTTACACAAAACTCGTATCCTTTTCAATCTCGGCTCCATTTGGACGCCAAGTGTCTCGCAACACTTGTTGTAGGGAGCTGGTGATACAAAAAGCTATGTGGCCCCACCAAAATGTCTATTTGACATCTACTTCATCCATCGGTTGTGCCAACTCATGTTAAGACGTGTCTTCGAAAATCAGCAAGATAAAAACTCAAGTAGCCCGTACCACAAGGAAGAGTGGAGGAGAGCGGATTAGGTGAGACCCCGGGCTCACCTAAGAGAGTGCGGCCCTTACCATGGGGTTAGCATGGGGCCCACCTTGATGTATGTATTATGCATCCACACCGTCCATTCATTTTTTTCCAGATCAACTTAGGGCATTATACAAAAAATGAAGCAGATCCAATTATCAGGTGGACCATAACATAGGAAACAGTTGTGATTGACCATTAATGCACCACAAAAGTTTTGGATGAAGCTGATATTTGTTTTTCCCTTCATCCAGGCTCATGTGACCTTATTAACAGATTGGATGGTAAAAAAACACTATGGAGACATGAAAGTGCATCCTAAGAAATTTTTAATGGTAAGATGGTCAATCACCACTGTTTCTTATGGTATGGTCCACCTAAGTTGATCGGAAAAAATCAATGGACAGCATAGATAAATAATACATACATCAAGGTGGGCCCCACGGTAACCCCAGGGTAAGGGCCGCACCATCTTAGGTGAGCCTGAGGTCTCACCTAATCCGCTCTCAGAGTGGAGATGAGATGCACACCATTAAAACCTTATTAGGGTGCGCTATGACATTTATATTCCATTTGACCATATATCCAGCCCAAACCTATCGGGAGTGCCCCACAGATCCCAAATCTGTCTAGACAGTTCCAGCAGCAAATTAGCCAATTTCGGGCTCCCGCCCAGACCTTGTCGGGCACCCGGCCATCCACCGAGCATTCAACCAATAGTGGTCAAGCCCCCTACAGCCAAGAAACAGTCCAGCAACACAGACTTCCAGAAGCCAACCCGAGTGTCCTTGGTCAGTCGCCCGACACCCCCTAGTGTCCAAGATTCAAAATCCTAACATAATTAACAATATAGTTGCTCTAGGGGTGTTTGGTTGCTGGCTTTTATATTTCATGGCTTAGTAATTCTCTAGTTCTTATATTATAGAAATTAAGTTTAGTTCACGTTTTTTAGTTGGTTTTTACATCCTGTGTGAGAGATAGGTTTCCTTAAAAGCACCGATCTCTCTTTGTAAGAATATAGGAAAGCCTAGGGCTGTAAATGGGTCAGCAGACCCGATGGGGTACCTGGACCCAACCCATTTAGACCCGACCCATTTGTTAAATGGTACGGGTTTAGGTCCAAGAACAGACCCAGTTGCTAAACAGGTCTGGGTCTGGTTTCCTTTATATTAGGCCCGACCCAACCCGACCCGAACCGAACCGAACCCATTTAGTAAGTGGGTGGGTTTGGTCTATGTTTCAAGAGACCCGACTAGCCCAAACCCGTGCAGACCCGATTTTAAAGCCTTGTAAAATGCTTGCGTCCTTCATCCAGACCCGGACCCATTAGACCCGACCCATTTATAAATGGTCTAAGTGGATCTCCCCCTACCAGACCCGGACCCATTTATAAATGGGTCTAATGGGTTGACTCAGACCCGCCCATTTAGAAAAAGGGTCTGGGTCTAAAATTTGGACCCAAACCCGTTTAGTAAATGGGTGGGTCTGGTTTTTGCTAAACCCGCCCCGAACCTGACCATTTACAACCCTAGGAAAGCCATGTCATCTGGCTGTCTGGGTGGCTCTCTTGTTCCTCTCTCCATAACTCTCATGGGAATCATCCTCAGTAGATTAGGCACCATTTGGTTGTTTGATTATTCATTAGGAAAGTGTAGCGATCCCATTCTGCATTGAATAGATCACTCAAAGTGTATCCAGAGGGCATTATTTAATGATTCACCACAGCTCAAACGTCCAAACTACCAAAAACAGCCACAAGTTTAACTGTCCATTGTGCAGTGTTCCAATATTCTCTACAAAGCTTGTGAAGAAAATGAACCATTAAAACAACCTTTATGTCTTATTGAGTCATGCAACATAAGTGGGGAATTGCCTAAAGATTTTCATAAAGTGAGCTGTGTTGTCTATCGGTATATATCTATACATTTATGCTTTGAGAGAAGTCTTGTATAATTATTTGGATTGTCCAAATGCGAAAGAAAAAAAAGAAAATGATAGATACCTCCTCCATAGAACATGTCGATGGCAGGAACTCCACATGTTAGCTGAATGATGTGAAATCTGATCCACCTCCTCCTAACCTCCCAACCATCATGAAGAAAACAATGTCAACAACCAAAATGAAGATGACAAGGGCAATGATCACCTACAACCAGTTGTATGCTACAACTGAAATTAAGGTAAGGAAGAAACCTTCCCATTGTTGTCTCAATCATGATTTGTCGGTGGGAACTGAAGGGAAAGCGCTGGTGCCCTTATTGTTGAAAAAGTTTGTTTTGAAAATAATTTTAAAAGAAAAAAGGAGTTTTGTTTTTTGTCCCATATCGGATGGGAGAAAGATTTTTTACCTCTTTATAAGTAGGGTGTTGTGCACCTTACTTATTTATGGTGGAAGAGAGGGAGAATGGTGGCTTGCGTGCCTCGGTCTCGGTCTCGGTCTCGGTCTCGAGCTCAGGCATGGGCTCGAGCTCGGGCTCGGGCTAGGTGCGAGGGCGTGGGCACGTGAGACAGTGTGGCTGTAGAGGCGTAAGTGGCGCACTTCGCACGTGCGCATCGTGTCGCAGATGGGTCGCGACCTCGCGGACCGGAGCGAGACTGGTGCGAGTCGCGGTGCGACAGAGGCTAGGTAATAGGTCAGGTGGCTGGGTTCGAAACAGAGGAAGTACTGTGGGTGGGAGGTCTGACAGAGAGACCTCTCTGCTTTTTATAAAGAGCTGCAGGGCCAATTAGAGGGACCTGTGTAACTGCTCATGCAGTAACGGTCCAAACCATGCAGTAACAGCTGCATGTGGCTAGCCCAACAGTCAGAAACGGCTAGCCATTGAGTCTAAACGGTCAGCATGCAGGTGCATAACTCTCACATGCACAACAGTCAGAAACTGCCATAAACGGCTAGTTTCTCACAACAGCCAGAAAACTGCTAGTGCCATTATGGCTCTGGACCAAAACTGCCAGCCACCCTTGCCTATATAAACCGGACAGATCTGGTTTATTCCAACACAACAACAGCAATTACAACCATCACTACTGAACCAGCACCCATCTGAGACTATTAGCCTCTCGGTTTGGTTGATTCAAACCAAGCCACTTAGACCAGCGTAGTGGTCTACTGCTACAAGAAGAAGACCTCCATTCTTGTTCTCTCTTTCTTCTCTTTATCTGCCAGAGTGTGTTACTGAGTTCCATAGTGGTTCCTTCGTTTTTTGCTGAACACAGAACCACATAAGGCTCGTAGTATCCTGGAAGCAATCCGCCTGCATCCTATCAGCAGACTCAAAATAATTTGAGTATGGGCGAATTACGCTTTAAGGACAGCATGTTTTTCACGTGCTTCAGCCTGTCCTTATTTCTCAATTTTTTTCAATTAATTTATTTTTAAAGATCAGAAATTTCTCAACAATCTTAAAGCGTAAATTTTTCTGATATGGAAACCGAATGGGTATCATCAATCAAACTGATAAACCAGGATCTGATTCGTCTGGACCGGTTCAATGGAACCAATTTCACCAGATGGCAGGATAAGATAAAGTTCCTGCTTACGGCGTTGAAGATATTCTATATCTTAGACCCGAACTTGAAGCCGCTTCCTCCAGCTACTGATACAGACACGACTGAGCAGATCAACACACGCATCAACAGAGAAGAAGATAATCTGCTGTGTCGAGGACACATTCTGAACACGCTATCTGATCGTCTGTATGATCAATACACCAGAACTGAATCTGCCAAAGAAATTTGGACCGCTCTCGAGTTCAAATTCAAGACCGAAGAAGAAGGTACGAACAAATATCTAATAGCTAGCTATTTCGACTACACCATGGTAGATAACAAATCGCTGTTAGCCCAAATCGAAGAACTACAGCTAATTGTTGGCAAAACTAGTGCCCTAAAAATTGATATCCCTGAAGCTTTCCAAGTCGGGGCTATTATCGCAAAATTGCCCCCGAGTTGGACAAAATACAGGAAGAAACTGCTACATAAAATCAAGGATTATTCACTGGAATAAATCCTTAAACATATCCGAATAGAGGAAGTATCCCGAAACCGTGAAAAGAAAAATGGAAATGGGAATTCCTCATCCAAGGTGCAAGTAGTAGAAAGTATCCAAAACAAGAATCCCGAGAAGAACGGTTCCCTGAAACCCAATAAAGGGAAATTCAAGAAATCACAGAAGAAGAACGGAAAGTTCAAAGGCCTTTGCCATGTCTGTGGGAAAATCGGGTATTATGCTCGAGTATGCCGTCTTCGAAAATCGAAGAATGAGGCAAGTGCAGTTGAAGAAGACATAGTTGCCATGATCATTGAGGTAAACATGATCCAAGGCAAAGTACCCGGTTGATGGTATGATACAGCAGCCACAGTCCATGTAAGCTATGATAGATCAGCCTTTAAAACTTATGAGGACATGACCGATGGTCAAGAGGTCCAAATGGGTAATGAAGTCTGATCGAAGGTCGTAGGTAAAGGAACTGTGGAACTAGTCTTTACCTCTGGAAAGAAAGTAATCCTAACTAAGGTACTGCATGTCCCTAACATGAGACGAAACTTAGTTTCTGGGGATCTTCTGGGAAAACCTGGCATATGGGTAGTGTTTGAGTCGGGAAAACTGATTCTATCCAAGAACGAAAATTTCGTTGGTAAGGGATATGCTTGTAATGGGATGATAAAATTTTCCTTGAATGAAAGTAACTCTTCTGCGTATATGATTGAATCTGTAGCATTGTGGCATGGTAGATTAGCACACATAGGTTATAGTACCTTAAAATTCATGTCTAAGAATGGCTTAATCTCATACACAGATAGTCAAAATGATAAATGTGAAGTATGCATAAGGTCCAAATTTACAAAGAAACCTTTTCCTAGTGTTGAGAGATCATCTCAAATATTGGACCTAATACACACTGATATCTGTGAGTTAAATGACATTCTTACACGTAGAGGAAGAAGATACTTTATAACCTTCATCGATGATTGCTCCAGATATGTACAAGTATATCTTCTAAAGAACAAAGATGAAGCACTCAGCATGTTCAAGATATATAAAGCAGAAGTGAAAAATCAACTAAACAAGAAAATAAAAGTTCTTCGTAGCGACAGAGGAGGAGAGTATTTTTCAAATGAATTCTCTAACTTCTGTGAAGAACATGGCATAATATACCAATGCACTGCGCCGTACACACCACAACAAAATGGTATAGCTGAACGGAAAAATAGAACCTTAGTAGAAATGGTCAACTCAATGCTAATACAAGCAAAGTTGCCACTAGGACTTTGGGGAGAAGCACTTCTCGCAGCGTGCCACATCCTAAATAGGATTCCTTCTAAGAAGTTTAACACTTCACCATATGAGGTATAGAAAGGTAGAAAACCTAATCTAGGATATCTTAAAGTGTAGGGGTGCCTCGCATATTGTAGAATGCCTAATCCCAAAAGAACTAAATTAGGATCCAGAGCTATTAAGTGCGCCTTTGTAGGGTATGCACAAAATAGCAAAGCATATAGACTCCTAGACTTAGAGTCTAATACCATCATAGAGTCTAGAGACGTTGAGTTCTTTGAAAACTCACTATCCTTAGAGTCAAAGGATAATGAAATTCAAACTCCAACAGAGAAACCTATGGTAGAAGCTCAACATGAAGTTGAAGCTCCAATAGAACCACGTAGGAGTTAAAGGGTAAGAGTAGAAAAGAGTCTTGATCCTGAACAGATAAACTCTCAACGTATTTCTTTTCATCTCGTAGAAGGAGATAGAGAGAATGTCATTAGAAAGATACCTATAGTTATGACTATAGAAGATGATCCAACAACCTATAGAGAAGCTGTAACTTCTAGAGATTCAGCTTTTTGGAAAGAAGCTATCAATGATGAGATGGACTCGATTATGTCAAACCAAACCTGGGAACTGGTGGATCTACCTCCAGCTTCTAAACCCATAGGGTGTAAGTGGGTATTTAGAAAGAAATATTACACTGATGGAACTATTCAAACCTTTAAAGCTAGACTAGTAGCTAAGGATTTAGACAAAAAGAAGGAATAGATTATTTTAACACATACTCACCTTGTGGCAAGAATAACATCTATTAGAATTATGTTTGCTTTAGCATCCATACATCAGATGGATGTAAAGACTGCTTTCCTGAATGGAGACCTCGACGAGGAGGTATACATGGAACAACCTGAACGGTTCGTTCTGTTAAGAAATGAGAAGAAAGTCTGTAAACTAATTAAATCATTGTATGGACTAAAATAAGCACCTAAACAGTGGCATGAGAAGTTTGATTCTAAAATACTTTCTCATGTTTCATGCATAATGTAGCAGACAAATGCATATATTCCAAAACAAGTAGTAACTATATAATTGTTATTTGTTTATACGTTGATGACTTGTTAATAATAAGTAACAAGATGGAAGGTGTAACTGAAACAAAGAAGTTTCTGTCTTCCGTATTTAAAATGAAGAATCTTGGACAAGTTGATACCATTCTAGGTATTAAAGTTAAAACTCATAGTGGGGGTTATGCGCTATGCCAATCTCATTATATTGAGAAAATAATAAACAAGTTTAAACACCTGAATATTAAAGAAGCGAAAACCTCATTCGATCCAAGTATCAAGTTAAATGAAAATACCGGAAGAGCAGTTGCACAATTAGAGTATGCGAGTATTATAGGAAGTCTAATGTATGCAATGCAATGCACTAGACCAGATATCGCATATGCTATGAGTAAACTAAATAGGTTTACTAGTAATCCCAGTGTAGAACACTGGAAGGCAATAGGAAGAGCACTTGGTTATTTAAAAGCAACCAAAGACTTGGGGTTATTTTACTCAGAATTTTCAGCTGTACTGGAAGGATATACCGATGCAAGTTGGATATCGAGTGCAGGTGACAACAAATCCACTACTGGATGGGTTTTCACCTTAGGAGGTGCAGCTGTATCTTGGAGATCCAAGAAACAAACCTGCATAACTCACTCAACTATGGAGTCTGAGTTCATAGCCCTTGCTGCAACAGGTAAAGAGGCTGAGTGGCTTAGGGATCTTCTTTTAGAAATTTCATTCTATGCGAAGTCGATACCGGCTGTTTCGCTACATTGCGATAGTGAAGCCACATTAGTTAGAGCCTACAGCGGCACGTATAATGAGAAATCCAGACATATAAGTCTGAGACATGACTATGTAAGACAACTGATTCAAGATGGAATCATTGCAATATCTTATGTAAAATCAAGTAATAACTTAGCTGATCCTTTCACTAAACCTCTAATGAGAGAGGTAGTAAAGACAATATCCAGAGGGATGGGGTTGAAATTCTTTTCAAAAGATTTCACCAGTGATGGAAACCCAACCTAAAATTAGAAAATCTCTATATAAGGGTTCAATGGGTAAAAACAAGTCACTGATACGTGAAAAGTTTCAGCACTAAATTATATATATATACCTCATCCAGGATTACAGTGCTGGCCGTTACAGAAAGAGGGTTGAGTCTCAGAAACTCTTAATGTAGTCCAGTCTTAAGGACAAGTGCCTGAAAGTAACGGAGACACTGAAAAGACTTCACCTATATGAACGTAGAGGTGGTGCCGCCTCTCATGAGAATAAGAGTTTTCTCGGGATCGTTCATGAAACAGGATATGCACAAGGCCATTAAATGTGCTTGAGCAAGAATTGTGGGAAGTCAAATAACACTTAGAAAGTATGTGTGTGGTATTTTCGGTCCTGTTATCTAAAAATAACTAGTTCAAAGCTGTGGCTACCAGTAATTTCGATGGGTCTTTGAAATACTTACACTAAGGAAGGATTCAAATCGAAAGATATCTTTCTTTATGCATATAATCTTTTATACTCTAGCAGACATCGTTTTTATGTTTTAAATTATTTTAAAACAAGTGGGGGATTGTTGAAAAAGTTTGTTTTCAAAATAATTTTAAAAGAAAAAAAGAGTTTTGTTTTTTGTCCCAT
Organism: Liriodendron chinense; assembly: GCA_003013855.2. Lineage (NCBI taxonomy): Eukaryota > Viridiplantae > Streptophyta > Magnoliopsida > Magnoliales > Magnoliaceae > Liriodendron > Liriodendron chinense. The sequence goes on along the minus strand of ML058461.1, from coordinate 9,987,109 downwards.
ATCGGATGGGAGAAAGATTTTTTACCTCTTTATAAGTAGGGTGTTGTGCACCTTACTTATTTATGGTGGAAGAGAGGGAGAATGGTGGCTTTCGTGTTCTAGTGCGATGCACTGGAACACCGCTCACGCGCACGCGCACGGGCTCGGTCTCGGTCTCGGCCTCGGGCACGGGCACGGGCACGGGCACGGGCACTGGCTCGGGCTAGGGCTAGGTGTGAGGGCGTGGGCACGTGAGGCAGTGTGGCTGTAGAGGCGCTAGTGGCGCACTTGGCACTTCGCAAGTGCGCATCGTGTCATAGATGGGTCGCGACCTCATGGACTGGAGTGAGACTGGTGCGACAGAGGCTAGGTAATAGGTCAGGTGGCTGGGTTCGGAACAGAGGAGGTGCTGTGGGTGGGAGGTCTGACAGAGAGACCTCTCTGCTTTTATAAAGAACTGCAGGGCCAATTAGAGGGACCTGTGTAACTGCTCATGCAGTAACGGTCCAGACCATCTAGTAACAGCTACATGTGGCTAGCCCAACAGTCAGAAACGGCTAGCCATTGAGTCTAAACGGTCAGCATGCAGGTGCATAACTCCCACATGCACAACAGTCAGAAACTGCCATAAACGGCTAGTTTCTCACAACAGCCAGAAAACGGCTAGTGCCATTATGGCTATGGACCAAAACTGTCAGCCACCCTTGCCTATATAAACCGGACAGGTCTGGTTTATTCCAACACAACAACAGCAATCACAACCATCACTACTGAACCAGCACCCATCTGAGACTATTAGCCTCTTGGTTTGGTTGATTCAAACCAAGCCACTTAGACCAGCTTAGTGGTCTACTGCTACAAGAAGAAGACCTCCATTCTTGTTCTCTCTTTCTTCTCTTTATCTGCCAGAGTGTGTTACTGAGTTCCATAATGGTTCATTCGTATTTTGCTGAACGCAGAACCACATAAGGCTCGTCGTATCCTGGAAGCAATCCGCCTGCAACCTATTAGCAGACTCGAAATAATTTGAGTAGGGGCGAATTACGCTTTAAGGACAACATGTTTTTCACGTGCTTCAGCCTGTCCTTATTTCTCAGTTTTTTCCAATTAATTTATTTTTAAAGATCAGAAATTTCTCAAAACTTATTTCAGGTTGGGCTTTCCATGCCAACCTATATGGCAAGTGGACCAGTAAATTTGGAAACCTTGGCTGACCATGATTACCAGGTGCAACCAAACGCTAGCTGAGCGAGTTGTCGACAACTGAAGGAAACCGATTAACAAATGTTGCATTTGAGCTTTTTCAATCATGGGATTTTCATATCTCCAAGGGAACTGCACTGGCCCTTTACTGAAAATCAGATTGGCAATACCCACGAAGTCATGATAATTGTGTTGGGTGCGTTTCACACAAGCCTTCGGATCTTGCCCCCCAATACACTAGAATTATGGACTATGTTAATGCAATAATCAAGAATAAACATCAACCACACGAACACAAGGAGTTTTACGTGAAAAACCCTCTAAAGAGGTAAAAACCACAGGATCTAGTCTAGATCAACAATCCACTATCTCAGGGAACTGTTACAACCGATCTCAAGCACACACCGCTTGGATCAAACCTTCTTCACCCACGCAAGGATGGATAAACAACAAGAGAATAGTAAAGGAGGAGCGATCTCACCGATCCCGAAGACGTAGAAGCGCTGAGACGACAGTTGCGCAGAAGAATCCCTCTTCAAGCAACTTCTCCCTTCTACCAAGCTTCCTCTTTCTCTCTCTTCTCTTTCTCTCTTCCTCTTTTTCTCTCTTTCTCACCTTGGACGTGTTTACAACCCAATGAGATGCCTTAATCCCATTTTGGAATGCTTAAGTACTAAAAATGGAGCAATTAGAGCTAAATATGGAAACTGCGTACAAGCAGTCCGTGTCGGGTCGGGCGCCCGGCTAACCCAAAAAACCTCCAACGAGAAAGACAGGAAATCGGACCAATTTTGGGCGCCCGGACCAACATGGTCGGGCGCCTGGCCAGGTCATCGGGCGCCCGGTCACTTTGACTGTCGGGCGCCCGGCAATGGACAAAAATGTCCAGCAGGAAAGCTGCCTTCTGGGGGGGATTTCGGTCGCCCGGCCATTGAAGGGCCCGGGCGCCCGGCCTCACCCTGCAACACTCTCTCCTCTGACACTTTTGAGGAGGAAAACTCTATTAAATCTCCCCCTTTCCGACTCAGGAGAAATTCGCCTTCTTCAAGCCAGCCAGGTTTCTGCAAACCTCAAACTTGCCCTTGAGCAAAGCCTTGGTCATCATGTCTGATCCGTTATTGTCCGTATGGACCTTCTCAAGCTGTAGCACCTTCTGTTCCAAAGTATTCCTGATCCAGTGATACCGAATCTCTATGTGCTTCGACTTGGAATGCTGACTTGGATTCTTGTTCAAGTGTATAGCACTTTAGCTATCGCAATAGACCACGTGCTCCTCCTGCTTTAGGCTGAGTTCCTATAGGAACCTCTTCATCCAAAGCATCTCTTTGCATGCTTCTGTGACTGCAATGTACTCGGCCTCTGTCGACGACAATGCTACGACCTTCTGTAGCTTGATCTGCCAAGAGACCGCTCCCCCTTGCAAACGTGAACATGAACCCCGATGTAAACTTCCTAGAGTCTATGTCACCTGCCATATCTACATCTGTGTAGCCTTCTAACACAGGTTTTCCGTCACCATAGCATAGGCTCAACCTGGATGAGCCTCTCAGATACCGTAGTATCCACTTCACTGCTGCCCAATGTTCCTTGCTAGGATTGGCAAGATACCGGCTGACAACACCAACCGCATATGCTATGTCTGGGCGCATACACACCATAGCATACATCAAACTTCCTACCGCTGACGCGTAGGGTATCTTCCGCATCTCTTGCACTTCCGTCTTCGTCTTGGGACACTGCTTGTCGCTCAATTTGAAGTGACCATCCAGTGGAGTACTAACCGGCTTCGCTGCATTCATGTTGAACCGCTCTAGGACTTTCTCAATATACCGCTCTTGTGACAACCAAAGCTTCCTACTGCTTCTGTCACGGGTTATCCCCATTCATAGGATCTGTTTTGCCAGGCCCAAGTCTTTCATTACAAAAGACTTGCCCTAACTCCTGTTTCAGCTTGTCAATTTTCTTGATGTCTTTTTCCATAATGAGCATGTCATCAACGTACAATAGCAGAACTAAGAAATCACCGTCTGAGAACTTGCGTGTGAACACACAGTGGTCCGACTCCTTCTATCATATCCATACTTTAATATGAACGAGTCAAACTTCTTGTACCATTGTCTAGGAGCTTGCTTCAGCCCATACAAGCTCTTCCTAAGCCTGCACACCATATGCTCTTTGCCCTTGACTTCGAATCCCTCTGGTTGACGCATGTAGATCTCTTCTTCCAGTCACCATGGAGAAAGATAGTTTTGACATCTAACTGCTCTATCTCCAGATCCATGCTAGCCGCCAACCCAAGCAATACCCGAATGGATGTCATCTTTACCACTGGTGAGAATATCTCCTCGAAGTCTATTCCTTTTCTCTGATCAAACCCTTTCACCACAAGTCTGGCCTTGTACCTTGTATGTGAATTCTTCTGCTCATTCTTTTTTCTGAACACCCACTTGTTGCTCAGAGCTTTCTTGCCCTTAGGCAATTTCACCATATCATAGGTGTGGTTCTTATGCAAGGATTCCATCTCCTCTTGCATAGCTTTCAACTACTCCCCCTTATGCTCGTCGGCTAGGGCCTCAGAATAGTCTTCTGGCTCTCCCCCATCTGTGAGCATAATGTACTCATGCGGCGAGTACTTCTTGGATGGATGTCTGTCCCTTGATGTCCTCCTCACCTGCGGCTCAACAGGTGGATCAAGTTGGGGCTGCTCCCCCTGTCCATCTTCTGTAGGGACTCCCTCATCCTCTGCACCTTGTTGTAGTCCCCCGTCATCAGGCACCACGGGAGGAGTAATCGGATTCGTATCTTCCAGTTCACCTGAACTGGGTTGGGTCTTCTCTGGCTTTTCAATGTCTTCTATACACTGATCTTCAATGAAAACCACATCTCTGCTCCTGACGAGCTTCTTCTCGGTCGGATCCCACAACCTGTAATCGAACTTTTCATCACCGTACCCTAATAACACACACTGTCTGATCTTCATATCAAGCTTGGACCTCTCGTCCTTTGGTACGTGAACGGATGCCCTGCATCCAAACACCCTGAGATGACTGTACGATGGATCACGTCCAGTCCACACCTTCTCAAGTACTTCTCCATTCAATGGGGCTGATGGAGACCTGTTTATCAAATACACCGCCGTGTGCATTGCTTCTCCCCAGACCATCTTGGGCAACTTTGCATGGGATAACATGTATCTGATTCTCTCTACAATGGTGCGATTCATTCGCTCAGTCACACTATTATGCTGGGGGGTCTTGGGAACTGACTGTTCATGCCGTATATCTAGTGACTTGCAATACTCGTAGAAGTCACCTATGTATTCACCACCATTGTCAGTGCGGATGCACTTCAATGATCTGCCTGTCTCTCTCTCTCGACCATAGCATGAAACAGTTTAAACACACCAAAGACCTCGTCCTTGGATTTCAAAGCATACACCCAAACCCTCCTGATGCATCATCTATAAAAGTGACAAAATACAATGTCCCACCCAAGGTTCAGTAGAAAATTCAAGCAGTAGTGAAAATGGTGGGCCATACAATGAAGATCATTAAGAGAGAAAATTGGAACAATCCAATCATCAGGTGGGCCTCACGAATATATTGAGCAAGATCATCCACTATCCATTGATTTCAACGGTGTTTCCCACCTGATGAATGGACCATCCACATTTCCACCCCTGTAATTTTTATGGTATGGCCCACAGTTTGAGTGGGAAATAAACCACATAATATGTGACTGAAGGTTCACATGCAACGTTTTATGTGAAGGTCCTTCCCGTAAATTCGTAGTCATTTCGCGCATGAGGGGTAATTGGGTAATTTTATGGAACTGATCTAATAAGCATCCAAGAGGAGGAATCAAGACCATCGGTTTTAGCTCAATTTCTATCGTTTATCATTTCATTGGTTTTCAAGCTGTTTGTGTAAAATACAAAAAATAGAACATTTGTTTATTTGATGGTCCTTTCATATGTGTGTGTATAAATACCTGATCATATCACCTTCTCTTCAAGTCAAACCAAAACATTCATTGGAGGATTTGTTATAGCTTTGCGAGTGAGATAAGAGATGGGTGGAGAGAAAGATAGGGTTTTGATCATTGGGGCCACTGGTTACATTGGAAGAAGGCTTGTCAAGGCTAGCATGTCCCTGGGCCACCCAACGTTCGCCCTTTATCGGCCGGAGATCGCATCCGATGCCGAAAAAGTCCAGATGCTCATCGGATTCAAAATGGAGGGCGTGACGCTTCTTCAAGTACACCAAATTACCCCATTTTGATTCAATTGTTATACTTAAAATTCGGTTTTGTTTCTTCATTCTCTTTACATCTTTCTGTTATGTGGCCCACTCTTATTGTTGATCTAGAATTTGTTGGCTGATAAGCCCATGGTGGGTCCATGTGGCTGCATGGAAGGATGATCCGGACCATCCATCCAAAATGTCGTGCAGTGGGTGGACAACTATTCAAATATGGAGGTCATGAAATATATGTTTAGGTGGATGGTGGGAGACCCATGCAAATCATGTGGATCAGTTATTCAAAGGTGGTCCCAAGTTTATCTGATGGGATCGCCGAACATTGGTTTTTACCTCTCTTCTTGCTTAATCGCATGATTAAGTATTCCTTCCATCCCTTTCAGTAGAATCCTTGTAAGTGGTTGGGTAATATCCGATTGAAGGCTGCCAGCCTGATCGGGACGGATCATGATCGCTGGATGGCCTACAATGGGCCATTTGTTGATTGTAGCTAAATCCCACCAGAATTCTTATTCACTTGATCTCCTTGCAGGGTTCCCTTGAAGATAAAGACAGCTTGGTAGCGGCATTGAAGCAAGTAGATGTTGTGGTGTCGGCAGTCGCCGGAAATCACCTGAGGCATGCTGTCCTCGAACAGCTCACTCTCATTGAAGCCATCGAAGAAGTCGGAACAATCAAGGTTTGCAGCTACGGGCCACTTAGATTATCATCTTGATCGTTCATAGTTGCATGATTTGCAGAGAATTATGATCTTTAAGAATGTTGAGACCCACCTGGTTGACTGAGTACTCGTCGGGTCGACTTGAACCAGTGAGTAACCGAGTCACGAGCCAAGTCCAGGTTTTCAAACTATGGTTATAATGATCTTAACAGGTGGGAGATTGATAGGAGTGATTCTATGAAATGCCACCTCACAACGACACGTGGACATATGGTTCTTAGTTATGACCAATCCAAGGTGTGACCCACATTTTGATGAACGGTTTGAACCAGGTCGATGTTGCGTGAGTGGATTTAATCACAAAGTCCTAGTTTTGAGTAAGGTGCATGATGTAGTTTTTATTCCCTTATAAATAGGTAGCTAGAGAGGAAAGGATCCATGTCCTAAACACTTCCATCGAGGAATACAGGCATGAGATCCAGAACTTTCATTTACAGCAGCCCCGTGGACCCTTTTTTTTTCGCCATTGAGTGTCACCATTGATTGTACATTTTTCTTTATGTCATTTTGAATCACCAAAAGCCCTTGAATCGGTATGATTTATGGTGCATGGTTCATTCATGATGAGGCCCAGAAGATGAACCGACTGGATCCACTAAATGTGTACCACATTTTCTAAAATGACCAAACTAATCTCTGTGGTGATTTTTAACGGTTGATACAACTACTGATGGTCCCATGCAGCGGTTCCTTCCCTCTGAGTTTGGAATGGACGTGGATCGGATGGAGCACGCAATCCCCCCTGGTGACTATGTCTTCAAGGACAAACGTGTGATCCGGCGGGCCATCGAGAAGGCCAAGATCCCCTACACCTACATCTCGGCCAATTGCATGGCTGGCTATTTCCTGGCCGCGTTGGCGCAGCTGGGCCACTTCATGCCACCCACCGATCATGTCTACATCTATGGCAAGGGAGATAAGACCGATAAGGAATGTAAGTTGCACTCTAGGTGGGCCACCTCGATGGATCGATTGCCAACTCAAGACTGCTGATAATTGTTTGGTATTGACGTGGCAGGTATTTGGGTGGATGAGGATGACATGGCAATGTATGCTATGATGACCGTTGATGATCCACGGACACTGAACAAGACTCTCTATCTCCGTCCACCTGCTAACATTCTGACCCAGATTGAGGCGGTGAAGATATGGGAAAAACTGATTGGAAAAGAGCTGAAGAAAACCTTCCTCACACAGGACGAATGGCTTGGCAAGATGGACAGTACGTATAACAGACACTTGGATCTTTGTGATCGGTTTAGGACGTGCATGAAATGAAGGGTGGTGATGCGTGCGGACAACTGTCCTTATCAGCCACTATTGTGGGAGATGCGTAAAGCAATTCTGTCGATCAGTGGCCTATAAGTTGATGGTTAACAGAGACCTCATCACCAAGAGGCAATGATACAACTTCTGGTACTGTGCCATCTTTCCTCCAAAAATGCCACTTATGCAGGAAATCAGGGCCATGAAAAATACAGGCCCCACCGTAAAGATCAACCTTCTAAAAAATCAGGCTAATCGGCTCTTTAGGTGGGCTACACCTGTATGTTGAATCAGATCACCGGATTCCTACGTGTGGCCCACCTGCGAGAGCATCATCCTGAATTTTGTGCCAGGTAATCTTCAACATGCTGCCTATAACCTTTTTCATGTTCCAGATGTCTATGTTGGCTGAAAAGATGGTACGGTACCACAGGTTGTGGTACCTTGCCTGTAGATGATCAGCTTCTCAACAGGAAAATATAACAATCTGAACAAACTGCAAAAGATCAGGACCGCATATAATGAATGGGATCTTCCGATCGTAGGCATTCCCTGTCGACGGTGGGGCCCATCAGATCAATGATCGGTGTAGCCGAACCATGGGCGCCACTTGTCTGGATGATGCATATGAAGACTCTTATGATTACTCAAGAGGAGATAAATGGGTGTGATCTGTGTAATATTTGTTGCTTTTGATGCAGAGATGCCACCTCCACTGCAAATCGGGGTGGCCCACCTCTACCAGATCTTCTACCATGGGGACTTGGAGTTCGAAGTGAATGGCCCACATGGTGTGGACAGCCATGACCTGTACCCGGACTACAAGTATGTGACAGCTGGAGAGTACCTCAAGCGCTTCGCCTAAGCTCTTGTTATTATTAATACGGAGATTATGGTTCTATTATTTTACGTGTGGTGTTAGTGTTGAAATGTACTGCACTACTGAGCCGTAGGTTGGAGTCCCTTTTATAGTTGTCTTTGAATATTTGGCACATGTAGTAATAAGCATACGATATTAAGAGCCTCCTTAATTTCTAATAATTCTTTGTGAATGAAATTCTATTGTCCATTTTCCCTTGCGTCCATATAGTTAGTGGCCCCAACCTGAAAAGTGGGTCCCCTTGATTCCAACTGATAGTAGCTGGGCCCCCTTTCGGACTCGGATTCAGTAGTAACCCCTCCGGTACCCAAATCTTGGTACTGGTCCGTGCTGTGGGCCCACCATCATATATATGTTTTATCTATGCCATCCATCTATTTTTCCATCTCATTTTAAGTATGAGCGTAAAGATAAGGCAGATCTAAATCTCAGTTGAACCATACCATAGGAAATGGTGGTGATTGAATGCTGAATTTTTTTTAAGGCCCACTGATTTGGTCATGCAGACTTGTATAAAGAGAAAACACAAATGTTACATTTATCCAAAACTTTTAGTCTGTAAGAAGTTTTTAATGGTGGCCGTTCAATTACCACTATTTCATGTGGTGTGATCGACTTGACATTTGGTTTCACTTGGGTAAGTGGGCTAAAATGAGTTGGAAAATGGATGGATAGCATTGTAAGACATGCATCATGGTGAGTCCCACAGCACCATCCTTTACTGGGCCACTACGAGAATCGAGTCTCTGTCTCATAGCCATCCACTTCTAAGAAAGTGAAGGCCAGCTCACATAAAATTATTATTCACACAGGTATTTTCTACCCAACCATATAAAAATCATGTCAGGTAGAGGCCGAACAATCATATGATTCACAGCCATGCTAAATCTCATCAATGTCCTTCTCATTTTTAGTACTTCCTTTTTTCATTTTTGCTACTTCCAAGTGACTATTTAATAGTTGAGAAATGAAATGAAATGATGTAAATAAGTAATGTTCAACATTGAGGTCATGGCATCGATTCCCATAATGGGGGTGGCTAACATTGTGATGTGACTAATGGGGGTGGGTGTGTGTACTAACAATGGGGTGTGTGAACTAACCCATAAAAAAAAAAATTAAAAAAGAAGTCATGATTACTTACCATCTTATTTCCTTAGGAATGCACATTGTCCCAAAAAGTCTTACCAATGTAGCATGCTATATATCAAAATCTTGTGACCCTCATCAAAATGTATGTGTTATATCCACACCATCCATTCATTTTTCCAAATCATTTTAGGATATGAGCCCAAAAATGAGGCAAATCTAAAGCTCAAGTGGAACGCAATAAAAATAATTACATCTACCATTGAACCTACTGTTATCTATGGTGTGGTCCACTAATCTTTGAATTTGTCTCATTTTTGGACTCATGTCGTAAAATGATTCGAAAGGATGAATGAGTGGTGTGGATATAACACATACATCATGGTGGGGCCCACAAAGTTTTTCTCTGAAAAGAGGTTGAAATTTGCATTACATTCACCTATGTGGAATTCCATCTCTCTACCAAAATAGGTGAAAAAAATCAATAGGGTACAACCCATCCAATGATGACATGCTCCAACAAAAATAGACTTATGTATCTAATGTGACAAACATGGGAACTACAGTGAAAATGACAAATTTGAAGAATCTAATTATATGATACCTTTGAAGGTAATCACCAAAAGGACATGTAATGATACAAACTTTCCATCTTGATGCCAGTTGCATGTGGCATTCATTTACAATGGGGGTGTTTGGGGCATGGTATTAGATGGGATTAGGTGGGATGGAATTGCATTTGGTTCCGTGCAAATTCCATATAATGTTTGGAGAGGATGAGAGGCTTGAGATTAGGTGGGATGGAATTGCACTTGATCCCATGTGGGATTTCAAAATCCCACACATGTGGGCCTCACAATGATGTATGTGTTTTATCTATGCCGTCCCATATAAGTCCTTTATAAATGACACTACGGTTATGTACATGTTCAAGTGACAGACATCCGTTGTGAGTTTGGTTCGTTGATTGTAATTCCATGGTCCACCAAATGGGATTTTGCTTAATCCAATGGTTTTCCCATGGTAAGTATTTGATCCCAAACATGGGATTGGATGTGAAAATGTCATGGGATTACCAGACATGTAATCATTGTGCAATAAATGATGTTAATCCCACCTAAAATACCATTCCATCCCTTCTAATACCATGCACCAAACACGCCCTAAGGAATTGGAAAATCATGAAACCAGCCCTACAAGCCAACTATAATGTCCATATGACATCCATTTGCCCATAAATTTGGCCAAATCATTTTAGCATGTGAACGGAAAATGGGACATGGGACAGATAGAAAACTTAAGTGGACCGCAACACAAGAAACAGTGGGATTGAATGCCCACCCTTGAAACTTTATTGGAGCCTGTTGATCCAGATAACATTTGTGTCTTTCTTAAATATAGGTGGGAATCATCTTATGATCAATTTGGATGGCATATAAAGATCACAAAGGCTCTAGGAAGGTTTCCATTATCGATGTTTCTATCCCCACTGTATCCTGTGGTGTGGGCCACTTTAGTGTTGGATCTGCCTCATTTTTGGGCTTGAATCCTACATGATTTGGCTAAATTAATGGATGGGATGGATGTCACATGGACATCATGGTGGGTCTCATAGTGCTTTGGGTTGCATGCTCGGGTCAACTGGGTTACATCAAACTCACATCCGTTTCCATCTGGGCTCCATTTGGACATCAAGTGTCTTGCAACACTTGTTGTAGGGAGCTGGTGATACAAAAAGCTGTGTGTCCCGCCAAAATGTCTATTAACATCCACTTCATTGATCAGTTGTGCTATGACCTCGAAAATAAGCAAGATAAAAACTCAAGTGGCCCATACCACAGTGAAGAGTACTGGAGATGAGACACGCGCACATTGTTAAAACCTTATTAGGGCTCACTATGACATTTATTTTCTATCCGACCATATATATATATATGGTGATTGCAATATGGACGATAAGAAAAACAAATATCAGCCTGATCCAAAACTTGAGTTGGGCCCAGTAGGATTTGAATAGTGGATATCCCCATCACCATTGTTTCATGAGGTATGGGTCACTTGAGCTTTAGACTGGTCTGATGGGCTCACTTCCAAACATAATCCAGCGCAAATGATGGACATTAGACTCACAAAGGCATCGGTGGCCTAAGGAGCTTTTGGTTGTATGGGCTCCCTTAAGAAGTCACATCCCAGCCAAATCTTGAACAAATACGTGAAATATTTGCCTGAGTGAGTTTTCACTATAGGTGTATTCACACCTGAATGGCATGTCTTAGTTCGCACTTATTTTGCACTTGCAGCCATCTTTGTAATGCCCGTAGGAATAAAATGGAAGATAACCGCCTCTAAATGTCAATCGCTCCTTCGGCCAACTACTTTATAATACATTCAATATTCCAAAAGCAATGAAGGTTGTGGGTTGATCTTACCCTTCTGGTGGCATTTGCAGATGAAATCTTAATCACACGCTGTAAATGCTCACATTTCTCAAATTTCTAAAATACTTATATTTTATCCAAGGTGTCCATTTGTTTGCCAGCTCATTTTAAGGCATGAGCTAAAAAATAATGTAGATCCAAAGCTCAAGTGGACCACACCACAGAAAAGAGTAAGGATTGAACGCACACCATTGAGAACTTTTTAAGAGTCTAGGTGATGTCATCCAACCTGTTGATAAGGTTATGCATGCGGTTGTGGTTTGGCTATTGACCGCAACACCACCCAGCTGGTGTAAAAGCTTAGTGGCCCTCATTTTAGGCCATGAGCCCAAAAATGAGGTAGATACAAATCTCAAGTGGACCACATCACAGGAAATAGTGGGGATTGAATGCTTGCCGTTGAAAACATTTTTAGTGCTATACGAGTTTTGGTTCAAGCTGATATTCATGTTCTCCTTCATATAGGTCTGTGTGACCTTATCAGCAGGTTGGATGTGGAATAGACAATTGGGGGGCCTTAAGTAGTTTTTAATGATGGACGCTTAATCAACAATATTTTCCTGTGATGCCATCCACCTTAATTGGGGCTGATACCCTAAGGTGAGCTGGTAATTAAATGGATCGATAGAGTGGATAAAACATATATAGCGTGGTGTCCTATACAGTGCTTGGACATCAGCTAGCTGGCTGGTATTGGGGTCACCAGCCCACAACCCATGCAATCCTGGGGGAATAAAATACATAAATATAAGCTTGATACAAAACTTCTGTGGGTGGATCCCCACCACAAAAGTTTTAGCAGTGTGCGTTCAATCCCCTGTTTTCTGTAACGTGGACCACTTGAGCTTTGGATCTGCATCATTTGGAGCTTAAGCCGGAAAACAAGGTGCCAAAATACATGAGCGGTGTATATCAAACACATACTTCATATCGAGTCCCACGGAGCTTGGGTGACGCAGGGGGGTACGTGGTAGGTCGATCACCGTCTCCCTAACCGAGTGTTTCTCGAATCCACGAGAAGAAAATAAAAGAAAAATAAAAGGAAATAAATTCCGAATAATTGATTTATTGATAATTGAATGAATAAAAACGGAATTACAATGCATATAAATAGGAAACTAAACCTTAGGTGAAGTATTAGAATCCAACTCCAACTAAAACTCCTAAAAAACGCAGCTTACTATAAATAGTAAACTTACTATTTATAGAAGTCGTTCAATCCTACTAGAACTCTTGGTTTTCGGCCAAAAATAGAAAGTTATCAAACGGCCTCAACCACGCTGTTCTACTAAATATTCTAAGCCCTTTTCATGTTGGACACTAACTCTAAAGCCCTACAGATGCAAAGTTATGATCGAATTAAAACTTACTATAAATAGTAAAACTGAAAATAAAATAGCCTAATGACCGTCGATACGGTCGATTCTCGTGATTCCGGGTTGAGCAACCCGGCGTAGCAGGGTTGGTTGGCTAAAGTAGCTCGAGCTACCCCAAATTGATATATTATACGTCCCGTAACTCATTCCGGATTGTGAGATACGACCGATTTACGGTCCTGACGGTCCGAATCACTTTCGACCCTGAACGGTCTTCTTTTGCTCCATCTGGGCTATGAAATAATCAGCGACCCGTTCTACATCATTGGGCCACATCATGCAACAAGGATAGAGTTCGAATTAAGTACTACCCAAGTCTATGCAGAGCTCAGGCAGGCTAGACAGGTCACGTATGTGGTGGCACGTCTCAATTGTTCGAGAGCAGATGTGACATGTTTCCTGACTGTCATGTATCTTCAATCATGCAGGAAACATGTCACATCTGCTCTCCACCAATTGAGACGTGACACATACGTGACATGTCTAGCTCGGGAAGTACATTGCTACCTTCTAAATTTTTCTTTGTAATTTTGCCTTTGACATTATCATGTGAATTGGTCACCTACTGGTGTTGTCAGATAACTTGCCATGCCATCCAACCTTTCACACCAACATGCACATATGTAGAAGATCAGGAACATACAAACCATAGGCCTCACCATGAAAATCACCTAATACAAAATTCAGGCCAGTATGTTTGTCATCACATAGGCTGCACCACTTAAAATCATTTTTATTATGATTCATTATTGTTCTTCAATAAATATATCGAATTTTCTCATGGATTCAAGATTTCCTCTTGTGGATTCAAGAGGGCCTTGTGGATTTAAGACGTGTATCGATCTAGGAAGATGGTGATCATTCTCATCACATCCTTCACTGCATCTTGGTATCAGAGTGAGGCTTTCCATTGGATCAATAGCTTCCAATGAAAGATCAAACAATAATCCCATAAACGGTACTCTAGGGAATTATCCCTTAATAACGGTGGCTTTCGAGGCATTGCATTGGGAGAATCGACAACTCATGTAAGGCTTGCAGGCTGCTCTAGATTGCATGACGGAGGCCTTAGTGCAACTCCATGTTCGTGGCGATGATCCGCTCCTAGTGGGTGCTGGAAATCGCAATCGTGTCGTTCGCGGTACGATGCCAACGATGAATCACAGAATCACACCTGATGATGGGGGATCCAACGATGAGGAGATCGATGACGTGATCCTTCAACAAGCTGAATGAGGTGGCGATTTTGTAGAATGGACGAATCGAGATTTCAGGGTGAAAGTCGATCGTTGAGCCTTTTTTTAACTATATGGAAATCCCCGAAGAGAAGAAGGTTAAACTTGTGTCTTGCAAGTTGAAGGGTGGAGCTTTAGCTTGGTGGGAACAATTTCAGCTCACGCGGATGAGACAAATGAAGACCCTCATCTGTATGAGGTAGCAGATGAAGCAACTGATACGCATACGAGGTAGCAGATGAAGACCCTTATCCAGTATTGTTCCAACTATACCCAAAATTGCCGGCAGGATAACCAATTGATGAGAGATTACGTAGAAGAATTCTACCGTTTGATGGTGCAAAACAATTTAGTTGAGACTAAATCACATTAAGTTATCCAATTCATCGGTGGGTTGCGTGTTACGATCTAGAATTGGGTTAAGATGCAATCCGTTTGGACGATGAATGAGGTGATCAAACTGATCACTCAAGCGGAGATGCAGCTTGAACGATCCAATACACAGGCATATCCTACTAATATGTAATGCCTCAAAAATTGGGAATCGGGTACCTCCAATTTGTTGAGTGTAAACTTAAGAAAAATACACATAAACGAGTTCCCAAGTGCGCATGTACACCGATAAACGTCCAATCATAGCCAAATAATTAGAGTAGCTTAAATCAATAACATCAACAGATAAATAGAGGTAATTAAATCCAACAGTATATGGAAAATATATACAATGTACAATTCAAAAAGGTAGTATCTACCAAGATGGGGATTATATCAGCCAGAAAACTCACCATCAAATCCACAGAGCTCCACATGTAAGTACATAATGAAAAAAATGATCCAAAAAAACACTATGAAGATCATCAATCACCACGACCTCAATAAAACCTGCATTCAAGAGACCTGGTTGGTGTTTTAAAATACTGTCTCAAGTGAGAGTGTGTAGCTAACTCAATAGTCCCATTATCCTAAGTTATAGATGTTATCAATCACAGTGAAGCATAGGTAATTATATCATACAAACAATTAATTTTCTAAACTAGTTTATTAATGCATATATGTTATGATGTGCACCCATATATAATGATGAGGATACCACATTTCGGGATTATATACCTCGACAAAAGGATGAATGAGGAGGATACTACGCATGTACCTCAAAGAAGTGATGATGATACCATGCGCTCACAGTACGTACATCGAAAAAAAGATATGATAATTGAGGATGCATGCCTGCATGATTACTAAGCCTTTATTAGTTCATTTACATATAGCAGTATTGGTGAAACTAGAGTACTGCCGTTATATCACAAGTCTAATATGGATCACATGGCTCGATGCGGCCGCAACAGCTCATCACCAATGCCCCTTGATCCAGTTTAGGGTTCGTCACCCAAAGATAACACAATAAAGTAGGCCGACAGCTCGAACACGGCATCCCATACCACCATGCCCATCCCATGAGTCTTTAGTAGGATCATATCACATTAACGACTTTAAGTGGACTTCATTCAATGAAAACTATGGTACTTTAGATTCCTTAGGGTGTAACTTAAAAAGCAAACATAATTACATTCAGTCTGGCATTAGACCGATCTGATCGATGACAGAGAACCCTTGGAAAATTGACATTGTGCGCAAAGCAACCCATGTAGCTCTAACTACTGTCAGTCACCCGTGTTCAACCTCGATCAATCGAACATGCCTAGGATGGTTAACCCAAGACAGCCATACTCTTACTTAGGTATTTGCCTCAAGTAAGATTAATTTATAATCATAACATAACTATAAAATGAAATATAGCACATCAAAATGAACAAGTTAGATGTACATATAAATTCATTCTATACCGCCTATAAACAAACAATAAATCACATCTTAAAGATGGGTTCAACAAACATGAATAACATTCATTTGAGCATTTCATCAAACACATAGCCATCCAACGACACACAACATTTCAATTGATATAGTAACATATCTAACAATCCTAATGTACTCAACTATAACAAAACATGAATCATTAACTAAATCTAATTTGATTTAATAAAAGAAAACCTATGAGAAATTGTCTGCACCTATATAAAAGGGTTTCTCAATTCTCAAGCACCTAGGATTAGGGGTTTTTTTTTTTTTTTTTTTAAGAAATCGATGATTTCGACATCAATTGAAATATCCCAATTGAGATTTATGAAATCTAAAGCCAATGGAAGTCTATATTAGAAGTTAGAATGTATCGATTATCTCCGAATTCAAATGGAGGTGGATTCGGCAAAATAAACGGCGACCAATCAAGCACTTGCACCCACAAGATGATGGGCACTAACACAAGCACTCACCTCTCACAATCAATCTCTCATTCTCCTTCTCTATCTCTCAACTTCTCTCCCTTTCTCTCTCAATCCATAAAAAATCGGATTTAGGGGAGAAATAACGAAATTACCACTATTTTTAGTGTCAGATGTGGTACAAATGACCCTAAAAGCCTGGTTATTGGTTATCTAGCTCTATGAGAGATTGATTTTAACATTCGGGGCCCACTTGGGTCCATCCGGGTCAATCTAATCCATGAGATAATTGCTACAAGTGGAGATCCACCCAACGTTACAATCGTCACGCGAGTAAGATGCGACAATCAATGGATATGACTCAGTGTTTTTTTAATAGTTATCGATCATCAATCAAGGCTGTGACCTTATATATGTTTGTGGAGTAATAATCAAAACTAGTATCCTAAGTTTTATCAAAATCTAATCGCTAGAAAGCCAAAACTTCACGTAAGTTTGAAAAGTATAATTCACTTAAGTTCTGGATAAATTCTAGGCAAATTCACATATCACATGTGTTACGTCATTAACTCTATGTTGAGCAATTTAGCACGTAGTCTCAGCTCAACATTTCATGAGGGACGTCAAGCCCGCTAAGACGAACAATTTTCCTTAGTCTTAAGGCAGATGGCCGACTAACGAGTGGTTTAGGACTTGATTGGTAAATTCAGACATTTATATAATAAATTAGATTGCAAAATTTCTTATTCGCGATAGGTAGGGTCTAGATTAACTATGTTCGGAGTTTGACCTATTCGCAATTGCGGAAATGACGATTCAGCTTAAGTTACCCTAATTCATAAAATTTAGGCTAAATAAGGTAACTAATTCAATTTGTATGGCTTTCTGACAGGTTCGCTCGCGTATAAGTTAGGGCCTAGTACGAAAATTTATAGGATGTTACATAATATGATAGCCATTGCGGGTCCTTCGCAAGGGGGCATCATATGCCATGGGGAAAGAACCTGTAAAGGGGCGTCCTCAACCTTCTACACAAGCAAATCGAGAATCGGGGAGTGGACAAGCAAGACTCCAAAGAGCAGTGACCACTTTTCCATCTGAGCGGGATCCCAAACCCCAACAGTTGACCAAGGCTAGACCATTGCTACCGATGTGGCTAACCAGGTCACCTATCAAACACGTGTCCTTAGCGGCAAGTGGCTAACTTAGCCATTAATGATGGGTGAGTCGAAGATGCAGAGGAATATCCGGAGATTGATGAACTTGAGCACGCAACGAATGATAGAGTGAGAGAAGTGGATTGGATGTCGCAAGAATATCATAGTGAATCTCTAGTAGTGAGGAGGCTATTGTATACGCCAAAAAGGAAGGTACACCAACAGCGACATAACATCTTTTGAACAAGGTGTACAGTGAATCTAAAGGTCTGTGATGTGATTATAGACATGAGAAGTACCAAGAATATTATTCCAAGGTTATGGTAGAGAAATTGCGGCTGAAAATGGAAGAGCATCCCTCCCCATACACAATCGGTTGGATTAAGAAGGTCAACAAGATGAAGGTAACCGAACAATGTACTATCTCTTTTTCGATTGGTAAACATTATAAGGACCAAGTATTATGTGAAGTAGTAGACATGGAGTTTTGTCATATGTTACTTGGTCGACTGTGGCAATCGTATCATAATGTCACTCATAGAGGACGATAATATATACATTTTCGTCAAAAAATGGTAAAAAAAAAAAAAACCATACTCGCTCATATGGGATCGGATGAACAACCTGAAGCCCTAAGTTAACAACCCGCTCTCAGCCAAGTCATTAATCCCATTTCAATGGTAAATCTCACTTTTCTACTTCTATCTACGATTTTCATTCAACCATATAATTGTTGCACCTTTAAAAGTCATTGGTTCTTAAGGGAAAAAAAAATGACTCATTACAAGGAATGCCCCAACCTCCTCAAATCACCCATTAGCGCTCTCAACAGTTAGTAGAATAGATGGCAAGTGTAATTGAATATTTTGAATCGTACCATATATCAGTTCTGATACGCTTGCAATTTCTACACATATACCATGTGGCTGAATTCCAAACCAACACCAAACTATCAATCCATTTTGCTACCTCATTTTAGTGCACTTGGCCAAGAAAATCTATATGATCTCGGGGCCAACGCTACAAAAAATCAGTGAACAACCAGCATTCTAAACTTCTCAGGGGCCACAAAAGTTTTGGATCAAGGTGATATTTATGTTTTCCCTTCATCCAAGTCTACGTGACCAAATCAGTGGTCCCTAAGAAATTTTTTGGCCTTCAATCACCACCGTTTCATGTGGTGTGGTCGACCTGAGATTTAGACCTGCCTTTTTTTTTATTCTTATGTATGAAATAAAATTAAAAAAAAATGAATGGATGGCGTAGATAAAACATATACATCATGTTGGGGCCCACAGCACCAACCAGTACCAAGATTTGGGTATTGGAGGGGTCACTGCCGAATCCGAGTCTGAATGGGGGACCCAGCTACTATCAGTGGGAATTAAGGGGACCCACTGTTCAGGTCGGATGCAAATAAGGAAAAATAACGGATAGAATATTTAGGAGGCTCTTAATATCGTAGGCTTATTAGTACATGCGCCAAATATTCGATTACAACCATGAAGGGGTTTCCAACCCACGGCTCAGTTGTGGACACAGTGGGCTCATGCAGTGTGCGCATGGATATATTTAAAAATAATAATACAAAATCATTTCCGTATTAATGAGAAGAACTTAGGCGAAGCGCTTGAGGTACTCTCCAGCCGTCACGTACTTATAGTCCGGGTACAGATCATGGCTGTCCACACCATGCGGGCCCTTCACTTCGAACTCCAAGTCCCCCTGGTAGAAGATTTGGTAGAGGTGGGCCACCCCGATTTGCAGTGGAGGTGGCATCTCTGCATTAAAAGCAAGAAATATTACACAGATCACACCCATTCATCTCCTCTTGAGAAATCATAAGAGTCCTCATGCATCATCCAGACTGGCGTCCATGGTTCGGCTACACAGATCATTTATCTGATGGGCCCCACCGTGGACAGGGAATGCCCACGACCGGAAGATCCTATTGATTATCTGCGGTCCTGATCTTTTGTAGTTAATTTGTACCGATTGTTATATTTTCCTGCATGTTGATTATCTACAGGCAAGGTACCACAATCTGTGGTAGGGGTACCATCTTTTCAGCCAACAGATGATCCGGACTCGTGTGTAGAACATCTGGACCATGAAAAAGTTAGGCTGCATCTTGAACATTACCTGGCACAAAAATCAGGATGATGGTCTCCCAGGTGGGCCACAGGTACGTTGGAATCCGGTGATTTGATTCAAAATACAGGTGTGGACCACCTACAGAGCCGATCAGCCTGATTTTTTAGAAGGGTGATCTTTATGGTCGGGCCTGTATTTTTCAAGGCCCTGATTTCCGGCACAAGCGGCATTTTTGGAGGAAATATGGCACAATACGAGGAGTTGTACCGTTGCCTCTTGGTGATCAGGTCTCTGTTAACCATCAACTTATAGGCCACTGATGGAGTGGTTATGATCTCCCAATCTGGAGAATTGTTTTGGGCATCTCTCACAATAGTCGGTGATCAGGACACATGTCCGGACGCATCACCAACCTTCATTTCAAGCATGCCCTAATCCAATCACAAGGATCAAAGTGTCTGTTACGTACTGTCCATGTTACCAAGCCATTCCTCCTGTGTGAGGAAGGTTTTCTTCAGCTCTTTTCCAGTCAGTTTCTCCCAAATCTTCACCACCTCAATCTGGGTCAGAATGTTAGCAGGTGGACGGAGATAGAGAGTCTTGTTCAGTGTCCGTGGATCATCAACGGCCATCATAGCATACATTGCCATGTCATCCTCATCCACCCAAATACCTGCCACATCAATACCAAACAATTATCAGCAGTCTGAGTTGGTGATTGAACAATCAGGGTGGCCCACCTGGAGTGTAACTTACATTCCTTGTCGGTCTTATCGCCCTTGCCGTAGATGTAGACATGATCGGTGGGTGGCATGAAGTGGCCCAGCTGCGCCAGTGCGGCCAGGAAGTAGCCAGCCATGCAATTGGCCGAGATGTAGGTGTAGGGGATCTTGGCCTTCTCGATGGCCCGCCGGATCACACGTTTGTCCTTGAACACGTAGTCACCAGGGGGGATTGCGTACTCCATACGATCCACGTCCATCCCAAACTCAGAGGGAAGGAACCGCTGCATGGGACCATCAGTAGTTGTATCAACCGTGAAAAATCACCACAAAGATTAGTTTGGTCATTTTAAAAAAAATGTGGTACACATTTAGTGGATCCAGTCGGTTCATCTTCTGGGCCTTATCATGGATGAACCATTAACGATAAAGCATGCCGAGTCAAAGGCTTTTAGTGATTCAAAATGACATACGGTAAGAAAAATGTATAATCAACGGTGACACTCAATGGCGATAAAGGGGTCCAGTGGGCCACTGAGATCATCGCCCCCTCCTACCTTTCAGGTACGATCCATCAACAGTAGGGCCCAGTAAATGAAAAGTCTGGATCTCATGCCTGTATTCCTAGTTTAAGGGACAACACAAATATCAGCTTGATCCAAAGCTTCTGCGGCCCCTAAAAAGTTTTCAACAGTAGTTGTTTTAATCCCCAGTGTAGTCCAGTTGAGCCTTGTAACTGCTTCGTTTTTGGGCTTGTACCCTATAATGATATGAAAAAAGGATGGAAGGTGTGGATAAAACCCATACATCGCGATGGCCCCTCATTGCTCCTGTCCCTACCTAGCTAGCTCAGGACAGGCAGGGGTAGTACCCACTCCGCGTCCCTTTGGCGTCTTTGTCATCTATCGTTCCATTCCTAGTTATCATCTTTAGCAATCTTTGACAGTGCATCAACGTCAGCCTACACCGTTCAAACAATGAACTGCCTATTGCATGGCCAGAGCCCAAAATTACACTGCTCAAATGATCCCAGCCATCTGACCAACAGACTTTTGATAGTCATGGAAGCCTGATCCCTACCATTTTTACCCATTCAAGATTTGGCCTGTGAATCGGATGGTTGGATCAATGACCAGGTACACTCATTGGAGGGTAGAGATGATTTAAACATGCGATTTGAGTGTGGAGATTATTCATAGGATTCGCTCAATCTAGATGGACCCTCTCAACATTCTTAAAGATCATAATTCTCTACAAATCATGCAACTATCAATGATGTAGATGATAATCTAAGTGGGCCTTAGTGGAATGTACCCCACTTTCAAGTGTAACATATATAGAAAGAGACACGGCAAACCTTAATCGTTCCGACGTCTTCAATGGCTTCAATGAGAGTGAGCTGTTCGAGGACAGCATGCCTCAAGTGATTTCCAGCGACTGCCGACACCACAACGTCTACTTGCTTCAATGCGGCCACCAAGCTGTCTTTATCTTCAAGGGAACCCTGCAAGGAGTTCAGGTGAATAAGAATTCTGGTGGGATTTAGCTACAATTAATAAATGGCCCGTTGTAGGCCATCTAGTGATGATCCATCCCGATCCAGCGGCAGCCTTCAATCGGATATTACCCAACCACTTACAAGGATTCTACTGAAAGGGATGAAAGGAAGGCTTAATCAAGCGATTAAGCAAGAAAAGAGGTAAAAACCAATGTTCGACAATCCCATCGATAAACTTGGGACAACCTTTGAATAATTGGTCCACGTGATTTCCATGGATCTCCCACCATCCACCTAAATATATTTTTCACCTCCATATTTGAATAGTTGTCCACCCACTGCACGTTTTGGATGGATAGTCAGGATCATCCTTCCATGCAGACACATGGGCCCACCATGGGCTTATCAACCAACAAATTCCACATCAACAATCGGAGTGGGCCACATAACAGAAAGATATAAAGAGAATGAAGAAACAAAACTGAATTTTTAAGTATAACAATTGAATCAAAATGGGTTAATTTGGTGTACTTGAAGAAGTGTCACGCCCTCCATTTTGAATCCGATGAGCATCTGGACTTTTTCGGCATCAGATGCGATCTCCGGCCGATATAGGGCGAACGTCGGGTGGCCCAGGGACATGCTAGCCTTGACAAGCCTTCTTCCAATGTAACCAGTGGCCCCAATGATCAAAACCCTATCTTTCTCTCCACCCATCTCTTATGTCACTCGCAAAGCAGAACAAATCCTCCAATGAATGTTTTGGTTTTACTTGAAGAGAAAATGATATGATCAGGTATTAATTTATAGACATACATATGAAAGGACCATCAAATAAACAAATGTTCTATATTTTGTATTTTACACAAACAGGTTCAAAACCAATGAAATGATAAACCATAGAAATTGAGCTAAAACCGATGGTCTTGATTCCTCCTCTTGGATGCTTATTAGATCAGTTCCATAAAATTACACGATTGCCCCTCACATGGGAAATGACTACGAATTTACAGGAAGGACCTTCATATAAAACGTTGCATGTTAACCTTCACATACAGTGGTATATATATTTCGTGGACCATACCATAAAACTTACCGGATGTGTAAGAGGATAGTGGAAGGTCTTACTCAGTGTATGCGTGAGGCCCACCTTATGAATGGATTGTTCCAATTTTCTCTCCTGGTGATCTTCATTGCATGGCCCACCATTTTCACTGCTTGAATTTTCTACTTAACTGAAACATCAGGTGTGAATAAAAACATCTAATTTAAAAGCTAACATGAACAACGTTGTATGGGACTACTGTGCTTTTGGGGGACCTAGGCCATATATGGATGGTAGGGTCCAAAGTGTAAATGGTCCAAATCCTGCATGTGTGTGCTATGTATACAGATATAGAATACTTATAACTGGTAAAGACCTTAAGAATAAGGAAGGGGCTTTTTTAGATGAGAAACGATCAAATAGAGTGAACGCTCTCCAGCCAAATCATCACATGTTCGGAACATCTGATCCGTACAAAGTGTGGCCCATGCAATTATCATGGCTTGATATAAAAATCAGGCCAATCCACCCATCAAGCAGGACATAATTTCAAAATCGTTTTACAACCACTCATTGCCCTGGTTTGTCCCACTAAATAATTGATTGGCCTGATTGTCATAACAAGTGATGATCAACTGGTGACCCATTCTTTGAAAAGACTGGATATTCTACAAATGTGACATAAAGAAATGGATGCGTTGAAAATTCACATACATCTACCGTACATGATCTTTTTATAATTTGAGTAATTTCATAACTACTTTTATCTCTTACGCACCGACAACCATCCCCATTGCACAAAACTCCCGTCAACAAATGCACATATTCACTCCATGGGCTCACCGGGACGTTTGTGTTTTATCCACGCTGTCCATCTGTTCGCCAGCTCATTTTAAGGCACGAGCTCAAAAATATGTAGATAGAGAGCTCAAGTGGACCACACCACATAAAAGAGTAAGGATTGAACGCCCACCATTGAAAACTTCTTGAGAGCCTAGGTGATTGCATCCGACCTGTTAATAAGGTTATACATGCGGACCTGGTCTGGCTAGTGACCCCAACACCACTCAGCTGGTGTAAAAGCACAGTGGATGCCCTCATTTTAGGGAATGAGCCCAAAAATGAGGTAGATACAAATATCAAGTGGACCACATTACAGGAAGCAGTGGGATTGAATGCTCACCGTTGAAAACTTTTTTAGGGCTAAAGAAGTTTTGGATCAAGCTGATGTCGTGTTTCCCTTCATCCAGGTTGTGTGGCCTTATCAGCAGGTTGGATGTGGAATAGACATTATGGAGGGCGCTTAGGGCCCATTTGGATACCATCAAATAAGTTACTTTTCTTGCTGATGGCAGTAGTTAAGTAACTTATTTGAGATTAGTTAGTTTGGTTAATAAATAATGATCATTACTTATTTGCTGAAAATTAATTAAGTATTTTAGCATTTTTATTTTGTTTTTCTACTTTTTAACAAGAGGTGCTTGTCCATAGATGTAAAAGTGTTGATTTTCGCGGCGACTGCCCAGCCCACATTGACCATCCATCTTGCTGCCCACTGCGATATATTTGATCTGCACCGTCCATCTGGTTTGGATGTGAGTGGGGCTCGCAAGTGAGGCAGATCTAAACCTCAAGTAGTGGACTCCACATCAAGAAGCAACAGTGATAATGATGACACCGTTGAAACCTCCCTGGACCCAACATGATGTGTTTTACTCATGCCATTCATCTGTTTTTCCAACTAGTTTTGAGTGGCCCACTGGGTAGTGGGGCCACATGCTGTGCACATGAAATTCACACCGTCCACCCTTGTTGGTCCATCCCAAAGAGAAACAGAATCCAATCTCAAATAGAACACACCTCAGGAAATAGTGGTCATTGACGCCCACCATTGGTCGACCCTAATGATGAGTGGCCCATATCCAAGGTGGGCCCTGCATGATGGACGGCCCACATTAGAGGTGGGCCCCACATTTGGGATGATCCACATTAAAGGTGGCTCCACATGATGGCCAGTGGATATTGATGATGAGCCCACTTGATGGAGGTGGGCCCTACATAAAGAACGATGTAAATGGCCCACATCCAAGGTGGGCCCCACATGATGTACTGCCCACATCAAAGGTGAGGCCCACAAAATGCACAATCCACACCAAAGGTTGGCCCCAAATGATGGGTGGTGAATGTGCAGGGACCAAACAGACTGGAAACAAACATGCTTTTCTACTTTTTGGTTGATAAGCATGTTGTTTACCAAACATACTTATTTGCTAATTAAGTAGAAATAAAGATAAGTTACTTATCTGATAAGTAGCTTATCTTAAGTAACTTACAATCCATATGGGCCCTTAGTTAACAATGTTTCCTGTGGTGCCATCCACCTGAGACTTGGATTTGCCTCATTTTTTAGCTCATACTCTAAGGTGAGCTGATAAAATTAATGGATAGATGCAGTGGAAAAAACACATACAACATGGTGGCCTACAGTGCTTTGACATCAGCTAGCTGGCTGGTGTTGGGCTCACTAGCTGAACCGCGTTCCATGCAATCCTGGAGGAATCAAATACACAAATATAAGCTTGATACAAAACTTCTGGGGGGTCCCCACCACAGAAGTTTCAACAGTGTGCGTTCAATCCCCTATTTTCTGTAACGTGGTCCACTTGAGCTTTGGATATGCATCATTTGGAGCTTATGCCGTGAAATAAGCTGGCAAAATGAATGAACGGTATCAAACACATACATTACATTGGGTCCCACTGAGCTTGGCCCCATCATGCAAAAGAATCTGGATCCTCTGTTGAAACCGAGCAGAGAACCTCTGCTTCCGCTGCTCTGATTGGTCCACCTCATCCTGACTGTGTTAGAGCTGAGCAGCTAAGCTCTAACACAATCAGGCTAATCCGGACCAATCAGAGAAGTGACGAGTAGAGTTTCTCTGCTTGGTTTCAACAGAGGATTCGGACTCCATGCAAAAGGGATAGAGTCCGAATCGTCTTGTCGCCCTCAACAGGATTTTCCTCTTTGCCTATCACCTGATTGGTCCAGCTCATCACTGACACTGTCAGCACTACTGCATTTAATGCAGTCAGTCTGAGCTGGACCAATCAAGGATAGGCAAACAGAAAAATCCTGTTGAATCCAAGCAGACGATCTGGATTCAAAGGGATATCCTTGTGCAGGTACGATCGGCAATTCCTTCACCACCAACCAGAAGTACAGTGCGACCTTTAGGTTTATCTTTTTAATTTTGCCCTTAACATTGTCACGTGAACTGGTTACATGCTAGTGTTGTATGATAACTTGCCACGCCATCTAATCTTTCACAAGATGCACATATGTAGAAGATCAAAACAATACAAACCATCGGCCTCACCATGAAAATCACCTAATACAAAATTCAGGCCAGTATGTTCCTCATCAAATAGGTTGCACCACTTAAAATCAGTGGACACCTGATCGGTTGTATCCCTGATGTACAACCAGTCACGAAGTCATTCATGGCATAGATGGACCGAAAGAAGGAACCCAAGAAAAATTGGTAAAACTCAACATAACTCGGTCGATCGAGACCGATGGACCGATCAATTGGTCGATCAAGCAATTGGGTCAACCAATCATAATTAGTCTAAAAAATTTAGATTGGTTGTTGGGCACTTTTTCCCTTTTTGGTCAATTGATTGATCGATTGCCTAACCACTCAAGTCAATCAACAAACGCTTCAATCGACAAACAACGAAAAGTTGCACATTTTTTCAATTTTCTTTCCTTATTTGTTTAAGACTTTCTTAATTGTGTTTTAGAATCCTTTTAGGATATATAATCCCCTTTAACTCATTTTATTATTCTTCAATAAAAATTTCAAATTTTCTCGTGGATTCGAGATTTTCTCTTGTGGATTCAAGGTGTGTAATATTGATCGAGGAAGACGGTGATCATCCTCATCACGTCCTTCCTTGCATCTTGGTATTAGAGCGAGGATTTTCCTTGGATCGATGACTTTTTAAAGGATCGAACAACAATCTCAGAGACAATGCTCCAGGTAATTATTCCTTAACAGTAACAGCTTTCGAGGCGGTACAACAGGAGAATAGGAAACTCATGCAAAGGTTGCAAGCAGCAGGCTGCTCTCGACTGCATGACAAAGGCCTTAGTGCAACTCCATATTTGTGGCAATCATCTGCTCCTGGTGGGTGCTGAAAATCGGCCGTTCGTGGTGCGATGTCAGTGGTGAATCACAGAATCATACCTGAGGATTGTGGATACAGCGCAATGAGGAGATTAATGATGTGATCCTTCAACAAGTTGGATGAGGTGGCGATTTTGTAGAATGAACGGATTGAGATTTCAAGGTGAAAGTCGATCTTCCTAGATTCAACAGTCAACTCCACATCGAGGACTTCCTCGATTGGCTGTTGGAAGTCAAGCGTTTTTTCGACTATATGGAAATCCCTGAAGAGAAGAAGGTTAAACTTGTGACTTGCAAGTTGAAGAGAGGAGCTTCGACTTGTTGGGAATAACTTCAAATCACCCGGACTGAGACAGATGAAGACCCACATCCGCATGTGGTAGTGGATGAAGCAACTGATGCACACACGATTCCTCCCCAACGATTACGATCAAGTATTGCTCCAACTATATCAAAATTGTCGGCAGGATAGCCGATCGATGAGATATTACGCATAACAATTTTACCATTTGATGGGACAAAATGATTTAGCTGATCATATTGAATCGCAGTAAGTCACCCGATTCATCAATGGGTTGCATGTTGCAATCTAGAATCGAGTTCAGATGCAACTTGTTTGGACAATGAACGAGGCGATCAAACTGGACTTGAGCAGAGACGCAGCTTGGACGATCCAATACGCGGGTCTATCCTGCTAATATTTAACGCCATGAAAATCGGGAATCAAGTACCTTAAATTTACTTGGTGTTAAATTAAGAAAAATACACATAAGCGAGTTCCCACGTGACCACATAGACCAATAAACGTCCAATCATCGCCAAATAATCAGAATAGCTTAAATCAGCAACATCAACAGTTAAGTGTAGATAACTAAACCCAGAGGTATATGAAAAATATATACAATGTATTAATTCAAAAAGGTATTATCTGCCTAGATGGGGATTATATCAACCACAATACTCACTATCAAATCCACAAAGCTCCACATACAAGTAAATAATGAATAAAGGATCTAGAACAAGCACTATGAAGATCATCAATCATCACGACCTCGATAAAACCTACATCAAGAGAGTTGGTTAGTGTTTTAAAACATTGTCCCAGGTGGGAGTGAGTAGCTAACTCGATGGTTCCATTATCTTAAGTTACAAATGTTATCAACTGCAATCAAGCATATGTAATGACATCATACAAAACAATCAGTTTTCTAAACTAGTTTACTAATACATGTATGTTATGATGCACGCCCATATGATAAGGATGAGGAAACCATAATTCAGGATTATATACCTCGACAAAAGGATGAATGAGGATTATACCGCGTCGTGCAGATTACGTACCTCAAAGAAATAATATTGATGATAGCACACGCTCGTTAATTAAGTACATCAATAAAAAGATGTGATGTATGAGGATGCATGCATGCATGATTACTGAGACTTTATTAGTCTATTTACATACAGCAGTATTAACGAAACTAGAGTACTATTGTTATATCATAAGTTTAATCCGGATCACGTTGAATTGGCCGTAGCGGCTCCTCACCAGTGTCCCTTGATCTAGTTTAGGGCTTATCACCCAAAATAACACAATAAGGTAGGCCGACAGCTCAAACACAGTATCTGAAATCAACATGCCAGACCCACGAGTTTTTAGTAGAATCGTATCACACTAACGGCTCTAAGAGGACTTCATTCAATGGAAATGATGGTACTCTAGATTCTTTATGATGTGACTTAAAAAAGTAAACATAATTACGTTCAGTCTGGCATTAGACTGATCTAATTGATGACGAAGAACCCTTGAAAAATCGACATTGGGGACAAAGCGACCCGCGTAGTTCTAACTACTATTGGTCACCCGCATTCAACCTCAATCGATCGAACAAGACTATGGTGGTTGACTCAAGGCGGCCACCTTTTTACTTAGGCATTTGCCATACCGAACTCAAGCAAGATTAATTTCTAATCATAACATAATTATAAAATGAAATATACCACATCAAAATGAATAAATTGGATATACATACGAATTCATATTCCAATCCTCCTATCAACAAATAATAAATCACATCTTAAAGATAAGCTTAACAAATATGAATTTCATTAATTCGAGCATTTCATCAAACATGTAACCATCCAACCACAGAGCATTTCAATTGATATGGTAACATATCTAACAATCCTAATGTACTCAACTATTAAAAAAAACATGAATTCATTAACTAAATCTATAATTGTTTGATAACAAAAAACCTAGGAGGAATTGTTCGTACCTATGTAGAAGGGTTTCTCGATTCTCGAGCACCTAGGGTTAGGATTTTGGGGGAAATCAATGATTCCTACATCAATCGAAAGATCCCAAGTGAGATTCATGAAATCTATAAGCAAAGGAATTCTATATTGGATGCTAGGATGTATCTATTACCTCCGACTTCGAATGGAGGTAGATCCAACGAAAGAAACGGAGACCGGTCGAAGCACTTGCACTTACATAATGATAAAACTAACACAAGCACTCACCTCTCACAATCTCCCTCTCCTTCATTATCTCTTAACTTCTCTTCATTTCTCTTCCAATCAATTTGGGAGAGAAATGCCCAAATTAGCTTTATTTGGAGTGCCATATGTGGTGCAAATGGCCCTAAAAGCCTTATTATTGGTTCTAGCATTTAGGGCGCACTTAGGTCTATCCGGGTCAATCTAATGCATGAAATAATTGCTACAAGTGGAGATCCACCCAAGGCTACAATCGTCATACGAGTAGGATGTAACGATCAATGGATATGACTCAGTGTTCGTTTATGGTCATCGATCATCGATTGAGGCTGAGACTTTAGGGATGTTTGTGGAGTAATAATCCAAACTAGTAT
The DNA here is from genome assembly GCA_003013855.2 of Liriodendron chinense. NCBI lineage: Eukaryota > Viridiplantae > Streptophyta > Magnoliopsida > Magnoliales > Magnoliaceae > Liriodendron > Liriodendron chinense. The sequence goes on along the minus strand of ML058461.1, from coordinate 9,956,803 downwards.
CCTAAGTTTTATCAAAATCTAACGGCTCAAAAACCACAACTTTGCGTAACTTTGAATCGTGGAATTCAATTAAATTCTAAATAAATTCTGGACAAATTCACACATCACATGTACTACCTTATTGGCTCCAAGTGGAGCAATTCTGCATGTAGTCTCAGCTCAACGTTCTGCGAGGGACGTCAAGCTTGCCAATACGGATTATTTTCCTTAGTCTCGAGGTTAATGGCCCACTAACGAGTGGTTTAGGGCTTGTTTGGATAATACAGACATTTTTAGAATAAATTAAATAAAGAAATTTCCTATGTGCGATAATAGGGTCTAGATTAACTATGTTCACACTGTAGGCTATTCACAATTTTCGGAAATGATGATTCAACTTAAGTGGCCCTAATTTATAAATTTTAGGCTAAGGTAAGTAATTAAGTTCGAACGGCTTTTTGACAGGTTCGCTCACGTATAGGTAAGGAATTAATATGGAAATTTACAGGGACGTTACATAATAGCTAGGATAGCCACTGCAGGTCCTTCGCAGGGGGCATCACAAGCCAAGAGGAAAGAACCTATAGGGGGCATCATCAACCTCCTACACCCGTGAACCAAGAGTCAGGGAGTAGACAAGCGAGACCCCAAAGAGCAGTGACCACTGCTTCCGATCCGAGTAGGACCCCAAACCCCTACGGTTAGCTAAGGCTACAGCATTGCTACTGATGTAGCCAACCATGTCACCTATCAAATACATGTCCTTAGCGGCAAGTGGCTAACCTAGCCACTAATGATGGGTGCATTGAAGATTTAGAAGAAGATTCGGAGATAGATGAACTCGAGCATGCAGTGGATGATGGTGTGAGCAAAGTCGATTGGCTATCACAAGATCACGATGAATCTCTAATAGTGAGGAGGCAATTGCATACGCCAAAGTAGAAGGTACAACCATAGCGACATAACAGCTTTTGAACAAGGTGCATGTATAGTGAATCAGAAGGTCTGTGACGTGATTATAGAAAGCGGAAGTATTGAGAATATTGTCTCCAAGGTTATGGTGGAGAAACTGCAACTAAAATGAAAAAGCATTCCTCCCCCATATACAATTAGTTAGATTAAGAAGGTCAACAAGGTGAAGGTAACCGAACAATACACTATCTATCTTTTTCGATTGGTAAACATTATAATGACCTCGTAGTATATGACAGTAGTCGACATGAAGGCTTGTCATATGCTACTTGGTCGACTGTGGCAATCAAATCGTGATACCACTCATAGAGGACAAGATAATATATGGATTTTCATCAAAAATTGCTGAAAAACTATACTCTCCTATGGGCTCAAATGAACAACCAAAAGCCCTCAATTAAACACCCTGCTGCTCTCAGCCAAGTCATTAATCCCGTTTTAGTGGTAAATCTCACTTTTCTACTTCCATCTACAATTTCCACTCATCCATACAATTGTTGCACCTTTAAAAGTCATTGGTTCACAGGGCAAAAAAAGAACTCATTGGAGGGAGTGTCCCAACCTCCTCAAATCACCTTATTAGTGCTCTTAACAATTGGTCTTCCGACCATTCAATCAAGTACCACTCCATCTCAACGCCAAGGGTTAGTGGTGTTCTTCGGTTTGAATCGAACCGTAAATCAGTTCAAATATGCCCAAAAATTCCACACGTGTGTCATGTGGCCAAATTCCAAACCAACACTATACTATCCATCCATTTTGCTAGCTCGTTTTAGTGCACTTGTCCAGGCAAATCCATATCTCAAGGGGACCACACTGGTCCCCTACAAGAATCAGTGAATGACCACCATTAAAAACTTTTCGGGGGCCACAAAAGTTTTGGATCAAGGTGATATTTGTGCTTTCCCTTCATCCAAGTCTGCGTGACCAAATCAGTGGGCCCTAAGAAATTTTTGGGCATTCAATGGCCACTGTTTCCTGTGGTGTGGTCGGCTTAAGATTTAAATTGCTTTTTTTTTTCTTTTTTTTTTTGTGGCACATAAATCTGCCTTTTTTTCTTTTGTGGCACATACTTAAATGAGATGAAAAAAATAAATTGATGCATGGCATAGATAAAACATATATAGACATCATGTTGGGGCCCACAGCACCAACCAGTACCAAGATTTGGGCACTGGAGGAGGGGTCACTGCCGAATTCGAGTCTGAATAGGGGACCCAACTACTATAAGTGGGAAATAAGGGGATCTACTCTTTAGGTAGGGACCACTAACCATATGGATGCAAAAAAGGAAAAATAACTAATATAGAATTTCATTCACAAAGAGCTATTGGGAATTTAGGTGGCTCTTAATATCGTCAGCTTATTATTACATGCGCCAAATATTCGAATACAACCATGAATGGGTTCCAACCCACGGCTCAGTTGTGGACACAGTGGGCCCATGTGGTGTGTACGTGGATGTGTTTAAAATAATAATAATAATAATAATGCAACCATAATTTCCGTCTAAATAACAAGAGCTTAGGCGAAGCGCTTAAGGTACTCCCCAGTAGTCACGTACTTATAGTCCGGATACAGGTCATGGCTATCCACACCATGTGGGCCCTTCACTTCGAACTCCAAGTCCCCCTGGTAGAAGATTTGGTAGAGGTGGGCCACCCCAATTTGCAGTGGAGGTGGCATCTCTGCATCAAAAGTAACACAGATCACACCCATTCATCTCCTCTTGAAAAATCATAAGAGTCCGCATGCACATCCAGGCAAGTGGCGCCCATGGTTTGGCCACACCGATCATTGATCTGATGGCTCCACCATGGACAGGGAATACCTACGACCGGAAGATTCTATTGATTATCTGCTGATCTTTGGCAGTTTGTCCAAAATGTTATATTTTCCTGTTGAGAAGCTCATCATCTATAGGCAAGGTACCACAACCTTTAGTACCGGTACCATCTTTTCAGCCAACATATCATTTGTGTAGGACGTCTGGGACCATGAAAAAGTTAGGCTGCATCTTGAAGATTATCTGGCACAAAAATCAGGATGATGCACTCGCAGGCGGGCCACACGTAGGAATCCAGTGATTTGATTCAAAATACAGGTGTGGCCCACCTAAAGAGCCGATCAGCCTGAATTTTTAGAAGGGTGATCTTTATGGTGGGACCTGTATTTTTCATATCCTTGATTTCCTGCACAAGTGGCATTTTTGGATGAAAGATGGCACAGTAACACAAGTTGTACCATTGCCTCTTGGTGGTCTGGTCTTTGTTAACCATCAACTTATAAGCCACTAATCGAGTGGTAATGATCTTCTAATCTGGATAATTTTTGGGGGCATCTCCCACAATAGTTAGTGATCAGGACACATGTCCAGACGCATCACCACCCTTCATTTCATGAACGCGCCCTAATCCAATCACAAGGATCTAAGTGTCTGTTACGTACTGTCCATTTTGCCAAGCCATTCCTCCTGTGTGAGGAAGGTTTTGTTCAGCTCTTCTCCAATCAGTTTCCCCCAGATCTTCACCACCTCAATCTGGGTCAGAATGTTAGCAGGTGGACGGAGATAAAGAGTCTTGTTCAGTGTCCGTGGATCATCAACGGCCATCATAGCATACATTGCCATGTCATCCTCATCCACCCAAATACCTGCCACGTCAATACCAAACAACTATCAGCAGTCTGATTTGGCGATTGAACGATCAGGGTGGCCCACTTGGAGTGTAACTTACATTCCTTGTCGGTCTTATCGCCCTTGCCGTAGATGTAGACATGATCGGTGGGTGGCATGAAGTGGCCCAGCTGCGCCAGCGCGGCCAGGAAGTAGCCAGCCAAGCAATTGGCCGAGATGTAGGTGTAGGGGATCTTAGCCTTCTCAATGGCCCGCCGGATAACACGTTTGTCCTTGAACACGTAGTCACCAGGGGGGATTGCGTGCTCCATCCGATCCACGTCCATCCCAAACTCAGAGGGAAGGAACCGCTGCATGGGATCATCAGCAGTTGTATTAACCGTGAAAAATCACCATAAAGGTTAGTTTGGTTATTTTAGAAAATATGGTACGTGTGTAGCGGATCCAGACGGTTCATCTTCTGGACCTTATCATGGATGAGCCATGCTCTATAAAGCATACCGATCGGACGATCGAAGCAACCAATTCAAAATCTCTTGGTGATTCAAAATGACGGTAAGAAAAACGTATAATCAACGATAACACTCAATGGCGAAAAAAAGAAGATAAAAAGAAAAACGGTCCAATGCGATCATTACACCATACTACCTTTTAGGTATGAACGATTCATACTAGGGCCGGGTAGATGAAAGGTCTGGATCTCATGCCTTTTTCGTAGATGGAAATGTTTAGGAGATGGATCCTTTCCCCTCTAGCTATCCATTAATCGGGGAGTAAATATTACATCATGCACATTAATTATACACAAAACTGTGAGGAGCTTTGTGGCCCACACCCTGGATTGGTCATAGATCAAAAACCACATGTCCACGTGTCGTTGTGAGGTGGCATCTCATAGAATCACTCCTATTAATCTGCCACATGTTGAGAGCATTATAAACATAGTTTGCAAACCTTGACTTGGTTCGTGACTCCGGCATTCACTGGGTCGAGTCGAGCTGATGAGTCCCGAGTCAACCATGTGGGTCATAAATAATACTAATGAATGATTATTCTATAATCTTCTCCTCCTGAAATTTACTTAAATGTCTTTTTTCTGTGACACTGAGGGTCATGGTATCGATTCCCATAGTGGGGGTGGCTAACATTGTGATGTAACTAACAGGGGTGGCTAACATTGTGATGTAACTAACAGGGGTGGCTAACATTGTGATGTAACTAACAGGGGTGGGTGGGTGTACTAACAATGAGGGTGTGTGAACTAACCCAAAAAAAAAAAATGCCTTTTCTGTGACTCGGCTGACGTTAAAACCATGCCAAGTTAGCTGAGTTTTGAGTTGACCAAGCAAAACAAGGCCGAGTTACCTGCATGGTTAAACCAACCAATTGACCAGGTCCATGACCTAGCCAGGTTGATTCGGCCAGTCCCGAGTTGACTTGTAACTTTTGTGCGCTCATACAGTACTCGATTCGATAATCCGCATTTGAGTAATCTTGCAGCATCTTTGGCATGAACGCGGATTGGGTGCTACCCCTGCACGTCCTAGCTAGGAACGTACAGGGCCTTTGATGGGCCACTGTGATGCATAGGTTTTATCCACACCGTCCATCCATTGTGCCATATTATTTTAGCGTTTAGGACCAAAAATAAAGAAGATCCAAGTCTCAAGTGGACCACACCACAGGAAGCAGCGGTGATAACGACGCCCACTGTTGAAACCTTCCTAGGACCCACCGTGATGGTTAATTACCATCCAATCTGTTCAAATGGTCACATAATCCTGGTTTAAGGGAAAACACAAATATCAGCTTCATCCAAAACTTCTGTAGACACTAAAAAGTTATCAACGGTAAGTGCTTTAATTCCCACTGTGCAGTTCACTTGAGCCTTGGAACTGCCTCATTTTTGGACTTGTACCCCATAATGACATGGAAAAAAAAAAAAAAAAGGATGGACGGTGTGGATAAAACCCATACATCACGATGGACCCTCAGAGGCCCTGTCCCTTCCTAGCACGGGACAGGATGGGTTAGTACCCAATCCGCGTGCCTTTGGCATCTTTGCCATCTATCGTTCCATTCCTGGTGATCATCTTTAGCAATCTTTGCAGTGAATCAACGTCAGCCTGCACCGTCCAGACAATGAAGTGCCTGTTGCATAGCTAGAGCCCAAAATGACACTGCTCAGATGATCCCAGCCATCTGACCAACAGACTTTTGATAGTCATAGAAGCCTGATCCCTACCATTTTTACCCATTCAAGATTTGGCCCTTCAATGGCACGGATGGATCAATGAGCAGCTACACTTATTGGATGGTAGAGATGATTTAAACACACCATTTGAGTGTGAAGATTATTCATAGGATTTACGTAAGCTAGATGGACCCTCTAAGCATTCTTATAGATCATAATTCTCTGCAAATAATGCAACTATCAACGATCAAGAAGATAATCTAAGTGGGCCTTAGTGGACTACTGTACCCCACTTTGAGGTGTAACTTATATAGAAAGAGACACGGCAAATTAAACCTTGATCGTTCCGACTTCTTCGATGGCTTCAACGAGAGTGAGCTGTTCGAGGACAGCATGCCTCAAGTGATTTCCAGCTACCGCCGACACCACAACGTCTACTTGCTTCAATGCCGCCACCAAGCTGTCTTTATCTTCAAGGGAACCCTGCAAGGAGTTCAGGTGAATAAGAATTCTGGTGGGATTTAGCTACAATTAACATATGGCCCATTGTAGGCTATCTAGTGATGATCCGTCCCAATGGTGCGGCAGCCTTCAATAGGGTATTACCCAACCACTTACAAGGATTCTACTGAAAGGGATGAAAGGAATGCTTAATCAAGCGATTAAGCAAGAAAAGCGGTAAAAACCAATGTTTCGATGATCCCATTGGATAAACTTGGGACCACCTTTGAATAGTTGGTCCACTTGATTTCCATGATTCTCCCACCATCCACCTAAACATATTTTTCACCTCCATATTTGAATAGTTGTCCACCCACTGCAACACATTTTGGATGGATGGTCCGGATCATCCTTCCATGCAGCCACATGGGCGCACCATGGGCTTATCAACCAACAAATTCCAGATCAACAATCAGAGTGGGCCACATAACAGAAAGATGTAAAGAGAATGGAGAAACAAAACCGAATTTTAAGTATAACAATTGAATCAAAATGAGTTAATTTCGTGTACTTGAAGAAGTGTGACGCCCTCCATTTTGAATCCGATGAGCATCTGGACTTTTTCGGCATCAGATGCGATCTCCGGCCGATATAGGGCGAACGTCGGGTGGCCCAGGGACATGCTTGCCTTGACGAGCCTTCTTCCAATGTAACCAGTGGCCCCAATGATCAAAACCCTATCTTTCTCTCCCCCCATCTCTTATCTCACTCACCAAGCAGAACAAATCCTCCAATGAATGTTTTGGTTTACCTGAAGAGAAGGTGATACGATCAGGCATTTATACACACACATATGAAAGGACCATCAAATCAACAAATGTTCTATATTTTGTATTTTAACAAACATCTTGAAAACCAATGATATGATAAACAATAGAAATTGAGCTAAAACCGATGGTCTTGATTCCTCCTCTTGGATGCTTATTAGATCAGTTCCATAAAATTACCCAATTACCCGTCATACGGGAAATGATTACGAATTTACGCAAAGGACCTTCACATAAAACGTTGCATGTGAACCTTCACATACAGTAGTTATTTCCCGCTCAAAAGGTGGGCCATACCATAAAAATTACCAGAGGTGAAAAGGAGGATGGTGGATGGTCTTACTCAATGTATGCTTGAGGTCCACTTAATGAATGGACTGTTCCAATTTTCTCTCCTAGTGATCTTCATTGCATGGCCCACCATTTTCACTGCTTGAATTTTCTACTCAACTGAAACATCAGGTGTGAATAAAAGCATCTAATTTAAAAGCTAACACGAACAACATTGTATGGGACCACTGTGCTTTTGGGGGACCTGGGCCATATATGGATGGTAGGGTCCAAAGGATAAATGGTCCAAATCCTGCATGCATGTGTGTGCTATGTATACAGACATAGAATACTTATAACTGGGAAAGGCCTTAAGAATGGGGAAGGGGCTTCTTTTAGATGAGAAATGATCACATAGAGTGGCTGCTCTACAGCCAAAGTATCACATGTTTGGAGCATCCGATCCGTACAAAGTGTGGCCCATGCAATTCTCATGGCTAGATATAAAAATCAGGCCAATCCACCCATCAAGCAGGACAAAATTTCAAAATTGTTTTACAGACTCATTGCCCCGGTTTGTCCCACTAAATAATTGGTTGGCCTGATTTTCATAACAAGTGATGAACAAGGGCGTTTTACCTATTTCTTTGAACAGACTGGATATTCTACAAATGTGCACGTAAAGAAATGGATGCGTTGAAAATTGACATGCAGCCACGGTACGTGATCTTTTCACATGATCTACGTAATTTCCTAACGACTTTTATCTCTTAGGCACCGACAACCATCCCCGTTGCACACATCTACCGTCAACAAATGCACATATTCACTATATAGGCCTACCGGGACGTATGTGTTTTATCCATGCTGTCCATTTGTTTCCCTGCTTATTTTAAGGCATGAGCCCAAAAATAATGTAGATCGAAAGCTCAAGTGGACCACAATACATAAAAGAGTAGGATTGAACGCCCACCATTGAAAACTTCTTGAGAGCCTAAGTAATGCCATCCAACCTGTTGATAAGGCTATGCATGCCGACGTGGTTTTGCTAGTGACCCCAACGCCACCCAGCTAATGTAAAATCATATGACCAAAAATGAGGCAGATACAAATCTCAAGTGGACTACATCACTGAAAACAATGGGGATTGAATGCTGACCGTTGAAAACTTCTTGTGGGTCCCACCACAGAAGTTTCAATAGTGTGCGTTCAATCCCCTGTTTTCTGTAACGTGGTCCACGTGAGCTTTGGATCTGCATCATTTAGAGCTTATGCAGTAAAATAAGCTAGCAAAATGAATGAACGATGTAGATCAAACACATACATTACATTGGGTCCCACTGAGCTTCGACCCGTCATGCAAAAGGAATATCCTTGTCAAGTATGACAGGCAATCCCTTCACCACCAACGGAAGTACGGTGCAACCTTCTAGATTTTTCTTTTTAATTTTGCCCTTATGGCCCGTTTGGCACCATGGATTTGAGGAGAAGTGAGGAGAAGTGGATTCCATGATATGAATTCTCACCGATTCCAGTTCTTACCAATTCCAAATTTTCTGCTTGGTAGTCAAGATTTGGAGAGAAATCAAACATGAAGGAATGGACAGTGTAAATTTTAATCCCATCGTATGCCCACCATATTAGCCTCGATTTTTAAATCCATGCCATTCATCTATTTTTACAGATCATTTTATGCCAAGATCCAAAAAATAAAGCAAATCCAGCATCTAAAGTGGACCATAAAACAAGAAAAAATGGAGAGTGAAACCTTTATGATGCACAAAAGTTTTGGATTAAACTGAAATTTGTATTGTCCCTTCATCCAGGTCTTTGTGACCTTACCAACAAGTTGGATGGAAAATATACATCAGGTTGGGTCCCATAGTTAGGGACACATTACGGTGGGTCTCACGTTTGGAAGGATTTCTCTTCAAATCTCACCTTTTTTGGGGGGATTTGAAAAAGGGCTAAAAGTGCCTTTTTGAGTTCTCCTGGATTCCTCTCAAATCCACTTTTCATCAAATCCATGGTGCCAAACAGAATAAAGCAACCAGTTTCTCCTCCTTTCTCCTAGAGTCCATGGTGCCAAACGGGCCATTAACATTATCACATGAACTGGTCACATATCGATGTTGTCTGATAACTTGCCATGCCATCTAACCTTCCACACCAAGATGCACATATATGGAAGATCATAACCATACAAATTAACTATAGGCCTCACCATGAAAATCACCTGATACAAAATTCAGGCCAGTATGTTTGTCATCACATAGGCTGCACGCACCACTTAAAATCAGTGGACACTCGATCGGTTGTATCCCTGATGTAGAGCAGGCCATGAAGTCATTCATGGCATAGATGGACCAAAGGAAGGAACCCGAGAAAAATTGGTAAAATTGAACATAACTCGGTCGATCGAGGCCGATGGACCATCAATCAGTCAATCAACCAATTGGACCGGCCTATTAGAATTAGTCCAAAAAATTTAGATTAGTTGCTAGGCACTTTTGCCGTTTTCGGTCAATTGATTGATCGATTGCCTAGCCACTCAGGTTGATCAACCAACGCTTCGATCGATAGACAACGAAAAGTTGCACATTTTTTCGATTTTCTTTTCTTATTTGTTTAAGACTTTATTAATTGTGTTTTAAAATTGTTTTAGGATATATATAATCCCCTTTAAACTCATTTTATTATTATTCATTATTATTCTTCAATAAAAATTTCAAAATTTCTCGTGAATTCGAGATTTTCTCTTGTGGATTCAAGAGGGCCTTGTGGATTCAACGTGTGTATCGATCGAGGAAGACGGTGATCATCCTCATCACGTCCTTCCTTGCATCTTGGTATTAAAGCAAGGATTTTTCTTAGATCGATGGCTTCTTGAAAGATTGAACAACAATCCTATAGACGCTGCTCCAAGGAATTATTCCTTAACAGCGGCGGCTTTCGAGGCGGCACATCGAGAGAATTGGCAACTCATGCAAGGGCTACAAGATGCTCTAGACTGCATGATGGACGCCTTAATGCAACTCCATATTTGTGGTGGTGATGATCAGCTCACGGTGGGTGCTGGAGTGCGATGCCAGCTATGAATCACATAATCGCACGTGATGATAGTGGATACAGCAATAAGCTAGGAGATCGATGACGTAATCCTTCAACAAGCTGGATGAGGTGGCGATTTTGTAGAACGTATATATGGATCGAGATTTCAGGGTGAAAGTCAATCTTCCTAGCTAGATTCAACAGCGAACTCCACATCAAAGACTTCTTTGATTGGCTACTGGAAGTCAAGCATTTTTTCAACTATATGGAAATCCCTGAAGAGAAGAATTTTAAACTTGTGGCTTGCAAGTGAGGATGGAGCTACGGCTTGGTAGGAACAACTTCATCTCACCTGAACGATACAGATGAAGACCCCCATCCTCACGTGGCAGCGAATGAAGCAACTGATGCCCGCTTGATTCCTCCCATACGATCAAGTATTGCTCCAACTATACCAAAATTGCCAACAGGGTAGCCGATCGATGAGATATTACGCAAAAGAATTCTACTGTTTGATAGGGCAAACGATTTAGTTGAGAATGAATCGTATCAAGTCGCCCAATTCATTGATGGTTTGCGTATTGCGATCTAGAATCGAGTTCAGATGCAACTCGTTTGGACGATGAATGAGGCGATCAAACTGGTCACTCGAGCAGAGATGCAGCTTGAACAATCCAATACGCGGGTCTATCATGCTAATATTTAACGCCCTGAAAATTGAGAGTCGAGTACCTCTAATTTTTCAAATGTTAAATTAAAAAAAATAAACATAGGCGAGTTCCCACGTGACCACATAGACCAATAAACGTCCAATCATGACCAAATAATCAGAATAGCTTAAATCAGCAACATCGACAGTTAAGTGTAGATAATTAAACCCAGAGGTATGTGGAAAATATATATAATGTATTAATTCAAAAAGGTATTATCTGCCTAGATGGGGATTATACCAACCACAATACTCACCATCAAATCCACAGAGCTCCACATACAAGTACGTAGTGAATAAAGGGTCTAGAATAAGCACTATGAAGATCATCAATCATTACGGCCTCGATAAAACCTACATCAAGAGAGTTGGATAGTGTTTTAAAACATTGTCCCAGGTGGGAGTGAGTAGCTAACTCGGTGGTTCCATTACCTTAAGTTACAAATGTTATCAATCGCAATCAAGCATATGTAATGATGTTATACAAAACAATCAATTTTCTAAACTAGTTTATTAATGCATATATGTTATGATGCGCACCCATATGATAATGATGAGGATACCACACTAGTGAGACCCTACAAGGGACTACATCGCAGGCACGGGTTTGGGTTCATCTAGACTAGCATTGGTAATTAATGACTTATTAATTTAATGCGTTATGATAATAATGTCATTCAGTCATTTTTAGAATTTCATATCTTTCATCAGGCGGCGATGATACGCAGTAATCCCGATGGTAGATAGCCAAAATCCTGAGCGAGGTGCTTGGCACCCGTTCTGGATATGTGTGTGGGCTTGGCCATGGTGCTAAGCTCATGGCACAAACTAGAGCTGGCTCCAGCCGATCCGTAGCTGGTGAGAGCGCTCAACGCCGAGCTGACATCGCAGAGAGAGAGAGGTTCAGCAGCTACGGGTCGTCGTCGATGGGATTCGGGAGCAGCTGGAGAGGCAGAGGGAGGAGGAGGAGAGGCGACGGGAGGAGCAGGAGAGGAGGATCGAGGAGTTGCGGCAGGAGCATGAGCGACGGATGCAGGAGATGTTTCAGGCTCTCGCTGCACGCCTTGGCGCCGATGCCCCGCCACCTCCCCCACCTCCGCCTTCATCTTCCTGATTATTTTTTTTAATATACGACTTTTAACTTGTATATATTTGTGTGTGGATGAATATTGTTTGTTTGTGGATGTGGAATGGATTATTTGTGTATGGATGATGTACTTTTTGTTTGTTTGTATGTTTGTGCATGTTGTTGAACCTCCAATTTATACATTGCATTGCCCATTACACTACATAGTTTGCATGATTTTCATGGTTTAAAGGCCCACCTAACACGTGTTTCTGTGATTGTAGGGATGAGAGTGGATTTCATCAAATTGGAGCCAAAAGAATGTATTTGAAGACATTGCATGAAGTCCTAGGATGGATCAAAGAAAGAAGAAGAAAAAGGGAGAAAAGAGAATGAAGAAAAGAAGAAAAAGTGGAAGAAAAACAAGGCTGACCGGTCGTCCGACCGGTCAGCCACATAAAAGATGTAAATGGAAGGAGGCCGACCGGTCATGACCGGTCGGCCAGGAAGGCTGGACACATTGCATTGGGGCCGACCGGTCATGACCGGTCGGCCATAGGCACTGGATGAAGGATAAAACAGCCCGACCGGTCATGACCGGTCGGGCATGCACGCTGGAACAATGGACAATCCACGCCGACCGGTCATGACCGGTCGGCTGAGCTCTCTGGAGTATTTGAAAAGCCAGGCCGACCGGTCACGACCGGTCGGCCCTGCGTAAGAAGGAGTCCTTTCTAATTCGGGACTCCGAAAATTGCTGCGCAAGGCGTAGGATTTCGCAGAATCCGACGCAAGGGAGGATTGTTGCTATAAAAGGCCACCTAGGGGCTCTCCCTAAGATATGAGAGAGGGGAAGGAACGTGAGTTTGGAGGCTGAAGGCGACTGTGGAGCGTCTGCAACATCTATTTTCGGGTTTTTCTAGTTTTATGCTTTATTTTTGAGTTTTTAGTTGTAGCATGACTATGCTCGGCTAAAACCTCTCAGCTAAGGCTGAGAGGTGAAGCTTGTAGCCAGTTCTATGTTAATTTCAGTTTGATTCAAGTATTTTTTAATTCAAGGTTAGAATTTTCTTATGTTCAGTCCAAAAGATGGTAGTTTGAGATGTCTTATCTGAGTTCATGTGCTCCGGACATGAATTCCTTTTAATTCTCTGAGATTATCACAGGTTGCTTGTTTAGATTCGAATTATAGTAATCCTTGAGCAGGCCATAGTCCATAGGCATGGCTGTTACTCCGCAGGCTATGAATTTGAATTCTCCATTGATTGAATGGACTTGAACTTGGAAGTTCAACTTGAATTGGATGAATGTGTGTGAATGCTTTACTTTCCAACTAGATGAGAGATAGGACTTCAACTCTAGTTGTGTTCTATACTTGGATTGACTGAATTGACATAGGATTGCTACAAGTGGATCCTTGGAAGCCTTAGTACATTATATCTCCGATTTTTCATTAAGTTACCGTTTTAATTAAATATCCCATTGAAATTGAATTTATTCTATTAAACTGAGTTGCTGGAGTATTTAGGAAGCTGTTACTCTTTCCCTGAGGATCGACCTCGGTCTTACCGAGTTTTATTACTACATCGCAGCCTTACACTTGAGGCGAGCGAACACATGTGAGTAGGATTCAAAATGTATAGGTTTTTTTACAGGTGTATATCAGGAATTTTCCTGAATTTTTGAAAACAAATGGAACCAAGACAGGAAAAACTTTTACCGACGAAATATTTCGTCGGTAAAAGAAAGGAAAAACTTTTTACCGACGAAATAATGCGTAGGTAAAAACATGATAAAACGTTTACCGACGGAATAATTCGTCGGTAAAAGCATCTAAGAACTTTTTACCGACGAAATATTCCGTCGGTAAAAAGTTTTTCCTTTCTTTTACCGACGAAATATTTCGTCGGTAAAAGTTTTAACATGTTTTTACCTACGCATTATTTCGTCGGTAAAAGTTTTTTCACCGACGTATCATTTTCAATCCCGACAAAATTCATATGTTTGGCCGACAAATAATTTCGTCGGTAATGGTGCAATTATTACCTACGAAAAATTATTTCGTCGGTAAAAACCTTTACCGACGGCCTTTCTGCGATGATGTTAGCCGCGAAAAATTTCGTCGGGAAAAACATTTCCCGACGAAATTTTGCTGATTACCGACGAAATCATTCGTCGGTAAAAATGGAATTTTTTGTAGTGACTTCGGGATTACAAACCTTGACAAAAGGATGAATGAGGATGATAGCATGCCATGCGGATTACGTACCTCAAAGAAATGATATTGATGATATCACAAGCTCGTTAATTACATACATTGATAAAAAGATATGATGTATAAGGATGCATGCATGCATGATTACCAAGACTTTATTAGTCCATTTACGTACAACAATATTGGCAAAACTAGAGTACCAGTGTTATATCACAAGTTTAATTCAGATCATGTGGCTCGAGTCTGCCACAGCGGCTCCTCACTAGTGTCCCTTGATCCAGTTTAAAGCTCATCACCCAAAGATAACATAATAAGGTGGGTCGATAGCTCAAACACAATGTCACATACCACCATACCCTACTCATGAGTCTTTAATAGAATCGTATCGCACTAACGTCTTTAAGTGAACTTCATTCAATAGAAACAATATGGTACTCTAGATTCCTTATTATGTGACTTAAAAAGAAAACATAATTATATTCAGTCTGACATTAGATTGATCTGATCAATGACAGAGAGCCCTTGAAAAATCAGCATTGGGGACAAAGCGACCCGCGTAATTCTAACTACTGTCGGTCACCCGCATTCAACCTCGATCGATCGAACAAGAATACGGTGGTTCACTCAAGGCAGCCACCCCCTAAGGCATTTGCCATACCCAACTCAAACAAGATTAATTTCTAATCATAACCATAAAATGAAATATACCACATCAAAATGAATAAGTTGGATATACATACAAATTCATTTCAATCCTCCTATTAACAAACAATAAATCACATGTTAAAGATAGGCTTAACAAATATGAATTTCATTAATTCGAGTATTTCATTAAACATATAACCATTCAATCACACACAACATTTAATTAATATGGTAACATATCTAACAATCCTAATGTACTCAATTATAGAAAACATGAATTCATTGACTAAATCTATCATGATTTGATAAAAGAAAACCTAGGATGAATGGTCTGCACCTATGTAGAAGAGTTTCTCGATTCTCGAGCACCTAAGATTAGGTTTTTTTTTTTAATCAGTGATTCCTACATTAATCGAAAGATCCCAAGTGAGATTCATAAAATCTACAGCCAAAGGAAGTCTATATTGGATGCTATATATCTATTACTTACAACTTCAAATGGCAGTGGATCTGATGAAAGAAATGACGACCAGTCGAAGCACTTGCACCTACAAGAGGATGAACACTAACACATGAGCACTCACCTCTTACAATCTCTCTCTCCTTCTCTATCTCTTAACTTCTCTTCCTTTCTCTCCCATTCCTTAGAAATTCATATTTGGGAAAGAAATGCTCAAATTGTCTTTATTTATAATACCAAATGTGGTGCAAATGGCCCTAAAAGCCATATTATTGGTTATCTAATCCTATGGGAGATTGATTCCAGCATTTGGGGCCCACTTGGGTTTGTCTGGGTCAATCTAATTCATATAATAATTACTACAAGTGGACATACACCCAAGGCTACGATCACCATGCGAGTAGGACGTGACAATCAACGGATATAACTCAGTATTCGTTTAACGGCCATCGATCATTGATCGGTAATACAACTTTAGGGATGTTTGTGGAGTAATAATCAAAACTAGTATCCTAAGTTTCATCAAAATCTAACGGCTCGAAAGCCACAACTTCTCATAAGTTTGAATGGTAGAATTCACTTAAATTCTAGACAAATTCTAGGCAAATTCACACATCACATGTACTACCCTATTGGCTCCAAGTAGAGTGATTCAGCACATAGTCTCAGATCAACATTCTATGAGGGACGTCAGGCCCGCCAATATGGATGATTTTTCTTAGTCTCAATATTAAGCCCGCCAATACGGCTTGTTTAGATAATACAGACATTTCTAGAATAAATTAGATAAGGAAATTTCTTATGCACAATAATAGGGTCTGGATTAACTATGTTAACAGTGTAGCCTATTCGCAATTTTCAAAAATAACGATTCGACTAAAGTTGCCCCTAATTTATAAATTTTAGGCTAAATAAGGTAAGTAATTGAGTTCGTATGGCTTTCTAACAGGTTCGCTCGTGTATAAGTAAGGACTTAGTACGGAAATTTACAGAACGTTACATAATAGGATAGCTAATGCGGGTCCTTCGCAGTGGGCATCACAGGCCAAGGGGAAAGAACCTTTAGGGGGCGTCCTCAACCTCCTACACCCTTGAACCGAGAGTCGAGGAGTGGACAAGCAAGACCCCAAAGAATATTAACCACTACTTCTGATCCAAGCAAGATCCCAAACCCCTACGGTTAGTTGAGGCTAGACCATTGCTACTGATGTAGCCAACCAGGTCACCTATCAAATATGTGTCCTTAACGGCAAGTGGCTAACCTAGCCATTAATGATGGGTGCATTGAAGATGTAGAGGAAGATCCGGAGATAGATAAACTTGAGCACACAACGGATGATGGAGTAAGCAAAGTGGATTGGCTATCACAAGATCACGGTGAATTTCTAGTAGTGAGGAGGCTATTGTATACACCAAAGAAGAATGTACATCCACAACGACATAACATCTTTCGATCAAGGTGTACAGTGAATCGGAAGGTCTATAACATGATTATAGACAGCGAAAATAACGAGAATACTGTCCCTAAGGTCATGGTAGAGAAATTGTAGCTAAAAATGAAAAAGCATTCCTCCCCATATACAATCGATTGGATTAAGAAGATCAACAAGACGAAGGTAACCGAACAATGCACGATCTCTTTTTCGATTGGTAAACATTATAAGGACCAAGTAGTAAATGACGTAGTCAATATGGAGGCTTATCATATGTTACTTGGTCGACTGTGGCAATCAAATCGTGATACCACTCATAGAGAAGGAGATAATGTATACATTTTCATCAAAAATGATTGAAAAATCATACTCACTCCTATGAACTCGGATGAACAACCCAACGCCCTCAGTTAAACACCATGCTGCTCTCAACCAGGTCGTTAATCCCATTTTAGTGGTACAACTCATTTTCCTACTTTCATCTACGATTTCCATTCAACCATATAATTGTTGCACCTTCAAAAGTCCTTTATTCTCAAGGTAAAATAATAATAATAATAATAATAATAATAATAATAATAATAATAATAATAATTGGAGGGAGCATCCCAACCTCCTCAAATCACCTTATTAGTGCTCTTGACCGTTGGTAGGATAAATGGTTGGTTTTCCGACCATTCGATCAAGTACCACTCCATCTTGGCTTCAAGGGTCAGTGGTGTTCTTCAGTTTGATTCGATCCGTAGATCAGTTTAGATATGCTTGCAAATTTCACATGCATGTCCATACTATCTATCTATTTTGCTAGCTCATTTTAGTGCACTTGCCCAGGCAAATCCATATCTCAAAGGGACCACACTACAAGAATCAGTGAACGACCACCATTAAAAGCTTGTCGGGGCTACAAAAGTTTTGGATCAAGGTGATATATTTGTGTTTTCCCTTCACCCAAGTCTGCGTGACCAAATCAGTGGGCCATAAGAAATTTTTGGGCATCCAATCACCACTGTTTACTGTGGTGTGGTCGGCCTGAGATTTAGATCTGCCTTATTTTTTTTGTGGCACATGCTTAAATGAGATGAAAAAAAATAAATGAATGCCATAAATAAAACATATACATCATGTTTGGGTCCACAGCACCAACCAGTACCAAGATTTGGGTACTGGAGGGGTCACTGCCGAATTCGAGTCTGAATGGGGGACCCAACTACTATCAGTGGGATATAAGGGGACCCTCTGTTCAGGTAGGTATAAATAACCATGTGGATGCAAATTAATAAGGAAAAATAACCAATAGAATTCCATTCACAGAGAGCTAATATTAGGAATTTAAGTGGCTCTTAATATCGTCTGTTATTATTACATGCGCCAGATATTCAAATACAACTATGAAGGGGTTCCAACCCACGGCTCAGTTGTGGACACAGTGGGCCCATGTGGTGTGTGAGTGGATGTGTTTAAAAATAATAATAATAATAATAATAATACGGCCATAATCTCCGTATAAATAACGAGAGCTTAGGCGAAGCGCTTGAGGTACTCTCCAGCAGTCACGTACTTATAGTCCGGGTACAGGTCATGGCTATCCACACCATGTGGGCCCTTCACTTCGAACTCCAAGTCCCCATGGTAGAAGATTTGGTAGAGGTGAGCCACCCCGATTTGCAGTGGAGGTGGCATCTCTGCATCAAAAGCAAGAAATATTACATAGATCACATCCATTCAAATCATAAGAGTCCTCATGCATCATCCAGAGAAGTGCCGCCCATGGTTTGGCCACACCGATCATTGATCTGATGGCCCCACCGTGGACAGGGAATGCCTAGGACCGGAAGATCCTATTGATTATCTGCGGTCCTGATCTTTTGCAGTTTGTCCAGATTGTTATATATTCCTGTTGAGAAGCGGATCATCTACAGGCAAGGTACCACAACCTGTGGTACCGGTACCATCTGTTCAGCCAACATATCATTTGTATAGGACATCTGGACCATGAAAAAGTTAGGCTACATCTTGAAGATTTCCTGGCACAAAAATCAGGATGATGCTCTCGCAGGTGGGCCACACATAGGAATCCGGTGATTTGATTCAACATACAGGTGTAGCCCACCTAAAGAGCCGATCAGTCTGATTTTTGAGAAGGGTGATCTTTATGGTGGAGCCTGTATTTGTCATGGAATTGATTTGCTGCACAAGCGGCATTTTTTAGGAAAGATGGCACAGTACCACAAGTAGTACAATTGCGTCTTGGTGATCAGGTTTTTGTTAACCATCAACTTATCGTCCACTGATTGAGTGGTTATGAACTTCCAATCTGGAGAATTTTTTTTTAGCATCTCTCACAATAGTCAGTGATCAGGACACACGTCCGGACGCATCACTACCCTTCATTGCATGCACGCCCTAATCCAATCACAAGGATCCAAGTGTCTGTTACGTACTGTCCATGTTGCCAAGCCATTCCTCCTGTGTGAGGAAGGTTTTCTTCAGCTCTTTTCCAATCAGTTTCTCCCAGATCTTCACCACCTCAGTCTGGGTCAGAATGTTAGCAGGTGGACGGAGATAGAGAGTCTTGTTAAGTGTCCGTGGATCATCAACGGCCATCATAGCATACATTGCCATGTCATCCTCATCCACCCAAATACCTGCCACGTCAATACCAAACAAATATCAGCAGTCTTAGTTGGTGATTGAACAATCAGGGTGGCCCACCTGGAGCGTAACTTACATTCCTTGTCGGTCTTATCGCCCTTGCCATAGATGTAGACATGATCGGTGGGTGGCATGAAGTGGCCCAGCTGCGCCAGTGCGGCAAGGAAGTAGCCAGCCATGCAATTGGCCGAGATGTAGGTGTAGGGGATCTTGGCCTTCTCGATGGCCCGCCGGATAACACGTTTGTCCTTGAACACGTAGTCACCAGGGGGGATTGCGTGTTCCATCCGATCCACGTCCATCCCAAACTCAGAGGGAAGGAACCGCTGCATGGGACCATCAGTAGTTGTATCAACCGTGAAAAAACACCACAAAGATTAATTTGGTCATTTTAGAAAATGTGGTACACATTTACTGGATCCAGTCGGTTCATCTTCTGGGCCTTATCATGGATGAACCATGCACGATAAAGCATGCATGCCGATTCAAGGGCTTTTGGTTATTCAAATTGACGGTAAGAAAAATGTACAATCAACGGTGACACTCAATAGCGATAAAAAAGGGTCCAGTGGGCTGCACTAAATGAAAGGTCTGCATCTCATGCCTGTATTCTTAAATGGAAGTGTTTAGGACATGGATCCTTTCCTCTCTAGCTAACTATTCATCGGGGAATAAGAACTACATCATGCACCTTATACAAAACCAGGACTTCGGGATTAAACCTACTCAAGCAACATCAACCTGGTTCAAACTGTTCATCAAAAAGTGGGTCACACCGTGGATTGGTCATAGCTCAGAACCATATGTAATCGTTGTGAGGTGGCATCTCATAGTATCACTCCTATTAATCTGCCACATGTTAAGATCATTATAACCATAGTTTGCAAACCTGGACGTGGCTCGTGACTCGGTCACTCACTGGCTCAAGTCAACCCAAATAGTCCCGAGTGAACCACGTGGGTCCTAAATAATACTAATGAATGATTATTGAACAATCTTCTTCTTCTCCTCCTGAAATTTACTTAAATGCCTTTTCTTTGACTTGTTAAAACCAGGCCGAGTTAGCTGAGTATTTAGTTGACCAAGGAAAACAAGGTCGAGTTACCTGCAAACCAGCACCTGCATGGTTAAACCAACCAACTGACCAGGCCCATGACCTGGTGAGGTTGACTTAGCGAGTCGCGAGTTGACTTGAAACTTCGAAGCTGCCCTCACGCAGTACCCATTTCAATACTCCGCCTTTGCGTGATCTTGCAGCATCGTTGGCATGGACGCGGATTGGATACCACCTCTAGACCGGGCAAAATTCAACCTGACCGCTGACTTGACCCGGTTTTTTTCAATATAAGGTTGGAAATTTTGACCTGAATTTAATTTTTGGGTTGACCTGACCCAACTCAGATTTTTATAGGTAAGGTTAGGGTTAATGGTGATCGACCTGACCCCGAATCATATAGGAGTGAAGTAGACTATTATATAATGATTTTCTTATTAGTTAAATAATACATAGTTTTTTTCTCACACACCCTGGTGGGAATGGTCCACATGTCTGCCAATTTAATAAACATGTGCACACCAATGATCACATATTATGACATGTAGAACTAAAATATCATAAGAACTTTTTTATTTCTGGTGCTCATTTATTGGAGAACTGAAATAGTAGCTAATGGTCCATAAAATAAATTAATCAAATTATCTTAACGGTTATATTTATTTGATTGTTGATAGGAATTTAAGATTTGGCCCATCAATCAGACGGTTGGATCGATGACCAGGTACATTCATTGGATGGTAGAGATGATTTAAACACATGATTTGAGTGTGGAGATTATTCATAGGATTTGCGTAAGCTAGATGGACCCTCTCAACATTCTTAAAGTTCATAATTCTCTGCAAATCATGCAACTATCAATGATCAAGATGATAATCTAAGTGGGCCTTAGTGGAGTGTACCCCACTTTCAAGTGTAACACACACACACACACACACACACACACACATATATATATATATATAGAAAGAGACACCGCAAACCTTGATCGTTCCAACTTCTTCAATGGCTTCAATGAGAGTGAGCTGTTGGAGGACAGCATGCCTCAGGTGATTTCCGGCAACCGCCGACACCACAACATCTACTTGCTTCAATGCCGCCACCAAGCTGTCTTTATCTTCAAGGGAACCCTGCAAGGAGTTCAGGTGAATAAGAATTCTGGTAGGATTTAGCTACAATTAACAAATGGCCCCCTGTAGGCCATCTAGTGATGATCTGTCCAGCAACCTTCAATCGGATATTACCCAACCACTTACAAGGATTCTACTGAAAGGGATGAAAGGAACGCTTAATCAAGCGATTAAGCAAGAAAAGAGTTAAAAACCAATGTTCGACGATCCCATCGGATAAACTTGGGACCACCTTTGAATAACTGGTCCACATGATTTGCATGGGTCTCCCACCATCCACCTAAACATATCTCTCACCTCCATATTTGAATAGTTGTCCACCCACTGCAACACATTTTGGATGGATGGTCCAGATCATCCTTCCATGCAGCCACATGGGCCCACCATGGGCTTATCAACCAACGAATTCCAGATCAACAATCAGAGTGGGCCACATAATAGAAAGGTGTAATGAGAATGAAGAAACAAAACCGAATTTTAAGTATAACAATTGAATCAAAATGGGGTAATTTGGTGTACTTGAAGAAGTGTCACGCCCTCCATTTTGAATCCGATAAGCATCTGGACTTTTTCAGCATCGGTTGCGATCTCTGGCCGATAAAGGGCGAACGTCGGGTGGCCCAGGGACATGCTAGCCTTGACAAGCCTTTTTCCAATATAACCAGTGGCCCCAATGATCAAAACCCTATCTTTCTCTCCACCCATCTCTTATCTCACTCGCAAAGCAGAACAAATCCTACAATGAATGTTTTGGTTTTACTTGAAGAGAAGGTGTCATGATCAGGTATTTATACACACACCTATGAAAGGACCACCAAATAAACAAATGTTCTATATTTTGTATTTTACACAAACATGTTCAAAACCAATGAAATGATAAACTAGATAAATTGAGCTAAAACCGATGGTCTTGATTCCTCCTCTTGGATGCTTATTAGATCAGTTCCATAAAATTACCCAATTGCCCCTCACACGGGAAGGACCTTCATATAAAACGTTGCATGTTAACCTTCACATACAGTGGGTGTGTGTGTGTGTGTGTGTGTGTGTGTGTATAGGTGGGCAATACCATAAAAATTACCGGGGGGTGGAAAGGAGGATGGTCCATTCATCAGGTGGAAACACCATTGAAATCAATGGATAGTGGATGGTCTTGCTCAATGAATGCGTGAGGCCCGCCTGATGACCGGATTGTTCCAATTTTTTCTTCGAGTGATCTTCATTGTATGGCCCACCATTTTCACTGCTTGAATTTTCTACTGAACTGAAACATCAGGTGTGAATAAAAACATCTAATTTAAAAGCTTACCCGAACAACGTTGCATGGGACCACCGTGCTTTTGGGGGGCTGAGCCATGGATGGTAGGATCCAAAGGATAAATGGTATATGTGCTATTTATAATGATATAGAGTACTTATAGCTGGCATAGACCTTAAGAATGGGGAAGGGTTTTTTTAGATGAGAAATGATCACATAGAGTGGCCGCTCTCCAGCCAAAGTGTCACATGTTTGGAACATCCAATCCGTACAAAGTGTGGCCCATGCAATTATCATAACTTTCTATGAAAATCAGGTCAATCCACCCATCAAACAGGACATAATTTCATAATCGTTTTACAGACACTCATTGCCCTGGTTAATTTGTCCCACTAAATAATTGGTTGGCCTGATTTTCATTACAAGTGATCATCAAGGTGTGACCCACTCTTTGAACAGACTGGATATTCTACAAATGTGACATATTGATGGAAAAGAAATGGATGTGTTGAAAATTCACATACAGCCACCGTACATGATATTTTTCTATGATTTGTGTAATTTCCTAATTACTTTTATCTCTTAAGCCCCGACAAGGATCCCCATTGCAAACATCTCCCGTCAACCAATGCACATTTTCACTCAGAGAAGAGGACTGTGACACAGGAATATCCCTGTGGAACGACATGTCCGTAGCTCTACTGGGCCACCATGAGGTATGTGTTTCATCCACATTGTCCATCTACCACAATTTAGGACATGAGCCCAAAAATAATGTAGATCCAAAGCTCAAATGGATGCCAACACAGAAAACAGTAGGGATTGAACACCTGCCATTGAAAACTTCTTGAGAGCCATAGTGATGTTTTAGTTCACCGTCCAACCTGTTCACAAGGTTATGCATGCTGATGTGGTTTGGCTAGTGACCCCAACATCAGCCAGTGTGTAAAAGCACGGGGGGCTCACCATGATGTTTGTGGTTTATCCACTGTCCCTCCATTTTTCCAGCTCATCATGAGCCTGAAAATGAGGCAGATACAAATCTCAGTGGACCACACCATAAGAAACAGTGGGGATTAAATGCTTCTCGTTGAAAATTTTTTGAGAGCCACGTCAGAACTTTTGCATCAAATGATATTTGTGTTTCCTTCTTCCTGGTCTGTATGGCCTTATCAACAGGTTGGAAGTGGAATAAACATTATGTAAGGCCTTAGGAAGTTTTTAATGGTGGGCGCTTAGTCAACAATGTTTTCATGTGGTGCCATCCACTTGAGATTTGGATCTGCCTCATTTTTAGGCTCATGATGATGGAGTGGATAAAACACATACAACATGGTGGCCCACGGTGCTTTGACATCAGCTAGCTGGCTGGTGTTGTGGTCACTAGCTAAACCGCATCCCATGCGACCTTGGAGGAATGAAATAGACAAATATAAGCTTGATGCATAACTTCTGTGGCGGTTCCCCACCACAGAAGTTTCAACAGGGGGCGTTCAATCCCCACTGTTTTCTGTAATTAATGTGGTCCATCAGAGCTTTGGATCTACATCACTTGAGGCTCATGCCATAAAATGAGCTGGCAAAACAAATGGACAGCGAGGATCAAACACATACATTACGGTGGGTCACACAGACCTTGGGCCACGTCGTGCAACGGGTAATCCCTTCATGAACAACCGAAGTAAGGTGCAACCTCCTAGATTGTTCTTTTCAATTTAAGCTTATTAGTGTTGTCTGATAATTTGCCATGCCGTCCCATCTTTCACCCCAACATGCCACATATGTAAAAGATGGAACCATACAAACTATACCATAGGCCTTATCATGAAAATCACCTGATACAAAGTTCAGGCCAGTACGTTCGTCGTCACATAGGCCGCACTACTCGAAATCAGTGGACACCCGATCGGTTGTATCACCCTTAGATGGGCCACGACTAGCAATCTATTCCATAGGACCCCAGTATCTTTCCTTTCATTGACTACATGTAGACCGTTAAAGGACAAGTAAAATGTCCACATTCAACTGAAAAAAAGAAAAAAAAAAAAAGATTGAAACCAACTAACTAATGTAATGACTCTAACTATACCTCCAACTTGGCCCTTAGGTTCATGGTCGACCTCGTTTGAGGGGAAGTAATAGAGATTTGATGGAAAATAAAAGTAAAAAGAGAAAAAAATTACAAAAAATTCTACCTTTTTTTTTATTTTTTTATTTTTGGGTTAGTTCACACACCCAATTGTTAGTACACCCACCCACCCCCGTTAGTAACATCACAATGTTAGCCACCCCCTACTATGGGAATCGATGCCACCCCCACTACCTGTACTGACTATAGAATTTACATTTCCGGTGCCATTTTCTTAGTTATACCATCTCACTACATTTTGTGAGTTGGTGTGAGTTGCGCAAGCAAAGGGGGTTGGCAGCTCAGGTGGGCCTCACCTTCATGTATATGTGAAATCCATACCGATGACCAGGTGTCGCCTCATGTTAGGCACAGGGGTCAAAAAACCAGCCCTAATATTCATGAACACGAGGACTACTTGATTGGAAACAGTGCACTTGGTGTGGTCCACTTGAATTACAAATGACCCTGATGTTTATATAGACCGAGGTCTAAATTTTGGTGTGGCATCTAATGGTGTGAATGGATTTCATATAATCATCTTGGTGGGCCAAGGAAATATCAATCTCTCTCCTAAATGTTTTCAACCTCGTTGCCTATTTTTTTTTTTTTTTTTTTTTTTTTTTTTTTTTTTCCTACTAGAGACTAAAGGGGATAACAAATCTAATAGACTTAGTGGATCTCACATACGCATCAAGGTGCCTGTAAAAAGCCAATGGTAGGCATCCCATGAAATGCATTGTAAATCTGTCTTTTAGAAACAATTGTTCAGGATGCCACCTTAATTCTTTTCAAGGCCCACCATGATTTGCACGTGAAATCCATTTCACACTTTGAACATTGGATGCAGCGTCCTATTTTAATCCCACATTAGGCTCAGGGTACAAAATTATGCTAACCTATGATTCAAGGATGCAGCGTCCTAGTCTTTAGCTAGCTGGGAACAGGCCAGAGCTCCGAGTGGCCACATTGATGTATGGGTTTAATGCACACCATCCATCCATTTTTCCATATCATTTCAGGATATGGGCCCAAAACTAAGGCATATCTAAGATACAGGTGGACCACACAATGGGGATTAAACTCTTACCGTTAAAAACTTCTACGGGCCGCAGGAGTTTTGGATCGAGCTGATATTTGTGTTTTCCCTTCATCCAGTCTATGTAACTTTGTGAATAAGTTGGATTGCGAATAAACATTACAGTGGGACCTAGGAAAGTTTCAATGGTGAGCATCATTCCAACCACTAAATCCTGTTGTGAGGTCCACTTAAGCCTTGGATTTACCTAACTTTTGGTCATTTCCCATCAAACGGCACAGAGAAATGGTTGAAGGGTGTGGATAAAACCCATACATCAAGGTGGCCTCTCGGAGCTCCTGCTAGTTCCCAATTGAAGACAAGCTGGGGGTAGGATGCAATCGACGTTTATGATTCAAGTGGGCCACATCAAAGGAAATAGTTGGGAGAGATGTCTACCCTTGATTTTTACAGGATCCAATGTGATGAATATATAAAATCTGCTCCAAACCATTAGATGCCATACTAAAATTTACTCTTAGAACTCATATATCAGGTCCGTCCAAGATTCAAGTGGGACAAGCTAGGGAAACTGTTTGAAAGATGAGCATTGACTTGTACATTATTCCAATCATGTGGTCCACTAGAATCATAGATAAGACTAATTTTTGGGCCTTAGGCGCCCTACGCAGCGTGATGCACTTGGTGGTTAGGGTGGATTTCTCATAACCATCACTGTGGGCCCACCAAGCCGCTCACCCTTTGCTTGGCACAGCCAACCCCAGCTTCCTCTAAGAAATATAATTGAACGTTCTCCAATCACAATTGCTTGAGTTAACCGAGTAGCTTCTTGGAAACCTTTTTGAAAAAGGTACTAGAATGTAAATTTTCTACCAGCTAAGTAGGTTTTTTAAAATTCCCTAACAAAAGAGGGGTTTTAGCTGTGAGTAGCTGTTATGCTTGTACACTAGCTTTGTAGTTTCATTTTTAATAGAGTTTTATTAAATTTGATTATCCAAATAAGAAAATTGGATTTACTTTTACAAGCTATTTTATTATTTTTTTTATAAATAGAATTGAGAATTCATATTCTTGTTTTTTACTTTTAAAATCCTTAAGAAAACATTTTGTTCTTTCCCATAAATCTTACCAAAAAAAAAAAACATATATTTTTACAGCTTTTCCAATTCTTTTCAAGTTCTTTACAGATGGTTTCAAAAAAGAAAGATTTTTTTTTTCCTGAGAACTAAAAGGTAGATGTGATTAGCTAGGATAGAATGTAATTAGGGCATGATTGATTGTAATTAGATTGTGTTCCTTTTATGTATATATGGGAATAGGGCTGTCAATGGACCGGTTGGCCCGACAGGCTATCGGGCCTGGCCCGCCGTGGGCCGGGTTTGGGCATATGTGGAGAGGCGGGCCGGGCTTGGATAGAGCTTGGCCCGGACCTAACCCGGCCCATTGACAGCCCTATATGGGAACCCTCTATGATAAATAAATAAATAAATAAAACCATTCAACTATCTGCTCCTTATCTATGAAGCTCTTGGGGTTCGGAGCCTTGCCTTGTTGGTAGACTCTACGGAGTTTCAACAGGGGGGTCTCCATTTTGAAACCCATCAGTGGTGAAAATCGATGCTACTGACAGCACCAATGGGTGTGTTACATGATTGACTGGGTGGGTGGGTTACATAACTGACCTAAAAAAAAAAAAAAAAAAATGAAGCTCTTGGCATCCTCACATCCTAGCTTCATCCTAACCACAATTTCATCCCAACCATTCATGTGAAGCAGTTCGAAGATTCTTAAAGGTTAGAGTGTGGATTCAAAGATATTTAAAATACGTTGTATTTCAAGATCTCTCTTTTGCTTTGATTCGGAATCAAATGCATTTCCTTACTCCATTTTAAAGGTAGGAGAGTCTCATACATAACAAAAGTGTCGCTAGGTTGTTAATTCATTGTACAAGTGGCATGTTGATGATACCCAAAATAATTAAATTATTGGCTACATCACTAAAATTATACCAATAGAATGATCAAAATAGTCCAAACATTAGCCATGTAAATCGATGATTAAAAACAGTGGGTAAGTCGCTCATTTGTGATCCGATGCTCGGGGCTCACCCGAGGCTCTCTTTTCCTTTTTGCTAAAGTATATATTTTATTGGGCTCATTGCAATCATTCTATCAAATATTACAGATGTACGCTAATTTGAGAAATAATAATTGATTTAGTAATTAAATTCAAATTCAAATTCCCATAAATATATCATGGCTTGTTTGAGAGCATTTAATTTGAAACACATTGAAATCCAAATCACAATTACATTAGAATCAAGGTGATTCTGAATTCTCAATGGTGTTTGGTTAGACTACATAGGAATCCAAACGTGTTTTTTTTTTTTTTTTTGCTTGTATTTGGAATGCATTAGAATTCCCTAATATACCTACAGGATCCGAATTAGATTAACTAAATCAACTTAAATATCCCAAATTAGTGCACAGTGTGATATTTAACTGAATGATTATAATAAGCCCATCAAAATTAACCTATATTTTAGCCAAAAATGAAAAAAACATAAGGATCGCAAACAAGCGGAATCTTTTTTTTTTACACACACCCACACCGTTATTCACACTTCAATGTTAGCCACCCCCATGTTGGGAATCGATACCAGGACCTCGGTGTTGAAACGAGGTTATATTCACTCAGTCTACCACTGACCCAAAGATGTGGGTGTCACAAATGAGCGACTCACCATCATTTTTTAACCATCCATTAGGATGGCCAATGTTGGACAGTTCAAAGCATTCTATTGATATGATTTTATTGTTGCAGTCAGTAATTGAAGTGGTTTGTGTATCATCAATATGCTTCATGTACAATGGACTAGTAGCCTAGCAACACTTTTACTACACATGCAACTCTTCCCCCTTTGAAATGGTGCCAAGAAAAGCATTTCAGTCCGGTGTAAATCACAACATGTTGCCAAGATTTTAAAGCTCCCCAAATGCATATATTTCAAATAACTCCAACTCCATTTTCCTATAAATGCTTGTCCGCCAAAAGCAAAAAATTGCTTCTTGGATTTTAAATACACCCATTTACCTCCAAATCTGAGCTGAATAAATGAACCCTTACGAAATTTTCATGCATTTTTATTTTTAGATTCCATTACATTTTGAATACAAGCTGCTAAATATACTTGAGGATCTGGAATCACCTTAATTTGTTATTTGGATTACGATGCATTGCAAATACGAAACTCCCAAATGAGCCCATGGAAGGCTCCGCAACTGTGACTAAGGTGAAAGCATTGAAGCTCTTAAGCAATATAAATCCCCATGCCTACATTCTCCTCAGAAACCGTACTAATCAAGTTACATCTGATAGAAAGTAGAAACCCCGTACACCTCCTACCTCTGAACCATGGCTGAGGTGGTCCCAACCGTGGCACCTTCCAAAAGTCAGGCTGGTCCACTCATCAGGTGTGAATGAAAACAACA
Source organism: Liriodendron chinense (assembly GCA_003013855.2). NCBI lineage: Eukaryota > Viridiplantae > Streptophyta > Magnoliopsida > Magnoliales > Magnoliaceae > Liriodendron > Liriodendron chinense. Next base: position 9,927,154 of record ML058461.1, on the reverse strand, counting down.
GATGGTTTGAAAATAAAAAAATTTTGCCAACTGCCTGGAATCAGAGGTAAATAAAAAAATAAAAAATAAAAAATAAATAAAAGCTTGAGCCAGTGGACTACGAAAGGTGGAGTAGGTTCGGATAGAGAGTGCTTATGTTGCAGTCCTCGCTTTTCCTCTTCCCCTTGTATTTGTATTTTTATTTTCTAATTTTGGTAATATCCGCTTTGGATGCATAAAATATTTTTCGGGGTAATCCAGTGGACTATGAAAAAATGGGTACACATGTTTGATCCTTGACCCTCTCTGTGAGTGAGCTTGTTTTGGGGCCAATACAACACATGGTGGGTTATACCATTGTGACAAATTTCACTGAGATTTTCAAAATCTTATGATATTCTGGCAGAAAATTCATCAAATGGTTTGAATTGCATTTGATCAAATTAATACCATTTTACACAATGATTATGTCTTGAAATACCATGGTATTTTGACTGTCCAATCCTACAGTTGGGATCTAATTCTTCCTTTGATAAAAATACTATATTAAGTGAAGCATATGTTTGGTAGACCATGGAATTGTAATCAATTGGATGGACGGCATGAATCAATGTGGGGCTCACAGATGTAGTAGATTTCAAAATCTTGTCATATCCTTTGCTTGAACTAGATGATATAATACCTGGATTAATCTAATTCTTCTTATTATTTCCAAACGTTAGATGAAATTTACATTGGACCAAATGCAATTCTATGCCACCTAATATTAGGTTCCAAACAGGCCTTCAAGGTGTTTAGAGCTTGTTTGATAAATGAAAAGGATAAGAAACATTATTTCTCATGAAATTAATTTTTTATTGTTTGTGAAAACTTCTTTATTAAAATTGGTGGGGCAACATTATTTCTCACTTTCTCATTTTGTTGGAAAATCAATAACTTTATTTTCTTACCTCTTTCCTACAATTTTTTTTTTTTTTTTTTTTTACAATTGAAGAAAAAATAATTTATCGAGTAAAACACATATACCACCACCAATCTTCCATCGCCTCACATATGTCGCACATCCAAATGTTCCATTGTCCATTCTATTTTGTCACACATGTGCCAATGCGTAAATAAGACCAATTGAACATCTGATTATTCTGTTTGTAGAATTCTTAGAAACCTTTATTCCTTTCCATGAAATGACTAAAATCACTTATCTTCTACATCGAAGGGTAGCAAAGTGCAGTTCAATTATCTTGTGCCACAAACTAATCCCTAACTTTCCCTGTATTTGGCTATCAGAACCGTTCAAGTGCTGGGGCCCATCCTTAGATAGGACATGGGCTGAAATTAGGTACCAATTTCTGTAGTGAATTCTTGCCAACAAGTTTGAACCAACGCTCTACTCGTGAAGGGTCTTCTATACACTGATTATTTACTTTTGTGATTAACATATATACCTGAATAATTAGCTGGTCTGGGGCCTGCATTATTTTTCTATCAGGGCTCGTTTGGATGCCTATAAATTTTGTAAGTGGCAAATGATTTGAACATTTAAAACCTGTAAGAGGGGCTAAGCCCCCCGTTCGTAATGGGGGGGCTATGCTTTCCCTGTGTGTACATCTTTTTTTTTTTTCTTTTTTTTTTTTTCTTTTTTTCTTTTTTTCGGATTGGTACACACATCCCACTGTTAGTACATACACCCACCCTGTTAGTCACACTTCAATGTTAGCCATCCCCTACGTTGGGAATCGATATTGGACCTCAGTGATGAGACGAGGTTATCTTCACTCAGTCTACCACTATCCCAAAGGTGTGGGTGTCCTTACGTGTACATCTAAAATTCAGATGCGAAAGAGGAATGCCACACCTTAATCACATGAAGCCTTAGCACAGTTGCAGACTCAAAATCTCTGCAGGTGTCAGGCCAAGGTTCTTTCTAGGCTGTCAACGGCCGGGCGTTGTCAAGTATCTCTGAGATTTTGAAAATCTCACAATAATATTGTGAAAATACACTAAAATGATATTTTCGCAACATTTTCAAAATATCAGTCGATTTTAAATTATCACAATGTTAATATATAAAGTTATGGAATCTTTTATATAAATATATATTGATTGGACGGCTAATATGATTTTTAGCACAGAAGTTTGAAAGGAGAGAATTGTATTAACCGCCCACATCATGCACAGTTGGCTACATTGAAAAATTCAGCTGTTTGGCTGCTCCAATGGACGGCCAAGATGGACAGCCAAGGTCAATGTGGAATTTCAGTAATCTGCATCAATAAAAGCTCAACGGTCAGAACCAGATCATCTACATTGGCATTTGGCCCCGCTTTGCATGGCTCAGGTGTCCAAAACACGTGCATGTGAAGGTCCGTGGTCACTTGTTGCACGAGGACTCCATTCACCGAAACTTCATTACCACTTGATCTTAAATCGTTTTTTTCTACATTCTCACTCATTAAAAGCTTTACTGGGATTATAATTTCACATTCCGGCCTCAGCCACAACACACAAAATAACTGCACCCAAATCCGAAGTTACCAGAGCACAACTACTAGCGGACCCATTGGGATTATGCATTTGGACACATCAGGCAATCGCTTGACGGACCACCATGTGGAAGGGCAGCGGCCCATCAGGCAATGCAAGATGTGACAAAAAAAAAAAATGGCCCCCACATTAAACGGGCAAAACTCAAAAGAGTCAGCTGTCATGATCACCACCGTTGCAGCAGTGGCCAGCCAGATGAACACAGCTGCAATAGCCATTCCCGTTTTCCAAGTGCACTGGGAAGGCAACTCAGCATTTGAAGCAAATGCCATATGAGCATTTCTTGAACATTAACATGAAACTAGGGCTGGTTACAAGCCGAGTTAGCTCAAGAAACTCGATCGACTCGACTCGAAAAAACTCACCTTGACTCGCCTTGACTCTATGGGATGAGTCAAGTCGAATTGCATTTAGGAGCTCGAGTTAGAAATCGAGTCAAGTTCAAGCACTAGGTCACTCGACTCGATTTTAGCTCAACTCAGCTCGACCTCGACTCAACTCGTTTCACATAGATGTTAAAAAAATACCCTAATCTTCTTATTTCTTAGGGCTGAACAACTGCTCCCCTTTTTCCCTTTTCCTCCTCTACCCATTTTCCTTCCCCCAAATCAACTCTTTGCTAGAGCTGGAAGAGATTGGTACTCCCTCTGTCTATCCTACACATTGGGGTCCAAGCCTAGGACATAAGACCCTCACACATTGGTTGGGGGGGGTTTCTTAATCCTACTGTTTTGTTCAGGTAAGAACATTCCTTGTTGAGCAATCTGATGGATTGAGTAATTTCAAGTAAAAAAAATGGTGAGCTTGTGTGTTTTACACGTTGCACAAAACAGGTGCCACGGTGAGACCACACACCATACACATCTACAAAACAGGGGTAATAATAAATTGAGGTGGGAAGCAAGCTCGCCTCAACTTGAGGTAAGCTCGCCTCGACTCGATCCACTAGCTCGCCTTAAAAGGTTTGGCAAACAAGGCAAGCTCCAATGGTAAGCTTGAGGGTGAGCTCGAACTTGAGGAGAGCACAGACGAGTTAAGCCACACTTGACCCACCTTGACTCGACTCGGCTCGATGTACAGCCATACATGAAACCATGGTTCCATTTTCAAGTGAATCATCTCAGCCCACAGGCTTGAAACATTAGAAGTAGGATATGACACCACCAATACACAACAAGCAAATAAGAACGGTGCATTACGACAAGGTCATTCCATGCATATCCATTAATAAATAAACAAATAAAATCCAAATCTCTTCATAGATAGATAGGTATTACTCACTTGAAAATCATAATCCCTTCCACAGGGAAAAATACACAGACAGAAGCATTTTTAATAGGAAATGGATCATACCACCTTACAAGCAAAACTACCAAAATACCTTTGTCCCCACACAGACTTCCCCTATAACCTCAAAATACTATTTTATTATTCACTGCAACAATTCCAATCCCAGATGGTCATGAGACCATGCCAAAGCTTACAGCCCATACAAGGAGAGGTGAAAATAACACCAAAAGAAGAAACATACCCGAGCTAAAGCCCCTGATCAATCAGATAATCGCCGAGCCTCTCCACAATCATGTTGCACTGACCGGGAGTCAACGGTTCTTCATAGACACCAATGATAAGAGCCAGAGTGGTTTTCTTGATGGTAACACCACCAGAGCCCTGGAAACAAGTGGACAAGTCAAAAGACAGCTCTGGCACAACACAACCAGGAAGAGGAGAGGCATCACAAATAGCATACCTTTTCTTTATGGAGGAAAAGATAAAAAAGGTAAGAAAGTACCCCAAGAACAGGTGGCCAGGTGTAAATTTTAACTAGGTAAAGTAACGAGACTTGAGAAGTTCTGTAAGCGAGTTCTCCAAACAGTTATTTTGATTAACAGAAGTAATTCAATAAAAATTGTTGTGTTGAGTTCTTCCATCAATGGGAAATATGTGACTGTGGTGGCACCAAATTCTGAAAATTCAATCAGGTTGAAAAAATCGGAAGAAAGCTAGATCAGAGCGAATCTTAAACAGTACAAATATTTACTTTGTAACTGAGAAATAAAATAAATGGAAATGATAAAAGGGTGAACGCGGCCTTTTCACCCAATGAATGAAAGGTCGCCATGGAGTAGGCATCATTGTGCTCAGCTGTGCCTAGCAATGAGTCAGGTCGACCTACAGGCCACCTACAGGCCAGCCAACCCGACCTGCTTAAAAGTGGGTCAGGCAGAGTTTATTCAGTTTCCAGTTAGGCTACAGGTCAGAAAATTGTGCCCATTTAGGTGAACTGGGTGGTGCTCAGGTCGCCTCCAACTCAAGCCAACCCAACCCAACCAGGCCACATAGTTTATTTACATTTTCAAGTGCATGCTTGCTTTGGTGGTAGGCATTTGAGGATATATGCAGGACTCATGTTTGAACAGTCTCAGCACAATTTGTATACGAAAGGGTTAAGTTGGGCCAGGCTTGGGGCTTAAGAATATGTTCATGGGTCCGGGCATTTCATTACTGGTCAAGGGTCCAGCTCAGGCCTGGAATCTGGGCCCGTTTAGTAAACAGGGTGGGCTCGGGCTGAGCCTAAGACAGCCTGAACCTGATCCATTGCCACCCCTATGCTCAGCAGGCTCGTCTGGCGATCCATTATATTTATTAACTGTTTGCAAGTTCCCCTTTGTGAGTAACATTCTAACACTTGCACACTAAGGGTCTGTTTGATTTTCAAATTACAAAGTAAATACGCAGTAAAGTAGTCATCATTATTTATTTTAATTACAGCTCGTCCCAAAGCTAATGTTGACAAGTGTGGTGTTTTGGCGCAAAACAGCAGCAGGAAAAGATTTGGGGCGCAAAAACTGTGGGGCCCACCATGATGTATATGTCATATCCATGCCGTCCATCCGTTCCACCAGCTCATTTTAGGGTCAGATCCAAAGTTCAAGTGAACCACACCACAGGTAAATAGTGGGTATTGAACACCTACTGTTGTTAACTTCTTGGGGACCAAAAGTTTTGCATTGAGGTGATTTTTATGATTTCCCTTTATCCATGTCTGTATGACCTTATGAACAGGTCAGATGACAAATAAACATCAGTGTGCACCCTAGGAATGTTTTAGCTTTCAACTGCTAGGGTCCGTCAGGACCACTGTTTCATGTGGTGTGGTCCACTAGAGCTTTCGATTTGTCTCATTTTTGGAATCATACCTTCAAATGAGCTGAGCTTATGGAACAGATAGAAGCCTTAGTTATGACATATTCATCATGGTGGGCCCCACAGCTTTTGCATGTGTAGAAACACAGAATTTACATGAGATTTACACGGTTTTGGAGACAGCAAATCCTCCTTCAACCAAACAATGTTGAGAAGTCATAATAACCCCTTTCCAGGCATTTAGCGTGTCATTGGAAAAATCAAACAGGCCTAGGTGCAACATGGGAGCTTATGGTGTAAGTATGTGAATGATGTTGACAATCCTGTATAAGTGGGTTCCCTGATATACTGTTCAGCAAACATGTCTGTGTCTTAGCAGGCAGCTGATTGTAAAACTATTGCCGATTGACCACTTAAAAGCCTGCCCTAAATTATACAGGACAAGGCTAGGATGATGGAATTGGTGGTGTGCAATGGGGTGCTGCTCATATAGTCATATGACATCAGTTGTTTTCTTTGCGGGAGGATCAGACCTAACGAATGCTGCCAATCACAAGGTTACTTTCTAGTTCTTCACATAAGGGTTCCTTGGTAACAAAGGGAAAGATTCAACGACCCTGGAAGCATGAAATTTAAGTGCCTCCACTTCTTTTTACCGTACACATGGCATACATACAATGTCTCGACATTCATTCGCCGGGGACAACCAAGATTGGTCAACAAACCAATATTTGAAATGATTGGACAAACGCACCCATTTCCTAGACGGTTTGCGAATTCATTAAAATCCAATAAGCAATTTTTGCACACCATAAGATAGAATCGCCGTGCAGGAATTCCTTACCATTCAATTTTTTTTATTTCAGCTAATCATGCATCTCATGAATTTTTTCACTTCGATAGGATTTGAGCTGGATCACAATCCATTTTCTGTAGGATTCAAGTAGGTTTGTATAATCCTAACAACACCCACTACTTGACCACTAAAGAGAAAACTTTCAGGTATCAGTCACGTGGTATAAAAGAAGCAACTGTTGGTTATGATCAAGTTGATCGTGCTCAATTTTTTGGTACACTTATGATGTATGGGGGGTGAGGGGGGGCTGTATTATCACAATTGGGACAGGTCATATATTTATCTGATTTTTTAATGGAAATTTAAATTTTATTACAAAATAAAAGACAGAAAGGCCAACCCAGCAAATATTTATCTGATTCAGTAATACTTCTAATAAAATTTGAAAGCAGCCAATAAGCAGAAAGCAAAATAATGGATGATGGATGAGATGCAAAGGTCGTCACCTTCTTCCCTCGAATGACAGCCCCTGGCTCGCCTTGGATGACCATATACTTCGTGGAGCCAAGGTATAAGCCGGTAGGGGCAAGCGATCCAGGTTCATTAAAGTCGTTCATGATGCCATTTACCTCCTCAGGCTTAAGCTTTACACATTGACATAAAACAATGAACGATCATCAGCAAAAGGAATGAAACATGCAGAGAGCAAAAACACAAGTGTCTGCATGTGTCTACATACATTCACATACATAAGATGTGAATAATGCTTATCAACTGGACCCCTACATCTTACTCTACTGGTCAAGCATACATTTTGAAAGAACATGGCAAGTTGCAGTCATATAAAAGACTGATTGCAATGATAACCACGAAGAAAAAAAAAAAAAAAAAAATCATCCACCATTAATAGAAGTAGAAACACGTGCTCAGCAGAAATGGATATACTTGTCAAAAGCTGGTCAACAACAAACCTGAATCATTCCAACAAACATTGAACATTCAAAATCTCACCAGATCTAAATTTAAATAAGCAAAATAAAACCAACCCCAATATACCAAAATCCAATGTTCGAAATATCAGTATCACATTACGTATCACAACCTTGGGATACAAATACATATCGCTTATCGCACGGGATATATCATTTGTATCGGGTAATTTATCACACTTTTTGGGAAACATTGGGGAAATGGTGAAATTTTTCAATAAAACTTCAGGGATTGTTTAAAAAAGACCTTAATACACATTTTTAAATCATAACATTTCAAAAAAGAAGTGCACATTATAGGTTTCCTTTGTATAGGGTCCTAAGTTATGCATTATCTGACTGAATTAATGCAACTATATTCAAATTGAATGCATAACATTTAGAGTGTATGTGATGATCATTACATAAAACACTCCTAAATACTTCAAAATTAGTCTCAATTGACAGCTGGTTGAAGGGAAATTTCGAAAAAAAAATAATATTTTAACATTTTTATTAATTTTTAATTAAAAATGATTTTTATTTTCTGAAAATTGACAGGGACTCAATAAATCAGTAGATCAACCCTCATACATGCTTAGTTTCATGTTTAGAGTGCAACATTGCAAGCAATTTTGGAGAAATTGGGGAAATTTCAAAATTTTCCTAAATTTCCCCAAATTGGACCACCTACACTCAAATTTCCAAATTAGAGTGTATGTGATGATCATTTCATCAAATACTCCTAAATACTTCGAAACTAGTCTCAATTGATAGCTGCTTGAAGGAAAATTTCGAGAGAAAAAAAAAACGTGGAGAACATGAAGAACCAATGGATATCGAAATCAAAGCTCCAACTCCATGATTTTTCATGCAAAACATGAACAACCAATTGATTTGTAACCATTTGACACTGATTTAACATAATTTCAACAAAAAAAAAAAAAATGGATCGGAAATTGAAAATGTTCACCAGATCGAACATGTAAGATATTATATCAGCACTACCTGTGTGTTTCGTATCGCACAGGTGGGATATAAGATATATTGTGGGATATATCAGCCGATGTCGTCGATATTTAAAACATTGCCAAAATCCACACCAATCCAATTATTAGTTTAGGGTACAAATGGGTGTTACTGCTTTTGGAGGCAGACATGATACACTCAGCTAGAATCTCCAACCCGTTGGTCAACATGCTATCCAGACGTTTCATGCGGGCAGAATTTCAAATTCAGATGCAGATCTCTATAAGAAAGCACCTGCCTCAAACAATATGCTGCCAAGGACATAATTTGGATCACAATGCATATCTACACCGACAGGCAACAGCGAATTGGGAAATATTTGTATGCGCCTAGTAACATGGATACTCGTTTCGGAGATTATTTCTAAATACCAAGGGGATTTCATTGAAGGGAGGTAAATACTTGATAGTGCATTTAGTGAAAAAAATGCACGTGGAGTAGGGCTTCTTGAATTACATGCTAGGGCGGATTGGTTTTAGTGAAAAAAAAGGAGGAGATGGGTCAAGGAATGTGTAAGTTCTACCAGATTCTCCGTGTTGGTCAACAGGTCACCAAAAGGATTCTTCCATAGCTCGTGAGGCTTAAGACAAGGGGATCCTCTTCCACCCCACCCCTCTTTGGTTCGTGGTGGTAGCAGAAGCTCTTGGGAAAATGTTGGAACAGGGTCAAGCAATCTGTCTTTTTAGAGGGTTTTTTGTTCATAAGACAACTCTAGTCTCCCATCTTCAATTCACCAATGATACACTCCTTTTTTGTGATGCCAAGGTGGGTATGGTGGAGAGGCCACGGATGATAATCCAATGTTTTGAAGCCATATCTGGCCTAAAGGTCAATTTAGCTAGAAGTTTGATGTTGGATGTTCGTTTGCCTGAGGATACCCTCCAAGGGCAAGCTTCAATCTTTGGTTGTGAGGTGGGAGATTTTCCATCCACATACCTCGGCTTGCCTCTTTGTATCAGTAAGCCTCCCAAACTCTTATGGGACGTGGTGGTGGAGAGGGTGGAGGAAATTTACAAGATGGAAATGTAAATGCTTGTCCCTTGGGGGACACATTATTCTAATTAAAGCTGCATTATCAAATATACCAGTGTACTTCATGCCATTATTCCGATGCCCAGCGTCCGTCTTAACGAAGATAGATAAGTTGAGGTGGGATGACTTTTTGTGGCAAGAGGCAGAAGGCACTCATAAATTCCATCTTCTAAATTGGAAAGAGGTTTGCACAGGGCATGATGAAGGCGAGGCAAGGATTAGAGATCTAGGTGATATGAATAAAGCGTTATTGGCCAAATGGTTGTGGCGCTTTCGTTGCGAGGAATGTGCTTTTTATAAGGACATTGTTTCTAGCAAGTATGGTTGTAGCGAGGGTAGGTGGTGCTATGGACGCTAGATCCCGGGGCAGAATCAACTCATGGCTTCCACGGGTGCACTGGCATGTATTTGGAGGGTGTTGTATATGATTGGAGTCACTACTAGCCGATTACTTTGAATCCACAATCGGCTAGACCCTATAGAAACGCTTAGGACGGAGAATCTGAAGATCCTTAGCCCTAAGATGACTCTTTGATTTGCGTCCGAAAATTCGGGGTAAGGACCGCGGTTACAGAGGAAGAAGGTGTTAGGCACCCACTCTGCTCGTACAAGCGTACAATCCTTACTACGCAGGTTTAAACAAACTTCCAAAGATTAGTTTTGGTTCTTGCACATTGATAACACGACAATGCATGCCATGTTGTGTTACGTGTAAATTACCGCAGATTTCTAATGGGCAAGATCCGATCATACCGACAAGCCACAGAGCATACGTTCATAACTTCGTATTGACTGGGTGTGAAGTGCCTATGTATGTGATGCAATGCTTATAGTGTGAAACGCAAATCAACACAAATTTCTGGTGGGCAGGCTCCAACTATGCCAATAAGCCACAGAGCATACGTTTATACTAACCTGGTGCAGTGCTTTTGTGCGTGATACGATACGATGCGTATGAAATAATGGGATGCATGCTATGTGATGCATCTGACAGGCTTGGGTTCTAGCCAGACAAGTATGTCCTAACCCCTTCTCTTGCCAAGGCATGAACTAATCGACGAGGTTTCTGATGGGCAGGATCCGATTAAATTGGCAAGCCACAGAGCATGCGCCCGTATCAATCAGGTACATGATATAATGCAAATGAATGAGATGAGCAGGGAGGTTGGGAAGGGAACAAATGTTGCACAATGCAAATGCACGGTTAGACGAAACTGATTAAGGACTGAATGGTTGGGTGGACAACTGTGTCGCAAGGACTAGATCAAGTGGCTTGGATTAACACTGGATTTGCTCAAGAAGCTAGGACTTGGATTAGGCTAAGCAGGACCAGGGCTAGACTCTTTCTCTCACACTCACTCTCCTTGGTGGAGGGATGGCTAAGAAGCCTTAAGGGCTCTCTGAGTAGGAAGTGATTTTCCTGGATCTACTAGATGATCGAAATGTGAAGGGAAGGGGACTATTTATAGCCTTCCAGCCAGGTTTTCTTGTAATTCTAGGTAAGTTTAGGGTTGAAAAGGGGTTGGAAGGCCTAAATTTGAGATTGCCACGTGGCGATATCTCAACGGTTGGATGGAGTGGTAAAAGTGTAAATGTGGCTTTGGAGAAGTGGTACCGGAGTCTTTGTACTTTTCCACAAACTTAGGGGTTGCAAAAGGGGAAGTCCACATGCTTGGAGGACGTCTGCCTAGACCCGGGGGTGCCATGTGGCTGGTAGGGACCTCTTCTCTTGGCAGGGGGTCTCCCTAAGCGTGTGGTGGCTCTGCCTCCAGGTTTGCTAAGTTCTTACGCCACCTCAGATTCTGTTTGGGCTTGGTTTCGGGCTTTAGTTCAGTCATGGTTTATGGTTGGGCTTGACAAGGTGAGTTGACTGGGTTGTTGGACTAGGTAGGCTGACCCGGTGAGTTGACCTGGTGAGTTGTGGATGCCCGAGCCCACTTTATCCAAGTATAAACTCCACTTTTGCATCAGTAACCATTCCTTATCAGTTCCTGATAAGGAATGGTTACAATTCCCTGATAAGGAATGGTTACAACTACCAATTGAGTGTAGGGCATCATCCATCCGTAGTGAGACCTGATAACAATGGTCTAGATCATTTAACCATTGGCCCATGACGTAGGAGCATGGACCAACACCTATCTAGAACAGATGAATCGAGTGAAGCAAGGACCAACTCCACGTATGATGACCCACTTGATACAGTCCATGGACTGAACATCGGAATCAAATTCCACGATCAATGTATAGCAGTGGTGCTTTTTTTTTTCTTCTTTTTCTTTTGCAGAGAGTGCATCAGTGTGGTCATTTAGATACTCTAGCCTTGAGAGAGCTTCAAAAGGGGGTATTTTTATCACTTCTATGGATAGTTACTTAGTTGAGTGGTTATTAGAGTTAGTCAGTGTTTACTTGGGATTAGTTGTGATTAGCACTTCAATTACTTTGGTTAGTTGAGATTGTAGAAAGCTCTGTTTTCTTGTAATGTAGCTAGTTTTTTATACTTGGAATTTTCAACAAATTGAGAGATCTTAGAGAAGTTCATTTTTCCCCCATTCTAGCTTCTTCTTGTTCCTCAAGTGTGCTTTTAGGTTGATGTGATCACAAATTCCTCGAATTATCCTTATTTCCCTTCTCAACATCTCTCTTTTGATCGTGTAATTGACCTTGTGGTTTTCGTCGATTTGAGCGATCTGAATGTCCATCAATTCATATCAGAGAGGTTTTCGATAGAAGTTGTTCGTGATTCGCTCAAGTCCTGGCGAGAATCTTCCTAAAGAGGCATTCAAAGATGCAGAGCACTAGCTGACAACAGATCACAAAATCAAAGATGGACTAGCGGTGGCGAACAATGAACCGGCAAATGATAAGTGAGACAGAGCTCGAGAGACACTGAAGGCAAGTAAAAAATATCCATTGCACTATGCAAAATAATTTGTTAGCTCCCAATGACGAAGAACCAGAGTCCCTAAATGAGTCCAAAAGCTTATCTCATCGTGAAGCTTCGTTACACAACATCTACGAGTGGGGGGATTTGTGAAGGGATTAGGATCCCAAATTCAAAAAACAAAGTGGTGAGGACATCAGACCATCACGTTCCTTTTCCCGAGTGTACCAACGTAGAAGACGGGTCGCGCCCATCTCGTTGTGATTCAATGACATTTGAGGAGAACGTGAAAGGAGTACAAAAACAAGAGTACAGTAGGAGAGCATAGCAGAGCAGGACCAGCAAGTAGGGGTGTTAATGGGCCAGGCTCGAGCCTGAAATCAGAATTTTGAGTAGGGTCGGGCCGTTAGCATAGCAGAGCAGGACCAGCAAGTAGGGGTGTTAATGGGCCAAGCTCGGGCCTGAAAATCAGAATTTTGAATAGGGCCGACCCAATGGCCAGGCCCGAAACCTACCCCAAGCCCGGCCCGTTAACAGCCCTACCAGCAGATAGAAATCCCACAGTTCTGGGTTCTATCAAACGATCCGACAGAATACAGTTGAACGGTCGGACGATTCGACTGAGAGCGTGGGTCCTTTTTTTTTAGGCGTCATTTTGTTATTTTTTTATTGTTTAGGGCACTTTAGTGCTTTTTTTTTTTAGACGTGAGCTATATAAACTTTGTTAGAAGCCCAATTTTTCATTATGTGATTATGAATATTGAGAGAAAACCCTTCATTGCCTGAGATGAGCATGAACCCTCCTGTGATTAGAGCTTCTTTGGTGTGATGCCAATGATGTGATGCCTGTTATCTTCTTCCATCTTTCTTCCCTCTCAATTCTCTACAATTTCGAGTATTTGTTATTGTTTTCTACATCCGTTGGATAGGATTTTTTTATTTGTCTTGAACTCAGAGCCAAAACCCTTTGATCATTGAAGTCCTTTTGATTAGGCGTAGGCCCCCACCACGTTAAACTTCATTTTTTTCCCAAAACCTCAACTTTCTTCCATCTGAAACCCTTAAACCTAACCTTAGCCTACACAACTTTCAAATCCGACCATCCCCTTTCACCCAAATCCAATTTTCAGCTTTCTCGTGGCATAAATCCCTAATTCCCAAATCACCCAAACCCTAACCCCAATTCCCATTAAGCCTGAATTTCGGTCATACCCTAGGAACCCTAGAACCTTTCCCTTTGATTTTAGGATTAACCCTATACTTGGATGTGGAAGTTCTACCTTCCATGGGTCTCGGCCTTTGAGATTTTGTAGTTCTTTCACTACATGCTTATGATTTATAATTGTGGTGCATAATTTCTTGCTTATTTGAATTTTCGCACATGTGATTGAGTAGTTTTAATTTAATTATTCATTGTTATACATTTCCGCTTTAGTTTCATTCCGCATCATATAGATAAGCCCATTGTCGTCACAAAGTTATGATCTTGTCATCTTGGAATTAATAATGAAATCCCAGAGTTCGCTCCATGTTAAAGATCTTATGGATTAGTTTGACATGGTTAAGTGAATCTTTGAATTCCATGTAGTACCAAAAGATCGATGTCTTAGATTTGCGGCAATACAATTTAAGGCTCAAGCATTGTATGGTGGGAGCAAATCCATCGAATGCAATAATGCCTAGGGCAGTCTGCAACACCACATGGTTGAAGGTTCCGCTTGTTGAAGGATACACTCCTTCCCTTGAACTAGACATGTGTTAGTTATATCAAAGCCTTCACGCATTGCATCAAGGGGATCAAAGCAACGATTCATTCATCATGGGGATCAAAGCATGGATTCATGCATCAAGGAATTCAACCATCTAATTGCCAAAAGTGATCTTAATGCATAAGATGAGTAACTCACTGCTAAATACATTGAAAGCTTACACCTTTCATTCACAAGAAATTGGTGGTGCAGCCTACATGGTCGGTCTCTGAGGCGTACGCCAAGATTTATAATGGAATTGTAATTAGTTTGATTTTGATATGGGCTGGCCAGGGAGACAGGTCATTTTGTATTTCCATAATGGCTATATACGTCGATCTGAGATTGTACAAGATCAGTGGCACCAACTCACATGCCTCGAGATGTAGCTTGAGGTGATGTCTATGCACCCCTAACTCGATATACCTTTCAAATGCTTTAAGTGTAGTGAATCGGGCATAAGGCATCTAAATGTCATAAGAAGCCCATGCACCAAAACAAAGGGAAGCAGATAATGACATATGGGGCAGAATTTGGAGATCTCGTGACACTAATGTCGAATCAGTGTATGCTTGTTATGATGATAGTGAGGAAGAAATTGTAAGTGAGGTGTTAGTATTATGCAAGAGCCTTGCAATGCCAAAACAGGTCAATCCAGATGATTAGCTACAGACTAGCATCTGCAACACGTGCACTATTGATGGTAAGGTCTGTGAGATGATTATTGGTAAGGGCAGTTATAAGAACATCATATAACCAGGGGCTGTCGGAAAATTGAAGTTGCCTAAAACCAAAGAAAGATCGATTATGGTGGGATGTGTGGATAGTAGAGCCACTAACAAAATCACCATGAAGTGTATCTTTCAATCCACAGAAGTTAGATGATATCTTAGACCGATTAGCAGGGTCCACAGTGTTTTTTCAAAATTGAGTTGAAGAGTTGTCATCACCATATCCAAATCTCATCCGGGAATGAATTGAATCAAAGATTGGCCATATTATTTAAATTAACGCAATTTTTTTTCTTTGTTCTTTTTTTGTAATGGGATCACAAGGCCCATAAACATATCAATGGGCTTCATGTTGAATCAAAGGCATGTTCAAGGGGTTGCATTCCTTCAATAATACACATTTCCTCCCAAGCTTAAGGCAGGGTTTTGAACTGGGTGGCAGATGCACTGAGCTGACAAATTATGTTATCACTACTGTGTGAGCAACAGTTTTTGGATTCAATTTGTATTTCGCTCCTATTTGGAAAGATGCAAGGTATGGTCATCAGGATGACCACCACATTCATAATAGGTTCCTATTTCGGGATAATCATTTATTCATTACGGACTGCTCTCTACAGGAAGGTATTCTAGAGCTACATGATGAAGGTCACTTTGAAAGAGAAAAGCAATGCCACTAGTTAGGTCATGGTATTTTTTGCCCAAGTTAAACCAAGATGTGACGAGATGAAACAATTTGAACTAAGTTTGCCAAGTGTTAAAAGCAAGCGCAAGGAAACATCAGATTAAACACACCTCTTCCTACTACCAATTACCAATGGGCCCTATGAGGTGTAAGTCTCCATTTCGCGTTAGGACTGCCAAGGACAAAGACTGTATCATGGTTGTGGTGGACCAATTCTCTAAACTGACACATTTCATCCAATGCTGGAAAACCATAGATGCATCTAATATTGACGATCTCTACTTCAAGGAAATTGTGCACCTACACAGGTCTCAAAGAGCCTTACCTCAAACCAGAATTCCAAATTCATGAACCAATTTTGGAGGTAGTCGTGGAAGAGGATGGGCACGCAGTCAAATTTAGCAACGCATAGCATCCCCAAATGGATGGTCAAACCTAGGTCATCAATTTTAATTTGATCAAACCTAAGCCTCATCAGAGAAAAAGCCAAAGCAATGGGACCAAGTGCTAATCTCAAGTCCTTTTTTTTTTTTTTTGTATTTTTTGAAAACTCAAGACAAATTTGCTTAAAATCAACT
Source organism: Liriodendron chinense (assembly GCA_003013855.2). Lineage (NCBI taxonomy): Eukaryota > Viridiplantae > Streptophyta > Magnoliopsida > Magnoliales > Magnoliaceae > Liriodendron > Liriodendron chinense. The sequence continues at coordinate 9,911,033 of ML058461.1, read as the reverse complement.
TAAAAGCAAACTATAGAACTCACTTCTTTTGAGATTGTATACATTCTGAATCCTGCTCATACTTTAGATTTAGCTCCACCTCAAAATCCGGGCCGAGTGATTGGAAAGGCCAATGACTTGGCCGATCATATCAAAGCTATACAAGAGAAGGCAATGGCTCATATTGAAGCTAGTAATTAGCCATACAAAGTGGTAGTTGATAACTATCATTGAAAAGTCTTGTTTTGACGTGGGCAATTTCATACCATGATCACCAAGGAGAGGTTTCTCACACGTAAGATTCAATCATATGACATTGTTGAGAAGATGAACACATTTGCCAAATCATATCCATACCCCAGATGTTTCAATGTCAAGCATCTTGTTCCATACAACAGTGATACTTCAAGTGAGGAAGGCAACATCAACTTGAGTTCAAATTCTCTCCGACTAAGGAAGACTGATGCAAGAGCATGTGCCAACACCATCTAGAATGGAGGGATAAAAGAAAGCAAAGACCAGCTCAACAAATATGATGAGTTGATGACCCAACTAATACAGCCCCTGGACTATGAATGCAGGAATCAAATTTCCCCGCCCAGGGTCCAGCTACTGCACCTTTCTACCATTAAATGGTTTGTGTCAGAGATTCAGACCATTCAACAGGGAGTGAATGCTATGAACATGCACTAGACCAAAAATAATGTTGGTCTACTGATTAGGCAGATCACAGTTGTATTATAAAAACAAGTGGTTAGGAGAAAAAATCCAATATTCCAAATTCCATGTAGATGTATGGCTCACTTGATGAGTTTACTACCCTAACTATTGTACATGGTGTGTTCACAACATGCCCCACCTAATGAATGGCATGGATGAAAACATGGCACGATGTATCTCTAGCACATGTGGCACTTGATGGTGAGAACTAGACCACGTGTGATAGCTCTTCATGAGAGATGCAAGGCAAAAACAGGTTATTTTAATGATAGTAAATTGACACCTGATTTGATGCATGACATTTGACATGGGTGGAGAAAAGGGGAAAAAAATCTTTACATCTATCGATTTGAAGAAGGTTGGGAAAAAAAAACAAAAGAAACAAAAGAAATGAAAGCGTTAGGGGGGGTAAATCTCATCATTCATCTCAAAAAGGTGGTGCGAGAAATAATAAAAGGGAAAATAATCAGCCCTCTATTTTGAATTCTGATACCTTGAAACGTGGAGAGATGGGGAGAGATTTTATAATTTTATTTTTCAGATTTTTAAAATTTTTAAATATCTTTTTATTATTTTTTGGTTCATTCTTGCGGCTCAGCCCATATCAGATACGTTGTCTCAGCATCACAAATCGCACGCCAATACCGAGTCTTTAAACCATGGTTGGAGTCAGTTATGGTTAGCTAAGGATTAGTTGTGGTTGGTCTTACTTTGGTTAGTTGAGATTGTATAACCTCTATTTTCTTGTCATTGTAGTTAGTGGGGTTTCTTTGAGATACCTGAGAAGGCTTTCTTTGAGCTTCCTCCTCTTCCTTCTTGGGTGGGTTTTGGGGTTGATTTGACCCCAAGCTCCTTGAACTCTCCTGATATCTCCTCTTCTTCTTTCCTCCTCTTCAAATCAAGTGATCTGAAATCTCCATCAGCCTTGCTTATACCAAATAACAAACCAAGGATACAATGCATATCCTTGGGTTTGAGGATCATAAAATTCCTCTTTGCAGCCCAACATGCATATTTTCCCTGAGCATCGAGTCTGTACAAAAAGGTCATATTGAATCTAGAGGTTGATCTAATGGGCTCCACATTGGATAAGCGATGGTCCAAAAATCTTGCTGAAGGAATAATTCTAACCTTTTTGACTGACGACCAAAAATTAACAGTGAATAAAAAAAATACAACAGCAGTCCACACTCATCAGAAAAAGGATCTTCCTAAGTGGGAGATTATTGACATATGGTGCATCCATGTTGGGTTCCACAAGATCAAAGGTCTGGATCGCCAAGCTATGGGGTCCCAATTGAACAGACTCAAGGCTGAGAATATTGTTCATAACCATACAGTTCCCTTCTAAACAATTAGCAACAGAGAGAAAAACAAAAGAAAAGACAGCTACCTATCTAAGATTTTTGGACAAGAAAGCAACTGAGAGTATCCAAGCATCTTTATTATCGCAGAACTTCTTTAGATCTAACTTGCCAATCTGATCCTTAAACGGTAACCTCATTGCAACCCCTCCTATGCATATATTATGTATGTATGCTCATATGTGTGTGACATATTATTAAAATGCCCTTAAAACCCCTAAAATGGCTCTGTTCAATGGGACTTCTATACAAAAGCTCAAGCCTGGCCCTAAGATCCAACATACCTTTTTGACATATATAATTCTGTAAGATCAAACACATGTTTCTCACATATAAAGTTCCATAAGATCCAACATGATAATGACCAGAATGATAATATAAAATCCAAAAACACTTGCGTGACTTATACAGACCCAGAGGATGTTACTTTCGCTGACGGGTACAGAATAAGTTCATGCCAAAGAGATCCACCCAATTCATCTTGTGTGCTGCCATGTGTTTGTACCTAGGCTAAAAAATCAGGCCGATTCAACAATCAGGTGGGCTAAGCCATGGGAAGCAGTTGAGATGGTAAGTCCCACCATTAAAATCGTCCAAATTTCATGTGGGGTTCACTATCATGTGTATATGCAATCCACTCCACTCATCTGACCCCAGGATCAATGGATTCCCTGAAAATCAGGACATTCTACGACCCATGTGGGCCACACCATGTGAATTTAAAGGTTTTAGGAATGATTTTACACCGCTCCCCATGGTGCAGCATGCCTAGTTCTTGGATTTAACTGATTCCTAGGATCCACGGTGAAAATGTGATTGCACCTGATGAGCAGGGTGGATCTGATGCATTTTTGTCCTAAGTAGCTCTCGGCCAGCACAAGCAACTTTTCCAGTGTGCCTGAGTCCTATAAAATCCCAATATTATCCAATCAAATCATATTCTAAAAGGTCACTATCCCTGAAATGCAAATCCACTAATCAATATAGAACAGCGAAAGATACAAACACATCACCTCAGCAACCTCAAATCCGATCCCCGAAAATAAACAAAACCCACATCCGAAATTTTCTCAAACCCAGATTAAAACAGCAAAACCAAATCAAATGCATGAATGTTTCCCCTCAAATCAATCCCAAAAATCATCCTACATGATATAAAACCGAAAACCCGCATCGAATCCGCAGATCAAAACACAGCAATTCCACACCAAATCTAACAAAATCAGCAACACCTGGATGAGTTTTCCTACAGATCAAACAAGAGATCCAATCAATCACCACATCCCATGAGCTATTTAAACAAAGAAGCAAACACCCAATCGAAAATCTCCATCGAAGCATTGAAACCCGAACCGATTGGACTGGTAAGATCTTATACAACCCACATAAGCAATCAAAAGAAAACCCATCTCAGATTTCAGTCAAAGAATACAAACAGAATCAAGGAAAACAAACCTGAGGGAAAGTCTCGCTCTGAGCCCATACGCTTCCATCGTGTCCGATGATCGCAGCGGCCGAGAGATGATGGCCGTCAATGTCGCACATCAGATGATCGTCGACGTACGTTTGCCACGACATCTTCTCTCTCCCCGATTGTTACGGGAAAGAAAACTTGTATACAAGAACGAGTGTAGCGTTGAAACTCCGCGGATGGGAATTGGGGGATAAATAGCATGAGGCACGTGCGGTGCACGTGAGTGAGAGAAAATGTAATGGGATTTTATCGAGTGCGGAAATTATGAATTTCTCGCTCGCGTTATCCGGAATTACAAAAATGCCGTTATTGGGGGAATAAATGCTCGTTTGGACAATGGACTTGAGGAGAAGTGAATAAAACCATTTGCTTTATTATGTTTGTCACCATTTATTTAATGAGAATTGGACTTGGCATGAATCCATGAGAATTCAAAAGAATACTTTTAGCTCCTTTTTAAATACTTTAAAAATATAAGATTTGAGGAGAAATCCTCTCAATGCGGGACCCAACCTAATGTGTCCCTAATTGTGGGACCCAACATATGTATATTTTCTATCCAACTTGGTGATAAGGTTACAAAGACCTTGATGAAGGGACAACATAAATACCAATTTAATCCAAAACTTTTGTGCATCAAAACAGGTCTTACTCTCCACTTTTTCTTGTTTTATGGTTCACTTAAGATGTGAACCTGTCTTATTTTTTGAATACTGACATAAAATGATATGTGAAAATGAATGGATAACACGGATTTAAAAATTGAGGTTGATACGGTGGGCAAAGGGTGGGATTAAAATCTACACCGTCACTTCCCTCGTGTCTAATTTCTCTCCAAATCTTGGTTGCCAAACAAAAAAATCTGAAATTAATAAGAATTGAAATTAATGGAAATTCATATCATGGAATCCACTTCTCATCACTTCCTTTGAAATCAATGGTGCCAAACAAGGCAATTCACGAGAAAGGTAATTGAAGTGGTGATCCATGAGAATGAGGCGCATGCTTTGTGAGATCCGAGCCATTCGTTCAGTTGGGCCCACGGTGAAAATGCCTTGGCATGAAATAAAGGTCGTCTATTATCAGGCGGGATGCCCGTTTATGATGAACTTGAACACAGACCGTTGGTCATCCTTTCTCTAACGGTTAATTTAAAATGAACAGCTGAAGGGCTGTAGCCAAAATTTAAAGACTTGGTCGTTAGGTGTCTCTATAAATAATATCTTATTTACTTTTTTTTCAAATTAAATTGTTGGAATTTTCATTACAAAATTCCGGGAGAATTTATGGCATTTTTGAGGAATGATATTACAGTACTGTGCCGTTTTAATTGTTTTCTATAAAAAGTAGTGAACGTCAAGATTGTTGGAACCATTTTGTATATGTATGGCATCCAAACCATATGTACCATACCATGATCATAATATTATTAAAAAATTAGGCTAATCAGGTCATTAGATGGGCTCCACTTGAATTGTGATGTCATGAATGGTTAACTTCATTTTTTATTGATTCGCCCATTGTGAGACTAGAGTTATCATATTTTTGTTTTGCCTATTGATAATGTTGATGGGCATCTGTTGGATAAATTGGATGTGAGACAAATGTCATGTCCGTCTACAAATTTTGATTTTCTACTTTATTGTGAGAAAAAGCAAAGGTAGTGATGCAATTTTTACCCTTTCAAAGTACCTTCGAAGATGTCGGTCACGGAAAGTAATACTTATTGTGCTAGAAGAGTTGGGACTTTTTTCTTTCATCTCTCTTCCTCCCATTGCTCATCTCTCCAAACGATAGACTGCCCTTGTCAAAGGTGGCCCTGATGACAGGCTATACACATCAAAAGTGGGGCCTACACAATAAACAGTTTATATTAAAGGTGACTCTACATGATAAGCAGTGGACATTGAAGGTGACCCCACATGATGAACAATTAACATTGATGGTGGGCATGGCATGATGGATGACTGAATTAGGGTGGGCCCCACATGATAGATCACAAGAATGGTTGGACCCTAACAATGAATGACCCACATCCAAAGTGACCCCCACATGATGGACAATCCACATTAAAAGTGGACCCTGCGTGATGGACAATCCACATCCAATGTCTAACATGATGGGCGACCCACATCCAAGGTCGGCCCCGCATGACAGATGACCCCATCAAGGTGGACCCCACATAATGGGTTGTCCACATCAAAGGTCCACACCTAATAATGAATGACCCACATCCAAGGCGGCTCCGGATGATGGATGGCCCACTTTAAAGTTGAGCCCCACATGATAGACGATCCACATCCAATGTCCGACATGATGGACGGCGAGCCACACATGATGGATGACCCACATCAAGGTGGGCCCCACATAATAGACAATCCAAATTATAGGTCAGCCCCTAACAATGAATAACCCACATCCAAGGCAGGTGCTACATGATGGAGGATAGCTTAAAAGTTGCACCCCATGTGATGGGCAGTCCACATTAAAGGTGTGCCCCACATGATGGACAGCCCACATTGAAAGTTAGGCCCTATATGATGGATGGTCTACATTAAAGATGTGTCCCGCATGATGGACGATACATATCCAACATCTGACATGATGGAAGGCCCACATCCAAGGTGAGCTCCTAATGATGAATGGCCTGCATCAAGGTGAGCCCCAATAATGGACGGTCCGGATTAAAGTTTAGCCGCTAACAATGAATGACCCACATCTAAGGTGGCCCCATATGATGGATGGCCCACTTGAAAGTTCAGCCCCGTATGATGGACTATCCTTTAAAAAGCTCTTATTTAAATGTTTTACTAATCATGCTCATTTCGAGTAGAGTTTTTCTCAATTCTAAAAAAAATAATTTCACCAAACAAGCTTACGTAAACAAGAGGCAGGACAAAGTCATAATTCTTTAGCTCTTTCTAGATTAGATAAGAGTTGTCAAATGGACCTTGGAAAATCTAAAACTTTAAATCAGGGGATGGCCCATATTCAAGGAGAAATAGTTCAATGATCAAAAGGAGATACTTTAGGTGTCCACTGCTCCAAAAATTAAAACTACCACCCCTATAGCATGTCTATTTTAGCATGTGTTTTCACAGAAAAAGGGGACCTTGGTTTGATAGACCGTTTCTTTGGACATCCTTATATGTGGACCATTGCTTAAATCTTAGGCCACAAATAAAAAAGTTACCATCATCATGTAGAAGGAATTTTCGTGGCATGGACAATCTTCAATTGGACACAATAGTCAGCAGAGTTTATATAGAATATGGAGTCATGGACCACGTCGAGTCACATCAGTATGACCATAGGTGGCAAGGGATACTTTCACCTGTGCAATTAGTTTTTAGAGTTACATCTTTACCTTTATGAAGGATATGAGATGGGATTTATACCAAAAAAGAATAGTATTTTAGTCATTTTAAGGTGATGTACAGCTGACCATCTATTCAACTCTTGCTTTTTTAAAACGAGAGAGAGAGAGAGAGAGAGTTCAATGCCCAAGATGTTTAATAAGCCCACAACAAAAATAGTAAAAGTAGAATAACATGAATCTTAAAATAAAATTGTACAAATCATGAGATATTGATCTACATGGATTTTAAATTCAAATATATAACAACTTTATTTTTCAATTGTCTGATTGATGGCTAGTTAGTGGACAGCCAAAAGAAAGTAGTCGATGGTCCAAATTTTCCAACTAAATACTTAACCAAGATTAAGAACATAAAGTCAATCTGGATTTTACAAAATAATGTCTGATGTGAGCCTCATAACACATCAGCCTCATAACTTAGTTTGTTTATCTAGTATAAGTCATGTGTACAGTTGCAAAGTGCATGAGTATCAGACATCCCACCATGTTAGAGTATCAAATAATTCCTGTCTCCACCTCCTCTCCCATGTCTCAAAGAAAACCAATTCATCTTTCTCGTGTGCATTAATGCTTGTGCCATACCCCACTAGTTTCCTTTATGAGGCTGGAACCTCTGCAAACTTTTTGTTGAAAAAGCTCTCATACAACTCTTACTCACCAGAATGTAATGGTTATTAATGTGTATAAAAGTTATTAACATTAAATGTTAATCAACTATTGTGTATCCGCAATCCAACCCAAGCATCAAGTAAGTCCCATCATGATAATGAGGTGTCCTAAAAATCACATCTATAAGATCACTAGGTGGGTGAAACCATAAAAAAACAATGGACATCCACCCAAAAACTTCCATGTGCATAGGGCTTTTCTGTGTGTGTGTCATAAGAATTTTCTCTCATGTCAGTTTGTATAAGACTTACTAGGTTTCTGTGTGCACTGCCTATGAGTACAAGTGACTCATGTACAACAGTTTAATTTCCTAGGTGTGTTGAAATAAAATAAGCTTGTCTATAGTTTATGAGACCTTGCTTTTCTTTAGTCTTATTTAATTAAGAAGAACATAAGCCATGTTTGCTAGACACCAAAAAATGAACTGATCTCATTTTAGTCAACAATAACTAGCTAGGGTTGTGGCACATGCATTGCATGTAGAGAGAGGAAGTGAGAGATTGGGAAAGAGAAAGTAGGTGCCTAAAGAAATATGGGATGCAAGATGAGAGAGAGCTAGAAGCTTTTTATTAATAACAAAATGACCTTTGTTAATAACTTACATTTTTTATATGTTCTAGCTTTTTATAAAATGACCTTTGTAGATAACTTACATATTTTAAATGTTCTAGCTTTTTATAAATAACAAAATGACCTTTGTTGATAACTTACATTTTTTAAATGCCCAAAATACCCCAACCTATATAGGAAATCCCTCCTCCATTATTACAAATCTTAAATTTGAGGACTCTCCTAAAAACTAATTGCGATGGGCAAGATCTTCCAAAATTGCTTGATTAAATTGAGAGAGATGTATAAGAGGTCTTGACATCTATTATATAATTACTGTTAACATGAATGCGGTGTATATCAGAGATCAAGATTTTTAATATATAATTATTATTATTAATGTGAGGACAACCCAATTTTAGGCATCTACCAAACATGGCCTTAACTAAAAATGTTCTTCGTTAGAATTAAAAAAGAGCAGCGCCTTAATGATGACAATGCCAAAACTAAAGAATCGAGTGGACACATATAGAGATACATTCTACTCTATTGTTAATAGAAAACTATCTTATACATTCTACTCTATTGTTAACAGAAATTTATCTTCTTCTCCCAAAAATATGTTTTTATTGACAATGCACACATCTCTCAACAGTTAAAGCTGGTTGACATAAACATAACATGCATTTCAAAATGCAAATTCTTAAGACAGCATGGGTTAAAATCCCCACTTGACATTATTAGACGGTGTGAAGGATACATGCACTAGGTCTTGGTCCATGTTGTACACATACAAAATGTCTTATAATGTAGACACCCTACTTGATAACGAAACAAGTGATCGAGTCCAATCTAAAGGACTACTCTGCACGAGGAAGCTTTAAACTGTACACCTATATCCATGTCTAGATAAGTCGGTATAAGTTCTTCCAAATCAGTCGCAATCCAACCCAAACTAACTCAATCTAAGCCATCTAAACCATCTACCACAAACCCATACTTCTTTTTTTTTGGACATTTTGGCCCCTATGAAAAATAACAAGGGCGAAAATTGAATATCTACCCTACCAAAAATAATAAGTTGCAAAAATAACAAGGAAAATTGGATTCTCGCTCTTACTAGAGATCCCTGCAAAGTCACCATGTGTCCCCGTGATTAATGACTGATATCTCGGGTGTTATAAATAGGTCAAAGATTTAGGGTGGAAATTACTTTCCGCTTTTGATGACAACTATATTATGATATTTTTCATTTTTTTTCCAATCAGCCACTTATTTATCATGGATAATTTTAAAGTTTTTTTTTTTTAAAACTCTCTTAAAGCTTATTTTTTACACCTTAACCCATACTGAGCCTACCATCTTAACCACCAAATGAGCATATGTTGTGTTCAAGAGCTTCCAAAAACTAATAACAATAAGGTAGCTATGTGGTATTTTATCTTCCACTTATCCACTAAGAATTAAAATGTCATCACCACACTATAAGTATCTCACTCTTCTCACTTCCAACACACCAACAAAGCCTAGTGAAAAATGAAACCTTAAATAATAGGGTAAGAGTCTCATCTCTCTTTCTCTTTGAGGCCTTACCATCCAATATTCTAGGTAAATAAGCCTTAAGGAGTAGAGTAAGTCTCCCCTCTCCCAAGATCTTTCTATTACCACTCATTCCAAGTCTAGGTGAGGAAGCCTTGAATAGTAGAGTGAGAGCCTCTACTCTCTTTAAAGTCTTTTCCTTCCCCAGACTCCATGTGAGAGTGTCCTAATAGTAGGGCATATATTGAAGAGCTCCATTTATTTCATCTAATCGAGGTGTACTAATGTTCTTCTTTTCCCACTCATATCTCTTATCAAGGTTTGTAATCTTACAGTTAAAGCTTTTGTAAGATAGAGTCAAAGATCTAAGAGCCTAGATCATTTCTTTTCTCATAGGAATATTAAGGTTCGTTCCTTTCCAATCACATCTCTAGGTGATGGGTTAATCCAAGTATCCAATTCATTAAATTTTTTTACATTATTTTTTTATTTATTATATTGCTACGTTTTCCTTCTCATACACTCCCTATTGTATTTTTATTTTATTCTTATTCTGTTTACTCGTTTATTTTCAAGTAATACTTTAGAGAAAAATCCTAATAACCTCGAATTCCATAAAGTAGAGACTACATATTTATACAATGGGAAAGAGTGTTTTACACATTCCTTCTTTATAAATGAGGCCCTAACTTAAAATCTACGAACGCAAACTATGTGAAGTTATTCAAATCCAAACAGTACATCTTAACGCTTGAGTCATATTCTTTCTACAGTGTTTAACCCACCCTAGATTGTGAGAATTTTGGCTAGTAGTTATTCCATAAACCTTTTTCATATTTCTGCTACACTCCTTTGGTGTGTTTTGTCGGTCTTTACCACCATTAGGAATATCATGTGAGAAAAAAATGCATTCCACCGTCGACATTATGTTATATTCATATATCTTAAGGCTAGCTTGTGATGGATATGGGCTTATAATGGGGTTCACTTTTGAGCAACCATCAAAGTCTTACATGATTCTTTCTTGAAATTCTCTAGGTACATATTACTCTTTCATTTTTTTCTTGAATCTTGTATTTGAATTTACATAGAGGGCAATGGTAAGGGAGAGAGAGAGTTTGAATGTAATAGAGATAAGCCCCATCTTATATGAACTCCTAATCTTCTCGATTTATTTCTTTATAAAAGGAAGGCATCCCCTCGGTAAATGTATCCATCCAAGAAAATTTAATAGAGAATCATGAAAAACAATGAGAGAATATTCATTATCCACTAAGGGCCCGTTTGGATACCACCGAATAAGTTACTTTTTCTACTTACAGTAGTAGATAAGTAATTTATTTGAGATAAGTTTGGTTTATGATCACCTGTAACTTATTTTTTACATTCGAAGTTACTTAATCACTTCAATTTAGTAATAAGTAGAAATCAAGATAAGTTATCTAAGGCATAAGTAGCATAAGTAACTTGCGATCCAAACACCCCCTTAGGCTGCTTCGATCAATAGATGACTTAAACCGTTGATTATATCTAGTAGCCATCCTAACCATAAAATTAGAGGAGTGATTAACTCATTTTCACTCTTGTAGTAGATAAATGACCGGTTGGACATGAGCGTCCATCTTCAACTTTATACGAAAGTGCCTTACATCAAGTAAATACCGTCAAATCCCGTGAGTTCACCCATCCGGACCTTATAACTCGGATGTTGCAAAGAAAGAAAACTATGTTAAAACATTTTTTATGGCCACTATCGGTGCATGAAACATATAGTTACTATTGAGCAATAAAATGTAATAAAAAAAATTTCTCATTTTAAACATAGAATTCTTTCCTGCGATGAACTCAATCACCGTATGACATGACTGTAGAGACGACATGGCTGTAGCCATTACATCCCATCAGAGGAAGTATTTGTTTAATTTTTAAATATGAGAACATTTCAGCCCATGATTTACTGATCAAGATTGACAACTTATGTATTGGGTGAGAGTGCCACAAAAATCTCCTAAACTGGGAGATCCTAGCCAACAAATATCTATTTTTTTCCCCCATTGAAGGTGACCAATGCTGCATTTTTATTTATTTATTATTATTAATCAAATAAATGAAAAGCCACTGTGCCAACAGTTAGGATTAGTCCCATCAGTTGTCCATCACTCATAAGTGATCAAGAACCATATGATCTATTTGGGGAGACTGAGGGACAGTATGTTTCACTTCCCTTTGCATATGGGCATTTTGGTCTTAAAAAAATTAGTGATGGATATGATTTCAACTTCCCTTTGAAGGGTATACTAGCCAGCAACGGTCGGTAGTATTTCATAATTTCACCATATGCCTTGCGAGGTTATTTTGGTCAGATATGGCTGGCGTCCATCCATAAAAGCGCAACTTGCTGGAACTACTTGATACTCGGCCTAGTTTATGCACACTATACTCAGGTTTTTAGATTGTATAAGCGGGGCCCATGGTTCAGTGATCAAGACCATTGGTTTTTTGGAATGACATTGATGGGCCATGCATCTAAAATCTTGGAACAATCCTCAAGCTTAAAAATGTGTGGCCTTCGAGTGGACCGTTGGGAGGAGAAAGGGTACTAATTAAACTGGAATAGCACGAAGTTAGTGGCTAGGATCTTCTAATCTTGGAGATTTTAGGAGTATCGTCCAGTACAGTGGGACCCACAAGAGTGCATACATGAGGTGGGCTCCTACGGTTAGGGTCTCCCCCACGGGCGCGAATTAGGTGTTACCCCGGGAACAGCTTAGTGGGTGTTACCCTAACCGTGTGGGGCCATATTGACGTATTTTGTTTTTTATATATCTGTACCTTCTATCTGTTTTTTCATATAATTTTAGGATGTTATCCAAAAAAAACCCTAAGAAGATCCAAATCTCAGGTGGACTATACCATTAGAAACAGTAATGAATAACCATTAAAAACGTTCTGTGGGCCTCAAACGTTTTGGATCAATCTGATATTTATATTTTACCTTCATCAAGACCTTATTGACATAATCAAGAGATTGGATTTCAAATAAAAATTACCAAAACCTTACGATGGGCTCTTTGTAATTTTTAATGGTGGGGCGCTCAATCACACTGTTTCTAGTGGTATGGTCCACTTGATATTTTGATCTGCATATTTTTTATAACTACAATCTAAAATGGGCTGTAGAAACGGATGGACGGAGTGGATATACAAAATATCACACATGTGGGCCACACGGTAGGGGTAACACCCACTAAGCTGTTCCCGGGGTAACACCTAATTCGCGCCCCTCACCCGCATGGCTGGTTCTGGGGTCGCACCTGAGTTGCGCTCTACGCGGACACCCTCATCTGGACCAAGCTTGAGACTGGACGGTCCTGGCAGGGGATTTTTGGGGTCTACCTTGATGTATGTGTTTTATCCACGCCGTCCATCCATTTTGAAAGGTCATTTTAAAGCATGAGTCGAAAAAGGAGGACGGATTGAAGGCTCAAGTGGATTACCACGTAAGTTTTGGATCAATCTGATATTTATTTTTTCCCTTCATTCAGGTCTGTGTGACCTTTTGAACAGTTTGGATGGTAATAAACAACATAGTAGGCCCTAGGAAGGTTTCAACGGTGGGCATCATTGTCCCGAATGCTTCCCGTGGTGTGGTCGATTCAAGCTTCTATCTATCTCCTTTTTTACTCACCATCTAAAATGATCTTTCAAAATGGATGGACGGCATGGATAAAACATATACATCACTGTACTCCCCATAGAGCCCCTACCAGAACCGTCCGTCCATCGCTAGGTCCTGGTGAGGGTAGTACCGAATCCGCCTCCTGTGCTGAGATCCCAGTACAACGGTGGAGGATCACGTAAAGTCCTCGGGTTCAACGTCTCAAAACAATGGCACTCTGGTTATTTTCTTCAAACGCCCAACTTGGGCGCGGATTTCCTGCGAAAGCCTTGCGCAGGAAGTTCCCGCACTGGGAACCATGGTGGGCCCTCACAGTATTTTTTTTTTTATTATAAATCCACCCCTTTCATCCGCTTTGGGAGCTCATTTTAGGACATAAAAACAAAAATGAACTGGATCCAAGACTCAAGTGGGCCTCACTAAAGGAACTTCCTGCGCTGCGAACCAAGGTGGGGCCCACATGATTTTTTTTTGATAAATCCACCCCGTCCATCCGTTTTGGGAGCTCATTTTAAGACATGAGAAAAAAAATGAACCGGATCCAAGACTCAAGTGGGCCGAAAACTTTGATACTCAGGCAGATTGCGAGGCATGATTCGCAGGCATTTAGAAATTGCACATGTGGCATACATTTAACTAAAATAAATTGTACAAATTATATTTTAATTGTACATATATCATAAGAAAAGCCTTATTTGATTATCCGATTGTCGGATTGGTGACACCTATTGGACGGCTAAAAATTAGAAATATCAACCGTCCTATTTCCACAAACAAGTGTCCTCGAATCAGTGGTTAAAATTCTTTAACCAATCTGATCTTATGCATATAACTTAAATACATTGTGTCCGACAATTTAGTCGGTTTTATTTGAGTTAATACATTCCACGTGTACAATTTCTGAATGCCTGCATATCAAACGCCATACGCGGCCTGAGCATCATATACTCATATAACTCCTTAATTTTATTATCCTGGAGAAAAACTTCGATACGCTGTCAGATCAAGACGGTTCATACTCATCATGCACTGGGAAATTGCACACGTGGAATAATTACAAATCAAATTAAATCTTAAAAATAGTGGGCCCACTATAGATGGATCATATAGGAAAAAAACAGCTGAAAATATCAACTTAGGTATCTGATCGGTGGACAATCATTGAAAGTTAAAGTGGAAAATAGTCAAAGGTCAAAAAGCAAATGCCCATTAATCAATGGTAAGAATCGTCTAATCAATCTGATTTTGATCCCCTCTTCCATCTAAAATGGGTCCCACTGTCTTATAGGTTTTATTTTACGTATGTCCATGCTAGGTTTTCAAGATTTTGTGTGAACGTATATTGAGAACTACACACTGCCAGAGTATCTAAAACCCCTCAAGATTTATGTTTTTTTAATGCCTGTTCAGTATTTACTGAGAAATGCTCCAGTGCTCCTATTTGCATGGGTTCACTTATACATCCCATTTAATCGATATAAACCGTCCAGCATACAAAAATCATATTGATCGGATCATCCGATCCATCTTTTATTTTCTCTTATTCTGTACAGCCATTCATTTTTTTAAGCCATGGATGTGATGGTTAAAATTGCGTAACAAAAGTGATTCTTTAGAATCATAAGCAATCCATGATATTCCCTAACAAATAGATGGATCAAATGGTTGATTGAACCTATTTTTGTAAATTATCTTGACCGTCCATATTAAACACCATCAATCAAATGGTTTATATTTATCAGATGGACATGAAGTTTTCCTGATAGCCTATGGAATGATCGCTGAACCCAATGAACGGTCTAGATCAATGGCCAATGCAACTAGGAGCAGTATAACTTGTAGTGCGCTGAGAGCCGTGGAGCATCTCTCTTATTTATTTAATATATAATATTAAAGTTGGGAGAATATCACCCTTTCATTACTCGTGTCCTAGTTGTCCTCTTGGCTGACGTCGCTTTCCGGTGACTGGATGTTTTTGACCGGACATTCCCGGTCGATATTCGCGGAAGTGACTGCCAGCGCCCTCTGCTTGGGGCCACCAGATAGGGGAAGATCAAAGCCTTGAGATTTTTCACTTTTTTTTAGATACTTTCTTTTCAATAAATAAAGGGCCCAGACAGCTCTTGCTTTTCCCCCATTTTATTAAAGAGTGATAGCTCATCACCTGCCTTAATCAAACTGCAATATCATGGCCCCATATTAATGGAGAAATACCTCTAAATTTATATCTTTGCGAGGACAAAAGGGCAATTTTGGTCATCATCCACATTCTGTTCGGACAAGCTATCCTGGACACACCTGTCCAGTTTATTGTAAATAAGCTTTGTATGGATGGATTATTCTAGGTAAGCATGTGTGGCTCTCATAAATGTCTGGCACGGAAGGGCAAGAAAGCGTGGCTCTTATAAACATATAGTCATATGGAATCTGAAACCATATGTGCAAAACCACTTGGATTCCAACCAATGGCTCGGTGGTGGTGATAAATACAGTGCATTTTAACACTGAGGTAATGGGTTCCAGTGCCCATGCAGTGTGTAAAAAAAAGAACTAAGTGGTCCAAAATTGGATGGCCAATGCCCCATGGTTAAGATATCTGTCAATTCTGCTATTTATTAGTTTATTTGTTTATTATTTTCCTATAATATGTAAATGTGTACTCAGCTAAGGTTGGATAACAGGTTGGCAATGGGTTGGTTAGGGCCACAGGCTGGCTGACCAAACTCCTTTTCCCACATTTAATTGAGGGCCCTGACATGGCTGGGTGGAAAGTCCTGACCTTCTGGTTGGTGTCCATCAAATAGGTGGTCAAATGACGTGCAATGATACGGCCGGTATTTGTACAAAAACGGCCCAAATATTCAACTCGTGGAATCTTCCAATCATGCATGGGCCATTAATGGTGATGCCCATCACATGGATGGTCTAGGCCTAGTTGTCCAATACTAAAATACTAAGCATACCATGAACCCTTTCCAGTGCACCATATAATATTCTCAAAGATGACACCCAAGAATAGAATTATGTTGTTTGTACTTGCCGCATTGGTAGACTCCACGGAGTTTCAACAAGAGATTTCGGTCTTGAAACCATCAAGGTGAAATTCCTGTTGCTGACAGCACCACCAGTGGGTGCATTGCATGACTGACTGGGTAGGTGTGTTACGCGATTGGCTGGGTGGGTGGGTTGCATGACTAACTCATAAAAAAAAAAAACCTTGTTTGTATTTGCACAATTCAATCAAACACAAGGCCATGCGTGTGAGCGAGGGCTTGTATTTAATTCGTGTGTTCAATTAAAAAGTGCAGGCATGCCAGAGTACATATTCGACTCAATGTTCGATTGAACGCTAGTACCCCCATGCTAAGATGGACCGATTAAAATTGGATTTGAAAATCCAATCGCCCTCTGAACCACCATTTGTAACAGCAATCATATGATTTGTGAAAGAATAGGGGTTAATCCTTCCTAATAATTTGTTTTCACCTTATGTTAAGGACTTTTCTTTCACCAATATATTTCTCAAAAGAAAGAAGATGAACTTATTAACGAAAGAAAGTTAAAACAATGTTGATTTTATTAATTTATATATGATGTTCATTATCGATAGAGTAAAAAACAACTAGAGAAAATAAAAGAGATAAATACCTAATCTGTTCATGTGAACAGATTATCCAAGCATATGATCAACACGATGTGACTAGAGTGTTCGATCTCCTAAGTTGGAACTTGGTTATCAGATCCAACCACGAAAGGTTGTGGATGATTATGTTATTCCTATGGTACTGTAGCGATGACAGCTGGACAGATGTAATCTATTTTAAGACTAAGATTACTAGGCTATGCTAAGGTATATATATATATATATATATATATATATATATATATATATATATATATATATATATATATATATATATATATATATATATATATATATATTGTGTTTGGTATGGGCCTTGAGCTCTTTATTACTTATGTCTTCCTTTTATAGCTTTTGGAGGCGGCAAAACTCTCATTGAATTTCCTTGATAGTTAAGAATCCTTTGCAGCTATGGCCTGTAGTCTTTTCATTTGGGTCTTCGTAAATCTAAAACCGTTAGTTAGATATCTAATTTTACATAGATGCTCTTATAGATCAAACCTTCAGGACATTGTTGCATCGAAATCTGGCTCAATCAAAGTCATCTTCACCTTTCTCCTATCGTGCCATTGGATATTTGTTGAACTGGTGGGATTGGATCTATCGTATCCTGCTCAGGTTGCAATCCACTAGTTCCAATCCACTCAGATATCAGTCTAATTTTGGATATTTGGTATCTTCGTAATCACTACAAAAGCTTCGAACGTGACTAGAAAGATCTCCCATTTTAGAAGGATTATAAGAAACGACATTTTCAAGCATATTTGGATCTGTGATAGGATCCTTAGCTCGATAGGTCTTTTATAAATGTGTTGGGTATGTTGCCTCTTTCTCATGCCACACCAATTAGAGCCACATGTTATTCAACGTTTCATTTGCTTAAAGACATGTGTATGGTTCTATGCCACCGTATTAATAACAGTAAAATGTTTTGCTGAAGGAAAAGTGGTAAAAGATATCTTCGAGTACGAATACGATTTCGTCAGCATCTAACCTGTAATGCCAACACATGGTACATCCTATTAGGTGTGTCAAAATGAGTATAAACAATTTGTACCAATGTACCATAATGAAACCTTATCATTTCTCTCTCATTCTTTCGTTATCTTATATTTCTATTCCCTCAACTTCCTTTGCATTAGCCAACCTTGATGGACAACTAGATTGTATACATAGGGATTGGGAAACCCATGTGAAGAACTTCTAAGATTGACTCACTCTAAAAGAATACTTCCATGTGAACCAGCCTCCCTTCAACAATGGGCTAGAAAACAAGAGGAATTATTTGATACTGTCCCAAACTATAATGTTGGAAACATGGCCACCCTGAAATGTATATTAACTTAAAGTTAACCATATAAAATTATGGACCACACTATCTCTAAGTTGTAGTCCTAAAATCGTATTGGTTAATCAATCCTGGCCTCTTATCTCTGACACTTACATATTCCTTAAAAGTCATTGGATTAAACCAATGCATGAATTTTTTGAGGAAAGGTAAAACACCAAAGAGCTTGTGCGGCTCACTATGTTGTTTATGGGACATCCCACTTCATCCATCAGGTGATCCTTCATATCGCACATTTTACTTTTAGATGGAGCTTCTTCTTCTTGATGGGTTTTTCCTCCTCTTGGTGTGGTTGGGCGCCCGGGTCCAAATTGTGGTCGAGCGACCGAAATTCCATCAGGAGGTGAGTTTGCTGCTTGGGCTATTTTGACAACAGTCGGGACCGGCGGTCTGGTAACCAGGCGCCTGATGCCCTGGCCGAGCACCCGACCATGTTGGTTCGGGCACCCGAAATTGGTTTTTTTCTACATGGTTTTACACTAGACATTTTTTGGCCTGGCCGGGCGCCCGAACGGTCTAATGACCGGGCGTCCGAGCGTGTGCGGACTGCTTATACACAGTTTCTTTATTGGGTTTTAATTCCTCCGGTTTCCTACTTAAGGGGTTCCAAATCGGGATTAGGGCATCCCTTTAGAGTGTTTGTACGTCCAAGGTGAGAGAGAGAGAGAGAAAAAAAAAAAGAGGAAGAGAGAAAGAGGAAACTTGTATAAGGGAGAAGTTGCTTAAAGAGGAGTTCTTCTATGCAACCGTCGTTTCAGCACCTTTACGTCCTTGGGATTGGTGAGATCGCTCTACTTTTATTATTCTCTTATTGTTTATCCCCTCCTACGTGAGTGAAGAAGGTTTGATCCAAGCGGTATGTGCTTGAAATCGATTGTAACAGTTCCTTGAGATAGTGGATTGTTGATCTGGACTAGGTCCCGTGGTTTTTACCTCTTTCGAGGGTTTTCCACGTAAAAACTCCTTGTGTCGTATGGTTGAATATTTATTTTTTATCATTACATTATAATAGTCCATAATTCTAGTGTATTGGGGGGCGAGATCTAAAGGTTTGTGTGAAACGCACCCAACACTTCTTTTAATTACATCTTGATTAAAAGCACCAGATGAATGAATGGGATGGAATATGAACACCATGGTAGGCACCACACACAAACCTTACATACAGTTTCTGCTGTACAGTTGGTCCAACTTGCTACGTAAATGCTCTAGCTGAATGGGGATATTTAGACAACCCAGTCGATTGATCTAGACTGTCGGTCCAGCATACATTACATGTGCTACCATGCAAATATTTCATCGATTTAATATACTTAAATATCTGATCAATGGCCTCAAATACGGATGGCCAAGCTCTTTTGTTAAAAAGTATGTCCAACTAGAAATTTTATTGGGTACTAGGTAACTCAGTACGCTATAGCGACTGGGTAAACTCTGTGGGGCCCACCATGAGTTATGTATCTTATCCACCCCGTCCATCCGTTTTACCAGCTTATTTTAGGATAGGAGTTCAAAGTCCAAGCATATCCAAAGCTAAAGTGGACCACAACATAGGAGACAGTGTGAATTGAACGCCTACCATTGAAATCTTAACGGGGCCACAATAGTTTTGGATCAAGCTGATATTTGAGTTTTCGCCTCGTCCATGTCTGTGTGACTTCAAGAACTGATTGGATGACAATATTCCCAAAAGCTAAATTTCTTTTGAATTTTCTTGGAATATATCTTTCTTTTCTTAGCTTTTTTCTTGTTTTTATTTTTATTTTTATTTTCCTTTTTCTAGCTTTATGGCCGCTATTCTCACCGCCCATTTGGAATCAAACCATCTCAAGTGACTGTACATATGCATATATCAATGGCTGTAACGCCTGGATAGATACAGTGCAACGTTACAGGTTCACTTGTTCACACCTTTGCTGACGTCCTAGATTCCATACAGGTGGGGCACGTTGTTTCGTGATCAAAGCCGTTGATCTGATGGGACACACCATGGATGGGAGCTGTCCTGGAAATCACATTGCTAACAGGTCCAAATCCATTGATATCTGACCTCATTTCTTATTTTACTTTAAATCTTCACCGTCTTTGTACAGTCATGCGGGCCCGTCATTCTGCCAAAATGCATCGAAGAGTATGCTACTTGGGTTAGATTCTTTCGGTTGGAGGATGATAGAGAGCGGATTTGGTTTAATGCTTTAATTCAAAGTTTGGGTGGTTGAAAAGGACCCGATCTAACGGCTATGTTCCCATTGCATCCCGTTGCAATGCGCCGAGATGTACTCCAGCGAACATCTTTGATTTCAACTAAAGATGTGGTCCATATGGAGGATGATTCCAGATTGACGATTGGACTTTTCCAACATCATCAGTTAGGACCGTTCATTTTCATGGCCATCCATTAGGCAGTTCAGTCACTTGATCAAAGTGATTTTTAAGATGCATGAAAATCAAAAGTACGTCCAACATGATGGACGATCCAGATCGATGATTGAATGTTTTCTATTGTGATCAATCCGGGCCATACATTTTTAGCCGTTAATCGAATGGATAGGAACGTCCAATTATGAAACTGATTCTTGAGAGCTACAGGAAATAGAGGGTGGAGCCGCCATCATAGAAAATCAAAATTGAAGAACAAACCTCTTGCAATAGGGTTGATATCGATCATCCATTTTCCTACCCGTTAATTAGATGGTTAGGATCATACTATCAAAGTGAGTCTTGAGAGGCATAGGCAAAATTCATAATGGACATTTTGCATAATCCATCTTGACAATTCATTTTCATAGCCAATGATCGGATGGTTAAGATCAAGCTATCAAACTGATTTTTGAGTGGGATAGAAAATCAAAGGTGGGACCCATGTGACTTTTGATGGGTTTTGATGATCTCATCAATCACCTCAATCTCGTTCAAACCGACTTTTAAGAACACCAAACGCACACTCCACGTCTGTGATCAGTGGGCCATCAGGAGGTCACGTGACGTTGTCATGCCTCCAACATGACACGTGTCCTCCTCATAGGTGACAGCTAAGAGCACTTCTTTCAAACGGCCCCACAGCAAAAGGAGCACCAAAGTGGCTGTCCCTAGCCTTGGGATTGTCCACTCACTCAACAGGTGTAGATGTAGAAAATCTCTCTCTCTCTCTCTCTCTCTCTCTCTCTCTCCCCTCGTGGAGTCTCAGTCTTGCTTTCAAGGGTGATCACCGAGCGCAGATTGGGTAGGCCTGGGGAAACACCGACTTCGGTGAGGCCGTGACCATATGGCCCACCTTGATGCATGTGTTGTATATGTTGGGAAACTAGTGGAAGTATAAAGGAAAATCAAACAAAGAAACCACACAGGATTAAGTAAACATAATACAAACAATCCAAATTTACATAAAAAACCTCTTGTGAGAAAAAACCATGGCACAAGGCAATCTGTACTATGAATTCAAAATAATACAAGAGATAAACTATCTAACAAAGTAAAGTCCAAGAGAAAACCCAAGTTTTTTTTCAACAAAACTCTCTCTCCAAATGCTAATCACGTTTAAAAATGTATTAGATCTCTTATAACCTCATTACACTCATTTATATTGGCTAGCTGTAATTGAAAATAGAAATAATTTATACCAAAACCGTGTAAATTGTGTAATTGCAACCGACACCATCAGGCGCTTACCCGACCCCATTGGGTGCCCAAAAATACCTTCGGTTACCCGATGACAAGAGCTCGGTCGCCTGACCAGCCGCTAAAAGTGCCCAAAGAGTTTTGCTCAAAATTTGTCCAAATATAGGGCGCCCGAAGCCTCCAAATTCAGTCGCCTGAACCTACCTAAAACTGTCTAGAGAGCAATTAGATATATGGGGGGGGGGGGGGGGGGGGGGTCCGACCAGGCAGTCATCGCCAACCCTGACTGTCCAGATTAAAGGCTCTATTTCAACAATCTCCACCGAGACTTCAATCGCTGACTCTACCCTTCATTTGCTTCATTTATTATCTCTTATTCAATCACAACTTCACCACTTTTCCTGCCCACTGCGTCTTCATTCCGTCTTCGTCAATCCTAAAAAAATTGCGCATAACTTGAACTTCTCTACAGGAACCACCTTGGTAAGCATATCCGTCGGATTCACGCTGGTATGAATATTCTTCAAAGTCACATCTCCTTCCTCAAGTACATATTGGATAAAATGGTGACATTCATCAATATTTTTAGTACAAGAGTGATACTGAGTTCTTAACCAAATTGATAGTGCTAGAGCTATCACAATTAACCGGCACAGCCTCCTGTTAAAGGCCCCAACTGATTTATTATGCCCCTTAACCAAACAACCTCCTTGAATGCTTCTGTCAGTGTCATATACTCAACTTCAGTAGTGGATAGAGCCACCACCAACTAAAGCTTGGACATCCAACTAATTGCTCCACCCTACTAATACAAACGAGTACCCTGAAGTCGATCTCCTACAATCCACATTGCCTGGGTAATCTGAATCGACGTACCCGACCTACTTGTCCTTAGACCTTTAAAATGTCAAAACGTAGTCCTATGTACCACGAATATACCAAAGTAGTCATTTCACAACTTCTCGATGTTGCTTGCCGGGGTTAGACATGAATCTGCTCACAACACCGACTACATGTGAAATACCAGGTCTTGTACAGACCATATCATACATCAAGTTGCCTATAGCGCTCGAATAAGGCACACGAGACATATCCTTCTTTTCTTCATCTGTTCTGGGACATAGCTCTGAAGAAAGCTTGAAGTGAACCGTGTAGGGAACACTAACCGGCTTCGTCGTTTCCATTCCAAACTTCCCCAATACCTTCGGAAGGTATTCAACCTAAGATAACCAAAGCCTACTCATCTTCCTATCTTTATGTATATTAATGCTAAGAACCCTCTTCACAGTCAAAATCTTTCATCTCAAATATCCCTGAAAGTAGAGTCTTCAACACATCGATATCGGACATGTAGTGATTGACAATAAGCATATCATCAATGTATAACACCAGCATTATAAACTTCCCATCACTCAATATCTTGAAATAGATACATTAATTGTACTCGCTACTAGAAAAGCCCTAACTCATTATGAAGGAATCAAATTTTTTGTGCCACTACTTATACGACTATTTAAAGCCGTATAACAACCTCATCAACCTATAAACTTTGTTTTCTGCCCCTTGTACTGTATAACCTTCTGGTTGCATCATGTAGATCTGCTCGTCCAATTTTCCATGCAGGAAAGCAGTCTTTACATTCATCTGTTCCAGGTCGAGGTCGTGTTCAGCAACTAGAGTCAACACGAACCTGACTAGATACTTGCTTCACAACTTGCACGAATATCTTACTGAAGTCGACACCTTCTCGCTAAGCATATCCCTTCGCCACCAATTTAGCGTTGTACTACATATCCTATTTCTTCTTAAAAATTCATTTGCACTCAATCATTTTTCAGCCCACAGGAAGCTCCACCAACTCCCATGTATCATTCTTATATAGAGAGTCCATCTCATCTCGCATTGCCGTCTTCCACTTTTCGGCATCTAAATCAGTCACGTACCTCTTAAAAAGTAGAAAGATCACCCCTCATCCATAATAAGGGCGAATGCAACGTTCGAGTCATCCCTATACCTCGCCGGTAACCTGCAATTTCTAGGCGGATTTCTTCGCACAAGTAGCTACCCCACCTGATCATGTACCTTTGTCGGCGTATCAGTCTCAGCTCGTGTCTCATCTCTGTCTATCTGGATGTCCACAACTTTAAATTTTTTTTGTTCATTTGGCACTTCATTTCGGAATAAGAAGCCCTCATCAAACCTTGACATCACGTCTCAAGGTGATTTCTCGTGTGATAGGGTCATACAATCTGTAACCCTTCACTCCATCACCACTAGTAAAGATACATTTTCTGACCCTTTGGTCTAGCTTATCTCTCTCAATTAACAATATATGAGAGTAAGATTTACAACCAAACAACCTCATATTTAAGTAGTCAATAGACTAACCACTCTACACTTCTTTTGGAATCTTACAATCAATAGCCATCGAAGGTCATTGATTTATCAGGTAACAAGCTATGTTAATCGCCTCAGTCCAAAGCTCTTTGCCCAACCCATCATTACTTAACATGCACCGGGCTATCTCTAAGGGAGTGGTTCATTTGCTCCGCTACACTATTCTGCTCTGGTGTGTAACGCACTGTGTTGTGTCTCACAATTTCTTCTTCTTTACAATACCGATTAAACTCCTCTAAAGTGAACTCTTAACCGTTATCGATTCTCAGTACTTTCAACTTCTACCCTGACTGATTTTCCACAATGACCTTCCAATGCTTGAAGATGGTGAAAATATCGAATTTATTACTATATCTTCCTATTATAGTTAACAATAAATGACATGAACCATGATAACCCCCTAACAGAAACTACGAGCAACGCCCCCCGTACATCTGAATGGACATACTTTAGCACTCATTTACAAACATGTTTCCCATTTTAAATGACAACCTGGACTAATTACCATACAAGCAATGCTTACATATACCAAAGTCTATACATTTAGAAACCGAAATTAAAGAACGATTGGAAAGTACATTCATGCCCCGCTCGCTCATGTAGCTCAAACGAACATGCCACATATGTGCAGACGTGAAATCCACTACATTCGATGCAGCTTCACTCGATGAAATACTTTCAATTAACCTGTAAATATTCACACTGCCGATGTCCCTTCATAATTATAAGAGCCTCCTTTGAAACCTTGCAAAATTAATCAAAATCGGTGAACTTGCACCTAGTCACCTCGAGTGCACCAAGAGAAATAAGATTTTCCCTTAGCCTAGGAACGTGTCTCACTTTTGTCAAGGTCTGTTTGATCTCATCAAATATCTTGAAGTGCATCAATCCAATCCCCACAACTTTGCAAGCGTATTCATTGCCTAAAAATATTAAACCACCCTTATACTCCCCGTATGAAGTAAAGATACTTCGATCAAGCCATATATGATACGAGGCTCCGGAGTCCATGATCCACTCATCTATGAGAGATTCGATCTTTGACACCGTCAAAACTTCACACACATCATAATCGCCCTCGGATGATTCTGTGGTAATGGCCTCCCTTGAGGATTTTCTTGCATTCTCTTTCTTGCTCTTGAGATTCTTACAATCCTATTTCATGTGCCCCATCTGGCCACACGCCCAGCACTTTAGCTTGCCCTTCCCCTTACCTTTAGACTTGCATCTCGAATGTGAGGATTTAAAATTTCGATCTGAATTCCTCCTTCTCGTAATCAGTGCATCAAAAGAAGACCCTACGTCACCGCTCTTCTTTCTCATGACCTTCGACTAAAGGGCAAAACTGACGATATTAACGTTGATGGTCTCCCTCCCTGTGCACAATGAGTCCTTGAATGACTTATACGATGTAGGAAGCGAATTCAACAGGATGCATGCATAATATTCATCCCTCAATTGTTCTCCCATGTCTAGTAACTTACAAACGAGCCTGTTAAAAGTGCTGATGTGATCCTCAACATCTGTCCCCTCCGCGATCTTTAGATTAAACAACTGCATTATCAAATACAAGCCAGTTCTCTAGAGACTTTTTCGTGTAAACATTCTCTAGTTTCTCCCATGTATCAACCGCCGTCTTCTCTCTCATGAGATTGTAAAAGATGTCATCCGTCAGGCACAATTGGATAGAGATCTTAGCTTTCTTGTCAAGCTTATTCCAATCATCTTCTTTCATAAATTCCTAGTCGCTTTCCAAGTGCTTCTTCGAGCCCTTGCTGAACTAGAAGGCCTTTTATCTTCACCTTCCATAGGGCTGGAATATTTCTCTACATCGTACTTCATGCTAAATGTCATGATACTCGTCTCATATTCGAATCTGCCATCCCAACGTATGCTTTGATACCACTTGTTATGAAACCCTACGAAAGCATAGAGGAGAATCAAACGAACAAACCACACAGCATCAAGTAAACGCAACACAAACAATCTGAATATACATGGAAAAACCCTTATGAAAAAAAAAAATCACGGCACAAAATAATCTGTACTATGAATTCAAAAGAATGCAAGAGATGAACTATACAACAAAGCAAAACTCAAGAGAAAACCCAAGCTTTCTCTCACCAAAACTCTCTCTCCAAACCCTAATCGTGTTTAGAAACGTATTAGATCCCCTATAACCCAATTACACCCATTTATATAGGCTACAACTGAAAATAGAAACAATTTACACAAAACCGCATAAACTACGTAACTGCAACCGACACCATCGGGCACCCGAACCGACCCCACCGAGCGCCCGAAAATACCTTCGGTCGCTCGATGATAAGAGGTCGGTCGCCCGACCACTACTGAAAGTGTCTAGAAAATTTTGCTTCAAAATCTGTTGAATATCGGGTGCTCGAACCTGCCTAAAAATGTCCAAAGACCAATCAGATATATGGGGGGACTTTTGGTCTCCCGAAAACCCTTGACTATCTAGATTGAAGGCTCTCTTTCAACACTATATCCACATCGTCCATCCATTTTCCAGCTCATTTTAGGGCATGATCTAAAAAATGAAGCAGATCCAAATCTCAGGTGACCCACACCACAGGGAACAGTGGTGATTGCACACCCACCATTAAAAACTTCCTAGACCCACCGTAACGTTTATTTGCCATCCAACCTGTTGACAAGGTCACAGGAGACCTGGATGAAGGGAAACCACAAATATCAGCCCATTCAATCACCACTGATTTGGACCGGCTTCATTTTTTGGTCCATGCCCTAAAATGAGCTTGCAAAAACAGATGGACGGAGTTGATCTACAACACATGCATCAAGGTGTGGGCCCCACGGTCACGGCCTCACCCAACAAGTCGGTGTTTCCTCTGGCCTCGCCGAATCCGCATTCGCAATGGCTTTCAAGGTGTATGATTGCCACTTTCTTTCGGGGTCCCTTCGGGACAGGAATTAGACTGTTATCTAGTACAAGGGTGGCTTGGCACGTGCAACGCACATGGAGAGAAGAAGGAAGAGAGAAAAGGGAGAGAAATCTGTGAGCTCGCCTTGCATGGGTAGCACGCGGAGGGCCGACTGATTGCTACCTGGGACAAACATGCAACCCATACACACCGTCCATCAGAAGTGGCATCAAATTTTCACCATTTATTTTAGAAATGGATTTAATATACACTTTTTATTGACATTTTTCTTAAAATATTAGATTTAAAATTCAGTCGTTGGTCCATGTGTATGATGTTGTGTGTGTCAAACCTTGATATGGCTCAATCTAAACTAAACACCTTTAAACTCAAGCATCAAGATAAACCAAGATCTTAGTGATTTAGCCATCTATTCAAGCCACCTGTTATATACATGAGCGATTTATGAGGGGGAGGGTTTGTCCTTCTAAACAAGGGTTATATTTTCATGGGGTCATGTTTGTTGTGCTTTGTGGAGATCCAAATATTCTTCTTACAATAACAGCAATATGTATTTCTCAAGAAATGTACGTGTACACGAATAAAGATGAAAATGTCACATGGCTTCTATGGTTTTCATCAACAATACTGAAACATGCTCATGTCAAATCAAAGAAAAACATTTTCCTTTTCCATTGCATTTCCTGTCTATCCAAACCTGTTCAATGTTGGTGCACTGATTAAGTATGTCAAACTTATCCAAGAAAAAAGGGGCAGTTAGAAAAGAAAATCAAATACCCTAGTAGAAAAGGAAAAGTCCGAAACTTATCACATGGATGGCCTAGATCAATGGCACATTTGGTGTCACACACCAGATCTTTTTGACACGTGTTCCGCCAACTCATGTGGAGCCGTTACTGAATCTCAACCCTTTTCAAGACTTCTGCCATCATATTTTTCTTCGTTGTGTTGGCATGAAGGCCAGGGTTGCACCAACATAAAAAAGAAAAAAAAATTATAAAAATCTGATCAAGACGATTATCCATGTGCCCAGTTATGTGTCACTTAGTATTAAGAACCCAACTTATACGCTGAAAGCTGAAACACGGATGGAACATGAGAAGTTAGGCTATTAAAACATTAGGATATCATAATATTCCACCACACTTCACAAGAAGTTAGGATATTAAACAATTAGTGTGTCTTGCCTATTAGCCCAACTGGAAGACGCTTAGGTGTTTCAACAGCAGGTCACAAGTTCGAGTGCTAAGGAGACACACTAACCCCACCAAAAAAAAAAAAAAAGAACCATTATAGGATCATAACATTCTACCACACTTCACAATCGACATCTGTGATGGCCCACTCTATGGTGACATTGACCCTGGATCCTTACTCATGCCACAGTTAGTGGTAAATTGATCACAATAGTTTCAACATGAGGTCATAGGTTCAAGTACCCTTTGTGGTGATATCCCGCTGTAATGTGAGTGCATGGGTTATGAGAAAAAAAACCTCTTTCCTAGGTAATATTCTTTACTCGTGGTAGCTGGCACTTCGGTTGTCTAAGAAGCCCTCTTCATATCATAGCAGCTTTTATTCTTATCCAAGGTATCCTTTTCACAAGTCATCCTTTCCATGCTCAAACACAAGACATGGTATTGTCTCTAACACCAGTTGCATGACTGACTGGGTGGGTGTGTTGCGATTGACTGGGTGGGTGGGTTGCATGGCTGACGGGAAAAGAAAAAAAAAGATATAAAAAAAAAAAAAAAAAAAAAGGCCATCATAATGGTTAGACTACGCCTAGTAAGATAAGGTGAGGGCCTATGACTTGTGTTGAGTGCTATATGTGCAAGAGAAACATGCATGAGATCTGCTCGGTCCATCAAGAGGACCACCACACTTAATCCAATCCAAGACTAAAATCATTCCTAAAACCCGTAAATGCACACGGTGTGGTGTGGCCCACGTGAGTCTTGGAATGTCCCAGCCCACGTGAGTCTTGAAATGTCCTGGTTTTTAATGCATCCCTTCGGGATGTTGTGTCAGATAAATGGATTACATGGCACCTAAACACCATGGTGTACCACACACGTAATTTAGACAATTTTAATGGTGGGACTCCACATCTCAGCCATTCCCTGGTGCAGCAAACCTTAGGACCACTCATACTCATGGTATCAAACCGGATTGGACAGTACCAATCCAAGTCTGCTCTCACGGAGTCCTGACAGACTCATGCAAGTCTTAAAGCCATGTATGCAAGTCAGGCAAGTGTCTTCCAAGTTTGTACCTGTAAGGCTTTTAGTTTGTGCAAGTGGTGTCAATGATTGAAAGATCAAAACCATTGATATGACTGGATCCACTGCAGATAGTCCATCCAGAAATGTATCCTAGATGGAAAAATCATGTCCCTCCAACAGATGATGAAATAAATGCAGTTACTGGGGCTTGCTTGGATTCATAGAAAGTGAAGGTAAATAGTATTTTTTAAGGAATTTTATTTCTAGGAAACTATGGAAAAAGAAACATTGTTTCCCATAAGATTTTTTTAGAAATTTAGAATATATTTTCAAATTCACTATTTAGCAAAGTAAATACTTTTCTTGGAAAAAAATTTGAGTAGTCACTAGCATGTGTGAGATTAGCACATGTGGCACATGTGGCATTTGCAGCATATTTGGGCACTTGAAGCTGAATTGTAGCACAAGTGGTACATCTGAGGTGCTTAAAAGGTGGCAGATGTGGCTCAAGATGGTCATTAGCACATTTGACATGTGGGCACTTAAAGCTAGATAACAACACTTGTGCACATTGGGACATCTAGTATATTGATAGCAATTGAAGATGGGGAATAGCACGTCGCACATCGGCATGCATGGAGTGCTATATGTAAGGTGCAAGAGAAAAATAGTAGTACACGTAGCACATCAGCACATGTGGAGCAAAAGAAAAGATTGATGGTGTCATATGTGGCACGTTGCACATGTAGACACTATTGAAGGTGGATGGGAGCAAGTCTGCCCTTAACCATTGAGAAAGTCATTTTCCTTTCATAAAAAGGGAAAATGTTTTTCTTGTAAGTGTAGGTGAGAAAATAATTTATTTTTTTTTTCAACAAAGACAGGAAGTGAAAATTTGTGTTTCCACATCTTCCCAAAAAGAAGGCTTAACAAATAACTAAAAGTGAATTTTGGAAACAATTTTTCTTTCCTTTCTCCTTTCCATAAATGAACAATATTAGTTATAGTGCACGTAGCTGCATTGGGGCATTTGGACTATCTAATCCATTGGCTAGACTACTCACTAGGGCCAACACACATGTCATGGGCAACCATGCAACCATGACTCTAATCTGATAAATATTAACCATTCAGTCAATGGTCTTTGATATGGACAGTCAAGATCATTTACATGGAATAGGCCTAATCAACAATTTGATCCATATTGTTGATAGAGACCATCATGGACTGCTAAACTGAGGGTGAATTGGATCATCAGATTGCTGCAATCTTTGCATGGTAACCTTTAGAAATGCGTTCTGGACTTAAATGAGAGTTCAGATCAATTGATTAGGCTAACTGAAATGATGCAATCTGGAGCACTATAACTTAATAGTGCCCTGCAGAGCACTGGAGCATTTCTCAAAATACAGGAATTCACATTGAACACAAAATAGACCAATGGTACAAGTGAAGGTTATGGGCCCTATGGCCCTGGACTGGCAGAAAAGGATTCATGTCGCCAACCCCAGCATGTTAGGATGATGATGATGATGAAATCTTCCAATCTCTGGGATCTTTTTGTGCATGTGGCCATCAAGGGTGAATAATTTGCACCATGTTGTAATTCAGGATAGTTCAATGATCCAAACCATCGATAAGATAGGCCTTGAGCCTCGACGTGGATGCCTCATGTTCAAAATGTCATCCAGATCAAGGCAATCCTGGCCATAAAATTTTTGGCCTTAGGTTGAGCACATGAGCGATTGCTCATTCTTAGCCGTCAATTTGTAGGCAAGCTATTGAAGAGTCAATAATTTCAGGCGATGTTCAGTGCATTACGTATCCAATGTGAGGCCCATCAAATCATTGGTTTCGATCATTGAACCATGGGCCCCACTTGTAAAGACCGGAAGCCGGTGCTGTAAAAGTTGGTCTAATACATCTTTGATGATACTCACGGAGAAAATAAAGGGAAGGCAAGAAATTGCCAAGAGGTGGACAACATAAAGATATGGGAAAACAAGAAACAACCCACGAAAAGGAAACATAAAACCAAGCTAAAATGGCACCTGAAGCTAATAATATTGAAGGCCCAACAGAATATCAAAAGACTTCAGATATGCCAAACTCAGCTGCAAACAGTAGTTAGAATACACATAAAATGAAGAAAAAGTAAAAAAAAATAAAAATTGAAAAAATAAAAATTGGGAAGGGTGATCAGAAGGCCCTCTTTAGAGGACACCATCAACTACTGTCCTTTGTCCTCACGAGGTTTATTGTCTGCAAAACAAACTCTAGAGCCAGTCCATAGCCACAGAAGGAAGAAAGAAAGCCAAAACTGGGGGAAAAAAGAGAGAAACCAGAGCAATTACAGCATGAATCAAGAAAAATGAAATGGTGTTGAATGTGGAGAGCTCTCTACAGGCCCTGGTCAATGAGGTAATCACCCATCCTTTCAACAATCATGTTACACTGGCCAGGAGTCAAGGGCTCCTCGTAGATCCCAAAAATTAGAGCTTGGTTAGTCTTCTTTATGGTGATGCCGCCGGAACCCTGCCCAATCCATCAAAGAAAATAAAAGGGGTGGGAGTTAAGTGTCAGTCAATAATGTAATCTGTTCTAAGAATTAGATATACAGGCAGATACGGATGGGTGTTGATTATTTTGAGAAGGGAGGTTATTTGATACTCTGCCAGAGTGAGATGGTTGATATGCAGTCACTCAGAATTGTCCATGCGGTGTGGATTAACTCAAATTTAACCATCCAAGTCGTGGGCCCCACTGTAGATACGTCATTTAACTCAAATCAAACATTCATATAACCTTTGCTTTGGTTTTGATTTTTCTCCATTGAAATTTCGAAATGAGTAAGCTTGGGGGGAATGGGTTTTCTTTCATATCTTGATTTGTTGGAGTTGGGCGTTGTTTCTTACTCTGTTAATGTGAAGGATTGGATTTTGTTGGAAAAATAGGCATTTGTTTTGAATTTTTTTCCCATTGAAATTGGAAAAATAAGCATTTGTTTTGAATTTCTTTTCCATTGAAATTGTAAAAGAAGTCTAGTGAAGTGGGTTTTCTTTGAAATTGTGAATCCTGGAAGTTGTTTTTGCGAGTATTTCTAAAAAGCTATCCCTTTTTAGAATCTCACTGTGTGAATGCTGGGCTTCATCTTGGCATTAATTTTTCATAAAGCTACCTCATTAATTAAGTTAATTGATGGCCATTTCGGTCATTTATGAAAAAAGCACACTTAATCTGATGGAATTTAGAGAAAACTAACGGAAGGTACCTCTATGACAACTAACTTGATTAATGAGGTAGCTTCATTTACGTAGGTAGCAGGATGTAAATACTGTATTAATGAGGTAGCTTCATTTACATAGGTAGCAGGATGTAAATACTGTATTAATGAGGTAGTATAATGTAAAAATCCCTTTAGAAAAAAATAACTTTCTAAAAAATGAAAGAATCACTCTCAGGAAATAAACAAAATAAAGAATAAAGAAACATGAAAGTATATTACTTAAACTCAAGCACATCACCTTCTTTCCACGGATCACTGCTCCAGCCTCTCCTCGGATTACCATATACTTTGTAGACCCAAGGAATAAGCCAGTGGGGGCAAGGAACCCTGGTTCATTGAAGTCATTCATAATACCAGTGATCTCCTCGGGCTTAAACTACACATAAAACATAGACATGTCCAAGTTAATAGCTATCACACAAACAACCGTATTATGACACGTGAACAAGAAACACTCTGTAAGATTTAATAGCTAAAATGTAAAAACAAATACATAAAATGCATGATCATAGTGTTCATGCCAAAAAGCCAAAAATGATGTCTCCTATCAAGCGACATGGGATAAAGTACAAGTGTATTCATGGGAATACTCAAACCTCACCAGTTGTCGAGAAAGGAAAAGTTCTCAAACTCACATCAGGAAAAACTCTTATGCTAAATGATGTCCTACACGTGCCTGACATTAGAAGTTCTTTGGCCTCTGGTTCATTCCTCAACAAAGTTAGGACTAAACTTGTATTTGATTCAGACAAGCTGGTACTCACAAAAAATGAAACTTTTGTGGATAAAGATTATTGTAGTGATGGATTATTCATTGTAAATGTGTCCTATAATAATGATGATGATGATGATGATGATGATGATGAGTCATCCGGTTCTATTTATATGGTTGAGCCCCTTAGACTATGACATAAGAGATTTAAGACCTAAGAATATAACATCACTAAAAAGAATGAAAAGATAATTTATTACTCGACTTTTCAATTCAATAAATGTGAAACATGTATAGAATCTAAGTTTGTTAGAAAGCCATTTAAACTAGTAAACAAAAATTTTGAATTATTAGAATTAATTCATAATAACTTGTGTATTTAAAAATCATAGGTCGAGAAGTGGTAAAAGATATCATGTTACAATAGAGATGAAGCTTTAAAATCTTTTATTAAAAAACTGAAGTTGAAAACTAATTAAATAAGAAATTTAAAAGACATAGGCTAGATAAAGGAGGAGAGTATGAACCTCTCCAATTTAAAGAACTTTATGAAAAGAATGGAATAATTCATGAAATTGTTATAGTCGTTGTATCCTAGAGGTTGCTTGTCCAAGATTCTTGTTGCACTTGGGATGTAGTCCAAGGAGGGTAAATTCAACTTCAAGCCGAGTAATTCCAAATCGCGCCTCGACTCAACTTAAAATTCCATTAAGTTCTCCTGACTTCTATATTTTCTTTTTCATTTTTTTTTAACATAGTCATAGTCTATATTATTTTCAACTATCAAACGCAAAGATCTTGAAATAATAACAACTTCAAAAAAAGCATTAAATCCAACATAGTCTATATTGTTTTCAACTATCAAACCCAAAGATCTTGAAATAATAACAACTTCAAAAAAGCATTAAATCCAACATCAAATAAATAAATCAGAGGTTTTCATCAGTCAAGATCAATAATGAAATCATGAGTATTAACAACAATTTAAGCTACAAACAATGTTGTCAAAATCATTATCGTATCGTAAATCGTAGCATGGGTTGAATCGTATCGAATTGCAAATTGTATCGTAAATCGTAAGATTTTTTACAATTTTCTTAAAAATTTGAAAAAAAATACAAAAAATATAAGTAAATCAATTTTTTTTTTAAACTCATCAGTCTTCCTTTTCCCATCAATGTGCACCAAGTAATACCATGTCATCGAAGGTCAAAGGATACTTGTTACTTTATTCCTCCATCTTTCAAGAAATTTCCCTTAAAAAACATACAAGGGTCCTTCAATAATTTATGTTCATGTTTTCTTTCTTGAATGTAGAATCACGGTGGAGAAGTGACCTTTGCTACTATAGACTAGTGGAAAAAAAAAGATATTTTCATTTCTAAACATCATTCCATAATACATATAAGTCAGCATGATTGTAACCATCCATAAAAACATTACAAGTCATACATTAATTTGGTGTTTCAACCAGTTAAGAAGTAAGAAATCACAAAAAATGCTATATGATTTAATATTAAAGAGAATATATATCATTTAATCTCTTATAAAGAACAAATAAAATAATTTACCTTTTCTAAAGGATTCTTAAATCCTCTACCAATTTAAAAACATAAAATGAATGGCAACTAAAGCTTAAAATAGAAAAGAACAAGTATAATTTGAATCGTAAATCGCAGGATTCAAATCATAGAATAGTAGGATTCATATAAAAAGGGATTCAAGGTTGAGATTCAAATTGTTTTGCTTAAGATTCGATTAAAATCGTATATCGTAAATCGTAAGATTTTGACAATAATGGCTACAAATACCATAGAGAAACATCAGAACATTAATGCGACACAACTTCCATACAAGTTATATGCCAGAACGTAGCAAACATGTAAGGTGATTGGGAGTTTTTTTCTATGGATATGGTGATTGGGAGTATTGATCTGGTGGGCCAGTAGTCTTTCTATATCCATCCCCAATTCTGTCCATCCAGCTGCTGAGAGTACCGTGCATTGTGGATCCATTGCTCTGTTTTAAGTGAGCATTACATTTTCTGGCCACTGCTCAGGTACCTACAGCAGTATAATCTCCTTCATTTATGGCATATGCCCCATCAACATGGTGGCTAACCAACTCAGTAGTCCTGATTACCGCACAAAACCAATACACGCACCATGAGAGATGTTTTGGTGCGTGTCCAATATAACTCCAAGAGATGTGCACATGTTGCAGTAGCATTCCAAAAAGAAAAGGAAAGAAAGAAAGAAAAGAAAATTAAAATAAAATAGAATAGAAAGAAAACAGAAAATAGAAGAAAAAAGGGAAAAGCTACCCGTGAAAATGAAGAAGAATTGGGCTACCTTTGGAGGTCCCAAATTGTGATCATTTCCATTTTAAGTTGGACTTGAAACGACAACAGAAAAATAATCATTATTTATTTAATCGAATGCAAGCAAAAATCGAGCGCAAGGCCTCAGGATTAAAAGCACAGAGCACCCTCCATTAAGCTACAGGCTCCAACCAAATGCATACTTAATCGTGATTCGCTTCCACACTGTTGCATATTAATATTTGCAATCAAAATCAACTGGGTATCTAAACCTAGCCTTAATCATGATCCCCCAACCACCATTATGTCTGTTGTGAAATCGGAGCTCTTCACACAAACCACCGAGCAAAACATCCAAAACCAATGCAACCAACGATAGCAAAATATCTCCAAATGAGCAACGCTTTACAATCTAAGTGCCGGAAGCGATCCAATTCACAAATCGACCAAATCCCTTAAGGGAAATAACAGATCTCTACAACATTCAGCATCCCAAAGCTAATCAAATCAAAACAGATCAGCAGTATCAAAGCTCAGAACTAGTAATCCAATCTTCAACAGAAAAAACAAAATGGATCCGAAAACAGAAATGCCTACAATAAATTCAGAGAGAAAGATCAATCTAATCACTTGAAACAAATTAAACAAAAACTATCATACGCAAATAAAACAGAATCAGATCAAATCACATTCCACCGAAATGCGATCAAATCGATTCTATCAGATTTCAATCAGATCCGACAGGTCCAATGAAAATCATTCATTATCGGTGAAATCCAAACCAGATCAAATCAAACACTAAAATCGCAAAAGATCAAAGATGAAAGAGAAATCAAAATCACCACATCAATTTGCAGCCGCATTCCATGAAAACAATGCTCATCCCAAACAGATCGATCCGACTCAACCAAACCTAAAAAGATACCCAAAAAAAAATCCAGAGAAAAAGGGTGACAAGGAGATTACCTGAGGGAAGGAGGCGCTTTGAGCCCAGACGCTTCCATCGTGGCCGATGATCGCTGCGGCCGTGAGATGATTACCGTCGATGTCGCACATCAGATGCTCGTCGACGTACGTTTGCCACGACATCTTCTCTTTTTTTCTTATGGGAATTGCTTTCTTCTTCTTCTTCTTTTCTGAAGAGAAAGTGATAGAGCGGTTCGGGAGCCGAGAGAAACGAACGTACGTATAAATAGATGAGATGGGGAGTTTGTTTAGAAGACCGAATCTCATCCCTCGCGTTGGTTCAGGAAGTTGTGTTCATCGCCTAGGATCTGATAGTCTCAGGTGGGCAGTTAGATCTTATCCGTTAAAATGGCTTTTCATATCTAAAGCCGCTCTGCCTTCTAAATCTCACCAACGATCCTAGCCGTTATTTATCTTGTTCGTGTGGTTTCCATGGTGACCGTCCATTCGTTCCTCATT
This sequence comes from Liriodendron chinense, assembly GCA_003013855.2. Classification (NCBI taxonomy): domain Eukaryota; kingdom Viridiplantae; phylum Streptophyta; class Magnoliopsida; order Magnoliales; family Magnoliaceae; genus Liriodendron; species Liriodendron chinense. The sequence continues at coordinate 9,873,780 of ML058461.1, read as the reverse complement.
CCCGGTCCAGCGCGCCTAAGCCTTAACCACGGGCGCGACTGGGCTGTTATCCGGGTAACAGCTTAGTGGGTGTTACCCCTACCGTGGGGCCCACCTTGATGATTTATTGTATATCCACGCCGTCCATCCGTTTCTACATATCATTTTAGGACGGATTTCCAAAAGTTAAGCAGATCTTAATCTCAGGTGGAACATAACACAGTAAACTGTGGTGATTGAGTGCCTCACCATTAAAGATTCCAAAGGGCCAATAGTAAGGTTTTAGTAATGTTTATTTTCCATCCAACCTGTTTATAATGTCAAAAAGATCAGGATGAAGGGAAAATACAAAGATCAGCTTGATCTAAAACTTTTGTGGCCCATGAAATGTTTTTAATTATCATTCATCACTATTTCTAGTGGTATGGTTTACCTGAGATTTTCATATTCTTGAGTTTTGGAATCATGTCCTAAAATGACATAGGAAAACAGATGGACGGCGTGGATATACAAAACATACATCAAGGTAGGCCCCCACATGGTTAGGATCACACCCACTCAGCTGTTAACCACACTTCTTCCTTTTGCCTGAATCACAGATAACGCTCATCAGCATTGTCTACTCCATGGGGCCTACATGCATTGTCTGATGGTTTGGTGCCGTCCATCTTGGTGGTCATTATTATTTTTTATCATGCTGAAAGGATAACGTGACCATTGATGTGGTGAAGCACTAACAATCTTTTTAACGGTCCAGGTTCATCTATAAATATAGATGGTTAGAATTACCACAAACCATATGTAATGGATTAGGGCCCACCAAAGCGCATGGACGATGGATCGGGTCCATGAGGCAACGTGGGCAAAACGAACTTGGAGAGATAGTAGGAGGAATGGGACCGTTCGTTCAACTCGATTGAAGAAGTGCTCTTCACGTCCGTGTTTAAATATCCGAGAGGAATGCTGGGTCCACATGAATCTTCAAGGGCCAAATCCAAACGCAGCACTAGTGGCCACGTGTCATGTGTGCACGAGATCCGGGGCACGTGAATATTCCTTACCGAGAAACCATCAGGTCCGTTTATCAGGTGGGCCACATATGTTCGAGGAGATGGGCCACTATTTTTTTAGGACACGAGGCGCGGTCTCATAAACGTGGCAACACGTGTCGTGTATGTGTGGTTGGAGCTTGACGTGTGATGTCCGAACTAGATGGACGCGGTTTGGCCAGTCATCCTAACACCAGCCACCTAGCTGATGGCAAAGCTCCGTAGGCCCCACCAGTATGTATGTGTTTTATCCACGCTGTCCATCTATTTTTTCCCTGTCATTTTCGGGCATCAACCCCAAAATGAGGCAGATACAGATCTCAGGTGGACCACACCACAGGAAACAGTGGGGATTGAACACTTACCGTTGAAAACTTTATGGGGGGAACGGAAGTTTTGGATCGAGCTGATATTTGTGTTTTCCCTTGATCCAGGTCCGTGTGACATTATCAATAGGTTGGACGGCAAATAAACATTACAGTGGGCCCTAGGAAGTTTTTTAAATGGTGGACGTTCAATCAACACTGTTTTTTGTTTGTGTGGTCTAACTGTGATTTGGATCTGCTTTATTTTTGGGCAATGCCGTAAAATAAGCTGGAAAAGGATGGACGGCGTGGATAAAACAAGTACAGGGCCCACAGATAGATCGGATTGCGTGCTGTGCCACGCACCACCTAAATCTGGTGTGCTGCCACCAAGTTCTGTAGGCCCACCATGACGTATGTGTTATATTCACACTGTTCATTTATTTTACCAGATCATTTTAGTAATTGTACGTACAATGAGACAGATTTAGGCCTGCACATGGGTCAGGTTAGGGTCGGGTTGGGCCTAACCCTGGACCAAACCTAAATATATTTAAATGTCCAGGTTTCGGTTCCGGTCGTGATCGGGTTGAGTTGACCCAACCCTAACCCTACCCTATTTGTAAAAGGGTCAACCCTAACCCTACCCTACTCTATATGTTAAACTGGGTCGGGTCGCGTTAGGATTATGTTTCTATGGTGTGGTCCACCTAAGATTTGAGTTAGCTTCATTTTTTGTATCTTATCTTAAAATGATCTTTCAAAATAGTTAGATGGTATGGATTTAAGACACATAATCAGGGGCCACCTACCTTGGTGGATCCTGAATGTCACCTAATATGCTCTCTGTGAGTGTGAGATGAGCGCAGCTAGGGTGAGAGGAGGTGAGACCCGAAACCAGCCATGTGGGTGAGACCCTAACTATGAGGCTCACCTCAATGTATATATTGTAAATCCATGCCGTCCATCTACATTTCCAGGTTATTATAGGACGGTCCCAAAAAAGAAGCAGATAAAAGCTTTAGGTAGACCACACCACAAAAATAGTGGTCATTGAACTCCCACCATTAAAAGATTCTAGAGTCCACCCTAATGTTTATTGACCATTCAACCTATTGATAATGCGAAATAAATATTTCTAAAAGCAATAAACTAGTATAAACGGGGCGGTTCGGGTCAGGTGGAACGGGTCGGGTATACATGAGTCGAGGTACGGGTCTGGTCGGGCAGGTTTGACATGTACTCTAAACTGTACCTAAATTAAAAATTGTCCAGTCGCATCTACTAGGGACCGTACCATTTTCTCAATCGAGTCGGGACGGATCGGGTTACTACCGGGTCGGGTCGGGTCGGGCGGGTTGGGTAGGTTAACCGGGCAGATGTGCAGCCCTAGACAGATCTAAAGCTCAAGTGAACGCGCACCGCATAAAGTAGTGGGGATTGAACATGTACAATTGAAAACTCTTTAGGGGCCACAAAAGTTTCCGATGATTCTGATGTTTTGACCTCATGAACAGGTTGTATGACAAATAAACATCATGGTGGGCTCAAGAAGGTTTCGACGGTGGGAATCATTGTTCCATTGCTTTTAATGGTGTGGTCCACTTGAGCTTTGGATCTGTCTTATTTTTATGCTTGTGGCTTAAAATGATCTCTCCAAATGAATGGACGGTGTGGATATAACACATACATCAAGGTGGGCCCACATAATTTGGTGACATCAGCACACCAGGGAAGTAGGTGGCACACCACGCATTCCGTTTTCGCCCACAGAGCTTAACATCAGCTAGCGAACCGCGTCCTCAGGCGTCTTGGAATTGTAACGAGATTCGTTATGGGAAATGATAGTTTCATGCGCATGCGAGATCCACCATTCATCGGATGGGCCCAAAGTCCTGCCAGTCACCTCAGCTAGAGGGCCATATCGTATTGCGAACTAGACAGAAAAATGTGACAGGTGGCCCACTTGATCTACGGACCTTTCCTGGTTTGCAAAATGGTCCTGTACAGGCGACTGCATGACAACTTGCCACGCACATGTCATGTGTTGGAGGACATCCGTACCACGCAACCGGTAGACCCCACCACGAGGATAAAAAGAAAAAAGAAATCAGGCCGGGTCCCTTCATCAGGTCGACCACACCATTGGATTCAATGGACAATCGAGTGCCTGACTCAACATATGAAAACGGGCCACCAAATGAGTCAATCACGGTGATTTTCAAGACGAACGATCTTACTGACGGTGCCATGTGGTTTGTGCTGATGTTTTTCAAAAATAGAATTTCATTTTAGCTAAGCTATTTGTCTGGAATTCGGATCTTTTATTTGGTTATAACAGGAAAATCTTGTCGCTCAACTTATTGGTGTCGACGGAATTTTCCTGTTAAAACCACGCGGAGGATACCAATTCATTAGCCTTACTACTTGTAATTGTTACTCTTGAATAAAATCAAGAAGAGAAGCTCTCTAGCTACATATGCCTTTTTAATGTCATGTCATGGGATTTACATGGGATATCTTTCAGATTCGGTGAAATCCTGTGTAATGATGACCGTGGGCTTGGGCAGAGGAAAATGACTTTGTATCGATTTGGTGGCCGGTAAAATATTTACTACTTTTGCTCTGTCACCGTCTTTACTGTCAAACCTGACTTTCTACGATTTCTCAATGTTACCATAGCGATTCTGGACCAATGATATGCCACCATTACCAGAGCATGCGTTTTGTAGACCCGTAGATCAGACTCATTCATCATACTGCATGGTAAAAGCTCCGAGATAGCTTGTCTCTTTGGCAAGTCATCTTATTTATATAATCTTTCTTCTTATAGAATTTTTTTTAACTTGTAGAAAAATTTTATACAGTCGATGCTAGAAATGTATACTCTTTAGGGTTTTAATAGCACCATTGTAACATGTGGATTTCCACTTGTAAGAATATCTAACAGGGGCAATCTTCAAAAGAAGTTGTTTAATTATTGTCATGGGTAGTTGACGAATGTAATTGAAATGTGCTTTAGTGTTTTGAATGCTAGGTTCTAAGTTTTATGAACTGCACCACGGTATAAGTTTGAAATATAAGTGACGGTTGTGATTGCATATAATGTATTTTGATGAAGCTTTCAATTTGTGCAGAAATACGGGTGGTCGATCGATCATTCTTGTCCGAAATAGCACAAAAGGTCACTGGACAATTTTGGTGGACTTCAACTGATTGAACTCTGATGCTCGCCAATCGACGATATTCGGAATTATGACAAAACTCTCTAGACAGTTTATGGCATGTTTGACCGATCGACAGATGTATCAATCCTGGTCGACCCGATCGATCGACAGTTGCGCTTGTTTGTGCGGTTTTGCGATTTTGTTTCTATTTCTGGTTGTATTGCTATTTAAGCATGGTGTAATCGGAATTAGGGTATTCTAAAACGACTATTAGGGTTTAAGAAGATTTTAGAAAGAGAAAAGCTTGAGTTTTCTCTTGTAAACTTTGATTTGGGTAAGTTCATCTCATGTAATTATGTTTTTCATAGTGTATTGATCGCTTTGTACCAAGTTTTTTTTTTTTTTTTTTCAATAAGAGTTTTTCTATGTAAAATTAGAATGTTATCTTGTGTTGATTTTGTTTTACGATTGTGAGTGTCTTATTTGATTCTTCCATGAGTCCCAACAAATGGTATCAAAGCTAACGTTGAGAAGCATGTTTGAATATGAAATTCGACATAGAGAAGTATTTTAGGAAAAACAACTTTAAACTATGGAATGTGAAGTTAAAGGGCCTTCTAGTTCAGTAAGGATTGGAAGACGCACTCTTTGAAAAGCGACCAAAAACTACAAAGAAAGAAGAGTAGAATAAACTTGATTAGAGGGTTATGAGCACAGTTAAATTGTGTTTGGTTAATGTTGTCATTTACAATGTCATAAATGAGACAACTATCGCTGGATTATGGGCGAGGTTAGAGAGCACCTACAGAGCAAAAGGGTCGGATTGCTCTGAGCATAGTAACATCTTCAAGAAGCGGGTTTGCAAATTGAATTGTTGGAAGTGTCAGAGGGTGGAGCATGCGAAGAATGATTGCGAATCTTCTAAAATCCGAAAGGATGAGATTTCAGATAATTCGCTAAGGGAAGCCAATTCAGCGGATTCTGATGAAGGAACCAAAAACATAACCCCTCATCGTAATTGGTTCACCACATATAGTGATTACGATGGTGGTCGGGTTCTTATGGACAATGATCATAGGATGGTTGGAATTGGATTGATGCGTGTCAGGATGTTTAATGGGATGGAGCGTACTCTGACAGATGTGAGGCAGGTTCCTAAATTAAAGAAGAATCTTATAATCTCTACGCACTCTTGATGGACTTGGGTGTAGGGTCACCGTCCAGGATGGTGTTTTAAAGGTTTCAAAGGGGACACTCACAATTATGAAGGCACAGAGAAGCGACAATCTCTACGAGTTGATTGGGAGCATTATATCGAGTGTAGTGGAATCCACGTCGGCTCGTATGTGGCACGCGCGCTTAGGCCACATGAGCGAGCGCAATATGAAGGCACTCCTAGATCAAGGTTTAATTTCTGCTTTTAAATGTTTTGACTTAGATGTATGTGAGCATTGCATTTACTGAAAATAGTCAAGGTTGTCGTTTAAAATCGAAAAACACAGTAGTAAAGTGGTGCTTGATTATGTGTATACGGATGTGTGGGGGCTGTCACCCATGGCTTCTGGTGGAGGATCGTTATGATTTGTCACGTTCATAGATGACTATTCTAGAAAGGTGTTAGTTTATTTTATGAAGAATAAATTTAAAGTTTTCACCATCTTCAAGTAGTTGAAAGAAATGGTGAAAAAGCAGGTAGGGTAAAAGTTGAAAGTGTTGAAGACGGATAATGGCAGTGAGTTCACTTCAAGGAAATTCAATGAATATTGCAAGGATGAGAGGATTGGAGGCACAATATAGGGTGTCACAAACCAGAGCAGAATGGTGTGGCTGAAAAGTGATCAAGCGTAAGTGGATCCTTAGGAAGAAGTTGTACATGTACAAGGCTAGATTGGTTGTGAATGGGCATGCTCAGAAAGAAGGGGATAACTTCATTGAGATATTCACACCTATTATCAAGAAAATACCTATCGATTTGTGTTGGCATTGGTTGCCCAACTCAATCTGGAGCTGAAACAAAAGGATATAGTGACCACTTTTCTGCTTAGGAAATTAGAATAGCATATTTACATGGAGCAACCAGAGGGGTTCGATATACATGAGGTAGAGAATAAGGTTTGCAGGGTGAGGAGGTCGTTATACGACCTGAAACAGTTGCCTTGGCCAAGGCAGCGTTACAAAAGGTTTGATTCTTTCATTGTGAGTCAACGGTTTACTAAAAGAAAATTCGATCATTGAGACTACTTCAGAGTACTGAGTGAATATACGGAATTCATTATACTGGTATTATATGTTAATGATATCCTTAACATTAATATGTTAATGTGAGTTCTTTGCTTGATTCTTCTCTAGGTGCTTTCATGAGTCCCAACAGTGTACTTCATAATTTCATTTAGGTTGATGGTGATGGCCAGGTCAATGAGTCCATGGCTAACAGTGGAGATGTAGTCAACGATGTAAATCCTTCTCTTATTGAGATAAGCCAGGTGGACGAAGGTCGCCAACTCCTAAAGGTAACACAAGCAGCAAGAATAGTCTAGTCTTGAAAGAGAAATAAGATAGCTGAAAGGATGTAGAGATGAATCATTACTTTTACATTTTCTTGTAGCAGATTGTAATAAACATACCTATTTACAACTCTCTTATTGTATCATTGTCACTAAACTATATAATTGATTTTAACAATGGGGGTTGGCACAATTTATGTACTTCTTTCTGATTTCATTCTTCTTAGGATTAAGAATTCATGGTATTGCAATTTTTTAAGTCGTTTTAAGCCATTGGACGACATTCGCATACAGAGTATACTGTACCATCTGCAAGTAAACGACGAGGACAAGAAAACGAGAATTTCATTAATGATTTAAAATAACAGTTTGAAGAGACAGCCGTTTGGACAAGAAGGAATTTGCCGATAGTGGTCCAGATATGCATTGGAATTTCAAGCCCCGAAATTGTGCAAATGAATCTCACCGAAGTCCAATGGGACCATATAACACTTTGGAGACAACCCGTAATACAGTTAGTTCTCGAAAGAAGGGAAGGATTGGATGACCCTACAATATAATGCTCATGGGGTCGAGAAAACATGGCTGAGCAATGACAAAATTAGCAAGGTCACTTGAGATATAAAGACGAGTCAAATGTCTTATATTGTAGCTTGCCTTGAAGAGATTGAAGGCTTAACCGAAGAGGAATACCTCACCGGCCGCTACACATGTACTCTCCCAGGAAGAGGGTTTGGCCACCCTTTTTCCAACCTTGCCTCTACATAAGAGGGCGCTGTAGATATAGATGGAGATAGGTGCCATACATAGGGTGATCATGCGAATGCAGTAGATCACTAATTGAATTACCAACCCGATGGGAAAAAATATCTTCTTTAATTTCTACCTTTTTGGATTCTGAAATTTGTTGGTGTGTACCTAATTATTTAGGTACAATGCTCACAAGTTTGAACTATTTTTAGAATGGTGATGCCATCCATAAGTGTAACCTGTGGATGGGTCATCTACTTGGACAAACATTGGGTTGGGTAGATAATATATATCTTGTCCAGTAGATGATGGATTCAGGGACCATATTTTTCTTCTAACATACATATGCTATCGGGTGTGATCATCGGCAAGTATCAGTTAATCTTAGTATAGGTAGAAGATGCGTTCATATATGATTATCTGTCGTTTACATTTTCAATTATATCATGATATTTTTCCTGTTTTTTAACATCACAGGCTTGACGAAGGAGGTTGAGGTGATCTCTTATCCTATTATCCTATTGTTAGTGCTTATGTAGCTTGTAACTGGTTGTGAATGTTGTTTGGATGTTCACCAACAATATCTATATGCTAGGTGTGTACTTGTAGCAAATTTGCATGAATCAAGAATAACTACAGGGTTAGCTACTTAAGTAATGAGAAGGTGATTATCCTCCTTTTATACCTATTTATGATTCAAATCTTATGTTTTTACGGTGTAAATGGATCTTGTAGGATAGGAACGTTGAAATATCAACAAAGAATTCACTAATAGTTGTTGTAATTAGATTGGTGTTTTGGCTCTGACCCCACAACCATTCCTTCTATCTGCATTATCCATGAGTGCAGAGTATATATTTCCATATTGCATCGAGGCGACGCGATATGACGGGCCCATTGTTAATATCATGTACTTATCTTCTTCCATGCAGGTTTGTTCAACAACTAAACACTACACGGTTTTTGTTGTTAAGAGTCCCCGGTGTGTACTACAGCTGGGAAGAATGCAAAGTGTAGGTTGAGAGCTTTTCCTGGTGTAGGTACAAATCCTACCATACATACATGGAGGCATACATTACCTGGTATGCATTCTTGGGAATTATTGTCTGGCAATAATTCTTGGGAATTATTGTATGGTACAAATCCTACCATGCATACAAGGAGGCATACGTTACCTAGTGTGCATTCTTGGGAATTATTGTCTGGCAATGTTGTCAAAATCTTATAATTTACAATTTGAGTCGAATCTTAAGCAAAATGATTTGAATCTCTTTTTATATGAATCTTACAATTTTATAATTTAAATCCTACAATTTACGACTAAAATTCCGATTAGTAATTTAAATTATATTTGTTCTCTTCTATTTTAAGTTTCACTTGGCTTTCACTTTATGTCTTTAAATTGGTGAAAGGGCTTTAAGAATCATTTAGACAAAAAACTTTTAAAAAAAAGTATCTTTTAGAAAAAGGTAAATTACTTTATTTTGTTTTTATAATAGATTAAATTATATATATTCTCTTCAACGTTAAGGCATTGAGCTTTTTTTAATAATTTCTTACTGCTTAAGGGGTCAAAACACTAAATCGATGTATGACTTATCTCGAATATTTTCTATATGATTTCAGTCATGGTGACTTACATATATTGTGGAATAATGGTTGGAAATCAAAATATCTTTTTTCGTTAATCTACAGAATAAAATATTAAAGGACGTTACCAAGAACATAAATTTCTAAAGGATTCCATGTCTCGCTTGCTAGCCCAGCTGGAAGACGCCTGGGCGTTTCAACAGCATCTCAGGTTCGAGTGATAAGGAGACACACTAACTCCACCGGTGGGTGGGTGCATTGTGTGACTAACCAAGTGGGTGTGTTGCCTAGCTAACAAGGTGGGTGTGTTGCATGACTAACCAAAAAAACAAAAAGCAAAAAAAATGGATTCTTGTATGTTTTAAGAAAAAAATTCTTGAAAGACTTGAAAGATAATACTCCTTTAACAATATCATGACATTGTATTAGTTGGCGCATATTGAAGGCAAAAGGAAGGTTCCTGAGTTCTAATTTTTTCTGATTTAATTATAAGAAACTTTAATTTTTCTGATTTAATTATATTTTTTATATTTTTAAAAAGATCATAAAAAAATTATGATTTATGATACAATTTGCAATTCGATACGATTCAACTCCTATTACGATTTGCGATACAATAGCGATTTTGACAGCATTGTTGTCTAGTGTATGCGAACCATGTAGTCCCACCAACACAACAGGGAGGGCAGAGCAGCTAGCTACTACACACGAATGGGGCTTCGTCTTCATCAAATGCATGAGCTAGAATTGTGCCAACCCCCACAAATGTTGTAGTTCATGCCACGTCTAATGAGCAGCATTTGTAACCCATCTAGCATGCACATGGTAATGGAGGATCAACATCTTCCCACTCCGGATCCGAATGTGGGGCGACATGAGCGCCTGCCCCATATCCACCACATATGATGTGTAATGTCCCATTCGTTTCTTTGTTGCTGCGCTCTTCTTTCGAGTGGCTTTCTACATTGTGTTCTTGACGTCGGGATGATTGGAGTATGGGAGATGAGAATAAGGTCAAGAGCCTATTTGGAATGTTTGGTAAGGGTGTTTTGCTTGGGACAAATTCATCACAACTGTTTTTTAAATAGTATGGATTGGCATCTGTCAATTATGGACGCATTATAAAGTGTAGTTGGACGTTCTAAACACTCTCCTTCTACCATCTTCTGAATTATGTATATATATTATAACTTCTTTTTTTGTGCTTGTGATGATGCGTTGAACATGAGCATGTTGTATGATTTGTCTACGTTAGGCGTTAAGCTGTATTTTAGATGTACATTTCAGGGTAGAAGCATACGTTTCAGGCTACTTCTACCCACTATCATTTGTGATTGTAAGAATACATATAGACAACATTTTGTTGGATCAACTAATAATTCGACGTTCATACATGTGGCTATAGCATATCATGTGTGACCGGACCGGAGTCAACCAGGTGCATCTAGGAGCTCAGATCTTATACAGGTCATATCAGGAGTGATCTGAGTTGCCAGATTGCTTGAAACAAATTTGGATTGCAGTGTCAGCCGGATCACCCATGCAAGTACCCCAACATCTCATTCTGTTGTGTTAAACATTGTATGCAGGCCTGATAGCAGAGTCGAAAACATAGAAATTACTCCAAGAGGCACCAACAGGATTGCATGAACATGCACCTTTAGATACACCAAGATAACCCATCCAAGTTTAGGAATTTGGTTTAAGGCCTTCAGAAATTCCCATTCCACACACTATTAGATCCTCTCTTCTAAGCTCTCTCTCTTAGCTTCTTTCAATTCTCCCCTAAAAAATGTTATCTTGAAATTCTATGTTCTATTGACAGAATTATGGAATCTGTCTAAATTTAGGTGAAGTTGCTAAAATCGTGTTAGGTGAGTTCTTTCTTTTGTTTTGTAAGTAGCCGGACATCATCCCCATGTTCGAGGAGGTTTGATTTATCTTGAAAGTAGATTTCGCACTCTCTTGTGAACCGATTTAAATATCAGTGGGAGAACAAATATCACATTGAAAATAAAGACTATAACATGACTCAGCAAACAACTTAAATCATTTCCGCGAAACCCTACCTCATTTTTTAGGTATGAACATCCTGCATCTCCTGCACAAGTGTCTCGCCTGCTAGCCTGGCAAGTCTGAGGTTCCAAGTGCTAAGGAGACGGACTAACCCCACTGGTGGGTGGGTGCCGTGTGGGTGTGTTTTGCCCAGCTAACAGGGTAGGTGTGTCGCATAACTAACAAAAAACAATTATCATGTTAGGCACTTGTAAGTGATCTGCTTTCTCCTAGCTTTTTAGCCAACTGCTTATTGTTAGGATAGAATGTAAGATGCACGTGTATATGAACGGATCCAACAGATCTCACAATGGGGTGATCCACAAGTACATACACATGGAGGTGAACGGGTCAGCTGAATCAAAAGTCGTCCCCTCATAAGGGTTGGAGGGGAGGGAGGGAGATTTCTTTTGGAGGTTTGGTGTTGTAAGAGGCTGTAATGTATCTCTAATCTTCATTAGATGTCCAAACCATGTAATGTACCCTGTCATAGCGCCAGTGGCTCTCTAATCTTCATTACATGTCCAAACCATATAAATGTAACTTCCATCATTTCATCTTTTATTGGAACTACATCCATCTCAGTTTCAGTTGGGTGTGCGAGTTGGCCAAAAATTTCAGCTCAGTGGCTGCTATAGAACTTGCGCACACTTCTAATCATACCTTCATTGCATGCATGGCAATCTCGGCAGTCCAAATCTGGGACCCTCTACATGGTCATGTGGAATATTGTAACTAGACAGGCTGATGGCAGGTCAAAAATGGTTAGTGGACCAAACTATGTTATATGTCATATGTCAATGTTATGGTACATTCATTAGTGCATAATGGAGAGAGAGAGAGAGAGAGAGATTAAACTATCACATGCGTCTTACAAAAATGCATCATCTCTTGTAATCCCGAGGGGGGGTTCAAAATTCTCATCATCAGTCAAAGATTTCAACACAAGAAAGAGAAAATAAGAATCTACTTTTTGAAAGCTTGTTGTATAAAAGACCCAACACCATCAGGCATCAGCAGGAGAAAGGGGAAATAAATTTGAGACTGATGGGCAGTTGATTACAAACCCCATTGAGTGAAGGTTAGACTTGAGTTGTCTGTGTTTTTTTCTTCTCTTTTTATTCCTTCGAGAAATCATTATTCATTGAGCCTATAGCCTCTCCCTCTGAAAGCTGCACCGGTATTCCTATTGGGCTGGACAGGGGCATTGGCCTGAGCTCTACCCACACCCCACCTAGCCACAAGCTTGTGCCTGTATAAAAAGTTAAGGATCCTGCACCCCAAAAAAAGGGAGGGGGGGGGGAAAAGAAAAAGAAAAAGAATGAAAGAAAGAAAGAAAAGAAGTATTCCACTATAGACTCCATGAAAGAAAGGCGACGGCATTTTTTGTTCAACTCAGCAACCGTAGTCTAAGCCATTCATCTGGCTGAACCGGTCATGAACCCGTTTTCTCCCCGACAATATGATCCTATCCATCTGGCTTGTAAAACACATACAGCCACCAGTTCACATTTTACAATGGGCAAAATTGTAAAAAATCATACAGTGGGAGAGATTGGATCACTTCCGCCTATGAGCACATGGACAATTGTTAGAGAGCAAATTGCTCGATAGACCGGAAGACTTCCTCTCAGAGAGGTCTCAAAACCATTTCCTGGGCTGCATGCTTGAAATGCCCCATGCACACTCTGCAATGGTGGCGGGGCCCAACAGATAGACGGATCACTGGTCCAAAAGGCAATGGTTCTGGCAAGCAGATTGACTGTAGGAAGGCTCAATTTGGTTTTCCAGACTTGTGGCATTGCTAAGTGGTTCTAGGAACCTTGAAAGCATTTCACATAGGTTTGGAGAACTAGGAAATGATCCAGTACATTCGTCTCCACCGAATCTCTCATACAATCAACCATCACATTTAGTTGACCCCAGAGTAGATGGTTAAATTTCCAAAATAATAATAATAATAATAATCAATGATCGGACGATCCTAGCCATCAAATTCCCCCAATTTCCTATGCTGAAAGTTGGCCAATAACCAATCAGTTTGTCAATTTAGAGGCCCTTCGATCAGATGGCTACTGATGAAGTATGGTTTCTCAGTCTTTGGCCATACACAGTAAGGGCCACCGGGCGAACCTTACCATGTGTAATATAGAAGGTAGACTAGACAGAAATTTCAATGAAGACGACTCCACTGAATCATTTCAGTTGGAGAAACATGACCTCTCAGCACAGAGTTTGGTTTGGACAAAGTATAACAGACTGATGTTGATGGGAACCTACATTAGGAGTACAAATTTGAAATAAAACGGAGAGAAACAGACATTCCAGATAATGAGAAACGACTGAAAGAAATGAAATACAATTGGAGGGAGCTCAATTTTACATGGACTGGCATGTACAAGACCACCTTCAAATATCAGAAGGTTAGAAACCTAGAATGCATTAAAGAATGTGAAGCTCCCAAACAAAACAGTGGGATACAGCCACAGGAACGCTCAGCATTCATATCCATGAATTGTGATGCTTGTGAGTTCTGTGTGAATTCATGACACCCTAAATTTCGACTTCAGACACCCGATCTACTTTACAAAGACACTTAAGTTTGCAGCTTTCCAAATAAAAATTAGTACTTAAGCTACTAGCACTATGGTATCTATGGGGTGGCAACAAATTGAGACGGAGGAGTCAACCTGAGCCCACCCCGTTTACCTAAATGGACTAAACGTTTAGCCCAAACCTGACCCACTAACTACTAGGCATAGCCCAATCCCAGCTCAGATGCAGGTCGGGTAGCCGGATGCCGGTCTAACTGATCTGCTACCACCCCTAATGGTCTCATCTATACATTATGCTCCTGATGCATCACAAAAGGACTGGTGTGCTGAGATAGGCCTAGTGGATAACAATGGGCCCAATGCTCAGTGATGTAAACTGTTGACCTGATGAACTGAAGCCATCAAATTTTTTCCATTTTTTTTTTCTTGAATGGACTGAACCCATCATGCATGTGGATGCCCCAAAATGTCCAGATTGGAATATCCTAGTCGACAAACCATTCACGTTTTTTTTTCCCTGGACAACTGCTGCGTTTGTTTCTTAGCCATCTTATTATGGGGCAGTAATTGAACGGTTAGGGGTCCTTCAAAATTGGGAGTCTTTTAGCACATCTGCCATCCACGTTGGAGCAAATCAGATCAGCAGTCTGGACTACAAACTCATGACTCCATGAACTAGGAAGTGAGGACACCACTATATAGATGCACAGACCCTATAATTCCCCCCATATTATACACAAGTGAAATGCTAATCGGAAAATGCAGATGATGTCAGAAAGAGGAAAATAAACAAAGAAGGATACACCCAAACTGGAGTCTTCAGTATGTTTCTTCCACCAGCAAGGGGATGCAATACCGTCAAGAAGTAATACAGATGCCCGGCTATGATCCCCAACAGGTCTGGTGTGAGCGGCGAACCAAATATAACATCCAATGCAAGCATTGCCCAAGGTAGATAAAAAGCCTGCAAGCCAACAAGAGCATGTACCACTCGTTATGAGAATCGCCAATAGACCCAATAAAAAGGCAGAAGAGAAGCCAAGGCTATGCTTGGATGTACCCTTAAACCAAATTTCCAGTGGAAATGTTTGAGGCCACCTCGCATTGAAAAGGGGTCATTTTTTGGAAAAGCATAGAAAATTGAATTTGAGCTTAGTTGGGTATCTGTTTTCTGTAAAATTGGCCTGGAATAGTGATTCCCACCCTTCTAGCAAGCAGGCTAATGGTTTTAAGTAGTTCTTTTTTTTCTTTTCCTTTTTCAAACCCACCCAATCAAGGTGTTCTGAATCCATTACAATATGGCCGTCAAGGCTGATACGTATCGGTGACGGCTATGACCATTACGCAAAATGGGGCAGTTGGTGTTTTTAGACCGTATCGGCCGTTACGGAGGCCATAACAACTATTACGGGGCATAACAACTGTTACCCTGTAACTGTCGGAAAATGGCCACTTTTTCCTATTTAAATCCATTTTTCTCCTCGTTTTTTCCACTTTTCTCTTTCCAAAAACTTTCCTAAATCATTCTACAGCAGATTTTGACCACTATTACTATAGTTTTTAGCATTAAAACCATAAATTTAAGCGATTTGGGTGAATAGAATCTCCAAGGGTCATCTTTTTAAAAAACCGAAAAAGTGGTATTTATGCTCTTTTTTTTTTTTCCGATTTCTCATTCAAATGCTTAATTGTGATGTGTAAACATTACAGACACATGACCAGGTTCATAAATTTACTAGAGAGTCAGATACAACACTCTCACCAAAGTGTAGACCATTATGCTACCATAAACATGTTCAAAACAAAAAAAGAATGTGTGTGTGTGTGTGTGTGTGTGTCTGTGTCTGTGTGTGTGTGGAATATTTACATTATTCTGAATTTTCTAGATATTTTTTTAAAATTTTCGGGCAAAAAAATAATTTTCAACCATTACGGGGGTCGTAACGATATGTAATACCTTGCACCCAATCATTATTCAAGACACACAGATGCAGCCTAAGCAACAAGAACAACCTAACCCAAAGCAATAAAGAAACCAGACAAGTTATATGATCCACGGCCCTAGGAGATGAATAATATCCTCGGGTTTCTCAGTTTGCAAAAGTGGGGTCTATCGTTCCAAGATCAGACTGGGATATGGAGAGACTAACTGAGGATGTAACAGACCCAACAACCTCCCTGATTTGAAGACCAAGCTGTTCAACCCGTGGCCTTTTCCTAGCGAATATGGGCAATTACAGTATTTCCTTTCTTAACTGTCTGTTTGCAGGCCACCAAGCAATGGGGTTCAGATTGCCCATCAAAGAGACTTTTGGGCAAGGTCCATCTGCACTGGTGCCTATTAGATCAACAGTCAGGATTGCAAACTATGACCCCACCTGCAGAAACTAAGACACATGTATACTACACATAATTACGTATCCCTGGGTCAAGGATTATATAATTCCTCAGGAAATGGAGAGGACAACAATCGTAGCTTCCATACCTTTAGGGTGACAAGGCCATATATGTTGATTTGTGCATTCGGGAACTCTCTACTCCAAACATAGAGAAGCATGAACACCAGTGACATTCCAAGGAAAGGAGACCACAATATTGGAATCGCAGATAGTGCCTAGTATGTCAAGGAAACAAAAAGCGGCACACGTTATAATCATATGAACAGCCAGCTAATAGTTTCACTCACACATCTACTTTGGCCTTTGGAAATAACCTTTTCAAAAAGACCAAAGGATCAAAAAACAATATACATAAGGATGAAACGAAAGTAGCTCACACCCACCAGTAACGAGAAGGCTCCAAATATAACCATCCACAAAAAATCTGCCGTACGCCTTTCAAATGGCCCCTTCTCTAGCTGAACTCCATATCTCGCTCTATAATACAAAACCTCATGGGATTTAAAAGGTATGTTATAGAAAAAAAACTAAAAATCAGGGATGGTTAAAAGATAAATCTATTATCCTATAAGCACTAAAGCCTTTGTGGAGAAATACATAGTAAAAGCTACAACCATCAGAACCAAATCAAGGACTAAGTTTGTTAGAATTCTTACTTACATCATTAGGAGACGAATTCCAAAATTAATAGAAAATTTACCAAGGAAAAAGAAGTTTCCAATCAGCCTCCACACCTGGAATTGAATGTTAGAAAAATTCAGAACAGTAATAAAAACAGAAACAAAAAAGAGAGGGAGGTAGAGAGAGAGAGAGAGAGAGGTCACAAAAGAAGGACACATCCATTAATGACTTCAGGATAATGAAAGACATGAAGACCATAGGATTGAGGTAAGATCACACTTTCAAGAGACTCCCACAAACATAAGAATATATATGGGTGCAGATGAAAGTGGGACACATGCACATGTGCAAGTGTGCATGCATGGGTGAAAGTGGGCACACATGCACATGTGCATGTGTGCATGCATGGGTGCATGTACATATATATTACCGAGAACTTCCCCAAACCAGGAAATCATGCAAACAAATACCACAGTACAGCCAGAAACATGTCATTCAACTGTAATTTATCCAAGAATCTATTGCATTGTCTTTCAATTGATGTCTTGCATGACAAAGCAACAAAAGTAGAAATATGCTCAAAATTAATATTACAGCAAGTCCCAAATTATCAAAATAACAGCTATATATAATGTACTCAGGGATGGATGGATCTAGAGATTGTCAACCACTGAAGTACAAATCAGGAGCACGTCTTAAGACATTAACGTAATCAAAGGAAATTTTCTCAGCTAAATCTAATTTCTCAACATGTGTTGGGCACATTGCCCAGAAGTAGAAATTTGTGGATACCTCTTTTCTGTACTGTTGACATGCCATTTACTAAAAAGATCTAATTCTCAATTTTTTTTTCTTTTTTTTCCTGATAGGTAATGGAATATCATTAAATAGAAAACAAGGCCTTATCCGTTAAGATAAATAAAGACGTTCGGCTCAAACCTTCCTTGGCCAAAAACAAGCCATAAGAGTTATCCCCTCTAGGGAAAAGATAAAAGGAAAATGGAAAAAAATAAGAACAAGAAGAAGAACCATTTCTCTAATTCTGTTTACAATGATTTTTTATGCTTCCGAGGAATCGACTTAGGACCAGAAGCCCAAGCGATGTCACTCTTGGAGTCTCCGATGATGGTCCTGGAATAGGACCATTCTTTCTTTTTTTTGAAGGATGGCAACTTTATTAGGAGAAAACGGCAAACACCGGAAAGAATACAGCAGAAAAAAGAAAAGAAAAATAAAAAAGAAGAAACAGCCCTCATGGAGGCACACCATTTTCCTACTCAGAAACTGAGGAAAAAGCTTTTTAAAAAAAAAACCCTTGAAGTGCCACTCTTGTTTCAAAAGCACCTATTATTTCCTTTGAACTGAAGAGTCCACAGGCCAGCGAGGAGGAACAATCTCCATTTTCTTCCGTTTAATGACGGAAGCCGTACACTGTGCCATTGAGCAAAGAAATCGACAACTGATCTTGGCATCACCCAGCTTACATCGAAAAGCCCCAGAATGCAACTTCATACCTGGCTGGAGAACACAGTCTTTAGCACTGCCAATTCAGCTTGGTTAGAGTTGCTGATTATGAGAGGCCCCAAAAAAGCAGGGATGATTCTAGAATGGTACCACCCTGCCTACACCTAAACAACTAGGCTCCCAATAAACTGCCATCCATATTTAGCTTCCACCATCCCAAGGAGGCGGGTTCCAATTGGCAATCTATGATGGCAACTTATTGGCTGTGTTAATTATATTTCTCCACTCTTTTGACAAAATCCATGACTTAAACACCTTTGAACTCCAAGATCTGGGCACATTCAACAAGAAAAAAAATTAATTCCCCCAACCAAACAATTCAACAATGGTGACTTATCCTTGAAAATCGTATATTATTTCTTTCCTTCCAAATGCCACAAAGAAAAGCATGAGGAAGCATCCTCCACAATATCTTGCCATGTGATTTGAAAAGACTCCTCGACCGTTGAAACATCCTCCACACTCATTGGCATGGCTCAGCAAATTTCAGAAAGATCTATGAAGGACTCCTCAACCGTTGAAACATCCTCCACACTCATTGGCATGGCTCAGCAAATTTCAGAAAGATCAATGAAGGATTGCTAAATGCACTGAGCTGCCTTGGAATGAATGAAAAGGTGATCAACAGTCACCTCATCCTTTCTGCAAAAGGCACACATTCAGTAGAGCCCAATCCCCCCCCCCCACCCCCTGTTCCAAACATTTTTTCGTGCATTTGGATCTCTTGATCCCGCATGTTCCTCCTGATTCTAACATTCACACCAGGTTACCTCCCCAAAATTCATAAATTGTAACATTCCTTTAACTTCTTATACTCGTGAACGATCAAATATAGCCTTCAAAATCTTTATGCTAAAGAGGAGTCCTCACCCATTTGTCCTCCCAGAATCAGATTTTTTCATTATAATTTTCCACATTTCTCTTTTGGTAATGGTGAAGGAAATATAAATATAAAAAGAACAAAATAAAACATCTAAAATTTCAACCACCGACTAAAACATTATTGTCGAGGAAATTTTACAAATTTTCTTTTCTTTTCATTTTTAAAGTTCATACAAAAAAGGGAGAGAGAGAGAGAGAGAGAGAGAGAGAGAGAGAGAGAGAGAGAGAGAGAGAGAGAGAGAGAGGAAAATTTTAAATAAAAAAAAAAGATAAAAAAAAGTAACATCAAGGTTCCATTAATGAAAATAAGAGTGCAGCAGTCTCTAGTTTATTATTTGGAGAGGAAGAGCCCCCATTGGGATAGGAATGCTCTCTCACTGATTTAGAGGTTTTCTAGCAAAAATGAATTACATCATGGTGGTGTCAAGTTTTCTCGTGGATGGAGAGCATACATGCATTCAAACGACCTCTCTAAAAAAAGTTGTATCAAAGGGAGTGATATGGAACCAAATAAAAGAAACCAAAAAGGCTACGGTGCCAAATTGTGGTACTCTTGCTCCCATCACTTACTTTCCAGGCCACTTTTTGGTAATCAGACAGCTCCCCAATGACACAAAATAAATCCCATTTGAAAGCCTATTGAATTAACCTTCAATTACACCCAAGAGCATGCAATTCTGACTTCAATTGAGTACGTTATGACTAACCAACAAAACGGTCACATGTTTTTTTAACACAAACACCACATGGGCACTCGAACCCATGATGAAGTGAATTTTTTCTTCAAAAGAGATTCTCTTTGTTTTGGGGAGTGATCCTCAACTTGTGGGTGTGCTCAATGTGCCTGGTAGGATCCTATGCTATGTGCAGTGTTGTGTGATGCTCTTGCCATCAGAATACACAGGCCACTAAGTTTTATTTCTCCAAGAAGAAACTGAGATTGAGATTATGGGCTGACAGTGACAACCATGGTATTAAAAAACGGTTACGTAACAGCTGTGATGTAATGGTAAAGGTGGGATCCGTTACGCAATACAAGGCTGGAACAGTTGTTCTGGAAAAAAGAAAAAAAAAAAGGCCCATAACAAGAAAATACAGGATCGTACGGGCCCATAATGGTCCGATATAGGGCCAATAAAGATTCTTATATATATATATATATATATATATATATATATATATATATATATATATATATATTGAGCACTATACGGTCGTAAGGCTGGCCATTACAGCCATCATTACCATTATTGAATACCTTGTTGACAATCCAACAGTCGCAATCTTGCCTTATCATTTGGTATTGAAGCAAGTTTTGATCCTTGGTAACTTGTTGGAAATTTGCTATAAAACCCCTTGAAAACAGTGACTTTGTGGAAGATATTTAACCATGGTGATCAATCTTACACTCCAAAATTGACAGAAGACCAACGAGATGTGATAATGACGGGGATGCTGCAACAAATACAGTTGCAAAACAATTGGCTCCAATCCCTCATTGATTGTTTGATGTGTCAGGTTTTGAGCCATGGCAAGAACTCAAGATCCATACACCGCTATGGTAGAGTCCTCAATTCTCTAAATGAACAAATAGTTTACCAGATTTCCATACCTTACTTTCTGGACCACTTTTTAGGAGTCAAATAGTAACCAAGAGACACAAAATCTCTCCTATTTGAAAATCTATTAAGTTAGCTTTCAAGCAAGGTGAAGATCATGCAATTACAACAATAATTGAGTGTGGGGGTGAACGGTAACAGATAGCCAGCCTGCGCTACCCCCTCCTGCTGTCCCGATCTCCTTGGGACTCTTGCACCAACCCGTTGATGGTAGACCCTAGTCACACCCTTAGGGGAGCAAACCCCAGGTGTTCCAGACATTCCCACCAAAGAGCCATTTAAGGCAGCTAGTGCACGGGGCGCCTACCCGCTTTTCATCCTAAGGCGCGTTGAACCCCAGCTTCCAGGAACTCCCTGGCATCCCATTCAAGGGAGGAAGTTTCCCAGCATATGGGATTTTAACCTCCCCCCTTGAGGTAACAGTTTCAGGACATGTTGAGGTCCCACAACAATAATTGAGTGTCTCATGACTAATTTATAGAAAGGCTAGAAAGGCTACATGGGTGTGAAAAATTGTGTTATTCTAGTCATTGTAATATTTTATTAAGAACTATTGTTGGGGAGAGAGGGTTCTTTTATGGTTGGTGGGATGTAGAAAGTTTGTTTTTTTCTTTTCTTTTCTTTTCTTTTCTTCTTCTTTTTTTTTAATGCTTATAAAGAGATATCTATTTAATAGGGGGCCTTATTCCTCAATGCTTTTGTTGTGATTGGTAGTTTTAAAAACCAAACCAGAGGCCAACCCATTTTCATGAGCGGTTTGTCCAAACCGGTCCAACCAGGTCAGCCCGGGTTAAGGTGTCAAGCTGATAGTCAAATCAGCAACCGATTTTGGCACATACATTGAAAGTGTACAAGTTCCTGTAAGTTTGAGCTGTGTGGGCTTACCATGATATTTATGTGCAATCCAACCCATCCATCAGATGTGCCCCCAAACGTTATGCCCAGATCCCAAAATTCGCCTACCATAAAAACTTCCAGATTGTGTGCGAGGCCCAGCATTCAGTGTGTATCTCATACAACCGATTCATCAGATAAGGAACACTAGGATGAAGAGACAATGAAAAGATCATGTCATTCTACAGCTTAACAGGTTGTTTGACAGCCCGGATTTTAACGTATTTGAGCATATTTGAAATCCAAAACTTACTTTTTGTGTTTGGCAGGGAAACGGAGGCAGAGAATTTGGATTCCAATGCATTCCAAATCCCCCCAAAGTGAAGATTCAGAATCACAGCTTAATGCTGTGATTTCAACCTCATTGCCTCCAATGGCAATCTTTCTGAGATTGGAGAATCGCACTTGCACCACTAGATCTCTCTTTGCCTCGCTCTCTCTTCTCTCACCCACGGCGCATGCCGAGGTGATAACCTACATATGGCTTAATGATCAGCAGCACACGCGGGCCCCTACTGTGATGTTTATGTGAAATCCACTCCAAACACCAAGTGCTTCACCCCATGTCAGGCTCATTTTCCAAAAATCAGCCCCATTCGTGATTTAGGTGGACCACACGATAGAAAACAGTGTACGGGGCAATGCAGACCCTCCAAACTTTTTTCCTTGGTGCAGCCCACATCAATCACAGATGAGCCTGATTTCTGGAACCTAGGCCTAAATTTGTTTTGTGGCATCTAATGGTTGGAGTGGATTTCATACAATGATCACGGTGGGCCACGTAAAAATCAAGGGTGGATGTTTCTCTCCCAACTGTTTCCTTTGACGTGGCCCACCTGAATCACAGGTCAGCCTGAATTTTTGGCCCTAGGCGTAACGTTAGATGACCCATCTAATGATGAGAGTGGATTTCAGGTACACATCATTGTGGCCCAAATTCAACAGTGGGACCAGATTTTGGCACTATTTTTTTCGTGGTCTTTATTCTTGTATTGTGAGTTTGCCGCACATGCAGATTAGGTATCACCAGGAACACGTTAGCAGGTGTTTCCCTAACCGTGGGGCCCACCTAGATGCATGTGTTGTATATCCACACCGTCCATTAGTATTTTCAGCTCATTTTAGGGTATGATCCCAAAACTTAGAAGATCGAATTCTTAAGTGGACCACACAGAAGGGAATGGATGCCCAACATTAAAAGCTTCTTGGAGCCACGAAAGTTTTGGATCAAGCTGATATCTGTGTTTTCCCTTCATCCAGGTTGTGTGTCCTTTTCAACAGGTTGGATGGCAAATCACACATTACAATGGGCCTATGGAAGGGCGTTCGGTCACCACTGTTTACTGTGATGTGGTCCACTTGAGATTTGGATCTGCTGAACATTTGGTACCATAACCTAAAATGAGCCTGGAACAACTGGTGGACGACGGCGTGGACATGCAACACCTATCACGGTGGCCCCCAGTGTCAGAGAAACACCCACTACAATCCACTGGCATGTTACCGAAGTAACAACGAATCAGCTCCAGTCATGAACAGCCACTCCATATTGAATCCAAAGGGGGTCAGCGGCACGGTGGGCCTTGTAAAAATCAAGGGTGGGAGTTTCTCTCCTAGCTGTTTCCTTTGGTGTGGCCCACCTGAATCATAGGTCAGCCTGAATTTTTGGCCCAAGGTGTAACGTTGGATGACCCATCGAATGGTGGTCATGGATTTCATGTACATATAGATTATCTTTTAACCTAGAACTTACTGAACCCATCGAGACATTTGCACATTTTTAGGCTCATCTGGGCTTGGAATTACCTCAATATTACCCAAAATGTATGTTTTAACGGGCTTATTATAATGATTATCTACAATGTTATGCATGCATGCGATTTTAGAATATTGTAGATGATTTAGCTAATTAAATTCAAGCTTTTGCAAATATAATACAGGATTCAAATGCTTTTAGAATATAGGCTACCAAGCAAAAAAATTGGAATCCACTGAATTCTACTTACAGGATGCCAAACACAATTAAGGATTTCAAATGGCATTGGATTCCAGTGTATTTGGGATTTGAAATCCAATGCATTCCAAATACAGGCAACCAAAGGAGCCCTAAGGGAGCCACACCACGTGAATCTAGAGGAGGTTCTACACTTGATTTTACATTTCTCCTTGTGGCATTGTCCACCTGAGTTTTATATAGACTTGGATCTTGGTATGTACAGTTAGCATTAATCTTATAACCTGATTCACAGTTTAGAGTTTACATGCACATCACGGTGCCACGTAGGAGGATGATGAGTGACCACCTATTTTTGAAGGGTGCAAAACTAACATAAGAATATGCCCCAGTTTGACAAGACTAAAATTGGTCAACTGGATGGCTGCTTCTAGGCAAGTCATCTGAAACTCTGGTAGAGTAGATACACTGGCACTCCAAAATTGTACGTGTCATGTTAATTCAAATTAAGTCAACTAAATTTGGAACCTAAATTCTAATGTCACTTGGTCACGGTCACAAAATTAGATTGACAAACTGACAATGACCATCCAACGATTACCACCCTGTGCTAGGGAGGCTGCAAAGAGTACTCTTTATTAACTATAAAAAATGACAAGCTCTGGTTTCCAACAACTTGCCAACCACTTAACATAAGGGATTTCTTCATTTCCTATAAAACAAAAGGTTCCCAAAAAACAAAAAAGAATCTCAAAGCATGAAAGAGAAATGTGTGTTAGTGCACTTTCTGTGGCATACTAGTGCACCTTATTTGTCAATTATGTAGGTCAATGAGTCTAGGTGTCGGTTGAGCTTAAAGAAGATAAAGACCGAAGACTCAAGTGGACCTGCTGCATCAAGGAAAAAGAAACAGGTAAATGAGATGCCTTGGTGAGCCTTGAACCTTGAACTTTGAACCTTAACAAAAACCAAACCTCTAGATAACTTAACCCAATAGGCATACTTGTAGTCATCTTAGATTGGCCTTATGTGTACCAAAAGATTGGCCAAAAAGGTTGCATGAACCGCTGTAAAACACAACTCTAAGACAACAGAAATCATGTCTGCCGACCGGTCTTGGCCCATGGCTGACCGATCGTCAGAGGCCAGAATGGGACAGCAAGCACATTAGGTCCCTGGCCAATTTTAGACCGGTCGTGCGACTAGTCGGCAAAGGCCAAAAATGGGACAGCAACATCTGAACAGTCTCAGGCCAATTTCAGACCAGTCGTCCCTCAACGATCGACAGCTAGCCATTGCCAACCTTTTTATATCCGTTGAAGCTTTCTTTATATAAAGGCTTGGCTCGGCTTTGGGTCTCAAGAGAGATGATTTAGTGCATTAGAAGCCACCATCATTGCCCATACCATTAGGCTCTAATCCTAAGCATTCCAAGCCATTTTCCTTGTGTTTTGATCACAAGATGGAGCATTCAAAGCTCATGTGAAGATAGACTTTCCCTCTCTTAATCTCTAGATGTTTAGGCACCTTGACCATAGGTAGATCATTTGTCTAAATCCGTCTAGAGATCCAAATAGGTGGAATTCCTCTAGGCAACCCATTCAAACCAATTGTAGAGAATTCTCACCACCTCCTATCACCTTGGGCATCTCAAGAGCATCACAGGCAAGGTGATTGATCGTTGGAGCCAAGACGTCAGCGACGCATCGGCAATATGATCGGGGGAGCATCAGGAAGTTGATTGAAGCATGGGAGAGCGAAGATCAAGCAACCCACGCGACGCTGAATAGGGGCTCAATCCGACAAGTAAGTTGTCAATTAGAGAGTCCGGTTACACTCTTTCCTCGTGAAGGATTGAGTGTGAGAGTTTGGAATCAAACTCGACCAAGTCTCCAATGGGAGCCTCCGATGGAAGTGTACGCTAGGTTCTTGGATTGGAACCGAAGGGTTGGAGAAGAACCTTGTCAAACTCCTGGGTTGGATGGAACCCATAAACATCTTAGTTGAGAGATGAACCAGTAAAATCTCCGTCAAAGGTTGGGAGGAACCTTGTCAAACTCTTCGGTAGGGTAGAACTGATTTAAAACACATAGGTTGGGAGGAACCTAATTTAAACTCCCTTAGTGAAATCCGGTGTGCTCAAGAGATGAGTACGTGAGCAGGGAGTGGAGTAGACAGGTAGTCAAACCACTATGCATGCTTGTGTTTGAAAGTGTCATTTGAGCAATTTATATTCTTGCATTGTCTTTAGTTGTTAATTCTATGAATGCATAGATGGAATGTATGCTATGCATTACTAGGTAGATTCTTCATACACATCTTGTAGTTTCACTTATAGACTAGGTACTTAATTAGTATATCCTTGTAATCTAAACTATTGCATATAGATTAGTTGCTTGATAGTCATATCTTTATAATCTATATGCTTAGGCTAAGTTGTTTCAATGTTTATCTTTGCTAGCCTTTGTAATTGGACTCACTTAAGCTTGGAAGCTAAGTGTTCTTGCTTAATTAGTTTAATTAGGCAAGAGGTTTTTAGAAAGGATTTAAAACGGTCCTACCTCCCGACACTCTAAGACTTAGCAATAGTTCTAAGCTTCGCTCTAAGCTTCCGCACGTAGCATCGGATGTTGTGTTAGATGATCTGACGCAATTTCAATGTGTTTGAATGAAAGCCCCATTAATGGATCAGGCAGCCTGGCTATGACATTAAATGCTAAAATCCCCACCATAGTGGCATGAGACACTAATGTATCATGCCTTTTAAACGTACAATACATTAATAAGAGGAATGTTCACCTCCAACCCATTGACTGACCTATACTCCAGCACTGCATTTGGTGGATTTTAAAATCCCATGAAATTTTGAAATTCAAGAGTCCAAAGCGGATATGCATCGCTAAATTACCATTGAATGGGTTACCATTATTCAATATTGATAAAGCATAATGAAAATGTATAAAGATTGTATTAATACCTGAAAACGTGAAATTACTAATGGATATACCAACGCAATGCTAGTAGGATCAAGTAATCCCAAGTGATATGCTGTCGTAGTCAATAAACAGAGAGTCCCATAAGCCTTGCTGACTGGTGGAAGTGAATTGTAGAATCTGAAACACGTTGACCAACAAAAGATTAGCACAGTTTATAATTGCACTAGCACAAAAATAGGAAAAGCTTTTATGAAAAACACTAACATACAGAGTTTCTCTGTCAAAGGAGGAACTAGTTAAAGGAAAACAGTAACTAGAATAGAACCTAATATTTATCATCTTTAAAAATAAAAAATAAAGAAAAAAGGATAGAATGTTACTCATGGGTAATTAGAACATACTGCTATTAGAATAAAATGGTAACTAGAATAGAACGTACCTTCTTATATATAGAACGTACTATTTATGGGCTTGCAATAAGGATATCGTTATGCATAGGCATGCACGTTGATGGCTCTAAAGTGCAGAATTTTACCAGAAAGATAGTTCCATCAGAACGACAGTTACACAAAACAGCTCTAGGAACCCTCTTCTTACCAGGAATATTTCCAGCCCAATCGGCGTCGGAGTACCCCGCAATGATGGAAATATGGATGATAGAAAATCAGTGTTTTAAATAGCTACGCAATGTAGCGTAGCTTAGCCTAAACGATACGTAGCTCATGAAAATAGCTTAAGTTGCGTGTAGCCTATGCTACATGATTAATTTGGATACGCTAAACGCTTCATAAACTACGCTACATGCTATATAGCTCACATTACAAGTCATTTTTCACTATAACATTAAAATCAATAATGTTTTTAATGATTTGTTATACTTTTCTATTTCAATGAAAATTCGTTAGTCTTTTCAATGCCTTTAGTAAAATAATATAAGAAACAGTTTTAAATAAGTTTTGTTGCTCTTTTTCACTTTTATATTTAATCATTCCCCCTTGCTATTACTTTAAGTTGCATTTGGTTGCACTAAATATCATGAAATTTTGTTAAATTTTATTATTAATCATCTAATTTGGTGCAACCAAGTGCAACCTTGATTAAAAATCTAAGCAGTGTATAGCTTACGCTACACGCTATGTAGCTAAGCCTCACGCTTCGTAGGGGTGAAGGCTACGCTACACGCTATTCGCTATTTAAAACACTGTAGAAAATCTACCAGTGGTAGTTGCTTTTACATTGGGAACTGCTTAGTAGCTTGGCATAGCAAAAAGCAAAATTCCATTTCATTATCCATTGCTGAAGCGGAATATATTCCAACCGGTAGTTGCTGCGCCCAATTACTTTGGATGAAACAAATGCTGAAGGATTACGAGATTAGTCAAGAAGAAATGACGATATTTTGTGACAACACCGGCGCCATAAATATCTCAAAAAATCCCGTCCAGCATTCTCGAACTAAGCATATTGATATTCGGCATCATTTCACAAGGGAACTTGTTAAAGAAAAGGTTGTCATGCTTGAATACGTACAAACCGAAAAACAATTGGCCGACATTCTTACAAAACCTTTAGATTCCAATAGGTTTGAACACCTCAAGAAGTCTATAGTTGTATGCTCAACCTAGTTAGTTAGAAGGGTATTTGTGCTTATAGGAAAATAAGAGGATGTAGCCTCATATCATAGTACTCTTTAGAAAACATAATTGAAGATTGTGCCGCTCCAACACATAAGTATGTCCAAGGGGTCTAAGCCCTCTATTGGTTGTTGTCCTCTTGGATCATCCAGGACCATAAACTCTAGATTTGGAAGGTTAAAAAGGGTTGGCTTTGCTCAAAACTATCCGAGGCACTTAGCCTCTCAATTAAGAAGGAATCATTAATAGAATACCACCTTTAAAACCAAAAACTCACAGCAGAACAGTCATGCAATACCTGAAAATTTCTGCTAACCAGAGTCCATCGGGCGCTTGGCCCGAACCTGACCAGTCGCCCACCCGTGCACAGCCCACACTACTTATGTAGTTTTTAAACAGATAATGGCCATTCCATTTCACTCTCTTCGAGTTCCCCTTTCTCCCCTTTGTGCCCTAGGTCCTCTCCAAGCCTTTAAAGGAGAGATTTCTTCCAAGGATCCTCATATTTCAGCAAGAGGAGAGTTTTTCACATCTTTCTTCTTGCATTGCTTCCATTTTGTGTTCTAGGTAAGTCATTCTCTTTCATTCTCATCATTTAGCTGCTTGGATTATCCATGCTCATGGCTAATGAGAAGAAAATGAAACGTCCTGTTGATGAGGGTACATCCCAGGGTACTCGGAGCAAGTAACTTGCTCCCAAAAGGGCCTCAGCGAACTCACCGCGCATCAACCCGCGTACAAGAGCCCTCTTCCTCCAGTTCATCTAAGCATGGGTCTCCTTCACGGGCTAAGGGTACCCTAGCCCCTCTTAGATCAATGTCCTATCTGTTGCGCCGTCCGATTGTGGGAGAACGGCAAGTTGACCGTGACTGCATTATCAGGGTATCTGGTCTACGAGCGACTGACTACCATCAAGTGGCACCCGTTGCTGGATTTTGGTGGACCTGGTGTACCCTAGTGATGTGTACCATCTTCTCTCCCGAGTTGTAAAAGTGACGGATGATCCGCCCACCCTTACAGTGGATCGGGATGGGCAGCTACTTGTAATCAAAGCTGCCACCATTGCTAGGCTTCTCAATATACCCATCTCAACCGAAAGAATTCCCCCATCTGGCCCCGATGAAATCACTAACGAAGTAACCTGCACCAAGGCCTTATGTGGAGGAAAAAATGTGATGTGGGAAGGCAAAGGCGCAAATGTTCTCCCTGCCAGGACACATGACCGACAACTTTCGTCTTCTGCACCTAATATTCTCGTATAACGTCTATCCTAGGAGAGGTAATCGGACCTACCTTACAACAAACATGGTTGAGCTTCTTTATAGGGTCGGTCAAGGTCATCAGATGTGCCTTCCTACTCAGATTATGAGTCATACTGTGTGCATCTTCACCATTGGTGGGAAAGGCGCCGCTATCCCTTATGGTTGTCTTCTCTCTCTTCTATCTAGAGATTGCGGTTTTCCCTCCACAGCAGAGAATCCTGTCACCGTTGCCACGGTTAATAGCAGGACCATCACAAACATGAAACTGAACGCTCCCGATGAAGATGTTGGTTGGCCTGGTGCATATTCGAAAAATCCAACCACAGAAGAAATAACAGCTCATTCTGCACACGCTGCTACTCCAGGTGGGACCTCTCAGGGTGGAACATCTCAACAAGGCTCCACTCGGCG
Source organism: Liriodendron chinense (assembly GCA_003013855.2). Taxonomy (NCBI): domain Eukaryota; kingdom Viridiplantae; phylum Streptophyta; class Magnoliopsida; order Magnoliales; family Magnoliaceae; genus Liriodendron; species Liriodendron chinense. The sequence goes on along the minus strand of ML058461.1, from coordinate 9,843,690 downwards.
CTCCAAAGCTTCAAAAGACGAGCGTCAGGAGGTTAATGCGCGGCTTGGTTGTGTAGAGAAAATGCTCAAGTCTCTTCAAAACACTACTCACATGATTCTAGCATTACTAACCTGCCGCAACAATGATGCACCGCCTCAAGCTCCGTGCGAGGGAGCCCGCCCCACACGGTCGCTATAGGACCCCAAAGCATCCTAATCATCTCAGTCTTTACCACTTTTACTGACTGAGATTTTAAGGCTAGATAGTTTCATGGTAGACTGACTGCGTTAACTTTTATACTTTGATGGGGAACTGGCTGCCCCATTTTTGGATTTCTATCTTTATATTTTGTAATAATTTTTGTTTGGTCTGTTGGGCTGGATGGATGCCCCTTTTGGATATTTGGCTTTCATTGCTTCATCTTTTATATATATATCCATCTCTTCTGTCTTATAGTTACATCTTCAGGTGGTTGGTTGGATGGTTTAGGGCCTCTTGCCCATGTTTTGGCTTGTTCCTACTGCTCATATTCTCTTATAGCCTCTTATACCTGTGCATATTGATCTATTATATTCAGGGTTGCTTGCCCTATTTTCGTAGAAACATAGTCTGTTTGGTCATGATATACATCATGTGGGGTGGTTGGTTGCTTGGGCTTTACACCCTCTGTTTTAAATGTCTTATTCATGTGTACCTCCTTATGACCATCATGTTTGCTTGGCTTCTTACCTCTTTATGCTTAAATGATGAATCCTTTATGTCTTGACATCTTTTCAGCGCTTCCAATTATATCTCTATTGTGTTAGCTAACCTCTGTACTAACCCTTTGTCAATGACTAACAAAAAGGGGGAGAAGAGTCCCACCAGTCGACCATGTTATCTTTTTTGTGGTCTTTGGTGTGCAGGATCTCAGGGGGAGAAATTGAAGCCAAAAGTCTATACATTGCGTTTGTACATGTCCATTTTTTTATCACTGTTTACTAAAGATTCTTGTTTTGAGTGTGAAGTTTTCAGAACTGTGTTTTCACCTTTTGAGGATTTATTGAAATGAAGTTCATGAGTCTGTAGAGATCCTAGTAGGTCTTCTACTTTCATAGTGTCAATATCTCTACATTCCTCAATCGTTATGACTTTAAAGGAGAATCGTTCGGGTAAGGATCTCAGTATTTTCCTACAAATGTGTGGATCCGATATTCTCTCCCAATCCGCACATAGCATTGGTGACATCACTTAAGTCAGGTAAAAAAATCCATGAATGTCTCATACTCTTCCATTTTCATATTTTCAAATTGAGTAGTTAAGAGCTGGAGTTTTGACCTCTTGACCGTACTAGTCCATTCATGGATAGTTTCAAAAATGCCCCAAGCTTCCTTAGCAGTTGTGCAGTTATAGTAGGGACGGGTGAACCGATGGTGGAGGTGGCGGAATCAGGTTGGCTAGAAGGTTCTTGATCTCATTCAGTTGCTGAGTAAAACCACCGAACTGCTGGGTCACCCCGCCTACTTACTCTTCAAGAGCAAATAGTTGGGCCACGCGATTGCGGGACCTCTGCCTTCCGCTCTACTGAGCAGAGTGCTGGGATGATCCTCCGATCTAGAGAGTGGGCCTCTCCAGGGTGTTTCTGTCATCGTATTGGGGGGCGCGAGATGGTCCAACCCCCACTAGTGCCTTTCCCTTGTTTCTCCTCCCTCCAGCCATGGGTTGTTCGAACAAGGATAAGTTTTTAAGATGGTTGGGAAAGTGAGACACTACTAGGATTGGTGAGAACACGACTTGGCTGTCGGTTCCCACGGACGGCACCAATCTATTGTTGCAGATTCCTGAACAATGGACGAGGTGGATGGGTAGCCACCTAGGATTGATGCGTAACTATGATCTCTTGTTGGTGAGCTGGTTGGATCTGGAAGATAGATCCCGCACATCACAAGGAAAGGCTTAGGAGGGTGGCCAGGGGACCGGCCATTAGTCCTCCAATGCCTAAGTTGAGATGGATGATAGTACTTATGCATATAGATTTTTCTTCCCCTAGAATGGAGGCGGATGCCTTCATTTATAGCCATAGGAGAGTAATCGTAGCCACAATCATGGGAGTTACACCCGTTGGGTGGCGTGATTCCCAGAGACGTGGATCACAATGGTAACAGCTAGAGACGTGTCCGTCTCTCCCCGACACGTCCATAGACTTCCGTCAGTAGTTATCACGGTGGTGGTCCAAGTCGGCCCGCTGAAGGTTACAGCTGAGGCCAATCTTGAGGTCGAATCAACCATGTCAGTAGATAGTCTGAATTAGGTCCGTCTTTGATATATCCAAAATGACCATCGTCAAGGCCAATCTGTCGTTGGCTCAGCTCTGGTCCTCGGCTCTCTTCCTGCCTATAGCTTGTCATGCGAGCAACCATAGTGGCAAAGCTAGAGGACTTAGGCCTGGGCCCGCCGATCTCATGGGCATGCTAAGCACGGGAAGCAAAGCTAAATTAATAAGTCGCTTTATGAAGTGTTATGAGAGAAGAAATCAGTTAAGTAAACACCTTCCGGGTTGATGCCGGCATCAGACAAGGACTCGAAAGAGAGTAGGACCTTCGAACTCCGGAAGTTTGGGTCCACCCACCACGCAGCTTCGATTCGGTCCAGTAGCTGGGGGCTTGGATCAGACCATCTCTCCCAATCTACTAAAAAATAGCATCATACATCAGCTCAGCTCGGAATGAAGACAAATCAGAAATAGTTGCATTGGTGTTATCCTCCAACCCAGTAAGGAGAACCTATTGGGAACCCTGAACTGCAGGGACTTAGCCTCAGCTCGCAGGGCCTCCCACCCTTTAGTCGCAAAAAACCATTCCTCCTTCCAGCCATGAACAGAGGAAGGAAAATCGCCGATCAAAGGTGTACCCCTCCTCAACCTCAGCGACATATAATACCAGCCCTTAGAGCCCGGATGGCTCTTCAACTGATACAGGTACATCAACTCCAAGGCAATTGGGTCAACCCATTAACTTGTTACCAAAGGGTGATAAAGCGGAAGAGTGTCCTCCAAGCATTAGCTGTGAGCTAACCTGGGGTCAAGTTGACTACTGACAAATACTCCCTCACCGCAGGGTGGAGAGGAAGACGGAATCCGCACTCGAAGAACACGGAGTATATAGCGACTTCGTCCCCCCGAGGTCGGCTCAAAAACTCGTCAAAGCCCAGGAGGTGAAGCCCAATAGGGCCCGGGATACAGCATTCCGCTCTGAGCTTGCTCAGGTCGGATTTGGTCTCCCTAGGCCTAACAGAATCAACCGCGAAGTCAAAGACTCCAACGACGCCAGAAGTGGAGGCCGAATTTTCATTCCGGCGCTCCGACGTGACAGCAAAAGGTATCTCATCCGACGCAAAGAATGAAGGGTTTTCCTCATCCAGAATATCGCCCAGGGCCCCTCGCAGGTCAGACTGGATTTCCCCTTGGAGGGATTCTCCAATCAAATCCCGCCGAACAGATACAGTCCAGGAAGTATCACCTGATTCTCCCGACTCCAACATTCAATAAAAGAAAGAGGGGGCAAACGTAGAAGAAAGAGAAGTAAAAAACAAAAAGGGGGACAGCGATGGTCCTATCACAGGTGGGCCCTAAGGAGGAATGAACGTACCGGATTGTGTTCCGGAACATGATTGATGAGGGAGGATTGGAAGCCTGGTGAACAGTTCAAATGCAGTAGCAACGGCCAAGGGAAATCGGAAAGAAAGGAGAATGAGCGAAGGAAAAGAGAAATCCGCTCGAAAACGCTAAGTCCGATTTTTATAGTCGATTTACACCAGCACTGAGCCCGTGCTCACGCCACGTGTCAACAAACTGTGGCCTTAAAGGTCAAACCAACGCGACGGTCGACCTGCTCCGCCATGCATCGCGCTACCATTAGCCGGCCTGACAAGAAATGCCCTCTCTGGCACATCACCGCCACATGTCATCCTCCCGTTCTCTTAGAACACGGAAAAGTTGTCGCGTCGTACACTCATCATGACGACGCTTTGAAATTCGAACCATCGCATTAAATATAACTTTCCCGCCTCTTCTTTTGATGGCAGTAACAGCGAAAGTACGAGGATGCCAAGGTCAGCTTTTCTACTCAAATCGACTCCCAAGCCAGACAAGCTAGACTCGAGAGCAAGGGCCAGAGGGGCTTCTGTTATGGGTAAAACCCGAGCTAACCTCAGGTCGTAAAGCAAGCCCATGAGATCGGTGGGCCTATGGGCCCAGGCCTAAGTTCTCTAGCTCAACCACTGTGGTTGCCCACATGACGGGCTATAGGCAGGAAGAAAGCCGAGCCAGCAACAGAACGGCCTTGACAATAGTCATTTTGAATATATCAAAGACAAACCTAATTTAGACTATCTACTGGCATAGTTGATCCGACCTCAAGATCGGCCTCGGCTGTAACCCTCAGCGGACCGACCTGAACCACCACTGCGATAACTCTAGGTGGAAGTCCAGGGACGTGTCCGAGGGAGACGAACACGTCTCTAGCCGTTACCATCGTGATCCACGTCTCTGGGAATCAAGCTGCCCAGCAGGTCTCACTCCCATGATTGTGGCCACGAAAGTGGCCCATGATTATTCTCTGATGGCTATAAATGAAGGCATCCACCTCCATTCTAGGGGAAGAAAAATCTATCTGCATAAGTGCTATCATCCATCTCTTGCAAGATACTCATCTAACTTAGGCATCAGAGGACTAACGGCAAGTCCCTGGCCACCCTCCTAAGCCTTTCCTTAGTGTTGTGCAGGATCTATCTTCCAGATCCAACCAGCTCACCAGCAAGAGATCATAGCTGCACATCAATCCTAGGTGGCTACCCGTCCACCTCGTCTATCATCCAGGAAGGAATCTGCAACAACACTACACATCCAATTCTTTGGCAATATATGTCAAATTTCCAACCAACGACTCATATATTGCAAAAGCATTCCATTTTAGCTACTCAAGGGAATCCTCGCCACAATCGAACTCCATCCTTCAAAAAAAAGTCAAAAGTGTTTCAATGAACAAACAGAAAGGCTGAATTCTGTCCCCGTCCAAACACAACCTTTCCTCGCGTAGAAAATTCTGTGTAATGGGTATTGAATTTGAGATAATGCTCCAGCAAAGGTCAGTTTCTCCACTTATAACCGAGTAAAGACTAATCTACGAACAGGAGCAAGACAGTCTATTGCCGTGCATAATCACTTCAAGAAAGAGAACGAAAGATCCTCTAAAAATAAGAAAATGAGAAAAAACCCCACCAAGAATCATACACAATCCATCCCCCATTCTTCCATTTCTCACAAATCCTATATAAATCCCGGATATACACAAACGACGAAAATCCAAATCCTAATCAGCATTAAATACTTCTTTACCGGAAATTTAAATCGTTTCTTCTATATACAAATAAAATCTAACGTTCACATGCGAAACGAATTAAGGCACAGACCCATCCAGTCATAAAAATAAAAACCCAAATCGAGAAAGCAGTGAAATCTGAAAACAAACACAGAAAAAGCAACTCAGATAGAATAGGAATCTTTTTTCTTGGGTTTTACATTGAAATTCAAAACCCCATTTGGGAATTTCAATGTTTCTGAAGAAAGAAAATAGAATCAAAATCATTGAAAAAGAAAGAAGAAGGGGAGAACTTACTCTGCAGGAGAAGACATTGTCAACTCAACTCTCTCCCTCTCTCCCCCCTCTCAAGAAACAAAAATTGAAAAACCAAAGACGGAAGAGAAAAGGTCGGTAATTCGTAGCTCTTTAGCCAGAAGCTTCTAGGTACGCACCTGATGGTGCACGTGACTTGCACGTTGCTTGAACGAAACCAAACTTGAGTTTCGGCCTGTGCCGCCGGGCACCGGAAGTTCCAGTAGTCAGAAGCTGTGTGGGGCCCATAGAGATGGCTGTCATATATCCACCCTGTCCATCAGTTTTGAAATAACGGATTCCAAAAATAGGCAGATCCAATACTCTTGTGGACCACACCACGTGAAACAGTGGGAACGGAAACGTCCACCGTTGAAACTTTTTGGAAGCGGCCCATGATGTTTATATGAAACCGTTCATAAGGTTATTATCACTCAAATAAACTATATAGAGACAAATATCATCCTGATGCAAAACTTCTCTGCCCCCAAAAGTTTCCATGTTTCCAACGGTGGGCGTTCAATCCTTGCTATTTCGGGTGGTGTGTCCCAGATGAATTTTGATCTATCTGATTTTTATAATCTACTCTTGAGTTTTGATCTGCCTGATTTTTATGGCCCGTTTGGACACTACCAAATAAGTTACTTTCCTGCTGAATAAGTTACTTTTGGCACTTAAGTTCGTTTGGTAAGTATAATTGAAAAATAACTTATCTCTTAAAAATTACTTATCTTAATAAGTACTTTTTTAGCTTTTTGACTTTTGCCTTTTCGACTTATCTCTCTCATGTCAATTGGAGGGTGTTAGTACACACCCCAGTCACCCTCCAATGTTAATTAACCGCCCTCAAATTTGGCTTTTCCACTTATCCCTCAGGTCAAGCTACATATCAAAGTTTTCACTCATGGTTCACTCAAATACTGCTCTCTCATACCGTCCATATCAAAGGAGGCCCCACATGATGGACCGTCCCATCAAAGGTGGGGCTCACACAGTGGACGGCCCACATCAAAGATGGGCCCTACCTTAATTGGTGCAAGATCCAATCCACCAATCAGGTTCATCTGATCTTCTACGTCTTTCCCAAACTTGGTTCTAGTCCACTCACCATGTGGACCAACTATTGGAAACAAGTGACTAGGTTAGAAAACTTCAGCCAAGTTTTCCAGAGCCATATATTTGTTTGGCAGACTGTGGCCCACCTAACCAGTGGATCAAGCCTGATTCTTGTGCCAGGCATCCATATAGTGGTCCCGTTCTTATGGAAGGAATGTATCTCGGACCAATCGTGCTATGCTAGCACATGCGTGGCATGTATATGAGCTTATGAGCTTTAGTGCACGCAAGTGGGATTAGAAAAGCTCATTTTGTTAGGAAAACAGACTCACTGCTTAGCTTTTTCTTTTCATGTCAATATGTTGCTTATTATATGTAGATTTGAATTTTTTTTCCAAGGGGTTACCTATCAATGTGTTATTATCAAACATATTTATGTACTTATTAGTTGATAAGTATGTTTGGTAAAGTATGTTGTTTACCAAACATACATATCTGCTTAATAAGTAAACACCAAGATAAGTAACTTATCTTATAAGTAGCTTAAGTAACTTACAATCTAAACTAGCCGTGAGAACCATGTTTTTATTGTTGTCTTTCAAAACCGATGGGAAGGGTGGATTTGTCACTGGCATATCTATGAGCCCCACACAGCTACCATGCCCCGGAGATCTAAACTGTTTACTTGACAGGTTTGATAATGCTTCGACTATCTTAACCCTTCAGTTGATTGCGTGTACATGTTCCTGAAAAATGACTCATCAATGGCTCAGTTCGTTCATTAGATAGTTCTTATGATCAGATGAGAGGGCGGATTGGGTCAGGTCAGGGTAACACGAAGTTCCGATCATGAATGTGTTGCACGTGACACGCTCTGTCCTTTTTCAACTCATTTTACAGTATGGACTAAAAAATAAAGCAACTCTAAATCTCAGGTGGTCCAGACCACAGGAAACAAATTAAAAACTTCCAGTGAGCCACAGCATTTTCTAATAAAAGCTGATATTTTAGTGATTTCAACTACAAAAGGTCTCTTCGCCATAAGATTACTGTGCTTTGGTTGAATCCATCATTAGCTAATCCTATTTGATCTTCATCCGCCATCAGCCATAAGACCGTCAAGTTAAGTAGTTAAGTCTGCCACATGAGCAAGATATGTGACATGAGTCCTAGGTTAAGTATATCACTTTTTAACCTACTTATAACTTTCTGAATTCTGATGACAGAACAATTAAAAAAAAACACACAACAGTTTCGTAGCAAGGCTGATGAATGGCACGGATCTTTGGCATGTGTGCATGGTCACACTGCATTGAAAGCACATGTGGACAATTTAGTGGACCTCTCCAAACCACACATCGGATGCGAAGCGTTGGGCCACCTCACTTGTCAGTGGGGCCCACCTGTTGTCCAATTTGGAAGCACATAAAAAATGAACGGCTTGGGCTCGTGAAACATCTAAATGGTGATTCTTTTGCCTCTTGGGCCCACCGATTGTACCATTCAATCACTGTCCACATTGGAAGCCTGGTGGTCATTTCATTATTCGTGCATATTCTCTTCTGCTAGGAATGCTGATTCCAGCACACCCGCTTACCTTGGCACGCTTTTCTGCAAGATCGGAGTTCAACGACGTGAACCCCGGGGGTGGATGTTCCTCCTTGCCAAAATCCAGCCGTTTAATTCACGAGGTGGACCGCACATGGAGCGGTCATCTGACTACTGGCCCATCCTGATTTATTACAACACAGTGGAGTCAGGAACAGTCAGATGAGCATCCCTGATCCTACACACATGCCACGGAACACGATTACTACTGCGTTTGTGTTTAGCGCTTGAAGATAGGGTGTGAATTAGCAGTAGCGTCTCAGATAATTCCTCCATAGTGATGTGTCAGCATCACATCACTTGTAATTATCGGCATCATTATTAGTAACTGATAAGGATCAATGTCAGCTACACCCCGCATCCCAGTAGTTAGCGTAGTGACTCGATTAGGTGAGACCCTGGATCCACGTAGGTGGGTAGTCGTCAGAAGTATTTCGGATTACACAATAAAAATAAAAAATAAGAAAATTAAATTTAAAAGACAGCTAAAGCACGTGGTATACATTATGCTATTAACGCCTAATTGCTCCAATTCAAAATATTCTGAGTCTGCTGTTAGGTTACCGGCAGATTACTTTCAGGATATGACGAGCCTTGTGAGATTTTGCGTTCAACAAAAATGAAGAGACCACTATTAGAACTCTTTTACATAATATTTGACAAAATAAAAAGAATAAAAAAAAAAGACAGAGTGGAGTATGGCGTTCTTGAAGCAGGGAGTTAAACCACTTCTTTGGTCTTAGTGGCTAGGTTCGTATGAACCACGAGGCTTTCGCTGGATATGCTAGTTAAGTATAAGACTTGGAATGGTTGTGGTTGTTGTGAAATGAACCGGCCATATCCAGTTTATATAGGCAAGGGTGATTGGCAATTTTGGTTCAGAATCATAATAACACTAGCCGTTTTCTAGCTGTTGGGAGAAACTAGCCATTTTCTGGACAGTTTCTAACCGTTGTGCATGTCGGAGTTACACCTGCATGCTGGCTGTTTAGACTCAATGGCTAGCCGTTTCTGACTGTTAGGCAAGCCACATGCAGCTGTTACTACATAGTCTCGATTGTTACTGCATGAGCAGTTATATAAGTCAGAGGTCTCTCTGTCAGACCTCTTACCTACAACACCTCCCCTATTCCGAACTCAACCTACCTGACCTCCGCTTAGCCTCTGTCACACTTGCGACTCACACCAGTCTCGCTCCAGTCCACAAGGTCGCGACACGATGCGCATATGCGAAGTGCAAAGTGCGTCATTAGCGCCTCTACAACCACACTGCCTCACATGCCCACTCCATCGCACCGAGCCTGTGACTGAGACCGTGCCCGAGCCCGAGCGTGTGCGCGATGTTTGCAATAGAACACGCAAGCCACCATACTCCTCTCTCTCACCATAAATAAGTAAGTTGCATAACACCCTGCTTATAAAAAAGTAAAAAATCTTTCTCTCATTTGATATGGGACAAAAACAAAACATATTTTTTATTCTTCTTTTTTTATTAAAAATATTTTAGCAATCCTCCACTTGGTTGAAAAATAATTTTAAAAAGAAAAATGACATTTGCCAAGATACAAACTGATCATATGCATAAAGAAAGATATTTTTCGATTTGAATCCTTGTTTATGGCAGTAATTTTTATTACAATTAACTGTAATTCTTCGATTTGGGCTAACAGCGATTTGTTATCTACCATGGTGTAGTCGAAATAACTAGCTATAAGATATTTGTTCGTATCTTCTTCTTCGGCCTTGTATTTGAACTCGAGAGCGGTCCAAATTTCTTTGACAGATTCAGTTCTTGTGTACAGGTCATACAGACGATCAGATAGTGTGTTCAAGATGTGTCCACAACAAAGTAGATTATCTTCTTCTCTTTTGACACGTGCAATGATCTGCTCAGGTGTATTTTTATCAGTTGATGGAGGCAGCGGCTTCAAGTTTGGGTCTAAGATATAGCATATCTTCAACGCTGTAAGCAGAAATTTGATTTTATCCTGCCATCTGGTGAAATTGGTTCCATCGAATCAGTCTAGAGGAATCAGATCCTGGTTCATCAGTTTGATTGATGATACCCCTTCGGCTTCTATGAATTACGCTTTAAGATTTTTTATAATTTGATCTCGATTTTTTCATTTTTTATTTTTATTTTTGTAATCCAAGATCAAATTCTCAACAAGTGGGACCCCTAACTGTGGGGCTCACAGTGATCTATGTGCCTTAAACTCACACTATCCAACCATTTTGAAAGTTCGTTTTATGATATGATCCCAAAAATGAAGTTGACTCAAATACTAAGTGGACCACACCACAGGAAAAAGGCGTGATTGAAGCCCCACCATTAAAAGCATCATAGATTTCACTGGAATGTTTATTCTCCATCCAAACTTTTGATAAGATCACAAACGCTTAGATGAAGAGACCACACAAATATCATCTTGATCAAAAGATTTTGTGGCCCACTAGAACTTTTTAATAGTCAGTAACCACTGTTTCCTATACCATGGTCCATCTGGGATTTGAGAACTTCTTCATTTTTTGGATCATGCTCTAAACTGGTCTTTGATGAGGATGGATCGCGTGGATGTAGTCAAATAAGTCACAGTTGGTCCCACAATTAGGGGTCTCACCCACCTTGGTAGATTCGATTCTCACCTAATCCGCTTCTGAGTAATTAACGGATGACTAGGGTGTCAATGGGCCGAGTTAGGGTCGGGCCAAGCTCTGTCCAAGCCCGGCTCACCTATCTCCACATATGCCCAAATCGGCCCAGACCTGTGACGAGCCACAATAGTCTATCCCAAGCCCAACCCAAGGTACAAATGCAGGGCCCAGCCCGAACCCGACCCTAGCCTAAGCCCGGCCTTTTACATAGAGAGAAATTATCCTTTGTGAAAAAAATCATCTATACACTATAAAAAAATAAAAGAAGTTTTAAAAGGGAAATGAATTTTTAGGAAAAATTTGTATGCAATTTAAATTTGAAAGGAGGGTAGATATTTTAATTTAAATTTTAAATTAAAACATATATTCGGGTCGGGCCGGGTTGTCGGTCTTTTGAATAGCTAGTCCAAGTCTGGCCCGTTTGAAAAAGGGCTTATACTTAGGCCCGAACCCGACCTGATACTCTAGTCCAAGCCCAGCCTAAGGCGGGCCAAGCCCGATAGCCCGTCGGGCCAACCCGGTCCATTGACAGCCCTACGGATGACCGGTACCAGTCGTGTCACGTGTGAGGATGGGAAGGGTCTGAGTTGGCTCAGGCCTTACCATGCTCAAGTGGACCACCACAGAAAACGGTGGGTACAGTTCCGCCCACCGCCCACGGGCAAAACCTTCCTGAGGTCGACCATGATGTTTATTTGAGATCCAACCTGTTCACAAGTTACGTTCACACAGACATGCAATAATGGGAAACACAAATATCAACTTGAACGAAAACTTGTGGTCCCCATGAAGTTTTTAATGGCAGGCGTTCAATCCTCACCTTTTTTATGGTGGGTCCACTTGAGCTTTGGATATGCTTCATTGTTTGGTTTGTGCCTTAAAATGATCTCTTCAAATGGATGAACAGTGTGGATACAACACATACATCATGGTAGGGCCTACAGGTGATGTAACTTAAGTGGGGAGATGGCTACCGAAGCCGCCAGTATCTAATCCGCACCCAAAGCCGCTGTGGAGGCGAGAAACTAGGGCTGTAAATGGTCGGGTTCAATGCGGGTTTAGCCAAAACCAGACACCCCCCCCCTTACTAAATAGGCGGGTCCGGGTTGGGTCCGAGTCAACCCACCATTTATAGGGAGATCCACCCATTTATAAAATGGGTCCGGGTCTGGTATAGGGAGATCCACCCAGACCCATTTATAAATAGATCGGGTCTAATGGGTCGGTCTAGATCAAGTATGCAAGCATTTTCAAGGCTTAAAATTGGGTTTGGATAGGTTTGGGCTGGATGGGTCCCTTGAAACATAGATCAAACCTGCCACTTACTAAATGGGTTCGGGTCAGGTCGGGTCGGGCCTAATATAAAGGAAACCAGACCCAGACCCGTTTAGCAACTGGATCTGTTTTTGGACCCACACCCGTACCATAGGGCTCTCAATGGGTCAGATCTAGATCGGATCTAGTTGGATCCGGCTCCAAGTCTGTATATCTGTAGACGGATTCGGATCCAAAAGGTGATATCCATATCCGATCCATTTATAAATTGTTAGATCCATTTCCGATCCAAAATCCATATAACCATTGGATTCAGGTTGGATCTAGGTCCGAATCCACCCCCATTACATATTAAAAAATATATATAACATAAAATATAGAATATAATATATTTAATTTATTAGAGAAATGATGCAAAACCAACTATTCACCGTGGTATGGTGAACGTAAGAGTGGCATGTCTAAATTTTGAGACATGGCCTAAAAAATCTGGAAAACAGATGGCCAGCGTGAATATAACACATGCAGGAAGGTGACAATTAGTCGGATCTTAATCGAATTCGAATCGAACTCGGATATGTCCCTGTGAATCCAAATCCACATTATACGGATTGGGAGCGAATCAGATCTCGGATCTGACCCGCTCCATTGATAGCCCTACCGTACCATTTATATGGGTCGGGTATGGACCGGGTCTAAATGGGTTGGGTCCGGGTACCCCATCGGCTCCACTGACCCATTTACAGCCCTACGAGAAACCTTCCATTTGCATAGTATAATACACGAGATCAGTGGGCCCATTATGTTTTGTGTGTGACATCAAGTCCGTCCATCGATTGAGCCCTTGTCTATTACACAATGTGATTAATAAATCAGATGGGCCATATCACATGGAACAACAGGAAGAATATGCTTAACATCGGTTTGTATGTGGGGACCCTGACGTAGTTATTTTTCTATTTACGTTGAATAAAATGTGCTCAATTTGATGGAACGATTGGATTGCAGACGATCATAACGGTGAGCCCCACAGAACCCCGGGTGTTGGTCCTGTTGGATATGCTGCGGTACGCACCTACAAGGCGCATTTTCAGCAGTGCGCTTGTGTACGCCGCGCATCTCGTGGATCCCTTCTTTTAGGGACCGTTTCTTTTTAATTCAATTACATCGTGCGGCCAGCTGTACAGCAGGTACACATGGCCTCTGAATTCTGAAATATTTTATAAACGACCATTTCTAGCCGCACGTATATGAAACCAGAGCGCACACCTCGTGCGTCCGCCGTGACGCACGACCATTCAGTTGGTGGTCATCGAATGGACGGCCTACCGTCCATAAGACATGACCATCAGTCAATTTGTTATAACCGTCCAATTATTATGCATACGCTGTGGCCCGCCTAACCACGCAGCCAAGGCAAAAAACAGGCTGATCCACTCAAATGGCAGGGCCACAGTCAAAATCAACGGTCAACCTCTGCTGCGGTCCACCTAACGAGTCGACTAGCTTAATTTTCGCTGTAGGTAATGTTCATTGTCCGATGACAGGAACCGTCCATTTCGTGGATGCTAATCCATAAAAGCTACTGAACGTATGATTCTGACCATCGACCCGTGTATATACGATCACTGTTAAACCATCATTATTGAAACTTCTATGACAGCGCTAAGAAAACGGATGGCTCCGATCATCGGACCATCTATGAATGTGCGACCAACGGTGGGTTTTCCATCGCCTCTGTTTCATATAGCGTCGCCACTTGAGTTTTGGGTCCATCTCATTTCTGGGATAATGTCCTAACATGAGCTGCCGAAACTGATGGACCTGTGGGCCCACATAGCTTCCGCCCACTCGAACAGGCAACTCATGTACATTTCCGGGATTTAAATGACCAAAATGCCTAGGCCCTTTTTTTGTTCTAGAAAAATAAAAGTCAAGCACCAGACGCCCTAAAACATTATGCGATACGATCATCTACGTATAGAACCCAAAAGCGTTTGGCCCACCTGATCATCGGATGGGCCAGATCTTTGGATCGTCTGATCATCATAGTAGGATGCACCTGTTGGGAGGCTTAGATGTCACACACATAAAATGGGCCCTGCAATGCTGGACTCTGCTTTCGCATTGGAAAAAAGAAAATGGCAAGGATTTTGGTGGTAAAAAACTAAAAAATTCATACAACAAACCAACACCTGCAAATGCCCATAAATACAAGTAGAGAGAGCTCCTCCCAACCATTCCATGATACAAAAATAGGGGACCTCAAATAATACAAGAATAGGGGCAAGACTCTACGTATTACCATCACACCAAGTGCATCTACACATATTTCCCACTCCAGTTCCTGTCCATGTCTCTGAAAATACACATCTCTAATCCCCTCTTCTTCCAAAAACTGTTCTAATCAAACGGTCCTCTCAAGCTCGATCTTTAGGCAGAGCAGATAACCAAAAACGAGAGAAAAACCATAAGTGGCCCCCCCCAATACTGAGATAGAAGTAACATATCTTACAGCTGATGATGAAGCTGCACCAGCGGACACAGTCGAATTACCCACGCTTGTGGATGTGGTAGTACTCCTGCACAAAAACTCAAAGAACCATTAATGAAATCATTATTAAGAAGCTAAATCCACAGCAAAAGAGATGAAATACTGAAGAAACTTAGTGTATAGGCCATCTCCACCATTGCTTCAGAACTCCGTGGGCCACTTCTCAGATGGGACTCAGCTAGTAACTGATGAGAGTTCATACAAGTTCTTCCAATCCATGGATATGCCACAACTATAGATGATTTGGGTAAGTTCAATAAGAATAATTTGGGCTATGGACCATCTATTGGGCAGGCAGGTTGGATGAGCAAAAGTGTGCCAATTTGGTAGTGGAGATTGGAAATGGAATTCATTTCATACACGGGATAGTTCCTTGTACGTAACACCTTGAAGAAATGAAAACAAGATCTTGGATCATGAACTTACCCTGTCGTTTGGTACAGACACTTGTCATAGCCTGCACAAAAATGGAACTGTAAGTTACACAACTGATGACATTTTAACAGATACGCAGGTAACAGAGACAGGCATTCCGATCCAATTTTAGAATTTTTTCATCTTGAGGGAGTGGATCCATGCCTCTGCAGGCATGCCATTTTCTGTACCTCGAATGTTGAATACGTGGCACACATGGCCGTCGATTTGTATTTGTAATAGTGAATGGGCCAAGGTTCAAAAATAACAATATTTGCATGATTCAAGCCCTTGACTTGGTGGCATGCAAATGAACACTAAAAGAGTAAAGTCAGCAGCAGCTTCTATTAAGGAAAGGCCCATTTTATTAGGTGGTTAAGATAGTCCAAACAAAGCAAAATGTGGTTAGAGGTCAATCAATGGCTGAGCCCACAAGATGCATGGTTTGGATCATTATAAGATGTGCCACGTGTGTGGTACACAATCTCAAGGCCCCAACAGATGCATGCCATTCGATCATATACATATGTGCCACGTCTGGTACATAATCTGGAGATATAAAAATGCCGTGCCTCACTAGAGACTGAAACAGTTGGTTGAATAAAGCGGAAATGATCAAGTTTCAAGGTTTGCAAGCTCGCATGCACCCATCCACATGCACCAGGTGTGTAAGGCATCCAGGCTGCATACGAGGTGGGACCCACTGTAGATGCTATCTCCAAAAAAGCATGCAGGTGATTGCACATGCATGTATAAAAAATAGTGAACAGTGGAAAAACTGGCAACTTTTTCCTTTTTCTTTTTTTCTTTTTTTTTTTTAACTGTCCATTATCTTCAATAATGTTTGCCTGCTGAATTGTTCACCCAGTTTCATTTTTTTAAGTCTGATCTCAGATCAGCTCACAGAGTGTCCCGCCTGATACACAGCTCAGATGTTCTATACATATATCAGGTTGGGACATGTGGCCTGCATTTAGAAGTGAGTGTGGAGTGCATATGTGGCTAGCAAACATCATTACAATTACATTTATAAGTGTTCACTTGCAATTACATTCCTTTCAGTTTCAGGTTGGATTGCTCGTGAATATGACTTCAATATCAAGGCTATTTCCTGTTTATTATGAATGCTAAGGCATGCCCTCTAGATTAAATTGATTACTGGAGTTCAATTCATCACTGCATCCAAATGCAGCCTTTAGTTGAAATGACACAACACATGGTGCTGATATAGGATCCTATTGTTCCTTGAAAAGGCCGGGCAAGAAACATATTGACATAGGTGGTGTATGTGAATTCGATAGTAGGCAAAGGAATTTTATGCTGTATATGAATGACCCCGGGAAGCGCAATTCCCCTATACCCTGAGTTCAAGCAAAGGGCTCCTCATCACAAGAAGGACAGTTCTAACTAAAGAATTGATGCAAACTATCTAGGGTCAGGCAAGCTGCATTCACATTCATACTCTAGTTAAAACACAAACATGCAACCAGTAATTTAAGGAATTTCTGCCGCACTAGATTGGCGTGTCCAAGTGATCAGAATGGTGGTCATGTATGAAACTAACTGTTCTGAACATGAAAATTGAGAAGTGAATTCTAGTCATTTCCAGTGATAAAAAGGGTGGGAAATTGAATCGGCATAATCTGGAGATAAGGTACATGACAAATGAAAGTATGAAACTTATGACTGACTGGCAGTCTCAGTAATGCAAATTGACAGCAGTTTTTATAGGCCGATAAATCCAAGGTTGAGCTTATGCACAACTGCTGACCCCACCATCACTACCCACAAATACACAATTATCCTTGACCACCAAAACCAAGGAATGCGCTCGTTCTCTCCCTTTCATGACAAAAAGAAGCCACATCCCTAGAGACACCATTTATGTCATTTCGGTCAGTTTGGGTGTTCATGGTACCCAAGGCTGCAGGACATGCTACAGAGATCTGCGGCAAAGATCCCTTTTATCTCACTTGTGATCAGGAGAAGAAAAAGAACAAACATACTAGCCATCAATGCAATGCAGGTTATGCTTTCTGCCCCACCCCCAAACACTGATCTTGTTAGTGCACTTGGGAAGCCCGCCAATCACATTTGGTGGTACACCCAAACGCTACCTTCAAATATCAAAATTATGTCATTCCAGGAAAATACGAGTGTCAAGGCGAATAGGACAATGAAACTTCCCATGTAATTAAAGGAGTTTACCAAGAAAAGGAATAGCTACTATAAGATGAAAACTAATCTTAGATATATTTGAAGGAAAAAAGGGAAAAAGCGTACTTACTTGGGTTCTTAGTAGTTTTTACCGCTGCACCTCCAAAGCTGCAAGCGACATCAGAAGCCCCATTCTGTAGGTAATAACTGTTGAATGCATACGAAGCATGGGATTGCAAAGTATCTGGCTGATAACAAGCCTGGCTAGGCTGAATAGCCGAACAATCAACATTTCCAGGACCACAAGCCCAATCCAACGCACTCTGCAAATCCAACTCTGAAGCAGTAGGCGAAGCAATGCACCATGTTCCATTTGAACTTGTAGTGTTCTCAGATGTGGTCACGTCTACAACCCCTCTCCCGTTCATATCCAGACTATAAACACTAGTCTGATCGGGATAAAACAATCCCCAGTTCCTTTCGGATTCCAACCCAGGCTTCCTGTTCTCGTTGAACAATGAAAAGATATAGACATCAATCTCTTCTCCAGGCTTCGCTGGCGTCCCCGTGTTGTTGAGGACATGGCGGATCAGATTAGTATTATACTTCTGGGCATTGTCAGGAGTTGCAGCTGTCTCCTTTGCAGATCCTTTGGTTGGCCAACCCGTCTCTGTGACCATGATCCTCAAAGTTCTGAAATTTAGAGATGTAAGTGCAAAATACAGCGCGTCTATTTGAGCATCGAACATGTTGGTATATATCATACCAGTGTTCGGATCAATAACATCCGAAGAGGACGCTGAAAATAGAGCATAATCTAGAGAAACATTAGTAAGGGAGTCTCTATAAGCATAGTAAGGATAAATATCAACCATGAACGGAGAGTTGTTCTCCGCGAGAAATTCCAACATGGGTTTTAGAAAGAATGCATGGCTGCTGTTAAAAGCCCCAGCAGATGGTGGAAAGGATCGAGACAAGATTCCAAGTGAATGGGTGCTTGAGACTTTGATTTTCTTCTGCAGACCAACTTTTCTCAGAGCTACTTGGACATTGTGCATGGTGGGGACAACAAGGGAAGATATATTAGCAGGGCTTTCAGTCACTTCAGCTCCTACAGTTATGTATGTGATCTTTGTAGCAGGGTAGTATGGGAGGATGTTGTTCTTCATCCATGAATCAACATTTGATTGGTATTGGGAGAAGGGCAACAAGTCCGAGTTTGGAATGCCTATCATCAATTCAACACCAGTGTTGGCAAAGGCCTTGAGAACCTGAATGTTGGAGTCATAGATTCTCAGGTATTTGATGTTGTGAAGTTGAACCAGTTGAGCGACTTTGTCAGGGGTCGGGAGGTCATCCGCATTTCGCCCATAGCAGACTCCAATTTTGCTTCCATAGCATAAGTCTGTCATAAAGTTGAGAAATCTCAGAACATGTATCAAAACCATTATGGGTGATTCAAATGATTGAAGATCAATGCAACTTTGAATAAAAGAAATTTGCTAAAAAAAAAGAAAGAAGAAAAAAGAAAAGAAAAGGGAAATCCAGTAGAACAGATTGGCAATGTTTGAAGTATCAGTATTGTATCTGAGCAATACTGTAAAGGAATAAATCAAGAGGACAAAAAAGGTAATCCCATAGAATATGAAAAAATAAAGAAAGGAACTACTTCCATAGAGTTAATAAACAGAGTGGCAAAGTCTGAAGTATCAGTATTGTATCTATGTATTAGACACCTCCAAAACTGATATTTGTTGGTATGTATTGGAAATTTGGAAGATGCATGCTGGCTGCGCAAAAGAGGGATGTGCCTCCCCAACTGCTGTCTTCTATGCCTTAAGGATGAAAAGATGGTGGATCATCTTTTTATTCACTGTCTTTATGTTTCAGACATTTGGTGGAGCGCTCACAGGCTGGCAGGGTGTGTCTTGGGTGATGACCCAAAATCTGGACAAGCTGTTGTACTCCTGGCATGCGGAAGATGGGGGTGTCCTAGGGAAAAGGAAGTGGAGATGCCTCCTTCTCACTGTTTGCTGGACTATGTGGGCGGAGAGGAATAATCACGTCTTCAAAAACAATTCCTGCTCCTCCCTTGAGGTGTTTTCCAAGGTGTCATCTCTCTTTATCGATTGGGCGCCATGATCGGGTCGGTGGCCTGGGCTTCTGATTTAGGGAGAGGACCCCCTGATCAAGGGCGAGGATCACCCACATTTCTATCACACATGGACCGGAAGACGATCAAGGAAAAGTCGACAAAAAAGACAATTTTCGTGTGGATGGACCAAAAGAAAGTGGATCGTAAATCGGCCATAACTTTTGATCCAGGATGAGCTACGGAACGCACAACATATGGATTCCTACTGAAATTATGTTTCGTGGTGAACCAACCCATTATAGTGGGTTGCGTCCGTCTGTTTCGCCAGAAAACGCGTGGTTATAGCAGAAAAATAGAATTTTAGTGGAAACTGCTTATTTTAGTAATTCTGATTTTTCGTTTGTTTCCTTCTTTTTTAAAGTTTTATTTTATTCAGGAGTTTCTAATTTTGCAGAATAATGAGTTTTAGAAAGACTTTACTTAGTAGTAGTGTTTAATTAGGATTTTACTATTTTTAGTAACTTTCTATTTCGGGAAACTTGATATTTTTAGTAAGTTCGAATTAGGTTTTAATTTATTATTTAAAAACATTGTAATCACGATTTTAATGATTCAATAAATTATCTTACCATTTATTCGAAATTAATTTCCTGTTATCTTTTATTTCTTCTCGTGAAAACGAGAACTATCCGGTTAGGGAGACGGTGATCGACCTACCACGTCCTCCCTACGTCAATGGTATCAGAGTGAGGAACAGCCTCGGGAAGATGACTTTTAGCAGTGGGTACGGCAAAAATCCTGTGGACAGTGATCCAGGGATCCATCCTCTCAAAGTG
Organism: Liriodendron chinense; assembly: GCA_003013855.2. NCBI lineage: Eukaryota > Viridiplantae > Streptophyta > Magnoliopsida > Magnoliales > Magnoliaceae > Liriodendron > Liriodendron chinense. The sequence goes on along the minus strand of ML058461.1, from coordinate 9,823,409 downwards.
GCAGCTTTCGGGGCGACACTTGAGACACTCCAGCAGAAGAATCATCAAGTTATGCAAGAACTGCAGGCTAGATTCGACCGCAAGGCAGAATATCACAGAAGCATGATTGTTTATGGCAGAGATCCGGTAAATCAAATGGGTTAAGTCTACACAAATGTCAATCTTCCTAAATTCAATGGCCTGAGTCGCGTCAATGACTGGCTATGTGAAGTTGAACGCCTCTTCCAACTCACGCAGATGCCCAAGGAAAAAAAAGTTCCGTACGTTGCATACAAGTTGAAGAGCACTGCGTCGGTTTGGTGAGAATATATTCAACGTAATCGAAAGAAAGAGATGAAGGCACTAATATGCTCGTGGCTACGGATGAATCGCAGGCTGCTGGAACGATTTGATATAACGATTATGAAAAATCAGGTGTTATCTCAACAACCCCATAATTTGCGGCATGAGCCTTATGGTTTTAAAACGGGGCCACAACTGACCCCCAGCCCCGTCGGAAGTGCACCTGCGGAAACGAAAGGCCATCAGTAGCGCACATGTGTCATTCCTACAGACATGGAAGTCCCTCTCGAAACTTTTGAAGTGGAGGTCATTCATGCAAACATGAGAATCCCTCTTGAAGGACCTGCTGAATCAGCCGAGGATGAAACCACCATCATCTTAGAAAAAATTCAAATGTCTAAGAAGATGAAGGAGATCCTTATTCCAGATATCATGAACAGGGAGGAACAACCTGCAGGCGTCCCAAAAATTGTAGATCCCCCTGTGTTGGAATCCATAGACATCTCAGAAGAAGCTGCGCCAACATTGCAAGAGTTTGAGGCGATCATGAACGCCAAGTTTTCTAAAAATTTGTTCATTCTGCAGGATGCTAGTTTTCCTCAGATTGCACCCATCTTCGATAACAAGGATGACGTGGAAGAGCAGGTCACTGTAATTCCTGTTGGCAATGCGAAGAAGTCAAGGAAACTTGCTGCAGTATTCCAGCACAAGGTTAGCAAGCAACGTCTCCCGGATTTCAAGGTTGTTCGTGACCCTAGGCCAAAGCGAAACTCGAGGATGAGTTTTTTTCAAGTGGGGTAGTCTGATGTAGGAAGAGGACCCCTGATCAAGGGCAAGGATCACCCACATTCCTATCACACGTGGACCAAAAGACGATCAAGGAAAAGTCGACAAAAACGACAATTTTCGTGTAGATGGACCAAAAGAAGGCGGACCGTAAATCGGCCATAACTTTTGATCCGGGAGGAGTTACGGGACGCACAGCATATGGATTCCTACTGAAATTCTGTTTCGTGGTGAACCAACCCACTATACTGGGTTGCATTCGTCCGTTTCGCCAGAAAATGCGCAGTTACAGCAGAAAAACAGAATTTTAGTGAAAACTGGTTATTTTAGTAATTCTAATTTTTAGTTTGTTTCCTTCCTTTTTAGAGTTCTATTTTATCTAGGAGTTTTTAATTTTGGAAAATAATGAGTTTTAGAAAGACTTTACTTATTAGTAGTGTTTAATTAAGATTTTACTATTTTTAATAACTTTCTATTTCGAGAAACTTACTATTTTTAATAAGTACGAATTAGGGTTTAGTTGATTATTTAAAAACATATAATCACGATTTTAACGATTCAATCAATTATCTTACAACTTTTTCAGAATTAATTTCCTTTTATCTCTTATTTCTTCTCGTGAAAACGAGAACTATCCGGTTAAGGAGACGGTGATCGACCTACCACGTCCTCCTGCGTCAGTTTAAGGCTAGGGTGTAGCCTTCTTTTTTTGTTGTTGTTGAGAGCTCTTGTAGTTTCCCTTTATAAAGTCTTCTTGCCTTTCAAAATACACACACACACACACACACATGACTACTTGTAGTGAAGCATCAGCAAAATGGTTACAATGTGGTATCAATTGTACCGCGAAGTCAAAATGATTGAGAAATTTCTGATGATAGTTTAAACCATGCTGTTCAGGAGCTGCAATATAGAAAATAACTATCTTGAAAATATATCAACCACTTCTTTATTCTCCAATCACCTAGAAGGGAGAAAAGGACACCTTGTTTGTTGCTTCTCCAACAATTTCTGAAATCTAATGGAACTCTTGGTAGGATTCATGCCGATGTGAAGTTCCAACCATCAATTAGAGAAAAAGAACAAATTGAACTTGTAGGATCCACAAAATTCTTCAATTTCTTCCAAAATCAAGTACGAGTGACGGCATCCTCAAAACATGGCACAACAAATCCTATAATGAGTGGGGAAAAAAACCCACACATATCCACAACCACATGCACAAAATATTTTTTTTATTAATTCATTTTCTTTTTCAACTATTCCAGTTGTCATTACGATTCTTTTGATGATTAGTCCATGAAATCATAGGACATAAGTAGTCGTATCCAACAACAAGAAAGGATTCAATAGGGAAAGTCCAGAGTATTTGGTGATCTCAGTTTTCATTATGATTTGTTTGATGATTCCTACCCAACAACAGGAAAGGATTGAATAGAGAAACTCCAGAGTACTTGGCAATCTCAGTTTTCATTATGATTTGTTTGATGATTACCTCATGAAATCGTAGGACATAATTCATCGTATGCAGCAGCAACAAAGGACTGAATAGAGAAACTGATGCGGAACAAAAGCATTCAAGTGTACCAATGAAGAAAGCGCCACCCACAAGTACCATCCTTATGGTTAGGCGGTGATTGAGGAGCATTGAAGACCCTACGCACGTGATTTGGCACATAGAAGACACGTGTGTAGGATGAAAGAAGACCCGACTGAAAGTATAGAAAATGCTTTTCTGAAGGTGGTCGGGCGCCCGGCCAAATTTGGCACCGAGCGCCCAAAATTCAACAGATTTTCAGTTTCCATTGCTGGACAGTTTCTGTCTTAGCGGGGCGCCCAGCCAAATTGGTCACGGGGCGCCCCACCAACGTACGAACTATTTTTTTTAGTTGTTTTTTACCAATGTTTTAGGGGTATTTTGGTACTTTTATGTTTTCTTCTTGCTTATTTAAGTGGGCTAAGCCCTAATAACGTGATTAGTTGTTGATTTATGAAAAAGAGCAAGCCTTTGGTTGCCTCCTTCCTCTTTCCCTCTCTCATGGTGCTTCTTCTTCTTCCTTGATCTCCTTCTTCTCTATTCTTCTTATGCCCCTCCAACTTCTTCTAGGTATTTCATCTTCTATTATTATCCTTCTAAACTTCTGTTTTGTTTATTCCCCACGATCTAAACCTTGAGAATCGATCTAAACCCTAAACCCCCAAATTCTCAAATCCCTAATCCGAGAAACTTTCTGATTCTTCGGACTAGTGATCATCATTGATCGATTGGGTATGACCATGCAAGATCGGGAGGTTCCATCCCTCGCCGGATCCAACCTATACGCTACTTGAATCCCATACTCCATGGTTGTGATGATGGCCCGTCCCATTGCATGTTTCCTTTATGATTTTCTTAGTTTATGATGATTGATGCTAGATTTCATTATTATTATTGCTTTTATTTCCGCTGAATAATTGTGTTCATGAGCATGCATCATATTTAGGGCTGTCCTGCATCAGAAACTCCGGGGTATTTGATGATCTCAGTATCCATTATGATTTGTTTGATGATTAGTACATGAAATTGTAGAACATAATTCATAATATGCAGCAACAGCAAAGGATTGAATAGAGAAACTCCAGAGCATTCAATGATGTTACATCTGTCCATTAATGTTAATTGACCAGGTGACTGATTATTCAATGAACCATTTTTCAAAATGTCAACTAATATTCGAACTGTCGAAAGATAGTCCACTCTTTCCTTCTTTTTTTCTTTTTCTTTCCTTCTTCTGTGCGTGCATGTGTGTTTGGGATGGGGTGTGTGGAAGGTGGAATGGGGATGGATGATACATCTAATCCATGCATAATATCATGAAACATGGAGACAACATCTGAAAACCCATTCCATTGGTTTTGTGATGACCAACAACACACCCAGGGGGGAAAAAGAACTACTAAATTACAATGTACCTAATGGGCCAGGCTAGGGCCATGCAAAGTCAAAATTTTGTATAGGGCTGGCCCAACAGACCCGCCCAATCAGGCCAACATCCAGGCCAAAATCAACCATAGGTGCCCTAAATCTATTGTTTAAAAATTACCAAAGTGCAGAGAAGATGAGAATGCAGCATAGCTTAGCTTGGGCACATAAATGTTGAGAAGTGTTCCTTAAAATGAAACCCCATTTCATGTATCTATCATTGATGGCAAAAAGGGGCACATCAAAACGATGATGAAGTGGCATGATCCATTCAAAAGATAAAGAGTTGGAAATCTAAGGTTGCCCAAGATTGTAGCATAGGAGCCTTGATTTAGGGAAGCATTGAATAAAGAGATGCCATGCTGCCTTGTCTTTGGAGGATGCTGTGAAGAACTTACATTCATGATGAACCTTTCTACAAGTACACAGGAGTTAAAACACAACAAATCTCAAGGCAACCCAAAAGCAGATGCTGCAAATTGCGCTGGTAAATATCATTCCATGTAAAACTTACATTCATCCACAAAGTGAATTAACATTAACATGCTATGAAAAACAAAGATGCGCAAATGCACGCACACTAAAATTCCAATAAAAATAAAAATAGAAAAACACAGTAAAAACCAAATACACGAGAATGGAAGGAGTGCTGATGCAGAATGCCTGCTTCAGCAAACCCCAAAAAAGATTTGTGGATTCCACAATATGCATACCAGTCAGTTTTAGAAAATTCAAATGTTTACACAAAGCAACGTAGAATCCACACAATAAAACATGAATTCCTCATTGCAAGGGCTCATTGTTTACTCCTGGCTAGAATTCAGTGTCAGTTCACTACTCAGCAAGGGCACGATGAGCAACTCAATCAGTAGTAGATGTCAATCATGGGCAACATTGCAGATGGGGCATGGGCAAAAAATCCACTCATGAACAATCTTGGACTTTGACTGTTGATCAGTTTACTCCAAACCCACCAGTCAACGGCCATGGACAATCTTGGGCAGTCAGGTTCAACCTATCAGTATGCTTTTTCAACCTATGCTCCATTCATAGTGGGGCCCATGATTTGAACATATGCATTGACAGAGGCATGACGCATAAACATTGATGAATTGCTGCAATGTAGCAAAATGTGGCGAACCCACACTACAATCTAGCCCACAATAAAAAATGAAAGTAATAAAAATAAATAAAAAATAAGAAAAATATATTTTCGATTTTTATAGTTTGGATGCCTGTAAGTTCTGAAAGTGGGAGGTAAGTCACTTCCAGGTGGTGTTTGGGGGAGAAAATCCACCTGTAAGTCACTTACAGGCAGAACTGCCAACGTGAGAAGTAACTTCCAAGTGACTTACAGCTGGAAGTCACTTTCAGGTGACAGCCTTAAAACTTTCAGGCATCCAAACGCTCAAACAAGCTCAAAAACTAGAAAAATGGCGGAAAATGCAGATTTTTAAACTCCAGAGCATTAAAAAAAATAAAAATAAAAAAAGCCAAAAGAAACTCAAGCAAGAGAAAAATGGAAGACAATGAAAAAATGATGGAAAATGCAAAAGAAAATCACAAAAAACTCAAAAGTAAAAAGGAGTCATGTTCTAACTTCATCGAAGAAAGAAAGGTTAATAACCTTTAAAAAAAAAAAAAAAAAAAAGGCTGAAAATGAAATAGGTTCAAAATCGGTTTTTTTTTTTTTTTCCTTTGGCAGCTACAAGAGCTTAACCAAATCATAGGAAATGACATTCACACCCCCAATTTATTTCATAGAAGCACCCATTGCAGACACATCGAAATCATTTAAATGCACTTCATCCATACAGAAAAGGGTGAACGAATAAAAAAATAGTAGCTGTAAATATCAACTTCCGAAAAAAACGGAAATGATATTGTCCCCCCCATTTTTCTTACATCTACACTTTTTCAGTCACATTCACACAGAAAATGGTGTAACTAGAAAAAAAAATAGGGGTGTAAATATCGTTCCAGAAAGAAGAAGAAGCTGGTAATCCAACCTACCTGCGTATGAGGCCAGAAGAAGAAAAGCAACCGAAGACAGAAATCTTCCCTCCATGTGCAAAATCCCCCTCCTCCTCGCTTCGATTTTTCCAGAAATACCCTTTTTTTTCTTTTTTGTTTTTTAACCCTCTCTTCTTTTCTATTTGGTATTTACCGCGTTTTATTCTAGTCACCCTCTTCTTCTCTCTCAGTGCTCGAGGGAGAGGGAGAGAATCGTACGGAGATTTTGGTTGCAGTGCAGCGGATTTGAAAGGGTTTTTAAATTGTGGTGAAGGAAAGTCTTCTCCATTCCGGCAGAGGCATGTCTGTGCGTCCAAGTAGACAGACATAACATATACATACAGACATGACTTCAACGGTAAAGAAAGCAGGCTTTGGTTTTGTTTTGGTTTTGCCCGTTTGGAAGGGTGTCTTTTTCTCTTTTCCACTTTTCGCCCTTGTGCATCAGAACGTGTGTACCGATCCGCTGGTCTTTGTATGTAGGGTCCATATCTATTGGATCTCTACCGTTGATCTGAAGTATTCCATGATGGATTAATGATATCTGAAAATATTCTTGATGATATGATTTTTAAGTCTTGGATTGGGTGGACGGATGAAGGGCTGTGGAGAAGAATATCAACGGATCATGATAGCATTCTTCGATGATCTGGATGGAATCATTCCATATGATCATATGAAAGAGGAACAATATTCTATCTATTGTGAGATTTGTCGTATCGACGGTCCAGATCAGCGGAACAGGTGCAGAATATAAAAGCATGGGGACCCTATTGAAACTATTGGCGTTCTTATGCATAAAGACTTGTATCATTCGTCTATGGTGGGACCGGAATCGTGTACTGAGGCAGTGACTTGTTTCACGTGGCTGCGTAAAACAGCCTGGGAGCGGATTAGGTGCGGCCCCGGCCTCACTCAACACCGTGCGACCTTGACCGTGGGGCCCATCTTGATGTATGTATTGTATATCCATGCTGACATTTCCATCTATTTTTTCGAGCTCATTTTAGAGCTAGAACCCAAATTTTAATTATATCCAGATCTTAAGTAGACCACACCACAGGAAACATTGGTGATTGACCATTAAAAACTTCTTCGAAGCCACAGAAGGATTGGATCAAATTGATATTTGCTTTTCCCTTCATCCAGGTCTGTCAGACCTTATCAACCGGTTGGACAGCAAATAAACATCTCGGTGGGCATTAATAAGGGCCTGGAGAGTTTTTAATGGTGAGTGTTCATCACTACTGTTTCCTATGGTGTGGTCTACACATGGGAGTTGGATAGCATTAAATTTTGGTTTAATTGCATAAAATGAGTGTCCAAAACGGATGAACTGCGTGGATATACCATAATAATTAAGATGGGCCAACAATTAGTACTGCATGGTATTAGGTGAAGGACCACCTAAGCTTAGTATCAGATTAACTTTTTGTATTTTCACATCATTCTTGTGAGTTGCGCTTGATTAGCGGATTAGATAAAAGACAGAAGGGAATTAGGTGGTGTAGGTACGTGGTGAGAGTTGATTGGTGGGACATATGCCGTCAGAGATAGACCTGTCCTTTTTAAAGGTTGGTGGGGGCACAGCGGATTAGCTGTTACTCGGGTAATACGTTAGTGGGTGTTACCCTAACAGTGTAAGGACAACTTGATGTATTTATTGTATATCCATGCCGTTTATCTTCTTTTCCATCTCATTTTATGATATGATCCCAAAATTCAGAAAGATGAAAATCTCAGGCAGATCACACCACTAAAAACAGTGATGAATGACCATTTGTGGTCCACAAAAGTTTTGGATCAATATTATCTTTGTATTTTATCTTCATCCAGGTTTTCTGACATCATTAAAAGGTTAGATGGCAAATAAATATATAGAAAAGCTTACGATGGCCCTTTGGAATTTTTAATGGTGAGACACTCAATCACCTCTGTTCCATGTGATGTGGTCCACCTGAGACCTAGATCTGCTTAATTTTTTGTGGCGCATTCTAAAATGGACTGTAGAAAAGGATGGACGGCATGGATATATAACACATCATCAAGACACTAACTAAGCTGTTACCCGTGTAACACCTAAAGCGCTCCCCCATCTCTCGGTCCAGCACTCAAATCCATGGGTGGCTTTCCATCCCCTTTATTCCATGGATGAGTGGCTGATTTTTTTCCTTCCGAGCGGCATTAGAGGATAAAAACAGCTGGACGGAGTGAATTTTATATATACAGCTGGTGGGCCCACAGAGCTTTCGATGTTCTACGAACGCTTTGTAAAGCATGTGTTGCAGAGGATTCCAGTTCGAGGTTCTTCTGATGGGAGATGATACGGTGGGCCTTTAGGATCATCGGAGTATGGAATAGCAGCTCTCCGGAATACTTGTAGCAGGACAACTTGGCATTCTAGACCGTCCATTAGTAGCCTTTGCTGGGCCAGGGGCAGAGCCGGGATTTTCTACCCGAGGGGGCAAGGCACAAGCATGCAGCAACGGTGGGCGCCATTGTCCCCGTTGTTTTTGTGATGGGTCCATAGAACTTGGTGACGTCACTTCACTGCGATATGGCCGCTGAACCGTAAGAGCTGGACGCTGATTTCTTTAGCAGGAAGTTCTTACTTTAGGAAATTAGGTGGAGCCCACTGTGATGTTTGTGAGAAATCCACCCGTCCATCCATTTTGTGAGACCATTTTAGGGCATGCAACAAAAAAATGAGCCGGATCCGAGGCTTAAGTGGGCCAAAAAGGTGAGGATTGAACTCGCACAGTTGAAACATTCGTGGGCCACAAAAGTTTTGAATCAGTCTAATATTTATGTTTTCGGTTCATCCAAGTAGGAATGGAGTTATAAATGGTATGGATGGCATATAAACATCACTGTTGACCTACAGAGGTTTCAATGGTAGGAATTTTCCTACCCACCTTTTCCTTTAGTGCGGCCCACTTGAATTTGGATCCAACTCATTTTTGGTCTTATGTCCTAAAATGAGCTCAAAAAATAGATGGACCAAGTGGATTTCTCACAAACATTACGGTGGGACCCACCTAAGTTCCAGCGCAAGAACTTCCTGCCGAAGAAATTTGGGTCCGCTTCCGCGTCCGAGATTTCCTGCGGACCAGTAGGAGGACCTAGCTTGAGATTGTCAAGGGCTTTGTGGGGCCATGTTAATCTATAAATTTTATCGGAGCCATTCATCTATTTTGAAACATCACTTTAGTGCTTGAGTTGAAAGAGAGGCAGATCGAAGGCTCAACTGAACCACACCAAGTGAGCAAGTGGATTGAACTCTTACTGTTGTAACCCCGAGCGAAATAGTTGTTACTTCGAGAACAGCTTAGTGGGTGTTACCATGTGGCCCACATTGATGGTTTTTGTATATCCACTCCGTCCATCTGTTTCTCTTAACATTTTAGAATGAGGTTACAAAATTTATACAAATCCAAATCTCAATTGGACCATAACTAATCAGTGTTGATTGAGTGTCATACCATTAAAATTTTCTAAAAGCCCATCATAAGGTTTTGGTAATGTTTATTTGAAATTAAAGCTCTTGATAATATAAAGAAGGTCTAGATGAAGGGAAATTTTAAAGATTTTCTCTATATAAAACTTTTGTGGCTTGCAAAATGTTTTTAATAATTATTTATCACTCTTTTTGTTGGTATGGTCCACTTGAGATTTGGGTCCTTTTATAATTTTGAATTGCGTCCTAAAATTAGAACTAAAAACAGATGGGCAACATGGATATACAAAAAATACATCAAGGTAGGCCCCACACGTAGGGATAACACCACACGGAAGGGGTAACACCCACTAAGCCGTTACCAGGGTAACACCTAATTCGCTCCCCCTCGCCCTGCGTGGCTCCCCTGTCTGGGGCGGACGCGGATTAGCCACTGACAGGGTTGAGTAGCGAGCTACTGAAGTGAGGTCACCGTGTTCTGTGGACCCCAACATGATGTGTGTGTTGTATCCACACCGTCCATCCATTTAGAAAGACCATTTTAGGGTATGACTCAAAGAATAAGGCAGATCCAAATCTCAAGTGGACCCCACCACAAAAAACAGTGGGGACAATGACATCCATCCACTGTTGAAAACTTTTTAAGGGCTACAGAAGTTTTCGTTTAATCTGATATTTGTTTTTTCCCTTCCTCCATGTCTGTGTGAACATATGAACAGGTTGGATCTCAAATCAATATCTTGGTGGGCCTAGGAAGTTTTCAACGGTGGATGTTATTGTCCCCACTGTTTTCTGTGGTGGGGTCCACTTGAGCTTTGGATCTGCCTTATTCTTTAAGCCATGTACTAAAATGGTCTCTCCAAATGGATGGACGGTGTGGATATAACACACACATCATGTTAGGGTCCACAGACCATGGTGACGTCACTTCAGTAGAGTTATTCGCTACTCAACCTGTCAGTAGCAACTCGGGTAACAGCTTAGTGGGTGTTACCCCTACCGTGGGGCCCACATTTATGATGTATTATACATCTACGCTGTCCATCCGTTTCTACGGATCATTTTAGATCATTTTAGAATGGGTTCCAAAAATTAATCAGATTCAAATATCAGGTGGACTATAACACGGTAAACAGTGGTGATTGAGTGACTCACTGTTAAAATTTCCAAAGGGCCCATGATAAGTCTTCGTAATGTTTATTTTCCATCCAACCCATTGATAATGTCAAAAATACCTGGATGAAGATAAAATACAAATATCAGCTTGATCCAAAACTTTTGTGGCCCATACTGTTTTCAATGGTTATTCATCACTGTTTTAAGTGGTATGATTTACATGAGATTTGGATCTTCTTCAGGTTTGGATTCATATCCTAAAATATTAGAGGAAAACAGATGGACGACATGGATATACAAAACATACATCAAGGTATTCGCTCCCCCATTGCTGTGGATTAGTGGCATCAAATTGCTGGTAGAAAACAAAACCAGTCAGCAGACGATATTTAGCGTGGACGGCTGGGATTATCTGGTAGGTGTTCACACCAGATGGGCAGTTATTATTGGACCAGGATCCTCTGCAATATGAGGCGGATTGCTGTACCCCCGGGCACAGTCGGAAGGTGGGCCCACAGAGATGCCCGTGATCAATCCACTCCGTCCATCAGTTTTGCAAGACCACAGTAGATAGTGTTTAAGAGCTCAAGCGGAGCTGAAACCCACGTGGGCCACACAAAATGAAACCGCGGGAACAGGGACATCTACCGTTGAAATCTTCCTGGAGCCGGCCATTATGTTTATATGTCATCCAAACTGTTCAGAGGGTTATTACCACTCAGATAAACTGTAGGCACAGATATCTTTCTGATACAAAACGTATGTGTGCTATCCATAAGCTTTCCAAGGGTAGGCGTTCAATCCTCGCTGTATCGTGTAGTATGGCCCACATGAGTTTTGGATCTGCTTGGCTTTTAAAATCCAATCTTCCGGTGGTCTTGCAAAATTGATGGACGGAGTGGATTTGTCATTGGTATCTCTTTGGGTCCCACACTGCTTCCAATTAGAGGAACTTTCGGTGCACCACATCTGTTCAAGCAGTGCTTATAATACCCAAGCTTTGCAGGCCCACCGTGTTGTATGTGTAGCATCTACTCCCTCAATCGGATTCTAGAAAGTGGATTGCGTGCTGAGTAAACTCTGTGGGCCCACCTGATGTATGTGTCTTTTTCATGCTGTCCATTCATTTTATCAGCTCATTTTAGGACATGAGCCGGGACACACCAAGGAAACAGCAGGATAATGCCTGTTGAAACCTTCTTACGGCAGTGACCCTTTTGATATTTTTACTCCTCTACTTACGACATGGTACTGGTCGGTGCACTGTTGCCCAACATGACGTGTGTCTTTTATCCACACCGTCCATCCATTTAAACAGCTTGTTTAAGGCATAATTCCAAAGATGAGGTCGATCCAAACCTCAGGTGGACCACACCACTATGTGATTGAACGCCTACTATTAAAAGCTTCAACCTGTTGATTAGGTCACAAACCAAGATGAATTAAAAAAAAAAAAAATCAGCTTGATTCAAAATTTTTGGGCCCCAAAAACTTTTTAATGGTAGGTATTCAATCACCACCGTTTTCTATTGTGTGGTCCACCTGAAAATGAACTGGCGAAATGCAAAATGGATGGACATGGTGGATAGAACGCATACATCATGATGGGTCCATTGAGTTTTTCCAGCACCGACCATACTAACGTCATCATCGGAGGGGCCACTACCAAATCCGAGTCCCAATCAGTGTAAGATGAAATGAAGATAAAAGATGAGAACGATCCAAAACTCAATAGCTGAACTCCGAAGATTCTGGAGTAATTTTACATTGTTTTCATCAAAGCGGCTGACCGAGGTTTTTTTTTTATCTGGTTGATATTTTACGGCCTGAATATACATCTGCAATATGCAGCCCATAGACCTTGGGATGGATCTATTGTTTCCTAGCATCCACATGGGTTCCTCTATTGCCATCGTGCATATAGCATAATCCAATGGTAGGTTCCAAAAGGGAGACTAGTTGCGTCCGTTCGTGTCAATTACATGATATTTACCACCACCAACACCTTCTTACATAATTGATAATGGGGAAGCATCTTTGTTTCCCTCCCTCAAAACACATCCTGGCCCATAAGTTAAGGTGGGCCACACTAAAGTGAGTGGCAGACTTCCGTTTGGCACCATGGATTTGGGAGGATTTGAGGGAGTTTAGGGGCGATTTCAAATCCCCTCAAAGAAAGGGTCTTAGATCGAAGGTGTAAGGTGGGATTATATCTAAAATCCTTCCGAGAGTCGCATGGGTAATATGCTTGTCACTAGGCTAATAATCTATTGGGCATATGGCCCATTGATGATATTCCAAAGCAATCAAATTATCAACCACATCACTAAAATTACTTTAATAGGATGATCTACGTCATCCAAACATTGTCCATGTAAATCAACGATTAAAAATTGTTAGTTAGCCACTTGAGTGTGATCCTATGCTTGTAGCCCATCAGAGACTTGGAATTTCATCATTTTCTGCCAAAGTATATATTTCAACAGGCTTACTACAACCATTTTGTCAAACATCGTATACATACATTAATTAAAGTTGATTTAGTAATTAAATTCAAACCCCTATAAATATACTGTGCATAGCTACTTTTGGATTACAGGAGATTCCAAATCCAGGGTGCTAAACACAATAGGGTGTTCCAAATTCACGCTCCAGATCTAAGAGACACCCACCATAGAAACTTTAAATGAAATAAGGGCCCACAGTCTTATTTATATGTAATCCAAATCATTTGCCAAGTGATAGCCATTAGGAACCTTATATCCCATCCAAATTGTTTATAAAATTATTCCTACCAGGATGGATAGAAAATAAATATATTAGCCCGATCTTATGCCTCTGTAGCTACGTGAAGGTTTTAATGCTGAACATTAATCCTCACCATTGGATTGCAATAGGTGCATAGTGAGAGGCTGTTTTTCAATCCTACTTTTTAATTAAAAAGGAGGTTGAAATTACCATGTAAGAAAGAGATTGTACTAACATGGGGCAATGGTGTGAGATATGAGCCTCCGTCAAATGGTCCCACTTTGTAGATCTCATGGCTCACTAGTCTAATGAATAGGTTGGCTACATAGTGTTAAAAAGATGGTAACACATCTTAAGAATAGGTGTTTATGTGCCTTGAAATTTAAATGTGAAACTAACGCTAAATGATAGCCATGTGTACATCCATTTCCCTAGAGTTTTAACATGAAAGTTGGCTAAATGTCTTAAGGATAAAAATCTAGGTGCTTTCATTTAGAATCCGAACATGAAAAAGTCACACATATTTAAGCTAGACATCTAATTTCTTTTATCTAGAGTTTTCCTTAAAATATATGGCTAAAATACCTTTTGAATAGACATTGGGATTGTTGTTAACTGAATTTGGCCAACAGACAAGGTTGAGCTAGGTCGACTTTGTGATCTTTTCCACCTTCTTCTTCCTAAGGCGAAGCAAGCTTGTGACATCCTTTGATCGTCGGTCTTACAAGAAAGAACAAAAATAGGCAACAGGAGAGAAGATGCCGGTGGCCGGCTATAGACTCTCCAATGCCTAAGTCAGGCTTATAAAACTCGAACGTATCATACCTTGGTTTGAATATTGAAGTCATATTTATAGGATGTGGAGAAGGTTTTGGGCACGTAAGTCATGTTTAGAGAGTCTTTATTAGGCGGGAGTCTCGTGCCTAGATTGTAGAAGAGATCTATGGTTAAAATGAAGTCGGATCCTTATCTAATTTGGGTTAGGGGGATTTGCTCTGGACTTGTCGCATTGCCTCTCTAGCATTGTTGTCTTGGTCCGCTCAAGATGTGGAGCTCTATGCCCGAGCCCCTACCCTTTGGGCTTCGAGCTCGGATTGTAGTTCTTCCTCAGAAGATGAATCCGAGTTCTGCTTTTGCTGATCTAGGTAGAAGTCCAATTTCATGAAGAAAATGTGACAAATTAACCAAGTAACAAAATTATTTATTACAAATAATATCCTGTTGTTGTATCGAAACATATAAATGTTAACTAATCCAACTAATATTGAACTTGGTAAAATGAAATAGTTGAATAATTGAAAAATTATGCATTGAATTTCTAAGAGTATATCCATAATACAATAAAATAAAAAAATAAAAATGGTAGAGGTAGAGGTTGGACTCGTCCTCTAAGGAAGATGCACCAAACTGTTATCGCTTAGATTTGGCCGGTAGACAAGGTCAAGCTAAGCTGACCTTGTGATCTTTTCCACCATCTTCTTCCTAACGCAAAGCAAGCTCGTGACGTTTTTTTATTGTTGGTCCTGCAAGAAAGAAAGAAAAGAAAAAAAGGCAGCAATGGGGGTGTCAGTGGCTTGCTATGGACCCTCTGATGCCTAAGCCAGGCTTGTAAAATGTGAACGCAGAGTTTATCTTGGCTTAGAATATCGTACATTGATTTGGAGATTGAAGTCCTGTTTATAGGGTTCTAAGTGCGTGAGTCCTGTTAATATACGTTAAGAGAGTCTTTATTAGGTAGGAGTCTCCCGCCTAACTTGTAGGAGAGATCTATGGTTGAAATGAAGCTGGGTTCTTATCTCAATTAAGTTAGGCAGATCTGCTCCGAACTTGTCACACGGCCTCTCTGGCGTAGTTGTCTTGGTTTGCTTAGGATGAAGAGTTTTGCGCCTGAGCACTTCCCCTTCGGGCTTCTCGTCCGGATTATAGATCTTTCTCGGAGGATGAGTCTAAGCTCTGCATTTGCCAATCTAACTCGTTAGCTTGTCCCCGAGATCGAGTAATTGCTTGCTTAGATGGTCTCTTTACTTGAACCATCAGTCATTGCTCCTCGTCTTGGACATCATAGAATTTGTAGACTATTGTTCGACACCTTTGCTTGACTTAAATATGAGAACATGTAAATTTACTTTACTCTAGCGTTGGCTTTTGTAAATATTAATAAGACTACAGTAGGAAGCTTGACAATCGGTGCCCTTTAGCTCGGAGGGATAATTGACCTATCTACTCAGCCTCGTCGCTCTTCAGCTCGGAGGAAGGGCCAATCACTTACATTTGGGCCTCTGAGCTTGTAGGCTTTCTTCCCTGTGTGTGAGACTCATATGACGCAACTGTTGTTTCGGCCCCTAAGTGAATCATGAGTTAATGCATGGCTATAGTTATATTTATATGCTATTCATACTATTTATAAAGTCATTATTATTGGGATGAACCGAAAAGACAAATATTAGCCCGATTAAAAAACTTCATGGTGCCGCAAATATTTCAATCATGGATGTTCAATCCTCACACTTTTTACCCACTTGAGTTTTAGATTGGGCTCAATTTTTATCTCATGTCCTAAAATGAGCTCAAAAGACGGACGTGAGAGGTGGATTTCTCATGAACATCACGGTGGGCCCCGACTAGGTTCCCAGCGCGGGAATTTCCTGTGAAAGGTTTTTGCAAGAAATCCGCCTGTCCTATGTGGGAGCGAATTAGCTATCACCAGGGTAACAACTTAGTGGGTGTTACTTATAGCTGGGCACAAACCAAGCTAGCTCGAAAGATCAGCTTGGATTGGTTTGAAAAAGCTTGGTTTGGATTGGTTTGAATGGAAGTTCAAACCAAACCAAGCCTCGGAGTCAAACTCGTTTGAAAAAACAAACCAAGCTCAAACTAGGGCAGTACCGACTCGGCTCTACTCGAAGCTCGATTTGATTCAGCTCAGTTTGATTCGGCTTAATTGGGCTCATAGATTGTAAGCACACTATTTCCTATGGTGTGATCCACTTGAGCTTTGGATATGATTCCATTTTGGGATCATGTCCTAAAACGATAATATGTAAAACAGATGGGCAGTATGGATAATACATATACATGATGACATGGATAATACATAATACATATACGTGAGTGAATGCGCACTGTTTCCTTGCACTTGTAAAATTATGCTCATGTACTTTTGTTTGGAAAATGCTCCTACATGTTTATTTTGAAGATGCACTCCTTTGGAGGATGTTAAACATCATATACTAAGATACTTTTGTACTTTTTTTTTCTAACTTTTTAAATTCCTTTGTATTTAAATAAGCAAGCAAAAAGAGAGCCGTCACCTGTTTGAACTTGGCCCTACTCGATTTGAAATTTTCAACCAAATCGATCCTGGCTCGGGCCAGATTTTCCTGAAGCAAACCAAACTTGGGCCGCATGGGTTGGCCTAAAACCCAAACCAAGCCAATCCACAAACTAAGGTGGCACAAAAACAAGCCAAACCAAACTAGGGCTAACTCAGCTTGGCTCAGATTGTTGCCCACCTCTAGACCGTTACCCTAACCATATGGGGTCCACCTTAGACATATTTTTTTGTATATCCACACCATCCATCTGTTTTCTTATATCATTTTAGGGGCCTTAAGATTATTCAAATCTCAGGTGAATCATACCATTAGAAACAATGATAAATGACCGTTAAAAACATTCCATGGCCCACAAAAGTTTTGGATCGAGCTGATATTTGTATTTTCTCTTTATCCAGATCTTTTTGACATTATAAACAGGTTGGATGGAAAATAAACATTACAAAAACCTGACTATTGGTCCTTTGGAATTTTTAATGGTGAGGCATTCAATCGCCACTATTTACTGTGTCATGGTCCACCTAAGATTTGGATCTGCTTAATTTTTGGGACTCCATCCAAAAATGATATGTAAAAATGGATGGGCGGAATGGATATACAATAAATCATCAAGGTGGGCCCAATGGTAGGGGTAACACCCACTAAGCTGTTACCTAGGCAACGACCGAGGTGGATTTCCTGCCAAAGCCTTTCGTACGGAGTTCTTGCACTGGGAACTTAAGTGGGGCCCACTGTGATGTTTGTGAGAAATCCACCCGTCCATCCATTTTATGAGCTCATTTTAGGACGTGCGACAAAAAATGAGCCGGATCCAAGATTCAAGTGGGCCGCATTAAAGGAAAAGGTGGGTAAGAAAATTCCCACCGTTGAAACCTCCATAGGGTCCACAATGATGTTTATATGCCATTCATACCGTTCATAATGTCATTGCTAATGGGATGAACCGGAAACACAAATATTAGCCAGACTTAAAACTTCTATGGCCCCACGAATATTTCAACTGTGGACGTTTAATCCTCTCATTTTCAGCCCACTTGAGTCATCTAGCTCATTTTTTGTCGTATGTCATAAAATGATCCCACAAAACGGATGGACGGGGTGGATTTCTCACAAACATCACGGTGGGCCCTTACGTCCAATAACAACCAAGTCACGCCCGTTCGGACATGGATTTCCTATGAATAGAGCTGTGTACACGAGTTGAGTTAAGCCGAGCTCTGCCCTGTTCAAGTTAGGCTCGTTTAATGACCACCCTTTCTTATGTTCGGCTTGGCTCGGCCTTCCAGCTGGACTAATATGTTCGAGCTGGCTCGATCGAGCTTTCAAGCAGAGTTCGAACCCAATTCAAGCTGAGTTCGAGCTTGGAAAAAATAAAAATTTTAATTAGGCATAGCCTAAAGCCTAAAGTAAAACTATTTAAAATCAAGCCCAAAGGCAACCCAAAGCCCATTTACACCCTCATTTAGTTTTACAGAGAGTTTCACCTCTCATTTCTTTGCTCACTTCCGACGTGGGACTAAAAAACATACTTTTCCAACTGAATCACTCGAGTCAACTCGAATTAAGCTTTGATTAAGCCGAACTTCGAGCCGAGCCGGATCAAGCTTGGGTTTGCTCAAGCTTGGCTTGAAAATCATTTCAGGCTTGGAAAAATGACTCGGCTTAGCTCTAACCCAACTTTCGAATTGAGCTGGTTCGAGCATAGTCGAGTGAATTAACCGAGCTAGCTTGGCTCGTGTACAGCTCTACCCATGAAAGCCTTTCCCAATGAGTTCTTGCACTGGGAACCTAGGTGGGGCCCACTGCGATGTTTGTGAGAAATCTACCCCGTCGATTTGTTTTGTGAGCTCATTTTAGACATGTGATAAAAAATGAGCCGGATCCAAGAATCAGGTGGGCCACACTAAAGGAAAAGGTGGGTAGGTAAATTCCTACTGTTAAAACCTCCATAAGGTCAACAGTGATGTTTATATGCCATCTATACCATTCATAGCATCACTCCTACTAGGATGAACTTGAGACACATATTAAGCTAAGTGTACTTAGTAAACTCTGCAGGGTCCATCGTGATTTATGTATTTCATCCACTCTAATCATCCATTTTCATAGGTAATTTAATGGCTTGAGACAAAAAATGAAAAGTACAAAAATCTTAAGTGGACCACACCACATAAATAATGCGAATTGAACCTATACCATTGACAAATTCTTGGGGCCGCAAAAGTTTTGGATCAAGCTGATATTTGTTTTTCCCCTTCATCAATGTCTGTGATCTTGTGAGCAGTTTGGATGACAAATAAACATCACTGTGGGCCCTAGAAAGGTTTCAAGGGTGGAAATCATTATACTTACTGTTTCTTGTTATGGTCCACCTGAATTTTGGATATGCTTCAATTTTGGTTTCAACCCGTTAAATGACCTGAAAAAGCAAATGGAGGGTGTAGATAAACTATATACATTTACAATGGGCCCAACTGAGTTTACTCAGTACGATATCTTATCATACTAAGTAACTCAGGAGGCAATCCGATTTCAAATATTAGCCTGATTCAAAACTTATGTGGACACTCAATCCTCATGTTTTCACCCACTTGAGTCTTAGATACGGCTCATTTCTGGTCTCATGTTTTAAAATGAGCTCAAATATTATAACGGGTAGATTTCTCACACAAACATCACAGTGGCCCCACCTAGGTTCCAAAGGGCAAGGGCAGTAACTTCCAAATCGGATTGTGAACGGAGTTACTCAGGACGCTATTATCATCCTTAGTAAACCCAGTTGGGCCCACTGTGAATGTATGTGGCTTATCTACACTGTCCATCAGCTTTTTCAGCTCATATTAACGGTTGAGCCCAAACTTGAAGCATATCCAAATCTCAAGTGGATTACCATAGGAAACAATGGAAATAATGATTTCCACCGTTGAAACCTTCATAGGGCCCACATTGATATTTATTTGTTATCATAAGATCACAAAGACATAGATGAAGGGAAAACAAAAATATCAGCTCGATCCAAAACTTTTGTGACCTCCAAGAAATTTTCAATGGTACAGGTTCAATTCACACTGTTTCCTGCAGTGTGGGCCACTTGAGCTTTGGATATGGTTAAATTTTTGTATAGAGCCCTAAAATTATATGTTAAGATGGATTGACGGAGTGAATAAAATACATAAATCATGGTAGACCCCACAGAGTTTACTCAGTAAGCTAAGCGTCGTGAATAACTCCGTTCGCAATCCGCTTCCAGTGACTTCCGTAAGCCGGCGTCCAGGCCGTCCTATGCGGCCACTCGGGCTCATCGCGTGTTTATGTCGGAGGAGTGACACTTCACTCCGTCGGGTGACGTCGCATTGACATTTTTACCCTCTTTCTGTTTCAAAAATACCATTCTTAGCCTTAATGGCGGCCACGACTCACCGGAGCCGTTTCAGCTTTGCACACTCGAAAAGGAGGGCGTCCCTCGGTTTTTGTTTTTAAGAAAATGGATTTACTTGATACCCTGGCGAGTATGATGGGTCGTACGCATTCACTCATAAATTGTATATATGGAATAAACATAATCAAATAGAACCGTTAAAATTTTGGGACCAAATGCAGATAAGTCCATCCCCATAAATCTGAGTATTTGTACTGTTATAACCTTTTGTTTAATGGACGCAAACAAATCTATCCATTGAATTTTTCCATTTTGACCTCATTGGTCGTTGGTTTGATAGTGCTGGTGTGGTTACCCGTACGTAGCTAGAGATCGACAGTCATGTCGGGGGCTATGTGGTCTTCAGTGATATATTTATTTTATCCAAACTGTGCATCAGTTTGAAAGACTAAGCCTAAAAAGGAGGCAGACTGAAGACTTTGTGTACCATATCACATCACAGCAAGTAGTAGTGTCAATGACCTTCATTGTTGAAACCTCCCTAAGCTGTACCCTAATGTTTATTTGCAATCCAAGCTCTTCATAAGTTCACGTAGACCTTAATAAAAAGAAAACATGAATATCAGCTTGATCCAAAACTTTTGTGCCCCTAAGAGGTTTTCAGCCGTAGGAATTCAATCCTTGCTGTTTCCTGTGATGTGGTCCCCTTTAGTATTCAATTTGCCCTAATTTTTAGATCATCGCCTAAAATGATTTGTAAAAATGGATGAACTGTGCGGATAAAATATATAAATCATGGTGACCCCACATAGCCCACGACAAGACCGTCCGTCTCTAGCAAGGTCCCGGTGGTGGGTAGTCCGCAATCTCCGCCCGCGTATGAACACACACAATCTCCAGGTCTATCTGAAATGGTTCAAACGCAAAAAAAGAAAAAAAAAGAAAAGAAAAGAAAAAAGAAAAGAAAAAAAAGAGGGGAATGAACGTTACTCGTCCCGTGCTTTCTCGTGTACCTACTCTCGTCGGGCCTGCCTATGCAGCCATAGCACATGATCCTCGACGTGGATTGCGTGCAACGCCAACCACATGAAGTCCCCGCAGTGGGAAGCTAGGTGGGACCCACGGTGATGTTTTATGAGAAATCCACCCATCCATCCGTTTTTCCAGTTCACATATGACATGAGCCCAATAATGAGCCAGATCCAAAACTTATGGGCCACACTATAGGAATAATTCTCATTTTTAACGATCCAATTTATGGTGAAAAAGGGATGGTTAGGATCTTCAAAATAAATATAATTTTCTTGTTGCCCCCAGCCATGATGCACAAGGATTTGTACCACAACGATGGGAACTAACAAGAGAAATGCTTTATGGTTGTTTGGCACCATGGATTTGGGGGATTTTAAATCCCCTTGCTTGTTTGGTACATGAAGCAATGGGGGTTTCAAATCCACTTGGAGGGGTTTTAAAATTAAGGTGAAAGTTTGGATTACATCAA
Organism: Liriodendron chinense; assembly: GCA_003013855.2. Taxonomy (NCBI): domain Eukaryota; kingdom Viridiplantae; phylum Streptophyta; class Magnoliopsida; order Magnoliales; family Magnoliaceae; genus Liriodendron; species Liriodendron chinense. The sequence continues at coordinate 9,801,830 of ML058461.1, read as the reverse complement.
AATTTTTTTCAAGAGTCACATATGTAACATGTGTGTCACTGGGTTAGTAATCTATTTGGCACATGGCCACTGATGGTATCCCAAAATAGTTAGATTATCAACTACATCACTCAGATTAGTTTAATAAGATGATCTGTGCCATCCAAACATTATCCATGTAAATCAACAATTAAAAATTGTTGGTTAGTCACTTAGATGTAATTTGCTACTTGTGGCCCATTTAAAATTGGAAATTTCATCATTTTCGGCCAAAGTATACATTTCAACGAGCTTATTACAACCATTATGTCAAACAATACATAAGTACACTAATTACATCCATACACTAATTAGGAATATTAAAATTGCATTAGTAATTAAATTGAAAGAGTGCTCTAAGTTGCGTTGGAACCCTTACTCTTCCATGAGAGCAAGGGGGAAGATCTCCGTGATGTCTCCCACTTCGGTCAAGGCACACTTGCATATTAACTTAGTACAATACAGAAACTATGTGACCCCACCGTGGATGCACTTGTCTTATCCACCCCGTGCATCTATTTTTACATCTCATTTTGGGTCATAAATACCAAAATTGGAGCTGATCCGAACCTCAAGTAGACCACACCACAGAAAACAGTGGAGATAATGATGTCCACCATTGAAGCCTTCATAGGGCCTACAGTAATGTATGTTTAAATATTATTCAACCTGTTCATAAGGTCACACAGACATGGATGAAGGGAAAAATGATCCAAACTCTATGCTGCCCCAAGAAGCTTTCAATGGTAGGAGTTCAATTCATACTATTTCTTGCCGCGTGGTCCATTAGAAATTTGAAAATATTTCGTTTTTGGGTTCCTTCCCCAAAATGATCTGTGCAAACATATGGATGGCGTGGATAATATAGATACATCACGGTGGGCCCACGGAATTTATTCAATAGCAATTTGCTTCCATTACGGTCCGTCAAACGCAAGCGCCAGTAAAATACGCACGGCCACCAGCACGCCCAAACGCAAGAGCAGCTTTTCCGGAGCTCCGTGTTTTACCGGACAAAAAGGTATGCGCACTGCGGAACAAGCGTATTCCATCCCTAGACCGAAAATCGACTATAAGAGAACATCGAACAGGTCTGAGAGAAAGAGAGAGAGAGAGAGAGAGAGAGCGGCGCTTAAAAATCCGTTTTTTCCTCGTTTTCTCACAGAATCACAGACAGAAAGAAATGGGTTTTCCCTCAGAAATGAGAGACGCTTGGGCAAGCAGAAGGAAGTCCATCTTGATTGCTTCCCCTGAAGAAGACAGGATCCTCAAATCAAAGCGCTGCCAGGAAGGTAATCAAAACCCACTTCAATTTCGACTCAATTTCTTCATTTGATGTAATTCGGTTTCCTTTTTATGGGTGTGATCGTGTTTGGTATGATTCCGAGAACCCATTTTCTTCGTTCGGTTCAAAAGCACAAACCCACTTCATTTTTCCATCCCGCTTCGATTAGTTTTTCTTGTGTTGTGATTTTATTTTTAGAGGTACCGCTGTATTTGGTAGGATTCAAAGAACCCACTTCATTTTTCATTCGATTTCGAGTAATTCTTGTTGTAATTCGATTTTGTTTTTATGGATTTTATTGCATTTGATCTGATTCAAGGAATCCTCTTTTTTGCTTTTCTTTTCTTTTCATTTCTTTTTTGTTTGTTTGATTGATTGATTAAAGCCCACTTCGTTTTTGTTGTAACTTTGTAATTTGATTTTCTTTCCAGAGGCATGCTCTGATGCGCTTCGGGTGCATTTAAGGTTTAGGTGCACCCGAGTGCTTTTTGAATATGTGGAGAGTCCAATCATTGATCTGGACTGTTCATTAGGTTTAGTCAACTCTTCGTGGGCCACTGTGAAAATTTCTCACTGAACAGAGGATTTTTCCCATCTATCAGTGGCCAACAAAATGGACGGTCTGGATCATGTACAAACAAAATAAAGTCAAATCATCAATAGGTATAAGTCATTTGATAGTGTCCATCTTGGATCTCATATTGTCCAAAGAAGCATTTTGATCAGATGACCATAACCTTCCTGTCCATGGCTTGGAAGGCCGACAGCTGCAAAAAAAGAGAGAGGCTAATTTATGGAATATCATGATCTTCCCATCTATGTAGCTTTTCGACGATCTACCTTGTAGAGTTGATCAAACCTAATGGACGGACCAGATGGACGATTGGAGTGTCCAAGTTGTGAAAAGTCAGAGGTGCACACAATTGAGCATTTCTTGTCTTTTTATAGCTATTTTGATCCATGGTATCGGCTAAATAACTTTTCTTCAGTTTGATTTAAACCCACATGATCAGAGAGAATCAATGACCAACAAAGTGGATGGTCTGGATTATGTACAGAAAATAAAGTAGAATATTCAATTCGTATGACCCATTCCATTGAGTCCACCTTGGATATAGCACATTATCCATTAGGTAGAGTCCACCTTCCCATTGGTGGCTTGGAAGGCTGATGGTTACAAAAATAGGCCCATTTTTGGAATATTAGGATCCTAAAATGTGTAGCTTTTCCATGATGGCCATGAAGAGTTAGTGAACCCTAATGGGCAGTTCAGACTGATGATTGGACTATCCATGTTGTGAAAAACTCAGGGGTGCACTTGAGCATTGCTCTTCCTTTTATAGTCATTTTTATCTTTGGTATCATCCATATATATAATTTGAACCCACATTTATTACTGATGTTTTATAGGTGAGGGTATTATCATCTTTGGTAATAATTCAATCAACCCATCTTTGGTACTCCAAATAACGTAGTTTTGGTGTATAGAATGCAGCGAAGAGCCTGGATTTTGATTGCTCAGAAGATCCATTTCCCTTTTTCTTCCTTAATATCTATTGCATATTTATTGATTTGAATGTTTATTCTTGGTTTTTTTTCCTGATTGTTTATTTTATTCTTTGATTTGCAGAGGGGGTCCGTGCTGGGTTGAAGGCTGCTTCCATCGCATGCGTTGCTAGTGCAGTACCAACAGTATGCCAATTCCGTTTTTATTTTATTTATTTCTTTAGTAGATTTCAGGTTTCATTTTAATTTATTATACAATTTGGGTGTACTGAGAACTGCACTAGTTAGGAGTGAGTTGGTTCAAGTTGAAGGCTCTATAAAAGGGCAAGGGAAGGCTGAAAAGGACATGGGTAGAGGTAGTAAGAAAAGACTTGAAGACTTATGGTTTCACTGAGTATATGGAGTGAAATGACGAATAGGATCTGTGTAGCCGACCCCGTTTAGTTGGGATAAAGGCTTAGATGGTGGTGGTGATGATGATCATGATACAATTTGGGTTAGAAAGATTGTTTGATTGGGGTTTCTGGATTCTAATTATGACTGGGTCTGCGAATCATGATATCAATGTGCATTTTGGAATTGGGCTTGACTTGTTTTTTACATCTAGCAATTGTACAATCTCATACATTTATATAATCATTTGTTTTGTATATTGTCGCCACCTAATGAGTTGACCAACTTGAGTTTCTGGCTAGGGCATTGACTTGGTGGGGCCAAAATTATGGACAGATTGATATTCACCATGTGTGCCAGCTTAGCATGTGTTCTGGTTTGTTAGATGTGGACAGGATATACAAGCCTGTGGGATTATCTCAACCTAGGCATCCCTTGAGGAATCCAAGTTTAATCTGGTTTGATTAGCTGACATCTCCTCTTTAATCATTAATGGATGATCTTAATGTAGGCATCTCTTGAGGGTTTATTTTTTATTATTATAATTTTTTTTTTTTTTTTTTTTTTGGGGGGGGGGGGGGGGGGGGGCTTTTATAGGATAACTATTGTACCAATCATGCTCCATGGGATATAATGTTGGGCAGTTAAGGAACAACATGTTAATAGGATCTGTAGCTGAAATGAGGACATTGAGATGGATGAGTTGCAAAATGAGGAAGGATAGAATTAGAAATGAATGTATTTGAGGGAACTTAGGAGAAGCACTAAGGGTGATAAGATGAGGGAAAGTAGACTTAGATGGTTCAGTTATGTGCAACGGAGACCAAGAATTGCGCTGGTAAGGAGTGAGTTGGTACAAGTTGAAGGCTCTAACAGGGCAAGGGGAAGGCCCAAAAGGACGTGGATGGAAGTAGTAAGAAAAGACTCAAACCTATGATCTAACTGAAGGTATGGTCCTTATAGAGTGGAATGGCAGAACAAGATTCATGTAGCTGACCCCTATTAATTGGGATGAGGCTGAGATGATGATGATAAATTCTCTTCTGTTTGTAAATAATATCTCACGTTTCCACATCACGCGCTTTCTCGTTTTCTCATATTCTATCCTTTTTCTTTATGCTTCATCCATCAGTTGATCGGTGTTCGTGTTATACCTTGGGCAAAGGCTAATCTTAATTACACTGGACAGGCGCTCATCATATCAGCAGGTAATCTTGAAATTGATATCAAAAGTAGACCATTATCTGTCATTTTCATTTGAGGATTTATATGTTGTTTTAGGCATAAACTGCCTGTGCTTTCTCTTAATTTCAATGATTTCACCTGATAAAGTTAAGTATAGCTGTCAGTTCATTTGGATGCACCATTGAATTGAATTGCGACAATCAATTAATGGAAGTTACCAAATCCCAGGTACCTCTCTTAGTATTCATGTTGAGTGGTTCAGCTCCAAATGAATACAAGTGCAATCTGAGGCCTACTTCCTCATTATGAATACTGATGAAAGCAACTACAGTGTGGTCATTTCCACTTAGAACTTGTTATGCAGTCTCTATTCAGTTGCACCCGAAAAGCCTGAAAAAGCGATGAACATCCTTTCTTATTATTCTTTATATGCATGATGCTCATTAGATATGAACATGTTGAAAATTTCTTTTTTCTAATAATTGGTTTCCTGAGATTGATTTTTATTAGGGCCTCATTTTGACAAGTTAAAAAATGTGATTGTAAAGCATTTAGCTGTGGAAGATAACACATGGGCTCAGTGTCATAGCATTAGAACTTACAAATTTCATCCATTCTCGCTTGGAGTGGAGTCTTTAAAGAATATGGTAGATGTTGATTCCAGTTTGTAGTTTCTAATTCTTGCGCTCTTGCATCCCATATAGCTAGTAATTGGATCCAAGGGGTCGGTACTGGATCAACCAGAAGTTGTTCGTCGAAGTTTAGATTCTTACAATATAGCAGCTTGTGGAATCAACAATATAGTACGAAAATCAGCAATCTAGCATTGTGGGCAGTAATACAGCTATGCGGACAGCAATCTAGCAATTCAATGGATATCGAATGGGCATCATTTAATAGCTGAGAATGGTCTTAAAATAAGCAGCAGCTGATAGCCGAAATGGATAGCAAATAAGCGGCAGATGATAGCTGAAATGGATAACAGATAAGCAGCAGATGATCAATATGTCCAGCAATCAGTTAATTAAAAGAACTATGATCAGTTATGTAAATCTGCTATCATCTGCCATTTGAATGAACTGTAATTGGCTCTTAAAATGAACTGTGATTGGCCGTTAAAATGAACTGCAATCGGCTATTAAAAGAGCTGCAATTGGCCAAGGAAATGAGCTACAATCGGCCAAGGAAATGGGCTACAATCAGCTATGGGACTGAGCTGCAATCTGCTATGGGACTGAGCTGCAATCAATTGTAGAAATGAGCTGCAATCAGTTGTAGAAATGAGCTACAATCAGCTATGAAAATGTGATCAGATCTGCTATGGGAATGAGCTGTAATCAAGCATGAAAATGAATTATGATCAGGCCATGAAAATGGAATGTAATCGGGCTGTGAAAATGACCGTGATCTCCATCTGCTATAGGTTGTGATCTCTATCTGCTCTAGGCCATGATATGTGTCTGCTATAGAATGTGATCAGCGTCCGTAAATGGATAACAATCTACACCTCTGAATGATCCGCGATCTGCATCTCTGGACTGAATAGTGATATCAACTGGATCATGATCAAAATCTGCTATGGACCACCTCAAAGAGACAATGATCTGCACTTCAAAGGGATAGCGATCAAATAGCAATTGGAGAAGAAGAAAAGTAGATGAAGAAGGCGAAAATCAGATGAAGATGAGCTGTAGATCAGCAGTTGAAGATCATCAATCGGCAATTGGAAAACTAGAGACAGTCTGCAATTCGACTTGAGTAATCTTAGGGATAGCGATCGAATAGCAATTGGAGAAGAAAAGTAGATGAAGAAGACGAAGATCAGCTGAAGATGAGCTGTAGATCAGCAGTTGAAGATCGTCAATCGTCAATTGGAAAACTAGAGACAGTCTGCAATTCGACTTGAGTAATCTTAGATCTGAGATACATGGTTTTAATGAGATGATGCTGTTTATATAGGCAACCGAGGGGACCCCATGACACACCTTGTTTGGTCCACTTAATCTAAAATGATAGTTGTATCCCACTCACCAGGGGTGCCACATGGCACCATTTGCTTGGTTAAGATCGAATAGTTCATCTTAGCTCACAGCGTCATTTGCAGGCAGTACTGTGCAGTGATGCAGGACAGCCCTAAATATGAAGCATGCTCATGAACACAATTATTCAGCGGAAATAAAAGGCAATAATAATAAAAAAATCTAGCATTAATCATCATAAACTAAGAAAATCATAAATGAAACATGCAATGGAACGGGCCATCATCACAACTATGGAGTATGGAATTCAATTATTACTTGGGTTGGATCCGGCGAGGGATGGAACCTCCCGATCTTGCATGGCTATAACCCAATCAATTAAGAGGAATCTCTAATCCAGGAAATCAAGGGATTTTGGATTAGGGATTTGAAAATCTGAAACTTTAGGGTTTAGGCTCAAATTCAGATTTAGGGATTGTGGTTAGCAAAACAAATAAGTTAGGGAAAGATAGAATTACCTGGAAGAAGGATAGGAGGGGCACAAGAAGCAATTAGAAGAAAGAGGGATCAAGGAAGAAGAGGAATCATCACCATGAGAGAGGGAAAGAGGAAGGAGGCAACCAAAGGTTTGCTCTTTTTCATAAATCAACAACTAATCAAAAAGGTTTAGGGCAACACCCTTATAAAATTCGGAATTAGCATAATTACCAAAATACCCCTACTAACAAAATTTCAAAAAAAAGACATTTGCATGAAAAAAACGTACGCACACTAACCTAAAACTCAAATAAGTAAAAAATGCATAAAATAAACTCAAATCTAAGATGTCCAATGGGCTCCAATGATGGTGTGATGAAAGTGGGCCACGACGAACCAATGGTCCGATCACATCATCATCACGATCCAATGGTCCGATCATCTCCTCCAAGCAACTCATATATGTCTTCCCAAGGTGGGGTCTTTTCAAATGTCTCGGACTACATGTGTAAGGTCTTCAATGCTCCTCAAGTTGTCACGAACGATTAAGGCCCGCCATCATCGAGCCATAAAGATACAGGTGCCACTCGCCTCCTACGCTGATAAACCCTAAAGGGCTTGATGTCCGCATCATGCAGCCTCAGGAAAACATGCGTATCTCACTCAATCCAAAATGACAGTGGTATCCCACTCAAAAGGGTTAGGGTGATAGTTGTATACCACTCATCGGGGTGCTATGTGGCACCATTTGATTGGTTAAGATTGAATGGTCTATCTTAGGCTCTTAGCTCACAATGCCATTTGCAGGTAGTACTGTGCAATCTTGGGAAAACATGTGTATCTCCCTCAATACTGATCCGTTTGAGGTATTCTTGGGCTTATTGGAGAGATAATTGGTTGAACTTTCCATCTAGCTATAAATCATGGCTATTGGATACCAGTTAACCCACCAAACACGGTCCTAAAGCTCTCAATGGCGTGGCCTACACTGCCTCCTCGATTAGCTTCGCGCAGTTTCAATAATCAAACCGGATCTCCTCCAACACTGATCGGTTGGAGTAAACTCAATTTTGCATGAAATATGATTGAACAAGCTTTCTAATGGGCTAAGAAATGCACTGATCAGAGATCGTTTAGTCAATCATCCCCTGACTTCGAATAGATCCTTCTGCGCTTTCCAATTACAGCATATTTTGGAAAGCAATTTTCCCAGTATGAATAGATGGGTGACAATTGCTATAATTTGTCAGCTAATTACAGGTCTTTTCTTTCTCCCTGGTAACTAGCATATGGGATTTTGCACCCAATGACCAAGAGTATTCATTTTACTGTTCAAAGAGGCTTGTGTTATGTTGGTGATACTCCGTAAGGATGCACCTTTTATATTGTGGGTTCAAAACCCACAGTTGAGTAACGCGCAAAGCATTTGACTTGCCTTCTCTTGATTTTTACTCACTTATACAAGTGTGGCATCTGAGCCCGTCATTTCTACTTTTGGCTATACAATAGTACAACTTTGTAATATAGTGTTGCCTGAAAGTAGAAAGGATGGGTGTGTTTATCAGTTAAAGCAATCGTCTAAAAAATATTGTTATATCTTATCCCAACTAGCTGCACGAATCCTATTTTGTCATTCCACTCTATCAATGACCATAGCCTCGGTAAATGGTAAATATACTAATAAAAGGAAACCCAATCTTATGCAGGCTAAAATGGTTGCAATTAAGGTATGTCATGGCCTCAAAGTTTCCACTTGCAATGGCAAAGTGTAGGCATGACGGAATGTAATGGCATTGTACACTAAAATTCATGGTAAATGGCATCCAGTTTGCAATGGATTAGTCTATGAATGGTTTAAGCAGATCGTACCTTCCCGGAAGTCAAGTTTTTTTTAACGTACATGAGCTTCTTTTTTTTCATCGACAAAATCCTGTGTAAATTAGGAAGGAGGTAAGTTACGGTCCTCTATGATGTTGTAGATGTTCTTATAAGTTGTAGCAAGGGACACGTTTCCACAGATAGGATAATCCCAAAAGTGTTCTTGGGGATTATTCAACAAATCATTGACCTTGTATTCAACAAATCACCTCTGAAAGTAAGGAAAGAAATAGGTAATGTAAGAAATTCTAGAATATGGAATGCCCTCGTTAGATATGGTTTTTAGTGATTCATGTTGAAATACCTTGTTCATTTTTCGTTCTTAACTATTTGGTCATGGAAACACAAAATACGTTTGGCCTGTAACATCTCTCTCTGGAGTGGAGGCAACAACATTGCATGGAGGGATGCTAGAATTACTAACATCACACCCAATCCATGGGCCATGTGGTTCATGTGCATTATGCTAAGATCACTCATTCCATGGCCCTGTAAATCACATCAGTCAAGTGATCTTAACAGTTCAAATGAGAACTTCAGTCCACTGACAATAAACCATTGGTCAACTTTCTCTAAGGGGGCTGTTTGGATGGGAGTAAATGGAGGTAAATGGGGGGGAATTGGGAGTAAATGGTATTTGAGGTGTGTATGGATGGAACTAAATGCATGTAAATGAAATGGGAGTAAGTGGGTATGTAAATGAAATCCTCCCTACGAGAAAGGATTTGGAAGTAAATGAGGTGAAATGCCTTTTTGAGCTTCCCTTGGATCGTCACATGAGTAAACAAAGGTGCACTTCACACATGCATGCCATACACATGGCATGCTAATGATACTACAAAACAATTCAATTACTGACTATATCACTAAAATCACACCAATAGAATGATCCAAACCATCCAAAGGTTGACCATCTTAATGAATGGTTAAAAAGTGTTGGCAAGTTGCTTGTTTGTGATCCATACGTTTGTGGCCCACCCAAGGCTCAAAATTTTCTCATTATTGGCTAAAGTATACATTTTAATGAGCTTATTGCAATCATTCTGTTAAATATAGCATATGTACACTAATTTGAGATATTAAAGCTGATTTGGGATATCACATGTGTTCTTGTGAGTTGTGAATATATTAAAAAATTCCAATGCATTTTAATTCCTCCCCTTTACTCCTATCCGAACAAAATATCTGGATTTGAAATGCATTGCATTTAATCCCATCCAAACACAACTTAGTAACCCATTTACTCCCAATTCATTTACCTCCAATTCCATTTCCCATTTACCTCCATTTACAAGCTACCAAACGAGCCAGCATCCCTTTTTTCCTTTAAAATTTCTGCAACCAAATGGTGAGGATCATCCAACTGGTGTGACTTTGGGTGGTGCCTGCGATGGCCAATCCATGATGCTTTTGCCATAGCACTCCTTGTTTAGACAAGTCATTTGTCCCTTCTAGATGCTTTCATTTTGTCTTAATTACGTGATTGAAAATTTCATCCTGATCTGCCAGCAGTTCAAGAAATCTAACTGTCTTTAAACTGTGTCATTTTTTTCACTTGCCCAACGACGAACAGCTTCAATTTCTGCCTACTTCATTACAGCTGATAAAACTATTCTAGAGTGTGCGAGGAAAAACAGCTTTGAGAATTACAAGAAAGCAGATTGATTGGTTAGAGGCTGCATAAGACGGAGCTCTGATTTTCCGTGGAATGGCTTGGCTTTGCTAATGTTGGTTATAAAGCTCACAAGCGTTTTGCTTTGGCAATGTTCATAGCCATTGCACTTTTTTTCATATCAGGTGTTGAACTCCATTCCTATGCTTGTCGTGCAGTAGTGCAATTCTGTAATATCGACATGAGTCTTCTGGACTTGACCGTGTCCGTACCCTTTTCCTCCATTTCAGTTCGCAAAGATTTTGTGTTTTGTATTCTGCAACATGATTCTGGGTAGCATCATCTCAAGGAGAACTGATCACATACAGACCATAGCTCAAGAACCCAAAAACTCAGCTCAACTCTACTTTATATTCAGCTGGGTTGGGTTAACCTGAAGACTCGACTAGACTCGACTGGATATTTAACAATTAAAATAAGAAACTGCTTAGGTTAATGATAGATGTTTGAAAGTATGAGCAGAAAAAAAATAAAAAAAATAACATCTCAATCTCTTGTAAATAGAGCACCAGGCGAGGTCTTGTTTTTGAATCCCATCTTGTGCACATTTGTTTTTAATGAAAAGCCGAGTTGAGTTGAATTGAGTTGGCCGAGTTTGGAGTTGAGTCACTGAGCCACCCCGTACTGGAATTTGTGGTACCTTTTACCTGTGTTTGATCAGTTCTCATTTCTAGTACTGCCTAAAATGGGCCGAAACCACCAGCTCAGAATAGAAGAAATGAGTTTCGCAGTATCTTTGGTAATATGCAGACACAAGTGTGGATTGCTAAATTGGATTACAGCCTATGATGAGTTAAGTCGTCTTGGGGTATTTGGGTTCTTCTTGAGTAATGCAACAGCCTGCGCAAGCAAGCCAAGGATCCAATCATCTTGGGTACCGTGTTGGGTGGGTCTTTGGATCTAGGTTCCAAGTTGAGTTCAGGACAAATAAGAGCATTTACATGGTTGGGCTCACCCGATTGAAGAATTAGATTGCACCCATATGCCACTTTGACATGTGCATTTTTGTAAGCGGGTTCACTTAGATGTGTCTGGCTTAGCGAACTTCATTTCTTTTGCTAGAATAATCAAATATAGGGATTTCTATGGCAAATTTTCTCCGAAATTTTTATTCATGAAATAATGTCTATGTGAGTTGAATTGTCCGGTGGGGGGAGAGAATTACCGAAATGCTGCCAGTTTTTTTCTTTAAAAAGCAACAAAGAAGTATTGTAGGGTCCATGTGGTCTGTGGTTGACATCCAAATGACATCCAACTGATCTAACGTATGCACCTGAACACGATGATCCCCAAACAGAAAATTGGGCCTATCAAACTTTGGATGGTTTACAAGTGAATTTGGATGTTTTCAAGTTCGTATAATTATTATTTTTATTATAGTGTGGCCCACCCAATGATTGGATCCACTATAAGTTCTGTTCATCTAATCATCAAGTTATGAGCCCACCATGATGGGTTTTGTCCGCGCCGTACATCCAGTTTTTCAGATCATTTTAGTGTAGGAGCTCAAAAATGAGGTAGATCCAAGGCTCAAGTGGACCACACCACAGGAAGCCGCAGCAGTAATGACAGCGACTTATTACCCACCGTTGAAACCTTCCTGGGAGCTTTTCCAGCTCTTCGCCCATGTAACTCATCAGTTGGGCCCACCATTTAGGTGCATTTTTTCCCTCTTGGAAATCAGTATTTGTTAACCATCCTTCGAGCATGTATGAATCTTGTCCGTTGGTTGATTCTCTTGACTATCTGTGCCCTTTGTGGACGTCTGACCCATCTGATCATAGTCAGCTTGGCCTGATTTTTTTTCAGGAAAAAAATCCTGCACAAATTATGACTCGTTACATTTCAATTGGACAGCTATTGATTGCAGTAATCCTCTTCTGGTGGAAGGAGATGACGGTCCCTGCACTATAGCCATGCAATTCGATATATAGGTTCGATGAGCAGGCAAAAATGTCTAAGACCCAATGATGTGTAGGCCCTTGTAATATATGCCTGGCTCACCAAAACCAATCACTTTGGCTGTCCGATGGTGTGGAATAATCAGTCAGGTAGGCTCCACTTTCTGATGGACCATGGGTAAAGTAGTCTCATGTTCATATTACTACCCTATGCATGTAAACATGTCTTTGGTGATATACTTACTTGTGGATGGAGGTTGCGATTTAGGACCTAGACACACTACATTGGTGGGCATATCCATGGATAAGTTGAATTTTTATTATTCCCACAAACGATGCTAGCTCTTCGAATGGAATTTGTGAGCTGCCCAAAGCACACTTCATCAGGAGCTCGTTTTTAAGGGCATGTTTGGATACCACCAAATAAATTGCTTTTTAATTTAAGTAATTAAGTTACTTTCTTACCCCTCAAGTTAGTTTGGTAAGCATAGTTGTAAAAGCAACTTATGCCATAAGACCTAGGGCTTAATTTTTATTTATTTATTTAACTTTCCAACCTTTCCACTTCTCTCTCAGAGTCCATGTCAAAGGAGGCTCTCTCACGGTCAATATTAAAAGAACCCTCTCTCAAGGTCCATATCAAAGGTGGCTCCACATGATGGACAGTACAGATCAAAGGTGGGGCTCACACAATGGAAGGTCCACATCAAAGGTGGGCCCACATGATGGATGGCCCCATATTAATGTGAGCCCACATAATGGATGCTCCACATTAAAAGTTTGCCCATAATGATAAGTAACCTACATGGGTCGGTATGATGGATGGCCCGCTTCAAAGGTGGGGCCTACATGATGGATAGTCCACATCAAAGGTGGGCTCCACATGATGCACAATGGACATTGAAGCTGGGCCCCTATGGACATTAGGAAAGTCAGTGGGTGATCCAAGACGGACTGCACTTTCCTCTCTCTTCCACAGGTTACCTCTCTTTCGGGCTTTTTTGTGCTTGTTGGAGGTTAGATAATGTGATATTTGACTGGAGTCACTACTAGCCAATTACTCCGTCTATACAGTTGGCCAGACCCTATAGAAACATTATGAATGAGTTTCTGAAGATTCTCAATCTTAAAATGACTCATTGATCTGCAACTAAAGATTCAGAGCAAGGGACCGCAATTATAGAGAAGAAAGGTGTTAGGCACCCGTTTTACCTGTATCTTTACCTCACATGATTAGACTAATTCTTGAAGCTTATGATTTGATTCTTGCGTAGCATATATGTAGTAGTATGTGTAATGCAATGCTTGTGGCAAGCTTTGGTTCAGGCTAGATAATCCTCCCCAATTACTCCCTTTGCTAAAGCGATAAACTAATCGACACAAATTTTCTATGGGTAAGATCCGACTATGGCGGCAAGCCACAAAGCATACATTTAAGTTAATTAGGTATTGAGTGCTATGTAATGGGATGTGATGAATGAGACGCTAAATATATAATGTTGTGTGTAATGCTGTGTTAAATGCAACGCTTGTGGCAAGCTTTGGTTCTGGCTGGATAAATTCACCCTAATTACTCCCCTTACCGAAGTGATAAATCGGTTAGCCCAATTTTCTCATGCGCAAGATCCGACTATGTTGGCGAGTCACAGATCATACATTTGTATTGATTGGGTGCTAGATGCTATGAAATGAAATGCTAGTAAATGGAGATGAGTAGGGAGGTTGAGAAGGAAATGAGTATTGTACAATGATAATGCTAGGATTAGATGAAGCTGATTGAAAGATTGGATGCGTGGGTGAACGATAGTGTCGCAAGGGTTTGATTGAGTGGCTTAGATTGAGACTTGGGTTGCTCAGGAGGCTAGAGATCAAGCTAAGCTAGGGTAGAGCCAGACTAGGCTCTCTTCTTTCCTTGGTGGAGGGATGTGATAGCTAGAATGGTTGAAAATGAAAGGCTTGGAGAATTGTGGATGGATTGGGTGTGTTGAAATGGAAAGGGGGAGGGGGCTATTTATAGTCCCAAAACCTTATTTTTCTGTAATTCCCTGAAAATCCAAGGTTGAAATAAAGTTTAATGTCTAAGATTCCAGATTGTCACGTAGTGCAATTTGGACGGCTAGATGGGCTGGTGAAACGGTAATTTTAGGTTAAAAGAAGGGTAGATGGGACATTCCACAGACCCCACACACTTGCTGGTTGGAGAAAGTATTGTTCGCATGCATTAGGGTTTCCCTACCGAAGTAGGGGAGGAGGCACAGTGGCAGGCGGTGGGTCACTATAGACACCTCACCTTCATGCGAATTATACACTACTTGTTGACTTTGCATAAGCTTTGACCGGGTCCACTGTACGGCTAAAAACGCACCTCAAAAGTAATGGATGGCTCAGATCTGTCCTTAGGACAAGACATGAAAGCAACAGAGGCAGGTGAGGCACATCAGAATGAAGTGTGCCCGTCACCCGTGGTTATTTTAAAAGAGAATGAACACATAACGCGGTGGGGCAACAAACACTGAAATTAAAAAATATCCCAGAAACGATCCCAGGGCAATCGTATTCAGGGATACAGGATTCCCTGACACCATTTCCAGGTAAATCCCATCCTTGCTTCGACACCTGTCCTACCGACATGCAGCTTCGTCCAATCAATTTTGCACCGTGCTCTGCGATGAACCACAGATTCATCTTGCTAAGGCACTTCATCCCTAAGTCGTTTATTTAAGCAGCACTTGGTGCCCGGATCGGGACAGAGAAAAAAACGACAAAGAGACAGAGTATAAGAGTGAGACCGAGAAGCTCAATGAAAGCGAAGCTCTGCCAATTAAAAAGCTTGGGAAAGAAGGACTACCGAAACTCTGCCTAACTAAACGATTGTCACAGGTTTCCTTCCTTCCAAAGCTTTAGACAACTAACCAAGTATCTTTCTGTCTCTATTTCTCTTTCTATTGATAAGTCAAAAGCAATATTCTCAAAGCTAAAGTCAATGAGTAGGGTCGGAATCTTGGACGTCTGATCACCCTTCTCTTTTCTACAAGAAATGGTGTTTGACTTCCCCCTTTCCCTCTCATACCTTATAATCAAATTGTACTCCACTTCACACATTCCCCCCCCCCCCCCCCTCCACCCACTCACGACTCATTTTTCTTTCGTTTCTTTTACGCTTTTGCCAACATAGGTTCTAGAAAGCCTACAAATTTTGGCCTAACTCTATTTATCTTGTTGTTGTGCTTTGTTATTTTGCTTACCCGGGCCCTAAAAAGCCCCATGAAGTATTAGCCTAACCTTGTAGGATTAGAAGCTTTTTAGAATCCCCTAAAAAAATCATATAGCCCCGTAAAGTGGAGACCATGAGTTGCATAGGCAATATATAAGGGGGTGCCTAGCAACTTCCGCTTTCACAATTGCGATCCTTACTCGGAATCTATGACGCTGATTAAACTTGGAGTCATCTAAAGACCAAGGATCCCTCGCGTTATCCTCATAATCAAGTCGATTTCACGGACTCTAGTAGACCATAGATTCTGTGGCCTCTTTTTGGCTAGTGGCGACTCCCTCAAACACACCAAGTAATCGAGAACGCCATTCTCTTGATCTTGGAAAGGTTTCGCACAACCAAGGCAAGCGAAGGCAAGATAAACAAATCATTGTAACCGAGCGTCCCACCACAAACAATACAAGTAAAAAGAAATAGTGGGCACGCGCGCGAGTGCGATCTGGCGTCCACACATACCTCTTCTCTTGCTTTAGCAGGGCTCCTCTCACAAGCGTGTGGGAGATCCGGTTGTTATATGGTTAATTTATTGGAACCCCTGCAGACCTCTAGTAGGGCCTCTAAGTTAGGCTATAGACTTGATTTTGGATAGGCTTGGGCCTTGGCTTGACTAGGTGGGTTGGTTGAGTTTTGACCAGTGAGTCAACTTGAGTTAACTCGGGGCAGTCAGGTTTCAGACTCCTAAGGTTTTGGGTTCTAAGATTTTAGGGTTTAGAATTAAGGTCCGAGTTAACTAGCTTTATGATTTTGGGTATGATCGTCTATCCTAAACCGTCCAACTTTGATAAGCTTGTCAACTTGTGTTGGGGTGTCTAAAACCCCAAATGATGGATTGTCCATATTGAGGTGGCCCCACATGATGGACGGTCCACATCAAATGTCGATTTCTATGAAGAATGGCCACATCTAAGGTGAGCACCGCATGATGGGCAACCCATATTGAAGGTGCGGCCCACATGATGGATGATCCACATCAAGGTGGGCCCAAATTGAAGGATGGTCCATATCAAGGGTGGACCTTATTCATAAGTGGTCCATCTCCAAGTGGGCCCCACATGGACTACCTACATCAAAGGTGGGATCCACACGATGAAATGTGGATATTGAAGGTGGACCCCACATGATGGACAATAACATTGATGGTGGGCCCTACATAATGAATGATGGACATTAAAGGTCAGCCCCTAATGATGAATGACCCACATCCAATGTGGGTGGGGCATGATAGACGGCTCACGCAATTAACGGTCCACATTAAAGGTTGGACTTACACCACGGAATGGTGGATGTGAGGGGGACCAAACAGATATGAGGGATAATTACCTGTAATGTTGGAAACAGACATGCTTTTCTACTTTTTAACACTAATATATTATTTATCAAACATACTATCCAAACGCCCCCTGAAAGACTCCGAACATCTTGTGTATCTGAACATGGGAAGAAAACCATCTTACCAAGTTGGCCGGCAAAACACCTAAACAGTTTCCCATGCGTAACACACTCAAATTCCGCATTAGCCAAGCGTTGATATAATGATATCTTGCAGAAGACTCTGCGTGATGCTTTCTACCACGTCTATTCAAATGAGGCAATGGGACCGCGTTTCCACTACTTTTCATAGAACAGGAATTTGAAATTTGAAATTGTCATCATTTCAATCTTCCATTACTATGCCAGCGAACCCTCCATTTCAAACCGGCACTAACATACAATCCAGGTTGGATCACCTGATTGGAGCCAATTTTCGGCCATGGCCTTATCTAATGTGGGCCCATTTCTTCCCGTGGTTCCGTGTGGTGTGGCTCACCTGGTTTTATATTATTCTTATTTTTTGTGGTCTGGGAGGTTTTGGATCTCACATCAACGTCACACATCTAAAACCAATTGTGCATGAGATAAGGGTAAAAGGATCAATTTTGTAGCTTGCACGCAAAATCCGCAAAAACTGTGGGGATGTGTATGTAATAATCCAAAACAGGAGAAGCTTTGTACCATTATCCACACGCAATGAGTCTCTAAAAGCTATGCACGCATGGAAGTGTTAAATGGATGCATTTGAGTGAAAGTACAATTACCTCAACACGTGTCAAAACAAGGCACACGTATGAAGTACTGGAGTTCCAGCTCGGATTAGCTACTACACCCACCAGGACGCAGCAGGTCCACGTACCTGGTACGAATGTGCCAGATGGCAAAAGATTAGCCAATTCGGACTAACTCGTTTGGTCCCGAGTCGACTCGGGATTGACTCGACCTTTCTCACTCAGATCAGGAGTGACTGGATGTTCATAGTGGGTGCTAACGGGCCGCATGTTCAAAACATTTGCCAACTCGGATTAACTTGTTTGGTCCCGAGTCAACTCGGTACTGACTCGACCTTTCTCACTCAGATCAGGAGCGACTGGATGTTCATGGTGGGTGCCAATGGGCCGCATGGTCAAAAGATTCACCAAGTCAGACTAACTCGTTTGTTCCTGAGTAGACTGGGGACTGACTCGACCTTCCTCACTCAAGGGAGCGGATTAGGTGCAGCCCGCCTCAGCCAAGATGGTGAGGCCCGTAAAGCATTGCCCACCTTGATGTATGTATTCTATATCCACGTAGTCCATCCGTTTCTCCGGATCATTTTAGGGCGTGAGCTCAAAATCGAAGAAGATCCAAATCTTAGGTGGACCATCCTATGGGAAACAGTGGTGATTGAACACCCTACCATTCAAAACTTTCACGAGACTCGTGGGCCCCACGATGAGGGCCGCATTACCTTGTGTGAAGCCAGGCCACACCTAATCTGCTTCCCTCAGTCAAATCAAGAGCGACTGGATGTTGATAGTGGGCCCACCACACGTGTTCCATGCACGCACATGGGAGGAGATGTGATGTGTATTACTTCCTAACCCTGCCTGGACCCATCCGGCTCGAGAAGGGTCTCTGTGACGTTCATTCATCTATTTTGATAGGTCATTTTGGAGCAAGAGCAAAAAAAAAAAAAAAAAGTAGATCCAAAGCTCACTTCAGCCACACAGTGAGGGATTGAATTTCCACCATTAAAAACTTCTTAGTAGCTGCATAAGTTTTGATCGAGCTCATATGCATTTCCCCTTCGCGGCCTTAGGAAGGTTTCTATGGCCGGCGTCGTAACCACCACTTATTCCTGTGGTGCGGTACACTTGAGCCTTTGTGTCTGCTTTACTTTTAGGCTCATGCACAAAAATGACGTGAAAATGGATGGAAGACGTGCATAAAACGTCAAGTTGGACTCATAAAGCCGCTGGACCGAGTCCATCTCGTGCCAAAGCTTTGTGGGCCCGTCCATCCATTTTTCCAGCTCATTTTAGGGCATGAGCCCAAATATGAGGCAGATCCAAATCTTAGGTGGACCACACGACAGGAAAACAAAGTTGATGGAACATCCACTGTTAAAATCTTTCTAAGGTCCACCGTAATGTTTATTACCCATCCAGCCTGTTGATAATGTTACACAGGCCTGAATGAAGGGAAAACACAAATATCAGCTTGATCCGAAGCTTTCAAAAAGTTTTCAACGGTGGACGTTCACTCAACACAGTCCACATGAGATTTGGATCTGCATCATGCCTTGAAATGGATGGACGGTGTGGATAAAGCATATACATAACAGTGGGGCCCACAGAGCTTTGACATCAATACCCTTCAGAGGAGATGATTCTCAACAATCTCTGGGATTTCCCCACTTCTATATATAAAGTCATCAAGGGACATTGTGGGGCCCACGTGTTCCCCAACCACGGTGAAAAGGTACGAGAAAAGGCGGGGAGGAGGGAGGGGTTTAAGGTCAACGGTCATCGTCCGTTGAACAATCTTCTGCCTGTCGATGCGGTTCCTCGTTCATTGAAGCTCCCTATGTGTGTGGATAAGGATGCCAAGCAACGAACGGTCGAAATTAAAGTGCCCATCAAAACCATGACTCGTAGCATCGTTGGCTCCCTTATCTGTTCCTACCTCCCCCTTCCTATCAGTGGGGCCACCTTAGTTATAGAATGTTTGTAGTTTTGACTCGTATAAAATAAAAGAGACTCCCGGCCTGCATACATATACACTGAATCTCTGTGTATATACCATTTCTAGAGGTTTGCGTACAGGCGTGTCGGAACTTTACACATTCACATGCGGTTTTTTTGAACCATAATGTGATACGTTTGTGCCATCAGGTGAGCTAGGATGTTTGGGGCCCGTTCGGTAGCTTGTATTTCGAATGCATTGGGATTTCAAATTACAAATCAAAAGTAATTCTCTGAATTCTCAATTGTATTAAGCTGAATCCAAATAGCAATGGATTAAAATTCCATACCTTATTTACATGAATTTGAATTTGGTTACTAAATCAACTTTAGTGGTTCAATTCTATTTTTCATTTACCTCCATTTATAAGATCCCAAACAAGACTCATGTATGATGCAGAGGTAGATGTGCTGAGATCAATTACCGTCTCTCTCATAGGGATAAATACTCCAAAGTCATAGAGCTTTCAGGAAAACCTCGATCGGACTTTTTTGAATCTACGAAGAAACACTCGAATCCATGAGAGAAATTAGTAAAAATCAGATTTTTTTTATTGAATAATAACGAGCATTAACATTAAAGATGAATTTAACAACCTTATATATTCCTAAATAAATCTTAATTTGAACTCACTAAAAATATTAAGTTTTCTATGAAATTCTATTTTTCTAATGTTATCATACATTTTTTGGAAAAACGTATGGACATGACCCACTTTAGTGGGTCGATTCACCACAAAATGTAATTTTAGTAGGAATCCATATATTGTGCGTCTTATAACTCCTCCCGGATCAAAAGTTATGGCCGATTTACGGTCTACATTTTTTTGGTCCATCCATGTGAAAGTTGTTGATTTTGTCGACTTTTCCTTTATCATTTTTCAGTTCGTGCGCGATAGAAATGTGCTTAATCTATGCCCTTCATCAGGGGGTTCTTGTCCTACATCAGACCCCTCAACTTAAAAAAAAACTCGTCATTGAGTTTCTCTTAAATTTAGGGCCACAACACATGTGTAAGATCGGCAACGGACTTGTCTTGTGATCACATCCTTGGCTTTTCTCTGGCATGTTGAAATTGACTTCATCGACTTCTTCTTGACTGCCAACATGAATAATCACAAGCTGCTATGGCATATCGAAGGTTGGCTCTATTTGAGAAATGATGATTTCTTGCACAATGAACAATTAATCAGAATGTTCGGCGAACACAATCGCCTCGAGTTCCTGCTTTGCTAGTGTGGCAACGTTTACGATGCTCATGGATTCTTGCAAAACGGGCTCCATAATTTTTGGAACATCAACAAACTCTTCCTCCTTGTCCTTCCCAACTAAAGTATTGATCTCCTCTACCCCCTCAGAATTGCCCCTCTACTTTAGAAGTCTTAAATGATTCATCCGAACCCATAGGGCTGAGTATAAATTTTTGTCATCTTTGACGAAGATGTATATATTATTCCTACCTCTATGCGTAACATCACGATCGTATTACCATGATCGACCAAGTAACATGTGACAAGCTTCCATATCTACTACATCATACATTACTTCGTCCTTATAATTTTTACTAATGAAAAAAGGAATATGACATCGTTCAGTTACCTTTGTCTCGCCGACCTCCTTAATCCTTCTAATCATGTACAGAGAGGGTTACTTTCCTGTCTCTCATTGCAACCTTTCTATCATATACTTTGACACGATATCCTCACTACTTCCACTATCTATGATCACATCACAAGCCTTTTTATGTATGGTGAACCTCGTTCGAAAAATGTCGTGCCGTTATAGATACATCCCCTCCTTTAGCCTATGCAATAGCTTCCTCACAATCAGAGTAGTGGCCTGTGATTCACCACTATCCCATGATGGCCTACAATTCATCACCGGTGTCGCACCATGAGCATGGGATGGAATTAGTGCATCTGCAAAACAGTTGAGGGAAGCCTGTAACTCTTACATTGTTTTCTGTCTCTCTTGGTGGAGAGCTTCCATTATCTTAAAAAAATAAAGAATCCCTTGGTCACCGTCAGTGAAGATTTTTTCCATACCTTTGTAAAGAGACATCAACCCAAGTGGTGTCTTCGCTCTGATACCAACTTGATGCAGAGGTAGACGTGGTGAGATTGATCACCGTCTCTCTCATAGGGATAAATACTCCAAATCCACAGAATCTCCGGGAATCCTCAACCAGACTTCTTTGAATCCATGAAGGAACACTCGAATCCACGAGAGAAAATTAGTAAAAACCAAATTTTTTTATTGAATCATCAACCGGACTTCTTCAAAACAGTTGAGGGAAGCCTGCAGCCCTTGCATTGTTTTCCTTCTCTCCCGATGGAGAGCTTCTATTCTCTTCAAAAAATAAAGAATCTCTTGATCACCATCAGCGGGGATTTTGTCTATACCTTTGTAAAAAGACATCAACCTAAGAGGTATCCTCGCTTTGATTCCAACTTGATGTAGGGGTAAACGTGGTGAGATTGATCACTATTTCTCTCATAGGGATAAATACTCCAAATCCACTGAACCTTCGGGAATCCTCAACCGGACTTCTTTGAATCCACGAAGAAACACTTGAATCCCCAAGAAAAAATTGATAAAAACCAAAATTTTTATTGAATAATAATGAACATTAACATTAAAAATGAATTTAACAACCGTACACACACACACACACACACGCACGCACATATATATATATATATATATATATATATATATATATATATATATATATATATATATATATATATTCCTAAACAAACCCCAATTTGTACTTATTAAAAATAGTAAGTTTTTTTTAATGAAATTTCATTTTTCTATTGTAACCACGCGTTTTCTGGTGAAACGAACGGACACGTTGGTCGGTTCACCACAAATGCAATTTCAATAGGAATCCATATGTTGTGCGTCCCATAACTCCTCTTGGATAAAAAATTATAGCTGATTTACGATCTGCATTCTTTTGGTCCATCCATGCGAAAGTTGTCAATTTTGTCAGACTTTTCCTTGATCATTTTTCGGTCCATGTGTAATAGAAATGTGCTTGATCCACGCCCTTCATTAGGGGGTTTCTGTCCTACATCCATGTACTTTAGCAAAAAATATGAAACTCCAAGCCTTGGGTGGGCCACAAGTTAGGATCACAAATGAGTGACTTGGTGATAGTTTTTAATTGTTGATTTACATGGGCAATGTTTGGACTATGATAATTTTAATAATGTAATGTTAGTAATGCAATTGATAATTTTAATAATGTAATGTTAGCAATGCAGCTGATAATTTAATTGTTTTAAGTATCATGCGCATGTCATGCGTAAAATGATTTAATATCTTAAGGACACCTTTGTTGCCTGTTTGACTCTCCTAAAAGAGTGGAAAAAAGGCATTTAATTCTTACAATATTAATAGGGAGAGATTTCAAAATACAGTAAAACTGTTTATTAATTATGGTAGCCAACCCTACTACCTAAAAATGGACATGGATTGCATTCTTCCCTTGCTAATGGGGCCCACTGTGATGTATGTAGTTTATCCTACAGTCCATCCATTTTGACATATCATTTTTTAACATGAGCCCAAAAATGGGGCTGATGCAAATCTCAGGTGGACCACACCACATAAACTGATGTAATTAAATGCCCACCATTAAAAACTTTTAATGTTGATTTTTCATCAAACCTGTTGATTAGGTCACACAGGACTGGATGAAAGGAAAACACAAATATCATTGTGATCCAGAACTTTTGTAGCCCCCAGTAGTTTTTAATGGTGAGCACTCAATCACCACTGTTTCCTATGGTGTGATTCACATGACATTTAGATCTATGTCAATTTTGGAATCATCGCCTGAGATGATCTGATAAAATTGATGAAATGCGTAGATAAAACAAATACATGATGGTGGAGCCCACAGAGCTTTCTCAGCACCAACCAATACAGTCAGAGATGTGTGCTACACCATGCAATCCAAGTCCTAGAATATGGTGTTTGCCATTTTCTTTTAGCCTAGCTGATCAGTGACTTGCTTTCATGTGTACATGCGTCCAATATCTGAACTTTTAATCAAATAACCCTACCTTGAATGGACCATAACCTAATAATTAAATCAATGGGACCATCCTAACATTCACTTGGAAAGAAATAGATGCTACAAGAAATTAACGTCAAACAAAGTCCTTTTACCGTCCAATACAATAGTTGGGAGTATAGAATAGTGTGAATTTCAGGACGAAGCGAGTCCAAGTGGGAAGCGGATTGCTTCGACGCTCTGTCCCCTGCCAGGACGGGCCCACGTGATGTATGGATTTTATGTGAAATTGTATTGCCCAGTGGAGCGTACTGAATAAACTCTGTGGGGCCTACCGTGAGTCATCTATCTTATCCTCTTTGTCCATCCATTTTAGTAGCTTATTTTAAGTTATGATCTTGAGAAATGCTTTCCCTCATGGGAAGGCACGCCACTCACTTGGTGTTTTTCTCTTTTCCAACTTTTCTTTGGTGCTTTCTTTGACTAGGCTCTTTTTTTGTTCGACTGGCACTAGTTAGGTTTTTATGTGGGATTGACTCAAGTGCCAGAGTATTTTATTATTGACTTAGAATTGCCACTTCAAAATTTATGGTTGGGTGAAGCCTCATAGAATTGCCAGGAGGATGAGAAATCACAAGATTCCTTGGCTGAAATAATTCCTATGTTGGTATGCACCATAGATTCTGAGTAAGGGGTTTGGTTATAAAAAATGGAGGAGTTACGTATCGTTTTTCGCTCTTGCGATGCATGATGTCTATTTTATGAGATTGTACTGTTTTTAGGAAGATTTGGGAGAACTTCCAATGTTATTAGCATAAGCTATGCTGACACTGGGCTTCAAGGCACCATGTAAGCAAAAGAAAAAATAAATAAAAAAGAAAGGCATAAAAATATAAAGTATACTGCCTTAAGCCATTATGCATTTGGTTTCAAGACCCTAGGTAAGAGAAATAAAGAAAAGTAAAGATCGTAGAAGATGTATGTATGTGTGTTGTGTTGTGTGGGTAGATGTTATTGATATTCATAATATGTGCGGAGTGGAGTACATTTTGATTCGATATATGAAAAAGAAAAGGAAAGATCAGACACAATTTTAAAAAAATAATAGATGGTTGAATGTTTCAAATTTCTACCTATACTCATTGACTTCAATATCTTTTTTAACTTTGAACTTCAATTGAATATGAGTAGCCTTGTAAAGAGAATTTTTCAAAGATGACAGAAGGTCAGGCAAGTTTAGATAGTACAACTTTAGAATATGAGAGAGTATGTTGCGACTGGAATTGATTTCTAACTTTGACAACTGAGTAGTTTTTCCATGACGATTGGACTCTTCCACAGCCTCTGCATTCTCTAATCTATCCTCCACCTATTTTGTTTGCAGCAAGCACCTTTAAACAATTGTGGGGAACTTAATAACTGCCAATTTGAGGGCCATTTACGGGTGTCTGAATGTTTTTAACAGCCTACCAGCCACCTACAATGGGAATCAGTAGCAAAGGGTGTAGAATAAGAGCTCTGATTGGTTCCCACCTAGAAACGGCCTAGCACGAGCTATTTTTATTCAGAAACGGTCCATGCCTGGGCCATTTTCAGCTAGAAACGGTCCACAAAAGGCTGTTTTTGAGCTCTTGCTTTTTGGAATGGTAGTGTAGTTTGATACTTTGACGATGTTTGGGAATAAAGTGCTTCGCCCTTCGCCTTGCCGCTTGCTTGCTCCAACGATGGCCGATTTAATCCTATGGCTGTCTTTGGAACTCGCCCTGAGACATATGGATGCTTTCGGTTGATGCTTAACTGAAGTAAAGAATAGTTCTGATTCCATTTATGGTGGGCTGTTTGTATGCTACGACGCCTACCATGGCTTCACTTGGAAACGACCCTTCATAGGGTCATTTTTTGGATAAAAACAGCATATGAAGGGCCATTTCTGATAAAGAGTGTGGGGGTGTCTACAGATTTCAAAATTAAAGCACATCCAAAGCTTAAATGAATGAACCACACGCAGGAGACAATGTGAATTGAACACCTATCATTGAAATCTTATTGGGGCTGCAAAGGTACTAGATCAAGCTAATATTTGTGTTTTCCCTTCATCTATGTCTATGTGACTTTATGAACAAGTTGGGGGACAAATAAACATCACTTTGAAATCTAGGAAGGCTTTGAAGAAGCTGAGCATCATTGTCCTCGTTGTTTGGTGTGGCGAGGTCCACTTGAGCTTTGGATATACTTTAATTTTGGGCTCAACCCTCAAAATGAGCCGGAAAAAAAATGGACGGTCGACAGTCAATAAACCTCATACATTCACAATGGGGCCAACAAAGTTTACCCTTCTATTCTATGCATGCCATCCCCACGCCAGCGGCTAAGAACTAAGTGGGAGCCTTAGTTTTGATGGAGCTAATATTTATTTTTTCTCTTTATTCACGTCCATGAGCTTATGAATGGGTTAGATAGCACAGAAATATCACGGTGGGCCCTATGAAGGTTTCATAGGTGGATGTCATTGTCACCGCTGCTTCCTATGGCGTGGTCCACTTGAGCCTTCCATCTGCCTAATGTTTGAGCTTATCCTTGATATAATATGAAAAAATGAACGTATGACATGGATAAAAATCCATATATAATGGTGGGCCCCAGGGAGTCCCAGGAGGCAAATGGCTTCCCATCCAAGTAGAGCACATGATTACTGGTTGAGCTCACAGCACGCTGCCACATGTAAAACAAAGCCAGCTCCTAATAACTAGACAGAAGAAAACTGGTACGCGGATTGCATTATCGGGAGACTACTTGGTGCTTTGTGGGCCCCACCATGATGGATGTGTTTTATATATTGCTGTCCAGTCATTTTGCCAGCTCATTCCAGGGAATAGTTAAAAAGTGAGTCAGATCCAAATCTCATCTGGACCACACGGAATCAGTGGTGATTGAAGGCCGACCGTTAAAAACTTCCTGGGGCACAAAAGTTTTGGATCAAGATGGTATTTGTTTTTCCCCTTCATCCAATTCCGTGTGACCTAATCAACGGCTTGGATGGAAAATCAGCATTACAGTGGGCCTGAGAAGTTTTTAATGGTGCGCGTTCAATCACCACTGTTCCCTCCCTGTGGGGAGGTCCACCTGAGATTTGCATACAGGTGGGGCCCACATCCGCAATCCGCGTCCAGAAAAGTGACACCATCCTAGGGGCGCCGCTTTGGTGGATACCGGGATCCCTGACTGGGGCTAACCATGACGTATTTTTCTTACATCCACGCCCTTCATTCGCTTTGGAAGATCATTTTAGATCAAAATTCAAAAACTCAAGCATATCCAAATCTTAGGTGGACCACATCACAGGAAACAGTGGTGATTGACCGTTAAAAACTTCTCAAGGGGCCACAAAAGTTTTGGGTTAAGCTGATATCTGTCTGGTCCCTTCATCCAGATCTTTGTGACCTTATCAGAAGGTTGGATGGCAAATAAACATTCCGGTTGCCGCTAAGAAGTTTTTAACGGTGAGATTCAATCACCACTGTTTCCTGTGGTGCGATCCACCTAAGATTTTGATATGCATCATTTTTTGGATCACGTCATAAAATTATCTTTGAAAACGGATCTACGGAGTGGATTTAAGCAACATACATCAAGAAGGGCCCCACACCGGAATCTGTGGCTGGCTTGCAAAAAGCCCTTGACGTGTTCAACTTCCTGTGGATGGTTTCCTTGAAATTCTAAAATAGAAAATGAAAGTGGTTAATGCCAAAAAGGTCGTGGTGACTAGGATATGGATGAATTCAAGGGCTCCGGCCTTATCCTTAGCACCCCCAGCTTTTCTTAGTACGATCGGACCCAATCTATCAGAAACATGATAATTTCGAATCTCAAAATAAAACGTAAAAAATAGCTCCTATTGCCGTAGCAGTTATGATCCTCGGCCCGAGGATATGTATGTTCCGTCCTAGTCAGGTATTTTTGTAATCGACACCGTTGATCGGATAGAGTGAACATGACAAAAAGGACTTCTTCGTAGAAAATCCTATCCATTCAAGTGATGACCCACGGAAAGACGGTCAGTACAATAGCAGTAAACGTTCAATTCGAAAGGATAAAGATTGAATGGCCAGGATCTTCCTAGATTCAGAGATTTTTGGGTTGTGGTCCGTTCAACGTGTGACCCATTGGACCAACGGTATCGATCTCTAAGCATCGGCCCCACATCCACAAACTTGAAAGCCCGAGGATACTATCTATACCCGAGTGTCAAATATGATTACTCTTTCTCTAATAATCTCCTTGTGTTTGCCGCCACGCGTTCCATCCACACATCCATTAAACAAACCGGAGTCGTTGGATACTCGGGAAGATCGTGATGGTGGACCTGCAGGCACTCAAAAATTGTACACGTGGCATATATTAAATGAATTTAAACTGTTAAAATTTTCGGAAATATCATGGATAGGTGAGACGATACAGATTAATATCCATTTATTTCTTGAATTTAGACCACAACTGTACATGAAATGCCCATCAATCGTCCAGTTAGAGAATCTTAATCGGTATAATTTTAATTTATGATTCATCTAAATTATGGACCACCATTTGGACGGTTTAAATTGAGTTAACGATATGCCATATGTAAAATTCCTTAGTGACAGCGTATCAACCATTACACTCCGCCAGAGCACCAATGTTTTCTGAAAAACAAATTACATTTCTCGGTTATAATAAAGGGAAGCATGATGCACAACGGCAACGTGTATATATACATGCCTTTAATCCCACCTCATTCCTTCGTCTTCCTGCTTGGAAATCTCTCTCTCTCTCTCTCTCTCTCTCTCATGGGTGAAGTTGCAAAGCAAATGTTCAGAGGGTTCTCGACGTCAACGGTGCTTGTTTCTTCTATCCACGAGCCACGGCACGATCATGTGATCATGGATTGCGACGATGATATCTTCGATTCGATATCATCAGACGAATCCGGTGCGTCCATTTCATCGTCTTCGTCGGACTTGACGGAGGATGCGACTTCTTCTACTACATTTGCGTCACCACCGTTATCATCATCACCGTCATCACCACCCTCTTCATCGCCTCAGCTAGCCTCAAATGGGCCTCTATATGAATTGTCAGAGCTAATGGCCCACCTCCCCATCAAGTGAGTGCCTCAACCGTTGAATCATCTCCTCTCTTGATAGTTATGTATGGTGCATGATAAAAGATTGATAATTTTTATCTTCTGTTCCCAAAATGCCCCCACCATTTCCAAATTCACATACAATAAGAACTTTAACATGCAACGGTTTCTTACCAGCCAACTTGGCACTTTTTTATAACATCCGGACCGTTGAAATGGTGGGACGTATCATGAAAACTTCCCATAGTGGAACCCAGGATGACCCATTTATCAGGTGGGCTACACTGTTGAGATCAATCGAAAGCCGATGACCTTACTCTATTTATTTGTGTGGCTCACTTAATCAGTGGACCGTTCCAATTTTTTCTCCAGATGATCTCCATGGTATGGTCCACCGTTTTCGCGGATCGGATATTCTACTTAGAGCCAATCTGGCAGAAATTAAAAAATAAAATAGTTTTCTTATGTTGAGGTTCCATAAAATGTTGCATACGCTTTCAAGATCCCGTACATGTGAGACCATAGTTCGATGATCTGAAACCTTATGGATGGCTTATGATAACCTAGAAGATCTCCCAATTGGAAGATCCTAACCCTTTGATCGGTAGACTAGGAATGGACGGTTAAGGATAAATACAACTACAGTATATCCATTTCTGGAAGATTTTCAAAGCACACCCCATCCATGATGGGATCCATATGATCAACGATTCCGATCGTCCCCATCACCATGTATAGGTTCCTGTAGTAGATAGAGAATTCCGGCTGGGGCACAAAAAAAATTCTGTAATCCAATATACAGAATTTATTTCCCCTGCTCAGTTTTCTGCAATTGTAGTGCATTTCCAGCGTTCAAACCATTTTTCCCAAAATGCCCCAACAAATCCATACACGTAATGGCTTGATAGATCGCAAACATTTATGCCATTTATTCCCAAAATGCCCTTTTCTCCTAAATTTGCAAACACCCATTTGATTGTAATACAACCTTATCCACTCATCCACACCATTTATTCAGAAATGTCCCAGTCCACCTGCAACCCCACTCAAGCAATCATACCATGTATTCCCAAAATGCCCCCACCGATCAGATTACCAATTTTCTACAATATCTACCATTCACGCTAGTGTACCAAAAGTTTCAAAAGGGCCTGTGGATTAATCTAATGTGTTCTTTATTGGGTTTGCAGGAGAGGGCTTTCCAGGCATTTTCAAGGGAAATCTCAGTCATTTACATCTCTATCCAATGTGAGATGCATTGAAGATCTTGCAAAGAAAGAGAATCCCTGCAGAAAGAGAATGAAATCATGCAAGAGCTATGGAGGTGGACTGGATTGTCACAGATCTTATTCTCCAGGGACATATACAAGGACCATATCAAAGAAGGCTTCAAGGGGATCTTTTTCATCTTTGCTAGCTAAGAGGAATAGCTTCATAGCTGGCAGGCCTCCCATTCCTGTACAAAAGACCATGTAGTTTGCAGCCTTTGTAAAATGTGCAGTCTCCGTGCGACCCTTTTATCAAAATGGAGATAAGATGAGGTTAAATATGTTGTCTTTCTTTCTATCTTCTTTTGGGAAAAAAACTTTGATACTCTGGGAGAGTGTGGATGATACGTGGGTGCTGAGAAATTGCATGCGTGGGATACAAGTAATTCAATTACAGTGTCCAAATCATGGGTCCCAGTTTGTATGTATCTAACTATCTTAAATGAAAGGTTAAAAATACCCAAGGGTCCGGATTGTTCAAGCAATGTGATTTGGGATCTGTGACTTTTAGTGACTGTGAGCTCCCCATTTTAGTTGGTTTAACTTAGTTTATGTGGACGCGGATTGGGTACTACCCTGCCTGTCATGGACTCTCTAAGGAGCTACCATGCATTATATATGGGTTTTATGCATGTAGTTCATCCATTTTGCCGTATCATTTTAGAGCATAAGACAAAAAATGAGGTAGATCCAAGGCTCAAGCAGACCATACCACATAAACCAGCGGTGATAAAGATACTTAACATTGAAACCTTCTTAAGGTTTATAGTTTCAACTTGTTCATGAGGTCCCATAGATTTGGAAGAAGGGAAAACACAAATATTTGTTTGATTCAAAATTTCCATGGTTCGTACAACTTTTCACCGGTAGGTGTTTAATCTTCATTGCGTGGTCCAGACTTCTATGCCCCCAAACAAATTTCAACACCAAGTGTTTAATCCCCATTGTGTGGTCCAAACTTCCATGGCTCCTTAGAAGGTTTTCAACCGTAGGAATTTAATCGCCATTGTGTGCTCCAAGCCTTGGATCTGCCTTATCTTTGGGCTTTTGTCTTAAAATGATATGGAAAAAGAGATGGACTTTTGCAGTTCAATTAGTAATCAATCTGCCTTCAATTTATGCCATGTGTATGTTTTCCAAGTGCCTGTGTATGAAGCGTCATATGCTGGTGGAGTATCAAATAATTCTTCTTTCTTTCAGAATCGTACGTCCTAAAAGATGTTTGGAAATTTGGGCCACACTTTATGTGACCACAGTTCAAAACCGCATCAATAATATGATCATAGCCATCCAATAGGTGCCCTTCAAATGGATAGTGATTAAGAATGCCATAAGACATTCTAATCGAAAGGGCATGCATGAGCAGCATGCACCCGAAAAAAAAGCAATTTCTTGGGGTATGTCTTTTAAGAGCAATGAACCAAAATGCAACTAGTTCATGCATTCGGATATGATTTAATCGTCAATCCGGACCGCCCATTTGGCTCGGCCGCCTGAATGATTCTCAAGTATCCTCAGCATGATGAGAGTTCAGATGGTTACCTCGTTTGACTGAATCGACAACTCCTGCCTTAATCAGTCCCAGGTAGCTAGCATCCTCCAATTGGATGGTTCAGATTGATGACCAAGCTAAACCATATTGGCCATCCATTTGAAAGCCATCATTCACTTAGCAGTTAGGCTCATCGGGTGAGCCCTGATTGTGATCTGACCATCCACATTTCAAAATGGACAGCTCAGATCAATAAGCCTACATGTCCAGGTCAACTAGTGGCATCTCATCATACCAGCATCCGAACAACAGTGAGGTTGCAACTAGGCCGGGACAGGCCAAAGCATGTCAAAGACCAGCCAATTAGCTAACAACCAGACCCAAGGCCTGGTCCATGAGCTAAGGAATCATGCTGAGTCTATGTGGGCCACTTCAGCTCAAATAATTATCACCCTGGCCTAGTTGTGTCCTTGGATCGTCTTGTCATGACACCCCAACGTGACCTAAAGCATCTGTCCTGTTATTTCCAAGACTTAGTAATATTTCTATTGCGTTCAATGAGAAAAATGTTTTTTTCATATGATAGAATATAAAGGATCTTCTTGTAATATTTAGATGCCCAAAGGATTATTATGTAAAGTATTCTCATTATATAAATACATAGCCAAAATCCATTTAGGTAATGCACAACTTTTTATACAGTCCTCAACCCTCTATATCAGTTGCTTCAGTTGGGACTTCAGCTTTTGGACATGTGGGGTCATCTTCTAATGATCATCTAAGCAGTTTATATGATGGGCCTCACATTGAATGGATATGGACACAAGATAAAAACTCATGATACAGCACCACATCTTAGCCCGGCCAGTCCATGGATAAGGGGCTCTCACAACATTCTTTCATATCAGAATTTCTCAAACCTCTTATCATCAGGATATAGCCTTACACATACCCCACTGTTAGTACATCCACCACCATTGTTAATTACACCGTAATGTTAGCCACCCCCACTAGGGAATTGATACCAAAACCTCAATGTTGAAACAATGATATCTTCACTCAAGTCTTCCATTTGAGCTATGGATCAGGTGTTGAAATGAGGACATGGCCTTCAATGTATGGCTTCGCTTAGTGTGCACAAGTAGTGGAGATCCTGGGTCTCTACTCATAGCTCAGTGATAGACTCACAAGAGTTTCAACACAGGTCATGGTTCTAGTACCATTGTGGTGTGTCGGTGTGAGTGTGGTTGTGTTAAAAAAGAAAGAAAAAAAAAGCAGTGGAAATCCCAATGCCAAAATTACCACAACCACTATTTCCATCAAATGCCCAAATACAAAAAGAAGGAAGTATTTTTAAGAGAAACATTTTTTTCTTCTTCTTCTATTCTTGGTTTTTGCTTGTGTTTTGAATCATAGATCTACCGGGTTTTTATAACTCATGGATTTCCTATCATTTTGGTTTTTTTTTCATTTACCGTCGGAGAGAAAGACTCATTTCTCGACCGTTTCTAATGATCTCCAATCGTCACGAAATGAGGGAATTTTCCATAAGTTATCATAGTGGGAAGTTTCCTATGCAATGCAATGAGGCCATTGATGACCATGCATTCTCTTCCAACAAAACTAAAAATAAAAATAAAAAGCCAAGGACGATCAGCTGACTATCACAGGTATGGCCAACCTACTGTGGATCCAATTGTATGGCCAAGATTATTGACCTCAGGGCCCCACTCCCATATAGAAGTCTAGCACACCCTTGGTAAATTCCTCCTCCAGAGGAGATGATACGGTTAAGCCCAAAAACCGGAATTTACGCGCGAGTCATGCCTCCAAAGTTCATGTCATGGATGATTTATAGTTTGTAACCGTCCATCACTTTTATTTTTTATTTTTTTTATGCACCCGCACTCCCACCCACACACACCAGAATGGGTACTCGAATGAGAATCCATGACTTTAGTGTTGAAACTCTTGTGAGTCTACCACTGAGCCATGAGTAAGGGCCTTTCCATCTAATTGCACCTTATCTGGATGAAAAATAGTTCAAAATATACATAGATCGGATGATCCTAGCCATTAGATCCGTGGCCATCAAATCAACAGAACAAAACAAGAAGTGGGTCGTATAGAACAAAAGTGATGGCCATGATTGGAAAATGTGTGGTTTTTGAAACATTGGACATTCAAGATAGGGCCAGAAGATGGATGGGTCTGATTGATACATCACCGCTACACCTTTGCTGCAGAGGGAGATGGCTCCACCATATCCCGGTTCTTCCATCTCTACCATAAAAATAGCACTATCTCTTAAGTGAAGTCATTTGATACTCTGGCAGATTACGAGGCTTGATAAGCAGGCACTTAGAAATGGTCCACGTGGCACACATTAACTCAAATGAAACCTATTTAAATTGTTAGTACCGTCTCTATTAGTTGAGAAACCTTAACCTCTAATTCATGGACACTGAAATAGGACAAATAAATACTTTTATTTTTAACCGTCCAAATAAATATTCATCAATCAGATAGCCAGATAATCAAATAAGCTTAGTTTTTGGTTGATGATAATCTAAATTGAGACCAATAACTTGGACATTTTAATTTGAATTCCTTGAACGCCACGTATGCAATTTCTAAGTGCCTGCGTATCATCCATCACACTCAGCCAGAGTATATAGTCTTTCCCTCCTTCAAACCAGGGATGGTACTGGTATCACACCACAGCTGCCGGTTTCTGTAATATTCAATTCTATCTCCACGTTAGCATCCTTATCCCTACAGTGGTCCATCTTCTCTTTATAAATAAAGTTCACTGCCTTCCATTGCTGCATGCATTTTTTCTTCAATCAGTGATACACACAAGTAGCAAGAAGCATGGAGGCCACTGGTAAAGGGTCCAAGGCCCACCTCAAAACTGATCATGACGGTCGAAAGGATCGAAAATCAGCCACCGGCATGAATGGGTCACCCAAGAAGGGAGGGTACGGCGGGAAGTTCACATGGTCTGGTGATCATCGGCTTTCGATGGTCGAGATCGACGGGTTCAAGAATGGTGCCATTGATGCTAAGGATCCAAATTTTGAAGACCCACAAGATGTAGCGATGTGATGAATTTCAGGCTTTTAGTAGTCATCTGAGCTTTTTTGAGTTTTTGAAGTGTTTGAAAGAATGTGGAGGTTTCTTTTTCAATTTGTACAGAACTTCAGCTTTCTAGCCATTTGATGTTGTTCTAAAGATGATAGGTCGGGCTATCATCTTTCTCTGTGAGTAAACGTGGGATCCTTCTAATGCCCACGACCCTGGTTAAGTGGGTCCATTGACTGGGCTGGGCTCAGGAATATATCGAGCCATGGTCCACATCCAAAAGATCTGTTGGAGTCTGGTATGAGGATGTGGATTGCGTCCAAACTCAGTATGGACGCAAAGCCTCCAAACCGAGCTGTGGAGGGTCCCACTGTGATGTATCTGTTTATCTACTCTATCCATGTGACGAGTGAGGCAGATCCAATGCTCAGACGGGCCACACCAGAGATGACCCTTGCAATTAATGCTTGGTGCATTTAAAGCAGCCGAACTCATTATTTTGGTGTGGCCGACCTAAGCATTGCATTTGCCTCATTCTTGGTCTCATATGGTCGGCTTGATCTTAGATGGGAATGGACGAAGTGGATAAACAGATACATCACGGTGGGCCCCTCCATAGTTCAATTTGGATGCAATCCACATCCCTGGTATGATACATCCACTTTGTTCATCAATTTCAAAGCTTATGTTAGAACATGAGTCTAAAAACGAAGCAGATAAAAAATTTAATTGGCTCATATCATGGGAAACACTTATAAAAAATACTCACCGTTCAAAGCGTTTTGGGGCCACGATGTAGTTTATATGCCATACAATCCATTCATAAAATTATTCTTATAAAGATGAAGGGAAAAAAAATGAATATAAGCCTAATTTTAAGTTTTTGCAGACAAGAAGGTTCTAATCGTAGCGTTCACTCCACCCTGGTTGTTGTGTGCCACGAGGCATTAAATTTGCCACATTTTTCTTTATCATGTCTTAATACATGCTGATGTAACAAATGTACAGAGAGAATACTTACAATGTTATTGGCCCCATAATGATAAGAAAAGGAGACGTGTTGCTCCAACTTAGCAGAGATGCCTCCAACTTATTTGGTACAACTTGAATTGGGACCAAATGAGTCAGTCAGAGTCACGGAGTCTTTTAACCATGATAGAGCTTCAACTCATATATGAGAAGACCCTTTAAAAATGGTTGCAAACTTCAACATTTCATACATTATATTTTTATATGATAATCCATACTACTCAAACTGCTGAAGCAATTGTGGATGAAGTATACCCCGAAAATTACACAGAATATAACGGTTATCATCAGATTTCAGACTTTCTATTGTAATGGTCCTTATTTTACTTGTAACCATCCATTTGATAGCCATCAATTGGATGGTTAGAGATATGTTTCATCCACAGTTTAGATCGCATCGGTGAGGGCTGTCTTGGCCCACCCTGCGACTTAAAACCTAAGCTCAAGCCCAAGCTCAGTCCTTGACAACCCTAAACAGAGGCCTAAGCCTAGCCCATGATGATTGTGCCCTGCACGAGCCCAAGCCCGCTCATCCACTTTTGTGCGAGATCAACGTTGGTTAATCAAATGTGCTCTATCATGCATGATACATTACCTAAATGTACTCGAAATCTTTAATGGGCCCTAGGGGGCATTTGGATAATTAAGCTACTCATGCCTGAAGTAGCTTATCTCAGTCTCTACTTATTAGGAAAATAAGTATGTTTGGTAATAACATATTGATAAATAACTTTTTAAAAGAAAATTTTAAATCTCTATATATGATAAGTAATGTATCATTCTCTATTACTTCCAAATCCAAACAGACCAAATGAGAAAATCCAATCACATCAGCTCCAAATGGCTAGTTTCCAGTCACCATCATCACAAATCAAATCCTAGCCATTGAAATCATCTAAACCGCACAAGTTGAAAAATGCTTTTTAATGGCTACACATGCCAATAGAACGTGCATAAAGCATCCGAACATGAAAATTAAGGCTGTCCAACTATATTCTGACCATAGGGATTTGTTGTGAGAAAATTAAGACTGTCTAATCATATTCGACATTTTATACTAGAAACATGGTGAGATCTTATTTTGACTGTAGGGATACATGTATGAGAAACAATAACTTATTCTCATTTCAAAAAAAAAAACAAAAGAGAGAGGCAAAAACCCTTATTTTTATCTACTTATCCTAAAAACCATTCATGAAATAATTCGAATTTGAATTCAAGCATAGATAGAAAAATATAAATTTCACAATCAATCTGATCAGTGGACTGAAAAAGGGCACTGTTTACTCAAATAGAGCAATTAGTCCACGTCCAATGGAATCAATTATAATGGATTGTCTGTATTAACCCAACCCTTGGTTTTTTAGTCTGTAGCCATTCCATGCAGTGGCCCATAAAATCAGCAGTCAACAAATAACCATGCAAGTTTGCCATGATATGATGCCTCTCACATGACCATCACGTGTTTTGGCCTTATTCCTTGATTGAAATCATTTTTATTTTATTTTTTAAATATTTTTAGGATTGTATGATTTTGGAATGTTATCATTCTGTGCTATGAGTGGATGATGGTTAGAATAGAGGTACCATTCAATTCTCTGGCATAAAACTTAGGCCTGTTATTAAAAAATGAACTCATCTTATTTTAGTTAATTGTATTTATGTATTAAATTAACAGTAATACATAATGAGAAATGCTCCAGCGCTATTAGAGCACTATAAGTTATGGTGCTCCTAGCTGTACTGGGACACATAGACAATTCAATGGAATCATCCATACCGTTCACTAGGGTTAACACACATTTCATGGACTACCATAATAACATCAGACCAACCTGACATGTTAACCATTTGATCAATGGCCCTTTGATGTGGATGGTCAAGACATTTTATACAAATAGCTAGATCAATTTCAGTGCCGGTGATAGACTATGAGAGAATCGTAACCATTCGATCCATGGCTTGGAAAGATGATGTCTATAGAAAGTATGGCCACAGTAAAGATTGATTAGATCATCCAATTAGTTCAATTTTTGCATTATGGTCCATGAAATGTGCTATTGCCTACTGAGGAGTGGATTTGGTAAGGCTGGGCCTCACATAATAAGGTAAGGCCCTGACGGGTGAGATTTGATTGGGCCTGGCATTCGGGACTACTATTGAGGACCGTAGCAAGTGGGAGCGGATTAGGGGAGACCACAGATCCACCAAGGTGGATGGGACTCACGGCGATGTGTGTGCCTTAAATCCACACCATCCAACCATTTTGAAAGTTCATTTTAGGGCATGATCCCAAAAATAAAGATGACTCAAATCTTAGGTGGACCACACCATAGGAAGCAGTCGTGATTGAATCCCTACCATTAAAAACTTCATGGATTCCACCAGAATATTTATTTTCCATTCAACATATCAATGGTAAAAAAACACCTAGATGAATAGAACACACAAATATCATCTTGATCCAAAGCTTTTGTCGCCTATAAGAAGTTTTTAATGGTCAATCACCA
The DNA here is from genome assembly GCA_003013855.2 of Liriodendron chinense. NCBI lineage: Eukaryota > Viridiplantae > Streptophyta > Magnoliopsida > Magnoliales > Magnoliaceae > Liriodendron > Liriodendron chinense. Next base: position 9,763,696 of record ML058461.1, on the reverse strand, counting down.
TTGTTTCCTGTAGTATGTAGTATGGTCCATCTTGGATTTGAAACTGCTTCATTTTTCAGATCGTGCCCTAAAATGAGCTTTGAATACTGATGGATGGCATGAATGCAGCCACATGCATCACAGTGGGCCCCACAGTTCACCTCCTTGGATCCGGGGTCTCACCTAATACGCTCCGGTGGTGAATTTGATTGGGCCTGGGCTTCGGGCCTACTATTGAAGACCGTAGCGGGCCACGCTCATAAAGGCCGACACGCGAGCCCGGCCCATTGACAGCACTAAGTCCAGCTCAATTCGGAAGAAACATTCAAATCTTCAAGCCCAAAACCCTACTTCCCTCCCGGGATTCTGCTGTCAAACCCTACCCCTAGCTCTTCCACCATTCCCAATCTCCGCCCTGATAAAGGAATCCGAATTCGAGTGTTCTTCCTCCTCAAGAAAAGGAAAGGAAAAGAAAGAAAGGTTTGGATTTATCCCCCGTCTCGCGTTTCTGATTACAGACGGATTTGAATTTTTTTGTTGGTTTTCTTTTCAGATGGATTTTTTCCTTTTCCTTTTGTCCAGCATTTCTCATATAGGGCTGTGGATCTTTTTCTTCCAGAGATGGCTTTCAGAGGGCGGGGACGCGGGCGGGGACGTGGAATGGGATTCGGTAGAGGGCAGAGCATCCCTCGTGCCAAGGAAGAACCTTTTATCCCTTTTCCTGTGAGTCTCATCATCTCGTTGCTATCTGCAATCTGCTGAAACGTTTCTGGTCTGGGCTTCTTTTTTTTTTTCTTCTGTTGCTCAGATCACCCACCCACTGGGGTCCACCATGGACGGGCAGTGGAATGGAAATATCCTTGTCTGGTTGGTCGATGTTATACTGTTCGAATTGAACTGTTGAGTGGGGCCGGCGGACTTGCAGTCTGGGTAAACAAAATTGAGTGAGATAAAAACTTTGTTACTCTGGCAGACGTGATGGATGATATGTAGGCGCTTAGAAATTGCATACGTGGTGTGCAAAGTAATTCAAACTAAACTTGTCCAAATTACACATCCTTTTGATATGGGTTAAATGAGATCCTTCAACTGTTATTAATCGGACGAGCCATCTTCTTCTTCATTCTTGGTGCTTCAAGTGTGTTAAAAATGTTGGAAATTTTGATTTTGCATCTGTCCCAACTTTCACTTGTAGTCTTTTCATGTTTAAGGGAGGTTGTTTATGGATGATGATGTGATGGGCTTACTTGTGATGTAAGACATACCACAGATACATTCTTAGCACAGCTAAACCAAAAGAAGCCCAAAAGAAAGCGGAACTAATCTATCAAAACCGGACCCAATCCTACATAGGGCATGATGTAACTGGGTCCCAGGCATGTTTGGTTTGGAAAAATTGTAGTTCAAAGTTTTAACCATAAAAGAGTTGTAACTTTTGATCTAGGCATCATCAAGAAATGCACAACCTATCAATCTTTATGCAACGATGGTTCTGGGGTCAATCGACCTGCACAATAGGTCGTGCACCTCTCTTTCACAGGAAAACGCACGCTTATGGTTCAAAATTGCGATTTTAGGAAAATTTACTATTTTTAGTAATTTTTATTTTTGTTATATCTCCTTGTTTTTAGAGTTTAAGGATTTTCTTCTTTTTTAGAAATTGCTTGTAATAATGCTAGGAATGCTTCGGTGAGGTTTATCTGGACATTTCTATTTTTGAAAAATCAGTCTTTAGAAGAGTTTTGCTATTTCAGATAACTTCTAAACAAATTAGGAAATTAGGCTTTAGAAGAATTTTGCTATTTTAAATAATTTCGAATTAGGGTTTGGGTTTTCTTTATTAGTAGTGTAATTGAGAAATCATACATACATTATTCAATAAAATACCCGAATTTTCTTGTGGACTCAAGAACTCTTCTTGTGGATTCAAGGTTTTAATCACTTGATGGAGACGATGATCTTTCTCTTATTGTTTCATGCTCTTCCCTGTGTCAACCTGCTAATTATGGGTACAGAGCGGGTCTATTTGTTTGCTATGGAGGGGCTCTTGTAAGTTATTTCGGGCATGTAGCTCATTTATTCTTTATTGGTCATTGTGGATTTTCATCTTTATTTTTGACAAAAGTGAATAGACATACTTGAGTTTCCAAAAACATCGGCATAAGATAGCTTGAAATTTTTTGGTTGTTTGGTGTAAGTAGATCGATGTAGGCTTCGAGTTGGGACATGCTAGAGCTGCATCAGTTTTCATCTTTTTGTTCCTTGAAGGTGTTATTTTTTAAATTTCTCTTTAGCTCTGAATTTATGGTCCCTAACTCCCTATGATAATACCAAAATAGTTTTAGAAATTAGGAGGGGCAAAATACCTGCCAAGGTTAATGCATGTGGTAGAGGAGCCAGGAGGTGCTTTATGTCATTCCTTTTTGGTTCCTTTTACCATGTATACCAAGAGTCAAATTTTGGTAGTAGACTGATGAATTATGAGTGAATCGGCATAGCACAAATCTATGGAATCAGATTGGTGGTGTTGTTGTTTTTATTTTTTTTTGTTCTTGTTTTGCAGTTTACGTTTTCTAGAAAATATTCTGGTGAATGCAAAGAAAGGGGATCGCATTTCTGCACTTAAGGAGTTTTTTCTAGTTCACCACTTTTAATCTTGTCTCTCACTCATGTATATGTGGCATAGATGTCAATCCATGTCCAAATTGTAGGGCCCATCGTGGATGGAGCATATCTCTAAAATCGCATCAACCATCAAATTTAATGGCTATAGAAGGGATGGATAAAAATAAATTGGTTAGCAGTGCAAATCCACGGAGCAAAATAAGATGGTTAAGATTGTTTGATCAGTGTAAGTCGAGGGCTTGGGCTGGGCCAACTGGCTTTTTGATACAGCCCGAGCCTGGAAGGATTAATAAATGAGCTTGAACTTTAGGCCTGGCCCCCAGCCATCCAACTTGATGCTCCAGCCTGAGCCCAGCCCAAAGTGGGCCAGGAGGCCCAGGACCGGAAGTCCAATGGGCCTGCCTGCCCATTGACAGTCCTAATCAAAATGTATGATGTATGATTGTATATTAACCATTATGAATCATAGTCAGTTCATTGTATGACATGATGAAAATGTTTGTGTCAGGATATGCCAATGTATTAGAAAGCAATTTTTGTATGCGTTTGTATTGTTGATATATATTGATACAAACACATAGTATCAGAATGTATCGTCTAAGCATTCCTCCCCAAATGATTTAATTGAAATTCAATGTTATCACAAGATTATCACAAGATTGATAATATCGGAATGTATCATAATGAATTCATGTGCCTGTATGATACATTCAAATGATATTTTGAACATTGCTAATGATTGAAATTCTTGAAAATTTATAACAAGTGATTCTCCCAAATGCTTTTAACTATTTTAAATATGTGAGAGAGAATTTTGAGAATGGGAACTCATGAGGAGTGTCAAGGGAATTTACTGGTGCTGAAGCTACTAATGTTTCATAATTGCATAGTAGTGAACTTCTGATTATTTTGCTTTTCAAAAATGAAAAAAAAAAAAAATCTGATTGTTTTTCTCAATCGTAGGAAGATGTAACATTGCCTGCAACTTGGAAACCGCCACCGGAAGAGATTGCCTTGATTAGTCGAAAAATCAATTTGCAAAGGTATTGGGAAGGTTCTCCATATTATATACGAGCGGAAGCCCCAAAATTGAGTAAGTATTAAATTTTAAGTCATTCTGTTTGTTCTTTAAACAAAAAAAATTGTCCTTTAGTTTTGATAGTAAATATATCTACTACCAGATTGTGTAAAAATGTTTAGGAGCTCTTGAAAGATGTCCACTACTTGCACAGGCGGTCGATCCTTCTTGGACCATCATGATATCAAATTAATATCATCCGATTCATGACATACATGACTGAAGTTGTTAGGGCAATCTAGGCCGTCTAAGAGATCGAACCTCACCTTGGTCTGTAGCATCTAGAATCTAGATAATCTACCTGCTTATACAAGGTAAACTTGATTTGTTATCCTCGCACATTGCAAGAAAAAAAAAAAGATTTTTTCTTCTTCATTGCTTCTTTTATTGAGAAAATAATGTGGCAAGTGTGGCGGAAAGATCACCGTCTTCTTCCTCTAAGATAATCCTTCAATCCATGAGAAATTCCGAATCCACAAAGTAGAAAATCTCTAAAAATGAGAATATGATTGAAAACCAAGGGTGAATTTTCCTTTTCAAACAATTGATATGCATTATATAATCTCTAGATTCATAGCTTACTGAAATTGTAAACTTCCTAAAAAAAGTAAAATGCATCTAAATTGACTCATAGTTTCTCAAATGACTCAAAAAGGACTTTAAGCCATAACAGAACTCTCTAAACCTTAAAACACCCTAAAAATAGTAAAATCGTTAGTTATTAAAAATAATGGTTTTGACTTCAAACTCAAATTTGACCCCCTAAAACGGCCATATTTTGCAAAATTGTCGTAGGGCCAATGGGCTTTAGCATTGGCCAGGACATAGAACTCGTCAATCGCTTTCCAGTTACATATTATATGCATGGCTCCAATGACCGGTTGCAAAGTTATGGCTGTTGAAAGCTATAATGCACATTGTTTTGTTCTTCTTCTTATTATTTTATTATTATTATTATTATTTTTTTTTTTTTTGCCCCATTTGGCCCATATGGTCTAATTTCCTTTGATCCTGGCTCTCCATAAGTCATCCATAACTCGTCTTACATCAGTCCTTCCATTAGACAAGAACTCGTCCATGAGTCTTGGGTGATAGTAGTCCATTGTGATGAGATGCCTTTGTAGCACGTCTTCTTTGGCTTTTGTAGCAATTGATGGTGAAGGCCTACGTGTTGGATTGGAGTTTCATTCATAGGATGACACTTTATAAAATTCCATCTCATCTTTCATTTCTTTGCAATCCTCAGTTTATAGATTCTTGACTTCCACCTTTTTTTCGTAATAATGGATTTGCGACCATGGATTGCCAGAATGTTAACTGTGGCTCTGTAGTTGCTGGATCAGTGTCCAATGGACACAGTGTTGTGATCATCACTATTGGCCTTTGATCTGTGCATTTTGGTTGTTGCCGAGAAGGTAAAAAAATACTGATCCTCATAGAGTTTGTCAGATGGCCGTGAACGTGTCCATCTCTTTGATCGAGTCGTTTGTATTCATCAATCCATTGATCCCTTCTGTTGGGCCATTTGTCAATTGATTTCTAATTCGATTGGAACATTTTTAGTCCTACTGTTAATTCATTAGTTAATGCATTTGTGGATTCATCAAACAAGTTGACAATGGATTCCTCTTGATGTGATGCTGCATTTTTATGCACATGTGGAGTGGTTAAATATTCATGGGCTTGTGGCCTTGGGATTCGGCCTACAATTTGGCTTGGGCGTTGGATCTGCTGTGTAACGAACTGGTCGATCACACACCCCTTCGAAGGTTGTGGGCCATTTGTTGTCATGGACTTGACTGTACTCCATGGCCTCAGTCAACCAATCAATCGTTGCTATCATCTTCTGCATGGATCTCTGGTTTTCCCATGGAAAGGCCTCGAACACCTCCATGGTCATTGATGATTCTCCCAAGCATCATTCGTAGGTTTGTCACCGCTTGATGCGTTGTTGGAAAGCCGTCGATCTGAGGAAAGACTTCACTTGATACCAACTAACATGGCGGGTGTGTGGAGAAAGGGGTGGAAAAGATCACCATCTTCTTCCTTTAAGATAATCCTTGAATCCACAAGGTAGAAAATCTCTAAAAATGATGATCTTATTAAGAATAACAAATGAATTCTTCCTTTAGCAATTACCATGCCTCATACAAACCCTAGACTCTTAACTCTCCTGAAATAGTAAACTTTCAAAAAATTATAAAATACATGTAAACTGACCCAAACTCTCTCGCATACTCAAAAAGGGACTTTAAGCTATCATAGGACTCTCTAAACCTTAAAACACATTAAAAATAGTAAAATTGTAAATTTACTAAAAATAGTAAGTTTGGATTTTAACTTGAAATTTGAACCCTAAAATGACGTTAGTTTGCATAACTGTTTGGGGGTCAATGCCCTTGATCATTGGCCAAGATGTAGGACTCGTTGATGGCTTTCTAACGACATATTATATGCATGAGGTTAGGCAGATTTGACCCACAAGGTTGGGCATTCGAGCCTCAAATTGTCTCCGGCTTGTAAGTTGAGTTGGTAGAAACAATGTAGTGTGTGTGTGTGCGCGCACGTGTGTGTGTTATCCAGGGTTTGATCCCTGTCTGCCTTTGATTCTGATAATCGGTTGCAAAGTTATAGCCATTGGAAATTATATAATGCGCATGATTCGTGATGTCTTTTTTTTTTTTTTTTTTGACCCATCACGGTCTGATTTCCTTCGGTCTTAGCTCTCCATAAAGCTATCCATGACCTCTCTCACATCAGAAAATTGCACCATTACCTCATTGTTATGGACCTATGATTATTCCCATAGGACAGACACTCGACTTTGCAGGCCGAGAGTTGTTTGAAAATGTTGGCTCAACAGTACGTTACTCCATCTTGAGTTTATTTATGTTTTACACCAATTATTTGTGTACTTGCTGTGGTTACTATTAAGTGGATGTGGACTCTTCACGCAAACTTGTCTTCAGCATTAAGGAGCATTTAGGGAATTCATTCAGTTTAGTGTGCCTTTTTTCAGTCACTCGAGCTCTGTCTCCAAGTGTCGATGTCATATTATATGAGTTGGTCTTGTTCGTTCATGCTTCTATTAGACATTTAACATGTTTTGGGTTTGTTCTTTGCTCCCCTTGGGTTCCTTGTCTTGTGATTCAATTAAACAAACATGCAGTCAAGAGAACTGGTCTAAAAACTTCCCAAATGTTTTCTTTGGCATATGAAAGGCAGAGCTAACCTTGCTTTTATGCTTAAGAGGCCACATCTTCTTTTGGGAATGAACAAATCTTAGACCAAACCACTTCAATGATAACACTTGGTTGAGCACTCATTTTTCTTTTACCCAAGCTGCTGCAAATCTCACACTTATACCATTGTTATTTTTCACATAGAGAAGAAGATTTTGAGAGAAGAAAGGTTTGTGCAGAGAAAGAAATTTCTCACACACTAAGACATAATTAGCCTTAATAAACATAAAGATGGTTTTAATAGGGAGCACTGAAATAAAGTACTCACACATCCTTACAATAAGACTTCCAGCAATACATACGGGCGCATGGTACTACTACTACTACTACACACTCAAGTTGGAGCAAGGATGTCACACATGCCTGACTTGCCCATAATAACTTGAAGATGAGAGGGATGAATGGCCTTTGCAAGAATATCTGCTAGCTGATCGTTTTATTTGGCCTTTGTAAGAATGTCTGCTATCTGATCATTTGTTTGAACACGAGTATGAAGAAGCCCAGATGAAATCTTCTCAGTGACAATCAATGTTTATGTGTTTTGTCCTTTTGTGAAAGATATGATTGGATGCAATGTGATGGGGACATCAGAGGACCTACTCGAGTGTACCAGAGACGGAGGCGACCACTGATATCAGCACAACTTTCTCTATGGATAAGGGACGACTTCCAGGTGGGGCCCACGGAGCTAATTTGAAGACCCCACATTCATTGGATGTGCATCAGGAAGACCCCACACTGGGATGATGCATGTGGGCTGCTTTTTTAGGAGTTCTTAGCTATAGGTTTTTAGTTTTGGGTCCTTTGGATCATCTTGATCGGGCCATCGAACTGTCAGATCTTCCAGATTTGAGCCCTTTGGACCTTGATTTTTCTTTTATTTTCTTTTATGTTATTTTTAGGATTTATTGGACGGTTTAGATTATTTTTAGTTGATTTGGATGTCTAGTTTTGGGTATGGCCCAATGAACTTTAAGTAAGGGCATACTTGTAATTTTTTTAAAGTTTTATTATAAAAAGCCAAGGGAGGAGAACGTCCAACCCTATGGTGTATTTGAGCATGAATGAAGAAGAAAAGCTTGAAGCTTGTTCTCGCACAATCATCTTCCTTTAGGGTTTGTGAGAAAACCCTCCCTTCCAATCACATTGTGGAAGGGTAACATCTATCTCAGTGCTGGATTCTACAACTTCTCGTTTCTTCTTCTTCATTCAAGGTAGGGCTCTCAATCGGTCAGATCTGGGTCGGATCTAGTTGGATCCGGCTCCAAGTTCGTATATCTGTAGACAGATTCGAATCAGCTTCGGATCCAAAAGGTGATATCCATATCCGATCCATTTATAAATTGTTAGATCCATTTCCGATCCAAAATCCATATAACCATCGGATTTGGGTCGGATCTAGGTCCGAATCCACCTCCATTACAAATTTAAAAAAATATATAATATAATATATTTAATTTAGTAGAAAAATGATGCAAATCCCACTATTTACTGTGGTATGGTCGACCTAAGAGTGGCATGTCTCAATTTTGAGACATGGCTTGAAATAATCTATAAAACGGATGGCCAGGATGAATATAACATATGCAGTAAGGTGACAATGAGTCGGAGTCAGGTGACAATGAGTCGGATCTTAATCAGTTTCGGATTGAACTTGGATATGTTCCCGTGAATCCAAATCCGGTCCATTTAAGTAATCGGACCTATTTTAAGATCCAAATTCGATTCATTTAATTTATCGGACCTATTTTAAGATCCAAATCCGCATTATATGGATTCGGAGCAAATCGGATCTCGAATCTGACCCACTCCATTAAGAGCCCTAATTCAAGGTACTCAAATACCTTCTTCCTCTTTCTTTTTCAACCCATATCCTAAAACCTATAATCTCTCATCTTTTCTTCTTCTTCCCTATTCAATCTAACAAAACCCTCAATCCTTGAACCGTTTTCATTCAGCATAGGCCCACGCGACCTTAAAATTTGTTTTTCCCCAAAATCCTAACTTTTTCCCTTCCGAATTCATCAAACCTAACCTAATCCCACACCAATTCTCAAATCCGACTACCCCCTTTCACCCAAATCCAAATTTCAGGCCTTCCCATGGCCTTAAATCCCTAATCTTAATCCCCAAAACTCCAATTTCCAATTTTGCTTAACCTTAACCCTAAAATTCCCAAACCCCGGTTCCAAAGACCAAAACCCCTTAGGAAATTCTGATTTTGAGCCAAAACCTTTAACCCAAAATTTGAATTTTAACGGTCTCTTGGTTATTCCCGTGGATGTGGCACTACCTATGTTAGATTGGAAGTTCTATCTTTCAAGTGGGTCATTCTTGAAGTATTTTATATTTTCATGCATCGTGCATGTGACGAACCTAGGACCAACTAATTGTTAATCTGAAATTCTTAATTTTTGTGGTGTGAATTTGTTTGGATTTATATGTTGATTACTTAGTTATTGTGTATTTTGATCTCATCATAATCATCCTAGGTTAGTTTTCACTCATCCTACATCACAACGTGTTTAGCAGCCTAATGCAATGTGTGACTCACAATACAACTGACTTGAAGTAAAAACTTAGGGTGGTTGGCTTGATTGTTATATTAGTCTATTTCATCCACGTAACCTGAAACATCTTAGTTCACTTGGTATCCTGTACTAAGTTTAAGAGTGCAGGCTTATTTGGCTGAGCTTAGATTTTGCATTGGAGTTTTAAACATTAGACTGTTGAAATTCTCTGTCACATACTCTATGAACAGGATTTATGTGAACCTCAAGCAGAGGATAGCCACAGTAACCTTGAGCCTTTAGATTGTACAAGTGGTGGGACCCATGGTACAACAATCCATACCATTGATCAGATAGGTCTTAAGGTGGATTGGGGACTTGCCAAAATTCTCCCAAATGGAGTGATCAATTTTTTTTTTAGAATTGACAATTCATTATTGAAAGAGGAGTACATGGCTTCACTAAAAAGAAACAGAGGAGTACATGGCTCATTTTTTTTATTCGTAGTAACAGACCAGCTAGGATCGACCCATCAGTTGGATCAAAGTCCTTTAAACAAGAAATCCATCCAATTACATTCATTTTTGCCCTTTTATATAATTTGCTTCAGTCTTGGAAGCGCCACGCATTCCTCGCCCTTGATATACCCTATATTGCTGCTATCGTCATTAGCTTCTGCCACTTCTCTCTCTCTCTCTCTCTCTCTCTCTCTCTCTCTCTCTCTCTCTCTCTCTCTCTCTCTCTCTTTTCGTCTTGTGCTACTGCTGGGCCGTGCCAAAAGGAAGCCTGCAAATAGATGGTTAAGAGGAAAACAGCCATGATCAGAATTCAGTGGGGAAAAAAGCGAAAGATTGGATGGCTATGATCTTCCAGTTTGGATGATGTTCACAAAATTCCCCATCCCCACATATCCATGGCCCCCATTTCTACAAAATTTAGGCTCAAGGATAGTGTGCATGTCCTCAGATTGTGGTCCATGTGGTTCCTCTTCTGTGAACTAATTCCAGTGGTTGTCAAACCAAACTGACACAACTTGGCTGAGTTTACGTTGCATGCAATGGGCATATTCCTTCTGCATGGGCATATTCCTTCACATGACTGTCAAATCTCTAATCTGCTTCTACTCACTGCCGATTTCCATTTTGTATGTCCAAGTTTCATCTAATTGCGTTCTCATTGTGGCTTTTGATGTTAGATGTCCAAGCTGCTGAGATAGAACGGTATTCTGATAAGCCGAAGATCCAAGAAAAGCTTGTAGGAACTCTTTCATCATTTCTAAATCTTACTGCTGCTCACTTCCCTCCAGAACTAATCACAGGTGCTCAGTCTATATAGTTTTTGGAAAGTTTATTACTTAAATGGTTAATTCACAGTTTTCTGCATTTGTTATTTTTAATGAATAAAAACTTCTGGAGTTTTCTTTTGTAATATAGTGAAGCTTTGTCAGGTGGGAAACGGGTGAAACATGATAGGAAGAAATTGCGTTGGGACCTTGAGCCAGGTTTGAGAAAAATCGATTTCCTTATTATACTCCTTTCTGTTTATGCATACATTAGAATATGCTAGTTCAATGACAGGCAAGTCATGCAACTTGAATTGGAGGATTCTATCATTCATGATAACCATGTCTCGAGGGCCCTTTTTTTGTGGAAGAAATACAGGCTAAAAGCCACACATCATTTGGTTTATTGCTAGATATTTTTTCTACTCATTGTACTGCAAATTTACACATTGGATCTTGCATATGCAAATTCTAGAACCTATAGTATCTATTGGATAGAACAATTCATGCTGCACTTGTGAGTTTGACATTTTTTATTTGTCATACATTCTTAATTAATTTAGAGTATTTAGAGAGGTCCTATTGTTGGACATTGAAGATCAGGCCCATCCTAGGGTCTTGATTAACAATACGGCCTATCCAACCGTCTAAGTGGACCACATCAGGGTTCCAGATGTGGCTGATTGATGATCTGGACCGAATCAAGAGCCTGGATGATGATCTGGACATGCCAGCAATTCAATTGGAATTTCTACCCACAAATCCAATTGGATGGCCCGGATCACCAACCAGCTGGTGGGGTCTGCTGGTTCAACTGTACCACTTATTCGGATCCATACATATACTGTACAAGACCAAATAGTCATGCGGTTTGTATATAGAAGTTCTAGATATATTTAAACTCTTTATTTAGGCTCCTTTATTTTATTTTAGTTTTTTTTCTTTATTCATCATTGGAACAATGTAATTGAATTATTTTAGGAAACTTATTTGGCTCCGTAGGAGATTAGAAAAGAGATCTTGTACAGGCTTCTTTCTAGAAACTTCTCAGGTGGGATTCAAGCTTATAAAGAGGCCTATTGGACCATGCTTATGAACCATGAATGAATGCTTCATTATTGAATAAGTGAATTAAGTTTTTTTTTTTAATGCGACTAGATGCTAGTGTAGGAGAGTGATTCTTCTTGTTGAATCTAGTGGTGTGATGCCTCTTAATCCCTTTTATGTGTCTCCTTGGGGTTTTTCTTTGTTGCATGACTCTACATATCTATCCTCTTTTTCTTTATTTTATTAAGCGAGGAGAGATTATTACTTTTGTGGCAACAATTGGAGGAATGGATCTTCTACAAGGAATGTGTATTGGATCTATTTGATTTTATTTCGATTCTTTGCCTGTGCTACATCACTTAGCCAATATAAAAAAGATTCGAGTGATGACATCAAAATTCTCATCTGTTGAACAATGAATGAAAAGATGATGATCTGATTTATTTGCTGACCTCTACATAGACCTTGTGTCTGGAAACCTAAAATTTCAATGATGGTTGTGGTCAAGTAAGAATTTTGTTCTCTGTCACCATCCAAGAAAGGTCTGTCATCATTGGATGAATTGTGGCCCTTGAAAGGTAAGCAGAGCATGAGAGAGCTACACATCCTAGTTTAGGACCCTAAAGGTGTTGGAGAACTTCCCTTGGCAATCTTCTTCTTTTTTAAGTTTATCTTTTTTATGAATTTTCTCTGGTAATTCCCAATTTCATTCTCCTTTATGTGCTTTCTGCAACTCTAACCAAAATAATTTTATTGAACATTAACTTCACCAAAATAGTTGCTATTTCGTGCACTTTTTTTTACCCTTTAACTTGATCCAACAAGTCAACTAATTGGGAATTTTCCTTCTCTTATGGACCCAAGGGTCTGTTTGGCGTCCATCACAACAGTATCCATGTAAAAAAAAGAAAGAAAGAAGCAAATCCTTATTAACTATTTTGAGTTTGGCATGCTAATACACCATCATGCTTGCAAACTTAACCAAAATAATTTTATTGAACATTAACTTAACCAAAATGGTTGCTATTTTGTGCACTTTTTTTTACCCTTTAATTGCAGTGTTATCGGAAGCTGACCCCAATTAATTGGGATAAGGCTTAGATGATGGTGAAGATGAATTGAGTGTTATCGAGATAGCTGCATTCCGGTAAAAAGCTGGAATCTGGCTATTTTGATAGCTCACGAAAAGGCGGAAGGGACTCCACTATCAAATATTACAGGAATATATACCGTCGTCATTGAAATTTGGGATCCAGTTCAGATAACACTCACACAGTATCAATGATGGGTGCATTGGCATGATAACATGTGCGTGTTTAAATGGTGGCGCTCATCAGCTGTACACATGGCAGAGTTGTACGACAATAAACTATCCAAATTGCACTTGGGTTCAACCATACACATGGCATAGTTGTATGGCACTCCTGACCGTCCAAACTCAACGGAATGGAGCACTGCTTGGTTGATTTCAACTCTACACATGTCACGGTTGTACAACAATCCAAGCCGTCCAATTGATGGATCCACACTTGGTTTCAGCCATACACATAGCATGGTTGTACCACAAACTAGACCCTCCAAATTGTTGACTCAGCTATGGGTGTAGCCCCACTTGGTTTCACCCATACAGTTGGCGTAGTTGTACGGTGATCCAGACTGTCAAAATTTGCTGGCTCAACTGTGGATGCAGCTTCAAATGGTATATGGACCTAGATCTCATACAAGTTCACACATGCTAGAGTGTATAGCATGATTAATATATGACAAGTCAATTTGTGTCATCCAAACAACTGATAGCACTATTCACACAGGCCAATACCAATAGATAGCGTTACTGCCAAACACCAAATATCCACTGCCAAGACATCTATAATCATCATAAATGATATCCATACGATATGCTGCGACACATGCCAAAAGGACCCTAAAGGTTAAGATCAAAACATCCTTTCCCTTAATCAACTCACAGTAACCCTCAACTGAACTCATTTTCTGGTCCCTTAATAAGATTGAGTGAAGTTACTCTCAATGCCTCCTCCTGAATACTCCCAAAATGTGGATCCATTGCCCACTTCCACACTATTATCTATCTCCTTATCTAATTTCACCACCAACTTATTCTTCAAAGGAAAAAAAAAAAAAAAAACACCTCCCACTCAGGGCCCTCTTTATAAGATGTGAAAATCCTGACATCAAAGTGTATGAAATCCCAGATGAAGAATCAAAGCTTCTAGGGTTTATTTGGATGCATGATTTGAAAAGGGAAAAGGTCAAACTCTAACAAACAAGAGGGAAGTCTACTGTCATGTGCCCCGTTTTGGATTTCATGCAAGATATCTCCAAGTTCAACAAATCAATCATTACAAGAATGTGCTATTTGGGTATTTACCATAACACCCTTCATATTCTTGAAGTGACAACAATATCTTTATCCTTTATCAATTTTTCGATGTAGGAATTCTGCCACACTCCCAGCCAAGGTGTCCCGTAGCGGTATCGGTGGGCGTAACGGTGCCCACCGTTTCCAATACGGATACGGGCCGTATCGGCCGATACGCCCCCCGTAACGGTCCAAATTTTTTTTTTTTGCCAAAAAATTCTAAAAAAATATGGATTAAATCCAGAAAATTCCAAACATCCCAAATATGCATTCATTTATAATTTTGAACATGTTTATGGTGGTGAAGCGGTCTACTCTTTGGTGAGAAAGTTGTATCGGGCTGTCTGATGACTTTATGAAGCTGATAACCTGGAATTAACTGCAAAACTTATAAATTCAAATTTCTAACTGTCTATTATAAGTAACACATATTATCCAACCTTTAAACCAGAATTTTTTTTTGAAAAAAATGAATTTCCCTAATTTTTAAAATTATTCCGAAATTAATCTGAAATTGATGCAACTATTGTTTAAATTGATTCCATAATATATACAAATGTTATAAGACATTAATGTAAACACAACCAATGCATTGACAAAGTAAAACAAGCAAGAGAGTTGAGAAATATTCTAGTTTTGACTGAATGAGTATCCTCCAATGCAGTTTTGACTATTGAACTTCAACGCAATGCAAGCTATCCTATATGACCTAGATTTATATGAGGATTCAATAAAATCTAGAAAATAACTAGATGGACTCAACAAACTATGACCCCTACGCAGAGTTGGAACGCGGGTCGAGCTGCGCGCCCCTGCCCGGGGTTCGGGGCGGAGCGCCCGAAAGCCCAACGGTTTTTTTTTTTTAGGGAGGAGAAACTAGAAGAAAATCGAAAAAAAAAAAGTCATTTTTTTCTACAAAATGGGGACTCTTGTGTCTAACCAATATAGTAAAATAGGCCGATCTGCAAACACTGGTTTTTAGCAAAAGAATAGATTATAAAAGAAATGGGAGAAGAAAAGTGTGAAAAAATAAAAAAACATCAGATTTATATAAAAATAAAAAAAATAAAAAAAATCCGTTTTCCGACCGTTACGGGGGGCGTAACGGCCGTTACGGGCCAAAAATTTGGGGGTCCCCGTTTTGGACCCCGTATCGCGTAACGGCTTCAGCCGTTTCCGTTACATATCGGCTGATACGTAACTGTTTTGGCCTACCTTGCTCCCAGCTTCTATCCAGCTACCATATCCCCTTGCATTGCCTATTTGCAATTTAACTTTCATTTCATACGCAAAATGTCAAAACTCACAAGGCTCAGTTAGTTAAACCACTTTCTTGACAATGCTTGTTTTTTCTTCTCAATTCTTCCTACACCTATCCATGACTCTTTGATTTTCAAGCCTTTTTCCACTTAATGAGGTGATAAAGTGTAATCCCTCCTTTCCTACCTTCAAGTAGAAATCCCTCTAAAATCTCTCCATTTCATCTGCCACCTTACCTTCTAGTAGAAATCTCTATAAAATCTTTCCAATTTATCTGCCACCTTCCTTTCAATTTTAAACAAGGACATAAAGTAAATGGAAATGTGCAGTAGAGTAGACTTAACAAAAGCTATCCCAGTCCACCTCTTCTTGATATTACATTTCCTTTTACCACTTCCGAGCACTCTTTTTTTCCTTTTTGCATGTTACATTGCATGATCCCAATGCTTGTACTCGGGTATGGCATCTCCTTTTGATTGAACCCCTTCTATATTTCTGTATGCTGGAAAGTCTGGTTGGAAGTGATGTGCCAGCTGGTTCAAGCTCCATTAAAGCAATAGGGTTGTTATCTGACAGTCGGTTGATCATAGAACTTTTGCCAAGCATTGTGGGAATTCATGTTCTGAACATGATTGGCAAAGTAGGATATAGGGCTTTCAACAGGTTGGATTTGTGTCAGGTCCTGGTATACCTGAACCTGCACCCACATAAGTGTCAGGTCCTGGTTGTATTTGGTTCCTGTCAAGTTTGATTCTGGGTACCATATTCAATGATTTGCAGGAGGACGAGGAGGAATGAACAAATGACTGTTAATCAGAGGTTAGGACTTAGGATTGCTCATTCTCTCTGATTTTGAGGTAGTGAGTCTAGTGACCTATTGATGGTAGGACTTAAAATTTGTATTGTTTCATTTGAGTTTATGTGTGCCACACGTACAATTTGTGAGTGACTGTGGATCAACCATCACTCTCCTTGAGTATCAAATAACTCTCTATTAAGAGAGAGTTAGATGTAGGTGCTTTGGCTGTGTGATGGTTGGTGCTATGTACTGTGAAACTGTACATGTGGCATACAAATAACTCAATTTAAACCATCCAAATGTGGGACCAATCTTAGATGGATCATAAACGAAAAATTACCCTGATTTTGCTACCTAACTAGCTGTTTTTTAGGCATTTGGTGGACAGTTGATATGGAAAATAACCGATGGTCTAATTTGAGTTAATGCATGCCACCTGTACATTTTTGGAGTGGCTGTTCAACCTTCTCTCTCCCAATGTATCAAATAACTATCCATTGTCTTAAGAGAGAGTTAAGCTTTGATACTCTAGCAAAGTGTGATGGTTGATATGCAGGAACTAAGGAATTGTACATGTGGCATACAAATAACTCCATATAAACTGTCCAAATTGTGGGCCCAAGATAGATGAATATAACAAAAACTATCCAGATTTTGTCGCCTGACTAGCCGAATTTTATGCATTTAGTGGATGGTTAAAATAAAAACTAGCTGATGGGCATATCGCAGGAATATGTCCAATATGGAGATTGAAGAATTAGCAGCTCTTTTGGACCTTCTTCACTCCGTTAGATTGGATGGGATGGAGGACGATAGGGCTATCTGGTCTATCTGCAAATCTAAGAAGTTCTCGGTTAGATCGTTTTACTCCATCTCCCAAGTGCCTTCCCCCTTGGTCCCTCCCCATCCTTTTCACCACTGGTTCTATGGAGCTCCTCCTCGGGTCGCGGCTTTCGTTTGGTTACTGGGTAGAAACAAGATTCTCACCATTGATAATCTTCAAAGAAGAGCGATGATCCTCCCCAATATTTGTCTTATGTGTATGAAGGATGAAGAGACGATTGATCACCTCTTCATCCATTGCCCGTTTGTTAAGAAGGTGTGGGACTTCTTTTTGGCGTCGTGTCAAGTGGCCTGGGTTATGCCAAAATTTGCCCACGAGTTGCTTTAGGCGTGGCATGGGGGAGGAGGGGGTAAAGTTAGCAAAGTTTATTGGCGTTTGCTTATTATGGCAGTGTTGTGGGTTATTTGGGGCTCTAGGAACGGTCGTTGTTTCCGAAATGTGAAAGAGGGGGTGAATGCCGTGGTTTCTAAGGTCCTTTCCCTTGTTAAGTATTGGATGGTGTATGCTAAGTTGGCCCCGGCCGGCCTTTCTCTTCAGTCTTCGTTTGGTCTCATGTGTGTTGTATTCTTTCCTCGCTTTGCAAGTTTTTCTAATAAATTGCAGTTATCTCTCAAAAAAGAAAAAAAAAGAGTAGCTGATGGTCCTATTTCAACAAACAAGTGTCCATGAATCAAAGGATAGGGACAGATCAATTGATCTGATTTTGGGGTTACAACCCATTTATAATGGGTCTCAAAATTTGGACAGTTTAATTTTAGTTAATGAATGACATGTGTGCAATTCTGAGTGCTGCTATCAACCATCAGACAGTCCCATTGTATTAAACAACTTACCTAAATTGCTAAGTTACTATAACAGAGATTGATCACATCGCGTATTGAATTTTCTCATTCAACCCTTCTCCACCAACGTGTTACTTGTGTAGGATTTCCGATCTGTGAAAAGGTGGGCGACATCATTGTGATCACTTGATGCAAAAATCAGGTAGGTCCACTAATAGGGCTGGAGAAAATGTCAAAATCAATGGACAGCAAATGGTGTGACTCAGAGTACAGGCATGATCCAGCCAATGAGTGCATTGGCATGATTTCCAAATCAAGTGATTGTCAATTCATCATGGTTTGGCCAACCTTCTGTGTGGATCAGATGTTCCACGCATCTGAATTTTGTTAGGAAAGAAAGGGATGGAAATGAAAGTTCATATGGTATGGAGGGGCTGCATGCTGTGATCATCTCTCACTATAGTAGCGAGCTTTGCTAAGCCCATACGTGTGTACAAGGGAGCCTATCAAACACCAGCTATGTGTGAAACCGGCACACACGCATGATATCCAAGCTGCTATCAGACAGTTCCCACCATACAGATGCTCTTGACAAAAAATATGGTCTCACTGATCAACTGAGCTACAGTTTACGAACGGATTAATGACCATCCTTCTGTTTCTAAAATCATGGCCTGTATGTTGAGTGGATTGGCTTGATTTTTAGGCAGGGCATCTACTAGGAGCTACTCGATGAACACATTTGCCACGTTGGCACATCGGATGACATGTAACCCCCTTATACACGCGTTTGGGCTTAGTAGACCTTTATAATATTATGTAATGGAATACTATATCAACAAGTGGTGCTGTGGCGTAGCTTTTAGCACTTTCGATTTTGAATCCAGCGACACAAGTTCTGACTCCCAGTAGTACCTTGATGTATATTGTCTAAAGAATATTAGTATGTATATTAAATTATTAATATGTAATATATAATATCAATATTCAAATCAGGTACCCAACTAATTTGAAAGACGAGACAAGCCTATTATGATTATTGATTTATTGTGTGGGAAAATGGAGATAAACAGCCTGTAATACATTACTTCCAAGTACAATTTAGTATTATGACAAATTGACTCCTAGAATTTATTGTTAACTTGATCGGCGTGTTCACCTAAGATATCCTGAAATTGTTATCTTGAATTCCTAAGTAAATCAATTTATTTACATTTTCCTGCATTGTGTAGCAAGAGCACCCTTCACATGTGAACACCTACTGTCGGATATATTCCTATAATGAGAGACCTGGCCATTCCCACTTTTTTTTAGGTTAGTTGACACATCCCACTGTTTGCATACACACACACAACTGGCCATTCACACCTTTGCATGTTCTAGGGCAGCTGAATTTTGTAATGCAATACCGAGCGATTATTCTAAGTTGTGGCTATTTCTGTGTGACAGACCTACAGAAGATGGATATGTATGAAAAGCTTGAAGGAGAGAATCAGGTATTGATTCTTGGTTATGAATAATTGTGTGTCATCCTTATTTTTGAACTGATAGAAATGCAAATTTTAACTACGGTACATTCGTGATTGTGCTTGTGACCAAGAAATTGTCTCCTGACTTCTGGAAATTTGTTACAATCGTCTTTGTTCTTAATATGGACTTTTCTTTTCTCCTTGTGTTTTTCTTTCAGTTATTCATATGGTTGGCATTCCTTACACCTGAAAACTTCTAATCCTTATTCAGGGGCAAGATCCAAAGGCTGTGAAGCCGAAGGAAGAAAAAGAGGAAAATGAAGATGAAGTTGGATCAGAAGAGGAAGAAGAAGACTCAGATGATGGTGATTACAATAAGGTTTGCATCAAATTGTTAGTGCTTAGTAGACATTTGAATTTTATCAGATTAAACATATATATTGCTTGATGTGGATGTAATCTGAGACTAGCACCAAACATATGTTTCTGTTCCTTGAGTTACCCTTTTGCAGAGCATCTTCCACTGCTTCAAAAACATTCTACTTAATGTATGGTCAAATTTATAAAAGGTTGATCTTCTACTTAGTAAAGGATGAATTTGGAAAAGGTCAGAGGGGTTCAGAGAGGTCAAGGAAGAAGATTTTGAAAGGGGACCCTTTTCTCTATTGCTATGTCGAATTTTTCTTTTATGAGTTATCGGTTATTGATTCATAAACAGATGTGTCAACATTGTTTGCTTCTTGCCGATATTATTTCCAACCGCTGTTTCATGTTTTAAATCTTGAGTCAGGTTATCTATTTGGCGACTTGGTAGATTGTCGCACAATGGACATATTTGTTGGTTGAAATCAATACCAACAAGCATACCTCATGTATATATTAAATTTCTCTCTCTCTCTCTCTCTCAAAAAAAAAAAAAAAAAAAAAGGAAAGAAAGAAAGAAAGAAAAGAAAAGAAAAGGAGAAAAAAGAAAAGAAATCAATATCAAGAAGCATACCTCATATATACATAAGAAATTTCTAATGCTTTTGGGGTTTCAACTTTTCTTATCAAATACTATTGTTTTGTGTCTGACTTGCTATATTTCAAGTGTCATGCGGAATTTTAGCCTTCTAGATCTTGGATTCAAAATCGGTTACATAATGGTAACAGTTAGCGTTACGGGGCTGAAACGTCTGTTACAGAAAAAACAGGCCATAACGGCCCTATAATGGTCCCATAACAGTCATGTAACCACCCCCCCCCCCCCCCCCCCCCCAAAAAAAAAGAAAAAAGAAGAAGAAGAAGAGCCCTAGCGGCCATTACGGCCTGTATCATAACGGTAATGGTGGTAGCCGTTACAGCCACTGTTACCATTATGGACCACCTTGTTCTGCATGCCAAGCTATGATCCTTCTGTAAACTTGTCTTTTCAGCTATGCAAAAGTAAATGTCCCAGCTTCTCCCTTTTGTTATCTGAAATTTGGACTACCTCTTGAGAATCAAATTCTATTCTTCTTCTTCTTTCACTCTGATGCTCATGTATATTTTTTTTACAGAACATTGATTTCGATGATGATGAGGATGATCTTAATCCAGATGATGATGGTGATGGTATGCTTTTTGCGCTTTTGCTTCTTCATTCTACTCGTTGGTATTGCCAGTAAACAGTTTGCTTCTCTTAGATGTTTGCTCATTTTCTAGGCATTTTCGATGGATATCCAACTGATTTCAATTTTGTTCAGAAGTGCTGACATTACTTCATGTGTTGCAGATGAGCCATTCTATGATGATTAGCTTCTATTAGATAGTTTCGAGCTAGGCCCCTATGATGAAAGTGGAGGTAATATTCTTTGTCCCTTTTGTTCAGATCCAGCAACTCAGGGCTGCAACCTGTGCATCCTCATGGCCTGAATGTGAGAGTCAAGTCTCTTTTAGGAGGGCTATATTATTTAATAGATTTGAGAAGATTCTCAAAGATATCAACTGGTTGATAATTAGATGTTTACATCCTGTTATTGTCTTTATTGTTTTGTCTCTCTCTCTTTTTTTACTTTGATAAGAAATGAAAATGCCCCAGCTTGTTCAACATCCGCAGAAGTCAATTGATATTGTAGCTCTGGCCATTAATTGATACCACATGGCCTCAGTTTGGATAGCAAGTTATGGCCTTGGAAGCCAGATACCTCAAAATGGATGATGCAATCATGTTCTGTGACTTTGCTTCTGTATTTGATTCTTTAATTGTACTTGCAAAATCTTCTCTTTGGCAGAGATGTGGCCCCGCCAATTTAGTAGATAGTGGGCATCTTGTTTTCTAACCGTTTGGTCATAAAGTTTTTTCTCACACCAAAAATCAATGGTCCACTTTGGGTCAATGCTCATCTCCAGAACACCTATACTAAGAAAGTTTCATAACATATCTTTAAAATTATTCTGTTAGATGGTGCCAACTTGTTTCAATTGACTTTTGCAGGCCCCCATTGGATCGCACTGATTGGATTGAGTTTCAGTTACTAATGGATACTGTGGGACGCATCGGGCATGAACAGTATTCTGAGAGGTGCCAGAAGTGACTAAAATATCTTGTAGAGTGTGTTTTTTTTTTTTTTTTTGACAAGTGAGAATGTGAAATTTTAAAAAAGACTGTATAAAAAAGAATTAGAAGAAAACAAACAGGCAGTGAATGAAATTTCACAGGTGAAGGAGAGGAAAATTTGGATGTAGTTTCTTGTCAGTTTCTCAAAAGGATGTGTAATATGCAGAAAAGTGGAGGCAGTGAAAATAGAAGTGGTACAATTCCCCCGTTTCTATTTTTCTGGAAAAACTGCAATTTATTTGAGGGAAAACATCAAATGTGCCAATGGGGAACACATGACATTGTGGAGAAAGCGTCTCCATCTATCTAGAGCTGGCAATGGGCTTGTCAGGCTAGAAAAATCAGTATTTTGGATAGGCTGGTTTGAAATCCAGGCCCACCCCTTGCCATCTCTGCGTCTTCCACAGCGAAAGAAGGTCGGAAATGGTGGAGAAATCTGCATAGGGGTTCCACTCCAATTCCAAGAGGCTAGACATGTAGCATGTCTGCGGGTGAGTTCCGGAATGCTTTTCGAAGGGGTTTTGAGGCCTAAAATTTCCTGGATTCTCTCATCTCAAGTTGTGAAAAGAAGGGTACCTTCATCTAGTGGCCCTGACTTTGGGTGGGACAATGTCTGATGATCTCACAATCTAGATGGCTTTGTGTAGTGCTGATCCTTCTTGTTTTAACCATCCTTTAGCCAGAGCCAACATTTTGATGACTTGGTCTGCTAATCTATGTGGTTCCTGGTTTCATGACCCTGAGTAGCTGTTTTGATGGTCCAGATCATCAGATTGTTGTGCTAGTTGAAGCCGTGTCATATGGTGACGGTTGGGGCTGTGTCATATGGGGTGCTTGAATATGGATGGTGGACGGTACTCTGTGGGCCTCGCAATGATGTATGTGTTTTATCCACACCATCCATCCATTTTGGATTGTTATTTTAGGGCACGAGCCAAAAAATGAGGTATATCGAAATCTCAGGTGGGTCACACCACACGAAAACAGTGGTGATTGAATATGTACCTTTAAAACTTCCAAGGGCCCACTGTAATGTTTATTTGCTTACCAACCTGGACAGTGGATTAGCTTTTACCCGGGGGAGTGGGTGTTACCCTAACCGTGTGGTGAGGCCATCTTGATGTATTTTTCATATATGTCCACACCGCCATCTCATTTTACGACGTGATCCCAAACCCTAAGAAGGTCCAAATCTCAGGTGGACCATACCATTAGAAACAGTGATGAATGGCCATTAAAAACTTTTTGTGGACCACAAAAGTTTTGGATCCAGCTGGTCTTTGTATTTTACCTTCATCCAGATATTCTTGACATTATCAACAGGTTGGATTGAAATAAACATTACTAAAACCTTACCATGGGTTCTTTGGAATTTTTAATGTTGGGGCAATCAATTACCATTGTTTCCAATGGTATGGTCCACCTGAGATTGGATTTGCATAATTTTTGGAACCCCATTCTCAAATGGGCTGTAGAACTGGATAGACGGCATGGATATATAAAATATCATCCGTGTGGGCCACACGTGAGGGGGCATGTTTGGATGGTCGGTTTAGGTGGTAAGGTATTGTAATTAACCCTCAAAACGAAGCAAGAAACATAGTTTGGGAAACAATGAACCCAAAATTTCAAGTCAGAGGTATTGTGCACAGACTTCCAGCAATTCCCAACAATTCTGCCGGACGCACATTTTGTGTTTGGGACCTAGGTGGGGTCCACCATGATGTTAGTGACTCCACCACATCCATCCATTTTTCCCTCTCATATTAGGATATATCACAAAAGATAGCCATATTCAAAATAAAGTTGAGCCACACCGAAGGAAAAACTGGGGAAAGAAATGCTAAATGTTGAATGTAATTGGCTCCTCCTTGCTGATTATATGCCATCAAAATTTTTTATAAGGTAATTCCTATTGGGATTAACTGAAAGCACAAGAAAAAAATCCTGATACAGGACATTTGTGGCTATAAGAATGTTTCAATAGCGGTTGCTCAATCACCACTATTTCCTCTCGTGTGCCTCACTTGAGTCTTGGATCCAACTCAATTTTAGTCACATGTCTTAAAATGAGCTCTCAAATGGATGAACAAGGTGGATTTCTCATAAACATTACAGTGGGCCCCAAATAAGTTCCCAGCACCAGAACTTCCTGCGAAAGCCTTTGATGGGAAATCTCTGCTAGAAAGGCGGGATTCCATGATTTTCCATGCACCACGGACGATGGTGGTGCGTTGATGTCATCCAATTCTATAGGCCTCATCATGATATATGTGTCTTATCTAATCCGTCCATCTATTTAGCGAGATCATTTTAAGGCTTGTACTCTGAAAGTGAGGCAAATCCAAAGCTTAGGTAGACTACACTGCAAGAAACAATGGCGATTGAATGTCTATCATTAAAAACTTTCAAAGACCCACTTTAAGAATACCTGTAATTTTTATTTGCCATCTAATACATTGATAAGGTCAACAAAACCAGGATGAAGGGAAAATACAAAGGTCAGTTTGATCCAAAGCTTTTATGGCATGCAAAAAACTTTTAATGGTTGTTCACCAGCTTTTTCTAGTGGTGTGGTCCGCTGGAGGTTTAGATCTTCTTAATTTTTTGGGTAACATTTTAAAAGTAATTGAAAACATGAATAGATGGTGTGGATATACTATACATTCATAAAGGTGGGCCTCAAATGATAAGGGTAAGGTAATACCGTGTATTGCCTAATCTGCTCGTACCCAAACACACAGTGCATTTGGTTAATCCAAACAAGTACCTGCATATTATTTCAATACTGGTTAAACCATATCAAACCCATGATGTGATGGATAATTCAATTCACAACAATACAATATAGACCAAACTGTGAATCTAAACACGCCCTAATTCACTCCCACCAACCAGTTAGTTAGGTCACAAAGACCATATGAAGTGAAGAAACAAATATCGGCTTGATCCCAAACTTTAGTGCCCCTAAGAAGTTTTTAAGTGTGGGTGTACAATCACCACTTTTTTCCTGTGGTGTGGTCCACCTGAGATGCTATTCTGCCTTAATTTTGGACTCGTGTCTTAAAATGAGCTGAAAAATATGGATGGACAACGTGGGTAAAACACATGCATCATGGTCGGGCTCATAGAGCATTGTCCCATGGTGAGCTTCTACCTGCAGTGTCACTAGGCAATCGTTCGTTAGTGTGGTGCATGTGTACTTCAGCTCATGTGAGGCAATTTAAGATTGAAGGTGTCCCAAGTGACACTTAAGAGGGACAATAGTGCATATAAAACAATGGGCACATGTGATACATCAACTCTAGAAATTTTATTACCTTTTTTTTCTAATTTGTGTACACATGCTAGGGCTACTTAAATAGTATCCCTATTTGCTTGGTCCTTGGATAAGGATAAGAGTGAGTTGTCGTCCAAGAAATAAAAATATGGCACACATGCCTGTACAAGATCTTGACCATTCCTTGTGATGGGCCCAAAGAATTAGGGATGATGTTCACCATTTGCTTAATGAACCACTATGGATAGGGGATTTGTCAAAGAGAAGTGAGATCTCGTGAGTTCAGTTTATTGAAACCTTTCCATGAACCTATTGCATTTGGGCATCTACATTACCTGTTTGTACTGTCCATTAGGTTTGATCTAACTTTCATCCTGTGTTTTCAAAAATCACATTACACATTTATATCTAAACCTATCTTCGATGAATAATCTTATCAGTCATTTTTGTGTGGCCCCCTGACTTTATGGTTTTGCGGAACCGACTAGCGAGTCCGTCGGAAATTTTGATGAAACCTAGAGAATCTTCTATATAAAATCCTGCTTGGAGCCTTTTCATTGGTCAACATCACACTGCATGACGTCAGTGTGACCAATAAAAAGGCTTCAAACAAGGTTTTTCAAACTCTGAAAGAATCTGGATCCAAAACTTCTTGAGAGCGACAAAAAGAAAATACAAATATCAGCTTGTTCCACAACTTTCGTGGCTCTCAAAATGTTTTTAATGACGAGTGTTCAATCCCCATTGTTTCCTGTGATGTGGTCCACTTGAGATTTGGATTCCACCTCATTTTTGGGTTCATTCTCTAATATGAATTAGCAAAACAAATGGACAAAGGGAATAAAACACATATCATGGTGGGGCCCACAAAACTTTTCAAGCACTGGCCAGTATTGAGGGGGGTATTGTAAGGTTATCAACATATTGACAGGCCTATTCTAAAATTTGATTTTGCCAGGACCTAGCCAGGCCATTAACAGCCCTACATATTGACTAATAAAAAATCTAATTTCTGCCCACAGCCGATTCCAATGGGATGGATGCCATGATGACTAAGATCCTTGTGAGAAATAGGCCCTTTCAATCTGGCCTGATCAAATGACATAGTTACCTTTGCAGTAAGGTGGACCATCCACTGTGTCTCGCCTGCTAGCCCAGCTAGGAAGACGCCTAGGCATTTTAACAACAGGTTTCAAGTTCAAGTGCTAAGGAGACACACTAACCCCACTAGTGGGTGGGTGCATCGTGTGACTAACCAAGTGGGTGCGTTGCCCAGCTAACAGGGTGGGTGCGTTGCATGAATAGCTTGCAAAAAAAAAAAAATGCATGGAAATGGATAGGTTTCTAATCACTTAGCCCATTGGATAACTTATCTTCCCTAAAATCCTCCTCCTAAACAATTTCAATCTTTATATCCGACTTTTTGAAAAGCAGGGACATGAGGTTCAGGTTCCCCACCATGGGAATAAATGCCAATTATTTATTATAAAATAATAGAAATAATCAAATATTGCGTTTGTTTGTATCCAACCAAACTATTTTTTATCCCACAACATGTCTTATGCATAGAATATCCAATCCGTCCAAATTTTGGGCCACACCATGCATGATTATAATCTCATGTACAAATGGGGTGGATGATACACAGTCGTTCATGAGACAACAACACTTTAAATAGATGGCCAATGTATGGTTCAGTGTACTGATGTGGCCTACCCAATGAATGGATCAGCATCATTGTTATAACAGATCATAATCATGGTGAGGCCCACCTTTTGCATGGATCAGATATCATATAAATATGAAATTTTTGTGGGAAAAAAAAATGGTTGTGTCATAATTTATGATACGCAGCGGCTGTATCTGATAATTTCTTATTATTTGAGTGCCACGAGCTTCCCGTCCCCTCCAAACATGTGTCAGCGGTTGTCCACGGCAAGGGATGGACGTTTGGGGGAGTTCTTTCATGCACACATGTTTAAAAATCGTGCCACTTGTCATGAAGGATCCGCTGTGACCCTGGGACGTTTCACGTTTGGGAACAGTTCGGCTTCGATGGATCCCTGACCGTGGGACCCACCTTGATTTATGTGCCTTACATCCACGCCGTCCATCCGTTTTGAAAGCTCATTTTAGTGCATCATCCCAAAAAAGTGAAGCAAATCCAAATCTTAGGGTGGACAACACCACAAGAAACAGTCTGTGATTGAATAATCACCACTAAGAACTTCCTGGCGGCCATCGGAATGTTTATTTTCCATCCAACCTATTGATAAGGTGAAAAAGACATGGATTAAGCGACCGTATAAATGTCAGCTTGGTACAAAACTTTTGTGGCCTACAGTAAGTTTTAATGATTAATCACCATTGTTTCCTGTGGTGTGGTGTTGGGGTGTTCCTCCCAATAAGGAAAGGAGAAAGTGCAGGAACCAAATTTGGTGGGGTGATCGAAACTCCCCAAAATTTGTCAGTTGTTTACTGGACTAACAGTGTTGGGCGACCAATGTTTTGGAGTTCAGGGTGACCGAAATTCCGGGTTTTCTCTTCCGTTGCTTGCAGGACAATTTTGGCCATTATCAGGTGCCCGACATCATTGGGTCGGGAGTCCCACAATGTGCGTGACTATGTTATTCAGTTTCCTGTTTTGTACGGTTTGTTTCTAATTTCGACTCTTATGGTAGTTAAATATTCCTAATGTGGAATTATGGTAACGTAAGCAAGATCTACACGTTCTAGAGCAAGAGAAAGAAAGAGAAAAATAAGAAGAGAAGAAAAAAAGAGGAAGATCGAATAGTGAGAAGGCCATGTTCATGACGATTCATCTATGATGCCGGTTTGTTTGTAGCTTCTTTTAAATCCTCAAATCAGTAAAATCTTTCTATATCTACTCTCTTTTATTGTAATCCACCTAAGGGTGAAGAAAATTGAATTCAAGCGTGTTATGAACTCGTGATCACTATGTAATACATTTTTACATAGTGGATTGTTTAGTTGGATAAGGTCCCGTGGTTTTTACCTCTATTGGAGGGTTTTCCACGTAAAAAGTATTTGGTGTCGTGTGGATTAATTATTTGTTTATTGTTTCGCATTAATATTTCATAATTCAGTTTGTTAGGGATTGGGAGATCCGAAGGTTTGTGCATCCTTCCCCAATAAAAGTGGTATGAGAGCATCCAGGTTATGTAAAAGGACAGTGGGATCGTTTGAATTATAGAAGGTAGCTCGTCAAAGATGGTTAGCTTGAATAGGTCTAACTGGCATATCTGGAAGGCTAAGATGGAATATCTGCTTTATCGCAAAGACTTGTGTGCACCGATCATAGGTGAGATGGAGAAGTCGACAGATATGTCCGCTAAGGAATGGAAGAAGATGAACCGAAAGGCGGTGAGGTTTATTAGACAATGACTGGATGACAACGTGTTCCACCACGTGTCTATAGAAACCTCCACTGATAGTCTATGACAGAAACTAAAAGGGTTGTATGAGAGGAAGTCTGTCGGGAATAAAATATTCCTGATTATAAGACTTGTAAACCTGAAGTATAACGAAAATGGTTCAGTGGCTGAGCACGTGAATGAGGTGAATAGCATTGTGCATCAACTCTTCACCATAAAAATGGTCCTGAATGATGAGCTACGGGCCTTGTTAATGCTTAGCTCGTTGCCTAATAGCTAGGAGACATTGGTTTTGTCTTCATCACAATGGGCCTCACCCCATGGCGTGGATAAAACACATACTTCACAGTGGGCCCCTGCCTCCTAATGGCATGGATAAAACACATTCATTGCAGTGGGCCCCACCCCATGGTGTGGATAAAACACATACTTCACTGTGGGCCCCACCCCCTAAGGGCATGAATAAAACGCATACCCCACCCCCTGTCGAGTAACTCTGCACCTGAGGAAAATGTGTCCATGAGTTGTCTCACACAATAGGCACTTATGTCAGAAGAACGGGGGAGAGGAAAAGCAAATGAAGAGCAATGATAATCACGACAAATCCAGAGGCAAGTCTAAATCCAGGAAAGAGGTAGAGTGTTGAATTGTGGTAAGAATGGCCACTACAAGAATGCATGCCATGAAGAAAATAAGGAGAAAAGGAAAAGTTGAGGGAATGAGAAAGAAGATGAGTTAGAATCTACTGTGGTCGCCTTTGATGACAACATGGTTATTATTCTCTTGACCGAACATGACGAGTGTCTCACGGTCACATGTCAGGACTCAGATTAGGTGGTTGACTCATGGGCGTCGTTTCACGCTACCCCATGAAAGCAATACTTCACAAGCTACATGTCAGGCAACTACGACACGATGAAGATAGGGAATTCTAGTACATCCAAGACAGTGGGGATTGATGATATTCATGTAAAGACCGATGTGGGCTGCACATTGGTGCTGAAAGACGTGGGGCATATTCCCGACTTCCGTCTTAACTTGATGTTGGTGGGAAGTTGGATGATGATGACTATGGGAGCCACTTTATTGATGGGCACTAGAAGCTCATTAATGGCTCGCTGATTGTGGGGAGAAGGAAAAAGTGTTGCATCATGTACAAGACGAGGTTAACCGTCTGTAAGAGTGAACTAAACGCAGCAGAAGACTTAGTTATAGACGTGTGGTATAAGCGACTAGGCCACATGAGTGAAAAAGAGGCTTCAGCTATTGACAAAGAAGCAACTTCTCCTAGACATGACATGTATACCTCTGAAAACCTATATTAATTGTTTATCTGAAAAATAACATAGAATTTCATTTGTTAAAACTACTTATCGTGTTAATAAAGTGAATACATTATATTTGATTTATTCTGATGTATGTAGTTCGATAAAGACAAGAACCTTGAGTGGGGTTTTGTTTTTTATTACATTCATTGCTGATGCATTTAAGAGAGTTTGAGCATATGTATTAAAAATAAAAAACTAAATCTTTGAGGTGTTTAAAAATTTTCATGTCATAGTTGAGCATAAGACGGGTAGACCATTAAAGTGCATCCGCATTGACAATAGAGATGAATACATTGGGGCATTTGATGAATATTGTAAGACGATTGGTATACGGCATAAATAAACGGTACCCAAGACCTCCTAACATAATTGTGTAGCAGAGCGTATGAATCGCACCATTGTAGAGAGAATTAGATGCATGCTTTTCCATGCCAAGCTGCCCAAGACGTTTTGAGAAGAAGCAATGCATACAACTACATATTTGATAAACAGGTCTCCTTCGGCTCCATTAAATGGAGAGGTTCCTTAAAAGGCGTAGACTATATATGATGCATCGTACAATCATCTTGGGGTGTTTGGATACTGGGCATTTGTTCATATTCCTCGGAGATGAGAGGTCCAAACTAGATACGAAGATCAGGCATTGTATGTTTCTAGGATACGCCGATGAAAAGTTCGATTACAAATTATAGGATCTGGAAGAGAAGAATTTTGTCAAAAACAGAGATGTGGTTTTCTTTAAAGATCAGTGTATTGAAGACATTAGGAAAATCAGAGAATACTCAGCCTAATTTAAGTGAACCGGTTGACACGGATCAAATCACTCCTCTCGTGGTGCCTAATGACGGGGGAGTGCAATATGATTCAGGGGACGAAGGCATCCCTACAGTAGATGAACTGGGAGAATAGTCCCCTCTTAATTCACACATTGAGCCACATGTGAGAAGGTCATTTAGGGAGAGACAATCGTCCAAGGGATATTCAGCCCATGAGTACGTTATGCTTACCGATGGAGTAAGCCTCTTACACTGAGGCCCAATCCGACATGTATAAGACATAGTGGTTGAAAGCTATGTAAAAGGAGGTGCAATCCCTGTATAAGAACGACACGTATCAATTAGTGAAACTGCCTAACGGAAAGAAACTTTGAGCAACAAGTGGGTGTTCAGAAAGAAAGTAGTGCAAAAGAGTTCACATTTATGGTTCAAGGCCAGACTCGTAGTGAAAAGGCTTTGAATAGAAAAATGAGGTTGATTTCGATGAGATATTATCACTAGTGGTGAAGACAACTCGTTCATATAGAAGCATGGGTACGACAGAACCGAGTTAGACCATCGTGTGTTTACGTGAAGGTTCTTTGATGGTGACTTTCTCATCTGTTTGCTATATGTTGATGACATGCTCATCATGAAAAATGACATTAACAAGATTGACATGCTAAAGCATGAGTTGGGCAAGTCTTTTGCGATGAAAGACGTGGGCTCGGCTAGACAAATTCTAAGAATAGAATCATCCGTAGACAGAAACAATAAAAAGCTATGGTTGTTACTGAGAGCGGTATGTTGAGAAGGTCCTAGAAAGGTTCAATATGAAGACAACGAAACTTACCAGTTCTCGACTCGATGGTTACTTCAAATTTAGTCAATAGTCAGTGTCCTAAAACCAAGGAAGAGGTGGAAGAGATGCAGAAGATACCCCACACTTCAGTGGTAAGAAGTTTGATGTATGCTATGGTATGTACGCACTCAGACATAGCATATGCGGTCATGCGTTGTGAGCTGATATCTTGCCAATCCTGGCAAAGAGTAATGTGTAATAGTGAAGTGCATACTATGATATTTAAGGGGCTTTTTGAAATTGAGTCTATGCTTCAGTGAAGGAAAACTTGTGTTAGAGGGCTACACGGACGCAGACATGGCAGGTGACAGAGACTTAGGAAGTGTACATCAGGGTTCATATTCACATTTGCAAGGGGGCGGTCTGTTGGCAGAGTAAGCTACAAAAGTGTGTGTCATTGTCTATGATAGAGGCCGAGTACATCGCAATCACGGAAGCATGCAAGGAGATGTTTTGGATGAAAAGTAGAGGTGGGCAACGATCCGGGCCGGGTCGAGTTAGCCCTAGTTTGGTTTGGCTTGTTTTTGTGCCACCCTAGTTTGTGGATTGGCCCGGTTTGGGTTTTGGGCTAATCCATGCGTCTCGAGTTTGGTTTGCTCCAAAAAAATCGATTTGGTCAAAAATTTCGAACCGAGCTTGGGCCTGAGTTCAAACAGGTGGCGTCTTTTTTTTTTTTTTTAATAGAAAAGAACCTAAAAAGTTAGAAAAAAAATACAAAAGTATCTTATTATATGATGTTTAACATCCTCTAAAGGAGAAGTACAACTTCGAAACAGACATATAAGAGCCTTTCCAAACAAAAGTACACAAGCATAATTTTACAAGTGCAAGGAAACAATGTGCATTCATGTATATGGATTATGTATTATCCACATCATCTTGTATATGTATTATCCATGCCATACATCCATTTTTTACATATAATTTTAGGACATGATCCCAAAATGTAATCATATCCAAAGCTCAAGTAGATCACACCACAAGAAACAGTGTGCTTACGATCTAGGAGCTAAATCAAATCGAGTTGAATCAAACCAAACTTAGAGTCGATTTGAGTTTGGTTTGTTTTTTCAAACGAGCTTAACTCCGAGGCTTGGTTTGGTTTGAACTTCTATTCGAGCCAATCCAAGCCGAGCCTTTTCAAACTAATTCGAGCTAAGCTTTTGAGATGGCTTGGTTTGTGCCCAACTCTAATAAAAAGGTTTATACAAAAACTTAGCCTGAAGCAGGATGAGCATGTGGTCTATTATGATAGTCAGAGTGTAATACACTTGAGTAAGAATCTAAGCCAACATTTCAAGCCAACATTTCAAGTTGAAGCACACAGAGGTTCAGTATCATTAGATTATGGATACATTAGGAGAACAATGTGTTATAGCTTAAGAAGATCCATACAGATGACAATGGGTCAGACGTGATGACCAAGGCTTTAGCCTATGGTATGTTTGAGGCTTTTAGAAGCCTGGCGGGCTTGAAGACGGTGAAACCCTCATCCTGAGTCGGAAGGGAGATATTTATTGGAGTGTTCCTCCTCATGAGGAGAGGAGAGAGTGCAATTCTAGGGTCGTCGGGTGACCAACCAAACTTGGTTGGGCGACCGAAACTCCCCAAGATTTTTCAGTTTCTTATTGGACTGTCTTAGACAGTGTCGGGGCGACTGATATTTGGAGTTCGGGTAACCGAAACTTCGAATTGTTTCCTCCGTTACTTGCTTGATAATTTTGGCCATCGTTGGGCGCCTGACAGCGTCGGTTGAGCTACCCATAGTGTGCACGACTATTTTATACAACTTCCTGTTTTGCGCAGTTTGTTTCTATTTCCAATTGTTGTGCTATTCAAGCACCCCTAATGCGAAATTTAGATAACCTAAGCAAGATTTACGTGTTCTAGAGCAAGAGAAAGAAAGAAAAAGAAGAAGAGGAGAAAAAGAGAGAGATGAAGATCGAAGAGTGAAAAGGTAGTGTTCATGACAATTCATCCACGACGTCGGTTTGTTTGTAACTTCTTTTAAGTCCTCGGATCGGTGAAATCTCTTTATATATGTTCTCTTTGATTGTAATCCACCTAAGGGTGAAGAAAATCAGATTCGAGCGTGTTATAAACTCATGATCACTGTGTAATACTTTCTTACATAAAGGATTGTTTGGCTGAACGAAGTCCCGTGGTTTTTGCTTCTATTAGAGGGTTTTCCACTTAAAAAATGCTTAGTGTCGTGTGAATTAATTATTTGTTTATTGTTTTGCATTAATATTTCATAATTTAGTTGGTTGGAGATTGTGAGATCTAAAAGTGTGTGCATCCTTCCCCAACACATGGTCCACCTGAAATTTTACTTACTTTTTATTTTTTTTTATTTTTATCATACCTTAAAATGAGCTTTCAAAATGGATGGACATCACGAATGTAACGAAAATACATCATAGTGGGCCCCACATTAGGGATCCACATGATCCGCGCCCACTTGGTCAGTTACAGGGGCACACATTATAGCATAAAGTAGTGTGTGGCCTGCCTAAAAACTCAGGCAGTTTCATTTTTGGACCGTCCCTCATTCCTGGTGAGTTGCACATGATTGACGGTTCGGATTAAATATAAATACCATGCCTGAGCCAACACCCCCCCCCCCCCCCCCCCCCCCCCCCCCCCACACACACACACACACACACAGCCTACCTTTGGCGTCCTCTCCCCCTCAGTCACTATGTTGTGCACTTAGGCCATGGTGGAATTTCACCACCTGTCCTGACTCAAACCCAAGACCTCGTGTTGAGACTCTGGGGACTTCAAGACCGAGCCAAGGATAAGAACCAAGTCGCTGAGCATCCTGAATTTAGGCCATATGATCTAATATCGAGGGGCAGACATTGTACAGTTGGAGGGGATTCCAGTCCCTCATCGACAATGCCAGGCCTTGCACGTCAGTACAAGTATAGCATATCAGAGAAGTGGATCAGGCTAATTTTTTGAAGCGTCCCTATTCGAGGGGGGGCCAACCTGATTAGTGGCCGGTACTAAATCATGTGCCAAGTGAGCACTTACGGCACGAGAGAGTCCCTGGGGAAGCTGGGTGGACCCATTCATAAACTCTAATGAAGATTCAAAAACTCAAGTGGACCGCATGACAGGAAAAAGTGGGTGAAGAAATGCATTCGGTTGAAACCTCCCTAGGCTCCACCTTGATGTTTATATGTCATCCATGCAGTTCTTAAGGCCATTCCCAGAGCAAGTGTAATTGTGTAAGTAAACTCTGTGGGGCGATTCTGTTCATCTATTTTATCAGATAATGTTAGGGCTTGTGCGCAAAATTGAAGCATGTCCAAAGCAAGTGGACCACACCATAGGAAATAGTGCGAGTTGAACGTCTACTGTTGAGAATTTATTAAGGACACAAAATTTTTGGATCAAGCTGATATTTTTGTTTTCCCTTCATCTATTTCTGTGTCATCTTATCAACTGGTTGGATGACAAATAAACATCACTGTGGGCCCTAGGAAGATTTCAATAGGGGAAATCATTATTCCCACTGTTTCCTGTGGTGTGGTCCACTTGAACTTTAGATGTACTTAGATTTTGTGCTCAACCCCTAAAATGAGCCGGAAAAACGGATAGACGGCATGGATAAACGACATACATTCACAGTGGGCTCAATAGAGTTCACTCGGTACAATACAAGCATACAGAGTTACTCAGTATGCAATCTGATTTCCGTGTAGACGTTCAATCCTCACTGTTTCCTTGTAATACCGCCCACTTGATTTTTTGAGCGGCCCATTTTAAGCCGATGTCCTCACATGATCTATGAAAACAAATGAACGGGTTGGATTTCTCACGATCATCACTGTGGGCTCCACCTAGCTTGCCGTCACAGGAGGCTTTCCCAGGCAATCTGCCTGAGGGTGTCCTCCCTGCCACCTCATCATGTCTCCCTCCTGGGATCTCCTCCCTCGCACTCTCCGGCAGCCAAAATTACTTTGCACGTTCTGGTACCCAGAATTCTACAATCCGGACCGTTGAAATGTTGGCTCCTTTCCCAGATAAAACTACTTGTAAAAAGTACTCTCTGTGGAACGATCCTTACCTTTAGATTTGTGGCCTATAGATAGACGGTTGAGAAGAGAAACTCAACTTTGAAGGAAGGTAGCTGGAGTTTTTTACACGCTGCACCTTCTCTTTCTGCAATATGCCAAATAACTCTCTCCTTTTTTAATATTGCCAACTAGCTCCCTCCTTTTTAGCATTAGGGCCTTTTTGATTGGCAGTAAACGAAAATAAAAGTAAATGATGAATTTTACTACCCGTTCGACATAGAGATGGCCACCTTGGAAATAATGTTAATTTCAACTGTTTTTTTTTTTTTTTAAGCAAAAGTATATAAGCCCCACTATGATATATGAGTTATATCCACACTGCTCATTCATCCTTTCAATATTTTAGGACATGAGCCTAAAAATGAGATAGATCCAAAGATTAAGTGGACTGCACTATAAATAATAATGGTTTAATGGTAGACATAATTATTCCTACTGTGGGTTACTCAAGCTTTGGATCTGCCTCATTTTTTGGCTCATGCCCTAAAATGATATAAGAAAATGAATGAACAATATAGATATAACACATACATAATGGTGGGGCCTATAGGATTTTAGTACATAGCATCATACCATTGTGAAAATTTTAGTAAAATGTGCGTTTCTAAAGGAAATGTAAAGGTAAATAATCATTACTTATTTACATTTAATGTATTTCATTTCTTTGCTTTCAAACATACCCTTAATGAGCTCTTTTCCTCTTTCACATTGGATTATAAGATAGTTTTGCTCAACCTAGAGTTGACTTTTTAAGGAAAATTAATAATAGTTCTAACTAAAATTATACTTTTGTCCTTGACCTTATAAATATGAGAAAAATTCACATTTTTCATTATGTAAGTATGAAAAGCTTATCTATAACATGTGAATGATTTTGATTCAACATTTAAATAAGTACAAATCAATTGCTATAGGTGACCTACTATGGGATGGTGTAGATCATGTAACCATATTGGTGCCCACATAAAAAAATTGGATTTGGCCCAAAGTGAAATTCTCTCTCATATTTACAAAGTTAAAGATAAGAACATAATTTTATGTGTTCAGCGGTTAGATTTAATGGTCAACTTTAACTTAACCAGGTTTTTATGACATAATATGGAAAATAGGAGGGTTTTATTTGAAAATTTAAAAAAGAGAGGAGGTTTTAGGCGTATAGCTAAATAGGAGGGTGATTTTTGTCAAAACTGTTCTAATTAATCTTATGAAATTACGAAAATACCCTCACGATTTATTTTCTTTTTTAAATATTCCGCCTTTTCGTCTCTCTGTCTCTTCCTCTCTCTCAATCTCTCTCCTAGGGTTTCTCTTCCTGTTTTTTTTTCAGCTTCAGATCGACTGAAAAAATGGTGAGTTTCTACGCTTTTTATCTTTAACAGATTGTGGATTGCTTATTTTTCGTTTCAATGGGTTTCGATATGAGTTCGGTTCTTCTTCTCCCTACTGAAATTCGAAAAAAAGCCTAATTTATCGGTTGTTTTATTAGATTTTTCTGAGATTTTTTTCGTAAGATCTTTAAATTCTCTTCCCTACTCCACTTGATGCTTTTGTTGATTGCGACGGTGTCAGATCTCTCTCTCTCAGAAGGATTTCTATATTTCTAGGGCTTACTATCTTTAATTGGTTTTGTTTTGTATGTGGTTTTTTTGGAGATTGAAAATTCTTTCCCTGTTGTTTATTTGAATAAAATGAATATACACTAATATCCAAACTAGCGGTACTTTTGATTTGTGGGCCAGAGTACTGTGCTTCTGGGCTCGGCCTTCCCTGATCTGAGTTGTTCGTATGGTGGGTCCCACTGTAGAATAATCCTGGCCATCTGGGCTGAAGAATTTCTCCTTTTTGTGTATGGAAAGCTGGATGTGTTTTACTTTCAACCGTACACGACATTCTTGGTTTGGGCCAGTAGGTCAGCTTCCTGTTCGTGAGGATCCATTTTCCAGTGGTCCAAAATTTTAATCTGGCAGACTAGCTGTGGATGGGTGATGGGCCAGAAATCACCTTCATGGAACAATCCTAGCCATTTTTTTTTCAGTTGCATATGGAGTGTTCCCTGCCTTTAATTTTTAACCATCATGGCATCCATTTGTGGCCACAAGCCATATGTCTAGGATTGTCCCAGAGGCGTCTTTTGCAGAACCATCCACCAGAGTGAAGTCCATCTGATACGGAGTATGGATCACTTGAAGGTGGGCCTGATGCAGTGTTTTGGAATAAAACACCGCTGGTTTGGGTGGGAAGTTGCATATTGCATCGATTTGGAAATCAACACATTTCGTCCAGGTGTAGCACCATAATGTTAACTTGTAGTATTAGCATATAACATGACTGTACCAGAGTTAATTAGTATTTGTATTTCACAGAGAGGGAGAACTGATTTTGCAATATTTGGGTATCTGCAGGAAGGGAATCTAGATGCTGCCATAGAGTCCCTTTTGAATGTGGAGAAGCAAATGAGGCTTGCTGGTGATGTCGCTGGAACCAAGAATGCTGTTATTGAAATAGTGAAGCTTTGTTATGAAGCTCGTGCATGGAAGACTCTGAATGATCAAATCATTCTTCTATCAAAGAGAAGGGGTCAGCTTAAGCAGGTAAAGGCATTAAGAATTGAGAGATTAAAACTTTCAAGAATGATTTAATGCTGAATTCGTGAAGTGTATTTCCTTGTTTGTGTCTTTCTGTGGTGGGTAAGCTGGAACCTGCTCATGCTCAAGTGGGTTTCTGATTCAAAATCTTATTATCTTGATGTAACTGTATGAAGTATGAACCCTGACGTTGGTTTTGTCACACTTACATACTAACTGTCAGCGCATAAGGCTAATGCTGGAAACACGAGGATATAAAAAAAAAATGGTTGTCCATAGGCTAGCTTGAAGTCCATGTTTTGTTCTATTTTTCTGAAGTTGTGTAATTATACATGGTGTAGCTTTCAGCCAATTAGTCTCATCGGAGGGCCTTACAAAATTTCGGCAAAGGTGCTAGTGGCTCGGTTGCGGAAAATGATAGGGAGTGTCATTTATGAGAATCAAAGTGAGTTTGTGCCTAGTCGCCAAATCCTAGATTACGCCATAATAGCTCATGAGTGCCTTGATTCTAGGCACACATGTGGAGAAAAAGGAATAGTGTGCAAGCTGAATATAGAGAAAGCCCATGATCATGTTGATTGGAGCTTTCTCAACTATATATTGCTTCCGATGGGGTGTGGCATGAAGTGGATCCGGGAGTGTGTAGGCTTTGTGCGCTTCTTGGTTCTCCTTAATGGTTCCCCAAAAGGCTTTTTCAAAAGCTCTACGGGTCAACCCTTTGTCTTTTTTTTTTCTCTTACTTATGGTAGTTAAAGCCTTGGGTAAGCATGCTTGGAGGAGGGCTTCTTTTCAAGCTTCAAGGTGGAGGGAATGCGCACCCCCATCTCCCATTTGCAATTTGTCGATGACACCCTCTTAAGTCTATGAACATCACCTGGAATTTACACAGTCGAAAGTATTGGCGATACAAAAGACACTGGGAATTTACATAGTCGAAAATATTGGTGATACATTGGCGATTCTTGGCGACATATTGTCGATACTTAGACTTTCTGATACTACCATGTTATCAATATTGCTTACCATTGCTATCAGTATCGTCGAGTTAGAGATACGGATAATATTGGGGATATTTCGATAATATCGGGGATACTCCAAGCAATGGTCCCTCCTAAGATAATGCCTTTTAATTGGTTGGTAGATAGGAAGAAAGTCCTCACTACCGATAACTTCCAAAAAAGAGCTATGATCATCTCTAATATTTGTATGCCTATGCATGCAAGATGAGGAATTAGTTGATCATCTCTTTGTGCATTGCCCTTTTCTCAATCTGATTTGGGTAGACATTTTGGGCCACTTTAAGGTGATGTGGTCAGCTCCGGCATCGGTGGATCTCCTCTTGAGTGCTTGGCATGGGGTGGGCCTTGGGAAGAGGAAGATAGCACTTTGGAGAATGGCTTTGCTTGCTATTTGGTGGGCTATCTGGGAAGAAAAGAATGGTAGATGCTTTAATAATGAGTCAGGGGAAGGCACGTCCCAAAGGGTTGATTATGTAATGGGCTTCTTGTTCCCCTTCTTTAAAGGATTGTAATTAAGATTTTCCTGGGTTGTAGTTTGGCCACGTTTTCAGCGCCCCTCTTTTTTTGTTTTGTTTTCTTTTGTTTCTAATAAAAGTTTCATCATCTTTCGAAAAAAAAAAATGGTGTAGTAGGTATAGAGCATTCAAGTTTCTCAGTTGATTCACATTCGCTGGGCTATTGATTTATCAGAATAAAATATTTTTTTGCAAGTTGTTAGTGGACACTAACAGAAAATGCCAAGTTTGGTGTTTGGACATTATGAAGGGACACAATTAAATCCTTGAACACTTGGCGTGACCTCGGCTACTGTTTCTGTTCACAGTGTTGATTGTAAAGACGATTACCTCTTTTTAACTTATTTGCAGTTGGGCCAGGAGTAGATGAGCCTTTACTGAAACAGCAATTAATTGTGGGGGGAAGGGAGATGCCCTAGGTGCTCAGAGGAGGCTTCTAAATGGTAGTAGGGCCGGCACTGGTGCTTACATTAATAGCCTACAACCTGCCTATCCCTTTTTTGAAAACTTTCAATTAGGCCTTGCTGAAGAAGTTTGGTCATAGTGTGAGTGGAGACTTGAGCTTTGATTTATCCAAAATGGTTTCTTCTTTTAGTTTTATGTGGTTTGTGCTGTTTGGATAGGTTATACTTGTTGCCTGAGTGCTTCTTGTGATTCTTCCTGCTGGTCTGTTTTGTTGGCTGTTTATAGGTTTTGTTTGCCCTTGCAAGGGTCGTAAAACTCCTGAACGTGCCCTTACTATTGCTTCTCCCCATGCTCCTTTGGGATTGTCTAAAAATGTTGGTGTAGTTGGCTCCACCAGTGTTCCCAAAGAATGTAAAAACAAATCACCCAATTTTACGAGTTAAGGTCAACTGCTGCAATGGGTGGTTTATGCAAGATAATGATATACTACATTGTCTGACAGTCAGCCGCTGATTGTCCTTTGCATTTTCACTCATTTATCAAAAGACTCAGGCCTTGTCTCGTAGACACCTAAAAAACGAGTTCATCTCATTTTACTTAACGGTAATTATTTGTTAGAGATCTTGATCTCTAACGCATAATTACTGTTAACGAAAATGAAATGGAAGTCATTATGTATTAGAAATCAAGATCTATAATACTGCATAATTACTGTTGACTAAAATCAGACGAACTCTTTTTTGGGCATCTACCAGACCGGGCGTATATTTTATTTAGAGCTCTTGATATGCGACGCCCTTAAGGTCTCAAATCTACCTAAACTTGGTTAACACTATTTGAATGTGTACATGCAGACAATTTATCTTGGATTTTATGCTGGATTGTTTTATTTGATAATGACTTTGGTTGTCGCTAATCATGGGTTCATTTGCTGGCATGCAGGCAGTAACTGCAATGGTCCAACAAGCAATGCAATATATTGACGATACCCCAGATGTTGAAACCCGTATAGAGCTAATCAAAACACTGAACACTGTCTCTGCTGGCAAGGTGATGCTTTTTGATGTGTTGGGAGATGGCTCCTATCTAGCTTGTACTTTTCGACAGTTCTGGCTCTCTTCCTTTTCTTTTCCATTTTAGATGTTGTATTTGATTTATCCACACAAATGACCCCAATTAGTTGGAATAAGGCTAAGATGATGATTTGATTTATCCTCACACATTGCAGATATATGTGGAAATAGAAAGGGCACGGCTGATCAAGAAGCTTGCAAAGATTAAGGAAGAACAGGGCCTTATTGCTGAGGCAGCTGATTTGATGCAAGAAGTTGCTGTAAGTGTAGTCCAGGATCATAATATCCTTCTAAAATTTTTGGCAGTCAATCTGACCTTTAAGGTTGTTGATGGGCTGAGCTTGGCATAGCAAATGTGGAATTTGAATAGGCCTGGCTTGAAGAGTTCAAAAATCTAGGCCTAAGATGACCCTAGGCCCACCCTGTTGACAGCCCTACTTACCCTGTAGATGAATGTTGGTTTTCTTTTAATTAGACTTGGCTTTAAAGAGCAATTAGTGCATGAGTTATGAAAGTTTGGTTTCTTCAGCAGCACTAGGCATGTCAATGGGTCAGGTCAGGGTCAGCCTGAGCCACCCTGGAAATACAAAGCCTGAGCTGACCTGGATCCAAAATGGCTAAAGTTTTTAGGTCCAAGACCGATTTGATTGAAAATTGGTCAACTTTAAGCAATGTCTACGTGTATACTATCGGTATGAAAGACATAAATGTTCGAAAAATATGCATCAATATTATTATCACAGCCCAGTCCCAACCTGACAAACCCTGACAGACCTATGACCATGACCTTGAGCCTAGCCCAATCACAATACAGAAATGAATTTCAAGACCTGACCCAATCCAACTGGTGGGCCTTCGAGTCTTGGCATGAACCTGGTCTGCGACAGGCCAGGCCTAACTGATGGTCTGGCCCGATTTGTTGTAACAATTTTACTTAGCATTGCCTTCCATTGATTCTGTGTTGCAGGTGGAAACATTTGGAGCAATGGCCAAAACAGAAAAGATAGCATTCATCCTTGAACAAGTATGACCATTATTTTACTGTTTGTTTCATGCTGACCACTTGTGGGCTTTATTTATAAATGGATGATACTTATAGCAGCTGGGTGCTAATGCTAGTTCGTGTCCTAGCTGATCTAATGAAGTTTTGAACTCTGCAGGTTCGTTTGTGTTTGGACCGTCAAGATTATGTGCGAGCACAGATTCTCTCAAGGAAAATTAGTCCTCGAGTATTTGATGCAGATACTTCAAAAGAGAAGAAAAAGCCCAAGGAAGGTGATAATATCGTTGAAGAGGCTCCTGCAGACATAC
This sequence comes from Liriodendron chinense, assembly GCA_003013855.2. Classification (NCBI taxonomy): domain Eukaryota; kingdom Viridiplantae; phylum Streptophyta; class Magnoliopsida; order Magnoliales; family Magnoliaceae; genus Liriodendron; species Liriodendron chinense. The sequence goes on along the minus strand of ML058461.1, from coordinate 9,721,205 downwards.
CTTCACTTTTGGAGTTGAAAAGGATCTACTACGAATTAATGATCCGGTATGGTGACATCGGCTGCTGCTTCTTGGGTTTTTTTTCCTTGGCTCAATTTAAACTGAAATATTGATGAAAAAGAGAGAGAGAGAAAAATTCTCACATGCAGCTGATCTGATTGAAACCTTCAATCTTTTCTTCTTGAACTTAATTTAAATGGTATGCATATGATGCAGGAATCTGACACGGTGACACGGTGACATTGATATGGGTGTTTGGATTCTTTGTACCCTGATAAACAGGATGCATACACTTAGCTGTATATTTTTAATTTTTAGTCAGTTCAGAAAATGGAATCCAAGGTAGAAAGTTACTTCAAAACTGTGTCTAAAGACAGGAGTGCTATTATTTTTTATATCATCTCCAAGATACCGTCTATAGTTATTTATCTATGCCAGTAGCTAGTATTATCAGCAGTAATTACAGTATAAAATACTGATAGCCCTAGAACACTCGTACAGATGCTATTATGATCATAGAAACAGAAACAGAACTGATACAATTGGGAAAATTTTAAAGTAAGAACTAATTGGATATGAATAGCTGGTTATGAATGGGAGACTTGTTTGTGCTTTTGATTTTGTGAAATGGAGAGTTGTGTTCCTCCACCATGTTTTTGACTGTATGAGTATCTGTATCTTGATACCAGAGATTTAAAGTAGCTAGGTTACTGTGGATAGTTACTTTTATATATGAATGAAATAATATTTCATACAATCTCTAGAAGAGCTATTTGTACCCAACTGCGTAGCATCTATAGGTAGCACACCTCTTTTTATTTTTTATTTTTCAGGGCTACAGTATTACTTATTTTAAAATCAATAGCTAGTTATGAATTATGATCTTATATTTGTACCATCTCCAAGAGTACTTTTGGTAGTTTGTAAATTAGTATGGATAAATAAATCCTTCAGAAAAATTAGTATGGATAAACAATAACTAGCTACCAGCCTTTACTCTAAGATGCACCCTGGGACACGGGCTTCCCATGCCACTCACGAATTAGTATGAAAACTTTTGAACATGTGGTTTTTCTTCTGCATAGAAGAATCCATTTATCATAGTTTTATTCTATTTCGTGACCTCATGTTGCTGATTTTGATTGTTTCTTTTCCCATTCGTCTCCAGATTTAGACATTATATATGTTTGCACTTTGAGAACTGATGCTAGCATTGTTGTCAAATGGCATAAGCGATTATATGCAACCCAAGGGGCCTGTGCGCATATGCAATCGCACAGCCCTCCAAAAAATTTCCATTTTTTTTTTCATCACATGAGTGATGGCATAATCGCATATTCAATTGCATGATCACATAGGTGATCGCATAATTACATAAAACTGCATATGCCATGGCATAATGCCTAATGGTCATAAAACCGCATATGCCACTACGGCATATGCAATCTATGCCCCCAAAATGGCATATGCAATTGCATAAGCGATTATGCGATCGCATGTGACAACACTGGATGCTAGTTATTCTATTTATTCGCTTCCTGTTGAATCGTGAGTGCATTTTGGTAACCGTGCAGACTATGTCTGTGTTCCATGGATCAATTTGGCTAAGTGTTCCATTGATTAGTCATTAGAGTTGACTCAAGTCAATTTTGAGTGATCAAGCCAAGCTAAGGTTTTGACCTACCATGCTAGAATTGGTAAAAAAGTTAGCAGATTTATAAAACAACTAGTCAAAGAGTCAACATGCTGAGAAATGAATCATTAGATGTCAACACGGACGAATGTGAGTTGCAAGTATTGTGTTGTGTAAAATTGCTGGGTTAGCCCTTAAGATTAGGATTTAGGAACTGAAAAACCCTTTAATATTATCTTTCTGAAAAAAAAAACCTGTAGTACATTTGACGAAGCTGTCCAGGGGAAGTTGTTAGTTATTACTGCATGGAGGTAGGGTTACTCTTGCTAAGATTATTGTGTTTGGTGGTAGAATTACCTATTTTGAGGTATTTGGGCATCATAGGCAACTGGCAGATGGTAAGCTTCACCATGTATTCCATGCATTACCCACATGCAATGTTGTCGAATCGCATATGCGAGCATGTGCGATCGCATATGCACATATGCGATCGCACAATCGCATATGCGACCGCATATATATATATATTTTTTTTTGAAAAATAAAAAAATAAAAAAAGGGAAAAATTCAAAAAAATGTAAAAAAATATAAGAAACTAAGGAGAACTTTCCTAAGTTAACATATAACTAATTTTTCAAATTTAAAATACATTTGAGATAAATAAAATCAATTAAACAATGACTTAAACATCAAGTCATCATCATTCAATAATATAGTTAACAAGTAAGAAGTAACAACAAAATCAACGAGCTTTTTATTTATTATTGTAGAAAATCAACAAGCTATCTTCCTTGAAACTTAAAAGTGCTTGAATCTTGATCTTCCAACTTCCAAGAGCGAGGGAATGTAGGGGGGGAGAGAGAGAGAGAGAGAGTGAGAGAGAGAGAGAGAGAGAGAGAGAGAGAGAGAGATTAGAGACCACTTGGAAGTAGGAAATGTGTGTGTGTGTGTGTGTGAGAGAGAGAGAGAGAGAGAGAGAGAGAGAGAGAGAGAGAGAGAGAGAGAGAGAGCACTTGGAATTAAGAAATGTAAGAGAAGATGAGAGTAAGAGAGTTTTGGGGTGAGAATATTGCAAATGGAGGAGGATTGGAAGCCTTTTTATAGGCAAAAAGTTGTTTTTATTACAAAAAATAAAAATAAAAAATTCAATGCGTGATGGCCAATATGCGATTGCAGATGCTATATGCCATTGCATACATCGCATATGCGATCGCATATTTTCGCATATGCCATCGCATATGCTTGCATATGTGCCATGATCACATATGTGATCTGCATATGGATATGCGCATATGCACCTATGCGGTCGCACATGACAACAATGCTCACATGTCATTCTTTTGTGAGCTGTTAGTGTCAGCTTGCAAGAGCTTCTATGCTAGCCATTTTGCATTTATATGGGAATCATAGCGCATAACTGTAAGATTGTCCTCCAAATCGGGGCTCAAAGCAAACAGCAAAAATTGCTGAATATGTCAAATATGAAAGGAATCACCACCAATTACTTTCAAGCGAGGCTACTTGTGGTGAAATGGAACCCAAATTTAGAAAAATAGCCCAAGTGGTCTGAATTTTCTGGAGATTCTAGGTAAGATCCTTGGTTGTGTAGAAGGGAAGGTGTGAGGCACCTTTCTCTGTCCGCAAATGCAGTCTCTAATTTTGACCGCGTAAAATTCAATGTAGAATAAATTTCTGCACGTTGCAGAATTTTCAGAAGATCAAAACAAAAGAAATGAAGGAAGAATGTGGATACAAGAATCTTGTTTGAACTCTGGCTTGTGATCAGTTTCAAGTATAATTGAAGGGTCTTGATCTTCCTTGAGGCAGGATTTACAAAAGAAATGAAGGGCCTGTTTGGATTCATTGAAATATAAATTGAGGAAAAGTCATTTTCATGAAAAATGGCATTTCAATTGTCTTTTTTTTACATTTCTTAGAAATGCCATTTCCATTCCACTTCCACTTCCACTCATTTCTTGAAAAATGCCATTTTTCATTTCCTTGCCCAGACTTAAGAAACATTGTTTTAAAGAAATTAATTGAAGTGAGAGAAAATGACCCATCTTTTTATAAATTGCCCCACAGGCAGACTCAGTGCCACCGCCCATCTTCTAATAGCTATGTGCAACCGTTCATCTTCAAGTGCTCCACATGTGCCACCATTCATCCTAATGCACCAAACATGTGATATTCTGCCACAGATGCAACATAAGCCATTGCGCATCTTTTAGTGACCCATGTTTTAATGTGTGACGCACCCCAATGTGCCATGTGCAACATGTGCCACTGCCATCCTCATCTTCAAAAGACCCTACATGGACAACATTCAATTGAGTGCCCATCTTTAAGTGCTTCACATGCGTGATGCTCCAATACGCGACATCCATCGTGTGCCACCGACCACCCTCAAGTGCCCTACATGTTCAAACATCATTTTATCCCAACATGTGCCTCAATCCATCTTAAAGCAATATACATGTGCCAATGTGTGACGTGCAACATGTACCATCCCCTAATGCAGGGGCATTTTCACATTGGGCTCGAGTGGGGTGGCCCGTGAGAAGCGGGAGCACACTCGGGTGGGGCAGACCATGCGAAGCGGCTGCACCGTGCGAAGCGGGACCCATGTGAAGTGGGGCGGCTCACGAACGAGGGTTCAACCGGGGCCTGGCCTAGCCTGGCTATGAGATAAAAAGATATTTCGTGCCTCCCCCATTAGCTTTGGAGCTTTTGGAGAGTTGGTCAGGATGTCCTGTGTCACCCCCCCTCTTCAAGTGTGCCAATGTGCCACACGTCCCAATGTTTCGCATGTGCAACATTTGCCACCCCCATCTTCAAGCACCCCACATGTGCGAATGTACTAGATGCGCTATTGTGCCACATGTGCTGCCATCCATATTTAAGCACCCCACATGCACCACATGTGTCAACATGCCACATGTGCCACCATCCATCTTCGAGCTTTCCACACATGCCAATGTATCACATCTCACAATATGATAAATGGTAAAATTTTATGGAATTTTTTTTTTTCTTTTCCAAACAACAAATTTGCAAATGAAGAAAAAAATATTTCAAGAAAATCTTGTTGAAAAGCAAGGTAAATGGCTTTCATTTTTCACTATTTTCTAGAAATGGTGATTCCCGAGAAACACCATCTTCCTCAAATTTTTTTCCATGAAAATCCAAAACAGGCCCGAAGGAAAGGAAATTTGAGATTTCCTAGCTAATGTTGGTTACCAAAACTGTCTCTGAGCCAAGAAGCATGAGTGTAGACATCCTGCTTTATTAAGGGTCTTGATTGTTGGATTTGATCAAAATGGAGGGTTCTGAGCAAATGTTGACTGAGATTTGGCTAAAATTACCTTTAGTCCAGATTTGATCAAAATTGTACCCTGGACATTGTAAACTTTTGTTCGAAGGTGATTTTTGTGGGACCCAGTTGTATTGGGCTCTACACATTTTTTTGGGGCATTTCACTTGCTGGTTGAGGAATTTCCTCCACCAGATTGCATGATTTGTCTCAATTGGTGGGTATGGGTAGTTGGCGGAGAAATTCATCCACTAGCATGTTTGCAAACTCCCCTTTTTGAGCCCCAATTTCTTCAGTTTCCAAGGTTCATTTTACATCATTATGGGTCCATTTTATACTTCTCCTTGACAACTTTCTAATGACAGCCAAGATCAACTTGATCTGATCTGTGCACGTCCAATGGTGGCCTTGTAATTGGAGTGTTTGCAAATGTTATCAGTCAACTGGTCTGCATTTTCTGTAAAGTCTAATTTTTTGCCACTAATTTCTCATGTTTTTGAGACATGGTTTGTGCAATCTTTGGGTGCTTTGAAGTACTTCAACCCAGCTTTCCAATGCTACCAAAATCAGCCAATCCAATTTTTGTATGTTCAGTGGTGAGCCCCGAAATCAAAGGTTTTGTAATAATTCTCTGCTGGTTTCCATGCAAAAATGAGTATTTTGCCCCTCTTGAAATTATTTGTGCAAGTGATTTTCCCTCCAAATTTTTGCTACTACTCTCAAATTAGCTTCCTTACCAATTTAACTAACTATGGTGAAATTTCAGTTCTATCCCTTTTTGGATACAAAATTCAATATTTGTGTTTGCCCTTCAATCGATTGATTTGATTCCCTCCAATTACATAGTCGCCACTTCAATTGTCTATAAATAGACCCTTCCTCTTAGAGAAAAAGGGTCTTGCTTTACAGATTATTCCAAGTCCCCGTTCCAAAAAGTCAATTTTTCCAAGTTCCCGTTCTCAGAACTCTTTCCACTCAAAACATAGAAATTGTCTGCAATGCTAGCCAAATTCTACAACATTTTACAGAAGTTCAAGAAGAAACATCAAGGCTCAGAGGTTTTGAATGATTCCAACATGAAATCCTGCGGATTTCATCAACTATGGTAGAGGCTAAGGAGTATGCCTCAATGTAAGATTGTGCTCCAAATGGGACTCAAATCAAACAACAAAATTGCTAGGGAAATCGAATTTTGAAAGGAATCACCAACAATTCTTTCAAACAGAAAATTGTTTTAGGCGAATTGGAACCAAAGTTTAGAGAAAGATCTCCTAATGGTCTGAATTTTTTAGAGATTCCAAGCAAGAACCTCGATTTCGGAGAAAGGAAGGTGCGTGGAGGACTTCAGGCCCATCAATCTCATTTGAGGGATAGATAAAATTCTAACTAAAATATTGGCATGTTTTTTACCTAGGGTTATCTCCATCACCTAAAGCGCATTTATTGCCCCCAGGGAGCTAATAGCCAATGAATGTATTGACTTGAGGCATAGGGAAGGTAAATTGGGAGTGGTTTGCAAGCTTGGTATTGGGAAGGCTTACGATCACATTGATTGGGCTTTCCTCAATTACATGCTGGGGCAGCTGGGTTGTAGGCACAAGTGGATGTTAGCCTGTGTTTGATTGGCCAGGTTTTCTTTGTTGGTTAATAACGCTTCGGAAGGTTTCCTTAAAACTCGAGAGGTCTTCATCAGGGCAACCCACGCCCTACTTTGTTCATGGTGGTGGCATCACTAAAAAAAACTTGTTCATGGTGGTGGTAGAGGCTTTTAGAGAGATGTTGGACAAAGGGAGATTCATGGGCATGGGTTGCCATAGATTGGTGAATGCTGATCTTCAGATCTCTCACCTCCAGTTCGATGATGATACTATTCTCTTTTTCGATGTCGATAAGATGATAGCGTAGACAATTTGATGAAGATTGTGACATGTTTGAGGTGATTTTGGACATCACACTAATAGCCCATGAATGTATTGACTCGAGGCATGGGGAAGGTAAAATGGGAGTTGTTTGCCAGCTTGATATTGAGAAGGCTTATGATCACATTGGTTAGGCTTTCCTTGACTACATGCTGGGGCGGCTGGGTTGTGAGCAAAAGTGGATGTTAGCCTGCGTTTGATCGGCCAGGTTTTCTGTGTTGGTTAATAGCGCTTTGGAAGGTTTCTTTAAAGCCTCGAGAGGCCTTCATCAGGGCAACCCACGCCCTACTTTGTTCATGGTGGTGGCATCACTAAAAAAATACTTGTTCATGGTGGTGGTAGAGGCTTTTGACAAGATGTTGGACAAAGGGAGATTCATAGGTGTTATCAGTGGCCTTAGATTGGTGAATGCCGAGCTTCAGATCTCTCACCTCCAGTTCACTGATGATACTATTCTCTTTTTTGATGTCGATGAGATGATGGTAGACAATTTGATGAAGATTATTCCATGCTGTGGCGCTGTGTTGTCACTGAAACTGCCTGGGTACATAGAGCTTAGTTGCTCAAAGGTCTTATATAATTGCGTAGGCATTGCCTGACATAGGCAAACTGCTCATGAACCTACACCTAGCCTAACCATGTCATTGCTCAAGGTTTAATATATGATTTTTATGTATAAATTATCAACAAGAATTGGAAAGATGAGACTATGCGAATGCTGCCCTTGCCATTTGAGTTCTACAATTATTTATCTTTTTTTTTTCTTTTTCTTTTTCTGATGCAGGTATCACTCACATAACGACGACTACCTGGAAATTTGTCGTAGCTACAAGTCAATATATGACATCCCATCTGTGAAAGATGATCCTTCACAGTGGATTCCGGTAATTGCAGCTATCCTCCTCTTTTTTTTTCCTCCTACTCGTTAACTTTTGAAATTCTCATTACGAGATTCTTAACTTGTAGCTCCTAAGGAAAATTTGCTGGTATTTAGTGCTGTCGCCACATGATCCGATGCAATCAAGCCTTCTTAACTCTACACTGGAAGATAAAAATCTTTCTGAAATTCCAAATTTCCGGTATGATTTTAATGGACTTATTTACTGCCTCTTCTTGAAGTAATTCCAGCTTTTATCTCCTGAAATCATCCAGATGTCATCCATCTAATATCTTTTTTTGAAGGATGACAATTTATTAAAAACGTGGCCAAAGCCGGAAAAAAAAAAAAAAAAAAAAAAAAAAAAAACACCCCAGAAACTGAAAGGCACCCTGGGCGGAGCAAAAAGGCCCACATCCATCTAATATCTTCTGATGCGTGTCTGTCTGTTCTGTTGTTGGATGGATGAACCACCTCAGCGTGCTATTAAAGAAGCTGATTACAATGGAGGTGATCCTGTGGACTGCTCTTTGGGAGACGTATAAGGATGAGTTTGAGAATGAGAAGAATATGCTTGGAGGGTCTCTAGGTGACAAGGCGGCAGAAGATCTTCGACAAAGAGTAATTGAACATGTAAATCACAGTTTATCTGATCCCCCCGCCCCCCCCTCTTCTGGAAGTCTTTCCTCTATTCATGTCTGGTTTCTATTTTTCAGAACATCCTGGTTGTGTCAAAGTATTATTCAAGGATTACATTGAAAAGGCTTGCAGAGCTGTTGTGCCTCAGCTTACAGGTCTGCTACCGTTCACTTTGTTGGATATGATCTTTTATGTGTATATTTCTTTCCACTGTGTCAATTATTCACATGTACTCACGAGGTAGCCATCCACATATGCATGTGTACATACACATTACTTCAGCTATGCTATGATGATATAATCTTTGTCATCTCAAGAGACAGATTTGGGTACAATTTGATGAGCATTTATATGGTGAGGGATTCGTTATGCAGTTATAAGATGCAGATATCTGAAGCTTTTTGTTTTTTTATTGGCAAATTAAATTCTTATACAAGTTTTACAAATGGCTATCCTAGAGCTTGGCATTCTATGACATATTGGATCTCCCTCTGGATATCGTCCACCGATGCACCTGTAAACTCCAAATCAGTTTCTGTCAACCTGTTAGAGCTCCAATTTCTGTAATTGGGAATTTGTGAGGGATATGATTGTTGGGAATTTGTCAGGGATATGATTGTCAGGAATTTGGGAATTTGTCTGTTTTCTGGGTTTTGGAGATGTGCTGCATGCTTAACAAAATTCAAAGAGGGTTCCCTGTAGGATTGTCCATTGAATTTCATAATTTGCTTATAATAAGATCTTTCAGGAATGCAAGGAAATGGCTTCACTTATCTCAATTGATGATAGAGTAGTTTGGCAATGGTTAAAAATTACGTATGTTTTGAGCCCACAACTATCTGCTTCATTTCCTTGTCCCTCTGATTTTTCTCTCAGGAAGTGGAGAAACACCTCTCGGAGATGGTCGTCTCAAAGTCTCTGGTAGCAAAGATCGACAGGCCAATGGGGATAGTATGCTTTCAGGTAGCCAAGGATAGCAATGACGTCCTCAACTCATGGGCGATGAACTTGGAGAAGCTGCTAGACCTTGTGGAGAAGAGCTGCCATCAGATACACAAGGAAACCATGGTTCATAAGGCTGCCCTCAAAGTCTAGGTGCCAATTTCAAAAACCCTAGGTGACCTGAAAAAAAAAGGAGGAACCCTCTTTCACTAGACCTTATGATCATGACAATGAGGATTTGGTTCTTTGTTTTTGCAGGTTGATTCTAGTGCGGAAGTTTTTTCCTATTTGTTTTTGGTTGGGAAGTGTCATTTTTTTTTTTTAATATTTCTTTATTTCCCTTTTGCTTTTCTTAAAATTTAAATCATCGATGTCCAAGGATGCAAAAACCTTAATGTGGATCAGCAAGAAAGGACATGGAATCTTAAATGGCTCTTCCTAGTCAGACAGATGCGAATGAACCTACAAATGTTGTATACAAACACAGGTTTTGCCACTGTATTGGTGAAATTGGGAATTTGATTTAAGATGGAGAGTTTATCTTTCAGGTTTATTTAGTTGCAGTTATGATTATCTCAGCGTAATTTTTCTCCAAAATCAAAAGAGATGTTACGTCTCACAAGGTATTATACAATGCTCTGGTGGGAAGTTTGTACTGTATTATATTTCAGTTTGTCCTGGGGCCTATGATTCATCATACAAGCAATTGGTAACTTGATATTATTGGCCCATTTGATTGCCCATGAACCAAAGATCCTGACTTGTGCCAACAAACAAGCAGTTACTAAAGTGATTTCCAAAAGAGAGAAAAAAAAAAGGAAAGAAAGAAAGAAAGAAAGAAAGAAAAGAAGCATCGGATTTTTGGTGGCCAGCTTCTTTCGATCTTGGGCTCATAATTGATCTAAACCAGAGTCATCCGGGGCAAACCTAATTGTGCTTCTCTCTTGAATTGCTTTGATTGGGTGATTTTGACTATGCAATTTCGTTAAAAAAAGAAAAAAGATGGCCCTCATCATTTATACTCATGTGTGGCTATCTTTGGATGCCTGTGTCCGCTAGGGCATGTTTGTTGGTAACAATAGTTCGGATATGCTTATCGGGGACGCTGATTGCGTCCTGCCCCTGCCTGTGGGCCTACCATGATCAACGTGTTTCATTTGTGCTATCCATCTAATTTGCTAAATCTTTTCAGGAAATGAGGCAGATCCAAGGCTCAATTGGACCGCACAGTGGGGATTTGAGCGCTTTCGAATAAAATCTTTTTGGGAACTGCAACAGTTTTGGACAAGCTGATACTTGTGTTCTCCCTTCATCCAGGTGCCTGGACAATAATCCGTCTAGGTCTATGGGGTCCACTGTGATGTATGGATTTCATCCATGCTGTCCATCATTTTTCCATATCATATGGGGTCCACTGTTGTATAGATTTCATCCATGCCGTCCATCCATTTTTTTCTATATCATTTTTGGGTAAAGCCCAAGAATGGGGAGATCCAAAGCTCAAGTGGACCATGCCATAATAGGAAGCGGTGATAATGACACCCATTCCACCGTTGAAACCTTCCTAGAGGCTAGTGTAATGTTTATTTACTATGCAACCTGTTCATAAGGTCGTATGGTCGCGGACGAAGGGAAAACATAAATACCAGCTTGACCATCCCACTACAATGATAGTCACACATTCACAGTGTTAGTCACACTTCAATGTTAGCCACCCACCACATTGGACCTCAGTGTTGAAACGAGGTTATCTAATACCCAATTATTGTTCTACAACTAAACATTGGCTTGCTCATTCCTGCTATAGCACACACCATTCCAGTGATGTCTGCCGAGTTGCATGTAACGGCCTGTTTGGTTGGCATCTGTTTTCATCTTAAAATTTGGATTCTAGAAGAATTCAATTTTAACTGATGTATTTGGTGGCAAGTTTCAGCCAAATAGGATTCCACCTGACAGCTTAAACTAGCTGGAATCTGGATTAGTATAAATTGTGTAGGTGCTGTTTTTACGGAAGGAAAAAGAGGGGCGGAAGTGATGTATGTGTTGTACATATATGATGTATGTGTTTTATATCCTCGCAGTCCATCTATTTTGAGAGCTCAATTAAGGGTATTAGACAAAAAATGAGGCAAATCTAAATCTCAAGTGGGCCACACCACACGAGAACAATGTTGATTGAATGTCCACCATTAGAAACTTCCTAAGGCCCACTATAATGTTTATTTGTCATCCAACCTGGCCATCTTGTGGGACTACTATAGGCTAGGGGTCAAGTTCTCAGTCAGATCTGAAGTCCAAGTGGACATGCCGCAAGCAAGCAACGGTTGGATTACACAGTTTTCAACCAAACAGCAAGTTCCAGATGAAATCTAAGTTTCCAATTCAGTTTCTGCAATTTTGGAGTCTAACACTAGAATCTGAATTTTATATATAATCCGAATTTTGCAACCAAACAGGCCCTTAATGTGCCAGCAATCAACCTCTCCATACTCATCAGAGCACTGTAAATCTTCAAATGTCAGATATACACATTTTAAAGCTCATGCCAATACAAGATCATGCCACTACACATTTTAAAGCTCACGACTATGCCACGCGTGCTACATCACATTTACCACGAGCTGAATAATCTTTTTTACATTTACCGAGCTAACATTTACCTTGTTGCATTTGTACTAGTTGGCTTTTACATCACCTATTTGGACCGCCCATTAGCTCCATAACGACTATTCATCTATGATTTACAAAAGAGTCATTGGCATGTAAAGGTGGATGGACAAAATCGTTGGAAGAAGATTACTCCTGCGGATTGCTTTGATTTTGGACTGAACAGACGGTCCAGATAGGTGATGTGGATTATAACATGTCCAAATGCAGTTAGGCGTATGGAAAGGTTTGACACACCCACTACATTATTTCTCCTGACAAATAACATATGGGCCACACCATGACTGGGTTATGGGTTTTTACTCATGCCTCATCAGTAGTGGTAGACTCACAAGAGTTTGGATTCGTGTACCCAACGGGGTGCGAGATTTGTGTTAAAAAAACAAAAACCAAAAAAAAAGAAAAAGAAAAAGAAAAACAGAAGACGGGTTACTACTTAAATACAGTCCCTCGCTAGTTGCTAGCCAGAACATGGACAGTGCTAATTGATAGTATTGGAAAAGGTCTGATTGTAGATCTGTACCGTCCATCACATGAGGCACACTTCTTGTTCTCTTATCTCCTCACAATCACTTTGATCCAACGATCCTAACCATTTGATGAATGGGTCAGAAAATTAGTGGTCCAAATTAATTATATTTGTTTGTTTGGACCCTTCCATCATGTGGGCCCCTGCCTCTAATTGCTCGGGACACTTAATAATCACTTTGATGTGACCATTCTAACCATTGGATCATAATCATTTGATCAGTGGTTCTGTTCAAATATGTGTTTGTTTTGGACCATTCTATCATGTGGGCCCCGCCTTTGATTGTTCAGGACACTTAATAATCACTTTCCTGTGGCCATTCTAACCATTCGATCAGTGGCTAGAAAATGTGGATGTTCCCCACCGAACGTGCTGGAAAGCATGACTTTATGATCTTCGAGGGAGGATTTGCCTAGTGTGCTTGTGTTTCCGTACTTATATCTGGGCCCATTTTTCAGTGATCCATACCATTGGTCTACTGGATCCATCCATGGATAGACTACAAGCCCAAAGATCTGAAACATAAAATACTAACGATTCCATTTGGGTTCTACAAATTGACGGTTGATAATAGAAATACAGAGGCAGTCGACGTTGAAGCAGCAAAGAGGCTGTAGTAGGATCTTCCACTCTGGGATAGTTATATGCCTCAGTCCATTGAAGTTGGAACAAAATAGACGGTCTTGATCACTGAATCATGGGCCCCACTTATCAGAACTGAGAACCCGAGTATGGTGTGCAGATAGATCCTCAGGTCATGAATCATAAAAACTCCTTACCAGAGTGAGAAAAGAAGAAGAAGACGATGAGGAAGAAGATGTCGAGAGAAAGGGAAGAGAAGCCATCTCCAAACAAGAAAAGAAAGTAATCAGGAGAGAGAGAGAGAGAGAGAGAGAGAGAGAGAGAGAGCAGCGAAGATGCCTCGAAAAGCTCTCATCTTCCTCCTGCTTGTAGCTGGCATCGTTTTTCTCGCACTTTCAATCTCTCACCGGGTATTTTGTTTTTTCCATCTTCTAATGAATTTTTTCTATCTCCTTTTATCTCATTCTGGCTGGTCGTGTACTCATACGGAGAGCCCGATTGATGCAGCGAATGCTTATTTCTATTGCATCAATGAACGTTCGGTAGGATTTCTTAGGTTGGTACCTGTTTGTTCTTTAAAATGGATATGAAAGAGAATTGGGAATTTTCATTGGATTGATTGGAGATCAGAAAATATAAAGAAATGGGTGTTGGTCGTTGTCTGTTGGATAATATGGGAATGATGGAGAATTGGGATTATTTCTTCTCTGATCTATGGTTTTTTGGTCTGATTGACCCACATTGTTGTTTGTTCAAGAGGTCAAACATGGTAAAGAATCGGGTCATTGGCTGAAGGGAATTCTTTAAGAGAAAGGGAATGGTACGCAAATGGGTTTTGAGAATTTTGGGTTTTCTTGAAGTAAGTAGTTGTTTGGTTGACAGAATGGAAATGACAAAATGATAGACAAATGGGGGTTTGTTCGAGTTGATCAGAGGTTTCTGGGTTTTCTTGATGTCGGGCAGTCATCTCTTTGAGAGAACGGAAAATGGTAGTAAATAGGTGTTTATTGAACTGGAAATTTTCTAATTGTACACGCCTGCAGACTGCTGCCCATCTGCAAACAAGCACACATGCGAATGTGGCACATGCGTGAGAGATCTGAGCATTCTATCATGTAGGTCACACTGTTCCCGTCTCCTGGCCTAGAAGTCAGGCTGTTTCACGCAGGTGGGCCACAGTGCATACAAAACAAATGGATGGCTAGAAAAATTCCATTTGTTTAGTATGCACTATGGCCACCTGAGATGTGTGTAAGATCTAAACAGTGTTGGGGGGGTTGGGGGCGGCTTCACATGCATGTGGCCTTAGCAGACTTATATTGAATTGATGAAAGGTTTTTGTGTTATCACGATGTGGGTACTCATTTGTTTGAGAGAGAGTGGGTATTTATTGATTTGATATAAGAATCTGGGGTTATCGTCATGTGGTTACGGAATGGAAATGTTGGACACATGACTGAATTGATTGAAGTTTTGTGGTTTGCTTGACGTGGGTAGTAGTTTGTTTGAGAGTACATAGATGATAAACATATGGACATGTATCTAGTCAATTCAATAATTGGGGGTTTTCTTGTTCTGGATAGTTGCTTGTTAGAGATAACAGAAATGTTATAAATGGGTGGATAACAAAACAATGGGTATTTATTGTATTCAATGGAAAATGTTTGGTTTTCTTGATGTTTGTTCGTGAATAGAAATGCTAACAATATTTTTCAAAAAAAAAAAAAGGAAAAGAGAATAGGTAATGCCAACTAAATTGGGTTTTTATTGCACAATCATAGATTTTGGCTTTTCTTGATGTGGGCAGCTGTTTGTTCAATAGAGAAAAATAACGAATTTTGATTTTATTGCAGCAACCGAAACTTTTGGGAGCCTTTCCGCAGATCTTTGTTCTTGGAGAAGCCAAAATGATCGGGCAGATAGGTTTCTGTTTGATGCATTGTTTTCCTGGTTTTATTGATTTGTGGATTTGTTTGTTTGGATGGATTCGATTGGAAAAGATTATCGATTCAAATTTAAAAGTGAAATAATTCTTTTCAAACCCCCTGTTTGTGTGTCTTACCTTGTTTCGTTAGATTTTGTTTCTAGCTTGCTTTCTCTTTCCCGTGGCTTCTCAACTGATGCAAGAGCTAAGTTCTTCCTTCTACATTGGGTTGGCTGTTTTCTTAGAATAATTCAGTGCTTAATGGAAATTTGGTACTTTTAGTGATTAAAAAGATTAGAACTTTTGGGCTTTTGCTATGGTTTCGTCAACTTCATTGAACTCCCATAATGGTATTTAGATTTGGTGACCACAACCATAGTGCTTTCTGTGTGTAGTAAGTTTCCTGCTGCCAACATTTGAATAGTAACCAACTTTCATGCAAAAGACTTCATTGTTTCCTTCATTGGGGAATTTGTTTGAATTTCTAATGGAGTCTAGATTAAGGCTCTTGCTTGAACAGCAACTCTAGTTCGATATGAAGAGTAGAAGTTGGCAACATAGGGTGTTGCTTTGCTCACGAAAACTTGTCCACTTTTGATGTTTGTTACAAAACATGCCAAAAGTATACTGTCATTTTTGGAAAAAATAAATTAAATAAATAAATAAAGCTTCATACTTCAGGTTAAGTGAAACTGATCTGACCATGGGAAAACTGTGTTAGCAATGAGTTCTTGCCCATTACTTACTATAGATCTTTTTTCTGTCAGGTTTTATATTGCTTGTGTTTTATGCTTGATAAGCAGCATTCCATGCATTGCCTTGAAATGTCTTAACATTGGTCTTATAATTTTGATCATTAGGATAAAAATGAGGTGGATATAGTGCCAGAAATTACTCACAGAGTCTTCTTAGATGTTGATATAGATGGACAGCATGCAGGTACAAAATGTTTGATATAAGTAGTATTGTAATAAGTGCCTAGATGAACTGAATTTCATTTTTTATGTAGAAATATTCTTATGATATTCTTGCATAACTATGAGAGATTTTTTGCAGGGTAACCTACTGCATCTTTGCTTATATATTTTCACTAGCATGTCTATTGGGTATCTTCTGTCATGGCGTTGTGTCGCAAGTGTTTGATGAGGTCATGCATTTGTAATCAGGATCCTGGTTATTTGCCTTGTGGAAACTTAGATGTAAGATTTCTGTTGTATATTTTTTCTTGAAGAGGTAGTGCAACTTTACTACGAGAATAAAGAAATGCGAAGATAAGAAGTCAATGCCCGAAAATACAAAAAGGAAGACCCAGAATAGTCGAAGGATGCAAAGCGAACACTACCGAATGGCTTAAGAAAGTCTGTGCAAGCAATGACATCCATCTTTGCCTTCCTAAACACCTCATCAGGAAGGCGTTGATGATTGCGGAAAAAATCTCTTATGTTCTGCCTAAATTGCCTGCAAACCCGTAGGAAGAGAGAGGCGCTACAATATTCTCCCCTTATGCCCAACTCCATCCCTATGCCCATCTTCAAAGAGAGACCCGGTTGAATTCAATATCACCTAAGATCACTAAAAAATATCCAAAAATCTTCTCCGAACAACTCCAGTGAAGATAAAACGCATGAATAGTGAAGATACAATCATGGGGCCTTTTTGAGGGAATGTTGGGGAGTTTCTTCCCCTTTGTGCATTGGATGCTTTTACTTAGTTTTAAATTTTTAATAAAAGTTTGTTACCCTTCAGAAAAAAAGCATGAATAACTGATCAATCGTCTCGGCATTATAAAAGCACAGAATGTGCACATTCGTGATAAACATGTGCCTTTTCTAAAGGTTGTCAATGGTAAGAACTCTACTTCTGCCCTACAACCAACCAAATGCAATAACCCGGGGCAAACTCCTGTATAAACCCAATGAACTCTGTCAGTTTTCAGAACTCCTAGGCGCTAGGAGTTCAAATCACCGAATAAAAGGATCGATCGAAGAAGCTACTGGATCTCTCCAGCATACACACACGCATGCACATCCCGCTCTAGAGTTGTGGGATATTGATGCAATGGCATATTAACTAAGCTCACCATATCCTCCAATTCCTCAGTTGGTAGTTTCCTGTATCGAAGGAGCCAAAACCACCTGCCTCTCCTGAGAATGAGAAGCTCTGTGTGCTGAGAATCTCCCTCGTAGAAGCAACCTGTGCCAATCCTGGAATAATAATAGACAATGGCCTGCCAACACACCAAATATCTTCTCAAAAGCAAATGCGAGAGCCATCTCCCACCGAATATACTACTTTCTTCTTAAAAAGGTTGATAATTCTTAAGATTGCCTTCCATGCTCAGATGCTTTATATATAGGTGAGTTTCTTGTAAACCAACCTCTTGCGTCCACACCATACTTCCAAATAATACTTGTTTCCAAAGGCCATTGTCTTCCATCCTGAATCTCCATAGCTAATTTTTTCAAGGAGAGCTTGTTTCATAGCTTTAAGATCTCTAATGCTTGCATCTCCTCCTTGACAGGTTTACATACATGGGTCCATTGGAAGGGACGGGACATGTGCTTATCCTCTAAACCTCTCCACAGGAAGTCTCTCCAAATTCTTTCCAATCTGCTAAGGACACTAGCTCGACAATGAAATTGCAACATGTAATGCAGAGGCATATTTGACACTGCAGCCTTAACCAATGTATTTCTATCTCTAAGTGAAAGTACCTGCTATTTCATCTAGATAGCCCCCTTTCAATCATCTACAAATTCTTAGCAGGCTTGCTAATGCACAAAGATAGCCCCAAATAAGTAGATGAGAGGCTTCTAGTGTTGCAATTGAAAAGTCCCGCCAGTCTCACAACTTCCATTGCTAGCGTAATTCCCAACACCTCGTTCTTATGAATATTAATCTTAAGACTTGAAAACACTTAAAAACATTGAATAATTTTTTGCAAATTGTCAACTTAGGAACCCTCAACATCATAGCATAAAAGTGTGTTGTCTACAAACTAAAGGTGAGAACTAAAAGAAGCATTCTCCACCTTAAACTACTGAACTAAGCCAACTGAAGCTGCTTTCTCTAACATCCTGCTAAGAGCTTCTGCCACCACCATAAAAAAAGGAATCAGAAACCTTTGGGTGGGGCGATTCATCAAGATTGAATATCTGGTTGACAACCAATCTATCTTCTCCATCTCACACCTAAGGGTGGCAGTGGGCCGCTAGTCCCCCTGATCTAACGAGCCCAACTCGACTTTGGGCTAGTCTTGGGCCTTGCATGGATGGCCTGATCAGTTTTAGTGTCGGGCTTGGGCTCAGGGTGATGCTGGGTGTATGCATCATGGTCTAGTTGAGGCTCACATGATTCAACATGGAATCCACTTGTTTGCTCAGGATATATTTGTGGTTTGGACTGTCCATTTAGTGCTTTCTAAGTTGGCCAGTGTTTCTAGTTTTTTCTCTAATGATTGACTGAGGTTCTTCAACCATTGAAATTCAGTTTTAACCTGTTAATTTGTTCTAAATCAAACTTGATGAACATCTAATGGTTAAGATATGTTGTTCCATCCTCTGGACTTGCATGGGACATTGGGCTAGGGATGGCAGGCCATGAGAGTGCAAGGAGTAAGGTTAATATGAGTACATTGATAGGCAGGATCACAACCTTTAGATGAAGTAGGCAATGCTAAAGTTTGTAGGGTCAGTGGAGCACCGTGCTTGATGTCTCTCCTTAAAACCATAACTCCCTGTGTATTGATCCTATCTCAGAGAAGGGTGAGAAGGCCTTAGACGTCCCTACACCTTGGATGTCACCACCTTAGAGAGGGGAGCGAGGAAGTAGAGAAGAAAAGAGAGAAGAGTGGAGGAGATTCTTCTCCTTGTCCCTTTCTTTCATGCACACAACTACATTTGTGGGGTCGTCCCAGTGGACAGGCTCTCTTTGCATGATTCTAGCTATTGTAGGGGAGTGCGGGAGGTTTTTGTTTAATCTAATTGAGAATCTCTGTTTTTGAAAAACTCTACACTTCTGTTTTCTTTCAAAAGCCTAATAAATTGAATTGATCACTTACCATATGTCCAATAATTCTTGTTTAAATGATGGATTTGGATATGAAGTGATCTTTTTTCTATAAAAATTGTGGACGTGAGACATGTGTAGTCAATATCCTCTCTCTCTCTCTCTCTCTCTCTCTCTCTCTTGTAAATACCGTGAAGCGTTTTGGGAATAGAAGGATAATACTTGTTTTGATTTGACACAATTTCATTTTTCAGAAATGCTTGTTACTCTGGTCATTTGGTTGTAGAGCTCAATCTATAGAGTTTACAACCAAATGGTCATTGTAGAGCATTGCATGTTTCTTTGAACATGGCTCATTTTGGTGCCATTTATCTCATTGGAATTTTCTAACACACTACAAATATTGATCTCAATACTTAGTTTGGCCAATAGGGGAATTCACGAAATACATGGATATTATCAGTTGGGCTCTAGCCCTTCTTCACTTGCTGGAAAAGTTGATATGCTCTATTGCTAGTTTGCTACCCTCATTGTTGGGGTGGCAATGGTGCTAGCATCATCAAGGGATTCTACCTGGTTGATCTTGCTACTAGTCATATGCTTGTCTCAAAGATTAATCCTTGCATGTTTAAGTACAAACTAATTAAGATGGTGAGCTCAGGGGGCTTATGTGACGCTGCATACTAAGGAGCGATGTGAGACTTGGCCATATGGCCATGTAAGTGTCATCGGGTTGCCTGCTATTTGTGCAACCAACTACTTGTGCATGACCATTGATATGTGTGGGTGTTTCGTGCTTTGGGGTTTGCCTGCCAACTACCCCTCCATGACCCTATTTTGCTTGGTTGGCCTTCGCCCTTCGTGTGTGCATGTATCAGTGGAGTGGGAAGTGAGTACTGCATGGTACTGTGGTAACATGTGAGTGGCGTCAATGTGAGATACTATATGATGCAGGACGCCCCAATTATGATGCATGCTCATGAATACATATAATCCAGCGGAAATAAAAGACAATAATAATCTAAAAATTCAACATCAACCATCATAAACTGAGAAAACCACAAAGAGACATGCAATGGAGCGGGCCATCATCACAACCACGAAGTATGAAATTCAATTATTGCTATAGTTGGATCCGGCGAGGGATGGAACCTCCCGATCTTACATGGTCTTAATCCAAATATCCAATGTGAATCACTAGTCTAAGGGATCGAGGGATTTCTTGGATTAGGGATTTTAGAATTTGAGAAATAGGGATTTTGGATCAAATCTCAAATCTAGGATCTAAAAGTTATGAGAGAATAGAAATAGAGAAGAGGAAATAACAAGTTTACCTTAGAAGAAGTTGGAGGGGCATAAGAAGCAAGGAGAAGAAGGGGATTGGAGAAGAAGATGAAGTTCCAAGAGAGAGAGAGGAGGAAGAGGAGCCACCAAGCTTTTCTTAATCAATAATCAATAACTAATGAAAAAGGTTTAGGGCAACACTTTTATAAAATTCAGAATTAGCATAATTACCAAAATACCCCTACTAACAAAATTAAAAAAAGAAGAAGACATTTGCATGAAAAAAACATGCGCACACTAACCCAAAACTCAAATAAGTAAAAAATGCACAAAATAAACTCAAATCTAAGATGTCCAATGCGCTCCAATGATGGTGTGATGAAAGTGGGCCACGACGAACCAACGGTCCGATCACATCATCATCACGATCCAACGGTCCGATCATATCTCCTTCAAGCAACTCATACATGTCTTCCCAAGGTGGCGTCTTTTCAAATGTCTCGGACTACATGTGTAAGGTCTTCAATGCTCTTCAAGTTGTCACGAACAATCCAGGCCCGTCATCATCGAGCCATAAAGATATAGGTGTCACTTGCCTCCTTCGCTGATAAACCTTAAAGGGCCTGATGTCCGCATCACTGTATATTGCCGGTTCCAAGAACTTGGGTAAATGATGAAGGTTGATGTCTGGTGGAGCAGCCCAAATTGCTGGGGAAAGGCTAAGATGATGATGATGGACATCATGAGTCAAGACTACCCTTCGGAGCCAAATATGCCTAGCTATTATGAAGTTATGATTATCACATTCTATAAGTTATAGCATGAGATGACTCCTCACTATCTCATTGGTGAAAGGCAATGCCTGCTCCCTTGAAAACCGTTGTATCCCATGTAGTGTCTGGCCTCTATTGCACCAGCCAATCAAAGGTCGTAAAAAAGGCAATGAGTATAGTCCTTATGGCCATTCTACAAGGCCTTTTATTTATTTTTTATTTATAAGATAGGTCACAAAAAGGAAATGCAAATAAAAAATCACAAACAAAATGGCAGTTTAAGGGGTGACAAGGATGCCTTCGATGCTCCCTCCTTATCAAGGGAGGATGTTTCTAGCTTCCCCATTAGTCTGATAAAGAATAGATCTCAAGTTGAAAGTATATCAAGGAAAGCCAATGCTAGGGCTCTCAGGTCTTGCTTCTTCATAATTTGTTTGTGATTTTTTGTGGATCTCACTTGAGCTCAGTAAAGGACTGTTGTTTGTGCATGTTTGGTTTCCTACCATTGGATGGTTTCTGACTATGAGTTAGTTTCTTTCTCATTTTATGTAAATATTCTAGCATCTTTTATGTGTCTTTCACTTAGTAAAACTTGCATCTGAATTTTATGCAGGTAGAATTGTTATTGGATTGTACGGCCAGGTGGTTCCAAAAACAGTCGGTATGCTTGGATATTTCCGCAATTAACCTTTTTTTTTTCTCCTCCAAACACGTATGATTTCTAATGACTGGCTTTGGTTTTGCAGACAATTTTAGGGCTCTTTGCACAGGTATGGTACTATGATTATATTGTTTGGAGCATGTCTTACATTATGCCATGGATCATCTTTCACAATTTTCAGAAGAGTTGTTATATGACGCTCAATCAAGAGAACTGGATTTTTTTATGGTTGACCAAACAGGTGGGACCTACCTTTTGGTAACTTAAGCCATTGATTAGACGGGTCCCAGCCCAATTGATCTGGTGCATCCTATCATGGGATAGAGATGCCCTAACATCTTCCTTATCAGATGATCCTAGCCATCAAATGGAAATATAAAATTACAGCTGAATGTTCCACATTTAACAGGGCCAAGTTGGATGGTTCTGATCATTTGATGGGGGAGAATCTGGGTGTTGTCTGCTATTTATGATATGGTCAACCATATGAATGATTTGGATCACCAGCAGGTGGGCCACACATTTACAGTTTGTTGGGCCAACCAAAAAGCTTGATAAGCATTATATAACTGCAGGCAATCTTCTAACTTAGAAGACTGTCATATGTGGAAAACTAATTTAGAATTGTCTTATTCAAGATCCTGTGAATTGTCATTTTCCAATTACAGGTGAAATGGGCAAGGGCGTCAGTGGAAAAAGTCTACACTATAAAGGGACACCATTTCATCGTATAATTTCTGGGTTCATGATCCAAGGTGGAGATACTGTTCATGGGGATGGGAGGGGAAGCGAATCCATTTATGGTGGCACCTTTCCTGATGAGAATTTCAAGATAAAACACTCGCATGCAGGTCCGCTTATATATATATTTTTTCTTTCACTGCTCTCTCTGTGTGCGCGCACTCCTTTTGTTGGAATGTGCTATGCTGCATTTCTTTTTTCATTGAGTGCTTGAATTGAGCCAACAAAGTTCAAGTTTTCGCTAGAAAGTTGTTTAAGGCTTCTGAAAATAGAAGGGGAAAAGGAAATATCAAAAGATTTGTTCAACATCAACTTGAAAAGAAGGTTTTGTTCAAGTAAAACAAGAACAGTGATACTTGAACGTAGGCTGTAGAAAATATGAAATTTATGTGCTATGTACGCTCTTGATTAACCCAATAGTCATAGTTCACAATAACTCTAAAGTGTCATAGTGAAGGACAATTAT
This sequence comes from Liriodendron chinense, assembly GCA_003013855.2. Lineage (NCBI taxonomy): Eukaryota > Viridiplantae > Streptophyta > Magnoliopsida > Magnoliales > Magnoliaceae > Liriodendron > Liriodendron chinense. Next base: position 9,698,244 of record ML058461.1, on the reverse strand, counting down.
ATGGACACCTAAAAGGGGAGATGGTTTTCAAAATCCAGAACATGGATACAGATTGGGGTCCGACTCCCATTTAACATGTTCTTATTACTTGTAAGGTTTTTACTTGAAACATATGACCTATTCTATGCGATGGATAAGAAGAAGAAGATTCCCCGCTTACCACTTATCTTTTTATATTGCCATGCATATATTAGTTTCGTATTTCTCTGCATGCAAGTCAGGGAAAATCCCCACTCACCAGTCTTTTTTATTTGGCCGTACATATTTTACTTTCCAGAGATTTATGCACATCCATTAGATATGCATGTCCTATCTTTTCTGTGATGTCGTATCATCTGATGTACTTTTATGCATGTCCTATCTTCCTATCTTTGCTTGTTGTTTATGGTATCATTATCGAGTTTTAATTGGATGATACATCTTTAAAGATGGGAAAGCATATAGGTTTTCAGGGTAGCCCATGTTTGCCCTTTGTTTTTACATACCACACAAACATGACTGCTTCCCTGTATAGGCCCCTATTAACGTAGGGTTCTAAGTTTTTTTTTTTTTTTTGGTTAGTACAAACATCCCACTGTTAGTACACAGTACACACCCACACTGTTAGTCACACTTCAATGTTAGCCACCCCCATGTTGGGAATTGATACCAGGACCTCAGTGTTGAAACGAGGTTATCTTCACTCAGTCTACCACTGTCACAAAGGTGTAAAGTAGGGTTCTAAGTTGGGCAGTTCTTTTGTTCAGGAATTGGTAGCTCACGACTTGCTCTGTTGTTATTTTTTCTTGGTTGGCACCCTGGTTTAAAAGCCAAAACTCAATTTGGGTTAGATGATTCACAGTCTACTTGGATTTTGCCCCAGTTTTTTCAAGTTTAGTAAGCTTGTGCATTTTTTATTTATTTATTTTATTTTTGGAGTTTTCTGAATATTTCAAGTAATTTTTTTAGTCCTTGGCTCCATCTTGGTGGAGTTTGAGCCAACTTTGGTTAGCTTTTGTGAAGTCATGGATTGAATTGCTAAATGCTGTTTGGCACGCATTTGTGTGAAACTGACCCATCCATTGTCAGATGAACCCATGGACTTTAAACCAAACTCGTCATATCAGCATGAGGCGTATTTCCTGCATACTCATTTTGCTATGTTCCTGCTTGAAGCTGCATCTTTTTTTCACAAACCCTGCTGTGGAGATCTGCATGAAGAGGATTCAGGAGGATCTCCACAGCTAGGCACCTGTATCAGGTTGTGGGTCATTCATCAGGTGGGCCACATGTTACCTGTGATTATAAACCTCGTGCCACTTTCTTTTCAAGCCGTTCATTTTTATTTATTTTTTATCCATTAAGTGGACACAGATATAGACTTTTAATTTTTTTGGCGATGCACCACCTGATGAATAGCCCAGATGTTACATTTGTGCCATGTTGGTGTGTGTGCCGCAGAGATCTACTTCGCATGTTCCTCCTTCACATTTCTCTTGTCTGTGGTAAGGCACTTCATGAATCACTGAGCTGAACTAGTTTTTGGTATTTCAGGGACTGTTTCCATGGTAAACTCGGGATCCAACTCCAACGGCTCACAGTTTTTCATCACCACTGTCAAGGCTAGCTGGTAAGCTTTAACATCTTAAAACATAAAGAAATGCACCCTTTTTCAGTTCTCCTACAAAATGTGATTTTTGTCTAGGCTGGATGGGGAGCATGTTGTCTTCGGCAAGGTCATTCAAGGCATGGACACCGTCTATGCAATAGAGGGAGGAGCTGGGACCTACAATGGAAAGCCCAGGAAAAAGGTCATCATCGTCGACTCAGGGGAGATACCAATGAGCAAATGGGATGAAGAGAGCTGACCGTGTTGCCAACCACCTCTCCGGAATGCCAAATGCTGACGTGACCGTGTAAAGCCAAGGTGGGCTGAGATATGGATGATTGCAGTTTCCATTGTTTTGTATCATGCCAATGAAATTAATTTAAATCGAATGAGGTGTTTTGGATGATTCTTGCTTGGGGCTTCGTAGAAAAAGAAAAAGAAAAACTCCGATCCAACCGCTTCTTCATCCCTTGGCTGTTGTAAGATATCTGTTCTGTTCTGCGTTACTTGAATGTTGATGCCATGTTGGTTTTAATGGTCGTGGCCATCTGCTGATTGATTGATGCTGATTTTAATCTTGCATGAACCTGCCAATCTGGTATATGACCATCCAAAGCCATGCTCGTAAAGATTATACATGTGTCATTAAGTCTACTTCAATCCAGACCGTCCAAATACAGATCCAGTACGAAGAAAGTCCTGTTGTCCGGTTACTAGATAATTGTTTGTTGAATTTGGATCGGTGCTAGCCCTACGAACTGTCAAACCGGTGCATGTGATGATAGATCCAGGCCGTTCAACTACTGGGCTGGTTGAAGGTTCATAACTATCCAATCTATCACTTGTTATCCGACGGTCAGAGAAAGCTCAACTAAAGTCTGCATATTAAAATGGTTAGAGACCGTCGATTGTTATGCTTTTTGAGCCCTGGCCAGCATCGGTAGCCTATAGAAAATGATCTATCCGGATTGTCCACCTTTTACAATTCACGGTTGGCTCCATTAGCCAATTTATACTCTGGCAGAGTATGATGATCCGCACGCATGCATGCACGGGGGCATACGTGTCACTCCGGGAAAAGCATCCAAATCACGTATCTCGCTGTAGATTGGTTGTGGCCCAAAATCACACAAAGAAGTCTGATCCTAGCCGGTCAATCGATGTGGACATTTAGCGGACGGTTGAAGTGAAAATTATCATTTAATCAGAGTCAGGACGTCTATCAATTTGATTTTGTAGTGGGTCCCTTTATTCAGGCAGTTTGGATTTAGGAACCATCTCTGCCACATGAAGATTGTCTTAGTGCTTGCGTATGGATTCCGTACATTTTAAAGTCACCGTCCCAAAACCATATTGGTTGAGGAATCCTAACCTCTGAATCGTGTACATATGTTTGTTGAAATAGAACATGGGATGTTTTTCATTCTTAACCGTTCAATAAGAGGGTGTTTGGATCATAAATTATTTAACATATGCTACTTATGTCTTAAGTAGCTTATCTTGATTTTTACTTATTAAATTGAAGTGATTAAATAAATTTAAATAAAAAAAAAGCTACTTATAATTGCTCATAAACCAAACACTTGTTTCAATTAAGTTACTTATCTTAGTATAAAAAGTAACAACAGCCAAGTCCATAGCTCAAGTGGTAGACTGAGTGAAGATAGCATGGTGGGGGTGCTAACATTGTGATGCGACTAACAGGGGTGGGAGGGAGTACCAACAATGGGGTGTGTGAACTAACCCATAAAGAAAAAGTTGCCCTTTTCATGGGCTGACCATGGGGCCGCCCCAAAAAATGAAGCAAGGCCCCAAAAAAATGAAGCATATAGGAAACAATAGTGATTGAACATTAAAAACTTCTCATGGGCCACAAATATTTTGGATCAAGCTGATATTTGTGTGGTCCCTTCATCTCGTTCTACTCTTTCCTGTGGTGGGGTCCACCTGAGATTTGGATCTGTTTCATTTTTTGGATCATGCCCTAAAATGAGCTGTCAAAACCGATGGACGGGCGTGGATGTAAGGAATATACATCACGTTGGGCCCAACTGTCAGCGATCCACTGCCATTCTCTTTCAAATACCTACTGTTTTGGGAAGAGGAATTACAGGTTCTTGGTGCATCATAACCTGAACACTGTCCTGATGGGCCACCTTGTATATATATGACCAGAGGTTTAGTGATCCAGACCGTTGATTGGAAGAAGCTCAAACTGGGTGGGTGATACACGCGAAATCTCCCGGGTTGGATGATTCCAACGGGTGCCCACTAAATAGACGGTTAGGGAAAACCACTGCAATGGTCCGAAACGACAGTCATAGATTGGATGGATAAAATATCTAAATCTGGAAAGGTTTCCAGGGCATAATCCACTGGGCCCCATCAAGTCAACGTTCTAGATCTTGATCATGGAACCATGGGCCCACTTGTAGAATGGGAATATTTGAAGCGGGAAAGAGGCTGCGAGAATTTGATCTTAAATGATCTATCCTCATCCACGATGTTGTATATGAGAAATCCACACCGTCCATCAGATCTGGTGAGAAGCCTTGTGTTCACAATTCATAAAGGGGATCAGCACGATAAAATACTCAAATGGGCCACACTTACAGGATCAATCCAAAATGGAGGAGCTCACCTGATGAACGGTGTAGACATGAATGGAAGGTAATGGATGTGATTGGGCACCAAAACCAATACATATCAGGCCATATGTGTCGATTTTGGTTTCTTCAAACCATGGTTTGAACGTGCAAATCAACGAGATGATTATGGTGGAGAATGATCATTGATCACACATCGTATTAGTTAACATGTTCGAGCTATGTGGGGCCCAACGTGATTTGTGAGTTCCATACAACCTGTCCATTAGATGTGGGACGTGTCAGCCCTACGTCCCAAAACCGAGCTTGATCCATAACTCATATGGGCCCCACTATAGGGAGCGATTTGGCCACGACAGAACACACGCCGACGGAATGTGGGTTACACGGATTTCCTGCTAACGAAGTTCCTGCCTGGGAACCTAGTTGGGGCCACTGTAATTTTTTTGAGAAATCCACCCCATCCATCCGTTTTTTTTCTATTTTTATCTCATTTCAGTAAATTCTAACGAAAACGATCCTGATACAAGACTCAAGTGGGCCTCACTAAAGGAAAAGGTGGGTATGGAAACTCTTACCATTGAAACCCCCCTGGGTTCACAGTGATGTTTATATGCCATCCATACCGTTCATAACGTCATTTCTACTGAGAGTAACTGAACTTCTGTGGCCCCATGAATATTTCAACTGCGACGTTCAATCCTTACGTTTTCGGCTCACTTAAGTATTGGATCTGGCTCATTTTCAGTCACATGTCCTAAAATGAGCTCACAAAACGGATGGATAGGGTGGATTTCTCGTAAACATCACCGTGGGCTTCACCTAAGTTCCCAGCGCGCAGGAAATCCGCGTCCATCAACCTAGTCACCAGCGACCCCACAGGGTAAAGGGACGTACGAAAACTGAGGTGAACCACACCACGTTAACACATACGTTTTCGGGGTGATTGCGCATTGCTCCATGTGGTGGGTCCCATCTGATTTTGGATCGAGATGATTCTTGGAATGGACGCAAGGATGCTCACCACGTGGGAAGCGGATTGTTCACCGTGATTTATGTATTTTATTATCTACTCCGTCTATCCATTTTAGCAGATAATTTTAGGGCTTGAGGCTAAAAGTGAAGCATATCCAAAGATCAAGTGGATCATACCATAGGAAACAGTGTGAACTGAACATCCACCGTTGACAAATGCTTGGGGGCTACAGAAGTTTTGAATCAAGCTGATATTTTGTTTTCCCTTCATTCATGTCTGTGTAACCTTGTGAACAGGTTGGATGACAAATAAACATCACTATGTGGGCCGCATTATTCCCACTCTTTCCTTTGGTGCCGTTCACTTGAGCTTTGGATATGCTACAATTTTGGACTCATCCCCTCAAATAAGCGGGAAAAAGGAATGGACGGCGTGGATAAGCCACATACATTCACACTGGGCCCAACAGAGTTTACTCAGTACCATAAAAGTACTGGCTGGGTAACTCAGTACGCAATCCGATTTCCACAACATGCACAACATGGACACTACGTAAACATCATGGGTGGGCCCCACACAGTAGAATGTACGCTAATTAACGTTTGCACGTTGAACCAACCGTTACATTTAAGATATAAAACTCAATTAAAATCGCAATAATGGACGATTAAACAGCTTAATTTATTAGAGTCATGTTTTTTGTTTAATAAGAGCACGTACTACTTGAAGCTGAATCTGTCATGAGTAGACTGAAATGGAAAATGCTACATTTCCTACACTTGCTTACAAGGCAAGTCTGTCGGAGGATCCGAGCCCTTAATTACGTGGGCCTTCCATGATCGTGAAATGGACTAAGAATCAGGCCGACTGGGTCATTGGGTAGGCTACACATGTACGAACAACTTGGACCATCAGAAAGGATCAGCCAACCGTCCACATATATGAGGCCAACTATCGGATCATGGTCCATCCATGGTGGGGTCCACCTGATGAACAATCAGGATCCCGCATTCACTTGTGAAAAAAAAAATGACTTGAATAGTCGAACTGCACTCAAACCATTAAAAAAGAAAGAAGTCGTCTGAATAACTCTGACAATATCTACCTCTGATCATTGGATGGCCCACCAACATATCCAACGAACAACACACTGCCTTTGTCGTGGAGGAGGACTTGGAGGGCAAGAGATGAATGGGCGGTCAGGATCAATTTCAGCTACACAGCACAGACCTAGGTGGAGGAGTCTTCCAGCAGTCGAACGAATCAAGAATGCCAGTACACTCAAACATAGGCTTCTGCCCAAACCCAGAAATGCAATTCCTTAAGAAATCAAACCCCACATTCCTACAACGCGATTTCCCACATCCCTGAGTAATCCCAGAAAAGAAATTGAAAGAAACGGTCAGATTTGTAAGGAATTTCAAAGAACAGAAGAGGTCTGGGAGGACCCCACACAGCTTATTATGGCCCAAATTCAGAATTTCAATCTTTGAAAGGCAAGATATTGAAGCAGGCAACTGGCCACTCAATGCATTGTGGCTCACATCAAACACCTCCAACTGTGTAAGAAACCCAATCTCCTCAGGAATGCTGCCTGTCAGCTGGTTATTCATGAGCAGAATCTGTTGGATTTCAGATCTGCCCTTGTAGCCAAAGGTAGCTGGGATGGGCCCACTTAGCCTGTTGTTGGCCAATGTGATGACAGAAGCCGTTGAGAGGCCTATATTTTCAGGGATCTGGTCATCAAACATGTTGTCGTTGAGGAAGATTGCATCAAGGCCCTTGGTGAAGATGAACGCTGGGATGGGTCCAATGAAGTTGTTGAATCTGAGGTCTAAGTAGTTGAGGTTTGGGATGAGGAGTGTGGCTGATGGGAATGGGCCTGAGAGCTGGTTGTTGCTGAGGTCTAGCTCTGAGAGGGATTCGAGGTCTTTGAAGCTGTCTGGGACTGTTCCTCTAAACCTGTTGCTGTTGAGATGGAAGAAGGAGATGTCTGATAGGAGTGAGAGTTCTTTGGGTATAATACCTTCAAGAGATGCATCGTTGAGATCTACGCCTGCTACAGCCTTTGTAAACATGCCTGGGGGCTTAGCACAGAAGACTCCTTTGTAATCACAGACATTGGGGCCCACCCATGTGTCCAGAATCTTGGATGGGTCTGATGTGATCGAGGATTTCCAGGCTTGGAGGGCTCTGTGGGCCTTGTAGAGATTGGTATTTGAGAAGTCTGCTGGGGATTGGGTGCTGGTGACATCATCCCTACAGATACTCTTTGCAACAGCTCCAATTGGGTTTGAGGAAGGTTGTGTGGATAGGATTTGGAGGAGGAGGAGGCATAAAAACCATCGATTCTGCATGTCTCGATGGAGGTCTGAAATGGGTTCGCTGGATTTTGGTTTTGGGGTTGTGTAGATTTTTCTGAGGATTGCTGAAAGAGGGTGGTTGATATGTTTTGAATGTGCTTCTTTCTCACTCTCTGTCTGAAGAACTTCCGTTCCGTTCTGCCACTGTAATAATCCATATTCACGCGCACGGTCAATTGCACCTTGTGTTAAACCGTCCAGATCTGGGACCCACTTTAGATTGTTCATCAACAAAAATATTATTAGTAATCACTGGCCTGTCAGTGGACATGGAATGGACCGTTAAAATGGAAGGCATAAAAATAAGTACCCATTAATCAGAGAACATGATATCTTAGTCAATCTTATTTTGAATCTATAACCAATCTAGAGAGGTCCATCTATTTAGACGGTTGAGATTAACGTACATGGTTTACACTTTACGATGGATGAGTTGATGTGTATTTCTCTCGTACTCTGCCAGTGCATGAAATAACTCCTCTTTCTCGTCTGCCACGTGTTATGCCGTTATTGGATGTGTTCTTGGTACCGGCAGGCGGGAACGAACGCGGATTTCCTGCAAAGGCTTTCGCAGGAAGTTCCTGAACTGGGAACCTAGGTGGGGCCCAACGTAATTTTTTGAGAAATCCTCCCCGTTCATTCGTTTTGTGAGATCATTTTAGGAAATAAAACGAAAAAAGAACGGGATCAAAGGCTCAAGTAGGCGGAAAACGTGAGGATTGAAGGTACACAGTTGAAATATTCGTGGGGCCACAGAAGTTTTGAATCAATATAATATTTGTGTTTTCAGTTCATCCCAGTAGTAATGACGTTATGAAAGGTATGGATGGCATATAAACATCACTGTGGACGCCGGGGAAGTTTCAACGGTAGGAATTTTCCTACCTACCTTTTCCTTTAGTGCAGCCAACTTGAGTCTTCGATCCGGATCATTTTTGGTCTCATGTCCTAAAATGAGCTCAAAGAACGATGAACGGAGTAGATTTCTTAAAAACATCACGATGGGCCCCACTTAGGTTCCCAGGCAGGAACTTCATGAATCATGCCAAAGCCTTTCGCAGGAAATCCGCGTCCGGCGGGAACCAGGAAGCTGCGTGATAAGGGACTGGAATTTCCTGTGAAAGCCCCTCGCAGAAAGTTCCTGCCTGGAAGTTACGTGGGGTCCACCGTGATTTTTTTAATCAATCCACCCCGTCCATCAGTTTTTTCTGCTTATTTTAGAGTAGTAGACCAAAAATGAGTAAGATTCAAAACTCAAGTGAGCCAGACGACAGGAAACAGTGGGAATTAAGCGACCACCATTGAAGCATCCATATGACCACAGAAGTTTAGTATCAGTTAATCCCAGCAGAAATGAGCTTATAAACGGTTTGGATGGCATATAAACATCAAGGTGTACCCAGGAAGGTTTCAACGGTAGTAATTTATTTTCCCACTTTTCCTTCTCTTTTGAGTTTTGTATCTGCCTCATTTTTGGTCGACAGACCTAAAATAGGCAGGTAAAACGGATGGACGGGATGGATTAATCAAAAACATCATGTTGGACACCACGTAATTTCCCAGCAGGAAATCCGCGTCCCATGATAAGAGATGGAGCCTCGCCGGTTTCTCGGCGGAGGGACAATTTCGTAAATAAAGGAAGTTGATTTGATAGTGACAACGTAACTCCAGACGCCCCCATCTACAAGCGCCAAACACAAACGCATCGCACGTGCCAAAATAACACAGATCTGTGAGATCCATAATTTCAGTAGAAGGTTCCCAAAGTTCGTTCATCCCCTCCTAAAATCATGTAGGTCCACTCATCACGTGAGGGATAATTGAATGTGGAATTTAGACCGTTGGTTAAGAAGGATTCACAGCAGGAACCACCAGATGAACGTCAGGGATACTACAGACTTATGCCACTTTGACACGTGTCGGGAGTTTGTTTTGGCGCTTGAAGATGAGAAAGCTGGCAATATTTTGACGAAGATGATCAGATGATCATAACCATCTAATTTTGGAGAGTTGGGATCGTCCTATTTGTGTTAGTTTTAGATTGTGGCATATACAAGGTGGGCCACATTGCATGATCGATTCTGATCACGAAGATTGAGGAAGACCGGCTCAACCAACCTCTCTCGACCTTTTTTTCGCCCTAATTTTGGGTTGACCGATCCACACCGAGGGCCCGTTTGGACGCAACACCCGCAAAATGGCCCTTTTTGTTTTGAGACGTTTTCATTGGCATTTTATCGCCTATTTCGTCGGGTCGCTTTGAAAACTACGATTTCGGTGGGCTTCCAAACATGCCCAAGCATCGTAAACGAGGGGTTTCCTCAACGAACAATCGGCAAAGGTGCGTGCAAATGGACCCTAAAGCTGACCTTTTTTCAGGACGTACCCAAACACGAGGGAGGACCAAACCTCAAGTGGACCACACGACAGGAAACGGTGGGATGGAAATGCCCACCGTTGAATCTTGCCTGGGACCATCGTAATATTCCGATGCCATCGGATCGAACCCGTTCAAAGCTTCTGTGGCCCGACCATAAGGTTTCAATGGTGGGCGTTCAATCCCCCAGTGTTTCTTGCCCGTGTAGCTCGCTTGAGTTTTGGATCTCCCTCGTATTTTGGGCTTATATCCTTGTCGTGTGGCAAGTGAAACGGATGAACGGACTAGATGTAGCACAAATATCTCCATAGGCACGTGTCGACTCGCTCGCATCCCACATGCAGTCACACGTGGAAATTTGAAACGCGTGTATGAGATCTGAGATAATGTTGCAAATGATGCTTTGCATCTTTTTCCTAAGAAATCAGAAATTTTTAATTTACTGTTCGAGTGGGCCCCAATTTCAATCTAAATTGACGGTTTGAAGTTTTTCATGGCCACTCGTGTGTTTTGATATGCTTCGACACACCTCAGGTTGCTAGTTCCTGTAGGCTTACAGAAGCTACCTGGGGTCCACTGCCATGTATGTAAGAAATCAGTCCTGTCCGTCTGTTTTTCCAGTTCATGTTTTGTCATTAGCTGAAAAATGAGGCAGATTCAAAACTCAAGTGGACCGCATTACACGAAACAATGGGGATTGAATGTGCACCATTAATTTGTGGGGCTACACAAGTTTTGGATGATGCTATTATTTGTGTTTTCAATTTATCACAGGTGGGAATGACCTTATGAAGGGTCTGGATGACATATAACGGTGGAGCCCGGAAAGGTTCGGAAGCATACACCTCCGTCCCCAGGGTCACATATAGTATGGCCCACTGGAGGTTGGATCTACCTAATTTTTGGGCTAGTTCTAACATGATCTGGTGGGACGGATGGCTGGGTTGGAATTTTCACAAACATCTTTGTGGTCCCCATGTAGCTCTCACCTAGAGAGTGATTGCCTACTAACTCTTAGCAGGCTTTGTGGGGCCCAACCGTGATGTATGTGTCTCATCCATGCCGCCCATCCGTTTTTCAATCTCGTTTTAGGGCCTTATCCCAAAATTGAAGCATATCACAAGCTCTATTGAACCACACCACATGAAATAGTGGGGATAGTAATGTCCACCATTGAGGCCCACAGTGATTCCTATTTGTCATCCAACCTGTTCGCAAGGTCTCACAGACATGGACGAATGGAAAACAGAAATATCAGTCCTGTTCAACTCCCATTGTTTCCTGTGATATTGTCTACATGCCTTTTTCATACTTTTAAATTTTAGGCTCATGCCTTAAAATGAGCTGAAAGAAGGGTATACAATTTGGATAAGACATCCATCATGGTGGATCCAAAAACAAGGTTTGATGGACAGTTTGGATGAGACATTCAGCCTCACTATAATGTAGCGCTAATGAAAAAGCATTATGTGGGCATATCATAAATAAACTCACAATAAAGGTCGAAGGCTTCAATTTACATAATGCAATTCTTATTTTTCATTGCCTGTCCTACATCTGACTTACTCATATGATACTTTTTTATTGGTGCCACGTCATGGAAAGATGGGCCTGTTTGACACAATTCACGCATATAGTACTTCATTAAAGTCCCATTACACACAATTCACGTTCCCTCGATTTGCATGACCTGATAGATATACGTTGTTAACTTAAAAGGGCGTGGATTAGGTGTTACCCCAGGTAACAGCTAAGTTGGTGTTATCGTTACAGCAGGGCCCATCTTGATTATATGTTGTAAATCCACTCCGTCCATCCTTTTTCCAGACCATTTTAGGACACGTCCCCAAAACTAAGCATATCAAAATCTCAAGTGGATCACACCACAATAAACAGTGATGGTTCAAAGATTAGGTCATCCAACCCATTGATAAGGTCAAACAGAAATGGATGAAGCGTAAATACAAAGATTAGCTCGACCTAAAACTTTTGTAAAACTTTTGTGGCCTAAAAAAGCTTTTAATGGTCATTCACCACTTTTTCCAGTAGTGTGGTCTACTATGGATTTGGATCTACTTAAGTTTTGAGATAACATCCTTAAATGAGCTGCAAAAACAGATGGGCCGCGTGGATATGAAACACATTCATCAAGGTGGGGCCCACACGGAAAGGGGAACACCTACTAATTACATAACGGCTAATCCGCTCCCAACTTAAACATAAACGTTGGACATCATCCAGCTGTGGGGTTTGATGGCTTGCATAGCTCAGTGATCATTGATTTTGGGAGGAGTCCACCCAAATGCAAAGCATTAGATCGTGAATGACACGGGGACATATTTTTCTTCTTGGAAATGTGAAGTAGCATATAATAAAAGAAATTAAAAAAACTTGATACAAAAACGTTAGATTTGTGTGTTCAAATTTTTACAGAATAGCCAATAACTCAAGACAAATTTATTGTCGGATTATAGATATTCAATGTAAGTGTTGAACAAATTTTGAAATTTTAATGATGATATGTGTTATGGGCAATACCGAGCTAATCCCAACCCACAATAAAGCCCGTAGGCCCACAGGCTCAATTACCAACCAACGAGCTTAAGATAGTTGACTACAAAGCCAATGACATACAATGCCCGAGTAAAGTCCTTAGCCTTAGATAAGCTTTCCTAGTTAAAAGGTGGAAGACCCAGATAACACCAAATACCGACTAGTGAGGGGATGGCTAAAGGATAAGGCACATGACATAAACTGACTTCTCATCGAGCAGGTTTTACTGAGCAGATGCTGAGTGGTCCCACGGAGTGGAGACCAAGCTCAATGCTGAGGGCTCTTTGATGAGCGCTCACCTTGATACCGAATGCCCATCGTCGAGTGTTCAGCCCATAGATGAGCACTCACTACTGAACACTCTTCACCCAGTGTTTTCCTCAGAGCTAAGTGTTCTTAGGCAAGTACTATCTGTAGTCCAAATATCTCTCGCACCACCTCCAGCGCCATATAGAAATAAAGACCGACAAATCCTGACATGACAAAGGCTATCCCGAAGAATCCTCTAGATCTATATGCGATAGGAATGATTCCAAGAAATCCGAAGATCACACCTGTAAGATAAGATCCTTAGATCTATCGACAGTTCTTTAATGGTCCTATAAATAGAGATATCCCTCTACTATTCAAGGTACGCAAAAACCTCTCCATCAAAACCCTATTTATGATCTCTTACGTCCCACTGACTTAGGCATTGGAGGGCTAACGGCTAGACCCCTGGCCACTCTTCTTTTGTCTTTGATCGTGTTTCGCAGGGCCTAAGAGACTCACTAAGTAAAGATCCAGCCCACACATCTAAAGGAGATCATCGCCAACAGAGGGGATCAAGCTGTTTCATCAGTTGACAGTTTTCATCGCTAACAGATTGGCGTCGTCTGTGGGAAACGACGTCCAAGTCATGTTCTCGCCATTGCCAAGCACTTACACTTCTGACGTTCATATCATATTAGTCATGGGCGGAAGGCGCAAGAATAGGGGTAAGGAGCCCCTCGCGGTGGAACCTTCCCAGCAAGAGGCGGATGCGAAAGAAGGGTTAACTCATACACCTCTGTAACTCGCCTCGACACCGCGATCTCATCAAGGGTCCAGCCAACAAAAGTCCCACAAGAATGCGAGCAAGATCTTAGCCCTTGAAGAACAAGTGTGCTACCTTGCAGCTCTTATCGAAGAATAGGTTCCATAGCCTTCACACCATACGTGTGACGAAGCCCTCGATCAGATCCATCAACATCAATCCTCACGTGATCAAAGCCATGCCCAACTACTCGTGGAAGGTGACCACATTGACAAGCCTACTCCAGCACGGACTCGACCTACAACTGAACCGGTGTAACGCCCCAGATTTTCGAGATTTATTTGAAACTTTTTGAAAATTCATTTTTAATTTATTTTTTATTAATTATCGTACATTTACTGTTGATTTGCGAATAGCAGGGACATCCGTAGGAGATCCGATAGGGGACCATTTACAAAAGTTGCTTAGAATGATCCCATAAACATCGTAGAAAGATCAGATTTCAAAAATCATGCACTTTTTAGATAATTACGAAAATGTCATTAGTTAAACTTAAGTTAAGATGCCATTTTTAAGTATTATAGTTTCTGACGATCACTTTCACGCAAAACCCTGAATTTAAGCTTTTAGGCACATATTAAGCAGACACATCAAATTTCAGCCCTTAAATCATAGTAGAAGTGGTCTAATTGTCAAATCAGCCCCTTAACCCTTGATTTTCATCTCCATCGAGTGAGGAAAGTAGATGGTTAGTCGTAGTCGAATATTTCTCTTCATATGAGTGACTTAGATCGTCTTTATCATGGACCAATAGTGTGATTTGAGTGCCCCACCTTGATAAGCATCTTTCTTATGCGTGAAGTTAATTCCGTTTTAGAAATTAATGAGTTACCAACTCTTTTTAAATTTGAACATTTCAATTTACCCACTTCTCACCATCAATCGCTTCTCAAATTTGGACCACTTATTATACTCATATGACTACGAGTTTACACAAAATTTGGACCCCGATCTATAATCCTATACCGTTGAACCACAAAGCCAGTCCCTTCCTTTTCCGCCAAAAGTTGAAATTTCAGATCTAGGCATTTCTCACCATCAATCAACTACTAAACTTTGTACAATTGTTTGCCTATCATGACTACATATTTTCTCAAAATTTGGACCCTGATCATCAAGCGTAGACCGTTAATTGAGATCTAGCCCATTTTAACACCCGTTAGGCCATTTTCAAGGATCGGCTAATCTAGAATGTGGATCATCAAGAAATTTACATATTCTGACTCTACTCTTCGAGCTTGATAAGATGAACGGATTGGAATTGATCAAAGATCACCCGAATATTGAGATTTGAGAAACCCACCTCAAGAGGTTGTTACACAAGACCTCGCTTGCACATCCTTCTCCATATTTCTAATACGCACCTCCAAATCTTTTTCTTAACCCTAGCCTCCATGCCCTAGAGAGAGAGAGAGAGAGAGAGAGAGAGAGTTCTTTCTCATATTTTTCCAGCGGCTAGGATCTTCTACAATCCTCTTCTTCTAAGTCCATCCTAAGGTGAGGATTTTCCTTCAAGCCTTTCATTAATAATATTACGATTATCATAAGTTTCTTTTGTGGCATGTGAAGTTGTTTTGTTTTGAATTACTTATCCATATAACCTGAAGTTTGATGTGAGATTTGTAATGAATATCATTACATGGTGATGTGATTCCTTTTTTTTTTAGATTTTTTACTAAGAAGAATGTGTATTTGTGTTATTTATTTTTGTGAAATCTATGCCCTTAGTTTCTTAGTCCATGTATTACAAGTAATATTGGTTTTCATATTGTGATATGAAATATGTGTATAAGATCATCATATGGACATCCCATTATTGTATACTCTTTGTCCCTAAGTTGGTAAAATTATTCGATGTAGAGAGATGGAACCCGTGAGAGGTGTCCATGATGGAAGAATATATCTTGACTTAACTAAGAGAATGAAGTGATTGTTTGTTAATGGATCCTTACATGTACATGATGCTTGATTTGATCAATTTACAGTGCATGGGTATTTTAATGAATTTGGTCATGATGTACAACATTGGCTTTTTAGGACATGATGAAATCATAAAACGGGACAATGAGTAAACATTAATGGTATACAAATTCTCATGAGCCGGGGTTGGTGCTATGGACACTAATCCCGTGCTGTCGGCCTATGCTGGGTTGCTTGCGACTCCCCATAGTGACCATTGAGTTTTATTTAAATCGGTTGTATGCGAAAACACTTAAATAAAGGTGAAACTAAAGTCATGCATTCACTTGGCTCCATGTGGGTGTACGGAGTTGAGAATAGGCTAGAGCGTCCTACTTTTCCCATACACTGTCATGTGTAGATTTGGGCTATGAGCGTCCCATTTCTCACGTAGTCGGGCAAAACTATGGGCTTGTGCGTCCCAGGAACCTCTGGTGACTAGTGGCTAGCGTGAAGTCGTAACAGGGAGTCTCCCACTTCATGTATTGTGATTCTAGCCAGGGTGCCTTAGCCAGAGCATGCATTCCATGCATCGCATTAACAAAGATTTTTACTTGATTGTTTTGTTTGAATAAAGATATTATTGTGTTGCGTTACTCTAACTTTTATACATTGTTATTCTTGATAGTCTTGGAGGAAATATTCCCCACTATGATAGCGTTTAACGCTATCCCAAACATAATTTAGATGATGCAGGTGAAGATCCAGGTAATGAACTCGATTTTCAAGGAAAAGAGTTCGATGTTCGTACAATCACATGACGGATGACGATGTTAGAGAAACTTAGTTGATGTTTTCATTTATTAAATATTTCTTTTGAGTAGTTGATACATTTATGGAATTGTAATAAGTCTTCAAGAGAAGACATGGTTTTGTATTTTAAGTAATCAGTATGGATATTGGTTGGTTCCCTTATTTAAACATTGATGATGACGTAGTAAGTTTGATAGAATAAGATGATAATTGTTTCCGCCATTGTGCTTGAATGCTATATTTTATTATTTGACAAATTAGTTATTCCATAAATTACTTGGAAATTCGGCCGTCGTATTATACACGAGAGTCAAAAATCTCGGGTCGTTACAACCGGACATATCCGACCTCCGCCATACCTTAGAGGAAAGGTGTCAAGCTTAGAAAAGTCGGGTAAATGAGCCCGTTGAGTGTGAGAAAGCCGCCGATGAGCAGATCACAGAAAGCTGCGCTCCATTGGAAACAGAGATAAGTGAAATCAAAGAAAAGCTCGACAACGTACAGCGTATCTACCAGACCAGAGCTCCTGTTGCAATCGATACCATAATGGGACAAACAGAATCACCATTCACCACTAACATCCTTGTAGAGTCGAGGATGAAAGGTCTAAAACTGCCACAACATCTCAAACCTTACACTGGAGTGGGGGACCCTGCTAAGCACTTGGGGACGTTTCGTGCTTGGACAGAACTCCAAGGTGCCACCGGGCCCACTATGTGTAAAGCTTTTCTGCTGACATTGGCAGGACCGGCTCAATAGTGGTTTAAGAATCTGAAGCCAAGAACAATCAGTTCCTCCACACAGCTGAGCCGGACCTTCTCAACTCAGTTCATTAGCTGCACCGAAGCGAAAAAATATTCCACTCACCTTGGAACAATAAAATAGAGATACGATGAGTCACTCAAAGATTACATCTCCCGATTCAATAATGAGGCCATCCAGATTGACTGACCGACGACGTAACCCTTCACGTTATGGTCACTAGACTGAAGTAAGGAAAATTCTTCTAGTCAGTCACCAAGAAACCTCTAGCTAGGGTCTCTGAGCTCTTGGATAGGGCTCAGAAGCACATGCATGCTGAAGAGTTGGTCAACTCGCATAGAGTCGGAAGTACCTCCTCAAAAAAAAAAAAAAAAAAAAAAGACACTAGAAGATGAGCTAAGTAGAAAATCCAGAAGGACGACTGCAACTCGTCCACTCAGTGGAGTGCTCCGAGTACCAAGGATGTTCCCTAACCGCTTCGACTGATGCACCCCGCTGAACACCTCAGTTGAGCAGGTGTTTATGGCAGTTAAAGATCGAAACGTGCTTGAGTGGGCAAGAAAGATGAGGGCTGATTTGAACTTGAGGAACAAGAAGTTTTGTTTGTTCCACAAGGATCACAAGTACAATACCTTGGATTGCTTCAACCTTAAAGAGCAAATCGAACATCTTATTCGAAATGGACACCTATGAGAATACATCTCCCAACACCCCAGTGACCATAGGATAGCTCCACGATAAGAAGGTCCACTGAGCGAAATCCACTAAAAATGCTGCATGAAATCCATGTATTTCGACATCAATAAAAAAACTCATCTACGTCTAATTACTACTAAGTTGAAAGAACTTTCCTCCAAAACGGGTCACCCATGGACGACATATGTCGTTCCATAGTCGAAAGGCCAATCCTGGGCAGCCTATGCTATACCATAGCTCACCAACAAAAAATAAAAATAGGCCATCCATGGACAACCTCGGTCGCTCCATAGCCGGAAGGCCACTAATGGGTAGTTCAGATCGTACCATAGCTGCAAGGCCATTCATGGACATCATGTCATAGCTAAGAGGCTACTCATGAATGTTTCTGACTACATCATAACTCCAAACGAGTCAATAAATGGGGGGCTTGGGTTGTATCGTAGCTGAAAAGCCACTCATGGACATCTGCTATAGCCGAAAGGCCACCAACGGAGAACTCAAAACTTTTCATAACCAAACAATAGACGGGCCTAACATACTTGTCGCCAAATAGTTGGCCAAATATATCGACCTAAGGTCTTAGACCCACATGCATGAATATCGACTTACTTAAGGGTGAATCGAAATGTTTGAATATCTGAGTCCAAGTGGCCATCATAAAAACCTCTTGAAAAGAGGGGGAGAGGGAGAAGAAATTAGTCAACCGATATGGTCAGCACCGAGCCTAAGGGCCAAAAGGGGAAATGAGCCGACTAAATACAGTCGATGCCAAGCCTAAAGGCCAAAATAGCGGCATATCAACTCAGCCAATGCTTAAGCCTAAGGGCCAACTTAGCAAGTCAGTAAACTGACCTGACTAGTCAGCATCAAGCTTCAAAGAAAAAGTAAATACATAGTTGCCTAAAAGTGAAGGAAAAGTACAGAAAAACACAAGCCGCAAAGGAAAGAAGATCGCACATTCATTTACAAAGCCTTATTACAAAAAATTTCAGCAAATCAATTACAATACGAAACCAACACTAAAGAAAATTGAAGTGCAAAAGAGGGAAAAAGGCAGATACTACAGCTTCAGCCCACCCCCACGCCTATTTTAGCGTTGCCTTTCTTCCTTCGCCACCTCATTCACCAAGCGGTCCAAGTTAGATAGGAAGAGACGGATACGAACCACCACCTACATTAAAAGATTTATGTAAGAATTGCTACACTGGCGACAGATTGCAGCTAAGCGTGGAGGTAGTATCATTAACCAAGATCTTTCATTTTCCCGTCCGGAAGCTATCTCTCAAAATTGCTTCAAAGGAATTGACATAAGTTCCAAAGTTCGCAAAAACTACAAACTCAATTCTGCTCCAAAGATCAGTAAACCATACTAAGGTGGGAGGATCTACCATGGCTTCCCCCCTCTCTAGCAGAGATAGTTCTCCTTTTGCGGAATAATCTGGGCCCTTAGATAAATCATTTACATGTCTCTGAAACCATGTGATGACATCTTTAGTTTTCCTCTAACCTACTTATTTAGTCCAAACCAATCTTAGCTTTTATTAGCCATGACTTTGAGAATGTACACCAAAGTAGTACCGTCTCATCTCAATCAAACTATATAATGATGATCTCGTTAATCATATTTTGATCAATCCTTACTGCTAAATATACGTTTTTCATGCTGTCTCACACCCAAAAGGCTAACCTGTTAGGTAAAGTAACCCCAGGATATATGAAGACAAACTCTACCCTTCTCTCAACTAATGTGGGACAAACCAACAATCCCCCTCCTCACAACGGAACCTAGGGCGTGCAACATGCATGCACAGGGGCCTCACCCTCCCCCCGCTCACATGGGCCTGAGGAATGGACTGGACAGATAACCTAGGCTCTGATATATACCACTATTGTGTCACACCCAAAAGGCTAACCCGTTAGGTGGAGTGACCCTAGTATATATGAAGACAAACCCTGCCCCCTCCCAACCGATGTGGGACAAACCAACATTTCATGATCAAGTCAAGTACGATATCAAACGTATTGATCTTGTTTAGATCTCACCATCATCTCCTCATGAGCCAAGTCGAAGCTATATCTCACATTTACATGCACCTTATCATGTACACTACTCTTGTTGTGCATGCATGCACAATGTTTAAAGCAAGCGAGTGGTGGATAGAGCGTCATATATCAATGATATAATAGTATTATAGGGCATCCACCAAATAACAAATAATGTATATACATCGCTGTGATAAAATGCATGATACAATCACATCCACATAATCACCAATAAATTTTACTACATATAAAACATGTGTCAATAGGTCTGATAGGCCCCACATAATTAATCATTTTTAACAAATGAAAAATGAGTGTTGTGAGTATCATGTCATGTCATTACAACAAAAGTGACTTTTAACAACGTGCAATGCGTGTTGTAAATTACTTTTCATGGCATTCACATGCACATCGTCTGATGCGATGTCGTAAAAAGTCAGTATCTATAAACAACGTGCGTTACTTGCTATAAAAAATTAACATGAATGCTGTTAGAAGTTATTAATGGTGTGTAGGGCTATGCACGGTTCGGTCGGTTCGGTTTTGAGGGGCGATACCCAACCGTTGAATATTTAACAACCAAGCCGAACCGGATAAATTTGGGTCGGTCCAGTTTTGACGGTTTTGTCCACAACGTTCAAAAAATTAAGAAGATTTAAATCTTCGGTGGACCACCCTAATGTAAAAACTAGTGAATGACCATTAAAACTTTTTATAACTATAAGCTACAAAAGTTTTAGATAAGTTGAAAGTGAAATTTGATTTTTCCCTTTATCTAGATTTGTTTAGACTTATCAACAAGTTGGATGACAAATACACGCTGCAGATCTTCTTCAACTGGGCCTAGGACATTTTTAATGGCGAGCGCTCAATCAACATTGTTTCTTATGGTGTGGTCCACTTGAGATTTCGATTTGATTAATTTTTTGGAACACATCCTAAAATGGGATGAGAAAACAAATGGATAGTACGGATATATTAAATATTATCAAGGTGAGAAATATGGTAGAGGTAACATATACATAATAAATATAATTCAAATATATATATATATATATATATATATATATATATATATATATATATATATATATATATATATATATATATATATATATATATATATAGTTGGTTCGGTTCAGTTGAAAATGGTTTATAATTTTCATAAATTGACAACCGATCCGACATTCTTGATTTTTAATATTAAAAAACCGAATGACCCGAAATAGAATGGAAAACCGACCGAAGCCGACCGGTTCGGTTCGGTTCGGTCAGTTTCACCAGTTTGGTTGGTTTTTTAACAGCCCTAAAGGCGTGCATTACACATTCTTTAAACGGCATACACGGCATGCATCGTATATTCATTACATGCGCTGTGACTTTTCACGGTATTCGTTAGGTAAGTAGAGTTGTCAACGTGAAACATGATGGTTCAATCCAGACCGTTAAAATCATTTTTTAACATAATTAGTTTTTCGGTTTAGTCAGTTTTTTGAACAGCCCTAAAGGTGTGCATTTCACATTCTTTAAACACCATACACGGCATGCTGCGTTTATTCGTTATATGCCGCTAATGACTTTTCACGGTATTCATGTGCACATCGTTATGTAAGTAAAGTTGTCAATGCAAAACATGATGGTGCAATCCAGACCGTTAAAATCCAAAAACAAACATTCTGTTATTCTCAATCAATCACACATGCATTACAACACCACACTAATAAGATCAATTGAACGATCCTGACCATTGAAATCTCACAGGCAGACAAACATCACAACACCCACTAACTGGATCGATCCATCTTAACCGCTACAACCTCATGGGCAATCACCATAACTGAAGCGTGGATTGATACTCCAAACTTCATGGTTTGCGTTGAAAGGAAACACCTTCCTTTGGTAAACCCCATCTCCCTCACTGATGACGGTGACATTGTTTACGTACCACACGGGCTTGATCATCTTATCCTTGCCATTGAATGTGAAGGCACAAAACTTGGTATCCGTGCATAGCCCAGTGGTTTTGAACCGGTCGATCGAATTCGCCTTGAAGTATATGTGCCCTGGGCCCATGTCACCCCACCGTTTGATGGCGTTGTTGGTGCTGATTAACTGACCTCTCTGGGCCTCCACCATGAACCCAAGCTTGCTCGTTGGGCCTCTGGTTGGGCCTGTGCTAACCCAGATTGTATGCTTGCATTCCTTAGCCTGTTGATGAGAAACATGTTAGCCAGTTGTGTCGCCCACCTAAGTTGTGAATCGAGCTGATCATATTCCGCGTTGTCTATTGTCAGGAGAAACACCTAATGGATCGATTAGATGCTACAAACACTGGAGTGGATTAGGTGAGACCCCGGATCCACCGAGGTGGGTGGGACCCCTGACTGTGGTGCTAACATTGATGTATGTGCCTTAAATCCACACCGTCCAACGATTTTCAAAGATTATTTTAAGGCTTGATGCAAAAAATGAAGCATGCCCAAATCTTATGTGGACCACACCACAGGAAACAGTCGTGATTGAATCCCCACCATTAAAAACTTCATGCAGTTTATTGGAATGATTATTTGCCATCCAACCTGTTGTTAAGGTCACAGGACCTATATGAAGAGACCACACAAATATCATCTTGATCCAAAGGTTTGGTGGCCCACAAGAAACTTTTAATGATCAGTTACTACTGTTTCCTGTACTATGGTCCATCTGAGATTTGGATCTGCTTCATTTTTTGGATCATGCCCTAAAATGACTTTCCAATACAGATGGACGGCGTGGATGTAGTTACGTACATTAAGGTGGGTCCCACGCACCTTGGTGATCCAGGGGGTCTCACCCAATACGCACCTGACAAACACAGCACGGTGGGCCTCACAGAACCCAGACGTTGCATAATGATGGATTCCAGTCCCTGGTACGGGCACCTTCTAGGAAATATACTGGCAACTACGCATCTGGGAGTGCCAACTGCACGTGTCTGTGCGGCACACGTGTTCAAGACCCAGGACATTACTCAGGTGAGCCCCATGGTCTGGCCCGCCTGCAGGAAGAAAATGGACTTTTCACATGTGTGCCACCTGATGAGTCAGGTTGGGACACGTTCACCAATAGTCCCACCTGATGAACGTTCCAGATTCCACACATGTGTTCGGCCCTTGCTCATGCGCGTGTGGAAGTAGAATAAGCTTAAATACACGAAAGAAAGGTAATGAAAAGATAAGGTGGGAGTCTTTCTTACATGCGCATGGAATGCGAAGATGATCGAAGCGAATGTGAGAAAGATGAGATGAGTGAAACGCGCCATTCAATTGAGAGATGACAGGTAGGAGGTTTAAGAGCTTGGGCTTGCGTATTTATAGAGCTTGTCTACCCAAAATACCCCTGTTTTTATGTTGTAAGCCCAACTCATTGATAAGCTACATGGCCAATTAGGGTTGGGTGAGGTTTAATCCAAGCATGACCAATTTACTTAAACGGGCCACATTTTTATTCCAAACCCTACCAACCACCCATTTGTCTTGGCCCAAAACCACCTAGAAGCTGTAGGTTGGGCCAATTTACTCGTAGGTAGGGTTGTACATCGAGCCAAGCTGAGTCGAGTTGAGGTGGGCCAAGCTTGGCTTGACTCATCCGTGCTCTCCTCGAGTTCGAGCTCAAGCTTACCATTGGAGCTTACCTTGTTTCCTAAAGTCTTTCGAGGCGAGCTAGTGGATCGAGTCAAGGCGAGCTTACATTGAGTCGAGTCGAGCTTGCTCCCAAATCAATTTATTATATTTTTTGCTACAAAATACAAATTAAAAGTAAAAAATATTAAGTTCAAGAAGTCACACATATATTACGGGGAGAATAATATTTCTACAAGTGGGACCCTACCATTTAAATGGCCTAGCTCTGATCGGTTTTTTCATTGGCCAGGTCACCACCCATGTATTGAATGCAGATCACTAGTAACATTTTTTAAACTATAGATTAACACAATGCATGCATAGCTCACCACATGAATAGACTACCTTATTATTGTGCGGATCATCTTCATGATGAGGCCCAACTCATTCATGGATCAGATGCACCACTTCCTTTGTAAAATTACAATCAATAGCTGCATATGGTGTTTGGTCTTACCATAGCCCCTGTTTTGTAGATGTGTATGGTGTGTGATCTCACCATAGCACATGTTTTGTGTAGCGTGTAAAACACACAATCATTGTGTGCTCACCATGTTTTCTACTTGAAATTACTCAATCTATCAAGTATGCTTAACAAGGAACGTTCTTCCCTGAACGAAATGGTAAGATTAAGAAAACCCCGAAATTACTTAATCCATCAAGTATGCTTAACAAGGAACGTTCTTCCCTGAACGAAATAGTAAGATTAAGAAAACCCCCCAACATGTGAAGGTTTTATATGTCCTTAGCTTGGACACTTGGGGGGGGGGGGGTTCACTTGACTCGATTTCTAACTCGAGCTTCTAAATGAAGCTTGGCTTGACTCATCCCACCAAGTCGAGATGAGTCAAGGCGAGTTTTTACAAGTCAAGTCCATCGAGTTTCTTGAGCTAATTAGGCTCATGACCAGCCCTACTCGTAGAGTGAACCGACCCATTGTCACACCTAAATGCAGCCCCTTACCGCATCAAACAATGCAGACATGAGAACATGTTCCATTTGTTGGGGGTGTTGGTTGGAATCTTGGATTAGTACCAATCCATACCCTTCTGATGATGGCCCCATTTTTTATGGCCCATGTACCAAAAAATTCGCTCAGATGGGAATATCCAAGCCCTTCATTTGGTTGCCAGCTAATAAGTTCAGATAACTTGAATCGAGACAGCCAAAATAAATAAATAAATAAATAAATGATATAAAAGAAGATAACTCCGTATCTAGGAAAGATCATGGACACACTCCCCACTGCACAAGCAGCCCAACCATAGCACCGACAACCTTGGTTTATCACATGTGGGGACGTCAACCCGAAAACATTCAACTAGCTACATGTGGGACCCACCATGGCGTATATGTTGCATCCAACCCGTTCATCAGGGCTGTCCCACATTGAATATGGAACTCCCCAATAATCAGACTGGTCTAATTATCAGGTAGCCCATACCATATAAATCAATGGAAACCTGCCCTAAAACCCCCCAATTTCATATGGTGGCCCACTTGTTAGTTTGGATTTTTGAGATATTCATTCCTCATGTTGGGAGACCCCTTCTAGACGGATTGGCTTTTCATACACACCGGGCATAACAGCCTAATCAGTTGTATTTACAGCTTATTTGATACTCTGAATGGTTGATACTTAGGGTGCGTTTGGTAAAACTTAATTCCACGACTTATCACTGAAAAATGATATTTTCAGTGATTTTAGTAATTCAGACGGTTTGGTAACTAAAAAAGTTTAAGTGCTTAATTGGAAAAATCACTTAAATTAAGTGGATTATTTTAAGTCATGCCAACTTCACTTAAAGCTTATAGTTGAATGCGGTAAGTGGTTTCTCTTTAAATTTTTAGATAAAAATTAACAAAAATATCCCTATTAACATTTAAAAATGACAAGATTACCTATCTTTGTTTACTTTCCCATCCATAAAACCACCCCACGCAAATAATTGAAGTCACCAAATTCTATAAGCCCCAACATGATGTATGTATTATATCTAAATAGTTTATTCATTTGAAGAGATGATTTTAAGGCATGAGCCCAAAAATGAGACAAGTCCAAACCTCAGGTGGACCAC
Source organism: Liriodendron chinense (assembly GCA_003013855.2). NCBI lineage: Eukaryota > Viridiplantae > Streptophyta > Magnoliopsida > Magnoliales > Magnoliaceae > Liriodendron > Liriodendron chinense. Next base: position 9,672,750 of record ML058461.1, on the reverse strand, counting down.
ACCACTGAAAGCAATGGGGACAATGATGCCCACCATTGAAACCTTACTAGGGCCCACCATGATGTTTATTTACCATCAACCCTGTTCATCATAACACAAAGACTTAGATTAAGGGAAAACACAAATATTAGCTTGATCCGAAACTTTTGTGGCCGTGATAAGTTTTCAATGGTAGTTTTCAGATAAATTACCAAACAGATTTTTCAGTTCTTATAAGTACTTAAATTCAGCACACTTTAAGTTTTCAGTACTTAAATTAATTTACAGACTTAATTTTTCAATTTACCAAACAGCACCTTAGTCACTCAGAAAATCATACACATGTAATGTAAATAAATAAACCGTTAAAAGTGCAGGACACATTGTCGATAGGTGATGATCTAAAATTCATATAGAGTCGAACGATCCTAACCTCTGATTAATGGGATTAATGGGTATTTGTTTGATGAATACAAGCCATTGACTATTTTTCATCTTGACCGTCTGTTAAATGGTCACCTTTCAGCCATGTCACTTTTTTGTTCACCAGCCATCTATCGTTATCCACGGTTTGGATGGCTGTTTTTTTTAGTGGCCGTATATCAATGATCATGATCGACCAGAGTATCAGACCGTCAGGGTGTACTGACCATTTGAATTTGGGTTGGGTCCCGCTCACCACCGTCCACCGATTATATATTAGCTTGCCGTCAGGGTGTACTGACCATTTGAATTTGGGTTGGGTCCATGGTTCATAGATCCAGACAATTGGACTCTTGGACCACCATGGATGGACCATGGCCCAGGAATCTGCTTGATTGAATGATCCTACCCTTCCAAATGACTAAAGGCCAATGTCTGGATCCGAAAACCATTAGGCCCACTCCTATTAAACTGTGCCTGAGGGAAGCGGATTAGGTGATCGGATCCACCGAGGTGGGTGGGGCTCACAGTGATGTATGTGACTTAAACCCATACCGTCCAACCATTTTCAAAGCTCATTTTAAGCCATGATCCAAAAAATGAAGCATGACCAATTCTTAGGTGGACCACACCACTGGAAACAGTCGTGATTGAATCCCCACCATTAAAAAACTCATGGAGTCCTTTAATTTTCCATCCAACCTGTTGATAAGGTAAAAAAGACTTATATGAAGAGAACACACAAATATCATCTTTATCCAAATCTTTTGTGGCCCACTAGAAGCTTTTAATGGTCAATTACTACTGTTTCCTGTACTATGATCCACTGACATTTGGATCTGTTTCATTTTTTTTTGGATTATGCATTAAAATGAGTTTTCAATACAGATGGACGGCGTGGATGTAGTCACATACATCAAGGTGAGGCCCACAGTCAAGGGTCCCACGAAGCCGCGCCCGTGCCTGAGCAGATTTGAATATTGAGGATGTCATTGATACTAGACCCTTTGACCAGCGTCCTTAAAATAGATTCTTAATCAAATAAAAATCCACATTGATCACCGATGAAAGGCCAAGATTGGATGGCTAGGATTTTTCCGTCTGGGAGAGTAACGATCACATACGTTCAAGCATATGGTAATTCCTATGTGTATGTGGAATCTCATATGAACCTTCATCTTCAGCAGCTGATCCAAAGCTCATGTGGGACACACCAAAGGGGATGGTGTACAACCAGACCTTATATTTCTAGCTCTCCTACATTTTGTAATGTCTTAACTATCGTTGGGACCCTTCATAATGGTGGAGCACAAATGATGATTGGATTTGATGAAATGTAGACAACATGGTGGACCGGAAGTGTCATTGATGGGCGTCACCCTCCCCAATGTCTCCTATTAATTGTTCCCTTTGCTGTAGCCTACTGAGTTACGGATCAGGAAGGGCATTGGGATCTAGGCCTACCTAACAGGGGTGCATCTGATGGACGGGTTGGATGACACTTGTACATCACGGTGGGCCCCACACAAGCTCCCATACGTCCTCATGTATGTGATCACTCTCACATAACTACACACTATCTTCCTTGTGATCCCTTAGCTCACTGGCTGTACTGGGCCTGGTCTTGGGTTCTTAGGTCATGGGCTCGACTCAGACATGATTCAGCCCAGCCTATCCAAGCACAGCCATTTTCAAGCAGATGGTTACTCGGGCAGCGTATGACACTTGATGCGCAGGCATTCGAAATTGTCGCGTGTAATGTGTTAAATTAAATGGACTAGACTGTGGGATCCACTATAGCAAAGTCCCAGAACTTGATCCAACCACCAACGTAGAAAGTCCCACCATAACAGCCTCAAGTAAGGACCTCACTGATGAGAGATCCTCAGTGAGTTTGAAAATACATGTCCGGATCGTTGATTCTGACTCACCCTTTGTATCGACCGTCAGACTTCTGATAGACGACACTTTCTTCTTCTTCTTCTTCTTCTTCTTTTCCCATTTCGCCTATCTTGTCTATGATTGGGCTCTATATGAACGGTCTAGATCATCATTTGGTGGGGGCACAAGAGGGAAGCAGCTAGGGGCAGCCACCATAGCATTTCTCGTTGGGTATATTGCCGGGCGCCGTTTGGGTACTACCCCCACCAGAACCTAGCCAGAGACGGACGGTCCTGCAGGGGGATCTGTGGTGCCCACAGTGATGTATATGTATTGTCCAGGCTGTCCATCCATTTTGACAGATCATTTCAGGACATGAACCCAAAAAGGAAGAAGATAGAAGGCTCAAGTGGACCACACCATAGGAAGCAATGAGGATTTATTTCTACCGTTGAAAACTTCCTAGTGCCCACTGTGATGTTTATTTTCCATCCAACCTATTCATAAGGTCACATAGACCTCTATGAAGTGAAAACATAAATATCAGCTTAATCGAAAACTTTTCAACGGCTAGCTTTCAATCCCCACTGCTTCTTGTGTTGTGGTCCCCTTGAGCCTTCAATATGCCTTCTTTTATTGTCTAATGGCAGGCCTAAAATGATGTGTTACAATAGATGGACGGCGTGGATAAGACATATACATGACCGTGGGCCCCACAGATTCTGTCATGCCTCGAAATTCGAATTCAGAGTGTGCACCCTCCTGCCCAATTTACGAGGTATAATTGGTGCACTAAATGTATTTATAATGTTAAACCACTTTAAGAGGTATAAAATAATGAATATTCTAAGTTACCATTTATTCATGAAATATTCAACTACAAACTAAGTCCACCTATTTGGGACTTTATTAGATGTCTACTAATTATTGAAAATAACAAAATAAAGCAAGAATAGTCTAAATGTTTTGGTTTAGAACCGTCACTTCTTCCTTGGTCAAATTAGGCCAATAATCTTACGGTTCCTCTAGTGGTCCCATTTCATTATCAGGAGCATTCTCTGAAGGTTCAACGTCCACATCATCTGTATATTTTTAATCCACAACGTCAGCTGGAAAGCCCAGTGAGTAACCCAATACGGTTCACATGCATTTCAACTAAGTAGGATAAACATATGCCATCAAATACATGTCATACATAATTAATGTAAGAATGAGTTTAATATGAAATGATGCATCAAGTTGGCATATATTCAGTCTTCTACTTGCTTCGATTGGATCTCATCAATCGCCCACCCTTCCTTATAGGGCGGACTTCCACATGTTAGTGGGCTTCCAGGATGGTCCCTGAGTAACCGGGTACTTAAGTACCTACCAATTTTCCAGAGTCGAACTCTAGGCATAACAACTCATGAATACATGCAATAATTCACATCCGTACATTCCATCTCTCCTTTTCAGAGGTAACATTTTATGACATTTATTATAAATGAAAATTATTTAAATAATATTTAAACAAGCATAAATCAATCAATATCACATATTATGTTCATCACACAACTTAATTAAAATGACTAGAAAATGTGTTGGGATATACTCACATTTTGTTGGGTGATGCGAAATCCAAAAGTTACCTCACTTCCAACCTACTAACAGATCCCTGTGCGTAAATAAGGTTTAATTAATTTGAATACTGTAAATGGGTATTACTATGTGTTTGGTTTGCGTTAACTCAAACGTTGGTCGATAGCTCAAAATGACTCATGTGTGGTTAGTCTCGATTCCACGAAATAGAAGCAATCTAGACTAATACGCTAATTCAAAATGGATTAAGGTTTCTAATGGTTTCAGGAAATCATTTATAGTTTAATCATTTATTGAGTTCGGAAGTGTTTCTATATTGATTATTCGAACTAATTCACACTCATAATTTCTTACGAACATCCTTATGACAACTATTTACCATCAGTAATTAGTTTGATTAATCGCGAAAATATATCTTTAGTATAACTATTTGTAAAATAGACCATATACATAATTATCTGTAAAGTAGTCTAGGTACATGACTATTTACAAAACAGCTCATATATATAACTATCTGCAAACAGTTTATGTACATAACCTAGTCGTAAAATAATCCATAATCTCCACCAATTACAAACAAATTCAATGTGATTTGTGTCTTTTAATGAGAGAGTGTCATAAATGTAAATACAATGAAGATTATGGTTATAAAGTTAAATGATATAAGAGGCATTATAAAAAGAATAAAGGTGTAAAAGTCTTTTCTAAACCTACACCTTATGCATGGTAACTAGGTAATGACACAAAAATAATTCCAATGGCCGTTTTGATCTACGTAGTGTGGTCCACTTATTCAATGGTCTTCCCTCATATTTGAATTCATGTCTTAAAATTGGATGATCTATCAAGTGAATGGTTTAGATGGAGTGAGATGATGGTATTCCAAAATTTTATACAAACAACCAAAAAGGCATATGATATATCTCTCATCATAGGGCGTCTTAAAAGTTATATTTAATGTTATTAGTGTGGCCCACCATAGTATTCTATCTGGTTCATATTTTGCCCTGCATCTTAAAATAATGCTCTTGATTGGAAGGACGGTTCAGATCATGATTTGAAATTTAGTGAGCCCTACTCTATATTTTTGTGGCCCTAGGATGATTTTAACGTCCCAGGGCGTTGGTTTGTTCATTCTAGTTTCTACTCTGAACAATTATTTAGACTTCACAAGTAGTTCTGGTCGTGGTTCAGATGGACATCCATCACTCATATATATGGAGGATCATTTAGACTATGAAATGACAGTTATAGATTCACAGATGCATGGCTCTAAATATGTTATTATAAAGGGATTAAAATCAAAGGCTTTCAGCAGCCTAGAATGGTTTGAACGGTGGTCACTGATCTGTCTAGTGAGGCCCACTCGAATCTCTGTTTGGGTTCAAATTTAGACACCAGTTTTAAAATTAGATGGAGAATCAATTGGATGGAGTGAATGTACTAAATACATCAAGGTAGGTTCCACAAGTGGGGCCCCCACGTTAACGTCAATTACCTCCAACGCTGGACGTTCTAGCATTTCTGACGCTGGACGTCCAGCAAAGGATTTTCTTTTCTTTTCTTTTCTTTTTATTATTATTATTATTATTTAGCCTTACATGTGGGGTCTATTAGATATCTGGCTCGACTATTGGGTTGGCCACCTCTTTGTGAACCCACTAAAATTTGGAATATAGCAAATTCACCACAATTACCTTAATAATAAAATAAAGCAATAATAAAAAGAATTTAAAGGCTATCATTTATCCAATCGATGTGGCCCATCTGTAGGTTCAATCGATCTGAATTTTGCGGCCCATGTACATTTTAGCCATATGGTCATTATAACTCATTCAGATCGATTCTGGCCCACCCAAATGGTCCCCACCAATCAAAATCTTATATTGATCCCTAATCTTCCCTCTTGCTTAAGAGAGTTTTAACCCGTTAGAACATTCTTTTCTTTTGTTTATTATCTTAAATTTATTTACTTAAACTCATTATTATTCTTAAAAGAAAATTTTCCTACTGAAATTTTGGGGTCGTTACAGATTCCTTGATAAGATCGTCCTTATGTAGCTAGGTACTGGTGGGGGTAGTATCCAATCCGCGCCCTATATTGCTTATGGGAGTTGGTCCCACCATACACATGGCATAACGCACACGTGGCCACTAATGAAAAATTGCTTTGATTGAAGAGTTGAGATTGTCCAAAAAGTGTGATTTTTGGATTGTGGCCCACTTACTATTCGAACCATCAAATGAAGCGGTATAGATCTCTTCGTGGATAACACGTGTGCACTAACGACATGGAGCCCGGCACCTCCCATGCTTCCAGAGTCACTGGCCCTGAGTGAGGATGACCGTTAATTTCAAGATCCATGTTAAGTGTACGTACTAGGCAGTGAGTACACTTGCTACTGCAGACGAGGCCACACGTTCTAATGTGCAAGATCTGAGCCACTCATCATGTGGGCCCATCATGTAGGTTTTTCCCGGGCCGACGATAATGACGGGAAATCTAGTCTACTTGAGCCGGAATTTTGCGATCCATCCAAACCGTCTACACCGCAAATGGGATACATATTTAGATTGATCAAGACCCTTACGAATAGGGTTGTCACAGGGCCGGGATGGCTTGTCAGGCTTTCGGGTCCGGACTGCTATGGGCCGAGCTTGGATTGGAATACTGGGCCTGAAGGCCAGGTCCCGTCCTAAATTTAGGTTCATTTATTAATTAGGCTGGGCATGGGCTATATCTAAGAGTAGGGTTGTAAATGGGTCAGTAGATCCGATGGGGTACCCAGAACCAACCCAGTTAGACCTGACCTAGACTCCACCCGTTTGCTAAATGGTATTGGTCTGTATCAAAGAACAAACCCAAATACTAAATGGGTCTGTATCTGGTTTTCTTTATAATAGGCCCGATCTAACCCGACCTGAACCCATTAACCCATTTAGTAAATGGGCGGGTTTGGTCTATGTTGCAAGGGACCCATCTAGGCGTGGACCTGTCCAGACCCAATTTTAAACCTGGTAAAAATGTTGCATACCAAATTTAGAGCCAGACCCATTAGACCCAACCCATTTATAAATGGGTTTGGGTGAATCTTCCTCTACCGGACCCAAACTCATTTATAAATGGGTCTAATGGGGTGACGTAGACCTGGCCCAAACCCGTCCATTTAGTAAAAGGGTTTGGCTCTAAAATTTGAGCCCAGACTTATTTAGTAAATGAGTGGGTTTGGTTTTGGCTAAACCCGCCCCAAACCCGACCATTTACAGCCCTATCTAAGACCCTTTAGCCTGACACGGCCCATTGAGGTTTTCAAGGGCATTTTTCATGCATGATGAGGCCCACCTAATGAACAGTTTAGATGTTGCACAAAATGTGATTGGCCGGACTATGGATCGGTCTGGGCATTGTCATTAGGGGCTGGGTTCCAACCTGCAGTTTGTTTCAGCCTGTCATGGATCCAGAACGGGCACGTTCCCAGCATTTACCATGCAGGCTGGGCTCGGACATATCTCGTCTGGGCCCATGAAAACTACTTTAAAATGTGGATGGATGATCAGGTGGGCCTCATCAACTGCTGAATTGATTTCCCTATTGAAAATTTCACATTGTTCTTTTTTCTTTTTTCTTTTTGACCCAACATTTTTGGAACTGGCCATTTGTTGAACAAGCTACGACATCTTAAGAGGATCTGATTGTTGTGATTTTATTAGAACTATGACCCACTAAATCAACGGTCCTAATCACTTTGGACATGTGCCATGTGCACAGCAGTGATGAAATAGATGGAGCAAGCCGAGCGCTACTGAAGTGTCACAACCTTCACTCCATCCATCCGTCATTAGCGTACAAGCACTGATGACTCAGATTGAGTCAGGTCCAAGCACCAGGAGTCAGCATTGAAAATTTAGGTGACTCGTCTCTGCCAAGTCACTGCTGGACTAAAGACCGAGTCAGTCTGACTCACCAGGTCTTAAAACCACATTAGTGGAGCATCTTTTTTTTATGATCAATCCATTCCATTCAAGCTAGAAAGAGGAAATCAATCAACCCAGATCTCATTTCAAGGGAAATGTAACTGTCCTGGTTCAAACTTGCATCTGAACCCTTATCTGGTTAGCCACATGTTTATAAATGAAGTGTGCGTGAAAGAAACTGACGTACAGTCCGGTTCAAGGTGCATGCATGTCCCACTGATGAAGGGAGCAGCTTGATCATGGCCATGCACTACAGATTGGGGAACGTCTATTGACCATCTTGGATCTTGCACACATGTCAACAACAAGAAGGGCACGTGCGAGTCCTCTTCCCCAGTTCTCAAACTATCTGCACCAACATCACAACCAAACTTCAACCCATGCAACTTACAGTGAAGCCCTTCAATATCTACTAATGGGGGATGGCAGGTGGTGGAAGAGAGGTAGTGGTTTGCAAAATGTAGGAGAGTTCAAGCTGTAAAAAGGCAGTTATTGAACACTCGGCCAAAGTGTGAGGTTGATGTCCGTACTCATGGCATATAGTAGTTCAATCAAATCGTTCAAGTTGTGGGAATCACGAATCATATTAGATAAGCTAGTTTCTAAATTTTAAATTAATTTAACCTTTGTGAGATCTTATTAATAAGTATTTATTTGTTAAATTTGAATTATTCGCTAAATTTATTTTTCCATCCAGTAGATGTCCACTAATTATTTATTTAGAAAATTGAATCAATATTTCTTAATTGTAGTCCATTCGAATTTAAACTAACCATTTTCACATTTCACATTTCAATTTGAGCTCATTAGGTTCCATGTATATAATTTCTCATGGACAATGGAATTGTAATCAATGGACCAGATTTCAAAACCGATGATAGTCATGTATAAGCATATGCAACTAGAATGTCATGTGTTAAGGGTGCATATGAATGGACGGCATGGATAAAAAGCACGCATCAACATCAGCCCACATATGTGGTGTATTTCGAAATCTACCTGAACTCGCACAATATCTAGTGTTGGTATTGGATGATCTGATACTAAGATTAATCCAATCAATCTCATCGTTTCCAAATTTCAATAGAATTTGCATGGGACCAAATGAAATTCTATACCATCTAATTCCGCATTCCAAATAGGAGCCCACTTGGAATGCGGATTAAATGGTATGAAATTGCATTAGGTGGACAAAAGTTTACTCAGGCCTCAAAGAAAAATGTTAATAATAAGTTTTTTTTTTACATCCCACCCCCCCCCCCCCCCCCCCCCCAGTTTTGCAGAAATCATCTTCCTATTTGACAAATTCATTGCAAATTCCCAAGGACAAGAAACCACCTTCTATTACCAAATGCTATCTTTGAGAAAATGATAATTGTATTCCTATGATCTTCAATTACAGATTAATATAAGGACAAAACTACCCTCTCACAAATCTACAGGACGTGGTATGCACATAACTCTGCCCTTGCGTCAACCTATTGTACATGTGGCATGAAAATACCTCAATCCAACCCAGTCAAATCGCGGGCCCTACCATACATGGTAAAGATCGCCAAAAATCAAATCGGTTGCTCTAACATCTGATTAGTGGACATTTGTGTGCCAAATGAAAAAGGGTATTTTGGTCATTTGGTAGAGATTCTACTAATGCCTCCTAACAAAGAGTAGCAGTAGGGAGGTTTTAACAAGATGGTAAAAGATAGGGGAGATATATCTAGTTCTCACATAACATATGGGAGGTAGATGGAAAAAAACCCAAGAAAATAACACAAAGAAGAGAGAGGTTATAACAAGGAGAGAATCAAGAGAAAAGAAGGGGGCCATGTTCTGATATTCCCACAACCACTACCCAATTCCCCTTGCAACTTCTTTACGGGACCAAATCTGCATTTGGGAAGCCCAAACAGCATTGCTATAACCCAATGGAATCCCTTTGGAAAGCATCAGACATCTTCCCATAAAAGCGAAAGAGATTGAATTTCAGCTTTTCATGGGGTGAACAAGACACTGCACCCTTTTCCATTTGCATGTGGAAAGAGACACCCCCCCCCCCCCCCCCCCCCCCCCCCACATTCTATTCTATTCCATTCCTCTCTCTCTCTCTCTCTCTCTCTCTCTCTCTCTCTCTCTCTCTCTCCCCTTTTCATAGATGAATTATCTTGATTTGAGTGAAAAATATCAAACCAAAGGCATCTTCTCACAACTAAGTGTTAAGATTCTCCACGACTTTGATAAAATTAGCAAAATCTCCAAAACCAACATGATCCCATTATTTGAAATATTCCTCGTACACTATACATGTAATCTATCCATGGAAGCTCGCCGGGCAGATGAACCATCTCTACCCAAAAAGCAAAAGGAAAATGGTCCACGTGAGTTGATCAGGGCTGTCCATTTGTCCAATTGATTAGACAACTTCTGGTGGGCCATACCAAAAAATTGCAACGATCAGACGATCCTAACTTTCTGATCAATGGGTTGTTATGATTGACAATCTAAAAGCAACATTTACAATTGTAGTTATTTAAAAATGACTTAGTCATTTTAAGATATGAAAGGTTATTCTCTTCTCTTTATTCCTTATAAGAAACTACGATGAAGGTGCATGCACATCGACTAAGATACCAACCCCATGTTAGCTTCCTTTCATGCACGTCCATTAAAAGAAAAGCTAGGGCTAACAGCCCATGCACTGCACGTTGCTCTCTCTCTCTCTCTCTCCCTCTCTCTCTCTCTCCAACTAAAGACTGTTAGAAGTGGGCCATCCTGACTGAAAAAGCTGTGTTTGAGAATAGAATAAAGTAACAAAGAGCCACCTCCGAGTAACAGAAGCTAAAGAGAGTGCCTTAGAATGTGATTTCTGTTATTTTAAGAAGAGAAATGCTCCAGTGCTCTCACAGAGCACTATAAGTTATAGTGCTCCTAGTTCTATTAGTTCATTTGGATCGTCAATCGATCGATCTGAACTGTCTATTAACTCTCGAGCAAACATCTTGGACTATCATGCAAAAATAGCATTGATCAGATGTTCTAATACATTCTTCATTGGGTTTTTTTTTTTTTTTATAGCCATTCCTTTTCCAAGCTGTGGATGAGATTTTATGATTGCACAGCAAAAGTGGTCATCTTTTTTTTTCGAATGGTTAATATGGGACAGATTGGAGTGACGTACTCATCTTAGCACATGAAATGTGTGTTTGAAATAATGAACGGTCTGGATCAATCTATGAGACTGTCCAAGTGTCCCATCTCAACTACGAGCACTATAACTTGCATGCTCTGAGAACGTTGGAGCATTTCTCGTAGAAGAATCCGTTAACTTTCTTTTTCCAAAAGAGTTCGTTTTTCCAATGTTCGCGACTTAGAGTCCACCGTGTATCGCTGCCCACTGAAGCCCACATGCTGAGTTTTCAGACGATCGGAACCGTCCATGTTGGGGAATATATGCCACAAAAAGAAAATACCAGAAATTTAATTGGAGGAATGATTGAGATCATCACTATCTGTAGACGAATATAAGACAATGGAAAGAAAGTTTTCAACGGGTCGCATTTAGCTCTAAAAGTCGAAGGATGGGCTCCTGATTCAAACATTATTATTGAAGTATAACTTAGTTATCATATTAACGAAAAACGGACCGTCCCGATCAACGTACCCATCTCAGCATACGGCCCCTAAGGGAGGAGATGCATGCTGGATTATCATGTCGCTATACATCGCGACGGAGGCAAAACTAAGTCTTTCAAACTGAGCTGGTGGAATTGTACGATCATGGGTAGAAGGACATGCATATATTCCCTCGATATCGGTCCGTACAAGTGCGATACATGGTTTGATGATCCAGACCGCTCATCTGATAAGAAATGTTGCAGACAATCTTAACCCTTGAATCAATTTCCAGGAAAGATACCGTTAATGATGAAATAAAGCCATATTCAACGGAAACGGCTAGGGGCCTTCGAAGGCGGGAGAACTTTTCGGACATGGTCCATCTTTAGTAGAGCCGAAACAATGGGCCCCACATGTACCAACTCAAAAGCTGAGGATTCCATACATATCCATGGGCCGAGGATCATATTTCTTTCCACACATAACATGGGTTTTCAGCAATGACAAGTGACACCAATGGTTATGCAATCCAGGCCGTTCGTCTGTTGTCTCCCACTGCAGATGGACCATGTCCCCAACTTGCAGTTGAATCCGGACCATTGATCTATCTCTTCTTAACCGTCCTTCTTTAGGCCATAAATTGAAAGACTATGGTTTTACTTCTAAGAAAGAAAGTCCTAGGTTTTAAAAAAAAAAAAAGAGTGGGACCTGCCGTAGATGAAAATTGATTTAAGATATACATAGATTGGATCATCATAACCATCCAAACAGTGGGCTTTAAATTAACAATGGCCAGGAAAAACATTAACGGTCAGCATTAATGGCTGAAAAAAATAAGTGATGACTATGGTCTTCTTATAAATAAATGTGATTCTCCTGACATCATCCATCCATAACAAGGACTACTAGTTGGACAGTCCAGATTGATGGACATCACTTGCACGTCTCATCTCCACAGACCCCCACTCTTCATAAACTAAAAAGCCACGTGTAATCTGCCCATAGGGTCGAGTTTCACGTAATTTCCGCCTCATGAGTTTCTTGTGAGATGGGTAACGTAATTTTGTCATGAAATCACAATACAATGGGCCCTCAGATAAGGGGTAAGAAATAAGTCAAATATTGGGCATACAGCACACATATCAGTGATCCAAACCATTCATCAGGTAGTGTGCATTTATAAAATGTCATGGACCAAAAATCACGTATCACAAATATAGGTTGAAGGTGGACTCTTCAACCTTTTACTTTCAAGTGTCCATTGAAGGTGGACTAACCTTTCTTTCTTTCTTTTATCCATGATACGATAGCAGCATAAACTACCTAATGAATGGCTTAGATATATTCTCCCAATCTGCCCCTCTCCAAAGTGAGATGACAAAGGGCCCAATGGTTGGAATGAGGGAAATAAGAAACATGTTCTCAGAGATGTGGGGATTATCGCATTCTACATCAATCTCAGCCTTTGCTTTTGTCCCCTGCGTATAAAAATTTCAACAAATATGGAATTTTAGCCGACATTTTTAACGCTACACGACAAACACGCACCCCACTGTTGGGTCTATACTAGTATGTTAGTCGAGCACCATTTAAAAAAAAATTGATGGAAACTACTCTTCATGTGTGGTACTTTCATTTTATTTTATTATTATTATTTTTTTAACTCACACACTACATGGGTACTTGAACCCGTGACCTCTACGTTGAAAGCCACAAGGTCTACCACTGAGCCATGAGTAGGGACCCATCATGTGGGGTACTTACATACAGCCATCCAGACCGTCTAAATTAGGTGTCATTGTAGATGAGGCATGTATAGAAGAGCGGATTAGGTGAGACCCCGGATCCACCGAGGTGGGTGGGACCCCTAATTGTGGGGCCCACTGTGATTTATGTGACTAAATCCATGCTGTCCATAGTATTGAAAGCTGATTTTAAGGCATGATCTAGAAAATGAAGCAGATCAAAATCCCAGGTGGACCATAATATAGGAAATGCACCATAAAAGTTTTGGATCAAGCTGATATTTGTCTAGTCTCTTCATCCGGATCTCTAAGACCTTATCAATAGGTTGGATGAAAAATAAACATTCCTACGGTCCCATGAAGTTTTTAATGGTGGGGATTCAATAACTATTGTTTCTTGTGGTATGGTCCACATAAGATTTGGATCTACTACATTTTTGGTTTCATGCTCTCAAATGAGCTTTGAAAATAGTTGGACGGTGTGGATTTAAGGCACATACGTCACTGGGAGCCCCACAGTCAGGGGTCCCACCCACCTCGGTGGATCTGAGGTCTCACCTAATCCGCCCCCGCATGTATATGGCCTGTTTTGTTTTCCAATTTCCTATGGAATGCAAAGTAAATTGATATTCAAATACATTTCCAAAGTAAGTAGGTAAAATAAGCTATAATTATTATATTTTCACATTATAAAACTACCATTTTCTAATTAATTGGTGAAATAAATAATGCAATAAAACATCATCACAGTCGAATAAAAGTGATGTCACCACACAATTACAAGACTAAACAAGCAATTCACCATTTACCTTATGGGGTGTTCCTCATGAGAAGGGAAGAGAGTGCAGCCAGAGGGTGGTAGGGCGACCAAAATTTGCCCCGAAAGGTTCAGAAGTTCTGGACAGTTTTTGCGGTGGTCGGGCCGCCTACCTTATGTTGATCAAGTATCCTACCAGGTTTGGTCAGGCGCCCTAAATTCGGATTTTTTTCTCTAAACTCTTTGGACAGTTTTGCCTTTAGTCAAGCACCCTACCACGAGCAGACAACAATTTCTTAGTTTTCTATTTCGTCTTTAACTCTCACGTAAAGCTATATAAATTACATCTGATTCGAGAGTGAGGGAAAAAGAGGAAGAGATGAAGAGGGAGGGAGGGAGAGAGAGAGAGAGAAAGAGAAAGAGAGAGAGAGCTCGTAGGAAGGAGTTTTCTGCTTGTTGGAGGTGTTTACAATACAGTTGACATCTCGGATTTTTCTACGTCCTCGTGCTCGATGAGATCTCTCAGTTTCATTTTCTTTTATTTGTTTATCCATTCCTGCGTGGGTGAAGAAGGTTTGATCCAAGCGGATTGTACTTGTGGTCGATTGTAAATGATTCTCTATTCATAGTGAATTGTTTGTCTGGACAAGGTCCCATGCTATTTCCCTCTTTGAGGGTTTTCCACGTAAAAATCTTGTGTTGTGTGGTTTGGTTGTTTACTTGCATTTCCGCATTGCTATATCTCATAATTCAAGTGGTTAGGGGGGCGAAATCCTAAGGTTTTTGTGCCAAACAAGCCCTAAGATCGCACTAATCAAGAATTTGTAAGCACCCAGTTAGTGACTATCAAAATGACATTAATCAAGTAATCCTATGCATCCATTTAGCAACTATCAAAAGAATGGTAGAAAATAAAATAGCAAGTAGTCCAAACTAAAATAGCAAGTAATACAAACTCAAAACGATGATATGTTTTGTTAGCATTTTTTTCTCAGCGTAATTCTTCGATGGTGCTCCATTCCTAGTTGGTTCAGCTATTTATACTGCTTGTGCAACTATAGAGAAATTGAAGGAGGGGAAGGACTTTAAAATGCATCTGAAGAAGAAAACTGATCACCTACAGTGCATTTTTAGCTATAAAAAATCGTTAAGATTTAAAAAAAGAAAAAAAGAAAATTCTAGACTTTTTTGTAGCTGAAAATGCACAGCATGACTCTTAAGATGCAGGCTGCAGATGATCATTTTTCTGTGATGAAATGGAAAAATAGATGACAGAATGATCTTATTGTTATACTTCAATTGCTTAATCATAGCCAAAAAGTTCTATTTCCCAAAAATGGAGAAAAGAGATAAACCGACATTCATATCCATGAAACACTAAAACAACCCTAAAAATCGCACCCTTTAAAAACAGAAGCAACACATACACCCAGCTCGAGGGTCGAGTTGGTTAGTGATACCTGCCTCTCTCGAGGCATGACCCAGGTTCGAGCAATTTCCAGCGGCTTTTCGGCAAAAGCTCAGGAGAAGAAAAAGCAGCAGCAGCAGCAGCAACAACAACAACACCTATTCTTTTTGAACAAACCCTTTGGTTTATGTGTTTGAAGTTTGAACACAAAGGAAAGATAATACACATGGTAAAGAAATTTAAAAAATAAAATAATTATAATAATAATATATGGTGGCGATGAAGATACGGTGATGATGGTAGTGATGATTTCCATGCATGTCTGATAGGTTCTCTAGCCCTTTGGCCTTCTCTATTGTCAGCAACATCAGCTTTTCTTTTTCTTTTTTCTTTTTTTTTTTTCTTCCTTCTCTTCTTTTGGTCTTTTTCTATCTTTCCAAGTTGGATTATTCTACAGTTAGTTTAGTTGAAACACCAGACCTTATCTGAAGAAAGAAAAAAGGGGAAGCCGTAGATGGGTCCTTAGCTTCTTCTCTTGAAAAAGAGCTGCAAGATAATTTCAAGTACTGATGATGATGATGTTGATGATGATGTATGTTAGGGTTTTTTTTTCTTTTCTTTTTTCTTTTTCTTTTTTCCTTTTTGTGGTTGGGCTAATGTGCTCCTACCCATGATGATCTGGATTGTCAGGGTCAGTCCAGAAGGTGTACTTCAGCCATTCTGTCTCTTGAGGGTTTGTCATTGATGAGTCCTGCAACACCAATACATGTCCATGCATTACAGAATTAGGGTTTTTTCCCCTCAATGAATATGTTGCTGAAAATTAAATAATAATAATAATAATAATAAACTAGGGTGTTTTAGAATGTGGGTCCTGGTTCCCACCCTCGAATTGGCACTGTGGGGGTCGATCTAAGCCATTCATTAAGTAGCACGTACTGTGAGCAATTCATCAAGTGAGCCAAACGTAAGTTGAATTTGAACCTTTTGGACATTTTTCCTTCTTTTTTTTCAGTCACAAACAACATCTAACCAACAAACCAATATTGTTTTTTATACAAGGTATGCTCACAGTGTACACTACCTGATGGATGGCCCGGATCTCTGGAAAGCGAGACATCCAAAGGTGGTAACCATGCCCCCACATGGTAGAGTACGTGATGCAGTCTATAAAAACCCATTAAACTATGCATTGATAAAGAGCTGCCTTTTGAGAGGTCCTGTGTAGTAGATGAATTTGTAGTCCACCGGTACGGCCATGCGTGTCGGCAGGGTGAACCATTCAAGAGAGATCCCCCCATCATGAATAGATCACGGGCGAAGTATGGTCTACAAACTTAGCCATTCGATCCATGGACAGTTAAAA
The DNA here is from genome assembly GCA_003013855.2 of Liriodendron chinense. NCBI lineage: Eukaryota > Viridiplantae > Streptophyta > Magnoliopsida > Magnoliales > Magnoliaceae > Liriodendron > Liriodendron chinense. Next base: position 9,656,023 of record ML058461.1, on the reverse strand, counting down.
TGAAGAATGTTGGACAGTTTAGATTTCTAGTTCATTTTTGGATGGTAAGGATCGTTTGTACAGAGATCTATGGCATATACAGCGTGGGACTTAACTACTTGAAGTGGGTTTTTACGCCGATAAAAAAAGAAGCCCAGCCAGCCTGAGTACAAAGTCATTTCGGTAGTCCACAGACTACATGCCTTTTCCTCTTTATTTATATAATTTTTTAGGAGTTATTCGGTACAGTCACTCTACACGGAATAAATATACCTCAATCCAAAGGCTACAACTCATCCAAATTGTGGGCCCCACTGCAGTTGGGGTATAGATAAGGAATCAGATTGATCGGATAATCCCAACATTTAATTCTCAAATTTTAGCCATGCAGATGATGGCCGCCAATTGGACGGTTACTAATAGATCTATTTGCTATTAAATTTGACGGCCTGGATTGACATAAACGTGCCACGTGTAAAGTGACCCTGTGCATGCATATGGATCATCATACTCTGCCAGAGCATCAAGTACTTGTTCGTTCTTTTAGGTTTTGTTTTCGGTCTTGGTCGAGTAGATTTCTGTTTTTTGTTAGGAGCTGCTCAAGAAAGAGATGATGGGGAATGAGTGTTCTCTTGCATGCTTATTGCAACAAAACCATGCATGGAAAAGGGCTTCTCTTTCTCTTTTTTTCTTTTTCTTTTTGAAAAACCAAGAGAGGTTCATGTTTTTTTTGTAAGGCCTTAGTCTATAAAGGAAACGCACCCCATGAGAAAAAAAGCTTCATGTTTTCACTTTTTTCTTGTTTCTAAAGAAAATAAAGGAAGGTTCCGTTGTTATCTTATTTCAAGGAATACTTCTTTCTTTCTTTCTTTATTTTTTTAGGTTTTTCCTTTCATGGCTACTAGTTTTTGTTATGTAATACAAAACAGAAACCTCGAAAGAAATAGGCTAAAAAAACAAAGGTTTTTCCTATTATTTTTAATTAGAAAAAGGCCCATTTTCTGTTTTCTAATCAACCATTAGGATCATGCCTTTGCCCATAGCCAGCCTACAGAATACCCACCACCAAGAATATCTCCTTTATTTCAAATTCTAAGCTCTCTCTCTATAAACAAAACTCCTATCGTACGTTAGAAGTTGATGCTCCGTACAACATGATCATCCATACACGTCCATGGCCAATGTACATGTGTCATACGTGTGCCCCAATCCAAACCGTCCAATTGTGGGCAGAACTATAGGGGTCCAACCCCAAGATCAGATTTGTCGGAAAACCTAACCTGGAGGTTTACTAATTCCAGGCACGTGTCGAGCTGTGCACATCCACACGTGGGTACACGTGCATGACATCTGAGCTTTCAGTGAGGTTGGAAATAATGCTTTCTGCCTTAAAAAAATTGGGTAATTGTACTCTTCAGATGGGTCACAACATACAAAGGAATTGATGGTTATTTGTTTATTTTCTAGCCGTTCATTCGTTTTGATATGCTGTGGCCCACCTGAGGTTGGAAATTGCCTGATTGTTATACCAGGAGATCAAAACTGTTATGTGTAGATGTGTACGGCTCCCCCTAGCGTATGGAATTACCAAACCTCTCCTAACCCATAATGAAAAGACATTTTTGTTGAATCTGGAGCGTTGAAGTTTTTGTTTTTATCCACCACCGAATTCGGCTGCCGCCAATCAAGCAGTTAGGATCATTTATTCAGTTGGACTTTTGTAATGGTTAATCTACAAAGGGGCCTATTATTCGATCGGTTTGGATAGAGATAGATGCATGTCGGCCATACTCCGATCTGAGATTTTCTGGACCCATATGTACCAACCCTACATGTGTAGGACAACCTAGCTATGCATCAGGTGGGGGACCATCGCATAGATAATACAAAATGTCAATCTGGTCAGCTGTCATGCATGCCTCAGGTGTAGGGAAACAATGGACTGACCTTGTCTTTTTAGACGGTCCAACTTTGTCAGAGACATATGGCCTACCTGATAGCTGTCCAGCTCGACTTTCTTAGGTAAGATGATCCAGGTGGGCCCACCAGCTGAATTACAGCTTAGATGCCCTATATTAGCACCAGGATGGCACGTGTGTCTGCGAGTAGAGGTGCGTGTGGGGCTTTTTTTTTTTTTTTTTGGCTTAATTAAAAAGCCATAAACTTGTATAAGTGAGACTGCTGAGTAATGATCTTGACCGTTGGTCTGTTTCGCGCCACTGGGATGCATTATGGTTCAAAAGTTTCTCATGGAAGATGCTAACCCGCAATCTTGGTCTCTTTTTTTTTTCCAGATGAACGACGACCAATTTCAGTATCTCTTCTGGACCGTCTATTTACAGGTTACAAATTCAAAGGCTATGGTTGTTCTTTAAAGACGAACTTTCATTCAAGGTCCATCCTTGTTGGGTACCAACAAAACAACGGTCTGGATCATTTATCCATGGGCCCTGGTTTCACAAACTGAAACCGAAGTGCACGGTGGAGACAATTCCTCCCTACCATGCAAAACCCAACCTAAAGAAGAAAAGGAATTCTGATGTTCTCTCCCCGTCTCATTCGATAATTTACAAAAGGCCTAGAGTCTTGTGTCAGTTTAGCACCATTTAAGAAATGGTGGTGAGTGTTCAAACGTACACATGCAACAGTTGTACATCAATCTAGACCATCAGAATCGCTGATTGTAGATGGATCATGAGCCAAAATTTACATTATGAAGACAACAATAACCATTTAACTTTTCCCTTCGAATTTGAACGGCTCACTAGCTTACTTTTAACCATCCATATGACAACCTTCATTGGATGGTTAGAATTACTTGGTCAGTGTGATTTTAGAGATATGCTCCATCCACAACATGACCCATAATTTGGATGGTCTGGATATGTGTACGTCAGTGCCATTTTTCACGAGGATGAGTTACCACACCACTCTCAGAGTGGCAGTGAAACTATCACAGGAGGCTGGGCCCACTATAAAAAAGAAAAGCTAGGGTTCTAATTCCTTTTTGTCTTTCCTGTCTAAAGGCTTCGTTGTTTGTCTGATGTGAGGGAATGTTGTTGGGGGGAATGCAAGGCAAGGCAAGGCAAGGCAAGCAACATGGAATTCAGGAATAAAAAAGGAGGGGAGCTTAAACAACGTACCTCTTTCATGCCAGCAGCTGAAGTGCACCCCATTATTAGTTCTTCCAGCCCAGATGAACCAGATCTTTCTGCCAGTTTCTGATGTTGCTGCTGCTGCTGCTGCTGCTGCTGCATTTTGTTACATAAATGAGAACTTAGATTGTAAAGGTAAACACCCTAGCTGAGAAATGGACCAACCCCACTTGCTGGGCCCCATGGTTCGTTTATCCTGACCATAGTTTAAAATCTCCACAAAAAAAAAAAAAAAAAAAAAACTCGACTCAACCAGATTTCACCAGGCCTTAAAAAACTCGATCTGGTCATGACTAGACTTGGCACAACTCGACATTATTTGTATATTATTATGCTTGCAAGTATTTAATAATACTAAAAGGTTACAGAAAAAATCGCATGAGTTTTCGACAAACTCGCCTGATTTTTTGAGTTGACTCAATTCGAGTCATGCTTTAGTGTTTTTAGACCATGATCCAGAACATTGCTCTAATGGGGCCTGTGCTGGATAGTCATTCCCTAGAAATAAGCCAGACTACAAGGGACTCATAACCCTTTAATCAGGTTAAGGAAATATGCAGCAACTGTCCATAAAAAAGGACAGATTTGATGGTTAGGATATTCTAAGGGTTGTTTTGGGGTCATCCCCCATCTTCCGTTTGTGCCATGAGATCGAGGAACAATGGGCCCCACTTGTGGGGAATGGACTATGATTGCTCACACCATGATTTAGTAGATATAGTCAATCATCCACCGTCCATTTCGAAGAGAATCTCTAATGTGATGTGTACTATTGACCCGGGCCGGGTTGGGAACTAGATCTTGACTCACTATGGAATGGATGATGGACTATACACCAAACAATGATGTATACACCCAATGTCCATTGGGGATGTATGTGTCTGTCTGATCATGCACCTAAGAGGTATTGTGTAGTCCACAAAGCACAAGGAGGCTTTGTGTTCGTCGCAGCAAACCTGCCTTGGTTCGTCATTTCAACTCAGCGCCATAGACATGGCCGTCTTTCGTGAATCCAGAACGTCCATCTGATCCACGCTATAGGAAAAAATGTACCATTTTTCCAATGAACGTGGACCACTGCTGATTCAGTTTTGCCACTACCGTTGATTCAAAGATTAGTGATTGTGCATCCAGCATTACTTAATTTCTGTCTTCCTTCTAAAATGGGCCATCCACAGAACTATCCACCAGATGGACGACGGTGGGGATACACTGACCATACAGCCACGTGTACGGTGGTGAAGTGCAATGAAGGAAGTCATTGGTACACATACCTGGAATTTGTCATCTTGGAGGAGGATCCTGGGGACATGGTGGTAGGGATCAGCAAGCACAATGGAGGTTTGGTGGAGGCCGGGAGGAGAAATGATGGTAGAGATGGGGTTTGAAGGCCTGCTGACGTGGAAGGCTGCTGTTGAAACTGGCTGGTGGGGCTGCTCATGGGTCATGTGATGTGGTCTCTGGTGCTCGTGCTCCTCATGCTCCTCGCACGTGCGAGATGAGGCCTCCCTTGCCTTTGAAGCATCCCCCATTCCCACCTGTCCAAAATATCCACCAAATTAAATAATAATAATAATAATAATAATAATAATAAAACAGCTGTTGAATGTAATCTCCTTTCACACTATTCTTGCATAGTTGGTGGAGAAAGATCCGTGTATGTGGAATGCAATCCAGTCCGCTAGGAAGAATGGAAGTTATCATACTCTCAAGTTAATTTATACACTACAAGTGGGACCTGTTTATGATGATCCAAGCTATTCATTCACCATAAGCTCCAAAAATGGGCCATGGGACCAAAAATCACGATGATCAACATCCCAACTCTATATTAAAAAAAAGTTTTACAAAATCACTTGATCCAGACCGTTCCTTTTGCTTATGAAGTAAGTGGCTGATGTGGGTTTGCTTTCTTTTTGTGTATTTGATTCAATGGGGTATTTATCAAATGCTTGAGTGTACACAAAAGCACAGACATAAGAGCTTTTCCCTTCTTTTTTTCATTGATTTCTAAAGCTTATGTGGCATCAAGAAAAATAAAATAAAATGAGAAGAGTTTTACTGACGTGGCATGATTTCTTTGAATAAAATAAGTGGGTAGAATCACTTCTGTTGAAAAGTACAGTCAACTTTCCAAAACCTTCTTTTGTATTGTTTGTTGGAATTTGGAGCTAAAACTGGTTAAAGATCATATGGTTCCCTGACCAATTTCCTTTAGATTATCTTGATGGAGGTTTGCTCCAATACATCCTGATGCATTGGAATATGGTACATCCGGATTTTAGCCTTCAATTGTGTTCATCTTCCAATGATCCAAACCGTTTATATGACAAGTATCAATCTGTAGGGTGGAAAAAAATAGAGCTCTCAATTGGCTTATTTTAAACATTTGATTGATTAGCTCATTTTCTTCGAATATGAACGGTCACCATAACCTTTGTATGATCAAAGCATTGAAATATTCTAGTCTAGATTTATTTTTGTTTTGGGTATCCGCCATCCATGGGGAACCCTACTAAAATGGTTTGGGTCCATTGAAAAAACCCTAAATCAAATGGCGCTAAAGCCCCAACATATCTTGTAACAATACATCTAGATCATGACCAAACCTAATCTTGATGCGTTGATTCTTACAAGGATGATCATGTGTAAAAGAAATTCATACCATCTTTTTTTATGTAGGTTTGATCATCCACCGTCCATTGCCGAAAGGAGTACCTAAAGAGATCAAGACAGTCTATGATCTCAAAATCCCGAAATGGACGGCGGATGATTGAGTATGGATACAATTATAATGGTTTCTTGATCGTTCCTCCAAAGGTACACCAAGAAAGATACGTATGTATATGCCGGTACATAAATAATATGTACATATGTTTGTAGGTACGTAATGTGGGTAGATTATTTAGGTCCCCCGACACTGAAAATGTATAGTTTTTTTTGGTCATCAATCCCAACATGTGGGCCCGCAGTTAGGTGATCCAGACAGTTGATCTAACAATCCCATCCTTGTCCAATTTTCCGCTGAATGTGGACCCCAGTCCTTTTTAATTTTGGTTAGCAGTCCATTTCCAGACCACATTATCAAAGGGTTAGGATCTTCCAGCCTGATGAACTTTTGGGACATAAATAGTTCATTGCGGGGCACATCAGATCAAGAACCAGGATTGTAGAAAGCATGGGCCCCACAAGTTTCTTCCTAATCCCACAACAGCAAACACATGGAATGTAGTTTGAAAATCCTTACCTCGTCAAAGCTCTTCCTGAATGGTGCAAAGCTGAAATTATCAGACTTCATTTGCTGAATATCCATTGCACTGTAGTTAGGAATCCCATGCCCAGTCCCACCTAATTCATCTAGAGGACTAAGAACCTCTTTGGAAGAACAGGCCCCACTCCCACTCTCCCTTCTATGGTCAGATCCTTCTCCTGGCCCACTCTTATCAGACCAGTTGCATTGCCTGGGTTGGGTCTGGTAGAAGATCTTGGAAACCACAAGCTCGCCTTCTTTCTCTTCTTCCAACTGACCCAGGTGGTATTGGTGCATGACCCAGTTAGTCTTTTCAGGTTTTCTATGCTTGCCAAAGTTGGTATACAAGACCAAGATCTTCTTGCAGCCTTTTTGCTTGCCATTGACCAGAACAGGTCTTGTCTTGCCAGTCTTGTGCCACCTGGTCTCACCCCCTTGCAAGTCACATTCTGTCTGTATTTTCCTTCTCTTCCTTGTTCCTGTGGTGTAGGCCTTTGATGGCCTGTGGAAGAAGTGCCTGCTCAGCCCATCTTTTGTTACACCTGAGAGAGAAAAAGAGAATAACAGCCATTGGAAAATCAAATGGGGTCGTGGGTTGTAATATAAAAAGATGGAAAGATGTCTACAAATGGCCTAGCATAGAGAGAGAGAGAGAGAGGAAAATGCATTAGAAAATCAAATGAGGGTGGTGAGCGTAATGTCACAACATGGAAAGAGATCTACAAATGGCCTAATTAGTGAATGAGAGAGAGAGAGAGAGAGAGAGAGAGAGAGAGAGAGAGAGAGAGAGAGAGAGAGAGAGAGAGAAGGCATTGGAAATCAAATGGGGTGGACAGGTATAATGTAACAGGAAAGATGTCTACAACTGGCCTAGTTGTGTGTGTGTGTGTGTGTGTGTGTGTGTGTGTGAGAGAGAGAGAGAGAGAGAGAGAGTACAGTAACTGGAAATGGATAAAAGACATCTAGAAGAAAGGCATTGGAAATCAAATGGGGTGGAGGGGTGTAATGTAACAAGAAATATGTCTACAAATGGCCTAGTTGAGAGAGAGAGAGAGAGAGAGAGAGAGAGAGAGAGAGAGTGGAAATGGGTAAAAGACAGCTAGCTCCATCTGTAAATTACCATGCATGGGACCTTAGTATGACATGTATGGAGAGAGAGAGAGAGAGAGAGATAGAGAGTCGTCCTCTTTTTCATGGAATTATTTTCCTTCTACGTTCTCATATAGAAAGCAGCTTCTACCTTCAATTCTTTCTTTTTTCTTTCAGGGAATTTTCTTAACAGTATTTAGATTTAGATGGGAGAGAGAGAGAGAGAGAGAGAGAGAGAGAGAGAGAGAGAGAGAGAGATGGTTTCTGACCTGGAAGTTTCTCCGGATGGGTGTAGCAAATCCCATCTTCTCCTTCAATGGTAGGGATAAATTCATCAATCAGAGGGTGAGATTTCGACTGCTCAGATTCGACCTTCGCTTCTAGATGTTCTATCAGCTCCTGATCTGTTGGATCAAATTTCACTCCCGCTGGAAGCCCTAACCAGTCCTGCAATTCCAAAATCTTCGCTAATCTTTATCTTTATTCAAAAGCTAATTAAGCTAACCCAACTGAATTCAAACGAACAGAAAATGAAAAGAAAAAAAAAATCGATATTTTTAATTTCCTTTTGCAATCTTCATGCAATTAAAGGAAATTAATTCAATTTTAATCAAATTTCCATACCGGTCTCCGTTCGAGCTTGTGTCCACACCCAGGGCACTGCTTAGATCCACACATCTGATGCTCTTCGAGCTTTGCGTCGATGAGATCAGAACTGCTAATTGAACCTATATTACCCTTATTCATGGCTAATTCATGTACACTAATTTCCATTCATGTCTGTTTTCATCTTGTTAATGAATTTCTTCTCTTTTCTGCATCAATCTCGTCCTTCTCCCAGCACTCTACGTCCGGATTTCCTTGAGCATGTTGACTGAGAATGAAATTGAAAAAAACCCATCAGAAGAATCCAATTCTGATCAAGTCCAATCTTGTCCGAATTGGGTTTTGAAAAAGACCTATATTATTGTTATTAAACTGCTGATTCAATATTATATGAAACTAGAAAGCTTATTTTTTTTAAAAAATGAAATTGATGTATACATAAAAATAAAATAAAAGCCCGTGAACCGCGGACCTTGTTCAAACCAAAATCAGATCTAAACTAGGAAATTCGACGCCGCCCATCAATGGAAAAAGACGAAAAGCAATAGAATTAGAGAAGATGAAGATAGCCCTCTTGAGAATAGGCGATGGGTTCAAGTAAGAGAAGGAAAAGCAATAGAATTAGAGAAGATGAAGATAGCCCTCTTGAAAATAGGCGATGGGTTCAAGTAAGAGAAGTAAAAGCAATAGAATTAGAGAAGATGAAGATAGCCCTCTTGAGAATAGGCGATGGCTGCAAGTAAGAAAAAAAAATTGGAGAGAGAGGGAGCCAGAGAGAGAGAGAGAGAGAGAGAGAGAGAGAGAGAGAGGAAAAGAAGAAACTGTCACGGTGAGATTGAGCTATAAACCTGCTTTCGCCATGGAAAACACCAGAATTCCCTCCACCTTTAACTGAAGCCAATGAGAAAAAGGGAAAGGTGCCTCAAAACCTACACCTTTAATAACCCTATTCTAATTTAAGTAGTGCATGTAGGCTGTTGAGAGAGAGAGAAAGAGAGAGATAGAGACTTAAAATCGGAAAGAGAGAGAGAGAGAGAGAGAGAGAGAGTTAAAATCGAAATGGGTTTTTTCCACTGGTGTAATCTCTCGCTCTGTCTCTCTCTCTCTCTCTCTCTCTCACCTTTGTTTTTTTGCGTTGGCTACTAAAGCAAAAGGCAAGAAACGGCCTTAACAGCTGTTACTGAGGCAAAAATTCAAAAGCACACCACACCTGTATATAGTTATATAATGATAATACTGATATTAATCAGTATTATTAAGATAATTACGATTCCGTTTCCATAAAAAGGCCCACTTCAAATTAGTGACAAACAGAAATGAATCAACATCCTCTTTTCCTTTTTTTCAAATCAGAAACATCACAGTTCATGTATTTCAAAAACAGACGACCGTTGAGGTTTCATTTCTACTTATAAACGAAAGAACAGATCATCTGAGAGAGAAAGATAGAGAGAGATTATCAGTGGGTATAAGAAAGGGAGCGGGATTTCTGTAATTTTTTAGAAATAAGATGTATAGATGAATATGGAGAAGGTGGAGTTGATAAGAACTCACATGGGTTTTGAGCTGGTATGCTGAAAATCATGATTCTTTTGCCATGAGAGTTGCAGAGAGAGAGAATTGCAGTTCAAAGGTTGCTTGATATGCAAGGCAAATGGAAATCGGATTGCGTACTGAGTAACTCGTTAACCTTTTATCGTACTGAGTAAACTCTTTTGGTCCCACTTTGAATGTATATGGTTTATCCATACTGTCCATCCGTTTTCCCAGATCATTTTAGGGGTTGAGCCCAAAATTGAAGAATATTTAAATCTCAGGTGGACCACATTACAGGAAACTGTGAGAAAATGATATTCACCGTTGAAAACTTCCTACGGCCCACAGTGATGTTTATTTGTCATCCAACCTATTCATAAGATTAAAAATACATGGATGAAGGGAAAACAGAAATATCATCTTGATCCAAAACTTCTGTGGTCCCAAAGAATTTTTCAACAGTAGAAGTTCAATTTGCACTTTTTCTTGTGGTGTGGTCCACTTAAGGTTTTTAAATGCTTCATTTTTGGAATGAAACTCTAAAATTATCTGTTAAAATGGATTGACGGAGTGGATAAAACAAATAAATCACGGTGGGCTCTACAGAGTTTACTCGGTACGCTTAGCGTACTGAGTGAGTACGCAGTCCGCTTCCAGGCAAATGAGCAGTGGTACTTGATGGGCCCCAGCAGGAAAACATATAAATTCAATAAAAAATTACATGACTTCTCCAAGAAGCAGCATGTGATGTAGGGCGCGGTTTTGGTGGATCGCCGGATCACACCGAAATCGGTGGATCTCTAATTGTGGGGCCCACTTTGATGTATATTACTTAAATCTAAACCGTCCATCCATTTTTTAAATGTTATTTAATGCCAAGAACATAAAATTTAAGCACATAAAAATCTCAGGTGGACCATAATACAGGAAACAATGGTATGGTGTGAATTCAATCAAGACTGTTTCCTGTGTTATGGTCCACCTGAGATATGGATCTGCTTCATTTTTTGTATCATAGACTAAAATGTATTTTTAAAACGGATGGACGGATTGGATATAAGTAACATACATCATTTTTGGCCCCACGGTTAGGGCTGCCACCTATCCACGGAATCCTCGCCCTAAATCATAGGCCTAAAAATTGGGGGTTTTGTTTTTTGTTTTTATTTACATGGGCTTTTCTGTATTTTCTTGTATTTTGGGTGTGTATGAGAAGTGGGAAAAGCTGGAAAAGTAGATACACCAAATAAAGGGTGTATACACTTACCTTTTACTTTCTTTATATATTTCTGGAGACACAGATTTCAATTGGACGTGTTTGGGTGGCCTGCCTATACTTAACGTATCCGCCTCTGTAATATTTTAAACGGCCTGTTCCTCTCCACCTTTTGTAAAATAAGCTTATTCTGCAACAACATCTGTGGGGCCCACCTTTATATGGGGACACTTCGTTCATCACGTGAGCTCCCTCATGTTCTTCTTGGGGCCTAAATATCAGGCTGATCCAACACTTTGGTGGGCTACAACATGTAAAATCATGCCCAAACCTCTTGAGATTTGGAATGGTATGGTTTTTTATTTTCCATATCCATTAATCCTTGTGAATGACTAGATTGGATGAAAAATACTAAATATTGTGGGCCACGCACACGACCTGTAAGGCTTTCGTAGTGCCACCCACGGGTTCCAAAATTTCGATGTGGTGTGACCCACATGTGTTTTGGGTTAGCCTGATTTTTGGGATACCGGGTGAAGTTGAAGGGGCGCAGCTTATGGACGGTTTGGATGTGTTCCCTAATGCGTCATGGTATACCCTACATGCATGGTTGTAGATCAAGCCATTGTATGAAAGTGGGGCTCTCATACTAAAAAGTGGCCCCCACCTGTGCAAAATGAAACTGTCATTTTAGAACTGAGTAGAAGACTGAAGAACCTGAAAATATTGTATAGCCATGTTGCTACAGTACAGGTGGCAGAGTTATCTTTCAATCAGGATTGTCCATTTAGTGGGACTCACTATGGATGGAAATTGATTCAAAATGATCATAGATCGGATGATCCTAGCCATCTAATCAGTGGCCTTCAAATCGATGGTGAGAAAGAAAAATAATTAGTGGTCAACATATAAGCGATGGCTATGGTATTCTTATAAGTAAGATTTTAGAAATACCTTCCATCAATGTTGAGGTCCCATTAATTGGACAGCTCTGATTAATGAATAACGGGCCATTTATGATGTAGATAGATGGCTCTACCATATTGGGATTCTGGCTCTAGAGTAGCATCTCTGGAAATAAGGTTGGATTTGTTTCTTGCTTTCATTGCCATTTGAAACGGTCGATAGTATACAAGCTTCGGATTTTATGGGATACTCTCACGGTGGAGGAATGACAGGATCCAGCACTCGTTGGTACATGCACGTGATACTCGGGCTGTGAGTCTGTACAAGCGCGGGATATCTTTCAGTCATCCAGACCGTTGGTATGCTGATCGCCACCATCGACAGACAATATCCCAAAAGTCTCCCATATTGGACTATCTTAGCCACTACACTTCGGCCATCTTTCAGTATAATGCAAATCGGTGCTGTGTTTTTATTCTTAACCATTCCTTTTGTGGCCCACAAGTTGAAAGGTTAGGATTATCCTACCAAGGAGGTTTTTGGGGTATTGTCCATCCATTGTCAGGCCCAACAGTACAATGCTTGAGGACGGGAAGCAGATTGCGTATTCAGTAACTCAATGCGCTGTAGTGCAGCGTACTGAGGTTTACCATCCTTTGTGGGGCCAACCGTCCAATGCTTGGGGCCCACCGTGATGTATGTATCTTATCCACACCGTCTATACGTTTTACCATCTCCTTTTAGGAGATTCGTCGAAGATCGAAGCACATCCAAAGTTCAAGTGGACCACACCAAAGGAGTAGTTTGAATTGAAAATGTACAGGTGAAAACTTCAATTTTGGATCAAGCTGATATTTTGGGTTTCCACTTCTCCATGTCTGTGTGACCTTATGAACAAGTTGGATGACAGATAACCATCATGGTGGGCCTTAAAAAGGTTTCAACGGTCTACGTGATTATTACCACGGTTTCTATGGTGTAATCCACTTAGAATTTTAGATGAGTGTTTAATTTCTATTTGATCCTTCCATTTGCCTTTTTTTTTTTTTTCACTTATAACCTAAAATGATATTAAAAATTGATGAAGAGATGTATGTATATCATCTACACCGTTCATCCATTTTACCATACTATTTAGATCATAAATAAAAAATTAAATCATATCCAAAGCTCAAGTGGACCACACTACAAGAAAAAGCGGGTATAATGACATCCACCATTGAAACCTTCGTAGGGTCCACAGTGATGTTTATTTGTCATCCAACTTGCTCATAAGGCCACACAGACACAAATGAACGTAAAACACAAGTATAAGCCACAAATGAACAGAAAACACAAATATAAGCCTCATCCAAAACTCCTGTGGCCCTAAAAAGATTTCAAAGTTTGGGGTTTAATTTTCACTTTTTATTGTGGTGTAGCTCACTTGAGCTTTGTATATACTTCAATTTCGAGCTCATGCCCTAAAATGAATGGGTATAGCGGATGTACATCACAGTGGGCCCCACATAACTTACTCATTACGCTATAGCGTATACAATCCGCGTCCAGCGTAGAATGCTTGTAACTGCAAAAACATGGCCCCCACTTGTACAAACGAAGTACCCAAGTAGACTTTCTATATCTCAGACCACATGACTCGGAAAATGACATTTTCACCCCAAAAGGGTAATTTCGTCACTGCAACAAACTGTTTAAAAATTAATAAATAAATAATAGCCAACCTATTGGAAATAAAATTACGCTGGTAAGGGTGACATATCAATTTTATGGGTTGGAATATCAACTTTATGGGAAATAACATCTTACAAATATTAATCATCAGCTGTAACGTGTTAACCGCAAATTGTATACACTAAAACTCGGTGTATAAACTATTCTAACGGCCCCAATTGTCGCATCTGCTGTCTGTACCGACTGTGAAACCGACCGATGGTTAGTATGGCCCACCCAGGATGTGGCTCTCAGCTGGAGGCATGATGCACCAATGGGCATGTGCGCCGTACAGGTGGTTCATACATAGAGTTTCCGTGTACCGCGATGCGCGGGCCATTTCCGTGCACCGCGGGATAGGGTCGGGTGCGTTGGGCCGCACCTGTTGTGGGCTTGTAGCGATGAAAGTACAACACCCAAGCCCTTTGGAGCCCATGGTTATGGGTCTGTGCAATCCAATCCGTCCATCAAGTGAGGTACTTTGCATTCACCATCTGTTAAAAAAAACAACCGCATCGAACCTTACTTGAGCCTCATACACAAATCTACGCTCAGCATCCTCTTCCTATTGGTCCGTGTGCTGTGGGCAATCAGTACTGTTTTATGTCAGATATTTTTAACCCATTACGTAATAGAAAACGGCTTACCTGATGAACGGAGTGGATTACACATTAAAAGCAAAATGGGCCCCACAGTTCTCAAATGTTGGTAGTGCTGTGTATGGGAACTTTACGACGCCGTCACCTCCGGATACAGTTCATCACAGCCCATCGTTTCTTAAAAGTGCAAAACAAAAAATTAAAAAAGAAAAACTCGAAAATAAGAAAATAAGAAAAATACAAAGAAGGAAGAAAGAGTAGAGTAGAAAGGTTTGCTGCTATACATCACATTCGTATTGCTTGTTATTACGTCGGCATCTCTGACGTTGGATCTGGTGTCATCAAAACCGTTATATGATGAGACTGTATCGATGGGGAATAGCAAATAAGGATTGGAATATTTCAACCTTATGATCATTTTAACTCTTTTTCTTTGAATATAGACCGTTTCCTTTGGCCTTTGTGTTGTGAGCAGTAATAGTCTTTTGAAAACTGAGTATTCCTCGAGTATAACCCATCTAAGTGATGCCCGTCATATGAACGGTTTGGATCATTACAAATGGCCTCAGATCAACGGCTACAATCAAGACCTAAATTTTAGTAGTGACGTATTGTAGAAAAAATCGCGGCGATGATTCCAATATCTTACGGTCTGATAGGAGAAATTACGGGATTGGATGCCCTTGCACGGTATACTCCACCCCAATGGTTCGGATTATCTTGACCAATGATATTGTAGGCCCTATCATGGATAGATCATGCCCCCAAAAACTATCTTCAATAGGAAAATCGCAACCTTTGATTTGTGGTCCGCAAATTGAAGGTTACTGAGAAAAGAACATCAACGGTCGATCTTCAACTAATAAAAGTCCCGAGATTGGTGGCTAGGATCTTTCATTCTTGGGGTTTTTATTTGGTGAATGGTGTGTCCCGGTGGAAATCAAGATATCAACGGTCTAGATTACCAAACCATTGCCCCACTTTGCTTAATTGAAAACCTGCGTATACTCTGAAATCCTCGGTTGGGATAATATTGTTTCCTCGGGCTTTATACATACATGTCCGGCAAGAAAATTTTGTAAGGAGAATGTTTACATACAAACATTGTATATGAAGTTGCAGATACTGAGCATTGTTTCCCGTGCAACGTGTTACTGTATGGAAAATCCGAGTCGCACAGAAGGTGTGACCAACCATAAAGATCATCTAGAACGAAAAGCAG
Source organism: Liriodendron chinense (assembly GCA_003013855.2). Classification (NCBI taxonomy): domain Eukaryota; kingdom Viridiplantae; phylum Streptophyta; class Magnoliopsida; order Magnoliales; family Magnoliaceae; genus Liriodendron; species Liriodendron chinense. The sequence goes on along the minus strand of ML058461.1, from coordinate 9,640,752 downwards.
AATGTTTCATTCAGTATGCAGGCTCCAAAATGAATGCAATGGTCAAACGAAGATCTGACTCTATATATTTTTTTGGCCCACCTAATATATGGGTCGATTCGATTTTTCACTCCTAAACCTCACCCGTGATTCTGATCACCTTACACGGTTTCGATTTACCACATGAGTGACGCTTTGACAGAAAATGAAGGCATTGTATATGGAGAGTTCACATACAGCGTTGTATGTAAACATTTCTGTCTGTTCGACATACATGTACGCAGGTACAACACAATAGGAAGAATATAGTCCGACATCCGTATGCGCAGGAGTAAAGTAAATAAATATGAGTATCTATCAAGTATACAAGCATGTGGGGCCACCAATAACCTTTAATGTACTGTACTGCCAACCACTCGCAGAAATTCTAGATCGTCCGCTCTGGGCACAAGGCCTACCCTCGGTAGGGCTGCACATTTGCCCGGTTAACTTGCCGCCCCGACCTGGTAGAAACCTGATATATTGTGACCTGGCTGACAAAATGGTCCGGTATGTCAGGTGAATGCAGCTGAACCATTTTCAATTTAGGTATGGTTTAGGTATATACAAACCCTCTTAACTTGACCCGTACCCTGAATTCTATATACCTAAGTCATTTCGCCCTACTTGAACCGGCCCGTTTATACTAGTTTATTGCATTTAGAAATATTAATAGGGCATTATCAATAGATTGAATGGTCATTAAACATTAGGGTGGACTCTAGCTCTATAATTTTTTAATGGTGGGAGTTCAATGACCACTAATTTTTGTAGTGCGGTCTACCTAAAGCTTTTATCTGCTTTCTTTTTAGGACTTTGTTCTATAATAATTTAGAAACATAAATGGATGGCATGGATTTATAATATATGCATCAAGGTGAGCCTCATGGTCAGAGTTTCACCCACATGGCTGATTCCGGGTCTCTTTGACTCTCACCCAAGCTGCGCTCATCTTACTCTCACAGAGAGCGGATTAGGTGACATCCGGAATCCACCAAGGTGAGTGGCTCTGACTATGTGTCTTAAATCCACACTGTCTAACTATTTTAAAAGATCATTTTAGGATGCGATACCAAAAATGAAGCTGACTCAAATCTTAAGTGGACTACATCGTAGAAACAGTCTTAACCTCACATGGTTTAGCATATAAGGTAGGGTAGGGTTAGGGTTGACCCTTTTACAAGTAGGGTAAGGTTAAGGTTGGATCAGCCTAACTCGATCACAACCCGGACCGAAACCAGACCTTTAAATATATTTAGGTTAGGTCCAGGGTTGGGCTAACCCAACTCGCGTGCAGGCCTAACCGTCAGTGACCGAAATCATTCATCCGGTGGGACCCTCCTATGGATGGCCCGGAGTGCAACTGCACCAGTTGGACGGTTCTGATTTGCCAAATAATGTACTTTTGCTAGCTGAATACCACCCATTGGGACGCGGATTGCGTGCTGAGTTACTCAGAACGCTATATCTGGGGCCAACTATAGATGTGTGTGTCATATCCACGCAGGCCATCCGTTTTCCCATCTCATTTTAGGGCGTGAGCCCAAAATAGAAGTATATCCAAAGCCCAAGTGGACCACACCACGGGAAATAGTGGGGATCATGACCTCTACCGTTGAAACCTCCCTAGGGCCCCAAGTGATGTTTATTTGTCATCCAACCTGCTCATAAGGTCACACTAACATGGATGAACCGAAAACAAAAATATCAGCTTGATCCAAAACTTCGGTGGCTCCTACAGAATTTTCAACGGTAGTCATTCAATTATCACTATTTCCTATGGTGTGGTCCACTTGAGCTTTGGATATGCTTCAATTTTGGGCTTATTCGTTAAAATGATCTGATAAAACCAATGGACAGAGTGGATAAGACACATACATCAAGGTGGGGCCCACAGTGTTTACTCAGTGCGCTATACCCTACTGAGTTACTCAGTACGCAATCTGCGTCCCATCCATTGGCGCTTTTATTCCAGCCATCCATTTACAGGCCGCAAAGGCCCAATTTGGATTTCTTTTTATTGCACTGTGGGGCCCACCCATCCAGATGGACCCCACTAAATGAAAGGTTCTGATTGTCACCATGTAATGGGGATACTCACTCGGAGTCCCCTGTCTCTTTCGGATATATGAAAGAATGTGTTGTGGGAATAAAATACAAAAGGGTATCCTTGATTTTTGTTAAAGGGCAAAGCGAAAAGGGCAAAAAAGTAAATAAATAAATAAAGGAAAAGGAAAAAAAAAACTGCAAAAATTGGAGGAAATTCCGCTATTTTAAGAGGGGGGGGGGGGGGATTATAGCTTGTGGGGCCCACCAATGGGGCCCACCAATGTGCATGGCAGGTAGAGTGTTTCAAGGGTTAGCTTGTATTTGTCTTGTGTTGGGTGTGAAGAGAGGGGAAGGAAGATAAAGTTAGGTTCATCTAATTTTAGCTTCCCTTGTCCAATACTCCATTGATATCACATGCATGAAAACATCACCACCTTTTTTTTAAATTGATGGTTCATCCACCGTACACGCGGCATGATTGTGTGTGGAGATCCGGAATGTCCAAATTGTGGGTTTCATCGTAGATAGAGTCCAAGCTGAAATGGCACTGATTGGACGATCTTAACTATCTGATCACGCCAGTTAACTTTGAATCATTGACTATATTTTTTAGATGGTTAGGATCATCCGATCAATGTTGTTGTTTTTTTTTTTTGTTGTGTCCATCGACAGCAGGTCCTACTATTTGGACGGTTACGATTTACCTGCAGGCTTACCATTCATACAGTAACTGAATCACCACCATTTAAAAGTTGTGGTGACTCCACGTAGGATTCTAGCAAACTGGTTAGTGATCCTGAACCGTTGATCTGAAGAGGCTCATAGTTCGTTGGCCATGACGCATAGATCTGTTGATGGGATGAGCATGCAGTCGGAAGCCCTTAAATTTGTTTGTGTGGAATGTTGTATCCACGACGGACCCAAGAATCAACGGTCTGGATTCTGTAACTGAACCATGGCCCCATCTTTATAGACTCAGTGGCTGAGGACATTGTAGGTATCCTCGGGCGTAGGATCACATAAATCCCCTCCGACTGATGCTGTTCAGTGTGCAAGGGGAATGTTAGTGAATAAAGCGTGGAAAATGATTGTGGGGCCCACCTCACCCAAAAAAGAAGGCACCCTGACTGGCTACGCGAACTTGGGCCCACCGAATTACCAAAAATAGTTGTGGCCATAATAGCTAGTAGCCCCACTGTACGGCACTAATCAGGGAACTTATTTTATTATCCTTTCTTGAAACCTCCTGCAATCGGATGGCTATGATCAATGACTAATCCATGGTGGAGTAACCTGATGAACGATCTGGATCATTGCCCATCTTGCTGAAATGGTCCTACCAAAAAATTTGATACTCTGGCAGAGTATGATGGTTGATACACAGGCACCTAGAATGTACTTAGAAGTTTCACACGTGGCATTCAAGTAATTTGAATCAAACCGTTCAGACTATCATTTCAAGTTTAAATGTATCATAATAAAAAAATTTACGGTTATTTAATAATCTAACCATAGCATTGGTTGTCATTTATTGAACGATCAGAAATGAAAAAATCCAATGATCTTAATTTCAACAAGCAAGGGTCTAAGAATCATGCGTTAGGATTGCTCATCCAATTTGATTCCGGGACTGTGGCTCATCGACAGTGAGTTTCACGACATAATTGCTTCAATTTAGTCAATGTAGGCCATGTGTACAATTTCTTAGCACCTGCATATCAAGCGTCATAAGTGTCAGAGTATCAATTAAACGTCACCATATCTCACGATACACAGTCTTCGCGAGCAGAACTATGGTTAGTCGCGAGGGGAGCCAACTGACAATCCGTTTATCAGGTGGGTCCCACCTTGTGGCCGAAAAATCATGACTTTTCGACCGTTAGGTGGCTTCCATAATATGTGTGAGTAATTGATGCGGATTGGGTACTACCCGGACTGATAGGGGCCACCATGATATATGGGTTTTATCTACACCGTTCATCCATTTTGCTGTATCATCTAAGGATACAATTTAAAAAATAGGCAATTCCAAAGCTTTAGTGGGCCACACAGTGCAGATTAAACACCTACCATTGAAATATTTTTGAGAGCTATAGAAGCTTTGAATGAAGGTGATATTTATGTTTTTCCTTCATCCAAGTATTCCTGGCCTTATGAACAGGTTGGATGGCAATTAATCATCAGCCTTATAAAGGTTTCAAGGGTGGAAGTCCACTCAAACGTTGGAACCCGTCCATTCCTAGCAAGGGACCGAGGGAGCTGGTACCAATGGGAGCGAATTAGTTGTTACTCCGGAGAACAGCTAAGTGGGTGTTACCCCTACCGTATCGCCCACATGGATTGTATTTTGTATATCAATGCTGTCATCCGTATCCCCAACCCATTTTGGAAGGCTCTTTCGAAAATTATGCAAATCCAAGTTTCAAGTGGACCACACCATTGGAAACACTTGTGATTGACTGCCCCACAAGTAAAAATTCCAAAGAGCCCATCCTAAGATATTGATAATGTTTATTTGCAATCTAACCTGTTAATAATGTTAAGAAGATCTGGATAAAGGGAAAATATAAATATCAGATTTATCAAAAACTTTTTGTTAAGAAGATCTAGATGAAGGGAAAATATAAATATCAGATTTATCAAAAACTTTTGTGGCCCACAAAAAGGTTTTAATGATCTTTACTTATTAATGAGATTCTGATCTTCCTATGGTTTGGTATCACACCTTAAAATGAGATTAAAAAAACAAATGAATTGTGTGGATGTATAAGAAATACATCAATATAGCCCCCACACAGTTAGGGTAACACCCACTAAGCTATTCCTAGCTAATCCGCTCTTAAGTATCCAATAGACCAATATGCGTATGGAAGTAATATGTAGGGGGAGCGGATCAGGTACTACCTGCAGAGTTTAGGGCAGGAGGATACGTGTCACATCCATATTGGTGGAGGACAAAGACCTGCCACATCAGAAAGCCGTCTATTCTCCACCAATACCCACTGTCCCCTACTAGCCCTTCCCGACCTGCAGGGGTTTGGGGAGTGCCTAATCCCCGTCAAGTATGCATGCTGTCCGTCCTTTTCTTCATGCGTATTGGGTACTACCATGCAAATCCGGGCAACGAACAGATAGTATGATGCATGGGTTATATCCACACAGTTCGTCCATTTTACAATGCCACCTTAAGATAGAGCCATGGCTTAAAGTGGACTGAACCACAGGAAGCAGCTCACCGTTGAAACTCTCTCTAATTCCCACCGTGGTATAGAGGTCATGTCAAGTGCTTTGTGGGGCCATCGTAATATATGTGTGTGTTTTATTCACACCATCCATTTATTTTGATATATCAGGTAGGAGCACCAAATTAAGGCACATCAAATGCTCAAGTGGACCACACCACAAGAAGATGTTGGGATTCAACTCCTGTCATCGAAAACTTCTTAAGGCCATGCAATGTTTATTTGCCATCCAATCTGTTCATAAGGTCACGTAGATCGGTACAAAGGAAATACATAAAAATCAGCTCCATCTAAAACTTCTTCCTGTAGTGTGGTCCACTTGAGCCTTCAATCTACCTCTTTTTTTTTTTGGACTCATATCATAAATTTATTTATCAAAATGGATGGGCAGCCTGGATAAAGCACATACATCACGGTGGGCCCCACAAAGCCTCTTATAGGACCATCCGTCTCTAGTGGTCGGATAGTTCCCAATCTGCGCCCACACGCACCCAGACTAAGGGAAAACACAAATATCAGCTTGATGATGTAACTACCTCATTTTTTGCCTTGTCCACTAAAATGATATGGAAAAATGGATAAACGGTGTGGATAAAACCCATTCATCACAGTGGCCCCTCAGGGACCTGTCGGTTCCTTGCTAGGGACACGGGGGTAGTAACCCATCCGCATCTTCTTCTTTTTATTTTTTTGCTATCCCATTCATTTCGTACGTGCTGCCCACGTGATGATGGTTGTGCATCGTACAAACACGGCGGGCCCCACCAGATGAACGAGACCCTATCTTGCAACCGGATGCCAGGCTACTTTCCCCAAGTGAAGTGGTTCCAAGAAGCCAACCTCCGTGGGGCAACATCCACCTAGGGTCCCCTATTGTGTTTGGACCATCAATGAGATCAGACTGATCAAGCCATCCAAGCCATCCGTTAATTGCCTTGAAATTTGACTTTCTGAAACAAATATGGTCGCTTACGTACGTACATTCAGTTAGAAAATGTGGTTAAAATTGATGGCTAGGATCATCTGCTTTCTGGTATAAAATTTTGGGTCATCCACAAGGGGTGCCACTAAGGACATAGACGGTCGTGATTCACCATCCACCTATCCACGTGGGACGTGAATTTCCTATAACCCCAGCCTGCAGTGAGTCAGGGAGGCCCCTATGCGTTAAGCTCTTTGGGACCCACCACAATGTAGAGATATCCGTTATACATCCAGTCCGTCCATCAGTTTAGATAGCTCATGTTAGGACATGAGCCCAAGATTGAAGCAGATCCAAAACTCAAGCGGGCCACACTATTGGAAACAAAGGGGATTGAATGCCCACCATTGAAACCTTCTCAGGCCACAGAAGTTTTGGACCAGGCTATTTCTGTTTTCCGTTCATCACTCTAGAAATAACCTTATGAAGGGGTTGGATGACATACAAACATCAAGGTCGGGTCCCTGAAGGTTTCAACGGCGGGTATTACTCTCCCCACTATTTCCTGTGGTATGGCTCATGTCCTAACATGAGCATGGGCTGACCGGATGCAACACAGACATCGCCGTGGGTCCCACAGGCTTACGCCTACAGGGGTTCCCTTCCACGTGTACGGCAGAAAGTGGTTGCATGGAAGCTCAATCGAGATCACTGTCCACTGGATTATTCCCTGGCTGTTGAGAATATTACCCTAATTAGGTGAACCAATCATCTCGTGCGCGGATTGCTTTTCTCCAAGCGCTTGAGCGGGGGGAGTCCGTGAAAAATCCAATCCGTCCATCTGTTTTGAAAGACAACAACAGGAAAGGATTCTAAAAATCGGGCAGATCCAAACTCAGGTGGGCCATAACAACAAAAAAAAAAAGTGGAAACAGCAACGTCCACCGTTGAAACCTTCCTGGAACCGACCATGATGTTTATATGCCATCCGAATTATTACCGCTCAGATAAACTGTAGGAACAAATATCATCCTGATACAAAACTTCTGTCACCGCCAGGCAGTCAATCCCCACTGTTTCGTGTCGTATGGCTCACATGAGCTTTGGATCTTCCTGATACTTAGAATCCTGTCCTATTGTGGTCTTTATAAAAAGATGGACGGAGTGGATTTGTCACTGACATCTGTATGGGCCCCACACAACCCCCGGCACAGAGATATCGCTGTACCCGGGGTCACACGCAATCCACTCCCTGGTGCGGATAGTACTGAGTCTGCTGACCATTCCATCTAAGAATATGTCGCATGCCTATATAGGATCTGGACCCTTCAGTTGCTGGGTCTCCTAGCATGGAAGGATGATATCCCAACATGATCTGGCCCATTTATGATAAGGCCCAATAGATGAAGAGTCTATATCTCACAATTTTCAGCTTTTCATGGAAATAAAGTGCTCCATAACGAAGAACCATGAGCTAAGAACCTGAGTCCACGACCGGCCCATGATCTAACCGCACCCTATCGGTCTCACCACAGCAAACTGCAAGTGAGCAGAATTGAATAAGCGCAGCCCATTGTAACTAAATTAGTTGGACCTGCCAATGCCGACCGATCGAACCTTTTAAAAACTCAAGCCAGGCCCAACTCAATGGGTCCATGGTATGCTTGCAACCTACCCTACCTGATGAATGGCCAAGATCTCTAGCACATGTACCATCCTCTCATGAGTTCCCTTGTTGAATGACTACCTGTCACGCTTGCAGGCACTCAAAATTGCACACATGGCATACATTAACTCAAATTAAACTAACTAAATTGCAAAATCCATGATCACTAGGTCAACACAGCTCTAAAATCGAATTGATTGAACAATCCCGACCTTTGATGGGTAGACACTTGTTTGCCGAGATAGGATTGCTGGATAATTTTCCTTTTTAATCGCCGAATAAACATCCACCAATGACCCACCCAAGGTTTGGGCGAATCGCTAGCGCCGTGGGTTTGTTCCCGACAGGTTTGCGGGTGATTGCGTGTGCATCCGCAGAGAATAGTCGTCATAAAAAATAAAAAAATAAAAAGAAAAGAAAAAGAAAAAGACAAATCCACCAATCCACCAGTCTAGCAATCAAACAAGAGTACTTTTGGTCCATGATACATCTAAACTGAGAAAAATAATTGGACAGTTTAATTTTGATTACTTGTAGGCCACATGTGCAATTTGTAAATGCTTGCATTTGTTATTTTTAAGCTTACGTGTGTAATGCATGCCGACCACGTTGCATCATGGATGCAGCCATTCTAGACAGATGCAACATCAAAGCTGTGCATCAGGTGGGTCTAACCTTCAAGATATTCTGACCCAAAGATCAAGCTGGTGCATTCATCAAGTGGGCCATGATGCTAAAAAAATAAGTCGATGGCCTAAAAAAACATCGAGCAAGTTACTTTAAAGCAGTGCATTTGTTTCATAAACATTAGCCTACTTACCTAATTATTAGCCCAATGCATCAACATACTGAGCCATTTTTTTTTTTTTTCAATCATCAATAAATAAACATTTTCAGAAGATCAATTTTCCACATCAGCATCAGCAGAAGTTTCTAATTTGCACGTGGGGAGCACAATCTTATCATACACCCAGCAAGTTGAACCAGGAGAGTGTTTCTTTCCCAAGAGTGATGTGCCATAAGGCCAAAGCCAGAGACATTCTTAGCTCAGTGCGCATGTTAGTGTTGTCACTGTTGGTTTCGAACACTTGAAAGGTGGCGTAACAAAAAAGCATGGGATTTATGTAAGGGTGCATTATTACTACTTTATGCCGGATGCGCAGAGTACCATGACTTGGGTACATGGCATTTCCTAATGCGAATATGTGTCGTCTTTTTTATTATTTGATGGAGAAAGGAACTTCTCATGCAAAACGAAGGGTTTGAATGCAGGGGACGTCTGACCATTTCCGAGTAAGGAATTTCAACCGTTACGTTACAATGAATCTTCATCCTCCCATTTCAGCTCATCTGTCCATTCAAACCTAAAAATAGATTTTTTTTTTTTCTTTTCTTTTCTTTTTTTCAAAGAGTTGTCATAGGTTAGTTTACCACCATTCAAAAAATGGTGGTGGCTGTTGAACCATACAAATGGCATACTTGTACAAAATGGTGCTAAACTAACAACTAACATAGGAGTGTAGCCTATGGAGAATAGTCTTGTTCATATAACACATGTACCAAATCCCAATGCATGATCATGTGGACATTAGGTTGACATGCCACATGAATTGGATGGTATTTTGTAGAGCTTGAGTTTTCACTTTATACAAGTGGGGCCCATTTGTTTGGTCACCCATAGCCTTGTTATGAAAGGGGCCACTTGGATGCCCCATGCAACAAAAACTCTCCCAGATCAGAAAATCCTAGCCAGTGATTGGAACCATTTATCCAGTGAGTTCCACTAACTATTTGATCAAATCATTGTCCTATGATGGAAGCCAAAATGGCCACCATTAGATCCAAATTGATACAGTTTACTCCCAAAAGGCCCCTCTTTTGATTAAACATTTGCAAGCTTATCTAGTTTATTAGGCTGTTTATTTGCACCCTTCCGCGCGTAAATGAGCCGCTGGCCTTTTTCTTTTTTCTTTTTTTTTAACACACAACCACACCACATGGGCACTCGATCCCACCATCTCTGTGTTCACACATTATCTGTCTACCACTGAGCCATGGAGCCAGACCTGATCTCATTGTTGAAACAGAGGCTGTCTACCACCCGCAAATGAACCTGACCTGATCTAAATATTAATACTATTTTAGATGACTCAGACTAAATGTTCATTTGGGCCAGGTTGACTCAAAGACTCCAATCAAATCGTCTCAATAGTCAATTATTATTACTTAAAAATATTGAGAAGCTTAATAAACATTCCAAATGGTTTTTTTTTTTTTTCTTTTATAATGACGACAAGGTGTTCCTGCCTCTTTTGAAGGCAAGACTATTCCCTGCGGATGCACGCAATCACCTGCAAACCATGCGGATCAGGTAAAGCACGGAGAGGAGAATCGAAACCACATCTTTCGGGAGCAAACCCATGACGCTAGCCATTCATCCAAACCCTGGGCAGGTCATTCCAAACAGTTATGCTAACATAAGTAATACAAAACAGCACACCAACTAACAACATAGCTCCTGCTGTGCAGGTTAAGTGTTGCTTACCTTCCCGAAGGTCAGTGGTTTCATTCACGCTCACCCCGTCCCTTTTTTTTTTTTAAAGACAACAGTATCACATGTAACTCAGTTCGATTCACATTGAGTCAACCGAGTCCTGGAGTCAGCTTCTTCAGTCTTACCCGAGTCAATGTTGAGTCAGTTCAAGCACCAAGTTTCACCACAACTCCCAAAATCTCACAGAGTTGACTCAGCCGAGATTGGGTTGAGTCAATGAGTTTTAAAACTATGATTTATACCAGAGAACTGATCGCCTACAGGCAAGGTACCACAACTTGTGGTAGCGTACCAGTTGTGTATGACATCAGTACCATGAAAACGCTATGCCCCACCATGAGGATCACCTGGCACAAAAGTAAAGGCTGATCCGATCATTACATGGGCAACCTGACGGTCTGACTCAGCATATAGGTGTGGCCCAACCAGCAAGCATCAGCTGTTTTTCGAGACAGATGATGTTCATGGTGGGGCCCGTACAGATGTTCTACGTAAGTGGGCAAGTTGACAGGAAAGACGGCTGTGGTACTGTTGCCTGTAGGTGATAGTTTATTAGTTCTCTTTATACCATTCCTATCACATGCATTACCAGTAAATGCAATGAGAGATCCAAAATGAGCTACGTGGCGAATGCACAAAAACAATCTGAAATCCACTGGATCTACTCTTGATTTATAAGAAATATTACATTCTCAAAAGTAGACGACAAGAGAGATAAGAATGGAGACTTTCTTTCTTTCTTTTTCTTTTTCTTTTTTCCTTTTTTTAAAGGTGAGACTATTATCCAATTATACATTTTAAGTTAATTCTAGCCATCCATTTGACGCCATCCGTGGCCAACTCGATACCAGTTGTGCTTCAATTAATTTATAATGCTATAGTGGAATCATAAATCAAGACAAACAACTCACCAAAACAAAGGAAAGCCCCATGCATGGTAGATCTCCCTTGGGTTTGAGCCCTCAAGCAGGCAGCATCATGAGTTCCTAACCAAGAACATGAAAAGGACAGACTTGAGTACATAAAATCTATTGAAACAGTAGATATGTAATAAGGAACACTAAGCCCCAATTGCCCCGTACATGCCAACAGATGTGAGATCCAAGCTGTTGATAAGGCAGACCTCGGGTTTAATGTGCCTTGGCACAAAAATCAGGCCAGCACGCTCATTAGGTGGGCTATACATCAAGGTATTCAAAAACAGTTAACGTAACGGCTATAACAGTAACAGTGGTCTCTGTTATGAGATACGAGACCATAACACTCGATTTAAAAGATAAAATTAAAAAAAAGGCCCGTGAGGGGTATATAAGAACCGTTGCAGGCCTATGCTGATACGGGCCGATATGGGCTCAATACATTTTTTTCCTTCGTAAAGATTCACATGATACAGGGCCATCTGCCATAACACCTGTTACGGCCCATATCACAATGGCCATTAGGCTGGCTGCTACAGCCACCATTACCATTATTGAATACCTTGATAGACGTGCATATTGCACGGTGGCCAATTATTTAGGGTTTTGTTCACATGCATTCAAATACACATTGAGCTAACGTGCGTTCAAGATGTGTGGGTCTCACTGTGATATGTATGTGGAATATGAAACCATGAATATTTGTGCCCAGCCATGCTAGTCTCAGTTCCAAAATCGAGACTGATAAATAACTCATAGTGTATTTTATGCTCTTGCTTCTTAGAGAATGCCAGAAATTGTATACCTTAAAGCTCATCACAAATCCCATCACTTCGAACACCACCACAAATCCCATCAGTATTTGGTGTGTTCTTAACTCTCCATATTGCTTCAACTTCATCAGTTCGGAACCTCTGGGTGAATGTTGCTTCCTCTATTGGGGTTGTCAAGCCCTTGGCATAGGCAAGAAGGCCAGTATATGCTATCATCGCTCCATTGTCAATGCAGTACCTATCATCAGTCGCAAACAACCGGCCACCCCTCTCCGAGCACATTGTCCTCATCATCTCTTGCAACCGCTCATTGCATCCGACACCACCAACAATGAGAATATCTTTCTTGTCGCAATGTGCCATTGCACGCTCTGTAATTTCAACGAGCATAGCAAAAACTGTTTCCTGTATCGTAAATGAAAACAGTATTATAAGACATGTATTGGGAGTGATCAAAAGTACAGACTATGAACTAAACATTATTCTATGTGCTATTTACAGTCTGCCAGAGGAAATGAGTGGGCCCACTAGCTGTAGGTAGGTACACATAGGGACCATCCAAGTAGATGATACTTCAATCAGGTTCTAGGGTCCACTTATCAACATCCTCTTTTCATGAATCAACTATATGATATATCTTGCTCAAGTACATTAAAGCCATTAAAACTTAAATTTCCTACAACCACTTCCTACTAGTTCTAATATGTGCTTTTAACAGAGAAAAACTTAAAAAGTACATCTAACCTGCAAGGAGTAGCACAAATCTGCAGGCGTGCACTCGTTGTTCTTGAGCTTCTCAACAGCAGTAGCTTCGATATAGCTCAGGATCCCACTAAAAGAAACATCCATTCCTTTGACGACATAAGGAAGATCTAGAAATTGCTCTCCTTTCTTTGCAAGCTGGAATAACACAAGCAACAAAAATAAAAGACAGTGAAATCGATATTGAGAGTTGAGAAGGGGAGAGGTCTCCTGTTTCAAGCTTAGCAGTACAAGGTGGTTTTAGAAAATCCCAATATAAGGAGGGAACTAGATACATGTAAGAAGATGGCTGCATATTGCAGTGACATTTTCAAAACAAAAACCCCATTAACAACTTTGTTGAAAATTCAATCATGTTATGATGCAGAAACCTAGTTTATGTTGTAAGTTGTAACTTCTCTTTTTCCCTATTGGAAATCGATGAGTGGAGAATCCTCAGTCCTGACAAACAAAATCCTTAATACAAATAATAGAGTTCTAAACTCCACTGAATTAATGGCTTCTCATTCCCAAGAAGAAACCTCAAACACCAGCAAAAGAGTGTTATAGTCATGGTATGCCAAGACTGCCATTACATAATGGTAACAGTGACAACTGCTACACATTACGAGGCCAAAACAGTCATAATGGCTGTTACAGAAAAAAAAAATGACCTGTAACGGAGCTACCATTACCATTATGAACACCTCGATTATTGTATTAGCCTCTTAAACAAAGTTTAGGATAAGATACATAAATCTGACAAGGATGGGGTGTGGATATTGCATAGATGCAACTTATGTACAGCTTTCACACTTAAAAATTGAAATATAGACTGCAGCTGTTTTCTCTAAAGTGTTGGTGTTCTTCAGAGATTGGGCTTCGTGATCCCTTTGTCTTTAGTCTTGGGAGGGGGCAGTTCCTCTTGGGTGGCCTTGGCTGCCTTTTTCAATAAATTATTCTCATCTTGCAAAAAAAATAAAAAATTTGAAATATAGACAAGGATACATTTCCCATTTTTTGGAGCATAGGAGCACCATGGAGGTCAGGTTCATCACGATGCTCCAAACAACTCAAGAAGGACGGACCATTTGACAAAACAACATGAAGAGATATTTGGCACAGAGCACGAATCACTTTGCTACCAAAACCCATATGACCCTTGACCTTGACAAAGTCAGAATCAATGGGGGCAAGTGGTTCCACTCTCCACCAGTACCAAGTAGATTTGGTATAGGACAGTAACCATGTCCCAGAGTCAACCAAGATTGGATTTTGAAAAGAACTATACGTCTCAAGTCCAACACTTGTTATTTTCTCTTAGTGCACAAACTAGACATCAAGGTATTCCATGACAGTAATGGTGGCTTATGGCATTTTTTCCTTTTCTTAAAATAAATAAATAAATAAAAAAAAAAACTGTATCTGCCCCATAACGGGCCCATTTGGGCCGTCACGGGTTATTTTTCCATAATGCGTAACGGATGCCACTGTTGCCATTACATAATGGCTGTTACGGGACACCATACTAGACATTCAATCCCTAGAATAATAAATCAGAAATGGGTTGGGCTGTGCATTTGTTCTGAGTTGTTTCTCCTTTGGGGTTAGGTTTTCATTGGGTCTTTGCTTTTTGGGAGTGTTTTTTTTTTTTTTTTTGGTCGCCTATTGGCACCTTCTCAATAAAATCTTTTGTCAACTTCCAAAAAAAATCAGAAATGGAAACAAGATACCAAAGGTATTCCAAAACAGTTACGACAGTAAGGGTGGTGGTAACCATTACATGTTACAGGGCCGTAACAGCTGTTATGGGAAAAAAAAATGGCCTGTGAGACGAGATGGTAGCGCCAACTAACCTAAAACTGAAATTTCGTTTCGCAGCAACCCTGATTTTAAGAATATAGAAAGCATAGAAAATTTTAATTTTCTTTTCTCTTTTTTTGTAAGTCAAAACAAAATAACACCAATACAATACTTCAAACCAACAGGTACAGTGCAACAATAATACACAAGGTCCATTGAGGCATTTGTGGGCTATAGGCACAGATCTGATGGTATCTGGGAGGAGACCCTCAATAGATAAGTATAAAAAGGATTAAGTTCTAGAAACATGCCCAAGCACTAATGAGTCCAGTTGTCACATTTGAAATGCCTCAGGGTAAAGCAAAGCATCTCAGTGCGAACTATTCCATCAAAACCAACTAAGCATGAATTCATCCTTGTGCTGACATCAAAACATATCACAAGGCATCAGGAATCGGCTAGAAGTCCATATTCCGAACAACAACAGTGCTATCTAATAGAGTGGTCAATTTAACCTCATAGAAGCAGCTGAGTTAACATGCAAACAAATGTCATGATGACCACAGTGTAAAGATCCTACATTATCCCTGTCCTTCCCAACTGCAGGTGTCTTCTGACATAGAATTTTTTGGAATTATAGATGGTTTATCAAGGATCTCTTAACTGCTGGCACCCAAAAGAGTCAGGTGCAAGTCATGTATCTATCTCAATAATCAGCACGGTCAGTATGAGCACGGAAATGAGCCCGAACTTCTTTTAGACGTGCCATGGTTTACAAACTTGAGGTTCATGTTTGATACTTTGATCCCAACTTACCTAGAAAAAAAAAATTCAAACATGAATATGTCGAAACCATCTCATCTTCTGAAACACAGCAGACATTTCCTGGTGGCACGCAGCTGATAATGTAAAAGATGGTCAAACATGGGAAGTTTCTTTCCAACCAACCTTGCAAAAGAGACAGGTGTAATCACTGTAGGATCTCTGACGAAATCAAGATGAGTTCTCACCATGGCTCTGTTTGGATGTCCAATCAATCAACTTGAATTGAAATCATTCAGTGTGAGAAAGGGTAAATGCTCAAACTAGGTTACCCCTACACAGTTCATGAGGGATTGTCCACAAATTTCAGTTACTCTGCAAGTCCAACTTCAAACACACAAAATAGCAATAAGTGTTTGGCTGTAATTATCATTTAAACTGATGCCACTTCACCATGTTCATTTCCTCTATAATGAAAAGAAACCCAGTTCAAAACAGCATGCAAGTGCACCCTAAATACTTTCCAAGTTCTGACATCAGCTTACCCATAAATAATCTTTAGATTTTTCCATGCTCAGTCTAAATCAACCACCTCACAAACACATCAGGCATAGAAGCCAATATTGCGTAGATCGAGGAAACAAGAAATGAACGAAGCTCCACTAAGATATCTCAATGTTTGATTCATGCTCCATGGCCCTACCTTTCAAATGAAGGTTTAGGCTGTATCCTGTCCCTCCATATCTGGACCATTTGATATTTTTTACTCTGTTTATGACTCTTGAGTGCAGTCACGTGGCACTGCCAGTAGCTAATTAGAAGCTTCTGCAATCTTCTTTTTTTATCCCTTCGCTAATTAGAAGCTTCTGCGATCGTCTTTTTTTATCCCTTTGCAGCTTTGCTGACTCATCACTGTCAGGTCAGGGAAACAATACACCTTCTTGAGTCTCAAGATGCTTGGATGACATCTAGCCACGCATTAATGCAAAGACTCCACCCCCAACAAACCGATTCAACTCTAAAATCTTAGATAACATGTGAATCATTACACTCCTAACCTCCACTAGCAGAATATAGACATCATTCCACCAAAATTGGGCTTCGCTTTCCAAGACAACAGCCAGACAAAATCAAATAAACTTCTTCCTAAAACAACTCACTTTTTTTTTATTGAAAAGTGAATTGATGGGGAAAATAACAATCCTCATCCATGAACAAATTCCTTGCATAACAACCACATATACATCAACCTCGGCCTACTGAGAGAGCATGGCATCCCTAGTCCAATGGTGCCTTTTTTTAGAGGTAACAAAAGTATATTATAAACACGCGCCAAAAGGCAAAGGACTATAATTACCTCCTTCCCCAAAACCTGAGGCCCATTCAACTACTAGGCTTCTGACTTTCAGCATGACCATCCTGATGAGTGGCTCAAATTTCTAAAGCACCTCCCATTTCTTTCTTCACAAATAACCCCCCAAAGCCCTGCCAACAAGCATAAACGCCATGGGATTTGTAACTCCTTTTAGAGATTCACCCCATGCCAAGACAAAAAGAGTAGATCAATAGAAGCCGGATAGGCCCAAGACACCTGGAACAAGGATAGGGTACTATTCCACAAAAAGGATGTTGTCGAGTAGTGCAAAAAGAGGTGATCAATTGATTCCGCATTCGCCATGCACATCAAACAAACATTTGGGATAGCCATTCCTCGCTTGTGAAGGTTATCAACTATCAAAACTTTGCCCCGACCAACCAACCACGCAAACACTGCTACTCGCGGAGGAGCTCC
Source organism: Liriodendron chinense (assembly GCA_003013855.2). Classification (NCBI taxonomy): domain Eukaryota; kingdom Viridiplantae; phylum Streptophyta; class Magnoliopsida; order Magnoliales; family Magnoliaceae; genus Liriodendron; species Liriodendron chinense. The sequence goes on along the minus strand of ML058461.1, from coordinate 9,623,513 downwards.
ATACTGCCAAATAAACTTGGTAGCGACCACGCCAGTTGTGCACTCCCTAAGACTGCAGCCAAAGAGCATGCTATAGAAGGATTGGACCGAGAATCGCACGGACTTATCTAGCTACTAACACATCTATCCTTATCACCAAGGGATGGATAGCAAAATTTGAATATGATCCAATAGTGAGGTTAATTCCCCCATCTCTTCCTCGGACAAGAAACGCCGGCAAGGAGGAGTCCACGTTATACAATCTCTAAATCTAGAGAAGCGCAAACCCACCAATGTCTCCACCCCAATCCAAATAGCTTGCAAGCCACGGGAATCGCGGCTCCAGTCTCCTCCCCAATCCAAATATCTTTCTAGAAGCGAATGTTCTCGCCATTCCCAAGCACAAAGAGCACTCCATTACCAAAGCTCACTTTCACCGAAGCAATTCCTTTCCATAAGTGTGACACCCTATATAAAGAAGAGTTTTTTGTAAACCACCCTCCAACACTAGATCCATACTTAGTAACAATTATATCCTTCCATAATGTCTCTTCTTTAGTAGAAAACCCCCATAGCCATTTTCCCAAAAGAGCTTGATTCATTATGCCCGAATTTTTAATACCCGCCCCACCTTCCCTATAGGGCTTACAAACTTCATCCCACTTAAGTAAATGTAATTTCTTTTGTCTCCCTCCGCTCCTTGCCACAAAAATTCCCTCTTTAATTTATCAATCTTCTCCAAGAGTGATTGCGAGCAACGGTATAACGACATAAAGTACACTAACAGGTTAGATAACGCCGCTTTAATCATTGTTGTACGGCCCCCCAAAGATAAGTATTTACCTCTCCACTTGGTAAGCATTCTTTCCACCCTTTCTATAACCACATCCCATAAATTTAGCCTGTTTACCCACACAAAGAGGCAAACCAAGGTATGTAATGGGAAATTCACCCACTTTGCAACCAAACACCTCAGCTAGAGACACAGCTCCTCCTTAGCCACACGAACTCCAAGCATAACACTCTTGGATATATTCACCTTCAACGCCGAGACCGCTTCAAAACACGTAATGATCATTCTCAAGTTCTCCACCATTCCAGCATTAGTGTCACAAAACAATAGCGTGTCAGCCACGAATTGAAGATGAGACACTGGTGGACTGAACTTACTAATGGAGAAGCCTCTATAAAGGCTAATTTGTAGCCCACGCTCTAAAATTTTGTTCAAAGCATCAACCACCACCACAAAGAGGAGAAGGGATAGTTGATCAGCTTCTCTCAACGTTTGATGCCCGTGATCAACAAAAACCTGGCTTCACGCAAAATGTACTAGAGGCATCGCCAGATACGTGCATGTACTAATATATAGACATGCATGTAGATGCATGTGTATATGAGCAAGTGTGAGCCTATGTGCCACTTCCAAACATAGGCAAAGCATAAAGACGCTGCAACTCACTGAAATTCATATAGTGACATAGGAGGAATTATTGGATCCATGACCAAAGGCTTTGCACAGTAATTGGGTTTTCATTTCTGATGAATGTAGTCCATGGTTGTGTGATCTAGACCACAAGCTTGTTGCATCCCACCATGGAAGGACCATGCCCAAAGGTCTAGGACAGTCGTGACCTTTCAATTAAGAGAAACACAGCAATCGTACAGATTCAACTGAAAAAAAAATCCCAAGATCAGAGGCTAGAATCCCAGGATATTATGGTGCATACTCCACCGATGGTGGATGCAATAGATCAATTGTCTAGATTACCAAATCATAGGCCTCATTTGTCAAAATTGAGAATCTACATATACAGTGCAAGGCCTGGGATTAAAAAACAATCCTAATAATTCTTCGGTGATATGTACAGAGTATGAACATCATCATACAATAACTTCACATATATAAAATACATGAATAAGGGGAATGATGGGGTGTTGAGCATTATAACACAACTTCGGCGAAGAGGGCACCTCCCTACTATCCATGTGCATGTACCTCAAAGTTGAACCGTCCAGAGTCCAAATACTAGGATAACCCAAATATTACACTGAAAGTATGATCCTAAATGGCCTATGGTTGAACATCTAATGGGTAGGAAATTTCCGGATTCTACAAAAAAAAGGTCCACCCATCAGAGGTCAGGATGGTCTAACCAATCTGATTTTTGGATATGACCAATCTATAGTGGATCCCACCTTTTGGTGGTTTGGTTATGAGGCACATGGTCATGTGTACGAATAGGAGAGTCCCTAGTGGCATAATCATGGAATATCGCCATCACCACAGCATAATATCCAAATGAAAGCAAATGAGAAACAACAGTTTTGTTGCAATTGCTGTGTGAAGCAGAGACACGTGATCATACACAAGCAGTGTATGTGAACTTCCACATATAACCCTGTCTTTTCTGACAATGTGTCATGTGCAAGCACATCTGAGCTGTGGACCACACCTTATGAATCAGACCATTATATGTCCATTGATTTCAACAGATTGACCCACCCAAGTCAGTTGGCCAGCCTGATTTTCTCCCAAAGTGATCCGTATGGCATGTCCACCTCTTGCATGGCTCAGATATTCTAGTAACTGACACATTGACGGGAAAGATATGATGGATGCATGTGAATATTCTTAAAAATATATCAAGCTAAAAAGATAAATTACTGTACCAAAATCAACAAACAAATCCATTCCTATATTGGCATCACTTGGACTAAGAACTTTCCATGCAATTCATACTTACAGAGGGAAAAAAAAAAACTATATAATGAGGAAGCAATGATGGTGGCATTTGTGTAATTTCCAATAAAATTAAATAAATATAAAAATTGCATAGCAGGATGTGAATTTCCACCTGCTCAATGTTGTACCCAGGGCTAGGGTCATTTGACAATGTCAGGACCCTTGCAAACCGATCCAAGCAATTCCCGACGGCGATGTCGATCGTCTCCCCGAAGATCCGGTACCGCCCCTCACTATATGCGATGACCTGAGTGTTGCCGCCACTCACATACAGCACGACGGGGTCGTCTGCCCCGGTCACGACCCGACCCATCTCGATGTGGGCGACGCAGTGATTGACGGCCACGATGGGCTTGTTCCAGAGCTGGGAGAGGACGCGAACGGCAACGGCAGCGACCTGGAGTGGGGCGCCCATGCCAGGGCCCTTGGTGTAGCAGAGGCAGTCAATGGCATCGGGCGTAATTTGGGCGGTTTCAAGGGCGGATTTGATGAGGGGGAGGATGTGGTTGAGATGGTGGTGGGCCGTCTCGCGTGGGAGGAAGCCATGGCCCGGTGGTGTGATGTATGTATGGCGCGGATTGGACAGGATGTTGCCATCTAGGGTCACCACGCCCACGCCGATCTTGTTCGCCGACCCCTCGAATCCAAGGGCTATCATTTTCTTCATTTTTCTGGATTTTTTTTTTCTCTCCTCTCTCTCTGTGAGAAGAAGGGTTTTAGAGACTATAGAGGGAATGAGATGAGAGGCGGGAAGGGTTTTGCGTTGACAGAAGATGAGATTGATTTTTTTTTTTTTTTTTTTTTTTTTAAATCTTAAAAATCGATTCGTGTCGTACGTGCGCAAGATAACGGACTCATTAGGTGGGACCTGCCCTGACCAAAAATTAGTGTGTGTGATTTCCATCCGTCCATCACTTGGGCCACCTTATGTTAGGATGTGATGCTGAAGATAAGCCGATCCAAAACTCAAGTGGACCGATTTCCATCCGTCCATCATTCCAACCGTCCATTATTCTCAAACCCGTCGGACAGGTTCTCGTTTGGACCCACCTAAGTGGACCTGATCTGTTTGTTCATCAGGTGGGGACACGTGTACGTGAAATGCGGACCATCGAGCTGCTTTTCTTCACCACATGCGGCCCCCGTATGGTGATGATGTGTTCGGGTCAAACTGTTGAATGATCAGGATTCTTTACACGCTGTAAGGAGGGTAGGTTTTGCCCGTGCATATCCAGCTCTGTGTAGAATGAACCCAGATATCCGACGGATGACACTTTTTGCTACTCTCGTCTCCTCATTTTGAGCGGCTTGGATTGATGTGCATGTCCACCAAGAGGGCTGCAAATGTATGCGTGCGTGTGGGGCCTGCGGGGATATGGTGGACCGCTGACGCGAATTTCGGGGGAGGATTGGGTACTCTCACCGCCAGGTAGGGCTGTCAACAGCACGGATCATAATCCGTATCTGATCCAAATCTGCTCTGATTTAATCTGATTCGGATCAATAATTGGATCATTGAATTGGATACGGATACCCAAAGACGATCCGCTTAATAATCGAGTCGAATTTCGGATCAACTTTGATCCGGCCCGTTAACGACCCGATTAACCAATTAAAAAAATAAAATTAAAAAAACCCTAGCCATCTCGGGTCGGATCATATTCAGATCGGAAACGGATTTCAAAATATTTAAACGGGTCGGGTTCGGATGATATGCTCGTGATCCGAATTGGATTCGGGTCGGATATATCCTTAATTAGATTGGAGACGGATCATCACTGATCCGGCCCGTATCCGACCCATTGACAGCCTTACCGCCAGGACCTAGCTAAAGACAGGCGGTCCTGGCAAGAGCTCTGTAAACGTTGTGTTTTATCCACTGTGCCTGTTATTGTAAATCGGAGCCGGCCCAAATATAAGGCCCATGGCCCTTGTGCAGGTCATGGAGCACATATGGGACTAGTTCGAAGACGATGGAACACGCCTCTCAACGGTTTGCCCGTAACGAATGCTTCCGGAAATCACGCCACCTCTCGTGAGCGTAACACCCATGACTACTCTCCGATGGGCATAATGCCCACGCACAAATCAATCCGGCAATTAGCCTTGTTATTTCTTATGACCTACTATAATGTTTATTTGCCATCTAACTTGTTGATAAGGTCACAAAGGTAGGATAGAAGGAAAATACAAATATTAGCTTGATCCAAAACTTATGCAAACTCAAAAAAAAGTTTTCAATGGTAAGCATTTAATCCCCACTCCTTCCTGTGGTGTGGTCCACCTGAGATTTGGATATGCATGAATATGGATAGAAATACATACATCATGGTGGGTACCATAGTGCTTTGATACCAAATAGCTGATTGGGTCACTAGCCACCTCGGTTTGCTCTCATGGAGGCTACCTTGATTATGTGTTTAATACATGCCATACGTCCATCTTTTAATATCATTTTAGGGCACAAGCCAAAAATTGAAGTAGATTGAACCTCTCAAGTGGGTCACAGTAGGGAACAGTGGACATAGAACGTCGACAAACTTCTTAGAGGCCACAAGGGTTTTGGATCAAGCTAATATTTATGTTTTCTGTTCATCCATGTCTATGTGATCTCATGAACATGTTGGATGATAATTAAACATCACGGTGGGCCCTATGAAGTTTTTAGTGGTGGGAGTTCAATCCCCACTGCCTTTTGTAGTGTGGTCCACTTGAACCTTCCAACTACCTCTTTTTAGGCTAATGCCCTAAAATGATTTGTCAAAATAGATGAATAGTATGAATAAAACATATACATCATGGTGGCCTCGGCAGAGCCCTTAACAAGATCCTCCGTCTTTAGCTAGGTCCCGTGGGAGTGAATTAGGTGCGCCTCCATATCACCCAAGATGGTGTGCCCTTACTGTGGGACCCATCTTGATATATTTATTCTATCTCTATGCCATCTATATGTTTTGCTATATCATTTTCAGGCACAGACCAAAAATGAAATAGAATCAAATCTTAAGTGGACAACTACAACTGGCCATTAAAAACTACTTATGGGCCACGAAAGTTTTAGATCAAGTTGATATTTGTTTTTTCCCTGCATCTAGGTTTATTCTACCTTATTAATAGGTTGGATGGAAAATAAATAAAAAGTGAGCCCTGAGAAGCTTTTAACGGTGGGGCATTCAATCACCACCACTTCCTGTGGTATGGTCCACATGAGATTTAGATCTGCTTTATTTTTGGGCTCATGCCACAAAATTATATGAGAAAACTGATGAACGGCATGGACGTAGGATACACATGTCAAATTGGGCTCCATAGTAAGGCATTGTCTTAGGTGAGGCCTGGCAAACCGTGTTCGTGTCGTGTCGTGTTTATGTCGTGCAAAAAATTTGCTCAACCAAATCCGGCCCGTTAACTAACGGGTTGAAATCTAGAAACCCAAACCCATTCGTTAATTTAATGGATTACCCATAACCTGAACCGTTTAACCCATTAGGCCAATCTACTTATCAGATGGCCACACTATTGATGAGGACAATTGACAGTCTGACCTGACATATAGCTATGGTACACCAAGTGGGCCCATTCTATCATTGAAAACAATAAGATTCACTAGTGAGATGAGGAGGAATCACCTGTACATTGCAATATTGCATATGATGGAGTGTCAGGGTTCATAGTCGGGCCATGGTTTTGTGATCTAGAACATTATGTTAATAGGTTAAACAGGTTCGTGAGTGAAACATTGACTCGATTCGTTATGTTAATGGGTCTTAAAGGGTCAACCTCGTTAATGACCTGACATGATAAGGCTGGACTCGAACACTGATTTTTTCATGCGGGCTAACAAGTCGTGCGGAATTTTGCCAGGCCTAGGTGAGGCAAGGGCCACACCTAATGTGCTCCCAAAAGCCCGATTAACTGAATGGTATGTGCGGCCCGGAGCAGATAAGGTGATACCCGGCTCACCCAAGATGGTGCGGCGCATTATGGCAGGCCCACCTGATATCACATTGATCCGAAACTTTTGTGGCTCATTAATGGTCATTCACTACTGCTTTCTATGATATAGTCCACCTGATAATTGGATTCGATAATGCCCTGCAATGATCTAGAAAAACAGATGGATGGTGTGGATACAGAATACATAGATCAAAGTGGGCCTCATGATAAGGGCCGCACCGTCTTGGGTGAGTCCGGGGTCTCACCTAATCCCTGCGGCCCACCGTGATGACAGCGTGGCATTCACTCCATCCATCCGCTGCGCCAGCTCAGGTCTGGAAGTGAAGTAAAAAAATGGTGCAGCTTCAAAACTTAAGTGGGCCACAGTTAGTGAGGATCAACATTGAAACCCTCAAGTGGGCCGCATGAACTATTTCGAAGTGCACGCGTACGAATCATGACACTCTGGCATAGTATCAAATAACTAACGACCAGCACCTTTCGACTCTTCGGCCCATCTGTCTCGGAAAAAAAGAAAAGCCCGAGCTCGAATTTTCTAGGGTTTTCGTCCTAATCGACCATGTACAGAACTGCAGCTTCTCGACTCAGATTTCTCAAGGTCAGACTCCGAAACCCTAATCCCAACATCTTCTACTCTTCTCATTCGAAATCTAAGCTTTCCGCGTTTTGATTCGTCGATGGCGTTTTGATTTGTTTGTGATATATGCCATTTTTTTTTTATTACGTGGTGTGATTCCCAACTCATCCGATCAAAATTGATATTTGGATCTGATTTTAGTTCGCCGCATCCAATCACGATGTTTCTGCGGGTGCTCGGATTCTGATTTTGGGACATATCCGTTCGGATGCCTGTAATTTGTGTAAAATGTAAGAAAGTTACAGGTGACTGTTGGTCCTCGATCGGATCAACGCCTCTCGCACGCGTGTGGTGTGCGCGCGAACGTGCCAAAACCGACTGTGCAGCTCGATTCCAACTGGTTTTAACTTTGACCCCAAGTGCCAAAATAGGCAGATACACTGACCGTATATGACCGAGACCTGAAAAGGTTGGTTGACTATTCAGCCACTCACTCAACAGATTCAAACGGATCGGGCAATTGACGGAGGGTAGGGTTCGTCCTCCATAAATGGGTTGCGCCTTGCCTTTCAACAGAAAGGACTTTCCTTCAGATACTTGATCGATGCTTAGCAACAAGCGATCGAACGATCGATGCTCAAACAAACAATTCTGTAGAAATAGAACTGATTGCATTAAGATAGATTGCCCAGCAAGCGTGGACGAGCAATTACAACTAAGATGCCCAACGAGCGTGGACGAACGACTATGACTAAGATTATGTTAAGGATAAGCTTAAGGAAAGATAAATAAAGTTTGTTGTTTGATTTGATGTGAGACATGTTCCTCTGTTGATTTCACCCTTTATTTATAGATGTAATAAAGCCTTCTAGATCATGTCTTTACTTGGCTGTTACGACTGTTGAATTTCCTTTCTTTACTTGGCTGTTATTGTGACTGTCCAGTGCCCTGGACTCTTCCTCTTCCTTGTGACGGTTCAACATCCTAGACTCTTTTAGATCCTTCTTCCTCTTGTTGCCACCTATCCTAGCAACCATTTGCTTCCACCGTGCTTTTCCTTTGAGAGCTTGACTGAGCTCTGTCCTTTGGTCAAGTGATGTCCCTGGTCGAACTCCCTTGGTTGAGCTCCCAAGGTTGATACTTGGTTGAGTTACCTTGGTTGATCCTCGGTTGGAATAACTTGGCAGAGTGTGTCCTCTGGCCGAGAGTTGTCTTTGGTTGAGGATAGCTCAGCTGATTCTATCTTGACTGAGCTCCCTTGATCGAGCTCCATCTTTGGTCGAGCTCGGTTGAAAATAGGGTATAACAATTACCTCCCACGTCGCTTCGCCTTTGGCAAAAGGTGAATGCGACGTTGATTCGTTGATCAATGTAATCAATATGATCGATTTTCTTTCCAAGCCTCTTTCCATCTTGCTAGGTTGAGATGGTCTGGCTTGGAAACTTAGTAGGAGTGTGAGCACCATGCCACCATGCTACAATCCATTATGACCGGTGGCAATGTTCAAAACATGATCTTAGACTTGGAACATTGCCCCCAAGTGTTTCGGAGCTATTCTGTTCCCCTGAACAATTCATTTATGAAACGGCTTCAAGTTCTAAGGGTATAGGTGAAGTAATTGGGATCATAGTGATATGTTTCAGCCTTCTTACTCAAAACCGACCATCTTGATCGAAAAATACCAAATTCGGCCATTTTGGGCAAAATCAGCGGTTTTTGCCGAAAAAAATGGAATTCGGCCATCTTGGTCGAAATCGGCTGTCTTGATCGAAAAACATCAAAATCGGCCATCTCAGTCGGAAAACACCAAATTCGGCCATCATGGACGAAATTAGCCTCTTTGTAACAAAAAATCGAATTCAGCCATCTTGGTCGAAATCGACCGTTTTGGTCTAAAAACATCAGAATCAGTCATGACGATGAAAACTGTCAGTCAATCCATTCAAGATAAGGTCACGATAGACTAGAGTAGTAGTGGTGTGGCCGAGAACTTGGCCTGTAACCTCCTGGTTTTGTCTTCCTTGATATAGTGGATTCTCAGGGAAGGGTAGCCCCTTGGGTATATGTTGGTTTTCTTCTTTAGGTTAGGAACAACATTCTTGACCTCCCGTTCCGGTCGCCTAAACTTAATAGGTGTAGGAACATTCTGTATTTCCTGATCCTGAGCAAGATGAACATTATGCTACTATGGGGAAGGTATAGGCGGAATTGGTGCCAAATTTTCCATGGAATTTACCTCAATATTCAGCTAAGGTGCCTCTTGCGCTGCTTGTGCTCTTTCAACAACAAGAGCCTTCAACCGATTTATGCTCTTGGTCATTTTGACATTCCATCTATTGAATCTTTCTCGTTTAATTTGAGCTTGTTCATCCCAGGCGGCCCAGGTGAGGCATAGGTTGGCTTGTTTTGCAATATGTTGAATTCCCATTTGCATATTGCATTGTCCCACCGGTGCACAATGAATACATATGGCAACCAAGTAGAAGAAGATCCAAAATGTATTTGAAATCTAGTCCCACTGGACGTGTGCCAAAAATTGTTGGTCCTTGATCGGATCAATGGCTCTCACACGCGTGTGTTGTATGCGCGAGCGTGCTAGAACCGATTGTGCGGCTCAATTCCAACTGGTTTGAACTTCGACCCCAAGAGCCAAATTAGGCAGATACGCTGACCATATATGATCGAGACCTGAAGAGGTTAGTCGCCTATTCAGTCACTCGCTCAATAGATTCAAACCGATCAGGCGATTGACGGAGTGTTGGGTTCGTCCTTCAGAAATGGGTTGCGCCTTGCCTTTCAGCAGAAAGGACATTCCTCCAGGTACTTGATTGATGCTTAGCAACAAGCGATCGAATGATCGTTGCTTAGACAAATAATTCTACAGAGATAGAACTAATTGTATTAAGAGGGATTGCCCAGCGAATATGAACGAGTGATTACAAGTAAGATGCTTATCGAGCGTTGACGAGCGACTACATCTGAGATTATGCTAAGGATAAGCTTAAGGAAAAATAAATAGAGTTTGTTGTTTGATTTGGTATGAGATGTCTCCCTCTGTTGATTTCACCCATGGAACCTAAAGCCGTTTCATAAACGGATCGTTTAGCAGAACAGAACAGCTCAGAAACACTTGGGAGGCAATGTTCCAAGTCTGAGATCATGTTTGGAACATTGCTACAAGTCATGATGGATTGTAACATGGTGCTCGCACTCCTATTACGTTTCCAAGCCACCTAACAAGATGGAAAGAGACTTGGAAAGAAAATCGATCATATTGTTAACGTTGCATTCACTTTTTACCAAGGAGAAGCGACGTGGGGGGAATTGTTATACCCTATTTTCGACCAAGCTCGACCAAGGATGAAGCTCTACCAAGGGAGCTTGGTGAGGACAGAATCGGCCAGAGACATATCTCGACCAAAGACAAACCTTTTGGCCAGAGACAACACTCGACCAAGAACAGACCTCTGTCAAGCTCTCGAAGGTAGGACATGTGGCAGCAAGAGGAGATCGTGCAAGTGGTTGCCAGGATAGGAAGTGGAAACGTGTGAAAAAGGGAAGTGTCTGAAGAAAGTAGAAACATTTGGAGAAGAGGAAGGTCTTAGGAGTTTTCACAAGCGTAACAGTCGGAGTAAAGAAGAATCTAAATAGTTCTGATTAGTCTATAAATATAGGAGGTAGTCGACAAAGGAAGGGGTCTCACACCAAATCAAACAACAAACTCTATTTATCTTTTCTTAAGCTTATCCTTAACATAATCTTAGTTGTAGTCGCTCGTCCACGTTCGTTAAGCATCTTAGTTGCAATCGCTCATCAATGCTCGTTGGGCAATCTATATTAACACAATCAGTTCTATTTCTGTAGAATTGTTTGTCTGACCATCGATTGTTCGATCGTTTGTTGCTAAGCATTAATCAAGTAGCTGGAGGAAAGTCTTTTCTACTAAAAGGCAAGGTGCAACCCATTTCTGGAGGACGAACCATACCCTTCGTCAATCGCTTGATCCGTTTGAATCCGTTGAGTGAGTGACTGAATAGGCGACCAACCTCTTCAGGTCTCGGTCATATACGATCAGTGTATTTGCCTATTTTGGCACTTGGGGTCAAAGTTAAAATCGGTTGGAATCGAGTTGCACAGTCGGTTTTGGCACACTCGCTCACACACCACATGCGTGCGAGAGGCGTTGATCCAATCGAGGACCAATAATAATCATAATTTTTTTTTTACAGAAACATAACTGATTGCATTAAGATAGATTGCCCAGCGAGCGTGGACGAACGATTACAACTAAGATGCCTAACGAGCTTGGTCGAGTGATTACAACTAAGATTATGCTAACGATAAGCTTAAGGAAAGATAAATAGAGTTTGTTGCTTGATTTGGCGTGAAACCCCTTACTCTTTTGACTACCTCCTATATTTATAGACTAATCAGAACTATCTAGATTCCTTCTTTACTTTGACTGTTACGCTTGTGAAAACTCTTGAAACCATTCCTCTTCTTCAAACGTTTCTACTTTCTTCAGACGCTTCCCATTTTTCATACATTTCCACTTCCTATCCTGACAACCACTTGCATGATCTCCTCTTCTTACCACATGTCCTGCCTTTGAGAGATTGATCGAGCTCTGTTCTTGGTCGAGACTGTCCTCTGGTCAAGTGTTGTCTCTGGCCAAAAGCTTTGTCTTTGGTCGAGATATGTCTCTGGCCGATTCTGTCCTGACCAAGCTCCCTTGGTCAAGCTCTATCCTTAATTGAGCTCGGTCGAAAATAGGGTATAATAGTGACTTTCTTACAGTTTGTGTTTGGGAGAGAAATGTTATAGGTAATAATGTCTTAACTTGTAACTTTCTATCATGTAAGATTGCAAGAAATGTAACAGGAGAATTAGGTGTTTTTCAAGTCACAGGTCACTCTGTTACAAGGCAACAACTATCCATTTCGAATTTGGGAGAGGGAGGTGGAAATGCACTTGCATTGAAAGTGCACCCACCTGCTCTAACACAACATCCCCTCCCCCCCTCTCAAATTTTTTTTTTTTTTTTAAATTCATCTTCATCGTTTTTTTTCTTTTGCGTCAAGGTAGAACGGACGCGGTTTGGCCAGGGGGCAGTTTCGTATCCTTAATTGTGGGGCCCACCGTGATGTACTGTATTGAAAGCTAATTTTAGGGTGTGATCCAAAAAATGAAGCAGATCCAAATCTCAGGTGGACCACACCACAAGAAACAATCTTGACCGAATCCCCACCATTAAAAACTTCACGGGGTCTATTGGAATAATTATTTGCTATCCAACTTGTCGATAAGATCACAAAGACTTGGATGAAGAGACCACACAAATATCATCTTGATCCAAAAACTTTTGTTACCCACAAGAGGTTTTTAATTGTCAATTACTACTGTTTCCTATATTATGGTCCACTCGAGATTTGGATCTTCTTCATTTTTTGGATCATGCCTTAAAATGAGCTTTCAATATGGATGAACGGCGTGGATGTGAGGAAAATACATCACGATCGGCTCCACAATCTGCAATCCCACCCACCTCGATGGATCCACTCCAATTTGGCTAGTGACGTTGGCCAATAGCCAGATCGATACTGGTTGGTGCTTTGTGGGCCCCACCGCTTTGCATGTGTTTTATCCATGTCGTCCATCCATTTTTTTCAGATCATTTCAGGGCTTGGTCCAAAAAATGAGGCAGATCTCAATCTCAGGTGGACCACACCATAGGAAAATAGTAGTGATTTAATGTCCATGATTAAAAACCTCCTAGGGCCCACTGTAATGTTTATTTGACATCCTACTTGATGATTAGGTCCTAAAGACTTGGATGAAGGGAAAAACAAATATCAGTTTGATTTAAAACTTTTGGCCCTCAAGAAGTTTTTAAGTTACCCATAGGTGGGCCCACTTTTACATGCATTTCGAATACATGGGCCCATTTTTAGGGCCCACTTAATGATTGATTTAGCGTAAGAATCGGTCCAACTATTCATATAGATGGGCTCAATAAAATGACATACTTTTATCCAAGCTTTTTATGTGTTAATTCAATTTTTAAACGATTCCGTACTCCAAGCTAAGGTTGGCGTGAATATACAACATTTTACCTGTAACTAACTTACAGGTTATCCAAACACAGAAAGTAAGTTACCTATAAGTTAGTTACAACTTACACCCAAACAGGATCACCTTGTAACTTTCTTTCACCTTTAAGTAAGTTATCTGTAACTTACAACTTAAAAAACTTATAGGCATCCAAATGCGGCCTATATGTTCTAAAGGGCCCTATTCCCTTTATATACATACATGTGTGTGTGCATGAGAGCAAATGGATTGATCAACCCTCGCCGTGATGTATTTATGAAATCCACTTTGACCATTAGGGACGTGACCCAATTAGGTCTAAAAAACTAGCCCAATCCATGATTCATGTGGGCCGTACCAAGGGAAATAGTTGGTAAGGGAACACTCACCCTTGATTTTTGATGGGTCCATCGTGATGTGTTTGTGAAATCCATTCCAACCATTACATGTGCTATCCCATATTAAGGCCAGGGCAAAAAAACTAGGCTGACATGTGATTCAGGTGGGCTCCCACTAAAGGAAATGATTTGGAGAGAGATGTCCATGGCTGATTTTTTACAAGGTCCACCATGATGATTATGTGAAATTCACTTAAACCATTACATGCCACACTAAAATTTAGGCCCGATGCCTAAAAATTAGGTCAATCCGTGATTCAGGTGGGTCGCAGCAAGGGAAACAATTTGCAGGGTGAGTGTTGCCATGTACGCTGCTTCCAATCGTGTGGTCCACCTGAATTCATGGATGAGGCTGGTTTTTCTACCCTAGGCCTAAAATCGGGTCACTCACCCTATGGTCAAAGTGGATTTTGGAAACACATGATGGTGGGGCCCTCCAGAGCTAGACAACCCCCTTATGTAAACGGCTTTTACGTAGGACAGAGGCTGGCCGACGGTGGCTAATGTAGCATAAATGGCTTTTACGTTGGAAAGAGGTCTTCTAATAGTAGGCCCCAATGTGATGCTTTTCAAAATCCACTCTTGCCATTTGGTGCGTGGCCCTATTTTAGCCATAGAGCTTAAAAACAAGCCCCATCCGTGATTTAGGTGGACCACACGATTGGAAATAGCATACAGGGTGACACTCACCCTCCAAACAATTTCCCCTGGTGTGGCCCACTTGAATCACGGATGGGCCTAATGTTTGGGCCTTGGGCCTAAATTTTTGTGTGTCATTTAATGGTTTGCGTAGATTTCACATAATCATCATGGTGGGCCCTGTAAAAAATCAATGGCGCACATCTTTCTCACAACTGTTTCCTTTGGTGCGGCCCACCTGAATCACAAGTCAGTCTATTTTTTTGGGCCCTAGGCTTAACAGTGGATGACGCAACTGTTGGTTGGAGTGGATTGTGCATACATATTACAGTGGCACCCATAAAAAATGAGCTGTGTGGATCCCCTACCAACTATTTCCCTGGGTGTGGCCCACTTGAATCATGGATATAGCTGAATTTTGGGTCTTGAGCCTAACATGTGCACATACTGGATCTTTTCCTACTACCTACCTGGGCCTTCCTCTGTGCATTGGAAAGCCAGCACCGCATCTTTGGGATAGAGTGGTGGAAAGAATCGAAAGAAAGTTAGCAACTTGGCAAGGCCGCTACTTATCTTTGGGGGGAAGAATTTTGCTGATCAAAACGGCCTTTTCTAACATGCCAGTCTACTTCATGTCCATGTTCAAGTGCCCCCAATCGGTGCTTAAAAGATTAGATAAGATGAGAAGAGATTTCCTTTGGAGAGGGTCTCACAAGGGGCGAAAATTCCACCTCCTGAAATGGTTGGAGGTGTGCAAACTGATCAAAGGAGGAGGAGCGGGGATTAAAGATTTGGGCCGGATGAAAGTCATGCTCTTAGGGACATGGCTATGGAGGTTGGCCAAGGAAAATGTAAACCTATGGAGAGAAGTCATTGTTGCAAAGTATGGCATTCAAGAAGGGGGCTGGTTTGTGAAGCACTCCTCTCTTTACCAAGCGCTGAAGTTTCTTGAAGTCTATCGCCTTGGTGGACCACATATTTAGAAAGGGGTTTTCTCTCTCTGGGTAAGGGAAGCAGGATCCGTTTTTGGGAGGATCCGTGGTGTGGAGACAGGGCACTGCAAGAAGATTTCCCTGCATTGGCTTTGCTCGCTTCAAATTGTCACATTTTGCCTTCCCATTGCTTCTCTATCCACGGTGCAGTGGCTACGTGGTGCCCCCCTTGCCGGTGAAATCTGTCAGATGATGAAGCGATACAATTTGTGGCATTATTAGACAGGGTTAAGCAGGTGGTTCCCAACGCCCAGATGGAGGACTCCTTGACTTGGAAAGAACATCGTACCAGAGTTTTCTCGGTGGCGTCTTTTTACAGATTGATCTCTTCCTCCATGCAGTCCACACATTTGTCTTTCCCTTACCTTCATTGTCATTATGGGGCCCCTCCTCGAGTTGCGGTTTTCATATGGCTTGTGGGTCATATGAAGGTTCTGACTATTGATAATCTGCAAAGACGGTCTATGGTTGTGCCTAACATACGCTTAATGTGTAAGAAGAACGCGGAGTCAATCAACCACTTGTTTATCCGCTGCACTTTTGCTTGGAGCGTGTGGGAGTTTTTCCCAGCTGAGGCTCATACAGCGTGGGTTATGCCAGAAGCAGTGGATAGTCTTATCTGAGCGTGGCACGGAGGGGTTAGCGGAAAGGCTTCCAAATCTGTTTGGAGGATAACTTTGCTGGCTGTTTTTTGGGGGTCTTTGGAAAGAGAGAAACAATCGGTGTTTCTCAAGTCAGTGGACAGAGTTGTTAGAAAGGTTGTGGGGTTTGTGCAGAGTTGGGCTCCTTTTGTATCTGCAGATAGTGCGGCTGTTTCTTAATCGTTGAGCTCTTGTCTATCTTGGTCTTGTATTCTTTTACCGTCTTTTGGTGGGTTGCTTCAATAAAGTTGTTATCTTTCAAAAAAAATAAAAATAAATTATGTGGTCCCAAATGGCCTAATTGGGTAGCCATTCAGGAAACAACAATGAAGAAGAAATCACACGCCCATGCAAAGAAAATCTACGTGAGAGACTCGATGAAGACAAGCGCGTGCCCAAGGATAAAAGAGGGTTGAATCTTCCCTTAGTTGCAATTATTATTTCCAATAAACAAAACTGTAGCCTCCACTCTCTCTTCGAAGAGGTAGCTTTATCAAGACTCAAGCGTCTCAACCCTAGACCTATGATATGTTTACGGACCTCTTAACCTGTAAAATTGATTCTTAAAACTCAACAACCAATAATATTCAACCATCCTCACAAATTTGGTCATAACTACTCAAATGGTATCAGTACTATATGATCTCGGGCTCTTGGAAAGCCAAATCAATTGGCTTTTAAATGGGACCAGTCCATATTGTTCTGGTATCGTTTGGTACCCCAGAAGTGGGCCTCAAGATAAGTGATGAAAATAGTTAGTGGGACTTATTCTAAATAACTAAAAACTAGGGTAAAATCTCTCTTGAGGAATTATATTGAGTTGGAGCGACTCAGAGGGCTCTTCATGTGAGACCCATGGTCGTGGCCCACTCTTCACGTGATCAAGATCAGTCTTCCAGGGTCAACGATGTGGACCCTCATTTGATGCTTCAAAAATATAGTCCTTTAGACAGTTCGATTGTGGCTGTATGAAAATCAATGGTGAAGATTGGCTTGGCCAAGACGCAGGCCTGCCCCACATGTTAAAGGGTCCTGACATCGCAATCACATCATTTCAAGTTGAACATGAATGTAATGCATACAAAATTTGAGAGTGCTGTTTCTTGATTGTGGATACTAGGAAACAACATTAGAATGTGGTCATTCCCTCCTAATTGAATTGACTGTTCGCAATTTAATTCAGATGTGCATCCAAACTTAACCTAAATGCTACATGTGCATAGCTGTTGTTATAATGCATTTATGATCTCGTATCTGGTATTGGCATATCCAGGGACGTGTGGGTGATAGGGCAACAGCATCTAGATTTGCTAGTACGAGCATTGCAAAAAGGTCATCTTCTGGAGGTTTCTTCAGCTGGATCATTGGAGAACGGTCTAATTCACTCTCCCCACCAGATTTTCCACTTTCGGATATTGTCCTCCCACCTCCTTTGCCAGACTATGTAGAACCAGGCAAGACAAAAATAACAACCCTGTCCAATGGTGTGAAGATTGCCTCTGAAGCATCTGTAGTATGTGTTTTTTTCCTGTCCTTCTCTTTCTGACTATGAACATCTTTTTCTAATTCCCTTTAGCCTGTCATTTACTTCAATTCCTGGTTTTAACCATTGTTGGATGGGTAGAGTCCAGCTGCCTCGATAGGATTATATATCGACTGCGGTTCTGTCTATGAAACACCTGTTTCAGTCGGGGCTACGCACCTGTTGGAACAGATGGCCTTCAAGACCACAACGAACCGAAGCCATCTACGCATTGTACGAGAAGTGGAGGCAATCGGTGGCAATGTCACAGCATCGGTTTCTCGTGAACAGATGAGCTATTCTTATGATGCTCTAAAAACATTTGTGCCTGAAATGGTTGAGGTTCTTATTGATTGTGTAAGGAACCCTGTTTTCCTTGATTGGGAAGTTAATGAGCAGGTATGCCTCTCTTGCCAGATCTTTTTGCAGTCACGTCTTACGTCTTTTCTTTGTTTGTTGAGTGTTGTCAGATGTTGAGCTTTTCATTGCATATTGTTGCAGCTGAAGAAGTTGAAGGCACAGTTAGCGGACATCCATAAGAATCCTCATGATTTGCTTTTGGAGGCAATTCATTCTGCTGGATATTCTGGTGCATTGGCAATTCCTCTTATAGCCCCCGAATCTGCATTAAGCAGATTAAATAGTACAATTTTGGAAGAATTTGTTGCTGTAAGATTTAGTGAACAATGTCATATATTTACATTCATCTTATAAGATCTATTTCATTTGATTACCTTGGTTTGTTGTGTTTTTTATCTTTTGAATTTCAGGAGAACTATACTGCTCCTAGGATGGTACTTGCAGCATCAGGGGTAGAACATGAGGATTTGCTATCATATGCAGAGCCTCTTCTGTCTGATCTTCCTAAGGTGCCTCCTCCTGAGGTGCCAAAATCTGTGTATACTGGGGGTGATTATCGTTGTCAAGCTGATTCAACAGTATGTATTAAGAATGTGGTATCTGTTTCATTTCATTTGTCCCAGCTTTGTTTGTGATTAGATAGGCATGATGATGTGTATAATTCCCTCCTTTCCCTATTTTCATGTGTGAGAGCAGAAGACTCATATTGCCCTTGCCTTTGAAGTTCCTGGTGGTTGGCACAAGGAGAAAGAGGCCATGACATTGGCAGTACTTCAGGTACTCCAGTTTGATCTTGCCTGTCCTAATTCTTCTATAGGATCAGGGGTGTCTTGTTGATTACTTGGTTATCCTTTCAGTTTGTTATGTTTATTTATCTCTACCCTTCATTTCTGGTAATGCCATGTCTAATGTCATATCAATCCGCATTCTTTGAACAGATTCTTTTGGGGGGAGGTGATTCTTTCTCTGCTGGAGGTCCTGGGAAAGGGATGCACTCTCGTCTTTGTAAGTTGTTGCTTACACATATCTGCTATTTATTTATCTCAATGGCTACTTTATATATGCTGTCATTATCTTCTCAGAAATTAGGGACCCAATGTTCTTTCTTCTTTTTCTTCATCCTAGCCTGTATTTCAATGGAGGCAATAACAGGCCACATGTGATTCTTTTCATTGATGCTAATGTGGACAGATCTTCGTATCTTAAATGAATTTCAGCAAATTCAGTCATGTTATGCTTTCAACAGTATCTACAATAACACTGGCATCTTTGGGATTTATGCCACTACTGTAAGTCTCGCTTGGTCAGTTAGACATTCAAGTTTGTTGGATATTGTCTTCAGCTATGATACTTTGATCTTTTCTCATCGCATTTTTCCTTGATTAGTTCATCTAACAAACAATTTCATGAGTAGTGCTTAGCATTGTTTGGAGTATCCCCGATATTATCTGTGTCTCCAGCTCGGCGACACCGATAACTCTAGTAGTGATACCCGTAACATTGGTAATATAAAAAATTCCGGGTATCAGCGATATATCACTAAGTATTGCTGATGTATCAATATCACCAATATTTTTGACGTATAAATTCCAGTTGTTGCTTTAATTGCCAATATATTGATATCACCAATGTATCGCCAATAGTTTCGACATGTAAATTCCAAGTGTTGCTTGTATCACCACTGTATCAGTGATATTTCGATAATATCGCAATGTATTAATATTGCCAAAATCTGTTTATTAAAAAAATTTCCATTTCAGTTTTTTATGGGCGCATGGTTGTATGATGAAATGCATGTCTATTTGTGTGTATATGCATGAATGCATGCATGGATGGATGTGCATGTGCGTGCGTGTGTGTGTGTGTGTGTGCGTGTGTGTGTGTGTGTGTGTGTGTGTGTGTGTGTGTGTGAACGCATGTGCACATCGATGAATGGATGGATTATGCATATGTGTTTGTATGTATGTGCATGCATGGATGGATGGTTGAATGGATAGATGGTTCCACCATTTTCCCCATGTTTCCCCAATGTTTCCCTGAGTCAATAATGCTTTTAGGCCCCATTAAAGGGAAACTTATCATGTGATTCCTAAATATGCAAGTATGCATCTTTTTCGCTATTATTTGATTCTTAAATATGCAAATATGTGTATTTTAGCATATACAGAAGTATCATTAAAAAATTCCACCATTTCCCCATGTTTCTCTAATTTTTCCCTAAGTCAACTTAACATGCTTTTAGACCCCCATTAAGGAGAAACTTATTATGCGTCTTTTTTGCAATTATTTGACTACTAAATCTTTTTAGACCTCCTAAGTCAACGTAACATCTCCTGAAGTTTCATTGAGAAATTTCACAATTTCCTCGTGTTTCCCCATTGTTTCCCTCAATCACTGATACATTTCTGGGTATCAGCAATAATATGAGTGATATCGATACATGTTTCCGTATCCCTAGCCAGCTATACATTAACGATATCAATACTGCGAACACTGGTGTTTAGAAGTGCATTTGCCTCTTGTTGTCTCATTACTCCCTTTCTTGACTATTTTTGCGTTTCCAATTTTTTCCTTCATATTTTCTAAAATAAGCCCATCATCATCAACACCTGCAGGCTGCACCACCACCACCACCACCACCACCACCTCCATCGCCATCACCATCACCATCATTGTTATCATCATCATCATATTGATGAAATTTGCCTCATCACTTTGAGGGAGGGAGGGGTGTAGGGGAACTTCAACCCTAAAAGTAAACGTCCAAAATATTCCTAATTGTGCCAGTAAACTTCAACCTGAACAAACTGGTGATGGGTGTTTAAGAGAGAGCAGCAACTAAGGCTGTGTTTGAGTAATGGCCACTTCAGGAGTGGAGAAAAATATTGTGATTTTTTGAATTTCTACTTTTAGGAGAATTTCCAAAAATTGTGAGAGGGTTCTTTTGTGTTGTATTGGAAGAAAGAACTCTTTTACATCCAGAGTATAACGGTTTTTGGGAATTCTACTAGGAGTTGGAACCCCAAAAATCGCAAACTATTTTTTTTCATCCCAATCAAACCAGGCTAAGAATAGTTTCTTCTGTGCCCTGAGGAAAAGTGACTTGAATTTTGATGAAGTTACCAAGGCACTTCTTCTGCATGTGTCATGGATTACCGTTTCATGTCAAGGAGTGTCTGTGTCGCATTTGTCAGCTCGGAAAGGGAATAAGTTGAGCTTTAGATGGTCAAATAATCTGCTTATCCTAGCATACAAAACATATTAATAGACCAATTAAATATGGTTCTATGCAAGACTTTGTGGTAAATATTTCCTGTAATCTCAGTTGTGTTACAAAATATGCATTTTGTTATGTGTTATCCTGTCAAGTGACGGGATAACACCTCTATGAAAATCTTATAGACTTCTGTATGAACTTTGCTTAGCCCACACACATGCACAAGTGAGCTAATGCACATGCCACCATATATGCCAATGTGGCAGACAGGTGTAACATCCAAGCCATTCATCAAAATTTACCACTGTGTAGATTTTCTATCCCAAGAATCAGGTCAGTCTACTCGCCTGGTGTGCCGCGATTAACTGAACAAATGTACAGTTTTGAAAATTCAGCCAAAGTTTTCTAACATCAATTTATTTCTAATATTAAGGATCAACTGCCGAATGGACCGCCTTTATCTTTAGACAGTAACATCCACACAGTGAGGTCCACCTGATAGATAGCTTGGATATTTCACCTTTCTGCATGCTGGCATATGTGACGGCACATGCATTAGCTTACCTGTCCACATGTGTGGGCTTAGTAAAGCTCCTGTATTTTTTCTGAAATTCTTGTAGCTCATCTTTTTTGCTATATAATTTCTATTTACTCAATACAAATGTGTTGTGTGTATTGGGGGATGCATCTCTTCATTTTGTACAATGACTTCTTGCTGGTCATGCATGCAGTATAATTTCTATATACCGTGAAATGCTCTTGCGCACAAACCTTAAACTTTGCTTGCTGGAGAAAAGCAATGGACGCATCCCTCACCCATTTGTGGCATTCTGATGGTCGTGGAATTTACTGTTTCTCACTGCTTATTGTGCTGTTCTAAGCTTTGGATGCTTCTGTTTCTCCAGGGCTCAGACTTTGTATCTAAAGCTGTTGATTTATTAGCAAGAGAACTTCTCACAGTTGCAACTCCCGGTGAAGGTTGATCCTCGCCAGTCTTTCCCAGCAATCTGAACCATCCCTTCAGCCATTATCTGATATTTCATTTCTTCGTTTTGGCAGTTGACCAGAAACAGCTAGATCGTGCCAAAATGACAACAAAGTCTGCAGTTCTGATGAACATGGAATCAAGAGTATGTTTCTATTTTGACCAGTGTGAGGCTTTATGGTTGTTATTGGTTTAATCCGTCTTTTTTCTTTTTTTGGCTAATAATCTTGCATCTGCAGGCAGCTGTCGCAGAAGATATAGGGCGTCAGGTTTTGACATATGGGGAGAGGTACGTCTTTATCACCAGTCGTTTTATATTGTGGATTATTAAACTCACATTTCGTGCACTCATGGTTCCATGCCATATTCTAGTGTTTTTTCCTTTCTGGCATCATGTAGCCATTTGTTTCTATGTGATACACATCGATGGCCCCTTTACTTGGTGATTTGGACCAGAAATGTAGGTTCGTAGCATATGAGTGACTTGGAGTACTATTTCAGGGAAATTGATTGCTAAACTTCTATGAAATACATGATCATCACTTGGGAGCTACTTCTGATGTCACAATTATTTACTGGAAATACACTTTCCTGAAGCCCGGACTAGTGAGAGATGTGATTTGTTTCAAGGATTCTCCTCAGTGGGCGACATGCATGGCAAAGCAAGCATTTAAGAGTTGTCAAAAAGTTTTAGCATGTAGCTTAACTTTTTGTTTTTCTCATCACATTCCTTTGTGTGGATTCCAGATTTCTTTACGAAATCATTCCAACAAAGGCCTACTGCATGTCTCCTTGACTGAAGAGTTCACCACTCCTTCAGGAAACCCAAGAGAGACTGCACAGGGAAAGAAACCTCTCCTCGATCAAGTCCCATATTCATAGCTGGTTCAGATGACTGATGCACACTGTACATGCATGGTCGATACGGCTCCAGAAAACCAGAACAGGGTCATATAGAAGTGTTAGAAGTATTCTTCAAGTGGCTGAAACGTGAGAGTTCTGCCCTTCAGGTCCACACACAGGTGGGCTGCACTAGTATGAAAAAAATGGTTGTCAAAAAAAAAAAAAGTATAACCAACAATCTCTATTCAACATTAACCTGTCAGTGATCTGATGAGCGAACCTGGCTTATGGTCTAGGGCATGTTCACAGTGGGGGACGTTCACAGTGGGGGACGTACACCTGATGGATGGCCCTAATCCCACATTCGCATGCCATGTCGACACAATTACTGAGCCTAATCCATTCTCATTGTTGGGTGTATTCATTGAAAGCACTTTATGTTTCTTATAATGAAATGGTTGTCTTATTCTTTTGCTGAATATAAGATGTTACACTGTCATCACAGGAAGCCTGTAGAGCACTTCTTGAAGGCTGTGGATGAAGTTACATTGAAGGACATCTCATCCATTACTCAGAAGATCCTTTCTTCACCACTCACAATGGCATCTTGGGGAGATGGTAAAATCCCAATCCAACAAATCATCCCCTAATTTCCTTCCACTAGGATTTATACTAATTCTCAGAATTGTTTGGGGCTAAAAATCTGTCTTGCAGTTCTTAATGTTCCCAGCTACGAATATGTCAGCAGCAAATTCCATGCCAAATGAATGCTGTAGCGGCCTTTCATCCCAACACACATGCCTGCAATTTTGTATATATGCTTTTTTGAAGCTCCCTGGTCATGGCCATAGCTTGCTCAAAAATAAAAGGAAATGGCAGTTGTGAGAAAATGCTATTGAAGATTCCCTTTCTTGGGTCAATAAGTTGGCAATCTTATGCGTCAGTGTCTTCTTCTTCAATGCTCAGTTTGTAAAATTTCATTTTCTCTTCTTATGGATATCTTTTTTTGCATCAGCTTCTGACTACGCCATTTCCAGTAAATTCTGAAATCCTAATTATTTGAACTCAAAAGACTTGCTGAATGGTTCCTTGTTGTATGTAGTGTTATCAAAATCCTAGAATTTACAATAAATGATTCGAGTTGAATCTTAAGCAAAACGATTTGAATCCCACCTTGAATCCCTTTTTATATAAATCCTATGATTCTATGATTTGAATTCTACGATTTACAATTCAAATTATACTTATTTTCTTCTATTTTAAGCTTCACTTGACTTTTATTTTATGTTTTTAAATTGGTGGCAGCTTTAATAATTGTTTAGAAAAGGTAAATTATTTTATTTGTTTTTTATAAGAGATTAAGTGACATATATTCTCTTCAATATTAAATCATGGAGCTTTTTTTTAACCATTTCCTACTTTTCAACTGGTTGAAACACCAACACCAAATCGACATGCGATTTATCTGGAATGTTTTTATGAATGGTTAAGATCACTCAGCTTATATATATATATATATATATATATATATATATATATATATATATATATATATATGATGTTTTAGAAATCAAAATATCTTTTTTCGTCTAAGTCTTTGATATTGCTTTTCTAATGTGATTCTACATTCAAGAAAAGTAACGAGAACATAAATTATTAAAGAATCATTGTATGTTTTTCAAGAAAAATTCCTTGAAAGATGAAAAAAAAAGAGAGATAAGAATCCTTTTAACATTATCATGACATGGTATTGATACATATTGACGGCATAGAAAGGATACTTGGTGCATGTTGATGGCAAAAGGATGATTGATAATTTTTTTTTTAATATATATATTTCTTTAATATATTTTTTTTGGGTTTGTGGATCGCTTTACAATATGATTTATGATTCAATACGACTCAACTGCTAATAGAATTTGCGTTATTATTTTGACAACATTGGTTGTATGCAGTGTGACAAGTGTCACCAGGATTTTGAAAATCTAGCAATAATACACAACGTATTGAGTGATTTTCAGAATATTGGCTCTCAAAATTTTTATTTTTTATTTTAAAATATTGGCAGATTTATTATTGTTATGTTAGCATGAAACATAGTAAAAGCCTTGAGGAATTTGTTATATGAATACATGTTTAAATCTTAAAATTATTTCTTAATGTAAGATAAATATTTTTATTGTTGGTTAGATTTTCCTGAGAAATTGCGGAGAATTGAGGGCTTGTTTGGCATCATGGATTTGAGAGTAAGTGATGAGAAGTGGAATTCATGATCTGAATTCTCCTCAATTCCAAATTTCTTGTTTGGCAGCTAGAACTTGGAGAGAAGTTAGACAAGAGGGAACGGATGGTGGATTTTAATCCCACTGTATGCCCACTTATACTTTGGATTTTGATCCCACCATCCATCTATTTTTAAATCCATGCCATCCATTCATTTTTACTGATCATTTTATGGCAGGATCCTAAAAATAAAGCAGATCCAAATCTTAGGTGGACCATACCACATGCAACGGTAGTGATTGAATCTCCACCATTAAAAACTTCATAGGGGCCATTGAAATGTTTATTTTCCATCTAACCTATTGACAAGGTCACAAAGACTTGGATGAAGAGACCACACAAATATAAGCTTGATCCAAAATTTTTGTGGCCAAAAGTTTTTAATGGTTGAGTACCACTGTTTACCGTATTATGGTCTACCTGAGATTTTGATGTACTTAATTTTTTAGATCATGCTCTAAAATGAGTTTTCAAAATGGATGGATGGCGTGGATGTAAGACAGCTATCACACTATAGATGCCACAGTCAGCAATCCACCCAGCTTGTGATACATCACATTGGGTCCATGTTGGGGAGGATTTCTAATCAAATCCTACTGTTTTAGGAGGAATCAGAAAAGTGCTGGAAATTCACTTTTAATTTCTCATGGATTCTATGAAATCTATTTCTCATTAAATTCGCTTAATCCAACAAAGAAAGCAAGTGATTTCTCATCAAATCCATGGTGCCAAACGGGCCATGAGATCCATGGTTGTATGAAGCACCTCCAGCTGCAATCCTTTCGGGCTACTGAAGCTGCAGCAATCCGCTCTAGGGTGTGTTTGGTTGCACCAAATTTCATGAGATACCATGACAATAGCATTAGATATGATCTCTACAATGCTTGCATAAAGAAAGTCCACATCTTATTTTTCTATGACCATGAAGTTTGAAGACTTCGGAGGAAATGATTCATAAATAACGCACTTGGCCTGTGCAAAATGGTGTTTTTCTCAGGTCCATGTACAAGGTACATAGGGTTAAATAGTCAATACTCTCGGGCGGACGTCCATTCCCCAAATCTCCTTGATAAAATGATCATAACCATTCAGATCTCCCTGATCAAACGATCACAACCATCTAGGTAGATTGCTTTATCAAATTGTACTTTTGGCTGCCGCTTTTAAGCTTGCTATGTCCCAATGCCACAAGTGCATCTTAGAAACTGATTTCTTCCAAAAAAAAATGTGATTTTGCTAGATCCACACCCCGCAGGCACCGTGCTCGATATGTAAGCTGTACATTAGGTGGCCCTGCCATGTAAATGATCTGGTCCATATACTCCACCAGTCATCTCATCAGGCCGTGTGCAGTAATAGACAATAAGAAATAAATTGCCTGGCCCTTCTGATGGAGGCCCCTGATTATAAGGCAAAGTGAGCTATACAGTTGTGCCCATCTGATTCTTGGCTTGGATGTCCCACAAGTGCTGGGTTGGCATGTGTGGCTGAAGGACGAGAGTTGTTAGCGCAGGCTAAGCAAACCTCTATCAAGATTCACAGAAAAAGAAAAAAGAAGAAAGAATTCGGTGCTCTTAGAAATAATAACATACACCTTCACAATATTGAATCATACATACAAATACCAACTAAATTCGAAGACAGTTTCGGGATCCGAGACATTGCAATGGAATGAAACTGCTTACAAAGATCTGCAATTGAATGCCAAATAAAAGAAAAGGGGGGGAAAATGGCAAAATTACATCAGAATCAATCAAACAAAGCCCGAATGCAACACTGGAAGACAATGGAGAGACTAAACAAAGAAATCACAGCTGGTGAAACCGGTTATGAGGTGGGTTTATCTTCTTCACCTTTGCACCTCTTTGATAAAAGCCACCTCTCCGCAGGAAGATGGTGATGAGAGGAGATGTTTGTCATGATCTGCTTCATCACTTTCCGTCCGCTGTGGAGTGGCAACTGAAAGAGACTCCGACCCATCTTCTGGAAATAGATGGAAAAAAAGAAAGAAATTGTTTAGCTATGCCTGCTTGCTAGAGGTGTGTTTTAGATCAATGGTCGGTTTTATCATATTCCCTCTCGAAAAATATTTGCTTGTCACTCTAAAGAGGTTTTTTACTCGGTCCAATTAGCTGTAAGATATGGGACCATTGAATGTTTGAAGGAATGGGAAGGATTATAGGGCGTGGAAGTGGGTGGGTTATTTTCTTTTCCTCATCAGATCTCAAGGAAACTATGTGGCCGAAGTTCAACACCAGCTGGCGGCTGCCAACCTGACGCTGGGATCGGCAATGAGAGCGCGAAACTGCCATTGGCAGAGTTGAGTTATTCTCGTTCTTCTAAATCATTTTTTTTTTTTTTGGCAAGCTTCAAAGCCCTTCTATGATGGAAGCATTTGCAGTGACGACTATTTGCTTATAAGATCCTCGCTGATCAGAATCCTGTGGTGAAAGTTATGGTTGAACTTTTGGGGGGATTTTGGAAAGAGTGAAACGACTGAATCTTCATCAATGAAAAGGAGTCGATGCTTAAAGTGGCAGAAAAAGGATTAAAAGAAAAAAAAGGAAAGAAAAAAAAAGAGCATCCTCAACCTCACAAAATGGGCCTTCATTAAGCCCAAATTCCACTATCACCTTCCAAGTTTAAGTGGCGTTTGATAGCAGATTCCCAAGTATTGTGAAGTAAACTCATTCTAAAGCAGATGAAGCTGTCTAACAGTCGGAGGAAATGATCTCAACTGGGGCTGTCAAATGGCCGGTCCTGGGGTTGGCTTTGGCCTGGATTTTGAACTGTTCGGCCTGGGCCTATTCAAAATTTTGATTTTGCTAGGTCCAGGCCCGGCCCATTGACAGCCCTAATCTTGACAATCCACCTGCAATGTTGAATCAGCAGTGTTCTTCAAGATGACAAAGGCAAAATTCATAGGACCTTGTCCAGCCTCATGAGGAGGCACTAGAGAAATGTCAGGTTACTGATCTTAGGAAAGGGTTAACGATTTCTATAGGTAGTCAACGTGGAAGGGAACTCCAGTTATACTGTATCTTGAGCAGCCTAAAGGCTCTCCGAGACATGGAAATATCTTTAGCTATCTTTCATTCTGGATGAAATCATTGAAACTGTCTCTAGGCTAAACTTTTAGGGCCTGTTTAGATTAGCGATTATAGCCGTAATGTGCTGTAAATGGGTAATGATTATCATTACCACAGTAGTTGGAAGTAAAGCAGTACATAATACCACTCTCACAGTTCCAATTCCGACCTTGGAAATGCAGTAAAGTATTCAATGTAGTTAGATACACATGAAGTAAATTCTTCAATGTGTCATATCCACACTGTCCATCCATTTTGCAATATCATTTTAGGGCATGACACAAAAAATGAGCAAGATCCAAAGCTCAGGTGGACCACACTACAGAAAGCAATGGGACAATGATGTCCACTGTTGAACCTTCCTGGGCCCACCAGGATGTTGATTTGCCATCCAACCTGTTCATAAGTCACACAGACCTGGATGGAGGGAAAACACAAATATCAGCTTCATCCAACACTTTTGTGGACCGCAAGAAGTTTTGAATGGCAGGTGTTCAATCCTCGCTGCTTTCTGTGGTGTGGTCCATGATCTGCCTCATTGTTTGTCTCATTCCATGAAATGATCTTGCAAGATTGAGGGACAGTGAGGATATAACACACATCATGGTGGGCCCCATGGAACTATGCCACGTCAACACACCTCTGCCCGTCCAAGTCTCTGGTAATTCCAAAGGATTACCATGATTTGACAGCTGGTTATATCCAATCAGTGGTAAGGTGTAATGATGTGAGTTTTCCACCACATTACCATGGTATTCAAGTATCCAAACAGGCCCTTATTTTAATCTATGTGGAAAGAGAGTCAAAAGGAATCGATCGATGGTGTTGACAAAGGAGGGTGCTCATCAGTCTTACTCAGGTCTAGGGAATTTGTTCGCTGATATTCTCCTCACTTGGTTATAAATTTTTTGTTGCTGATGAAAATAACGGTATATCCTAATGAATAGCAAATGCGAGTCAGAAGAGAATTCATGGGCTTACCAGAACAGACATGGTACTCAGGCATCTGTTTAACAGCAGTTAGTTGCATGCTTTCGGGGAGCAGACAACTACACACGGCACCTGCAATTTGGATTTGATCCCACGCCACAATTCTCAGATACAATATTCACATGTGCAAGCAACAATGAAAGAAAAGCAGGAAAGATGAACAAGAAAAACAAGAACTTGGTGGGAAGATATCAAACACCCAATCATAATGTTCAGAGACTTTTGATACATGTATAAGATAGATGGAAATGTTACTATGGTCACCTACTTGCATTTGAGACGTGCACAGTTCAATCAATCGAATCAATCGAACTGGACTGTCCATTTAGTATAGACACTTTTCACAGGCCACCACGCAAAAATCAGACCAAGTGGATGATCACATCCATCCAATCAATGTTCTAAAAGATCCATGGTTTGGGTCACATATAGCGAAAAAAGGTCCATCGTCAATCTGAACCATCCATTCAGCAAGCTCCACCTTGAATCACTTTGATAAGACGATCCTAGCCATCCCATTTGTGGCTTGGGAAATGAACTACTGTAAGAAAAATGAGGACAGCATTTTGATGAATGGGTTATCCAATCAGATATCATGATTTTTGCATGGTGGGCCTTGAGGACTGGGTTTTCCTTAACGGATGCATCCCACATGAAAGGCTTATCCATAGTTCTTGTATAGAGAACATGTCCTGAATGGCTTATCCTTTTAGCCAAATTTCCTTGCAATTTCTTAAAAATAATTAAATAAAAAAAGCTTAGAACCTTTCTGCACTTTGCAAGCGATTCCCATGATTCTTAGGAAAGTTAAATGGTGTAAAACTCTTGTTCATGATGTGGCCAAGGCGGCAAAGGAGATTACAGGACTATGCTCCATCAGTAATGGAGACATCTGGAGTGAGAAATGCCACATGAATAGAGGGTGCGCCATTGCGAGTAAGAAATAACAGTAAACACATGCCTGTAGTCTAGCCAAAGAGTTAAATAACACACTGCATGCCTTCAATAGTATGCTGAAAGTGAGATGAATTAACCAAACTGACAAGGAAAGGCTCATACCTAGTCCAGCAAGCCGATTCACCCACCCAGGGATATGTCTCCCGGTCAACCTAAAACAAACATCATCCGTAAAGTGGTTGCAATTTTTCCCGATGAGGTGATAGGTGTCCCCATGATATTCTGCAGCCAGATTTTCCATATATGTGCGAAAATCCGAAGGAGGCATGTTTACAGTGCCTAACGAAACAGAGCATCTGTAGATAAAACCCGGGCACCTCTTCGGTTCCACCTCGAACACGCCACTTGTTGGGAAATCATGCGCTCCAAATCCATACTCCAAACCATGGACTGTATACAATTCAAACAAGAAATAAATTATCCATCGGATAAAACCAAATAGTCAAGTTAGGATTAGAAGTGTATTCAAATTTCTATTAACATTATTACGAATCGGAGATGGAGAACTGAAGATTGCAAATGCTTCATTTCTATTTTAGATTACCAATGTTTAGAAACTGAACCAGATGTTGAACAGGTGATGCACCCAGCCTGGCCATGACCAGTTCCACCACTGGTTTGATCGAGACATCATCATGATGTTAACATCATTTCGAATAAAAAATATTTACTCAAAAAAGTTTTTTAATGGTGTACAGTTCATACCTCTTCAAGTCGTGTTTTAACAAGGTCTTACCATTTTATTGAGAATCCTTGAGTGGAAACATTCATGCTAGGTGTGGAGTCTCACAATACCAATCAGAACTCTGAATTTTGACTAGCCCCCACACTCGTGCCAGATGTTTGGTGTGATCAATCACAATCCCATCTTGTCGAATCCAAAAATCCCACTCTGTTCTGAAAACAGATGCTTCTATTTGTCCATTTTTACGATTCCCAACTTCATTAGAGGCATCCTTATTTTCATCAAAAGTCGAGACAGGCCTGACTCTACCCCTTGCAACTTCAGCTCGAAGCAGTGGGCCATTTGGGGGGAAAGAAACAGGAGATGTTTACAGAACAAACCTAGGAGTATTTCGAAGGTGTGTATGGAATGGATAAATTAGATGTAATGGGTGGGCTTCTTGTTCCAAGTCCTTGGGTTGTTCCAAGTCCTGGGGTTGAGGCCAGTTGTTTCTTTTATGCGTTTTCTTTTTTAATTATAAAATTCCGTTATTTTTCAAAACAAAGAAAAGAAAAATTCAGTTCGAAGCATATGGTTGAAATTGATTCACAGATATGAAGACTCAAGATAAGCTTAATCAACCACAAATTTTGATGGCTTCCCTCAGTAAAACAATGGAAACAGAGTCCAATCTAAATCCCATCATTGCAAAAACTCATTTATGAGATGTTACCATATATGAGAAATTGAATCTATAGATTGGCAGTTTTTAATTGGAGAAAAATGAATGTTTGCAATGAGTAGTCTCTGGGATGTGGACAAACTTCAACATTCCAGAGAGTATGTTAAAAAAAACAAAACTCCCAGTTTTCCTCCTCCCCAGAGAACTCAC
Source organism: Liriodendron chinense (assembly GCA_003013855.2). Taxonomy (NCBI): domain Eukaryota; kingdom Viridiplantae; phylum Streptophyta; class Magnoliopsida; order Magnoliales; family Magnoliaceae; genus Liriodendron; species Liriodendron chinense. Next base: position 9,591,694 of record ML058461.1, on the reverse strand, counting down.
CAAAAATAAAAAGGGGTGTGGACCCCAAACCTAAGCCAGGCTGGGTCCCACACCTCTTCAATTTTCCTGGGTCCTTTGGCTTAGGTTTGAGGAGGATTTGAGTGACATTTGAATGAGGTTTTGGGTCAGCCATGGGCTTAGTTTGGCTTGAGTTTGGGTTTAAGCTGGGATTGGGTTGAGGCCAGGGTACTTGGCCAAATTTCGGCAACATTGTCTAATTATTTCTAAAAAAAAGACCCTCCTTAAGCATTAACTGGATCAATTAATCCAGACCATCCATATTAGCTGGCATGTCTACAGTACACTATCAGTCCACCATTTAATGTCATTAGCCAATAATCCATGGACCACCTAGCCACCTTTTTTTATAACAAAGGATTTTGTTAAAAGGGCCCAAGCCCAATATACAAGATAGTACAAAGACCATAAAAGTAGGAATCCCCTGGGCAATTGGATGAAAGGAGACATCTAGAGAACGAGACTGAAGCCCTATGCTATTGGAAATAAAAGCTAAATCCTGGGTGGGTCACATATACGACACCCAAGCTGTCACATTACAAGAGAATCCCATTGCTTATATCTACAATCCTCAGAATTGCAGTCTGGACCGTGCCTTGTGTAGCATATCAGTTCATGATCATGAACCATAATCTGGACCATAGATAACGCCTTCTGTTTATCAATCCCGACCATATAGTCTCAACCATTAGTCCTCCATCCAATAGATTCTCAAGACTGAATGAATTACAATCAGTTACGACTTACGACCTTCAAATCACCCGACAAATTGCTCAAATACTCTTCCCAGAGGCTTGCAAAAAATCATGGAAAAAGAAAACAATAACCCCAACCGGTCTTCCAATGCATAGATCAATACTGGACCGCAATTAACCGCACCCCAAATTCCGCTCAAGAATCCAATCACCAATGCTACAACCTTAAGAAAAATCCAAAACCATAGTCACCCGCACCCGGCACAACCAATTTCAGGAGAATACCACTTAAAACAGACTAACAACATCACATACCCAACCCATCAACCAAACAACAAAAAACAAACAGATTCCAACATGCTAATCAATGACCAATCCAAAACAAACACACACGGAAATGAATAACAATGAACAGATTGCCCTTAATTAGAATCTCAGAGGCCCACCAAATTCCATTCCTCAACTACCTGGCACTTAATTACCGCCCCCAGATCAACGCTAGCATCTTAACAAAAACACAAAATAAAAACCAAACAGATTATTATTTCAAGAAAAGGAACATAATGTCAGCTGCATCTAAAACAATCTATTTCAAAATAGTCCTTTCCGAATGCAGTTCCATTAAAAAGAAGAAGTTAATCCGTTTCCCCGTGGATATCGATCCAATGGTGATTCGAGGTACATCCAAACAGGCCACAAAATGCAAAAGATCCATACCAATTTCAATCCAGCACCCAAACAATCCCACAACACAAACAGAAATCAAAACCAAACAGATATAGAAACAACCCAATTCAAGATCATACCACTACAAAAAAAAAAAAAAAAAAAAAAACAACTGAAACCACCCAAAACTGCAACGAAAACCAAAACCCATCACCCAAAAGAAGAACACTAATCAAACAAACAAATCCAACCCAAACTCATAAAACAAGAAAACAAGAACAGAAAAACCAAAGAAGAAACAGAAAATTCTCAATTTTCGTTGACAGCTATGAATCTTTCGATTGAAGAGATATCTCACCTTCGATTCCGGAATGGAAGATCCCGACTCCAAACCAGCACATGTAATTATTCAACGGCGTGAGATCGTAGACGTTCAAGATCACTTCGGTCGTGTTCCCATCCTCACCTTCTGAGGCAGACGTTGACAACCTACTCCCCATTAACACCAGACCAGCTTCCAAAAGTTCCTCAGAAGAGCTGCAATAATTCATGCACCAGCGCCATAGAGAAAACCAAAGAATAACTCTCAGCTACACGTGCGAGAGAGACCCCGGCTATGGCACGTGCCAGAGGGTCATGATATGAGAGATCGGATCGTTCACTGGTGGGCCCCACCATGTCTGTACACCTGGCCTGAGTGGCTACACTTTTCAGTTGAATGGACCGTTGGTTGAGTTTTTTTGTTTGGGGGAACTATTTGATACTCTGGCTACGTACGACGCTTGATAAGCAGGCGCTCAGGAATTATACACGTGGCATAATCCGTGTAACTAGTGGTACGCCCTGTTCGTTAGCCGTAGTCTCACGTTTTGAACAGTTAACATCTGATTCGTGGACATTTGGGGTTCAAATAGGACCATGGATGTTTTCATTTTTAGCCGTCCAATGATTGTTGGGATCCGATGGTCAGATAATCAAATGGGAGTAATTGTTGGTTCTTGATACATCTATACAGGGACCCATAATTTGGACAGTTTAATTTGAATTACTTCTATCCTAAACATGCGATTTCTAAGTTCATGCGTATCATCCATCGCACTCTTTCAGAGTATCCAGGTCTTTTTTTTGTTGTTGTTGTACCGGTGAATGCACATGCCCCACAACCAACCTGAGCGGCCTGAGACACACCCTGATGAACGACCTGGATCTTGCATAGGTTTCTTAATCGAGACCATTGATCCAGTGAGTGCCGCTGGGGATGAATAATCCCTAAAATATCTCCCATATTGGAAGATCCCATTGCCCAATTAGAACTTCTTCAGTTGAATGTGGACCGCTGTATCTTATATCAGAATTCTCTGTATAGGACTGACAACTGGCCGGAAGCGGACACGCAGCTGGCCGGAAGCGCATTGTGTCCGACCCTGCCCGGACAATAATCCGTCAATACAAGGGCTCCTGTGGGGCCACGGTGGTGTATCTGTTTATTCATGTAGTCCATCCAATTTTTCAGACCATTAAAGGTATGAGCCCCAAAATGATGCAGGTCCAACGCTCAAATGGACCACACCATAAATAACTCTGGCATTTAATGCAACCCAAGGTCTATTTAGTATGATTCACTTGAGCGTTGGATTTGCCCTCATTTTTGGGCTCATACACATGGACAAACAGATATATATGGTGGGCCCTACAAGAGGCCCTATGGAGACGGATTATTGTCAGCGCGTCCAACGCAAGCTACTTTAGGCTTGGACTTATTCGCCTGATAAATTGACCGGGCTTAGCCCTCAATGGCTGGCCCTAGGGCTGTGCACGGTTCGGTCGGTTCGGTTTTGAGGGAAAATATCCAACCGAACCGACTTAGTCGGTTTTGAATATTTAACAACTGAATTGAACCAATGAATCATCACCAACCGAACCGAACCGAATCGGATAAACTCGGGTAGGTTCGGTTTTGTCGATTTTATCGGTTTGGGCCTCAATCTAAAACTTTTGTGGCCCATAAAATGCTTCTAATAGTTATTCATCATTGTTTCCAATGGTATTGTTTACTTGAGATTTGGATCTTCTCGAAGTTTGGAACCATGTCCTAAAACGATAGATGAAAACAGATGAATGGAATGGATATACAAAACATACATCAAGGTGGTTCCACATAGTTAGGATAACACTCACTGAACTGTTACCCTAATTTGCACCCTCACTGTGCTGCAAAGTCGGTGTCTACGTAAAATTCTTTTACTTGACATGAGGTAATTGATAATGTAGTTTAAATAGGCCCCACTATCATGCATTTTAAAAATCCACTCCAATTAGCAGGTGACTAACCCAATTTTAAGCCTAAATATGAAAAACCAGCGTCATCTTTGATACAGGCGGACCACACAATTGGAAATAGTGCACAGGCCACATTACCTTCCAAACTCTTTTTCTTGGTGTGGCCCACTTGAATTACAGATAAAGATGATATTTCAGTCTTGGGACTAACTTGGGGTGGCACCCTTACTGATTAGAGTGGATTTCATGTAAATATTGAAGTGGGGCCAACCTCAACTTCTCTCTCTCTCTCTCTCTCTCTCTCTCTCACACACACACACACACACATATATCGGTTTGGTTCGGTTGAAAATGGTCTATAATTTTTACAAATCGACAACCGACACTCTCGATTTTTTATATTAAAAAACCGACCCGACCCGAAATAGATTCGAAAACCGACCGAAATCGATTGGTTCGGTCCGGTTCGGTCGGTTTTATCGATTCCGTCAGTTTTTTGAACAATCCTAGCTGGCCCTATCAATTTCCAAGAAGGGCTTGGACTCAAAGTCGATTTATCCTCACCAGGCTAGGTCCAACCCAGTCCACCTCACTTCGTACATGGTCATGTCCTACAAATATGCCGTTTCAAACCTTGGTCAGTGCATCTTTGTAGACGGTTGGTTCCGTTCCTCTACATGTTTGTTTTTCTTGAGCATGCACGGCCCACCTGATCAACGGATGGGTTATGAATATTCACGTGGAACTAGGGATTTAGTCGGTTTTTGGTCAGGGCTGGGCCGGACTAACCATTGAGCTTTGAGCCTAATGACATCAAGCTGGCGCCTGACTGAGCCCAACTCGGCCCATTTCCACCCCTACCTCTATCCGTAACAGTAAATCCACAAGTCGAAAGATTAATCGCCCTATCCGTACCATCCATCATGAATTCCTCACTATTCAAGGGGGTTCTGATGAGGTTTTATACAATGCTCAGATCCAACGTATGTTTGTTGCTTCAGTTTGTAGAAGTGGGCCCATGCATTGGTGATCCAAACCATTGATATGATGGGAAATACTGTGGATGGCTCATGATTAAAAATCTCACCAGATGGAAACTTTCTAACCCTCTGATGGCCACTGTTAACACTAAAAAATAGCAGATGGGATCAACGATGGGGATCAATTCACGTGACATGTGAAGCTTGCTTAATACGCGAGACAGAGAGGTGGGTTTCACGTATTGCCACGTTAGCATTAGATAAGGATGCACATGTGAAACTTCAGCAAAAGAAAGCAATATCAGCAAAAGACGGCACGAAGGAGTAACCGCTCAGAGAAGCATCTAGAAGTGCCACGAGTACGCTGTTTACTTCTCATGTACAGGAAAAAGAGGCTATAAATAGCAGATGCATCATCACAACAACAACCATACACATAATCAATCAACGATTTCAGATCAATTCTATTTCATTATAATGCTGATGAACTATCCTAGTGTAGTTTTTTAGTCGGTATCCATCATAGTGGAGCACTAGTTTAGAAGCAGCATACCTTTATCTCACTAATATGATAGACTAATCAGTAGTTCTTAATCAAGTAGTAGTAATTCCTTTCCATCTACACCTAAAAGCCGAATCTAAAAGAAGATTGTTAGTTTTTAAGATCAGTTGACTTATGCTCATACGGTGGGTAAATTTCTTGCTTTCATTAAATAGTAGCTATTGGAGCTTATTAAAATCTTGCTCATAAGTGCGCTTTGCTACTCTCAGCATAGATTTTAGAAATTCTATTGTCGACTCACTTCACAATATCATATATATCCATCTACGTTCTTCCTCCTTCATCAACCATCCGCTATGCTCATACCCATTCAATCACACAACTTCTACACCTTAAAAAGTTCTTGATTGACAAGGTAAAAAGAATTCATAGGAGGAGGAGCCCCAGCCTCCAAAAGTTGTCTGGCTTCACAACGAGCGCAAGTTTATTGGCCAAATAAATAATAAACGATCAAACTCAGAACTGCTCTATCTCAACACCAAGGGTCATCATTCGTTATGGCCGAAAATTGCACCAACACTAACAGCCACCATATAAATAGATGTTTAAGAAACAAAATTCAACAATGGTTCAGATTCTACCGGAACAAAGCCAGATATTCTAGGGTAAGATCTCCCAATGGAGGATTGATTTATTGAACAGGGAAGCTCTAGTACGGCCCATCATATGGAGAGTTTGGATCACTGAACCATGGGCCTCACTTGTTCGATGTCAAATCTCAAATGCTTTGGGACAGTACCATCTTTCCCACCAACAATATTGCCACTTCTGCAGAAAATCAGTACCCTGAAAACGGTAAGCCCACCATGGTTCTTAGTCGCATCTGCTGACAAGGTGTGGCATTCTAGTATTTGAGTCAGACCATCCCAACTTCCTGCAGTCAGAAGCTGGGTGAGCCACCATGACGTTTGTGAGAATCCACCCGATTCATCTTTTTTCGTGCTCATCCAAGGGCATGAGAGCCCAAAAGTGAGGCAGATCCAAAACTCCAGTGGGCTACGAGGCAAGGAAAAAGTGAGAGAAATGCCTACCGTTGAAACCCTGCAGGGGTCCACCGTGATGTTCTTATGCCATCCAAACTGTTCCCAAGGTCATCGATACTGGGAAGATCTGGAAACACAAAAAATTAGCCTGATCCAAAATTTATATGGCCCAATGAATGTTTCAATGGTGGGCATTGAATCCCCACTGTTTCCTGTCATGTGGCCCACTTGAGTTTTGAATCTGCCTCATTTTTTGGGCTTATGTCGTAGCATGACTGGAAAATGGATGGGCCGGGTGGATTTGCCACAAACATCTCAGTGGGCCCCAACTACCTCCTGCAGTTTGGGGTGGCAGGCACCATGGTGGGACCTCTTTTTTTTTCTTGGCAATGATGGTAGGCCCACGTAAGGATCATCCTTCTAAAAAATCAGGTTGATGCATTGACAAGATGGCCATACCTGTATGTTGAATCACACTGTCAGTCGTCCCACTAATTCAAGCGCTGTGGCCAACCTGATGAGTGGACCTGCCTACACAAGTGATCGGGCGGGATCCTCTCTAACATTCCTAGAAAGCTTATTTTGCAACTCTGCTTGTGGGCCCACCGTGGTTTGTCTACAGAATTCAACCCATTCAAAGGGTCACCCACCAAAAGAGTAGGACACCACACCCCAAAAAAATATGCCTGATTTTTAGAAATGCTCTCATCCTGGTGGGACCCACTTAGACGCTGCATTGGATGGCATACACACAACACGGTGGGCCCCACACATACAGTTTGAATAACATTTATACCTCGTCGAATAAGTTCCATTTACACACAACAAGGTGGTACGTACAGCAGCCGTTGGATCTGGGTCATGTTGCAGAGATCCAAACCATTTATATGATACACCTCACCGTGGATGGAATGTAGTGGGCCAGATTGTCCATTCAACAGATATAGTCTGGACAAGAAATATCCGTACATAGGAATGTGCTGGGCCAAACCTCTTGAAAAAAAATAATTCTGTGATAGATGTAGCTAGCTGCTCACGTTGATGCGTTCAAATGGGCACATTGGAATCGTGCCCCCAAGCTTTTAAATGATGTATTGGATGGTCATATCTGCGCCCTTAGTTGCAATAGCGTTGTGTCCTAAGCTTTTAAGTAGCCCATTGGACAATCTAGCCGTTGATCTCTGTTGTTTATTCATGTAGGAAAAAGTCAAGGACAATCTCATATATCATAACTTTCCAATCAGTCATCTCATCTGTCTTGTGCATCTAATATATTGTTGATGGGGCCTATTAGGTAATGGCTCAGGATGATGATTGGAGTTTTTTTCTTTCTATTTTATTTTATTATATTCACCATCCAATTTTTGTGTGCTATTTGATGGATGGTTACGATGAATCATTGGTGTTATTTTTGCATTAGGGTCTGCCAATAACAGTATAGTATGAATGGACAGTCAAGATCAATGGTTACATTGCTGCACACATTATTTAAAACATTTTTGCATTAGGGTCTGCTTATAACATGTTTGTATTTTCCTTTAAAATTCGAAAACTGATCAGCTACGGGCATTTGCATCACTCCTTTAAGGGGGTTTTACCCATTGGATGCATTAAATAAGGGAGTTAATAAATAAACAAATAAATACTTAATACATCCGATGGCTAAAAAAGCCCTATACCATAAGGAATCATGCAAGTGTCTACATGTGACCCGTTCTCTTAAATTTTGTAGTGAATGGTGCAAATTGGGCAACAAACCCAACTCCTAATACTATTACGGAAAGAATTTTAGGATAATTATAGGTATAGGCTCTAACAAAAGTTAGAATTTCAAGCTAATACTCATGCTTTAAAAAAAAGAAAAAAAAAATGAAAAAAGAAGCTAGCAAGCACTTGGTTGAAGAAAACTCCATTAATGGGCAAAAGAAACAGACTTCTCTCTTTAACGCCTTTCAATTTGGCATTTGGGGCATATGAAAGAGGTACAATTGATGAAAATAGTGATAACAAGTGCACCTTCTCTCTCATCTACTACGCTAAATGTTATAATATGTATATATAACTATACATTTATGGTCATACATATTATAAATAAGTATATGGATGGACGCCTGTAAATATAGGGCTGTGAATGGGGCTTGAGCCAAGCAAAATTGAAATTTTGCATAGGCCTATATAGAATGATTCAAAATCCAGGCTGAAGTTAGCCTCAGGTCCGGCCCATTGACAGCCCTGAATATAAGAGATGGGCAATCACAACACACACACATACATTCATCCATATACTTCATTATTGTATATAAGAGTATGCATCCACATTTTATAGCAATAAATGACAACTAAACTTCCTCTTCACCAATTTCTAAGAATTTGAATTTTGCATATCCGCCCAACCTAATATTTGGAACAGCTTACTTATTCTAGAGAATTATTAAAATCAAAGAATGGAGGTGCCTCAAGAGGAATGATAATTTATGCCCTATTCTTTGCCAGTAATAAAGCTGGGGACTACCGAAGTAATAATAGGATCCTCTGTGTTTTATGTGGGCTGTCCATTGCAATAGGAGGCCAACTATTAAAGCTCATCGAGCAATTTGGAAAATTTTCAAAAAAAGAGATGAAAAAAAAAACTACTTTAAAAGGTTTCAATAAGCCACATCATTGATCTATGTAATTATCATTAGAAAACTTTCCACAGCTTTTCTTGACAGCCCTTTTAGGATCGTAGATGTAAGCAAAGGAGTCCAGAGCTCAAGTGGGCCCACCTTGATGTTTATGTCAAATCCATCTTGGCCACCAGGTGAGTCAACACATGTTATGCCCAGGACTTAAAAAATCAGCCTCAGCCATGATTGGAAATAGTGTATAGGGTAATGTTCACCCTCCAAACTATTTCCCTTAGCATGGTCTAGTTGAATCACAAATGAACTTAAATTTAGTGTACCGGGCAAAAAATTTAGTGTGGCATCTAATGTTTGGAGTAAATTTCATATGATCATCATGGCGTGCCCTATAAAAATCTACGATAGGCATCTCTCTTAGCTGTTTCCTTCAGTGTAACTCACCGAAATCACAAGTCGGTTTGATTTTTTTGGCCTTGGGCCTAACATGGAATTACACATCTAATGGTTTGAGTGGTCTCATGTACCCATTACATTCAACCCCACTAAAAATCAAAGGTGAGCATCTTATGAAATTCCCTTTTTAATATATGAGTAGCAACGTTTTCTTGGAAACAGTTAAAGGAGGGACACCGCCCTTAATTTTGATGGGGTCCACTATGATGTGTATGTGAAATCCATACTGACAGTTAGATGTGTCCTTGCTACCCTGTGATTCAAGTGGGCCACATCAAAGGAAACAATTAGGAGAGAAATGTCCACCCTTAATTTTTATAGGGCCACCATAATGATTATATGAAACCAGCACGAACCATTAGATGAATAGCCTGGGGCCACAAAATCAGGTCTATTGGTGATTTAGGTGGGCGAACAAGGGAAACAGTATAGTGGATGAGTGTTGCTTGTACATTAATTGTGTCTGAAGAAAAATGAAAACAGAACAAAGAACTAATCCTAAAGATAGTAGATACAAGTGGTTTGTATCTAAACATATGATAGGAGATAATGTAGGATTTAAAGCAATCTAATGTAATATATCCTAACACTAATTACTCGGCTATGAACAGGTCAGCTTAGGGTACTTGAATTTCGAACCGTCCAGGCCAGGTCTACTCGAAATTTTGCATTTGCTAAGCTAAGGCCCAAGCCATTGATGGCCTACTAATTACCCAATCAAGCAAAAATCAATCATCAAATAGATAACTATGATTTAAACCTGAGATGGGATCGATTGGCAACCACATGATTAACTACACACTCGACCTTGAAACCCTTTCAACAAGAAATGATGTCAATGAGAACGATGAGGATGACGATTCTGATCAACGATGATGATGTTTCATTGATCTTATTTATTTAAGACCTATGTTTGTGGGCGTTTATTTCAGCTTAGGTGGGGTGGATTGATCACTGTATATATCTTAATCTATTTGTATCTAATCTATGCAAGTTTTGTTTATTATATCTACTAATGCATGCATGTTGTATAATAGTTTTTGTTAAAAATACGAATGCTACCTTGGACACGAAACAAGGGGAGACAGAGACAGAGAGAGAAAGCTGCCTGTTACGTACCCTACATCTATTGCGAAATGACTGTAATTCTACAATTTTATGTGTGGGTCCCACCGTGATTTTCACGTGATATCCACTTTGTCCATCATGTGCGCCCCCTTATGTTCTCCTTTGTGGTAAAGAATCAAAGGCTAATCAAAACTTGAGTGGGCCAAACCATTTAAAATCATGCCTAACACCTAGGTGTGGCTAACCCTAGTTTTGTAATGGCCTGATTTTAGGGTGTGTTCACTGATCCTAGTGGAACCCATCTTATTAGTGGATTAGATGTCATATGAAAAACATGGTGGGCCCACAAACAATCTGGAAGGTTTAGATAGTGGGTATCTCCTTCCCAACTATTCTTTGGGGTGTGGCCCACCTATATTTTGGATCCGCATGAGTTTTAGAATATGGGGTCAACATAAAGGGGCGCATCTTCTGGATGGAGTGGTTGCATGCCTTACATCACATTGGGACCCACGACGCAAAAATCATAGGATAAGCTGATCATGCAAGAGTTGCGAGGAACGGAGCTAAAATCTTGCGGAAGTTCCTGTCCGGTAACCTAGGTTGGATCCACCGTGATGTTCGTGAGAAATCCACCTCGTCCATCCGCTTTTTAAGCCTAATTTAGTTCATGAAACCAAAAAGGAGCTCAATCCAAGACTCAAGTGGGCCGAAAAGGTAAGATTAAATGTACACAGTTGAAATATTCGAGGTGACAAATAAATTTTGAATCCAGATTTTTACTACAATAACCCTGAGGTGTGGCTTTTTTACTAAAAGTCCAATTTCTCGTCCGGCTCATCTTTTTTGGCCTTTTGTAGAGAAATAAAAAATTTTAGAGTCGAGAATGCCCCTCTGATCACCAGTGCTCAGGGGGAATCCATAGTGCCAGGGAATCTGTCGGAGAGGCATTGTCGACCATAAATTTTCAATTTCTTGTCAAAAGGGCAAAAAAGATGAACTAGACAAGAAATTGGACTTTTAATAAAATTAGCCACACATCAGGGCTATTGCAATAAAAATCCCTTTTGAATCATGCTAAAGTTTGCGCTTTGAGTTTATCCGAATGACCTTACGAACGTATGGATGGCATATAAACATCCCTGTGGACCCTAAGGAGGTTTCAATAGTAGGAATTTCCCTACCCACCTTTTCCTTTAGTGCGGCCCACTTGAGTTGTTGATCCGGCTCATTTCTGACAGTATGTCCTAAGATAAGCTCATAAAATGGATGGACGGGGTGGATTTCTCACAAACATCATGGTGGGCCCCGCCTAGGTTCCCAGTGCAGGAACTTCATGTGAAAGGAAATTCGAGTCCTTCGTGATGATAATGGGCGGTGTGAACTAGTCCAATCCCTATCACTTACGGTCCATCACTTATCCCATCCACGAAGGGCCCATGTGGTCGCATGGGCATGTGATCCTGGACCACCCATATGGGGTTCCGTACAGTGGATCGCATTATCATGGATGACCGTCGAATACCACATTGGTTGGATTACCTTATCTTTCTAATGGGCAGCCTTCCAAAGGATGGCTAGGAACAAAAATCATCAGCAGTCCACATCATGAAAAATCAGGTGAAAATCACGCAACTTCGATTCTCATATTGGCATAACTTCTCGAATGTGGTTCATGGATATTAGGTCCCATCAGGTGGAAGGTCTTGATCATCTAATTATGTAACCGGTTGGTCCCCACATATAACGGCCAAGTGCAATTGACCTCAAGCGCTAACATGACAAACGCCTTACCAGCTGTATTGGAAATTTTTACTGCAATAGCCCTGAGATAGGGTTATTTTTACTAAAAGTTTAATTTCTCGTGAGGCTCATCTTTTTAAGCATTTTTACGAGAAATTGCAAAACTTTCTGTTGGAAATGCCCCTCTAACCACCGCACGTCCACAAAGAGGTGGAAGCCCACCGTGGGCCCCACCATGATTTATATGTTACATCCACACCGTCCATCTATTTGGAGAGACCATTCTAGGGGATGAGCCAAAGAATGAAGCAAATCCAAAGCCTAAGTAAACCTCACCAAAGAAAACAATGGGGATTAATGTCCTACCATTAAAATCTTCTTGGTGTCATAGAAGTTTTTGATCAAGTTGATATTTGTGTTTTCCCTTCTTTTATGTTTGTGTGAACTTATGAACATGTTGGATCTCAAATAAACAGCATGGTGGGCCTTGGGAAGGTTTCAACGTTCATGTCATTGTCCCCGCTGATTTCTTTAGTGGGGTCCACTTAAGAATTGGATCTATCTCATTCTTTAGATCATGGCTTAAAATGATATCTTCAAATGGATGGCCGGTGTAGATACAACACATACATCATGGTAGGGCCCATAGAAGTTGGTGACGTCACTTCAGTAGGGTAGAAGCTCTCTTATCACACTCCTGTGTACGTCCATGAAGTGGCGGAAGCCCTCTTGGGTGTTACAAAGGGGCTCCACCATGGGCCCCACCATGATAAATATGTTACATCCATGCCATCTATCCTTGTTGCCAAATCATTTTAAGCGATAGGCCCAACTTTGAGATAGATCCAAATCACAGGTGGGCCACACCATAGGGGATAGTTGGGACAATGAAGTTCACTGTTGATTCCCTGGGCACAGTGGATTCTCCTTGGCACTGTTGGTTCCCCTGAGCATTGTGGATTCCCCCTATGTACTGTGGGTTCCCCAGAGCACTGTGGATTCACCTTGAGCATTGTGGATTCCCCTTGGCACTATGGATTCCCCCTGAGCACTGTGGATTTTCCCTGGAACTGTGGAATCCCCCTGTGCACTGTGAGTTCCCCCTAAGCCTAAGGAAGGCATCAATGGTAAGCATCATTGTCTTCACTATTTTTTTTATAGTGGGGCCCATAGGTCCTTTGAATTAAGTTAATATTTGTGTGATCTCTTTATATAGGTCTATGTGACTATATCAATATGATTAGATGACAAATAAACATTAAGGTGGGGCCTTAAAAAGTTTCAATAGTGGACATTCCTGTCCCATCTGTTTGCTATGGTATGGCCCCACCTAAGATCTAAATCTGACGCAAAATGGGGCTCAAAGCCTAAAATGATCTGGAAAAAAGGATGGACGACATGGATGAAACATATACAACATAGGCGGGTCTCAAGAGTGGACCACCCGTTCACGCCCAAGAGGGCTTCTCACCTCTTCATGGTCGTATGCAGGAGTAGGTGGTCAGAGGGGCATTTTCGAGGTGGTCATAAGGGCATTTTTTTTAACCCAAAGTTTATAATTTCTCGTAAAAAGGCTAAAAAAGATGAGCCCCACAAGTAATTGAATTTGTAGTTAAAATAGTCCCACCTTAGGGCTATTGCAGTAAGAGCCTCACAGGTAATTGAATTTGTAGTTAAAATAGTCCGACCTTAGGGCTATTACAGTAACAATCCCGCTGTAGTGACAATTGAGAAATACTCTGGCAGACTGTGATGGATTGTACGCAGGCACTTAGAAATTGCATACGTAGTATACAAGTAGTTCAAATTAAACTTTCTAAACTATAGATCGAACTTTGAATGTATCGTGAACCAAATTTCCCTTTTTTATTATCTATATATGGATATTTATTGGACTGCTGAAAATGAAAAATATCCAACGGTCCTATTTTAACAAAAAAATGTGCATAAATCATAGATTAGCATTATTCAACCAATCTGATTTTGGAAATGTGACTCAGTGACAGCAGATTCTAGAGTTTAGACGGTTTGATTTTATTTAATGTTTACCAGGTTACAATTTCTGAGTGCCTGCATATCAAGCATGATACCCTGCCAGAGTATCAAATATGACAACCATGCTAGGCCGGCAGCTAGAGGCAGGCTCTGGCGTGGAAGGTGAGGTTTGTCTATGCACGTTAATGGGCAGCATATTCACTAAAATATTTCCAAACGTCAACCATGTATTTAGTACCACAGAAATGAGAGCACAAGAGTACAGTTCGTCCTATATCATGTACGGTACACATAGCTCATGTCTAAAATGATCCGAACCATCCAATCCTTCGAATCCACCATGGATTGGCCACAACTCGAAATTACACTGTTTCAGCAGTTCTAACCTGTCCAATCGACAAACATTTACTATTGAACGTTAACCGTTATAATGTTTTATCTTTCAGTGCCCATTTTCATGACACCCGTTCGATGGCTATAGATGTGCACAATTAGATGAACCGTCCAGATTACATCTACATCCATCACATGTAAGGTTACGTAATGGGAAGACACTAATTCAGTGCTTCGCAGGTACACAGTAATAGACTCAGCCATTACACATCTATAAATGAAGGGCATGAACATCAACATGTAGAACCAGAGCTCATCTCACAATGGTTATTTCCAGGCGAGTCTACTTCTATTCTCTTCTTTTCATTGTCCTTGTCAACATGGCTATGATCGATGGTAGAGAAGAGCCTTCCCTAGCAGTGAAAACATGTCCCATCAACGCTTGTAGAGGAAGAACTGCCAACCAGCAATGTTGCAATGCTATACTCAATGGTATTGATCAGGGTGGGTGTTCTTGCGTATGTGGGGCCCTCAAAGGTTATGGTGCACCCGGTCTGTTTACTACTTGTGCTGATAATTGGGGTTGTAGGAAATGTAAGCAGTGTAGTAGATGTAGTTAGTGAATGATGGATGATGATGATTATGTGTGCCTAGTCTAAGATGTCATGCAAGTAGATGTTTGGTTCTTTGGAGGTGATGAGTGATGTTTTGCTGATGATATATGTATATCTTTATGGATGTATGTGATGGATTTGCTTAGAGAAAATAAGTTTGTCTAATATCACTTGTTTTTCAAACAAAGCTGTGGAAATCTTGTCCTTCGGTTATGAGAAAAACAAATCCGGGATCTTTAGGATTTATACACTTAGTAGAATCTCTGCAAATCAAGAACAGACATTTAGGGCCCGTTTGGATACCACCAATTAAGTTACTTTTTTAGTAGACAAGTTACTTATTTGAGATAAGTAAATAAGGTTTATGATCAATTGAAAGTTTTTTTTATTTTATTTAGGGCATGTTTGGATACTACCAAATAAGTTACTTTTTAGCTGAACTTCCGTAATTTAGTAACTTTTGACACTCAAGTTAGTTTGGTAAGCATTATTAAAAAGTAATTTATTTCCTAACATCTACTAATTATCTTTATATAAGTTATTTTTTTTTAGCTTTTTGACTTATTATTTTTCTACTTATCTCTCTCTCTCTCTCATGGTAAATATTAAAGGAAGCTCTCTCCATCACTTGTTTTCTTTTATTGTAATCCGCTTTTGAGGGTGAAGATATTGAATTTGAGCGTGTTATAAGCTCGTGATCACTATGTGAATATTTTTATATAGTAGATTTATTTACTAAACGAGGTCTTGTGGTTTTTAGCTCTATTTTTAAGAGGGTTTTTCATATAAAAAGTCTTTGGTGTCATGTGTGGTGATTGTTTGTTCTTCGTTGTGTATTCATATCTCATAATTTAGTCAGTTAAAGATCGCGAGATCTATTGATTTGTACATCTTCCCCAACAAACCTAACATGCTTTTCTACTTTTTAGATGATAAGTATGTTATTTACCGAATATACTTATCTACTGATTAAGTAGAAACCAAGATAAGTTGCTTATCTAATATGTAGCTTATCTTAAGTAACTAATAATCCAAACAGGCCCTTAAAGTTATTTAATCACTTCAATTTAATAAGTAGAATCAAAATAAGCTACTTAAGGCATAAGTAACTCATCTTAAGTAACTTACTATCCAACCTCCTATACCATTATAAAAGGGAAGCAGATACTCAGTACGCTAACAGTAAACTCTGTGGGGTCCACCGTGATTTATGTATTTCATCCACTCCATTCATCCATTTTAACAGATAATTTTATGGCTTGAGACAAAAAATTAAGTATATAAAAATTTAAGTGGACCACACCACAGGAAACAATGTGAACTAAACCTATATCGTTGAACAATTCTTGGGGGCCTCGAAAGTTTTGGATCAAGCTGATACTTTTTTTTTCTTCATTAATGTCTTTGTGATCTTGTTAACATGTTGGATGACAAATAAACATCACGGTAGGCACTAGAAAGGTTTCAACGGTGGAAATCATTATATCCATTGTTTCTTGTGGTATGTCCAACCTGAGCTTTAGATATGCTTCAATTTTGGTTTCAACCCCTTAAATGATCTGAAAAGCGGATGGACAGTGTAGATAAACTGCATACATTTACAGTAGGCCTAACTATGTTTACTCAGTAAGATAAGAGCGTACTTAGTAACTTAGGACGCAATCCGATTTCTTATAAAAGCTCAGCTTCACAAGTTTTAAAAATTATGTTATTGGAATAGTCACATGTTATTGATACCATCCATACATGAGTTACACTTTAGAGGAGCATGTTCGCATTTTAGTACCAACTTATGACATGTTGTAGATTTGTGCATTTGTGTCCTGGTATGCACGTGGGCCATGTTTAGACAAGTTCCATAGCTTACCTGCTTACCACACTCTTCAAGCAGAGGTCCACTAAGAGATGCCATCCAAGTAGAAAATCTCAACTTTCGTGGCCCACATACACAAATTCCAGAAACCACGTCTAGGATTTCCGACATACGTTTAAATCCATGTCTAGGATTTAAGGATTCATGGACCCTTACATCTATCCATCCAAACGACCCCTATATTCATGGATCCTTGCATCTATCAATCCAAACGATCCTTATTTAGATGCTAATAGCATAAATTACCTAGAAAGGTCTCCCATGACTAAATCCAATATATAGTATGATTTCACCCAGCCTGCGATCGCCAAGGGGCTATTTGGATTGCGATTACCAAGTATGGTTCATTTATGCCTTGGATCTGCCTCATTTTTTGTTTCATTTCATAAAATGATCTTGTATGATGGATGGTTTGGATATAACACATACATTATGGTGGGGCCATGAAACACATTTCCACTAAACTAAGTCACTGCCTTGATTCTAAGGATTACCATGATTTAATAGCAGCCTAAAATATTCTAGGGTAATTTGTATAATGATGTAAGTTTGCCCCTGAATCAGCATTGGCATGCTAGCCAACCATTCAAGAAAAATTGCCAAATCTTCAAATGAGAAGTTGTACTTAACTTTAGGGGATACATGTTTTGTCACTTCCTGTCATATGAGCAGACATGGAAATGCAAGATCCAAGCTGTTCATCATTCGGATCTGTATCGCCCTGAATTTTTGCTAACTTGGGAATCAAAAGTCTTAGGTGTTCCCTTTGACTTTTCGATTTGAATGCATATCCGTGTGAATGGATATGAGTATTCACTCATGTTTAGGACCAAGATGAGTGATTTTGCCAAATGAGGGAAATGAATTAACTTAAGAGTGGAGAAGCTCATAGTTCGAAAGAACTTTCCGACAACCGGTTCGACTCAGGTATGTTGCTATGTTTGTAGAGTGTAAGTAAAAGCCCGAATTACTAATTTACTCATAAGTCGACATAACCATCATGAATATTTTACCAGTCTTTGGTGTTTTAGCCTAATGTTGGTATTTCAAAAATTTTGAACGGTTTAAATTTAGCAAAACCCTCTCTTTCAAAAGGCACTACTTTTTTAAAATGTCAAAAAGTTGCGTTTTGTACTTTGAGTGGAAAATCAAAATCTTTATTATTGGAATTTGATTTTCTAGTATTTTTTATTGAATCCAAATGGGGGGTACTTCCTTATTTACATAAAATAACTTAAAGTAAATGGAAACATTTACTTAGATGTTATTATATGTAAATAAGCAGACACTGTCCAGGGAGTCAGTAGAACTGTAGGCTTTAAAAAATTGGGCAAGCAGAAGAATTTCTAAACAGCCAGTTTTGGTGCACCAAAGATAGCTTTTGGTGCACCGAAGGTGCCATTCGTGGTACCGAATGAGGCCTTCGGTCGCGAACGACCAGCGAGATCGTACCAAATGGGAATTTGAAACAGTGGCTTCGACACACTGAAGGAGATCTTCGGCTCACTGAAGAAGATCTTCGGCTCACCAAAGGTTTATCTAGCGAGCTTCTGCCTGAGCCGAAGTACTCTGTCCATACGCGATTTTTTGAAGTTTTGGAGATTCGACGCACCGAAGGGGACCTTCGGCCCATCAAGCCCATCGGGTATTGTTTTAAAAAAAGGGGTAATAAACCCATTCTCTCTCTCTTTCTCATTTCTTTCTCTCTTTCTCTCATTTCTCTCATTCATCTTCTTCTCCCCTAAGCTCCCAAGCTCCCTTAGCTTCCCTCTTATCTTCTCAAATCTCCTTCCTTCCTCAAATCCTCCACCATGCCTATGGAAATCTCAATTTTTCGATCTTCTCCGACCGTCGTCCGTTCTTGCTTCTTCCCCAGCAAGATTCGACGAGCTATGGTCAGAATTCTCCTCCCCATGCTAGGTAAGGTGTTCATTTAGCATCTTCTTTTCTTCTTCCTTCCATTTTCTTCATTTTGGACCATTAGGGTTAGAAATCCCTATTTGTTTCTGTCCAAACCCTAACCCTAGGGTTCCTCTTCCTAGGGTTTGGGATCCCGACCATCGATTGGGTGTGGCCCATGCTTTGTAAAATCCCTATCCGAGCTCGACTCTGTTGGGATTCCGACGATCCGCCGAATTTGGGCTCCGATTCGTTGAATCGATTTAGGGTTTTCCTAAATTCAAGATACCTAAAACCCTAAACCTTAATTAATTAGATTAAACCCTAATTGATTAACATTAAATTTGTGATTCATTATAGGTAATTGAAGTATTCTTCAATTTTCGGCATTCGGGCCACATTCGAATCGGTGAATTTCAACCCTAAGGTGAAGATCTACCCTCAAGCTTTTCCGGTAAATTTTAGTTAATAATTGTTGTTTGGTTGATAACATGTTCGATGAAATGCCTATGTTGTCGTTTGGTTGATAACATGCTCGATGAAATGACTGAGTGGTATAGATTTACAATATTGTAATGTATCCATGCTTGTGAATGTATATGACGCCATGTGTCATCCGTGCTGTGTCATCTGGGTCCGTTGGATCGGTCGGGCCAGTTGGTCAGGCCAAATGCTTGTGTATGTTTATGATTAGATATTTAATAACCTAAATTGTTGTTATAATAAGTTAAGTGTTGCTTTGGATTAAGCTCTGACAATCATTTGATCTAGTGTACTGCTTACCACTGGGTTGGCCGTCACGGACCTATTCAATCTACCAAGCGAGACACGGTCGACCAATAGTGGCCATTGTTGGTTTGTCGTTGTCCTCTTGGGTCCACCGAATAAGCCCCGTTCAGAGTTAATCATTATTATGTTTGACTCTTGAATTACACTATATGAAATATAGAATTTCATCGTTCCCATTGTGAATAACCCACTTAAAATTGTACTGTAACTCGATCCACCAAGTCTTACGAGCCAGGCATGGTAATATGGGACACCGTGTCTGAGTTGTCGGCCTACACTGGGGTGGTGCCTCTTCGTAATGGCCACTAAGCATTGACAGGGGTGACAGATTATTGTTCGAATGGCCTTGTGACCAATGTGACCCTGGCCGATGTTAGCGTGCCTGTGCATCGTTTGAACGACTTGGGCATGCATTGGATTAATTCTGAGCGACATGCCCGCACCTCTGAATTAATTAATTATATTTGATATTTGGAAGATGGGACCTTCCGCTTTGATTTAGGCACGGCTGACGAATCACGGTCGAACCAGGCTTTCATGATAGGGTAACTCAACCTTGGATCGAAGGGTTATTGGGACGCACCGTAGAGAGTCAGATGGTCCCAGATAGACTTTGTGATATAACGACGGTATTCTGGCTTCACTAATTTGCTGAATAAATTGGACTAATAAATACTTTAATTAATCATGCATACATAACATTTCATTTGAGGGGGACTCGTGTGGCCTAGTTGCTTGATGTGGCGCCAGCATTACCTTGAGCACTTCATGTCATTTCTCTGTGTCATCTGGGTTGTGTACTCAGTCATGACTTACGACCTGCTGGAAAGTGGACTGTGGATTCTGATAATAGTCGGTCGAGCCAGGGCTTTGTCCGGAACATGCATTGTGTACGAAATCATGACATCCATGCATTAAACCAACTAGTCTAGAGTGATGTATGATTCGTGTGTGGTCATTACCTAAACTTGATTGATTTGATAACATGCTTAAGGTTAATACACTTATATGAACATGTTTATAATTTAAGTATCCCGAGTATAATTTTGGGGTTATTTCTTCACTATATCGGCGTTTGACGCCTTCTATTTGACATACGCAAATGACCCGAAAATAGAACCAGACGGTGGTGCGATCGGGGCACCCAAGTAGTCCTATAGTTTCATCTCATTGGTAGTTATAATTTTTCTTACTATTGCATTAATTGTGATTCGCATAATTCTCATATGAGCTTATACTGCAATTGAATTGTACCTCTAAGATGTTAGCCCTATATTTTTAGATTTAGTTATCTTTGCTTGCTTCACTAGTTGAAATACATTACTCTGATTATTTGTGTATGGAATGAATGTAAATCTGATTGAGGATACATGCGTGAGTATTTCCTACGTGTGGCATTCCTAGACAAGCATTTTTTTTAGTTAATGCCCGAGAACTCGGGATCGGAGTCTCCGTACTCGAGTACCAATTTTTGGGTTGTTACAGGATCCAAAAACCAAGCCAATCTTATTATTACACGGACCACACTGTTGTGTCACACCCAAAAGCTTAACCCTTTAGGTGGAGTAGCATTAGAATATATGAAGCTCCTTTCATCGTCTAAATCGATGTGGGACAAACCCAACAACCCCAGCCCCTCTGACAGCGAATCTGGGCAATGGGGTTCTCAAAACTTAATCTTGGCATACCCCCTCACTTGTGTGACCTGGGCCTGAGCATGGCGGATATGAGGCTCTCAGAATTTGATATCGACTTTCCCCCTCACTATGGGGCCTCGACTTTCCCCCTCACCATGGGGCCTTAGACGAATAACTCAACACCAATTAACTTTTGTGTCACACCTTGTGTCACACCCAAAAGTTAACCCTTCATGTGGAGTGACCTAGGATATATGAAACTCTTTTCATTGTCCAACGTAGCCTATGTGTGACAAACCCAACACACAAATATTTACAAGAGAATGGCTTATTGACCAGTGGACCATGTTCAACATATGCGCATGTAAGCCTATCTAACAACAAGACAAGCTTGATTTTTGGGTCATTCCATATTAGTATCGGGCCACACTAGGTGAAAGTCATCAATCACTCACACGAGCACCAAGGTCGCACATATGTCAGTCGATCAGGTATACTCCGCATTTCTCCACAAATCATACAACTAATTCACGTGCAACACAAGGAAGTGTACAGGGGAGGGTCAGAGGTGTGCCGGTACTCGATCTAACAACTTTCTATCACGCCGTCCCTGGCCATCTCTGACATCCCACTACGTGGTGTGCATGTGCGGCATTTATGCACCTTTAAAAAATGGTATGGTCCACCTGAGACTTGGGTCTTCTTAAGGTTTACGATCACCTACTAAAATAAGTGGAAAAAACAGATGAACGGTGTGGATATACAAAAAATGCATCAATATGGGCCCCACACGGTTAGGGTAATGCCCAATAATCCACTCCTGGCCCCTATAAGTACAGGACATGGATCCTTGGAGGGAGGTGGAGCAAGACGCATCACATAGCATGGCCAGTCCTCAGCGTTTGGTTTGTTGCTCCTCATTGCTTCTCATGGTCCTCCTCATCAACAACATGGCCATGATGATCCATGCTAGCAGTAGAATCAACGGCTCTCTGGCGACCACATCATGCAGCATCGAGGCATGTCGAGGGAAAATTGCAAACAAGGGCTGTTGCGATGCCATAATGGCATGTGTATTGAAACAGGGTGGGTGTCCCATTGTATGTGGGAAATTAAAAGATTATAAAGCCCCAGCTACTCGTATCATCAACGATTGTTCTTATAACTGGCAATGCTCCAAATGTAAGGCCTGTACTAATTGTAACTAGTTTCCAGCTTATGATGATTCTAGAGTGTTCATTTCTTCTTTAGAGGTGTCTCAGTGATTTCTTTCTAAGAACTAATGACCTGCAGCAACTCGGAATGACTCGTTTGGTCGAGTCATGACTCTGAGTCAACTCGGATGGGTCACATTCAGATTGGACGAGTTGGCAATCTACAGGGGTATGCAGCACTTCTTGTGGTACATGGCCTTTTCAGCTGCTGGATGCATTAAATAAGCCCTGTTTATTTCTCCCCCATTTAATGCATTCAGCAGCTTAAAAAAGCCCTGTACCATAAGGAGTGGTGTAGGCACATGTCGGTGATCAATTCCCTTTTTGGAATATCTGTCGTTCTAGGAATGATACAGGATCTTGGACCCACTGCCTGCTTGGGTTTTGCATTCTGTTAAGTGGGGTGAATGGTTTGGTAATCCAAATTGCAGATGCTGCACAAAATCTCCCCGATGGGAAGATCTTAGCTACGAATCTTGAGGCCATTTCGCTTACTGAGTGCAATTCTCTAACTTCACGAGGGCATGTTTGATTGCCTATGAATAATGATTTTAATGCAATTTTGTCCCATGAAAATGGTGCCGTGAAGCATACCAATAATTAGATTTGAGCATAAGATGGTGGTGTGGTTCATTCAGGTGTCCAATAGGCCTACAATTTCAGTAGAATCGGTTTTCCATGATGTTGAGTTTGATGAATGGTTTGGATTTTTGAATACATAACACATATGAGCATTTGTGGGAGAGATGATAAATCCTTGACCCGTTGACGGGACAACAACTTTCC
Organism: Liriodendron chinense; assembly: GCA_003013855.2. Taxonomy (NCBI): domain Eukaryota; kingdom Viridiplantae; phylum Streptophyta; class Magnoliopsida; order Magnoliales; family Magnoliaceae; genus Liriodendron; species Liriodendron chinense. Next base: position 9,568,482 of record ML058461.1, on the reverse strand, counting down.
CAATCAAATGCCATCAGCACATTCAATGAGAAAATGGAAAACGGTCGACATCCAAACATAGCATCTCTTCAAAATGGTTATTTCTTGAATCCATTCTCAATGGTTGTCTCAAAAAACTGGTGTAATTATTCTCTCTCCAAAAACGAAAGCACAAGAAGAATTAAGGGTTTTGACAGAACAGGGTCCTGTCTCACTGCTACCACACAGATGCGACTGTCATGGGGCTACCACCGAGTCAGATCATATGGTTCCAGACCTGGTCTAATCGGGATCATCTTGCCTAGTCCAGGTCATTTCATATTCGATCTCATTCTTGAGGACCCAAACGCAGATCCAAGTGGATCTTGGTTTCAACCCAGGTTTGGGATGGGGCCATGTCAACTAAGGACCTTCACATGGTAAGGCCACTTGAATGGATGGATTAGATGACGCCTGTTTTTCAACCGGATCCAAGTTGGCCGACCCAAACCTGGCCCGATTTCTAGATGGATTTGTGAAATTAGATCCCGATCCATAAAATTCAGATCAGGTCCATCGGGTAGCCGTGGATCCAAGTACGCATTGGTTGCACTACATATGGATCTTAGTTCTGTGGTTGGATGGTGCTCGTATGATCAATCTGGACATTTCATTCAGTAACGTACCCTATAATCATGTTATATACCGAAAACCAGGGCATTAAGTTCATCAAGAAAGCCAAACGTCTCTAAATTGTCCATATTACAGTTACCATGCAGGTCTTAGTTTCATAATCGTGCCATTAATCTCGACTGTTCATTAGGTAGAACTGTGAAAATGTCATATGCGAAGTGGCACTTATGTGAAGGGGCGTCAATGGGTCGGGCTTTGGCCTGAAAATCAGAAGTTTGAATAGAGCCAACCCAAAGGCCCGCCCAGCCCATTGACAGCTACTACTCTGGTAGGGACCCACCCACTGGTGGGGTTACTGTGTCTCCTTAGCACTCCAACTTGAGACCTGCTGTTGAAACCCCTAAGCGTCTGTCTTTCAGCTGTCCAAATTCAGTGGTATGCTGTAGACAGGTCATTATGCTAAAATCAGATTGGTTGAACAATCTTAATACTTGATTTGTGGACACTCATTTGCTGTAATCAGTGTAAAATATGAGAATTGAATAACTTGAACAACTAACGTACTTAATTGATTCATCTCTGTGTTCTTTATTTCAGATTTTTTGCACCCGGAACTACCATAAAAAGATTCACAGATGAGTATTGCATGTTTAAAACCCATAACAACACTGCATTCCTCTTATTTTATCCGTTTTGGCTAGATAGAATTAATGCTCTACTAAAATTTATGAGATCACAACTGTAGTGAGGCCCATTGGTTAACCTTCACGTATGAAAACTGGGCCATTGATTAGTTGAGCCCATCCTACTATGAAAAACTTACAATGAGACCATTTAAACTTAGACTATTGCACAATTTGGACGATTGCATGGTAATTTTTTAGTTGCCCATTTGATGGTCACATTTGGACGATTGCACAATTTATGTAAATTTCAGGTTGTGCTTCATTGTCATTGGCCGCACAATTTGGACAGTAGAGACTAAAGTGCACGTGAATTCCCACGTGAAAAGATGCTGCAAACCTCTCCGGTCTATCAGGACGCCGATTGGGTACTACCCCCACCTGTATTCAGCTCAGCACAGGCTGGGGCTCCGAGGGGCACAACATCATATATGGGCTTCATCCACACCGTCCGTCCATTTTACCATTCTATTTTATTTATAAGCCCAAAAGAGAGGCAGACCTAAGGCTCCATTGGATCACAGCACATGAAACAGTAATGCTAATGACTACCATCGTTGAAACCTTACTAAGACCCACCATAGCGTTTATTTGCTATCCAACCTGTTCATAAACTTAAATAAACCTAGATGAAGGGAAAAAACGAACATCAGCTTGATCCAAAACTTCTGTGGTCCTCACTAAGTTTTCAACGGTATGAATTTAATCCACACTTTGTAGTATATTTAAGACTTGGATCTCCCTCAATTTTCAGATCATATCCTAGAATGATATGGATAAGTGTATGGACAGTGTGGATAAAACTCATACGTCACGATGGCCCCTCAAAGGTCCAATCTGCGCCCAGCCGGACACAGGCGGGGTAGTACCCAATTCGCGTCCGGCATCTCCCGGCGTAGGGTTGCTTTTTAGTTTTTACATGATCGATTACAGTTGGATAATGTCACGAGACTCACGCGTGATAGTGGGGCAGGTGTACGTCAAATTGGAGCGAATGTTGTCGCCGAATCCAAGAAAGGTATCCCGATACCCAAACCTGTGGGCGCGAATTGCCTGTGATCCTCACCCACTTGGAAGTTCCTATAGTCGGAATCTGTATGCGGCCTAAAGAGATTCCCGTGAGAAATCCACTCCGTCCATCAGTTTCTCAAGCTCACGATAGGACATGAATCCAAAAATCAGGAAGATTTAAAACTCAGGTGGACCACGCCACGAAATAGCGGGGATTGAATGTTCAGCATCTGAAGCTTTCTGAGGGCCACAGAACTTTTGGATGAGAATGGTAATAACCTTATGAACGGTTTGGATGGCATATAAATATTATAGTTGGCTCCACGAAGGTTTCAAAGATGGACGTTTCTAATCTCACAGTTTCTTGTTTTGTGGCCCACCAGAGTTTTAGATTTGCCTGATTTTAAGATTTCTATCCTCTGATGAGCTTGAGAAACTGATGGATGGAGTGGATTTCTCATGGGCATCAGTGCCTTCATAGTTTCCTACAAGAACTTGCGTCCAATCCTGTATTCCGTACACCGCGAAACGACCCAGTCGGATTTCTGGATCGTGAGGCCTAATCAAACCAGCTGCGTTGGGTCACAAAGGACGCGGGTGTCCCACCACGCAATCCGCAGCTGTCGGTCGGCAATAGCCAAGAAAAATTTCCAAAAAGAAGAGTAATACTGAATCTAGTACATGTTTTGTAGCTTCCTTTCACACGTGGGAACGTGGTAAGGTCAGCTAGATCCAAGCATTTCATCAGTCGGATCCAAGGACCCGGCCAGTCTACTTATTACATGGACCCGAAATTTACAGGAGAACGGACGGTTAACGAAATTGACCAGTGGACCATATTCAACATGCACATGTAGATTATTTAGCCACTAGATGGCCTGATTTTTGGGTCGTTTCACATCCATAATGGGCCATATCAGATGAATGTCATTGATCGCTCACGGGAGTGCTGCGTTGGCATAAACTGGTTCTGACAAGAATTCGTGAGCACTGTTTGACACGCTACGGGAGAACCAAATTTGAACGGTTCATATGACGAGGCACCCCTTGAAGGGCGCGGATTAGGTACTTCCCCCGCCTGTTCTGAGCTCGAGACAGGCTACGGCTTGGAGGGCCACCGTGATGTATATATTTTATCCACACCGTTCATGAATTTTTCATGTCATTTTAGACATATTACAAAAAATTAGGCAGATCTAAGGTTTAAGTGGGCCACACCACAGTAAGCAGCGGTGCTAATGATTTTTACTGTTGAAACCTTCCTAGGGCCCACCTTGATTTTTATTTTCCATCCAATCTGTTCATAAGATCATAGATATCTGGATGAAGGTAAAACACAAATATCATCTTGATCCAAAACTTCCCGTGGCACATAAGAAGTTTCCAACGGTCTTCCTTTAATCCCTATTTAATGGTCCAATTGAGCTTGGATCTGCCCCATTTTTTAAGCTCATGACCTGAAATGACATGGAAAACTGAATGGACGATGTGGATAAAATCCATATATCACGGTGGCCATCTGAGCCCTAGCCTGTCTCGAGCTCGGGACAGGCGAGGGAAGTACCTAATCCGCGCCCCCCCTTGAAACCCAATACCAAACTTTCAGACTAATCTAAAACTCCATTGAGTCTTGGAAAAAGAAAACAGTTACCTCTCTTGATTTGCATCTCTCTTTTCTACAGCCCACCAGAGTTTTATGGTGTGTCGTGTATGATGGACGGTTTGTATTTTATGCCCATGACATGTGCAAAGGTGCAAAAGTGAGCGTGACTCTTCTTAGCATTTCTCCATAAATGATACAAATAGTTTCCAGTGAACACATGAGAGGACATTTCGTCACCTTTGATCAAAGGACACGGGTCCTTCGAAGGGTTGTTTGACAGTATCCAATAGAATTGGGAGGTACTTGAAATTAGATGCATTTGCACTATAGAGCTCGATTGTGTTTTGAAATCTTTCGGGCCTGTTTGGATGGAAGGAATTGAATGTAATGTAGTGTGGTCCATTGTATGTTGGGGTTAGGAGCCCCGCAATGGAAGTAATCAAAGCAGGCGAGGAACACACCACAATGGTAATCAATAATCATCACACATAAGAAGGTAATTCGATTTTTACGTGGAAAAACCCCTCACGAGTAAAAAAACCACGACATAAAGCGACACAAATCCAATATGATATCAAAAGTAATAAGAGATAGAAGAAACACAACCCGTATCACTACTCACAAGAAAAATCCCAAGCTACCCAAAGCTAATTCTCACATAAGAATGATAAACACAACCCTTTTCCTCAACCCAGAGAACTTCAAGCTTCCTTCTAGCTCTTTCTCTAGAACCCTCTCAATCCCTTAGCCCATTGGCGGCAACCCTAATCCTAGATTATATCCCCTTAAATAGGAAGAAAACCAGAATTAGAAACTACTTACGCAACAAACCGCGGAAGAGACCAAGTCTAATAAGCATACTACCGACCGATGGCCTCTTTGGAGATTTGAGGCGTCCAATCCCAACACTATAAACAAATAATGATCACGACTACCACAGTAGTTTGAGATAAAGCCGGATGTGATACCAATTCCACTCTATAGCTTTAATTTTTTTTATATGCTTATAATGTACTTCTATAAATAGACACATGTGGATATAACATGCCTAATATGTATTATATCCACACAGTCCATCCATTTTACAATATCATTTTAGGGCATGACCTTAAATATCAGTTTCATCCAACATTTTTGTGGGCCACATGAACTTTTTAATGACAGACATTCAATCCCAGGGCTTAGGGCTCTTCGATCTTCCTCTTATTTATATAAATTTTAAACAATAGATTGAGAGATCTTCGTAGTCACTCTTACATTTGCTGATGTGGAAATAATTGTTTGAGCCTATAGATAGTTGTAACTTAATATGCAACACTATATGTTTTAGTCATTTGTAGTAAGTTCATCATTAATTGTGTGCACGTTCTACACTTCTACGGAGGTAAGAGCTCTTCTCATACCGCTATGTATAGATAATCATTATCATTTTCTTCATTTGAACTTGCATTTATGCGCCGTAATAGTCAATCAATTCGACATTACTTTTATGTTGCTTCATAGCTTCCTGTGCGATTTTGATCGTAAGGGTTTCTTCTATTCAATATTATTATGCATTGTCTAAATTCAGTCATTAGTTATGATTATATTTTGATCGATACCCATCATCGATCATGATGCCCCTATACTGAGTAGTTAATTCTATCATATGAGACCACTACATGTCCCATGACAGTAGTCAATTGAACTTATTCTTTTTGGATTCTAATCAAATTCAATAGTCAGAGCAAGTCGAAAAGATTTTTTGTTTGTCTCTCATTAGAATCTCACTCCCACATAGCATCATTTGAATAGTTAAATTTGAAGCAGTTAGATTAGGCATAAACAGTTTGATGTTGGATTTTTTAACACATGACACATATGAACATGTGTGTGAGAGATGGTCAATCCCAAACTCATTGCAATCACATTTCCAAAGACCCAGGACAAATAACTTTTCCAATAAATGCTACCAAAGATTTAATGAGAAACGTAAAACGTTCCACATCCAAACATAGCATCTCCTCAAAATGGCTATTTCTTGAATCCATTCTCAACGGTGTCCTCAGAAAGTGTGGCAAATAGTTTCTAGATAAAGAAGGCGTGAGAAGACTGAAGGTTTTCGAGAGAACATGGGTCCTACCTTACTGCTAGCAAATGAATAAGGTTGTCAATAGGCCAGCTTCAAGTCGGATCATATAGTTCTCAGACCTGACCTAATTGGGTTCATTTTGCTAGGTCCAGGTCCTTTCATATTCAATCTAGAACTGTTTTTCAACCGTGTCGAAAATGGCACCCAAACTAGGTTTGATTTCTAAATGGATCTGAGAAATTGGACCCATAAAATTTAGATTAGGTCCATTGGGTAGCCGGGGTTCAAGTACCCATTGGTTGTGCTACATATGGATCTTAGTTTTGTTGTTGGATGGCGCAGGTGTGATCAATCTGGACCTTTCATTCAATAGCATACCCTATGAACATGTTATATACCAAAAACCAGGGCACCAAGCTCATCAAGAAAGCCAGACATCTCTACATCGTCCACAATACAGCTACCATGCAGGTCCTGGTTCCATCATCGGATGGCACACGTGCCATTAATGTGGACCGTTCATTAGGTAGCACCATGAAAATGTCATATACAAAGCATCACAATAATGTGGAAATGGCATTTATGTGACAGACATATCAATAAATGTTTCTACTGATCAGGTAAAACTTCCCAAGTATGAACCATACTTGGAATAGACCCATTTCTACTTTTGGCCATACAATGAGATTTCTTTTCGACTCCCAATCAAACGCATGAAGACACCCATCCTTCTTGTAGTTATATTGATAGTAACACCCGGATCCATAGCTTAAGTGGTAGACTGAGTTAAAAGACTCGTTTAAACACTGAGGTCATGGTATCAATTATCAAGTGCGGGTGGCTATATTCAGGTCATCTAATTTTTTTTCCTACACCCAGATCTGTAGCTCAAGTTGGTGATTTAGTGAAGACAACCTCGTTTCGGTCTTGGTATCGATTCCCAAGGGGGTGGGTAACATTGCGGTGTGACTAACAGTGTGTGTATATACTAAAACACACACACACACACACACACAAAAGGTCATCTAATTCCCCCCTGCAACTGCAGACCAATTTTTTAGCTGCCCATTTGATGACCATATTTGGACGGTTAGGAGTGCATAATCAATTTAAGTTTCAGGTTGTACTCCATTGGCATTGGGCCATACAATTTGGACAGTTGGGAATGATGTCCACATGCCATTGACCATATTGATGAGGTCCCACCTAAAAGGATGCTACAAACCTCCCTGTCCATCTAGGCGTGGGTCTATTTTTACATGCACGAATACAGTGAAAATGCACTGGCCTCACACGTGGTAATGTGCACACGTACGTGAGATTGGAGCTGCTCATCCGCTGTTCCCGCCCTTGTAGATATCATGTCTAAAAAGTCATTAAATCATTATATGCGCCCATAGTACAAAACAAATCTACAGCTGAGGTAAGTTGAAAAATTGTTTGAATTCTATGCACACGAGTGGCCCACCTGTTGATGATGTTAGAAAAGTAGTACATGCTAAGAACAATCACGAACGTAGACCTTCCAGTTTACTATGAACATGGTTGAACACGACTAGGTGGCTATCTTAGAACAAGTTCTACTTCACAAAAGATGCAGTGCTTCTTGGTAGAATGTCTACAGGATTTCAGCCACCACTCACATATTATATCTCAAAGTTGGCCATCCAACATATTGATTGGGTTACAAAGATTTGGATGAAAGAGAAACCACAAATATAAGCTTGATCCAAAACTTTTGTGCCCCCTAGAAATTTTTAATGGTGGCCCTTCAATCACTATTGTTTCTTATGATGGGCTACTGCCCTAAAATACACTGGAAAAATGGATGGTACGGATAAAACATTACACATCATGGTAGGGCAGTGTCAATAGGCAATGGGCCAGAAGAATTTTGCTACACCCACGGTTTGCGTACGCTGCATACGTGGCAATTCCAGCCGTGGGTGGGATCCGAATCTCTACGGGCATTGAAGGGGGAGAGGGCGAGTCTCTCTCCTATCCCCTTTTACCTCCTCCGAGAATCTATCCAGCCTGCCAATAATAGGAAGTCGGTTTCGTTCGGATGATGGGACCAAGGCGAGTCATACGTCTGATGTTTGTGAGAAATCCACCCCGTCCATCCATTTTGTGGGCTTGTTTTGGTACGTGAGACAAAAAAGGTGCTGCATCCGTGAACCAAGTAGGCCACACTAAAGGTAAAGGTGGATATGGAAGGAAGCTGATTGTGTTGTGAGTAAGTGAGACTCTTGAGGGACCCACGGTGATTTATATATTTTATCCACTCCATCCATCCATTTTACCAGAGAATTTTAGGACTTCATACAAAAAATGAAGCATATCGAACTTCAAGTGGATAACACCACAGGAAACCGTGTGAATTGAACATTTACCATTGAAAAATTTTGAAGGGTCACAAAAGTTTTGGTTCAAGCTGATATTTTGTTTTGATTTTTTGTATCTTCATCTATATCTGTGTGATATTATAAATCGGTCTAATGACAAATAAACATCAGCCTTAGGAAGGTTTCAACAGTAGAAATCATTATTCCCACAATTTTCCATGTTATAGTCCACTTGATCTTTCAAGTGCTTCAATTTCTGACTCAGCTGTCCAGCAATATAGAAGTACAATATAGATTCTTAAGAAAAGAAAAGGAAAAAGACAACAATTCACATTCAACCTATAAAAGTTTAAATATTCTATTGTGCGGTATTCCAATTAGGATATTTTTTGTGTGGCCATCCACAATGACGATGGGCTCATTTGAACAACGCTGCAGCTTACGGAGGCCTCCAAAAGCCTTTCACACGGAGTTGCAATGGAAGCTTATGTGGGGCTCACTATGATGTTTGTGAGAGATCCACCCCATCTATCTGTTTTGTAATCTCATTTTAGAACGTGTGACAAAAAGTGAGCGTGATCCAAGACTTGAGTGGGCCGAAAACATGAGGATTAAACGTCCACAATTGAAATATTCATGGGGCCGTAGAAGTTTTGAATGAGGCTAATATTTGTGTTTTCAGTTCATCATAGTAGTAATGACATTATGAACGGTATGGAAGGCATATAAACATCACTGCGGACATAGGGATATTTCAACAGTAGGAATTTCCCTACCCAACTTTACCTTTAGTGCGGCCCACTAGGTTCACGAATGCAGCCCATTTTTTGTCTTACATCTTAAAATGAGCTCACAAAACGGATGAATGGGGTGGATTTCTCACAAACATCAGACATGGGACCCACCTGGGTTCCAGTGTCCAAAAGCCTCCAAAGGCTTTCGCATGAAACCAACTTCCTATTCTTGCCAAGCTGGATAGATTCTCGAAGGAGCGAAAGGGGAGAGGAGAGAGACTCGCCCTCATTGCCTTCTATGCCCCGGGAGATTCGGATCCCACCCACTACTGGGATTGCCGCGTATGCAGCGTACGTAAGCCGTGGGGGTAGCAAAATTCCTCTAGCAATGGGCATCCCACTGAAGTGTCACTCTCCCTACCAAGCATGTGTAAAAGAAAAAGACAAAAACATAACTAGCATGTATTCTCATCTAACAAAGTTTTTTCTCGAAAAATTAATGTGAATCTTATTCGTTAATGACTTGAACGGTATCTAATGATATTGATGATTTTGACCATGGGTTTTGGATGTACAGGTTATTATGCCATAATTAATATGTATGAATGTCTTAAAACATATATGACATATATGTTAAAGGAGAGAGATTCCTCTTATTGTCCTTGAGAACTTGAGATTAAAGATAATAGTCATTGACAAAGGAGAAAAAGAGGAAAAAGGAGAGAGAGAGATTTTCATCTTCTCATTTCTCCATCACATCACACATTCCACGTGTGCAGTCTACTATGTGGATAGCTCTTGCGTTTCTCTTTCCTTACTCCAAGGGCTGATATGTGGCTCTCAGCTTCTCTCTCATTTGGAATAGATTAAGGAGAGATATAGTTTAAGGAACAATATCAATAAAATTATATTCTAGGTATTTTTATTTTTTTAACTTGTGAATGTCTAAATAGGGTTAGGGAAGAGTATAAAGTAAAAATCTGAATTTTTCAAAACCTTTATTTTTCTACTGCATTTTGAAAATCTTAATACCATTTGCAGAGATGAACACTTGCTAAAAATGAAGATAATGTTGGTCGATGGACCCGTGGGGCCCACTTGTGGACAACCACTTGTGGGTGGGGCCCATAAGGATGTTCTCCGCATCCTCCTTCTTCCGAGAGTTTGAAATTCAGTTAGAAATTTAAAAACTCGGAAGAAGATGAGATGGGATAAGATAAGGTTAAACCAACCTTATCTCATCTCATCCCTTATCTCTTTTTCCTCTATTTATAAGAAGATTCTTTCCGTAATCAAATGCAAGACACCTACGGAGAGAAAAAGAAGAAAGTAAAAATGAGTGTCCATTTAGCCCATATCTTTCAATCTAAGCTATAGATCATAATCCGGGGACCATCCTAACCGTAAAATCAGAGGGGTGATCAGACCCACTTGTTCCTGTAGCAAATAGGCAGATCGTTGGATCGCACCGCATATCCTCGGCTTTGCGAAAGTTCTCATCGTGTAGACCGTCAGATCTTGGAGGCCCACTTTTCCGTAAATTACTATCGGTGGTATCAAAGCATTACACGACAGATCTCCAATTTAAAGAGGAATAAATCGCAATCAAGGTAAGTGGTCATAATCTAAGAATTTTAAATTATATATTTTATTCTAATAATATGTCGATCATCAGATAAACATCACATTATTATTCCTTTTTGTACAAATCTAATTTTATTCATCTCTGAGGTATGGAGATTAATAAAATTGAGATTATTAAATAAATTAATTAATTTTATTTAATATAAAGGTATTAGAGTTTTGTGATTAAGACCAAAAAGCTATTGAGCAAGAGAAAGCCAGATAGATATGGGCTAGGGCCGCCGATGCAAGTATGCAAGGCAGAAATAGCACTTTAATTTAGTATTCTATACTAATAACTGAGCAGGGATTTTTTGAGTGATGATGGGTGGTGACCAGATCCAGATCCAGATCACTGGACCAGATCCAGATACAAATCACTGGACCAGATCCAAATCCAGATCACTGGACCAGAACCAAATCTAGAAACATAAAAAAAAAAACCACCACCATCACTAACCGGATCTGCTAAATCAGATCTGTAAAAAATAAATAAATAAATAAAAGCAGCGGCCATGAAAAGAGCCGCCGCTGCAAGAAACGGCAGCCAAGGCCGCCACCACCACCAGCAGCAACGGCAGCCATGGCCGCCACCACCACCACCAGCAACGGCAGCCATGGCCGCCACCGCCGCCAGTAGCAGCAGCGGCCGCCCATACACTCTCGCTATCTCTCTTTCTCTCCCGTTTTCCCACGACCGCCGCCGCCGCTGCCTGCAGCAGCAGCAGCCGCAGCCGCTCCTCTCTCTTTCAATCTCTCGATTTCTCTTTTTCTCCCGGCCTGTAGCGGCAGCAAAGCAAGCCGCCGCAGCCACAGCAGGACTAGCTGCCGCCACAACAGCAGCAGCACCGGCCACCGCCTCCGCCGCTGCCGCTCGAAGCAGCAGCACCGGCCACCGCCTCCGCCGCTGCCGCTCGAAGCACCAGCCTCTCATCCCTTTTCTTTTCTTTTTTTTGTTTTGTAATGAGCAGACAGCCACCATGGCTGCCAAGGTTACATGAATGATGGGTTTCATAAAACCCTAAAAAGAGAAGAAGAGGATGAGGATCTTGGAGCTTAGAAATGAGCCTTTTGGGCAAGGGCTGGAGATTGGAATTGGGTTTTTCCTTTTTGGGCCATGGTTGAGAAGATTGGGCCTTTTTGGCTTGGCTTGGCAATGGGTCTTCTTGGGCCTGGTTTGGAGAATGAAAATGAGCCTATCTTTTTGGGTCATGACTTGAGAAAATTGGGCCTAAGATATGGGCCTATAAATTGGTATATTAGGTTCATTATGAATTACCCATTTTTAGCCCATTTTTAATAATGGCTTAGAGTTGATTAAATAGTTTATTTAGTTTATGATTATTAATTAGTGCTAACTCTAGCCACTAATGACAAATGGGCTTAAAGTTTGAGTTGATAACAATTAAAAATTATCATAATCTTTTGATAATACCATTAATATCCATAATTTTGGACAGAATTGTGGGACCATTATGAGCTATCCACGTGTGATTGGACAACCCAAGTAGATCCCACTATTATGTCCAAAATTGAGATGGGCCGAATTAGAAGCCCAATTCACTTCCTTTCAAGATTAAGTGTATCTTGTAAAAGGGCCTTTAATCAGTCATTTATGGATTGATTTAGACCAAGTAAAGGGAAACGACTTGGGGTTTTTCGGGAAGATCTAACAGATGGTATGGTCCGTTTTTGTGATTAACGGTCTAGATAATCTGATGATCGATGTATGTATTAAACTAAAAGCATATAAAAGAAATTATGGATTTTATTAATCTGTCTCCACATATCTAATGATTTATTTAATGTGCTTGTGCGTGCATTAATACATATATGTGTGCAAATGAATGATGAATTTTCTTTATGATCACTATTGATCACGAGTCCACAAGTGAACGGAACCATCATCAACCATGATGATCAACATTGATGAGAGGATCCATCATCAATGGTGAACATTAATGGTAATGATCGGATCCATCATAAATGGACACGATCAAAGTGGTGATTGTATTGTCCTTTAATCATAGAACTTCTTTTATTCGTTCAATGGACATCATTGTTTTCCTTAATCTAATGATTTATTCTTTTTTACTTTAATCTTTGTATAATTAAAATTAAGCCCTCCTTTCATTAAAATATAGATTTCATATCCTAAGGTTGTGCATAACCTAAACAGGAGTTTAATTACTTCCATAAATGATGCATAAACCCATAATGGTGGGTTGTAGGTTATACAAATAGATAGTCGTAAAAGCATCAATTTCATTTTATTTAGAGAACTTGATTGATCTGCACCGCCCATACAGGTATGTAGGCTTTCAGATCCCTTATAAGATGGATTACATACTTTTATAAATTTGAAAGCTTAAATAACCAGTAGAAATTCTTGTGATTAGTGCCAATACTTTAGATTATAGCTAAGTAGTGATACATGATGCGATGTAGAGATGACCTCTAGAGCATTGATCGCCGATCAACTAAAAGGACAACATTTCGACGGCAACAACTACGAAGACTAGTCCCGCGCAGTGCGAAGCCTTCTAGACGAAGATGACATTTCGCACACTCTGGATGAGGTTCAAGAGGAACCAATATTGGCTGAAAATGAAAATTTAGGTGAACATAGGGCCGCGATGAATCGCTACAACAAGTGGCGTAAACAAAATCACTCCGCCCGTAATGTTTTTATTAGCACAATGCACAAAGAACTCATACCCACATATGAAGTGCATTAAACCGCTAAGGGGATCTGGGATGCACTGGCTAATGCATATAAGCAGAAGTCAGATGCAAAGGTTTGAGCTATGAAATTAGACTTCCAAGAATACAGGATGCCAGTAGGTTGCCCCATCAAGGATCATATCCGTAAGATGGAGTAAATGATAGGCGCCTTGAGGAATGTAGGGTGCAAACTAACTGAAAATCAAAAGATAACAGCAATGAACTGTTCATTACCCGAATCATGGGCCCAAATCAAAACGATTCTGAACCATACTGATTCTGTCACAACGTTCAGAGACTTTTGTAGCCATCTGGTACGAGAGGTTGAAATGAATGCAATTCAGCCAGGTTCGGTTAAGGCCTTTTCAGCAGAAACCCACAAGCGAAAAGCCAACAAGAAAAAGTTCAAAGCTCGCAAGAAGATGAAGAAGAACAATCAGGAACAGAAGACTGCAATGCCTCCTCCAAATCCCAAGAAGGGGAAAGGAAAGAGGAAACCTAGAAAGACAAATATAACCTATTTCGTCTGCAAAAATCCTGGCCATTATGCCCGACAGTACGCCCATAAAAAGACGGTAATTCCTCAGTCACTAGATGCTTTATTTATAGGCGTTTGTTCTGAGATCCTTTCCGTTGATATTCTATCTAACGAGTGGATTTTGGATTTAGGCGCAACAAAGCACGTGACATGAGATCGTCGAGGACTCGAGGAATTTCGACCCATAGCCACAGGGAACTACAGGGTGTACATGAGGAATAACGCTGCTGAAGACGTGCTAGGGATTGGTGTTTATCATCTCCGTACGCGCGTAGGGCACACAATAACCCTCCATGATACTCTTTATGCACCGGGCATGCGCCGGAATTTAATTTCTGTTTCTAGGTTGTTAGTTAATGGTTTTGACATTCGTTTTTTTCCAGGACAATAGTTTCTTTAAGACTCAATAACCTCATCTTTGCATGGGGAAACTTGATTTCAGATTTATTTATTCCAGATGTATATAATGATAATGCACCTCTTGCTTTGTCTGCTACATCGAATGAACATGTAGTATCTGAATCTTTAAAATAGCACGCGAGGTTAGGTCATATTGGAAAGGACCGTACAACAAGACTAGCAAGATCTGGTCTGTTAGGTTCATTATCCAAAGTTGATTTGCTATTTTGTGAACATTGTGTGTATGAGAAGACTTCTAAGAAACTATTCCCTAAAGCGACTAGGTCAAAGGGTTTGCTAGAGATAATCTATACGGATATCTATGGACCCTTAAATGTACGTGCTAGAAATAGATACTAATACTTCGTCACATTTATTGACGATTACTCGCGCTATGGATATATGTATCTCATCTCACATAAATCTGAGGCTTTTGATTGTTTTCTCAAATTCAAAGCTGAAGTAGAAAATCAGCTTGAGAAAAAGATTAAAATTCTTAGATCTGATAGAAGTGGCGAGTATACATCTGAAACGTTTAAATCATACTGTGCAAACGTTGGCATCATCAGGCAATACATTATGGCATATACTCCACAGCAAAATGAAGTTGCAGAGAGAAGGAACAGGACACTATTGGACATGGTCAGGTCAATGATGGCACATGCCAATCTCTCTGCCACATTCTGGGGAGACGTGCTTCTTACAGGCGTTTACGTCCTAAATAGAGTCCCAACTAAATCCGTTCCTAAGACCCCATATAAGATGTGGACTGAGATGATTCATTCTCTAGCCGACCTACGTCCTTGGGGATCTTTAGCATATGTTTTATTACCTGCTCAGTATAGAAGTAAACTTGGTAGTAAAACTATTGAGTGCGTATTCATCAGGTACCCAATGCACTCAAAGGAATACGTTCTAGTTTATGAGGATCGTGGAGGATGGACTGAAATTGAATCTCGGGACATAACCTTCGTCGAAGACAGATACCCCAGCCGAAAGAAACAAAAGGTTTCCACAGAACTTTTTGAAATTCCCGATGTATCTCAGGAGAGTGAGAGTTCTGCTTCTGAAAATGGAGATACTCCTATAGTTCATCAGGACAGTGGAAGTACATCTCAGAAGGCTCCTGAGTTACGTCGAAGTGAAAGAGGTTTGATTCTCAGAAAATATTTCGATATCGATGGTCAATCTTTCTCTTGTGTTGCGGTTGACGATGATGAACCTAATTCTTATCAGAATGCGTTATTATCTCCGAATTCAACTGATTGAGTAACTGCCATGGACGAGGAGATTGCCTCCATGGAGAAGAACAAAGTCTAGGAACTTGCAGATCTGCCTTCCAATCACAAAACAATTGGTAACAAGTGGGTACTTAAGATTAAACGAAAGGCAGATGGCACAGTGGACAAGTACAAAGCAAGATTAGTTGCAAAAGGTTTTACACAAAAAGAAGGTGTTGATTATGAGGAAACTTTTTCACCTGTTGTAAAATTTTCCTCAATCCGCATGATCTTGTCCATTGTCGCAAGTTTAGATTTAGAGTTATATCAAATGGATATAAAGACCGCTTTCTTAAATGATGATTTGGATAAATATATATACATGCAACAACCCATAGGTTATGTGGATAAAAGTATCCAAAGAAAGTCTGCAAGTTGTTACGATCTATTTATGGGTTGAAGTAATCTTCAAGGCAGTGGTACATGAGGTTTCACTTAGCCATCACCACTTTTGGATTCACAATGAGTGAAGAAAATCATTGTGTATACGTGAAACGGTCTGGAAGATCTTTTCTGATACTATCTCTATATGTAGACGATATCCTATTAGCTGGTAATGACATGCAACTGTTGATGATGTCTAAAGATTGGCTTTTCTCGAACTTTGAGATGAAAGATCTTGGTGAAGCCAACTTTATTCTAGGGGTTAAAATCATCAGGAACCGTTCTAGGAGATTCTTAGGCTTGTCACAAGCCACTTACATACAGAAGATCTTAGAGCGGTTTAGGATGAAAAATTCAAAAGCTGTTGAAACCCCTATGGATAAAGCTACCAAGTTAGACAGGAAATCGTGTCCTCAAACAGAAGCTGAGAAATCGGCAATGTCCTCAATACCTTATGCGAGCGCAGTAGGCAGCTTAATGTATGCTATGCTTTGCACCAGACCGGATGTAAGCTATGTAGTTGGCATAGTCAGCCGTTACCAAAGTAACCCGGGACAGTCTCATTGGCAAGCCGTGAAACGTATATTCCGCTATCTCAGAGGAACCAAGGACTTGATGATGTGTTATGAAGACGCGAGTCTCGAGCTCAAAGGATATTCAGATGCCGCCTGGGGTAATGACGCCAACGAGGGAAAGTCTACTTCAGGATATGTCTTCTTGCTCGGAGGGGGAGCTATCTCTTGGTCGAGCAAGAAACAGACATCCACGACACTTTCATCTATGGAGGCCGAATACATTGCATGTTGTGCTGCAGTTCAAGAGTGTGTATGAGTTCACAGATTCCTACTAGGATTGGGTGTTGTTCTAGGCATACATGAGCCTATATCGTTGAGGATAGACAACACCTCGGCCATTAACTTGGCAAAGGATTTCAAACACCACCAGAAATTGAAGCACATTGAGATAAAGTATCATTATGTTCGTGATCAAGTGAAAGAAAAGAAGGTTATCGTCAGCTACATTCCTACCAAGGAGATGATGGCTGATCCCATGATGAAACCTATAGCTAGAGATCTATTTCAGGTTCACGTCAGGCAGATGGGATTGAGGAAAGCTTGATTGATATGCTTGTATCATGTATCTTTGATCTTTCATGAATAATAAATTCTCTTTTTATTCAGCATTGTGCACTTGTTAGACTAGGTATGTAGATCATCAGCATTTTCTTTGAGATCAAGTAGGATTTCAACTATTATCAGCAGGCCGGTTACCCACTCTCACGGGTTGACCAACCTTAAATGTACAAGAGAGGTACACTTGGGGTGATGTTCATACACTGAGGTATGAAGTATCCTTTATTGAAAATAATAAAGGATGAGGATGCGAATGAGTTGTATCCGCCTTCAGTCCTATAAGATTGAAGATGAGACTGACAAAGTCGAATAACAGAGTCGCACCATTACTCATAATGCGAATAATGTTATGGCCTGAATCACAGCCAAGTCGTGAGGTTATGAGATGAGTCATACCTCATGTGAGATGACTTGCATAATGTAGACCCGACAGATACCTAGTATTGTCTACTTTACGGCGTGGATTGTAGCCACGTGCTTGGACCTATTACCTTCAAATTGCTTTGATTCGATCTAATCATTGCAACGTGCGAGTAGCCCGTAGGTGACTCTTTGTGTCCTCAGCTACCCTCCTCTTGTGTATAGGAGGATGAGATTGAGTGTCGCTATTTTAGTATACGATGACGAAAGGCCCTTGATTGGTCAGAATCGGTTATGTTAGGAAAGCAGCTCGATCGATTCCAAATTACACATCTGCGTGGGGAAGATCCCGTGACTAGCTACATCAAGTTTCTAGAACTATAAATACGTACTTGAAGACTTATCCGCCGGCAGTATCGAGTTTTCTTAGACTTTTACAAACGATATTCTGTTTCAAAATATATATGTATATATATTACTTTAAAAAGAATTCAAATTGATGTTTGTAGAAAATCAAGTTTTTTTTAGAATAAACTCGATAAGTTGGATAAGTGTGTATGTTGGCCGAGTACTCCAGATTGGGAGTTAACTCTATCCGGTGTGGTCATGCAGACTAGGACATGCATGGTAATGCTTGGGTTATTGAGTGTTAGTTAGGTGGTTACTTAGTACTCAAACACCTGTGAGAAGATAACGGTGTTCCAGCTGGTCCCACGCCTCTGATTCTTTTGATTGTGATTCTTTTAGTTTTAATTGTTATGTGATGAGCTAGATGGACAATACATGATGTGCCTATCCCACAATGTGATTGAGTGGGAGATGTTGGTCGATGGACCCATGGGGCCTACTTGTGAACCACTTGTGGGTGGGGCCCATAAGGATGTTCCCGCATCCTCCTTCTTCCGAGAGTTTGAAATTCAGTTAGAAATTTAAAACCTCGGAAGAAGATGAGATGGGATAAGATAAGGTTAAACCAACCTTATCTCATCTCAAACCAACCTTATCCCATCTCATCCCTTATCTCTTTTCCTTCAATTTATAAGAGGATTCTTTCTGTAATAAAATGCAAGACACTTACGGAGAGAAAAAGAAGAAAGAAAAAGGAGTGTCCATTTAGCCCATCTCTTTCGATCTAAGCTATAGATCATAATTCGGGGACCATCCTCACCGTAGAATCAGAGGGGTGAACTGACCCACTTGTTCCTTTAGCAAATAGGCGGATCACTGGATCGCACCGCATATCCTCAGCTTTGCGAAGGTTCTCATTGTGTAGACCGTCGGATCTTGGAGGCCCACTCCTCCACAAATTACTATCAATTAAGACCCACACAAAATATTTAAAGGATGTCTTAGGAATCTCTTTTCCATGTTTACATTCCAGATTGCACCAAGCCAAACAGGGGTAAATAGTTTTCATGGGGCAAACCTCAAAACCGAGCTGCATTTTACGCATTTGCAAATTAAAAAAAAAAAAAAAAAAAAAACAGTTTAGATTTCTTACTTTTCAAACTTTTCAGTATATCCAAACACACCCTAACAATGGAAACTAATTCCCTTATTTTGAAATCCAATGCACGTCTTATTCTATATACCTGGTTGTGCATGGCAAGATAACACGCGTTGTGAAGGCTACAACGTGAGAGGCGAGCGCAATCAGCATTTCTTAATTTTCGTATTTCTCATATTGGAAAAGGCCGTCCCTTGGGCACCATGGACAAGAGTCAATGGTAGATCAATGCCTGATAAGTGGGA
Source organism: Liriodendron chinense (assembly GCA_003013855.2). NCBI lineage: Eukaryota > Viridiplantae > Streptophyta > Magnoliopsida > Magnoliales > Magnoliaceae > Liriodendron > Liriodendron chinense. The sequence continues at coordinate 9,549,251 of ML058461.1, read as the reverse complement.
GCTAAGGTGGTGTATCCAGTACCATCCATCTACTTGAGATCCTGTCAAGTGTCAATGGATGGTCCTCAGTTTAAAGTCTAGCCAAGAAAACGAGCTTAGCTGCAAGTGACAGCGGCCATCAAATGAATGGTCATGATTTAAATGGTTCAACTAGAAAAATTAAAGCTAGGATCAACAGTTCCATATGATTTTAAACGTAGCGAGTAATCTACAATCTCCTGAATTATTCGATCAAATTGATATGCCTGTTTATCAAATCAATGGGTCTTCAAAACAACATAAGATTAAAGTCACTCGATCGACAGGCCACACCACAGGAAATGGTGGAGATTTGCACCATTGAAACCTTAGAGGCTTAAAGGGCCTAGTGTTCTAGCATGATGTTTATATGCCATCCAACCGAAGAGAGCCCACAAGGAGGAAAGGAAAACACAATTATTAGCCCGATCTAAGGGAGTGTTTGGATCTTAAGTTACTTAAGATAAGCTACTTATACCTTAAGTAGCTTATCTTGGTTTCTACTTATTAAGCTGAAGTGATTAGGTAACTTTTAAGTAAGAAAGTTACTTATTATTGATCTTGAGATAAGTTACTTATCTACTGCTGTAAGTAGATAAAGTAACTTGTTTGGCAGTATCCAAATAGGCCCTGACGTCTAGGGACTTAAAAAGAAGGTTTCAAGGGTGGGAGTAAAAAAGAAAGAAAGAAAGAAAGACATCACATTAAACCCACAAAGTTGTTTTGTTAAACGGGCTCCCTTCCACTCTCGTGAACGGCATGGAGTCTCCTACCTGTATATAGGGCTGTCAATGGGCCGAGCCTGCGTTTGTCTCCTGCCCGGATTTTGAACTGTTCGAGCCAGGATTATTGAAAATTTTAATTTTGCCTTAGGCCCAAGCCCAGTGCAGAGAAAATCCTCGATGGCCATAGTCTGCTGATAGGATGGGGATCAGCTGCGACCCGGATCCAGCCAGTTGGATGTGACAGACCCTTATTGGGGGGCCCACCCCAATGCATTCCATATCCTAGCTATCCATTCTATTTGTCAGCTTAATTCTAATTCAGGGCATGGTCCAAAAAATAAACAAATACAGATGTCAGGGAGATCACACCACAAGAAGCAACGGTCAAGATATCTATTTGTTTCATTTTTTTTACCATGCCTTAAAATAATTTTAACTCTAGGAAAACGGACGGACGAATTAGATATACAATGCATACATCGGGGTGGTTCCACGTGGGGACGCAGCTAATCTGCCTTCCTGCCTGTTGATCAGCCATAAATTCGAGGATACGCTTTTCTAGAGAGTCTAAAAGCTTCTCTCGTGATTCGTGAAATGCTTCTTCTCTCGTGTCTCGTGATAACGTCGAAGTCCCCCCTTGTGAGAGAGGATTAGGTGCGGCCCTTATCGTGGTCCCACTTTGATGTATGTATTCTTTATCCACCCGGTCCATCCATTTTTTCAGATCATTTTAGGGCATACAATTCTCAGTGGACGATATCATAGGAAGCATTGGTGATTGATCATTAATGGGCCACAAAATTTTTGGATCAAGATGATATAATTGTTTTTATTTTCCCTTTCATCTAGATTTATGTGACCTAACCAACAGGTTGGATGGAAAATAAACACTCTGAAATATTACGGTGGGCCCTGGGAAGTTTTCTATGGTAGGGTGTTCATCACTACTGTTTCCTACATCATGGTACACCTGCAGTTTGGATCATCTTCATTTTTGGTCTTATGCTCTAAAATGATATGGCAAAATGGATGGATGGTGTGGATATAGAATAAATACATCAAGGTGGGCTCTACAGTAAGGGCCGCACCTAATCTGCTCAGCCCAACCAAGTTCATCATCCAATTACCGAAACTAACCCTGCCATCTGAATGTTAGGGAGGTCCAAGCAATTAATAGGGATTGTCCATTATGTGAGGCTCACCTTTGATTTCCCATCCCTTCAATGTCATTTTGATTTGATGATCCCAACCATTTGATTAATGGTTTGGGAAATGAATGGCCCATATTGAGTATAGTAGAGACGCTAAGCATTTATGTGCACCATCATCATGTGAGGCCTACCTTACACATCCCTTTCAAATCATCATGATCAGATGGTCCCAGCCATGGATTAGTGATTTAGGAAATGAATGGTCTATATTCGAAATGCTAAAGAGGTTAAGCATTGATGTGGATTGTTCAGCACGTGGGACCCATCTTTGATGGCTCCCTCTCTCGAATCACTTTGATTCGATGATCCCTGACCATTAGATTAATGGTTTAGGAAATGGACAGTTCAAATTGATTATAGAGAGGTATACGTATTTGTGGACCGCCCCTCCTTCCCAAATCACTTTGACTGGATGAGCCTAACCATTCCATTAATGGTTTGGGAAATGGACACTCTAGGTTAAGAACACTAGAGACGTCAAAGCATTGATGTGGACCATCCATCATGTAGAGCCTACCTTTACTTGCCATCTTTTTAAATCACTTTGATTAGATGACATAGCTATATGATAATTAGTTTGGGAAATGGACTGGTTTATATTGAGGTGGTCAAACAAATTAAGGGAGCAATTTCCATAGGGAAGTGTTTCATGACCGGAAGGTGTGAATTTTTTTTAGTTATTATTATAGCAAATTACATAGGTAAGTGAATAGGTGTGAAAACATTTATAGAAGAACGTGACACGATAATTGCCTGCCAATCCCATTTTACATATGTAAAATGTTAATACAGTGGAAATACATTTAAGGCTCATTTAGCATCTCTACTTTAATTCAATAAGACCTTTTTGAATAAGAGCTACTGCAATAAGCTCTTTTTGTTCCAACTCTTGTTTTAAGTAAGCTCATTTAATAAAATCTCTAAAATAAAAGCTCTTATTTAAAATAAGCATAGTTTGGTAAAACATTAGAATAAGATCTTTTTTTAAATGGAGTTGATGTCATTTTTAAATATTACAACTTAAATATAAGAGCAATTCAAATGATTGTTTTGGTGGACCATCTATCATATGGGGGCCTAACATCAATGCTAATTGTCCTTTATGTAAGCCCTTCAATGTCCACTACCCATCACCCATCGGATGGACTCCACATTTGACTGTCACCATAGTGTGGGCCCTAGCCTTTGAAGTGGATTGTCCATCATGTGGGGCCCACTTTTTATATCCACCATTTGTCGTGTGGGGTGCACCTTCTATATGGATCATCCATCATACGGCCCTACTTTGGATATGGTCATCCATCACGAGAGGCCTTAGATGTGGACCGTCCATTAGGTGGGGCCCACTTAATGTGAATTGTCTATTATGAGGGGCCACACTTTTATGTGGGTCATCCATCATGCTGAAGCCGGCCCGCCTTGATGTGGACCATTCATTGTGTGGGGCCCACCTTCATTATGGGTCGTTCATCATGTGTGCTCATCTTTAATATCAACCGACCATCATGTGGGCTTGCCTTCAATAACCATCATCCATCATGTGGGTCACACCTTTGATGTGGATTGTCTATCAAATGTGACCCACATGATTTGCATGTTTTGTCATGTTGGGTCACACTTTGATACGCGCTATCTATCATGTGGGGTACACCTATTGATGTGAACCTTTCATTACATGGGCCCACCTTGATGTGGGGCCCCACCTCAATATGAGTCGTTCATCATGAGGGGCTCATCTTTGCCTGTCCACCATCCATCATGTGGGTCCCACCTTTGTTGTGGACCACTATCATGTGGGGCCCACTTAATGTGGATAGTCCATCATGTAGGACCTACCTTTGATGTCCACCATCCATCATGTAGGTCCCACCGTTGGCTATGGATCGTCCATCATGTGGGGCCTAACCTTCAATATGGGTCATTCATCATGTAGGCCCACTTATAATGTCAACCTTCCATCATGTGGTCCCACATTCAATGTCCACCATCGATCACGTGGGTCCTACCTTTGATGTGGACCATCCATCATGTGGGTCCCACCTTTGTTGTGAACCATCTATCATGTGGGGTGCACTTGATGTGGATAGTCCATCACATGGGACCCACTGTTGATGTCCACCATCTATCATTTAGGTCTCACATTTGCTGTGGACTGTCCATCATGTGGGACCCAACCTTCAATATGGGCCATTCATCATGTGGGCCCACCTTTAATGTTAACCTCCCATTATGTAGTCCCACGTTCAATGTCCACTATCCATCATGTGGGTCCCACCTTTGATGTGGATCATCCATCAGGTAGGGCTTACTTGATGTGAATCGTTCATCACATGGGGCCGCACTTTGAAGTAGGCCATCCATTATTAGGGCTCTCAATGGAGCAGGGTCAGATCCGAGATCCGATTCGCTCCGAATCCGTTTAATGCGGATTTAGGATCTTAAAATAGGTCCGATTAGTTAAATGGACCGGATATGGATCTTAAAATAGGTCCGATTACTTAAATGGACCGGATATAGATTCACAGGAACATATCCGAGTTTGAACCGAATCTGATTAAGATCTGACTCATTGTCACCTTAGTGTATATGTTATATTCATGCTGACCATCTGTTTTACAAATTATTTTAGGCCATGTCAACCATACGATAGTAAATAGTGGGATTTGCATCATGTTTCTACTAAATTAAATGTATTATATTATATATTTTATATCATATATTTTTTTAAATTTGTAATGGGGTGGATTCGGACCTAGATCCGACCTGAATCCGATGGTTATATGGATTTTGGATCGGAAATGGATCTAACAATTTATAAATGGATCGGATATGGATATCACATTTTGGATCCGAGTTGGATCCGAATCCGATCCGAATCCGTCTACAGATATACGGACTTGGAGCCGGATCCAACTGGATCCGATCCAGATCCGACCCATTGAGAGCCCTATCCATTATATGAGGTTCACCTTTGATGTGACCGTGCATTATGTAAGCCCACCTTTGATATGGGCATTCATCATGAGGGGCCCACCTTCACTATGGGTTGTTCATCATGTGGGCCTACCTTGAAGAAATTGTAAAGAGAAGAGGAGGGTATGATGGGAATTACTTGAAAATTTTAAAAGTAGTTCAAAATGTCTACTCACTTAAGCTACGTTTCAATGTCTACTCACTTAAGCTACGTTTCAAAAAGTACCCCCCCCTTGAGGAGTAGTCTAAAATCTTATTTATTTTTAGAAATAAGACAGTGAGCTCTTATTAATAGAGAAGTCAAACGCCCCCTAATTCTTCGGGGGTCACGGGCTCTCAATGGAGTAGGTCAGATCCAATATCCGATTCGCTCCGAATTTGTATAATGCGGATTTGGATCTTAAAATAGGTCTGATTACTTAAATAGACTGGATTTAGATCTTAAAATAGGTCCGATTAGTTAAATGGATCAAATATGGATTCATACGAGCATATCCGAGTTTGATCCAAATTTAATTAAGATACGACTCATTGTCACCTTACTGTATATGTTATATTCATGTTGGCCATCCGTTTTACAAATTATTTTAGGCCATGTCTCAAAAGACATGCCACTTTTAGGTTGACCATACCATAGTAAATAGTGAGATTTGCATCATTTTTCTACTAAATTAAATATATTATGTTATATGTTTTTTTTTTTTATATTTGTAATGGGGGTGGATCCGGACCTAGATTCGACCCGAATTTGATGGTTATATGGATTTTGGATCGGAAATGGATCTAACAATTTATAAATGGATCGAATATGGATGTCACCTTTTGGATCCAAGTTGGATCCAAATCCGTCTACATATATATGGACTTGGAGCCAGATCCAACTGAATCCTATCCAGATCTGACCCATTGAGAGCCCTAGGGTCACCAAAGGCCCCTGATTTTTTCATTGAGAAATTCTTGGTGTCAGAAGCATGAATACCAAAGTCCATAATACCAATGGTTTGAAGCAGCATACACTGAGCCTCACAACTTCGGATCCTCTGTTGGCTGCAAATAGAAAAACTCTGTTTACAACCTTTTTATTGGTCCACATCATAACATAGGTTTGCAACCTAATCACACCCTCATTGCAACTCGATCATACTGACATCATGCAATGTCACGTGGACCAATGAAAAGACTGCAAACGAAGATTTCCTGTTTTGCAGCCAATGGAGGATCAACCCCATATGTATGAACACTACAGTACATTTCCATGCTGAAGTATTATGTGATGCTGAATTTTTCCAACACAAAAAGGTGATCACGCACATGCTAATGATTTTATCCAATACCAAACACCAATGTGAAAGTTTAGGTAAAATAATCATCACTAGATGGAAAAATAAGAATAAAAAAGAGTTCCCTAATCATCACTAGATGGAAAAATAAGAATAAAAAAGAGTTCCCCCCCTTTCTTTTAATTCTTTTGGGTTTAGATGATTTTGGGTTAATACATCAGTCACATGGTTTTTGGCCTTTATTGCTTTTAGACATGGGAAATTCTTCAAGGATGATAAAGGCAATTAGCTTTCAATTGGTTATAACTACGCATTATTCGGGGACAGAAAGGGCTTCAAACCAAAATAGAAGTCATTTAGTTAATTTAAAATGTGAAGCTGTGCGCTAAGCAAACGGTCAGATAGATCTTGTGATACATGGGCTTCTCCTTCCCCATTTCCCATGCATGTATGAACCACTTCCTCTCTTTCCACATGCAATGTGCAATGCAAGTGCCAAACCTACCAGTTACTCCAATCAAATCGAAGTACCTAAATTTATTTATTGGGCCATGTTAGCCCTTGCATTTACATACGCTTTGGAATGGGAGATTTGGACTTCCCAGCGATTCTAGCTGAATGTGGTTATAGGTTTTAAAAGAGATTGGAGGGAAATCTCCTTTCTTTTGTTAGATTTGATTTGCCTATAGAATTTGGATCATTAATTGTTATACTTGTAACTATCCATTTGAAAGTTGTCAATTAGATGGTTTTAATTGTTGGACCAATGTGAATTTCAAGCTATACTCCATTTATCATTTAAATGGTCTGGACAGCCTTGCAAGTATGCTAGAGTCTTTTCAAGAAAGAGGATGAATGTTTAGGGTCGGTTTGCATTCGACCTAAGTTATATCACGATAGATTATTTATGGACATATTTTCAAGACTAGTAATTCATGGACCAATCCTACTATAAAAAGAAGGATTGTGGCACATTCAGAGAACTTAATATGAGAATGATGGCACATTGACGTGCGCCAATTTTTTTGTACTTGAAAATTTGTGTTGGCACATTCGTCTGCATGGGCTGCTTGAATTTGGATAGTTGCATACTGACACATTTGAAATATGTTACACATCTGCATTGATATGGATGCTCATGTAAACCACTCTATTGATGTGTTATAGACAAGCAGTTTCACCTCCAAAAAAGAGTTTACCCATCTATATTTTAACGTTCATAAGTCTGGGACTTAAGTTTCTGTGCATGAAAAGGTTAACAAATCATGAACAATATAATTATAATTACCTATTGAAAAATGCCTATGTTTTCATGCATAAGGGGTGGACAAATAATGAATATATTCTTTTCTCATACTGTTTATCCGTGACACGACTTAAATCCAAATAGACAAGTGTTGAGTTGTGTCACGATCAGCTAGTCCAGGGATGTGGTTGGGATTGGTTGTTCGTAGAGATGCTGTCACGGCCCATTATTCCTTTCCATATTTATCAAAATCTTGAAAAATTGAAAAATGATGGATTATGACACATGTGAAGAGCTTAATATGATAGATTGTAGCACATTGACACACAGACATTCTTAAGCCTTGATGATAAATGGTAGTACATATATACATATGAAATATTTGAATTGGACGACCGACACAATGATAAATTAGATGTCATGCATGCATATGGATAAGAGTATTCCTAGAATGCATCGAAGCTGGAAAATATCATTAACAAGAGTTCAACCCCTTACATATAGAGTTGGATTGTGCTGGCTGAGAGAGACTGAAATAACTTGAGCCCAAGTACAGTGGGAAAATGGAACGGGCCACGTGTACAAGGCCAAGCACGGCTCGGGCGGGCTACCTGACTCATTGCCACAGCGATGTTTGTTTGTGGGGGAGCAGACTAGCAGTTCCCAACTTAGTGGGTGTTACCCTTTACCGTGTGGGACCCACATTGATGAATGTGTTTCATATCCACGCCGCCCATCCGTTTTTTCAGCTCATTTAATGGGAGCGAATTAGGTGTTACTCTGGTAACACCTTAGTGGGCGTTATCCCTACCATGTGGGGCCTACTTTGATGTATTTTTTGTATATCCATGCCAGTCCATATGTTGTCACACCTAATGCTAGGACGAGAACCACAATTCTAAGAAGATCCAAATCTCAGGTGGACCATACCAATAAAAAGAATGATGAATAATCATTAAAAACATTCTGCAGGCCCTAAAAGTTTTAGATCAAGCTGATATTTAAATTTTCCCTTCATCAAGACCTTCATGACATTATGAAGAGCTTACTATGGGCTCTTTGAAAATTTTAATGGTGGGCTCTCAATCTGTTTCCTGTGGCATGGTCCACTTGAGATTTGGATTTGCATAATTTTTGGAATACCATCCTAAAATGGTATGGAGAAACAGATGGACGGCGTGGATATACATAACACCATCCATGTGAGCTACACGGTGGGGGTAACACCCACTAAGCTGTTCCCGAGGTAGCACCTAATTCGCTCCCTCATTTAATGACGTTATCCGGAAATTAAGCAGATCCAAATCTCCGATGGACCACACCATTGGAAAAAATGGTGAATGACCATTAAAAGCTTTTTACAAGCTACAAAAGTTTTGGATCAAGCTAATCAAGAAATAAACATCATGGATCTGCTTACAATGAACTTGGGGAGATTTTTAATGGTAAGCATTCAGTCATCACTGTTTCTTGTGGTGTGGTCCACCTGAGATTTGGATATGCTTAATTTTTGGGACAGTGTCCGAAAATGGGCTGTAAAAACGGACGGAGGGAGTGGATATAAAATACCCACTAAGCTGTTAGCCCGATAACACCTAATCAGCGCCCTTGTTTGTGAGGCCCTTATCAACAGATTGGATGGTCAATAAACATTATGGTGGACTCTAGGAAGTTTTTAATGATCACAGATGAATGATAACTTTTTCTTAGGGTGTGGTCCACCTAAAATTTGCATCTGTTCCATTTTTGGGACTGCATCCTAAAATAATATGAAGAAACAGATGGACGGCATGGATCTACAAAGAATACATCCAGGTGGGCCCTAGGTTCAGGTCCCACCCACATCGCTGGTTCCGGGGTCTCACCCAAGTCGCGCCCCGTTCGCTCGTGACACATGCCTGAACCGCACCAATCCATTGTTGGTACGTGACTTTCGCCAACCAGGAAGTGAGACGTGGAATTTCAACCTGGAAACGCCGGATAGCAGTGGTTTTGTGGGAGCGGATTAGGTGAGACCCCGGATCCACCGAGATGGGTGGGACCCTGACTGTGGGGCCACTGTGATGTATGTGACTACATCCACGCCATACATCCTCATTGAAAGGTTTATTTAGGGCATGATCCAGAAAATGAAGCAGTTCCAAATCCCAGATGGGCCATAGTACAGGAAACAGAGGTGATTGATCATTAAAAACTTCCTGTGGGCCCAAAAGCTTTGGATCACAATGATATTAATGTGGTCTCTTAATCTAGGTGTTTGTGACCTTATCAACAGGTTGGATGGAAAATAAACATTCCGTTGGAATCCATTGAAAATCCATGAAGTTTTCAATGGTAGAGATTCAATCACGGTTTTCAATGGTAGAGATTCAATCACGACTGTTTCTGTGGTGTGGTCCGCCTAAGATTTGATTCAGCTTCCTTTTTAGTAATCGTACCATAAAATGAGCTTTCAAATTGGTTGGACGGTGTGGATTTAAGACATATACATTAATGTGAGCCCCAGAGTCAGGGGTCCCACCCACCTTGGTGGATCCGGGGTCTCACCTAATCCGCTCCCTGGTTTTGTGGCGCAGAGTCTGGAACATCTCCCGTAGCTTTCTTTCTTTAACATGAGGCACGTGGTGTTATCTGGCCTGATCCTTTTTGCACGGGGCCTTTTATTAAAAAGCCTCCGCTGTCAGTGGGGGTATGTGGGGCCACCTTAAGTTATATGTTTTATCCACACCGTCCATCCATTTTGAAAGATAATTTTAGTATTTGAACTAAGAAAGTAGGCATATTGAAAAATAAAGTGGCCCACACCACATGAACCAGTGAGGATTGAACTCTTACTGTTGAAAAAAATACGAGGGCCCACCGTGATGTTTATCTTCCATCCAACCTGTTCATAAGGTCACACAGACCTGTAAGAAAGGAAAACATAAATATGAGCATGATCCAAACCTTCTGTGGCCCGAAAGAAGTTTCCAACGGTAGTCTTTAAATCCCCACTGCTTCATGTGGTGTGGTCCACTTGAGCCTTTTGATATGCCTCCATTTGAGGCCTATGGCAGAAAATGATCTCTAAAAATAGATGGACGGAGTGGATAAAACATATAGATCACGGTAGGCCCAACAGATCTCCTAACATGACCGTTCGTTTCTAGATATCCGTCCTGGTGGTGTAATAGCCAATCCGCGCCCCCTCGCTATCTCCCCGGAAGAGAAACAAAAGGTACTTCCGTTGAACTTGTGAACAAATGCCAGCAGTGATGGGCAATGGCAAGCCAAATGGCAAATGGCGAGGGTGGGTCCCACCATAGATGGACCCCTCTCTGCAACTCGTACAGATGGGTCTCGATCTTCTTACCATGGTCGTTCTGAAGTAGAAAAAAAAAATCTCATCAACGGTTCCGATCTTATGTGCCACTCTGCCACGTCGAATGGAGAGGGAATCTATTATGATCCTCGGCCCAAGGAAATGATCTAGTCATAATAACAGACAAGAGGGTCCTGTGGTTTAGGCATGCATTGCAGAGCGTTATCTGATGGTACTGCTGGCAATATCCCGAGAATCTTCTCGTGAGTGAAGGAATAATCCCAAATTTCTAATCCATCGACGGATGTACTGCAAATGGACGGTTAACAAAGAAATGCAGAAATAACAAAAAAGATGAGATTAGATGATCTCAAATCTGGGATATTTGACGATCAGGATCTCTTACTTGTGCCGACTGAAAATCTCGAGTGGAGTATCGTGTGATATCTACCAAAATTCGCCATTCCAGAAGGACCGGATTCCATTACATCTGTTGTGCAAAGTGCGTGCAACACCCGAACTTTGTGGGCCCACCTTGATGTTTGTGTCACATCTGTTCCGTCCATTATCAGTTGCGATACCTCTTGTTATGATCTGAGCCAAATAAACAGGTTGATCCAAAATTAAAGTGGGCCTCGCCGCTGGCAACAGCGGGGATGGGGACATCCACCACACAAACCTTCCTGGGGCACACCTTGTTCTTTTTATTTCATCCAACCCGTTCATCAGGTCAAACCTTCAATGGTTAAGATACTTTCCAAAATTCATCGTGATCCAAAAATTATTTGGGCTACATTGCTCAAATTTAGAGGCTTTAGTATTGATTCCACATTTCCCCTGTTTGGTTAATCCGAGTTCTAGATCGAACCGAAGTTTTATATCCATTGTATATATGACGTGGATCAACTGATAGACGGAGCGGATGTTTCACAAACAGCACAGTGGGCCCTACAGATCACGTGTTGCACGCGCTTTCTGGCAGAGGTGTTGTAGAGCATTCCATTTCCGGACCATTTTGGTCCTTTTCAAGTTGGTAGACCGTTGGTGTATTTCTCTTCTCAAACGTCTATTATCAAGCCACTGATGGAAAGTTCAGGAGTGTCCCATCTCAAGTATTTCTTTATCCTCTCTCGTCCACGGTAATGGACGGTGTGGATCACTGAGCCACCGGACCCACCTGTCCAAGCAATGAACCCTCTCCATCGTCCTATTATGATGGAATCCCTCGGCATTCCAAAACCTCAGTGTCAGTTTAGCAATTTCAGCAAAACAGCAAGGCCATTTAGAAGTAAAAAAATTCAAGATTGGACGCCACCGCTCTACAAACCGGAGCACACACTCCCGCCTTCTTTCCGTCTCTCCATCAAAACCGTCTAAGTTCGAGATTCGCCTCCTGTTTTCAGAAACCCCTGAAAAGAGAAAATCCCCATTTTCTCCTTCCACTTTCTCCTATAAAAATGATTTCTCCTCTTTTCCCAGCCATTCCTCTCATTCCTTTCTCTCTCGATCTCTCTTTTACGAATGCGATCTCTCTCTCCGTCTTCTCTCCTTCCAAAACCTCGCTTTGATTCTATTACCAACCATTCCATCGACCTCCCGACCTCTCCTGCTTCTGTTAGGGTTTCTTTTCCTGCGAAAAACGCTGATTTGAATCTCAGAACTTCGAAAGCGATGGGATCTGCTGGTAAATCTCACCCGAAGATTGTCACCGGAGACGCCGGATATGTTCTTGAAGACGTTCCGCACTTGACCGATTATATTCCTGATCTGCCTGTATGATCTCTTTCTTTTTATCTCTTTTGTCGTTTTTTGGTTGATTCTTGGATTTGAAGTGAAATGTAAGCTTCGGTGCGATCAGCAAATCTCTCTCTCTCTCTCTCTGATTATATTCCTGATCTGCTTGTATGTTATTTAGTTATAGCCTTCTTTTCCTTTTTCTACGTCGAGTTGAGGTGAGTAATGTTATAGAACTCAGCGTGTTGGCTCGCGAATCGGATGATTTGACTCGGTTCCCGGAGATAAGGATATGGTGTTGAAGTTGTCCAAATAGAGTTCTGATCTACATGGTGTTTGCTTTCTTCTGATTTTGTTCCGATTTTCTTTTTAGTTTTTGGTAGAGGCAGCTAACTCTGTTATTTTCTTTAAAGAGGCGATCGTTAGAGGTTATTTTTCTTTTTCATCTCCTGATCATCGTATATTGAGAATGTCAATGAATAGTTAGGTCAGCTTATCGGAATTTTGAAGTGTTTAGTATGGTTTCTGTTTTTTTATTTTTATTTTTTTAAAGCCAGTATCTTCCTCTCCCTCGCTACTAACTACACCATACATGTCCCAGACATCTATGCTGATTGGGACCCTTCATCTGGTGGGCACACCGCTGAAAGACCATGGAGGAACATGATCAGGAGATCCTAGCAATCCAGTCAGAATTTTGCATATTGAAGTTGGACAGTGGTTCATTTTATGGCCAAAAAAAAAAAAAAAAAGGGAAAAAAATTTAACCAAGCATTTGCAGACTTGACTAACATTATTAAGGTTGCCGTGATTTTTGGCAATGACTCATTTATGTGGCGGTTCAATACGGTTGTAATGAGCTCGGGCGCAAATGCCGTCTGGTAGAGATGGGATGAAGGAGAGTAAGATTCTCGATTAAGGTGGTGAGGTTTTGAGGTTTGCTATCAAACCTCCTAGGAGAAGGCATTAGGTTTATTTATTGAATTCTAAGTGAAATGGAGGTTTTGGAGAACAACAGTCATTGGATTCTCTCTCTTCTAATTCCTTTTTATCTGATGATATTCCTGGTTTAAAGGGATTTGATTAGGTTCTCTGTCCTAATGGATTGTGCTCATTTGCTGCCGCCTGTTTGATGGCTTCCAGGATTTTTGCTTGCAGACTTGTCCCTCGGCATCAAACTCTACTCATCATATTTTATGGGTTTCTTGTGGAATGTTTTTAGAGATGCCCGAGATGTGTTTTTGATGTAGCTAACGGATAAAAATTGGCAACCACACGTAGTTGTATCAAACCCTAGGATCCAATCACGCCCCAAACACACCCAATCCAAGATAGAGATTCTTCTACTACCAATGAAAGGAAAAAAAATTTGCAAAAAATCAGCGAATAATCAAAGCTCTCACCAATTTTGATGGCCTTGATCATACACCCCATGCGTGCAAATATGTAATTGCACAAACCCTAGCCCAAGGCTTGTAGAAAAGATAAAAAAATGTCCCAAATGCCGCTGGACAATTTTTGTTATTAAGTTTTATATGAAAGGGAACAAAAGAAAAGCCCTAGAACTAATTTGGGCCTTACATCAAAGCATAACTATTGGTTGGATGTTATAATCTCAACCCTACAATTTTATTTTTATAAGGAAAAAAGACTAAACTACCCCTATCTACTTAAGTGAGGATAAGCAAAGAAAAAATAAAATAAAATTCGTCCAAAAAATAAAGTAAAAATCGTAAGTTAATAAAAATACTACAAAAAAGCACTTTTGTGGACCCGAAAGTGTACCACAGGCACCGTAATGCATGGTCCATTGAGGGATCTATGGGTCTGGCCCATTATGGAAGATATTTGGGCCCCATTCCACCCTCGAATCCATGCCAAAACTAATTGTCAAGTAAATCAGCCTGATCCATCAATATTATGTCGTCAATGTCCTCATCAGTTTTAGAACCTGAGAATATCATAAAAGGACCAAAGTTTTAACAGTAATTCAACATAAAAACACGAAATCTTTCATTCATCATGTGGCTGGACATTTGGAGTCATGAAATTGCAGTAGTCGAGCAGGAGTTATTGTGAGAAAGCTGTTGTTTCCTTTGAGGCTTGCCTTCCTGTTGCTGCTGTTTTAATTTGAATGCCTACACGTCTGTTATGGAAATAATAATCAAAGCCTTGTTTTTTCCAACTATTTGTGTCAGCTTACAAAGACAGATGCTTCTACAATTACAGAAAAAGTGAGCAATTCCGTAATATGTTGCGACTTTTTTTACCAATCTTTAATTTTGTTGTCAGAAAAGCAAACATAACTCAACAATCACCCAAAATTGTATTGACTGCTATTAGTTGTAGGACAGTTGGAGCTTTTTTCTGGTGGGCTTCACATGTGGATGGTTGCAAAAATTCATAGATTGGGTGGTCTGGTGCTCTCCACTGGCCTGCAACCTGATGGTTAAGACAGAAAACATCAATGCTGATATCGAACAAGCAAATTGGCTATCCATGGAGGAGCTCAATGGATGAAGGGTTTTGATTGCCAAGGGTGGATCCCATGTAGACTAGTAAACCCATTACCTTTTATCAGCTATCGGTGCAATTTGGGTCCCCCCCCCCCCCCAATTTGATAAGATTGTGTAGGAATTCCAAACAGATGTTAGTAGAGTTATATTCTTGCTCTCTTTTTCAACGAAATTAAAAGACGATGTATATCCAAAAAGATTCAAACTAAGATGGGTGAGTGCAAGCACCATGATTCAATAGGACTCTTAACCATTTTATTGTCTTTTTGGACTTTTCTTGGATGTGTGGACTGTGGAGTGAATCTAATTTTCTATTTTCCTTTTCTTTGGGAGGGAAGGAATACCATCGGAAGGTTTATGTATATTTTTTTTTTGGCAGACTTACCCAAATCCTTTGCAAGACAATCCAGCATATTCAGTTGTTAAGTAAGTGAATTAGTTCTCTCTGAGGTGATTTTCACTGTTTTCAACAGCAATTCGCATAAATCTTTTCAGTGATCTTGTTTGACTGACTCACTAAAATAATTGTGTTTCCAGGCAATACTTTGTTAATGTGGATGATACTGTTGCTCAAAAGGTGGGCACTTCATGGTTCTTTTTTTATTTTGTCTTTTTTGTGATTGTAGATCCATTTAAACTTTTGTCTTTCGCAGTCTTGATGCACATGGTGTTTGAAAAAGGTTTATTTTCCATGAGTTAGAGATATTATTGTTTACAGCCTTGTGTGGTTAAACAATTACAACCAATTTACTTTTCTTTTTTTTCCATTTCCTTGTTGCATAGATCGTTGTTCACAAGAATAGCCCAAGAGGGACACACTTTCGACGTGCCGGGCCCCGCCAAAAGGTGCTGTTTATCCCCACATGCTTGCAGTTGGGAACCTGAAACATCATATAAACGTTACTGATGTTATTTGTACTTTCTCAGGTGTATTTTGAGTCAGATGAAGTGCATGCATGTATTGTAACATGTGGTGGGCTATGCCCTGGGCTTAACACAGTGATTAGAGAAATAGTATGTGGCTTGTACCACATGTATGGAGTCAACAAAATCCTTGGGATAGAGGTGAGATATTATGTTGTTTCTAGCGTCAGGGTTTCCTTTTCTGTTTGGCCCTCCCCCCCCCCCCCCCCCCCCCCCGGCGGTTCCTCTCGGAGGAACTTCGGATAGAATTATGATATTTGCCATGGCATGAACATCAAGCATTAGAATATCAGATAATTCAAATGGGATAGCATGTGGTTGGCTTGGATACATATGTTAGAAGTTTCAAATTTGGACACATGCATGTTGTACACATGGACATTTGCATTAGCCACTGATTTTTTGATAGGTAACACTAACAGGGATGGTGGCCCTGCAAAAATTGCTGCATCCCCATATTTTGTTGTTTAAATTGGTTCTGTTCAGTCAGTGGCATTATTGTTATGTGTTTTAGTGCTGGATGCAAGGTATTCCGTAGCTGGCAACGGTGGCCATAATGGCCACCACCGTTACCTCTCCAGTACGGGCTATAACAGCCGTTACAGCCTCCACGGCCCCTGTAATGGCCATTACAGCCTCTCTTTTTTTTATTGAGAAAATACCTTTACATAATGGCCATTACTGCACACCATGGTTGGATGAAGGCATTAAACTATCTTTTCTCTTGAACTAATTACTTGTTATGATTCGTTGATTCAAAGGATAGGCATGTGGCTCACTTACAAGGTATTTAAACGTTCAATAACGGTAATGGTGGCTGTAACTGCAACTGTCGTTACCGTTACGATACAGGCTGTAACAACCATTACGGCCATTTTTTAACTGTATCGGCCCCATAACAGACCATTATGGGCCATTTTTTTTCTCCATAACAGCTGTTATGGCCCCATAATGCGTCACGGTCTCCACTGTTACCATATGTAACCATTTTTGTTACCTCATGTAATACGCTGCATGTTCTGCTGCTGCAGATCCGTGAATGCATAATGACTGATGATAGGTTGATACATGACTGCATGTGTAGTTTCAGATTTTGGAACTATAGGATATTGTGATGGTGCAATCTATTGATGATTGTTCTCCTGACATCTTTAGGGAGGATACAGGGGTTTCTATTCTCGCAATACTGTTCCTTTAACACCCAAGGTTGTCAATGATATCCACAAACGTGGTGGTACCATCCTTGGCACATCACGAGGAGGCCATGACACCTCAAAGATAGTTGACAGCATTCAGGACCGGGGCATTAATCAGGTATACATGACACGAATATATTATCTCCTTTTTTTGCTTTTTTTTTTATAACTATTGCACGACTTGTAGGTAAGGGGCATCACTGTTAATATTCTGTTCTAGATTTTTACACAGCTGCTACATAAAGTCAGGCATTTAGATTTCAGGTGTTTACCTTTCTGTCTTCCAGGTGTACATTATAGGAGGAGATGGAACCCAGAAAGGGGCATCAGTAATTTTTGAGGTAATTCTGGCTGGGAAAATGAAAATTGCTGTATTTTACTAGCATTTGAGAAAAGAGGAGAGGTGTTACACAGAATAATCTGCTGCAGTTTTCCTATACGGGAAGCATTGAGATTCACTTGTCTTCTCTGAATATCTTTGCAAATTATGGTGTTTCCTTGGTTGAAAATTTGAAATGCCCCAAATGATAAGTGTTAAATTGTGCTTTTCTTTTTTCTTTTCTTTTCTTTCCTTTCTTTCTTTCCCCTTCTTTTTTCTGAATGGCTATTGTGCTATTTATTCTTCCCAGCATTCTGATCTTTTGTTATTCAGGAAATTCAAAAGCGTGGTCTCAAAGTTGCAGTGGCTGGAATCCCTAAGACTATTGATAATGATATTGCGGTACTTCTCTTGCCTGTATCTGCACAACTTGTTTGGGTTTCATTTACTTCTCTTGTGATCAGTTGTGTCATTACCCAATAGTTGTCGCAACCATTTCATGATGGTTAGCATCTCTTGTTGATTCAGGTAATTGACAAATCCTTTGGTTTTGACACTGCCGTGGAAGAGGCTCAACGGGCCATTAATGCAGCACATGTTGAAGCTGAAAGTGTTGAGAATGGTCTGGGTGTTGTGAAGCTAATGGGCCGTTACAGCGGTATGTGTCTATTCTTGATAGTTATAAATTCTCATGCGATGGGTTGGAGTTAGATTTTGAAGAAACTGTCGTCTTAACGAAGAATTTTGTCATTGAGTTTGCATTTCAGTCTTAATGTTCTTGTTAAGAGTATAGAATAAGTATTACAGCTTCATGTACAGCCTTACCCACTGAACATATACATATAGGTAGATTTGGTAATATGTATTGTATCTAATAGATAATCCTAAACATTTTTTTAGAAGTATCCTAGACATATTTATTTAGCAGGTAAAGCTGTACATGCTGCTGTAATACTTATTCTATAACAGTTTTTAGATGCTTGTAGATTGTTTTCTCATTTCAATTGCTGAATGTTACTTGATGGGCTTAAAACTCAAAAAGATTCTGAGCTGCTCGAAGTGATTTTAAAAATGGCAATTAGGAGTGTCTTTAGCTTTTGGACTGTATGGCAAATTAGGATTTTCTTTTGAATATTAATATATAAAAAACTCCCTTTTTTTTTCTTTTTCTTTTTTTTTTTTAATTCCTTGTAGTTATCTATGCCACAAGGTAACTTCATTTTTAAGAAAAAGATTCAGCTAAATAACTCTATTGATATGGACAAAACCAGTGTTCGCAATATCGATTCAAAGGGATGTTTCAATGAAGAAAATTTATTCTAGCATGTGAAGTGTCATAAGAAGATGTGAAGAAAGCTAGAAGATTTAAGAAGAAGAAGGTGAATACATGATTTTCATATAGAAGAGATTAGAAGAAGCAATAAGAGGAATAAGAGAGAGATGGGCAAGATATCACCTAGAAGAAGAAAGGAATAGAGAGAAGTAGAAGAATGGGGAAGCAGGAGATGACGGCACAAAGGTATGACCATGGGGAGAAGCTCTAAGCTTTTCTATTTCTTAAAATTGTAATTCCCCTCTAGGGCTACAAAACAATAACTTAAATAGAGTTTGACATGTGAAAAAATGTAAAATAGCCCTCTAAGATAGTTACCTAAACACCTTTTGCTGTATTTTTTACAAAATACCCCATTGGGTGATCATAAAATCCCAAAATAACTCGCACATAAGCTGAAATATAAAATAAACTATCGTAGTGTCCAATAATATAAATAAGCATATCCTAAACTAAAAGTGGCCCTCAGACGACCTGATGTGTGACACATATGGCCCGATGATGATCGTGACAAAATCCAATGTCTCGATCGAGATCTAACGGTCGAATCGCGATGCCGATGGATGTGATGACTCCAATGGGCCCATATAGATATCTCTGATATGTAATGTGGACTCCAATGCTCTCCTGCGCCATCTACTCTCCAAGCCATAGTGATGTTGGAGTGGTGGCACTCCTGCGTGAATAGACCCTCATCGGCGGTGTGATATCCGCATCAACATTGGACAAAACCATGCGTGTATTTACATCTTACATACTAATATTTAAGTATTGATTTTTTATACCAACGAGGCTGGGGTGTAGATCCAACTCGTACAATCCTAACATTTGATCAATAGCGTGGAAAAAACTGATGGCCAAGATATATGAAAAATATGTCCAATTCTCATTGTTAATCATCCAATTGCAATCATCACCTTGGCTTGCTTATGGTTCTAAAGAATCACCTTTGTTGGACAATCATAACCATCTAATCCATGGGGTTGGGAAATGGTGATGACTAGAGTCCTCTGGTCAGTTTGATTTTCTAAAAGTGGACTATGAAAAGTTAATAGGACTGAATGGATGGTCCAGATTAGTGGTATCAATGCCTACATGTAATGCAAGCATGAATTATCACCAAAAGCTTTTGATGAAGATATAGGTCCCAACATTCCAATTTGTGGGTCATACCAATGTTGTTAAAATCGTACGATTTACGATTCAAATCGTATTGTACATTCAGTACGATTCAAATCATACGAGTTAATCGCAAATCCCATAAAATCATACAATCGTACGATTTTATCGTGAATCGTACGATTAATATTGAATCGTACAATTCGATGTTGTTAAAAATCTTTTTTTTTTTTTTTTTTTTGTTTTCTTGCAATTTTTTTTTAGGGATTTCTCTTTAAACTGTGTTTAGGCCCACCCTCATTAGAAAAACACATCTTTTGCAACTTTTGAGAGATTTTAGGGAGTTTTGGAGCTTGTGGGGCCAAGAAATCTTGGAGAAAGAAATTCTTATATCTTTTTCATCGTTCAACGAAATCAATTGCGATTTTACTGGATTTTACGCTGCCTCCCCGGACCCCCTCCCAGCTCCGAATAGTGGGGGAAGACCCCCCACACCCCCCTTTGTCCGAGTGCACTTAGAGATCTAAGGAAACATAATACAAGACACAATCAACACCACCTACATTAGAATATCTTATCTTTTCCTTGTTTAATCTTTTCTTTTTGCTTTCTTTAATTTTTTTAAATAAAATATCATTTGGTTCATGTCTTTTAACTTGATCATGATATGATACAACACAATGATACATTTATACAAGGATACAAATATACAATTAATGACGAGAAATGAGAATCGTGTTATGGTTAAATTGTTTTTTTAGCATATATCATGAGAAAATGGATGAGTAATATGTTTTTTAATTTTTCTGATTTATTTATAATTTTTTTTGTATTTTGTTATGATATATTTATGAAAATTTGAAATTTTTTTACGATTTACAATACAATTTACGATGCGATATGATTCAAACCCGATTACGATTCACGATACGATTTACGATTTGACAACATTGGGTCATACAGACGTCTGGTGGGCCCCACATGTGGTGTTTTGTTTAGACTTTTTAAAGAGATGGTTCCCATGTGTTATTGTACTTTTATTCTTCAGAGTCTTTGTTTAGTAACGAATTTGAGGGATTCTAGCTAGGGTCCAATATTAGGTCTCCTTGGTTGGTCTTTGTAATGGCTTCCAAGAGCAGTCTTATGTATGGAAGCAGGTTGCATCTTGCCCCCGCTTGGACGATAATTCACCTAGGCAGGGCTATGTGGGGCCCACCGTGATGTATGGGTTTTATCCACTCCGTCCATCCATTTTGCCAGATTATTTTAGGGACTGAACCCAAAAAGGATGCAGATCCAAGGCTCAAGTGGACTGCACAGTGGGGATTGAACATCCACCATTAAAACTTCTTGGGAGCCACAAAAGTTTTGGATCAAGCTGATATTTGTGTTTTCTGTTCATCCAGGTCTATATGACCTTATGAACAGGTTGGATGGCAAATAAACATCACGGTGGCCCCTAGGAAGGTTTTATCGGTGAGTGTCATTATCACTGCTGCTGCCTTTGGTGTGGTCCACTTGAGCCTTAGATCTGCCTCATTCCCTAAAATGAACTGGAAAAATGGATGGACGGGGTGGATAAAACCCATACATCTCAGTGGGCCCCACATAGCCCTTGCTTGGACAGATTATTGTTCAGACGAGGGTAGGATGCAATCTGCTTCCCTTAGGTATATGAAGTCATTATTAGTTTTCCATTTTGAGAGACTCGTGTCTTTAGGGATATTTGACGGAATATTAAGTTATTAATAGTTTTCTATTTTGAAATATTTGTTTGATGAGATCTTTCTTAGGATGCATTAATTTCTTGGGGGATCTGTAGTAAGGATGTATTTAATAAGAAAGAGATGAATCAAAGGAAGGGAGAGATTTAGGTCAACGGGAACTTCTTCTTTTTTTTAATCTTAACTTGGGATAATAGAGTTTTTTTATATGCCTTTTCATGGACAATTTGTGTTTTCCATGCACTGTCGTGTTCAATGCCTCATATTTGTTTTTGGCACTGAAGTTACATTGTACTCTTTTTTCTCATCGATCCATCAGCAAGGTCAGAAACTAACTGCAAGTTTGTGGAAAACATTAGAAGCGGTGCACCCTGCATGCAGTCCTAAGTCCTTCAAGGTCGGTGATGAGAAGGGGGCATTTTTTAAGTATTGCATGTTCGTTGACAAGTAATGGAATTGGGTAGTTGAATTGCCATGCTTTACAAAGTCAGTACCTATTATCGATCTGGTTTAATCTTTGAACAAAAGAAAAAAAGAAAAGAAAAGAAAAAAGAAAAAGAAAAAGAAAGAGATCTGGTTTTATTGCCTTTATTTCCCGGGCTAGCTTTTACCTTTAGTGTAATATGATGTACTGGTGCAGGTTTCATTGCAATGTATGCTACTCTTGCCAGCCGAGATGTGGTATGCCTCTTTGCTTGTCATCCTGCATTACCTCAGCTTGTACCATTTTTCCTTTAAAATCCTACAACTTAAAAAAGAAAAAAAGAAAGAAAGAAAGAAAGAAGCTTTTGGTGCTGGTTTTGAATATTTGTTATTTTGGTTAGTGGTAACAAATTGCACTGTTCTTTTCGTAGGACTGTTGCTTGATTCCAGAGTCACCCTTTTATCTAGAAGGGAAAGGTGGACTTTTCGAATTCATAGAGAAACGACTCAAGGAGAATGGGCACATGGTTATTGTTTTAGCCGAAGGTGCAGGACAGGATCTTGTCACTGAAAGCATGCGGAAAATGAACCAGCAAGATGCTTCAGGAAACAAGCTACTTCTTGATGTTGGGCTATGGATATCTCAGAAGATTAAGGTACAGATTCTGAATCCAACTTTTTCCCCACAAAAACCAAGGGTCCATCGCATGCTGGGTTTTAGCTATATTGTGGAGACGATATAAGATAAACACTGAATAGATAGGTCTTTTTTTAGGGGGGGGGGGGATTCAGGACCAATTAGAAAAATAACTAAAAAACAGAAAGAAGCATTCCTTTTCATCTTAAAAAAAAGAAAAAAGAACAAAGATTGCCCCTGTGTGACTTGTTTGGACCGGCTGGATCAACTGAGTCATGCACTGACCCAATGATCAGCTCAGTGGCCAGTCTGGGTTGACTAGCCAAGTCTCTGATCGAAGAAAAATAACTCCATTCAGGACCAATTAGAAAAATAACTAAAAAAACAGAAAGAAGCATTCCTTTTCTTCTTAAATTAAAAAAAAAAAAAAAAGAAGAAGAAAGAACAAAGATTGCCCCTTCTCTTCTCTGCTTTCTTCTCTCTTCCTTTTCTTCAATAAATTCCTACAGAAACAGTAGGAATACTGCAAATGAATGGAGTGTCTTTTTGGTAAATTACTATTGGGATTTCGATTTTGCCTTTTATGTGACTTGTTAGATAATTACGCTTATGCCCCCCTGTGTGACTTGTTTGGACCGGCTGTGTCAACTGAGTCATGCATTGATCCAATGATCAGCTCAGTGGCCAGGCCAGGTTGACTAGCCAAGTCTCTGATCGACCCAACTGGTTTGTGAACTATGCATGTATAATCAGCAATCAGACTGATCAAGTGGCGAGCACATGGTGGGGCCCACCAACTGCTCAACTAGGGACCTGCTCGTGGGCCAAACCCTCCCAAGATGATTGAAGCCATCCAGTTATTATTGCAAATGTGGATCATTTAATCATGTGTGTATGCAAGAACTTGATTGTTCAATGTCATATATATGTGGATCATGAGTTTTTTAGGGGGTGTTTGGATCATAAGTTACTTTGGATAAGCTACTTATGTCATACGTAGCTTATCTTGTTTTCTACTTAGGTGAGATAAACTGAGTTTTACTCGTCTCTTCTGGTATGTGCAGGATCATTTCACCAGAATGCGCAAGATAGTTTTAAATCTCAAATATATAGGTCTGTTGCAGTGGTTTTCTCTCTCCTCTTTGTGTAACTGAACAGAAATTTGGATAAATGATCTGATCTAACTGAACCGCTGGCATTGCAGATCCTACGTACATGATTCGAGCTATTCCAGGCAATGCATCTGACAATGTATACTGCACGCTTCTTGCACATAGTGCTATCCATGGTGCAATGGCAGGATACACTGGCTTTACCGTTGGACCTGTTAATGGCAGACATTCCTATATACCATTCCATGTAAGTTCCTTAACTGATTTGTTTTCTTGAGCTTTGCTAAGCCCACACATCTGGACAGTGCAACTCATGTACACACCCCACATGTGTCGGTGGGGCACATCCAAAATCCAAGTAATCCACAGGTAGGTATGATCGTATAGATGTAGTTCCCAAAAACAAATCTGGTTGCCCTGATATTAGAAACAGGTGGACCGTTAGAAAACTTGAGCCAATTTTTTCACAGCTGGCATTCCTTTTGTAAACAGTTGGCCCACCTGACTATTGGAGTGACCTGATTTGTGGGCGAGCACATCTACAGAGTGGTTCCCATGAGATGGATGGATTGGATCTATTACCTATGTGCCATATACATGAGCTGCCTTGTACATGGACATGGGCTTAGTGAAGCTCTGTTTACCTTTTCTTTTTCTCTTTTTCTTCAGGCATGCTATGATTTTAATAGTTGGAACCAAGATTCATTAATAGCTGCTCCCTTCCTAGATAATGGTGGTTCTGGTTCGTGTGCTTTAACCAGTAGATAATTAACATTAAATAATAAAGCTACTTATAACTGATCATAAACCAAACTTGCTTATCTCAAATAAGTTACTTATCTTCTGTTGTAAGTAGAAAAGGTAACTTATTTGGTGGTATCCAAATGGGCCCTAAATGACACCAAGCACCCGTTTGGATTTTCAGCACCATATAAGATCTCTCAACTGTTGTAGTGTTTCAATGCTATTTAGGTGGTAAAAAGTTTTCTTCTTGAAAAAGTAAAAAGTTACTTCTTGTGTCAGCAAAAATGGGTAAATTTCCATTGGGCAGCTTAAATTAGACCCAGAGTGCGTTGATGCCCTTAATGCTTGTGCTTTAGACACACGGATGCTCAAATAGTCAATTTGGGCCATCCATTAGGCCTGTCCCAGTTTTCATGGTTAATACAAATTCATGCTGATAAGTGGAATTGTTACTCGATAAATGCCATACAAAAATTGACAGTTTGGATCAAACAAGAGCAGGTGATCAATATGAGTATGCTCGATAGAGTCCACTTTGGAAGGGAACGATTTTGATTGATCCCATCTGTGGGTTGGCAAACGAAGGTTTATGTTTCGGAGGTTAGCATCCTTTGATCAATTTGAGTTTTCATGATGGCCCATGAAAAATGTAGCGAATATGGATGGTCCAGAGCATTGATTTGACCATATAGGCTCCCTGTGTACCTAGAGCACACCAGGTAGGGGTGCACATGGAACCGGTAAACCAGACCAGAACTGGTTAGTTCGGTTCGGTTCGGTCCGGTCCGGTTCTGAAGCGCATTGGTTTCAATTCCGGTTCCGAAAATCAAAGAACCGGTTAGTTCGGTTCGGTTCTCGGTTTGTGGTTTTGTAGAACCGAACCGGACCTAGAACCAAACCCTAGAACCGAACTTTGGGTGTTCAACCCTCACTGTTTCATGTCGAGTAGTCCACTTAAAATTTGGATCTATCTGATTTTTTTTTTTTATTATTATTTTTTAATGTGGTCCACCTAAGCATTGCCTAGCAATGAGAATCGACGGTGTAGTTCTAACAAACACATTGCATTGCATCAAGGAATCCAATGCAATTGGGATGGATTATAAAAGCCCAGAACTGTGGAACCGAACCGGTTTTTACGGTTCGGTTCTAGGGTACTAACGGTCCGCTTCCGGTTTCACCCCAAAACCGGACCGAACCGAACCGTGTGCACCCCTAACACCAGTAGCATCAGTGTGCCTTGGGTGCATGTGTTTTTCATAAATTTCCATATATCCTCGTGTGTCCCAACAAAGTTGTGGAAATTATCCTGAACATAGGATCAATTATGTCTCAGAAATGCTGTTAATTCAACTTCTAGAATGATGTCCAGGGGGCAGTTCTGTCGTTTATGCAGCACTCGGCCCATTCTGAATATTCAATGTGGCTTCCATAAACTCGTCATAGGTTAATATGCCTTGGGAAGTTTCCGTGAAATAAGAAAAGCAGCTCAGATTTGAGATCCAAATGATTCCTGTTTTCGGTTTTAGGGTTTCAGAACCAACCCTATATATTTTCTGTGGGCTTTCTTAGCCTTTGTTTAAGTAGATTACATTGTCTATAAAAGATAGTCCACATATTCGAAGTTTTCATCTTCTTTTAGTCATTATAATAGTATGCAACTTGCTTTTACTTTATGATGCCTTATCATCCCATTTTCTGTCTATTCCTTCACTAAAATTGTATGACCGAATTGATTGTATCTGACAATGAAGTGGCAGCATGGTCGTAGAGATGGTTTGCAAACAGATTTACAATGTAGGTTGTTCACAGGATTCATTCCATTAAAATTTTAATAATCAAATGCGCCCTCCAGTTGGTCAAGAAAAAAAAATGATGTGTTGATATTTTTTCAACTGTGTGCAGCGGGTGACAGAGACACAGAACATGGTGGTGATAACAGACAGGATGTGGGCAAGGTTGTTGTCTTCGACTAACCAGCCAAGCTTCCTGAGCTCGAAAGATGTGAAGGATCTGACAGTCAATGAGACAAGGGAAGAGGCAACCCAGCTGCTGGATGGGGACAACTGCATGGATGAAGATAGGAAGGAAGGGTGCTAAAGAGGTTGGTGTGGGAGCAACGTAAAGGTGAGATGGGGTAAACAGCACAAGGTTGGGTTTTGCTGTAATTGTAGATTGTGTTTTTGGTCACTCTTTATCCTTTCTCAGTAGCAGAGCATCAACCCATCATTTCCTGTCGAGTATGTTTTACTTTGTTGTGGTCATGCTGTGCTTGTATTTCTCTGAGAGACAATAAGTCTATTAATTTGTTTTTTTTAAATGCAGTATGCAGTGTTCCTTGGTAAGGTTTGGCATGTGAATATCTCCGTCTAATACATATACTACTGTATCATATCATTAGTCTGTTGGGCCAGCCATGGAAGGACCATTCCCCAAGAAGTATACTTGATGATGTGATCCCGTCTTTGATTTTTGGCATGAATAAAGGGTTAAGAAGAGATGCAGAACCTCCTGCTCAACTGAAAAAAAAAAAAAAAAAAAAGCTTTGGATCTTGGATAGGGGATTTCCTTTTTGAGGCGTGATCAAAGTTGGTAATAAGATAATGGTAGGAAAGAAAATATGTAGAATCAAAACTTGGTAACAAGAGAATGGAACAGCCAATAAATCAAAACTTGAAAAGCCAACGCACCACTGTTACGCTTGAGTTTGATGGGTTTGACCTGAAAAAAGGAGTAAAATATGCGTAAGATGACAGCACATAAAGAGATGATCTTCATGGTAGGGCCCACCTTGTTCAGGGCTTCGCGTCCAATGGAATGCATACTGGCACATTTTGCAGGGACGCTGGATTGCCTACTGAGACTGCCATTTGCAACCTGGATACTGGTCGGTAATGTGGGGCCCACCATGATGCATGTTTGTCAGCTAATTTTAGGGCATGAGCCCAGAACCGAGGCGTATTTGAATCTCAGGGGGACCATACCACAGTAAAACAGGGGTAACTGAACGCTCAACATTAAAAACTTCCTAGGGCTCTCACTTAATTTTTATCTGCCATCCAACCTGCTGATAAAGGTCACATAGACTTAGATGAAGAGAAAATACAAATATCAGCATGATCCAAAACTTGGGTCCCCCAATAAGTTTTTAATGGTAGGCCTTCAATCACCACTGTTTCCTGTGGTGCAGTCCACCTGAGATATTGATCTGCCTCAATTTTTTGGGCTCATGCCCTACATTAAGATGGAAAAATGGATGGATGGTGTGGATAAAACACATATATCACGGTAGGCCCCACAGCACTGTCCTGTAGCTGAGTTGCTACTGGCAGTGTGAGTAGGCAATCTACGTCCATTTTGCAGGGACGCAAGTGAATTAAGAAAAATATAAAAAGGCATGAATATGATGGCCCTGTCAGCATTGACCCCCACTGGATTAGTACTCAACTCAATTAGAAAGGGTGAAGTAATTTTAGAAATTGTTAAATCAGATCCTGCAAGCAAGGATCCACACCTTAAGCCGGCATCTTCCTCTACCTTTTTCTCAATCTCCACCATGAGTCTGGTGTGTGGAGTCCTCAGACCGGACTATGATCTTGAACTTCTTTGGTCGTTGCATTAGCCACCAGCAGTGATGCCAATTGCATCTATTGGACAGCTTGACCTATTCTGGACAATCGATTGTCTGACTCAACTTGCAGTGATAGGCCACGCAGCCTGACTTTTTAAATGGATAATCTTCATGGTAGGGCCTAAATGGTTCTGATACCCTGAACAAGTGGCATTTTGTGGTAAAGATGGTACCGTACCACTAATGGTAGCTTTGCCTGTATGTGATCAGTACTCCAGTTCTGGTTTTCTAAAAATTTTCTCATTGATTTCTTCTTAAACGATTTAGCTGTATTCGGTTGTAGAGACAATTCAATCAAAGATTCTGTCTGAACATTCTTCTTTATTAATTATAGAGATATTTATGGTAATAGACAAATACAGGGAAGCAAATAACACTATTTCAGTATGCATTAAATACCATGTTGATTGCGTCTTTCAGATTCTTGCAGACAGCAATCACTTTTTTTTTTTTTGAAAGATGAAATTTTATCAAGCAAAAAGCAAAAGGGAAACAAAGAAACAGAACAGCAACAGCAAGAAGCAAAAGTACAGAAAAAGAAAAAGCCTAGAAAAAACTAGATAAAACCTAAGGGCTATAAATACAACAACAGCCAGTGCCACAGCTGGAACAACCCTAAAAAAACATAATGGGGCCCAATCCCGCATAAATTGGAGAACCCTACAGAAAACCCCTGCCTCCGCTCTTCTCTTGTTACGGAAACATCGACTGTTCCTTTCAGCCCATATAGACCATAATACCACTAACAACGCTACACGCCATCTCCTCCTACCCAGCTTTCCCCGATCTGTGGCATGCCAAGCCAGGAAAAGGTTGTCAATAGATTGCAGCATATCCCAATGAACCAAAGCAAGATCTAGGATCCCATTCTGTACACCCGAAACGAAGGAACAATGAAGGAATAGGTGATCGATAGTCTTAGCTTGCCAATAGCATCGCAGATGCAGGCACACGTTCAAAAGTATCAACCCCCTCTTATGCAGATTGTCAAGGGTGAGAACTCTTTTCCTTCCCACTAACCATGCAAAGGCTGCTACTTTAGGGGCAGCTCTATACTTCCAAATCTCCATTGTAGGGCAGTAAAAATTCGACTCTCCAGCCTTCACAAGATCTACATAGAAAGATCAGACGCTGCCATCTTCCAAACAATTGAGTCTTGAGTATCCCGTGAGATCCTGTAGTCCTACAATTTTGAAAGAAGGGATATTAGAGACTCTACTTCAGTATCCCTCCAATTTCTGCTCATAGGAGGAGCCAGATCCTCTCTCCTCCCCTCCCAAGAAAAGCAGGAAGCTACCAGGATATCCTTACACGGAGAAAGAACCACAAGCTCCGGGTACAAACAATTCAGCGGTTGATCAGAAATCCAAGGATCAATTCAAAATCTGATTCTATTTCCCTCTCCAACCTTAAATTTAGATCTGTCAAAAATTTGGGGAGCAATCCTATTTTTATTTTTCCAAACATAGGACATCCTGTAAATTGAGGATTGTTTAATCCACCATCCCGTAGAAGATGTCCCATATTTAGCCACCAAAATAGATCTCCACAAACCCCGTCTTCAAAGGAGAATCACCAAACCCATTTACCCAAAAGCAATGTGTTAACCAAATCATGCCTCTTAATACCCGCTCCTCGGGATGTCGAAGAGCAAACTTCTTTCCAATTTAAGAGGTGGAATTTCCTTGAGTCAGATCCACCCTACCAAAGAAATTCTCTGCACATTCTTTCTTTTGCAAATTGCAATACTGAATTAGGACATTTGAAGAGACACAGAGTAAACTGGAAGATTAGATAGACATGCTTTAAGAAGGGTTAATCTACCACCAAGGGACATTGTTTTACCTTTTCACCCAAATAATCTACTATGAATACTCTCCAAAATCTTATCCCAAAGGAATATAGGTGGTTTTCCAGCACACAATGGAAGCCCAAGATAGGAAGTTGGGAGGGAGCCCACCTTACAACCAAATAAGTTCGCCAACCGAGAAGCAACCTTTGGCAGAATATGAATCCCAAAGAGTTTGCATTCAGATTTGTCTACCTTAAGACCAAAGAGAACTTCAAACCAGCATATGGACATGCTCAAGAAGTCAATCATACAATCCTTCGCCTCGCAAAATAGCAAAGTATCATCTACAACTTGGAGGTGAGAAATAGGAGTTGGAAAGTTTTCCACCTGAAATCCTTGAAAAAGGCCAATATCCTGCCCTCGGCTCACTCTGGTGAAGTCCATTCATAGACCTGAAATAGCCAAAAGGCAATCTATTAATTAAGATGGAAAATCTAGCTGAAGAAATACACATCCACTGCCTCCATTTCAGGCCAAAGCCCATCCGAATTAGCATATAATCTAAAGATGACCAGTCCAAGCATTCATTAGCAAAGAACAAAATTCAAAATCTGTCTACCTGGAACAAAAGCACTTTGAAAACTGGAAATGACCGAGGGGATTACCTTCTGCAATCTCCGACTTAAAATTTTTGCAAGAATCTTATAGGGACTGTTAATAAGTGATGCAGGGGCATGCGATGACCTAACCCTAGATGCATGTATATTCAGTTGGAAGATATTCAAATAATAAAATTACGAAACTAACTACTTTCAATCAGAGGAAATTAACAAATCTCAACACGAAGATGAGATCTGTCCGTCCGAATCATGCCCCTTAGCATAAAACCATGTAAAATCGTAAAACAGGGAGGATCTAGGGATATGAGAATATCACAGATCTAGCATAGACCAGTCCATAATCAAGTTTGGATCCGGTTCTCATGGCTAGGCATCCCTCTTTTCGATCGTATCCAAAAGAGCGGGGGGGGGGGGGGGGGGGTTCAGAAAAGGACGAGGTATGTCGAAAAGCAATGGGTTCTCATGAAGTACGAATTAGGAATTAAAAGAAGCTTACCTTTCCTCGCACCTTGAAGAAATAGAGAAGAGAAAACGGTAACTCCGGAGTGGAATCCTCAACACCCGAGGGTCAATCCTGAAACCCTAATCTATCAAACAAAGAG
This sequence comes from Liriodendron chinense, assembly GCA_003013855.2. Lineage (NCBI taxonomy): Eukaryota > Viridiplantae > Streptophyta > Magnoliopsida > Magnoliales > Magnoliaceae > Liriodendron > Liriodendron chinense. The sequence continues at coordinate 9,518,071 of ML058461.1, read as the reverse complement.
GAAGAAACTCATGAATTTTCTATTCATTCAATAATTCGAAATTAGGTTTTTCACAGTATATATAAGCTACGAAAATAAAAAAAATGCACTAAAGTGCCTGAAAACCAAAGAAATAACATAAAAACGCCTAAAGTAAATAACAACACTAAAGCGCCTAGAAACAAGGAAATAAACAGAAAGGCACCTAAACGTAAATCCGCTCCATGGTCCAGCGGTCATGATGCTCCTGCGCGATCCTGCATCTCCCGTACTCGTAACGCGTCAAAAAATGGGCCCAATGGACCCGGCGTCCATCCACATCAACTCGTCTACTCCAACACTCGATCTGCGACTTCACCTCCTCTGGTACACTCTGAAGGGTGCACCACTGATGTCCGCATCAATAAGACTAATAGGTCAAGAATCCTTCAACTTTACTGCCCCTTCAAGTTTGGGGACGAGCACAATAAAAGCACATCCCAATTCCTTTGGGAGATAGCCCGTCCTGAAAAATATCATCGATGAAAAGAAATAAATCATTGCTAACCAAGCTCTAAAAGGATTGGAAAAGTATGATCACAAAACCGCTAAGTCCCGGAGATTTTTCTTTTTCATGAGCTAACACTGCTTCTTTAATTTCTTCCATTGAAATTTTCGATTCTAGAAAACCTGCATCCTCCTAAGAGAGGGAGGAAAACTCCAAAGAATTTGGTTGAGGACAATTGAAGCCCTCTCAAATAACAGGGAGGTAAAAAAAATTAACAATCTCTTCCCTAATTCCCTCTTTATCCGACCTATCATCCACAACAATAGAAGAAATAGAGTTTACCTGCGCCCTGGCATTGGCCATGCCATGATTTTTTTATTTTTTTTTTTTTTTTTGTATTTTTATCCCCTTCTTTTAACCAGATTGCCCTGGAGCGCTGGTGCCACTTTATCTCCTCTTCCTTAATTCTCAAGTTATAGTCCAAAGTATACTTATCTCTCAACCAAAGATCTTCCTCCGTCAATCGTCAATCGCTAAGTTTCCTCCTTAATGTCTAGATTCTGCAAAGCATTGAGGATATCGTCCATCTCCTTTTCCCTAGGTCCAAAAAACTCACGAGGCCACAATTTCAGTTTAGATTTGAGCATCTGTAATTTTTTAAATAACACGAAGGCGACTAGTATACCCGTGACATCAAAAGAAGCCCACAATCATAGTTTCCCCTAGATCAAGATAAGTTCTAAGAGTCCTCCGTGCAGATTGTAGAATGACACACTTATTTTAGCCCAACTTAGCAACAGCAATCGCCCTCTTGTCCAAACTGGGAACCTTCATAGAACAGAAGGGGCAGTCCACAGTAGTATATTAAAATAAAACCAATAGGAAAAAAGTTGCAATTGGAATAGCTAGTGAACTTCCTGGTGGAGAATGGTGATTTCAATGATTGAAGGCAAGCCGACCGATGCATTACATCTCCAATCAGTGTTTTGGAATTCAATACCCATTTGAGTATCAAGTGAAGGTCGATCAAACCACGACCAACCTTCTTCATGTATTGGGTGTTGACTTATCTAAAGCAAGTATAGAACAAGCGTCTGGAGATATATTTGGTTCCGCTAAATCAGTGACAACACAAATTGCCACACAATAGAACCATCTTCAGACCAAAACATTGCATTGCTTACAAGGAAAAAGGCTTGAAAGACCATTCATATTGCTGCACGATTGATTTACTCTCGTTTCAGAAGTTATTCAGAGCAGTTTTTCTCTAGAAATCCAAGTTAGGGATTATTAAAACTTGCAAATCGTGCAAAGCTCGCCGCCAAGGCAGACCTCTCCAATGAATGCGACATCATTGGGAATGGGAAACTCCAGGAAGCTGACATACGAAAGGAGATGAGGATCCATTCATGCAAAAAAATTGGACACAGTGAATGTTGTCAGAAATATGGGCATCATACTGCACCACATTGGAACCAAGCTGACGCACATAATAGAAAAGTTACCTGCTACAAATTACAGCTGCTATGCAAGATCCCCTCCAGTCTCTGTCAAATCCAGCCCACTTACAACATTGAAGAAAATGGCATGCAAAAAGAAACCATGCAATGAAGTTGATCAAATATGCACACTTGGACAACATATACTAGTGAGATTCTGTCTTCTATCATTGCCACACCTTCGTTGTGGAATCCCATCATTGAAAGAATTGAGAAGAGATAATCAGAGTGGAAGATATCTTCTCCTCTCTGGGCATCAGAATAACTCATGTTAAACCGGTGCTCGAAAATCTCCATGTGTATTTGATGTCCCTGTTCAAGATGCCACCTAAGATCATCAGGAGAATCGAAAATAGCTTCCAGGAGACTTCTTGTAGGATGGTAAGGGAGAGTGTAAAAATTTCACTTGGTTCAAAAGTCTATGAGGGATGGGAGCACTGGGATTGAAAGAGTTAGAGACAAAAATGCGGCTATAATTGGAAGTGGTGATGGAGATTCGGGGAAGAATGTCATTAGTTGCACATATGACAATTACAAAGGGCGCTGGACCCTACACACTCCATAGAAATGAGGGCTTGGAAGTTTAAAGGCATCTCTCTGGTTTTTTTTTGGTGTGTGTGTGTGTGTGGCTTTGGTCCTTTTTGAAAGACTTGCACACCTTGACATAAGACTTTCAAGAAGGGCATTTACTTCATTGAGTGCAAGATTGATGAGGTGAAGTTCTATAAAGACACGTATGGATCAACAATGTCTCCCTAACAGATTTGTTTCCTTCTTTGTATAATCTCTCCATGTGCAAAGAGAGGCTAAGGTGATGAACTACTATTTCAACATAGGAACGGTGACTTGCAATGTAATCACCCAATAGAACCTCATAGAAGAGGAAGTTGAATCCTACACTAGATTCGTGGTATTGTTTTGTAGCTCAAAGTTAATCCATCAGAGGAAGATAAAAGGTTATGGAGTTGATAGAAGAATGGCAAGTTCTCCAAATCCCTGTACATATCAATGATGGTGAGGAATGATCATCATCCTCTCTCACTGGCCAAGGTTTGGAAATCCTCCATCCCTCTTGAGGGTGAAAGCTTTCGGGTGTATTATTAGCCCATTGTGATCCCAAACAAACAAAATTTTCACAATTGACAATCTCAAGAATAGAAATGGGCAGCCTCATGGCCGTTATGGTACAGGCCGTAACAGTCAAATATTTTTTTAAAGGTAAAAATGTGTCGGCCCCATATTGGCCTGAACAGGCCCGTGCCGGTCCGTTTCGGCCCTGTATCAGCCTGTTATGGGCCCTTAACTGTTGTTACAGGCCCGTTGCAGGCTATTTTTTCTCAAATCGGGTGTTAAGGCCCTGTATTGCATAACGGGCACCATTGTTATTGTTACATAACAGCAGTTACGGCCATTGCATAACCGTTTTTCAATACCTTCATTGTGATGCCAAGAAAGAAATTTGGAATCACTTCTTTAATCTCTTTGGAGTCGCGTAGTTATAAATGACTCCATTCCAGTCATTCTGGAAGGATGGAATAAGGGTCCTTTCCCACTGAAGTGGAAGATTCTATGAGAAATGTTCCCTATGGGATATTACAGTGCATTTGGAAAGAGAGAAACTAGTGGATTTTTTAAGAGAAAGTCACCTTGTTGGATCTTTTACATAGGAAGATTCAGTCTATGGTTTTGGAGTGGGCCTTGCTTCATCCTAGGTTGGAAGTTATCTACTGGGTGGACCATAACCTGTAGTCCAACTAGATGGACTTGAGAGCTACTCTGTGTGTGTGTGTGTGTGTGTGTGTGTGTGTGTGTTGTCACGCCTTGAAATTTGGTACCCGAGTACGGAGACTCCAATCCTGAGTTCCCGAGTGTGAACTTAAAATGCTTGCTTAGGAATGCCACACGTGGGAAGTGCACCCACGGGTGTCCCCTCAATCAGATTCACAGTCATTCCATAAACAAATAAATTAGAGTAACGCATTTCAACTAGCGGATTAAAAGCAAAGCGAAGACAACTAAATTTAGAAATATAGGGCTAACACCCGAAAGGTACAATACAAAAGTAATGTTCGCCCATATGAGAATTATATAAATCATAATAGATTCAACATGGATGGAATATACAACTACCAAAAGGGAAGAAGCTAGAGATCTACCACCATCTGGTCTTGTTCCTAACCATCTGCATATGTCAAATGGAAGGCGTCAAACGCCAACATAGTGAAGAAATATCTCCAAGATTATACTCATGACATTTTACTTATAAACAGGTTTACATGAGTGTGTTATTCTTAAGCATTTTATCTCTAACGCACAAATCCTAACCAAGTTACACATGTTATCAACACAACCAAGCGTAGGTGATGATAACATAACAAAACAACAATTTCCCAATCTAGGTTGTTAAGTACATGAAAGGCATGGTATTCGGATGCATGTCTCAGGAACCACATGAGGAACTCAAAAGGTAGCACTGACACAACCCTCGAGCAACCAGGCACCCACAATCCTCCACCAAATATCTATCAAACGTAACATGGCTCGTCACCAGCATTACCAACAAACACAATCCAAGCCGACAGTAATATGGCTCGTCACAAATATTACCTGGAAAAAAAAAAAGAAGAAAAAAAAGACATGATATGCATGAGTAGTCTAGTATTTATTAATCTAAATTCAAACAGCAAATTGACGAAGCTAGAATACCACCATTTTATGACGAGTCACTAACTAGATCATGTGGCTCGTTGCGGCACGTAGCGGCTCCTCACCAGTGTCCCTTGATCCAAATTAAGGTATTTCACCCGATATATATATATATATATATATATATATATATATATATATATATATATATATATATATATATATATATATATATATCTTAAATCAATATTCCAAAGATACGATATGATGCCCAATGGTATGTAAATCAACATGGTATGGGTCGTCATCCAAATACCAAATACTAATAATCAATTCAGAGGTGCAGGCTTGCCACTCAAAACTAAATCAATAAAAAATGGCTCATCACCCAATTCCATTCATGTCTGGGTAGCTCGAACGGTACTCTGGCACGAAATAACCGGTCAGGTATATGACAGGAGTCACTCGAACAACCATCTGTCACCTCCATTAATGCACATTGGTCACTATGGGGAGGCTCATTACCCTAGCATAAGCCGACATCTCAGACATGGTGTCTCATACCACCATGGCCAGCTCATGAGTCTCTGTAGGATCGTAATGCACTTATGGTTATAAATAGGCTTAAACCAATGGTAACAGTGGTATCCCAGATTCCATAAGGTGTTGTATTACAGTCAAACACAAGAATGATTAACTCTAAATGAAACTTATCCGATAAACCCAAGTGAACAACAACAAACCAACATTAGCCACTATCGGTCGACCGTGTTCTGTCTTGGTCAATCGAAAAAGTCAATGACGGCCAACCAAAGGGTAGGCAATACACTAATCAAACAATTTTCAGAGCTTAATCCAAAGCAACACAGACATATAAAATCATGAACATGATTATATGCACTCAACATTCAAATATAGCATTGTAAAAACTCATTTGGGAATATAACTAAACACTTGAGTCGCAATCCAAGTAATCCTATAAGTTCACAAAATATCAAGAGCATATATGATTTTTTTTTTCACTCAAGAATATAAAAAAGCACATGGTATAAACAACAAGAGATTCCACGTATTTCCAACACATCCAACCCTGGATGAATTCAAATGCTATAACCTCATACAATTCAAACCTTTCATTAAATAGGTTACCAACTCAACAACAAATAACAAAGGAATCATAATAATAGAGTAGTTCTAGCACATGAGACATATAGCTAATTTCAATGAACACAATCATTCACAATTACATAGAAAACGTAGACATTCAATTATCTAAAATGCCGAGAAAAGCTTAAGGGTAGATTTTCACCTTAGAGTCGAAAGCCCTTGACTCGGATGCTGCCCTAGCGACGGGAATGTGGGAAAAATCTCGATTTCCTAATCGAATGCAAGAAAACTGATGTAAGATTCATAGAAACTATCACTAGGTAGCATAATCGAAAGGTAGAAAACATTTCTTATCTTCGATCGCGAGTAGAGGTGGATTTGACGGAGGAAACAACGGTTTAGTTGAAGCACTTGCACCCACAAGAACAATGAACATCAAACCAAGCCCCCACTACATGCTAACCCTCACTCTTCCTCTTCTTCTCATTCTCTCTCTCCCAAACCTTAGAAATTCGGATTTGGGGGAGAAGTGCTCAAATGAGCTCTATTTATAGTGCCAGATGTGGCACAAATGGTCCTAAAAGCTTAGTTCTTGGCTATATAACCCTATGGGAGGTTGATTCTAGCATTCAGGGCCCACTTGGGTCCACACGAGTCAATCTAATCCATAGGATAGTTGCTACAATTGGAGATCCACCTAAGGCCACGATCGCCCCGCGATTAGGATGCGATGATCAACGGATATAACGCTGAGTTCATTGAACGGTCATCGATCATTGATCAAGGATGCGGCTTTAGGAATGATTGTAGGATATTATTTTGAGCTAGTGACTTAAATTCGATCGTGATCTAACGGTTCGAAAGCCACAACTTCGGCAAAGTTTGGAGGTGCACAACTCACTTATAAGTTCCTGATGAATTTTGCGCAGCTTCATGCATCACATGTGCCTACCTTGCGAGCCCAAGTTGAATGATTCAGCGTACAGTCTCAGCTCAATGTCCCGTGAGAGACATTAAGCCCGTCAAGATGAACAATTTTCCTTAGTCTCGGTTTAGTGGCGCACCAATGAACGGCCTAGAGCTTGTTTGGTTAAGCGGCTTAAGCCGGGCATTTCTGGAATAAACTGGGCTACAAGATCTCGTGCGTGACAACTAGCATTTGGATTAACTAAGTTTACAGTGTGGCCTATTTACAATTAGTGAAAATGGTGATTCGGTCCTAATCACCCTAATCAAGATTCCTAATTCGAGTAAACTTGAAATTGTAAAATATACCATATATAGAAAATCTTAATTTAATCACACAAGATGATTCCTGACATGATTAGAAGCAATTCTTAAGAAGACGAATATTAAAACTCTAAGATGGAAAAGATATGTCCGGTCCATCAGCAACCTGCAGTTGCAGAAATTTTCAGTTTTAATAGGTCTGTTGCTTGTAACGTTTTTGGCACTTTTAGTTATTGAATTATTTTTTAAAGTTTTCTGGTAATTCGTCATTGAGTCTACTTTTGTCCCACCAAATTTCATCCCGTTTTGAGTTCTAGAAACATTATTAAAATTCCGGAAGTACCGGTTGCCCGAAATCGACGATTTTCTGTATAGTTTTCAAAACGCCCTAAAATAAACTGCATTTGAGTTTAGGTTTTATTTATTTTTCTATAAAATTAGACTCATTAAGCTTCAATCTGACTTTTGAATCACCTCAATCGGAGTTGTATTGAAGGAGATACGCACTTTTGAAGTTAGTGCGTACAAAAACGGTTAATTTGGGGGTGGCACCGTCGGACGTTGTCCAACCAACAACGGTGGCACTGCTGTTTCGGTGGTGGCACTGTCAACCACAGTCCAAAAACCCTAAATTTTCGTAGTCAGATGGTTTTGATGGACTCAAATTCACTCATTTTGGTCCCAAACACATGCAAATACACATACGCACATGCACTCAAATAAAAAAATCAAAGGTAACGCCCAAGGATATCCAATTCCCAAGTTGGCGAAAATCCAAGGCGATATATATATATATATATATATATATATATATATATATATATATATATATATATATATATAGAGAGAGAGAGAGAGAGAGAGAGAGAGAGAGAGAGAGAGAGTCATGCTCACCTGCACACCTTCTTAGGTGAGCACTCGTGTGCACCTTGCACACATGTGATGGGCACAAAATCTGAATGGTCCATGTGATGCGGCATCGCATGAAACACTCAGAAACCAACTTTCAGCTTGATCCAAAACTCTGGTGGGCCATAACAAAGAGAGGAAAATATATGGAGGAAACTGTTTCCTTTTGCCATTGCCCACTAGAGTTTTGGAGCAGGCTGAAAGTTGGGCCCTGGGGGTTTCATAGGGTGCCACATCATGTGGACTGTTCGGATTTCATGCCCATGACACGTGAGCAAAGGTGCACAAGTGAGCATTTCAATATATATATATATATATATATATATATATATATATATATATATATATATATATATATATATATATATATATATAATGACCAATCTATCCTCAAATGAACTTGCATGAACTAAAAACGAACAATTGATTACCCGTGGAAAACATGGCCAAACCAAAGTCGCATGAAGCACGAAGCAAAGCAACAACAAATTTAGGTGTGGGAGCATGGAAGCATTTGATTTCAGATTTAACCTAGTTCTTCCCATTCAATTTTGCAGATGTAATGGACACATTAAACGAAGGTCCATACACTTCTAGTAATGAGGGAACACTAACTATATACCTTTCGGCTCTATCCTTTCCGAAGATGTCGAGTTTAAAACGAAACATGCTAGCTGAGCAAACAACATAGAACTCAATTTTCCTCCAAGGTCGATACTAGGAATGGTGTTTCGTTTAAATTAATTCATTGATGTGGGGGGTGGCTAACATTGCGGTGTGACTAATGGTGGGGGTGGGTGTACTAACAGTGGAGTGTGTGTACTAACCCACACACACACACACACACACATATATGTAGTTCACTGATGTGTGGGAACTAGTTCGAGTCCCTAGTTTGTTAGGTTTTTAAGTACTTTGTTCTTTATTGATGATTTTTCTTGAAAGACATGGTTATATCTCTTGAAACATAGGTTAGAAGTCTTTCATGTATTTCAGAATTTTCATGACGAAATAAAAACTCAATTTAGTGATTTGATAATGCTCTAGATTTATTTTTCAAGATTTTCTAACATATGTACAAAGTCAGGGTATTATCCATCATACTCTTATGCTTATACACTACAACAAAATATGATGGTTGAGCACAAGAACAAACATCTGATTGAGGTTATTTGTGCTTTATTGTTAGAAATGAATGTTCCACAATCTTATTGGGATGATGCAGTTCTTATTACGTGTCGTTTGATAAACGAGATGCCTTCATCAATTTTAAATGGAAAAATATTGTTCCCATTATTATTTCATGATTGACCAATGTTTTTTATTTCTCCCAAAGTGTTTAGTGGCACTTGCTTTGTTCATTTATTTAAGTCTGGTTAGGATAAGCTTGCACCTTGTTCTCTTAATGCATCTTTTTGGGACATTCTCGTGCTAAAAAAGGTGATTCATCCTTCCTTTAAAAAGTATTTTGTGATAACTAATGTTATATTCTTTGAACGTGTTCCATTCTATGGAAAAACTAAACGTATTGCAAAAGCTACGCCTGTGGAAGTTCCTGTACCAAATGTTTTTTCCTCCAGATTTTGTTGTCGAGAAACCACCACCTCAGAACACTTTTATGCAACTTACACCCCTCCTTCCACTGTAACAAGTGAAACTTGTGCTTCTCTTCCACCCATGCTATATAAAATAACTTTGAAACATTTCCAATCTATCAGTAACACTCATATAGGACATAGAGAGAAATTAACTACAACGGAATAACCTGCCTTACTAACAGCTATGGATTTAAATATTCAATTGCACAAGTAACAATTCACTATAAAATCCATAAACACATTGCCCTACAAGGCACATAGCCGCACAGACTTACCCAACAACTGATATAGAGAATCAAGCTATACCTGCAATAATAGAAAGATTTTGCCAATGTCAGGATCACCGCCACCAACTAAAACCAAGAAACCTATAAATCGCTCAAATAAAAGTCAGCAGGAAAAACCAAAAGTAACCAATTCACAGATAAACATGTATATTCAGAGAACTATAAATAAACTGAAAACTGTAAATACTCAAGTCAGGGGAAAAAAGGCCTTACTGCCCCATGCAAGTCCCTGACTGTACAAGCTTCAGGCATTAGCATGAAACAACTACAGAGGCAACTCCGAACCTACTGTGGAAATATTTCCAGACACATGGGAACCAACTCCTTTTGCAGAAATTGGCAACAAAATCCGACAAAGTTGGCTGTTCAAGTCCCTGATGGAGCCTGCAATTTGAATAGAAATCGACAAGCGCAGTGGCCCAGATGAATGAATGGCAACCTCCAATAACAATTGACCGAGCATGAATCTGCTTGCCTTGTCAAAGAGCTTCTAGTGCAGCACACGCTTTCAGCATTGAGCACAGTGTGAACCCACCGAATCCTACAGTGTCCTTTTGCATCTCCTGGAAAGCACCTACAGCATCAATCGCCTGGCCATGCCGGATAAGCCCCGATATCATGACATTCCACACAATGACATCCCTCAATCTCGTCTCTCTGAAGGTCCAGAATGCATCATGCAAGCGACCACATTTGGTGTACATGTCAACAAGGGCGGTGTTCACAACGGTTTCCAGTTCAGACCCAGTTTTGATCAGCAAAGCATGAGCTTGCCTGCCTCGTTGTGCATCAAACAGGTGCAGAGAAGGTGCTGAGAATGGGAGTGAATGTACATGCATCAAGGCTGAAGCCTGCACAGTTCATGTGGAGAAAGAGTAGCCACGCGGCATGTGGGTTGACATTGTGGATGTGAGCAGAAAGGAGGCCATTTTGAAAGATGGGGTTTCTGTGGGGCACTTCGCCAAATAGGCAGTGCGAGAGTGGAAGGGATGCTTCTGTGGAATATGTTATGTTAGTGCTATGGGGGTTGAAGGGCTTCAATAAATTGGGAGGTATTGGTATAGGTTTTAGAGAATTGAAGAATGGGGATAGAGGAAGAGAGATTTTGATCTGGTGTGAAGCTTTCATGAGAGTTGCATCAAAAGAAGGAACTCACACTCTTACATTACTTTGCATGAATGATGCCTTCTGGCTTTGTTTTCCCATTGCCTTTCGGTGTAAAATAGTTGTGGTTGCCAAGTACTTGTAACTAATTATGGTTTTAAACATGGGAAAGGACAGATGCCAAGGGTGTGAGCAACGACTGAAAAGGCTACTCAGCACACAAGCAAGATCCAGACCTGATTCAGCATGCGCTCTATAGTATCTCGTGGGGGGCATCCATTTGGACTTGGAACTCAATGAGAAAATCAGTTGAGATATCAAAATACAAAATTATTGGTAATTCTTAGCCTGACAGTAGTCTTAAACAATCAATAAAAAAAGAGAGAGAGGGAACTCTGGCAGAGTGTGATATATGATATGCAGGCACTGTAGAAATTGCAGAGGCATACATGTAGTTCAAACTGCCAAAATTATGGGTCCCAATTTTGATGTATCACAATGTGTCTCTGGAGTTTTATCTGCTCGTCGTGTACCACTCAAATTGAAAGAAATTTTTTGCAAGATGTATATGAGAAATGTTGGGTAGTTAAGGAACAACTTGTTCATAGGATGTGTAGCTGAAATGAGGATGCTGAAATGGATGAGTGGCAAGAAAGGTAAGGATAGAATTATAAATGAATGCATTTAAGGGAACTTAGGAGTAGCGCCAATAGGTAATAAGATGATAGAAAGTAGAATTAGATGGTTTGGTCAGGTGCAACAGAGACCAAGAATGGTGCCAGCTAGAACTGAGTTGGTACAAGATGAAGGCTCCAAAAGGGCAAAGGGAAGGCCCAAAGGATATGGATGGGGGTAGTAAGAAAAGACTTGATGACCTATACGGCCCCTGATAGAGTGGAATAGTGGAACAGGATTCATGAAGCCGACCCCCATTAATTGGGATAAGGTTTAGATGATGATGATGACAACAAACAAAAAATTACGCTTATTTGGTTATCTGATCAAATTGGGGAACATTCATTGGACGTTTAAAAATGAAAAATATCTAATCCTTTTCTTTCAACAAAAAGTGTATAATAAGAGTTTAAGATTATTCAATCAATCTGATTTTGGTATGTGGTTTCACAACAATGGGTTCCACATTTTAACCAGTTTAATTTGAGTTAATGTATGCCACATGTACAATTTCTAAGTGCATGTGCGTCAAACGTCATATGCAGCCATATCAAATAAAGCCCCTCAAAAGGGGGAAAAAAGAAACCAAATGGGATTTACTAAAAATAGGAAAAAGGAAGTGTTTCTCATAAAAGATTTTGGAGGAGCATTTCCATCCTTTATTGAAATTTGACAATGAGGTAAGCATTTCCTTCAACAGTATTCAAAACCCAGCATAATGTATATTGGAAGAATAACATGGAGCACACCAAACACTCAAGGAATTCAACAACTCTGAATTGATCAATTCTGGAATATATATATATATATATATATATATATATATATATATATATATATATATATATAAGAAATCATTTGAAGCTTCCAAACTGATATTGGCCTAGTTTTGAGAAGCTCCCATCTCCTCCCATTCCAACTCCTGCTGGTGATGGTGTAAACCCTGATCTATCAATACCTGACCTAACACCCATCGCTCTCCCCATGTAAACTGAAGTTGGTGGGCCCTTTTCCACTTCATCCATCCCATCACTTAGCCTGCCAACAAGACCAATATCTGCTGGAGATGTCTTCTGGGCTGCGCATTGAGTTCAAAGCACAAGAACAAAGGCTTTGTCAGTAAAAATACAGAAGTCTGCTACCATTTTCATGAATGAAAATCATGGGTTTCTAGGTTATAGATAAAATGTCACTCTTCAATTTCAAAAAATACGGCCTATTTGGATCTTCTCCAGAAGGCAGTGGACAAAGTGCAGGTCATCCATAAGGAGAATGGTGTGATAACAAGTCCTGCACAGTTGTCACGAGATTCTCATTTTGGGGCACATTTTATGGACAGTAACAGCTAGCGCATCATGCCATCTATGTTTTGAGTGTGCTGCAGAAAGACGCACCAACCTCCCAAAATGCACGGAGGATGTCTCTCCCACCTACATTCTGGGGCATGCCAAAATAGGCCCCTAGTTTTTCTTTTGGGAAACCATGTAATGGCAAAAGCTCAAGTAACTTACACTGGGGAATTAATGTAACAATTTCAAGTTGAAGATCAGCAACTTGATTAACCAAATTGGCTATTTCTGTTGTGAGTAATATTGTCTTTTCTTTTTTATAGTTTATTTATTTATTTTTATTTTTTATTTATTTTTTATTATTTTTATTTTTTTGTCAATAGTTAAAATGAGACTTTAGCATTTGTTATAGATGAATCAACTGCTAGTATTCAGAAAATTGTTCCCCAATGCATTCGTAGATGATATGCTGTTGGTTGATGTCTTGATGAGACAAGCAGTTAGACAAACTATATGAAATGAAACTATACTAGGAAAAGTTATATCAACAGGGGAGAGATTCCTCAAGGCGACTTGGTTCGTTTTCATGGTTTTATCATTCAAGATGTTTCAAATAAAATTATTTTGAACTGGAGTTGGGTCAATGAAATGTAGATTTTCCTATGGAATAGCATGTGATGGCTGCATTCCATTGAGACTTTTTAAGGCAAAAAGTTTATCAGACATCTTTTTGAATTGCTATTGTATATGGGCAGTGTTGGGCAATTAGGAGGCAACATGGTGCTGTTAAGATAGTGATTTCAGGCCCTACTGGTGTGGGTGACTCAAATAGGGCAGAGTTAGAGGTCATTGTAAGGGGGTCGAGTGGGTTCGGAATTTCTTTTCGGGACATCTCATGGAACCAGGTAGGTGAGTTAAGGAGTCTAATTTCTTGGGCATCCGCCTCCCTTGGTGAGGGTTGCAGCTTATCCTACCATTTCAGTGTTGCTTCTAATTCTAAAGAGGCAAATTCCTTAGCAGATGCTCTTGCTAAAGATTGTGTTCTTAACCCATCCTTGGTAATTGAAGATCTCTCTCCATTGCCTTAATGCAGAGTTATCTCTCTTCCACTTCTTCTTCTTCTGCTGCTTTTCCTCTTTCAATAAAATTTCTACGTTGTGTGTGTGTGTGCGTGCGCGCACTTTGAAAACCCATGTTTCACTATCCTGCCCGACGAAATTGACACTAAAATGCCGACTCAACAAAAACCAAACCGATTGGTTTTCATCGAGTCGACCCAAAAAAAAAAAGAAGGCCTGAAACTCCCATTTTGCATGAGTGCATCCAAATGGACCCTTAGGAATGATTGGCAAGATAGGATTCATAAAGTGGCTCCTAACAGCAGGGACAACGCTATGTTGATGATGATGATGATGACAACAAGGACGGTAATGATTATGACGATGACCATGATAATGTAGAAGGCATCCACTGTTTTGTTCAAATCATGAGCGAATGCTCAATATGAATTTTAGTTTCTCTTTTAGTGGATAAGCAGTCAAACAATTCTCATAATATCAACGCTTCTAGTGTTTTGGATGGTCTAAAGGGGCCAAATAAATGTTTTGATATCTGATCTGCACATCTGACGTAGTGTCGATGTTGGAATACTAGTCTTGAGGTTTTCTTTTTCCTTTTTTTTTCCCTGGTGAAAGTGGAGTTCAGATGTTCTCAGGACCATTTTCCATTAGTTGAGTGCTTCCCATTAAATATGGTACAAGGCTTCTGATATTTCCATGTTCTTATACACTTGATTAAGAATTCCATTAATTCATCTTTCAAGTTCCACTCCCAAAGCATTCCGCCTAATTCATGCAAAATAGTTTGTGCATGTAATCACAAGGTTTGAATGTTTAGAAGGCTAACTTCTCTAGCAACCCAAATTTTTTAGGGATACTTGTTGGTTAGATACAAAATCGGCAAAATCAACCATTTTAACGAACAACACATACAATTTCTATTTGGTGGAGGAAAGTAATGAGATGCAGTAATTCGAGGATAAAGTAGATCAACTTACAAGCAGTTATATTCAGATCGATCAATCCACGACTCAGAGAATCTGCCCATATCCCAGACTTGACCTGGAAAGTATCCTTCTTGGCCAGGGTCATAGACTGTGTTGAGGTGCTCTGGTTTGAGATGCTGAGGCCTTCATTGGCAGAATTTTGTGGTGGTTCTGTGGACGCTGGGCCAGTATGAGAAGTGAAGTTGCCAAAGAGGTTGGATCCTTCAAAATTGTTGAGAGGCATCGTGGCAAATAGATCAAAAGTGTTGGGGTTTGCGGACTCAGGCTTAGTTGACTTAGTTTCAGTTGGCAAGGTAGAGTCCGGTGCAGCAAAAAAGTCTATTGTTGAAGAAGATGCAGAAGGAAAGGCAGACTGGGCAAAGAGATCAACATTAGCCTGTAGAAAGGGTAAGAAGAAAATTTCACATTGAGGAAAGCAGAAAAAATTATATTAAGTAAAAAGATGGACCAAATCCCTGATATTTCTTCAAAATGAATCGCCAAGTGGGTTCATCTGTTTGCAAACTTCCCTTCGTAGGTGGTGCAAAAGACGTGTACTATTGCATGTGGGGCCATCTTGGCATGTAAGTTGTGTTGACTATCATGTATCAGTGGGTTCGTTGATTTATTTATTTATTTGCAGCCTACTACTGAAGCATGACCTTCCATGTCTCTAGTTGCTTCATCCATAGAGGTCAGCTTGGCAATGGCCCCTCCATGACCTTACTTCGCTTCCTACTCAGGGCTGAGTTCAATATAGGGTGAGACCATTTTGGCACATGGACCGTGTCAATGTTCTTGGAATATATGCTTTTCTCTTATTCTATGTTAAGTAGGCTCTTATTTGTAATTAAGTAAAGAGTAGGGGGTTAGAACGTAATTAGGGGTAACCCTACATATAAAAAGAAAAATAAAAAAGGGAGAGCCCACGTTTTTGAGTCTCAAAGCCTTCTCTTCCACTTTTCTATCTCTCTTCCTTTACACAAGTCAACATGGTATCAGATCGGACAATCTTGTGTTCGAGTCTCGGGAGCAGTAAATATGCCTCAGTAATATATTCTCCCACTGGAGGGCCATGAAAATCAAGTATAGCCCAGGACCAAGAAATCAAGCCCTGGCCTGTTTATGGTGTGAGTGTCCCTCCACCCTTGTCAATATGTTCCCGTGCGGGGGAGTGCTAAAGTCCCTTGATATACATTGATACATTAAAAATGTCCTAGGATCCACTAAATGTTTATTTTCCATCAAACCTGTTTATAAGGTCACATAGACCTAGATGAAGGGAAAAAACAAATATTAGCTTGATTCAAAACTTTCGTTGTCCCCAAAAAGTTTTTAATGGTGGGAATTCAATTCCTATGGTGGGGTCCACTTGAGATGAAGATCTTCATTTTTATGACCATGTCCTAAAATGATCTAGAAAAATGGATGAACCGTGTGGATATACAACACATACACCAAAGTGGACCCCACAGTCTGACGTTACCCTAATAACACCTAATCCACTCCAGCTATGGAAGGATGCCGAGTAGGTGGAGCCCACCTTGATGTTTGTGAGAAATCTAACTCGTCCATCCATTTTTTAGATCATGTTAGAGTATGGCCATAAGCCATGACCGGTCGAATTATGTGAAGGAAGACCAATTCTGTCTAGAACTCGCTGGACTGTTTTTGAGCATCCACGACCGATCGGCCACCAGCCACAACCGGCCGTCCATGAAGATTCTTCCCCGAAAATCAATTTTGTCCGTTGTTGTTTGAGCCACGACCGGTCGTCAATCAACTCCAAAATTTGAAAGAGTTACGCAAATCCAAGTTGGTGGGAATTTTTTCTATAAAAAGACACCTTCACTCTCTTCCAAAATTATCCTAGAAGAGTCCTAGACGTGCTAGAGGTGGAGGAATTCGAAGTGAAGCTTCTACAACTCCAAGTTCTTCTAGTTTTCTTTCCTAGTTCATCTTTTCATTAGTTTTTCTTTCGTTTTCTAGTTCAATCATGTTTTGGTTAGCTAGACCTCTTAGCTAGAGCTAAGAGGTGAAGCTTGAAGTTAGTTTTAATATTTAATTCATTCACGCAAGTACTCTACTTATGAGTTTCTAAGATTGATCATCATGATTTATGAGAATTGAGTTGTGGAAACCCTAGATCAGCCTTATTAGAGGATATGGTTGATGCTTCGTAGTTTTACAAGTTTAAGTTCTCTGTGCTTGAAGTAGAACTAGAAGTTGAAGTTCCAAATTTAAGTTTGGTTTTGTTTTGTGCTTTTGAATGTTATATCTTCCAATTGAATAGAGATAGGACTTCGATTCCAATTGTGTGCTTATGCTTGGTGAATGAGTTATCATTAAGATTGCTATAAGTGAATCATTGGCGCTCTAGTTGTTTTAAATTCTGAATTTATCTTTCTCAACATCCGTTTACTCTTTCAACAATCAAACTGTTAATCCTAGTTAACTTACTTAGAAGTGGAATTGATTCTAGTCTATATAATCACGATCTCGGTCTCACAATCGAATTATTACTATATCGCAACCCTGGATGAAACCCTTCCGCAAGAGCTCATCTACCTGCCTCTTCAATTCAGTGTGCCCCGCAGGGTTCATTCTGTAATGAGGAAGGTTCGGTAAAGTTGACCTCGGGATGAGATCAATAGCATGCTGAATGTTCCGCATTGGTGGCAACTCATCCGGTAAATCCTTAGGGAATACAACTCTATACTCCTCTAAAACCGAGGTCACCTCAACAAGTAACTCTACAAGAACCTCTGGCGTAACTTCTCTAGCCACTAGGGCATACATCGTCGAGTCCTCCTCAGTCTCTTTCTCTAACTCTTTTACATTTATGATATGCAAAGGCTTAGGTTTGGACTTCCTCACTTCTTGAGGCTCACTCGCCCTCTCATTTTTAACCCTATCTTTGGTGCTCTTAGGTGGCAACGGGTTGATTTTAATCTTTTTGCCCTCATGCATGAAAGTACATACATTTGAGCAACCATAAATCGTGACGTCTCTATCAAACAACCACTGACCTACTTAGAATAATGTGACCTACATCCATAGGTAAAATGTCGCACCAGAGTGACTCTTTATACGACCCAAACACTTATGGGTGACTGGGAGAGAAGTTTTGTCAACCCAAGAAACTTTATAAGGGTCAAGGAGAGGGGTAGCCTTCAACTCCAGGCAATCTAAGGTGTTAGCAGAAATCACATTCTGACAGCTTTCGCTATCCACAATCACATTGCAGTTCTTATCTCCGCATTTGGCATAAGTATAGAAAATTGTGTTTCTTAACAGTACCCTTAATCTGTGCTAAGCGCGTCTAACAACTGCAAGTGCCGCATCACTAGTCGCCTCCTCTTCATCACTAGCACCTCCTCCAGTGTGATCCTCTTCCACTTCATAATCGCCCTGGTCATCCGCACCCTCATTGGATTCGCCTATGACTAAGGCTTTTCCACGGTTCTTCTCTAGGCATTGATGTGAAAAATAACCAACACGTCCGCACTCATAACATCACAACTGATTTCCCCCGCTAGGACTAGCACCAAGGACACCTTTACCCTTATCATCCCTAGGTTTAGGCGGCACATTTGCCTCCACCTAGGTTGACTGCCAACATTAGAGTCAATTCCCTGGAAATCAATTCTAACATTCGAGTCTCGAGACTTAAAGCATCGTGTAACAAGAGACTTTAGGTATTTCTCTAACTCTTGTACAACTTGGTACGCATCATCCAAGTCAGTAATTGGGCGAGTCAGAAGCTGGCGCTAAAGTTTCATGCAAAGACTCGTCTTAAAACGCGATAATGTCACTAAAGGATCTTCCCGGATGTCACATCTCATCATATATTCTTCAAATTTATCGATGTATTCAGCAACTGACATTGATCCCTGGTGTAAAGACTGCCATTGATCAAGGAGCTTCTGTCGATAGGAGAGAGGAAGGTACTTCTCCTTCAACAATTTCTTCATCTCCTCCCAATGTGCGATAGGAACTCCTCCAGACCTCTCCAACTTTTCTCTCCGTATTAGCCCAAAACAACTTAGCTTGACCCACAAGCTTCATTTTGGCAAAACACACTTGCCGATTTTCCGACATATCATACCACTTGAAGTAGTGATCTATGTCAACCAACCAGTCAAGGAATGCCTTAGGGTCAAGGCACCCATCGAAACTTGGAGCCTCTACTTTCACACTCTTCAATACTCGATCATCAGGATCGTAGCGGTCCTAATACTCATACACGGGTTGCGGATCTCATGCCCCTCCACAGCCTGTCCCTCGGCCTCGCACTCCACAACCTCTACCATGCGTAGGAACACGTTCCTCAATGGCACCTCCCACTTGAGACTGCTCTTCACCCCCAATGTTGGGGTTTTCTCTTTGAGATGCTTCTAGACACTCTAAATGATTCATGGCATCGGTTACTTGCGTGCCTAGTTGGGCGAAAGAATTTCTATTTTGTGCCTCGTAGGCGGCCAAACGTCGGAAAGTTGTTCGTTACTCTTGATTGGATGCAATCCGAAACCTCTACCGGTTCTTGTAGGCATACAGCGTGGGACTTGTCCTAGGTTTGCCTAAACACAACTCTATGGACTGACAATCACGAAAACATGAAACGAGATGATACTAGTTCTAATATGATGCCAAAATCTGGGAATGCTAACTAAAACACGGATCTGAAAATTTCAGATTTAGATCTAAGAAGACGCAAATCTGGAAAATTCGGATTAACCTTATGCATGCATCTCGTAAGAAAAAAACAAAACAAAACAAAACCTAGAATTAGGTAACTCGATCTAGGAAGAACTAATGCAAGAGCCTAAGCTTTGATACCAAAATTTGATGCAGGATCGCCTATTCTCACC
This sequence comes from Liriodendron chinense, assembly GCA_003013855.2. Taxonomy (NCBI): domain Eukaryota; kingdom Viridiplantae; phylum Streptophyta; class Magnoliopsida; order Magnoliales; family Magnoliaceae; genus Liriodendron; species Liriodendron chinense. The sequence continues at coordinate 9,498,346 of ML058461.1, read as the reverse complement.
TTAAATGCATGTGTAAACTAAAAGCGGAGTCATGTAACCAACAAAATCAAACATTCACCATGCACATCATAAGTTAAGAATTAAATAAGAGAAACAAGTAATAATTAAGGCCATCCATCACAACCAAGCAGTACGGGTCTCAAATCCTGGCGTGGATTGGATCCGGCGAGAAATAGAACTCTCATTCTTGCACGAGTTCGTCCAATCAAACACAAAGATTCTCTAATCCAGGAAAATTGTAGGTTTTTCGGATTAAGGGAATGGGAAAACTCATAAGATCTGAGAATAATCAATTAGGTTGTAGATCTAAGACTTGGGAATCAAACAAAAGAGATTTTGGAAGGAAGAAAGTTGGAAGAAAGGTTAGAGGTTACCTTGATAAGAGAGAAAGTGAGAGAAGAGATAAGAGGAAGAGATGAATCGCAAAGGGAGAGGACAAATAAGAGGCTCGAGGACTTTCTCAACGAAGAACACCACAAAGGTTTTCTTAAATTTCAATAACAATAATAATGCTAGAAGAGTTAGGGCTGCACCCTATTAATTATCCCGAATTAAAAAAAAATAAAAAATTCACGTAATTCTGCAAAAATCTGCACCCGGTCGTCGGTCGACCGAGACCTGTCTTCGGTCGATCGAAGTTGTCTCCTCAGTCAATCGAAGCTTGCTTCAGTCAAGATTACAGATTGCTTTGTAATCTTGACCCGACCTTCCTTCGGTCGACCAAAGTCCTCTTTGGTCCTCCTATTGCTTTGCCTGCTATCACGTGCTCGCCAAAACTCCTCAAACGTCGTCGAACCATAGTGAGATAAGTACTACTCGCCTTCGACGTTGATCGAGTTTGAAAGGCGTGATGTCCGCATCAGTAAGAGGATAAAGCTAAATACTCTTCCGCCCAAAAGCACTCCGGAGAAGAAAAAGGACGTCAAGAAGAGTGATCCAAAAGATGTGAGGAAGCCCCCAGCCTAAGTCTCTTCACATAATAAATGCCAAAAAGTTTGAAAGGGAGACTAAAGTTGATTCAATGGTGTATGCCCTCGAGGCAAGAGAGGTCACACCCGAGATTAGCGTAGAGTGGCCACCTAAAGTGATTCCAGTGTTTGAGGAGTTTAGCGATGTTTTCCCTGAGGACCTACTAGATGAGCTTCCACGCATGCGGGACATTTGACATGCAATAGATCTTATCCTCGGGTCGACTATACCAAACCTTCCTCACTACCAAATGAACCCCGTGGAGCATGCGAAGTTGAAGAGACAAGTTGATGAGCTTCTTAGAAAATGGTTCATTTAGGAGAGTTTGAGTCCATGTGTCGTGCCAACCCTCCTCACGCCTAAGAAATATGACACTTAGGGCATGTGCAAGAACAGTCGAGCCATCAACAAGATCACGGTCAAGTATCGATTTCCTATACTGCGTCTTGACGACATGTTGAATATGATGGCCAGTGCCATGATCTTTTCGAAGATTGATCTCAAAAGCGAGTATCATCAGATACGTATTCGCCCAGGAGATAAATGGAAGACAACTTTCAAGATAAAGGATGGGCTATACGAGTGGTTAGTCATGCCTTTTGGCTTGACCAACACAATAATGACCTAGGTGTTGAGGCCCATTATGGGTAAGTTCTTGGTGATCTATTTTGATGACATCCTCATTTATAGTACCTCCAAGGAACAACACCTCCACTATTTGAGGCAAGTTGCGGGGTCCTCAGGACAGAGAAGTTATATGCCAACCTAAAAAGGTGTTCTTCCATGTCTAACAAAGTTATCTTCTTGGGGTTCATTGTTTCATTTGAGGGCACGTCTGAAGATCCTGAGAAAGTTAAGGCCATAGTAAGTTGGCCCGAACCGCATAACATTCATGAGGTCGTAGCTTCCATGGGTTAGCTACTTTCTATAGGCGATTCATTCGAGGTTTTAGTTCCATTATGGCTCCCATCACAAACTGCATTAAAAAGGGAGAGTTCAAATGGACTAATGCTGCCTCCAAGGTGTTCAAGGAGATTAAGGGCAAGATGATTGAGGCTCCTGTCATGCGCCTTCCTGACTTTTCTAAAGTGTTCAAGGTTGCATGCAATGCATTTGGAGTAGGTATAGGTGGAGTGCTTAACTAGGAAAGGCACCATGTTGCCTATTTTGGTGAGAAGTTGAATGAGGGGAAGCAACGATATTCTACCTATGACAAGGAATTTTACGCGGTAGTCCATTCGTTGCAACATTGGCAACATTATTTACTACCACAAGACTTCATCTTGTTTCCGACCATGAGACCTTGCGATACCTCAACTCTTAAAAGAAATTAAACCCAAGGCATGCCAAGTGGGTTGAGCTTCTCCAAGAGTATACCTTTGTTTTGAAACATAAGGACAGAGTCAATAAAAAATCCGTCGATGCGCTTAGTCGTGGAGTGGCATTACTCCAATCCATGAGCATGAGGTTCGATCAATTGAAGGGGAATATTCCACTGTGCCCAGATTTTGGGAAAGTGTACATGTCACTTTTGGATTACCAGTCGAGGAGCGACAATGGTTTTGATCTGATCAATGAATTTTTATTTAAAGGCAATAGACTCTTGCATTCTCTGTACCTCCCTACGGGATTTTCTAGCCTGGGAGCTTCATGCCGAAGGAGTAGCCGGCCATTTCAGTAGAGACAAGACTATTGCCCTCATCGAGGATAGGTTTTATTGGCCCAGCCTCAAGCAAGACGTAGCCAAAATCATTGGGCACTGTAGGACTTGTCAACTGGCGAAGCAAAAAAGGCAGAACATTGGATTATATACACCTTCCCCATTGTCATATGCTCCGTGGCAAGGTATCGGTATGGATTTCGTACTTGGGCTTACCCAAGACGATCAGAAAGCATGATTCCATCTTTGTGGTGGTGGAACGTTTTTCAAAAATAGCCCATTTTCTCCCCTATTTTAAAACATCTGACGCCACCAACATTGCTAAGATTTTCTTTGAAGAGGTAGTTCGCTTGCATGGTATGTAAAAGACCATTGTGTCTGATACGAGACTTTGGCATATGATGGATACGAGACTCCAGTTCTCATCGGCATACCATCCCCAAACTAACAGTCAAACAGAAGTGGTTAATCAAAGCTTAGGAAACCTATTGCGATGTCATGTGGGTGGCCATATTAGGACTTGGGATTCAGTTTTACCAGTTGCAGAGTTTGCATATAATAGTTCAATCAATAAGTCAATAGGCATGAGTATTTTAAGGTAGTGGATGGTTACAAACCAAGGAAGCCTATAGATCTCATTCTCATGTCAATCTCCCATAGACCATCAGAGTCCGCATATGCATTTGCACAACACATTCACGATTTTCATGCTAAAATCCAAAAACGGATTAATGTGAGCAATGAAAGGTACAAAATATTTGTTGACTCTCATCGTCAAGGTGTCCCGTATCGGTTTCGGTGGGCGTAACGGTGCCCACCGTTTCCGATACGGATACGGGCCGTATCGGCCGATACGGCCCCCGTAATGGTCAACTTTTTTTTTTTTTGCCAAAAAATTTTAAAAAAATATGGATTAAATCCAGAAAATTCCAAACATCCCAAATATGCATTCATTTATAATTTTGAACATGTTTATGGTGGTGAAGCGGTCTACTCTTTGGTGAAAAAGCTGTATCGGGCTATCTGGTGAATTTATGAAGCTAATAACCTGGAATTAACTGCAGAACTTATAAATTCAAATTTCTAACTGTCTAATACCAATAATATGTATATTAGAATAAATGTAACATCAAAGTATTTCAATTTTCACATGTACTATTATTTTTTTATAATTTACTTTATATTATTTACAATTTATTTACAATTTTACATACCTGAGGAGTGAGGAGTGAGGACTTGCAAAAAATAATGTATTAAGACTTCTCTTATCTTGAATCTATGACCGACTCTTGTCCTGCCAATTGAACATTCTAAAGTAGAAAAAAAAATTAGTAATACCTGATATACTCCCCTGCAAGCATGTTGATTAAAGATTACTTGACTGGTTGTCACTTGTCAGGGGAGTTATTTTAAACACAAGTTCAACAATGTAAAGTGTGTGTTTTTTTGGTGAATGTATGACCATGTGGGTAATGGAAAAGACTCACCAAATCGGAACTCACCACCAAAATGAAAACCTGCTTTGTTGTGGTTGCTCAACCTCCACGTCGTCGTCGTCATCATCATCGGGTTGTTGCGGTCTTGTTGTTACATATCCATAATATTCAGTGCCAGAGGGAAAGATCAGGTCAACGAAACCTGATGATGACTGATCCTGACTAGGCAAAGATTCTGACCCTGAGTGAGGATATCTACTAGTGCCCGTCGAATAGCCGTGCCCATACTGGTACTCGTATTCAGGGCCAGGCTGTTGAGATTGAGATGAATAACTTGGATTTGGTTCATATGGTATATGTGGAACAGCGTCAGGAGGACTACTCCAACATGAAAGTGGCGGAACAGGTTCCCTATAATCCCATTGGTTGTAAGAATACCCATAATTCCTCGGATCATAGCCATACGCATGCTGATGTTCCAGATCTGTCGGTGTAGATTGCGGTGCAGGAGCAGGACCTGTAGGTGCAGGACCTGCAGGTGCACTACTGGAGCCAGGCTCTTGCTGGCTGTATCGTGACTCAGTACACTCATAAGTTCGACCCCCTCGGCCCCGCCTGCTTCGTCGAAGTTCATCAGCCTCGCGATCCGTAGACGGCTGTATGGTATCAGTAGCCCTGGTGGGTTGAGCAATGCCAGAAGTGGGAGGACCAGCATTAGGTGCATCATCATCATCATCATCATCATCATCATCATCTGTTTCAGTATCGCTAGAGCTCGCACTCTTCTGCTGAGTTTGCATGAAATCCGCCCCCCTTTCTGGGTCCAACACAAATGCACGACTCTCTTGCTGTGCCCTGCGTATTTCTGGGTCTTCAACTTCTATTTCTTCACTATCATCTTCTATTTCTTTTTCCCTTACTTCCAACCAAGGTAGAAGTGGGTCATCCTCATCATAAATATTTTCCAAGTTTATTGGACAATAATCCCCATCACCGGCATTACTGATATGCCTCCTTGAATGCATGCGCATTCTTAGCCTCATGTTGTAATGCATAAAGACAAGTCTATCTAACGTCCTAGTCTGAATTCTATTTCTATTCTTCGTATGAATAAGTGCAAAACAACTCCAATTTCTTTCGCAACTAGAGGAAGACGTTGTTTGGCTCAAAATCCTTACTGCAATTTTTTGGAGAGCCGGTGTAGTCTCTCCGAAATTTATCCACCAGTCGGCGGGGTGCAACTTAAGTACTGCATGTTGTGCAAGAGTATCTCCAAAGCTATGCTGGCGAGTTCCAAATATATCCAATTCATTCAAAGCCTTTATTTGTACATCTAAGTCAGGCTCTAATCTCTTTATCACGTTCTTTAATCCAATACGAATCTCATCATCCATAACAAATTATTGGGCATATCTATACCTAGGATTTAGGTAATAACCTGCTGCATGAATATCGTGGTGGAGCTGCTTTGTCCATCTTTTGTCGATCAAATTCCAGTAAGCTCGCCAGCTTGAACAATCACGTTGAATTGCCAACTTCGCTTTATGCATGGCGTCGTAGAGGAAGCCCATCGTAGGTGCTTCATCGGTTTCAACAAGACGAAGTACCCTCATCAGTGGTTCCATCACCTTTAAAATTTTCTTAACCCTCTTCCAATATTTGTTGTCTCTTATGGTGTTTACAACATCAACCGGCGTCCCTGATGTCTTCTTCCCATATTTTGTGTTGAGCCATTGTTGGGAAGCAAACATTTCACTCAACTCTCCCCTATGCTGATACAAACTCTCTAAAGCTATAAAGTTTGTTGCAAATCTAGTCGCCGCTGGCCTAAGCAACTCTCGTCCCTTCGTGAACTTCCTCATTATTGCAACTAGGTGATTATGGTTGTAAATAAATGCTTGTCACTTCTTTTGCTTTTTCAACCATTTCTTTGACATTCTTTCTCTTTCCAATATCTTCCAATATAAGATCAATACAATGTGCAGCACACGGTGACCAAAATATATGTGTTCTCTTTAGCATCAACAAATTTCCTGCAGACTTATATGTTGCTTCATTATCTGTCACAATCTGCACCACATTCTCCTCCCCAATCTCATCCGCTACTTTATCCATCAAGCTAAAAATATATTCAGCATTTTTTATTTCATCCGAGGCATCAATTGACTTGTGGTACACTGTTCCCAAGTGGCAATACACCATGAAGTTGATCATGCTGCGTCTTGTTGGGCCAGTCCAACCATCACACATGATCGTGCATCCTCTGGCCTGCCATATGGATTTAAAGGTATTTACGTATGCCTTTGTATCTGCATACTCTGCGTCTGTCCATTTTCCCCTAATCTCCTTGGCTGTGGGAGCTTTAATTCCTTCACCTGCTTCTGCTGCTGCATCAATTACCACCTGCCAATATGGAGAGTTTGCCGCATTAGGGGGTATGTTGGCATGTATAAATAACTTTGCTGCTGCCCTACCCAGTTTCTCAACAGAAGTTCTACTCCACATTTGTTTTATCTTCTTTTGTTTACTAGATTCTTTCCTAAAGAGGATCGGATCAACAGAGGGTCTCCTAGGCACATCTTCTTCTTCCACATCTACATCTATAGGATGACGAGCTACATGTGAAGATGTGCCCCGCCGGCTGCTAAACATACGCCTTAATCCACCAAACATACTCCCTCCAACCCCAGCTGTACTTCCCGTTGGGGCTGCAGTTGTACTCCCCTGGCCACTCCCACTCCCACTCGCACTTGAACCAAACGTGCGTCGACGTTCTTCCTCTTCACGAGCATAGCGCACGCTTTCTCTCCTAGCTATAGTCATTTCTCGATCAGAATCTTCCTCAGAATCAATGATGTCTTCGCCACGAACGCCCATATATTCTGGACCAAACACCTCTTGTCGGGCCAGCATCAAGGATATCATCTTTCTTTTTCTGCACAGCAGCTCGTTTCCCCTTTGACTCTTCTAAATTGGCTTGCATCAGTATCATTATCTCTTTGGGAACTTTGGTGCATCCTGCAACTTGACCCTTTCGATGTGCCAAATGTTGTTTAAGTCGCGTAATTCCACCATTTATTACTCTATCACAATAGTTGCATTTTATTTGGTGCCTTCCACCTACCTACCCTCTGACAATGTTCCCATCCAATATCCTCATTTGCAGTTCCACTTCCAGTTCCAGTCCTAGACATTTTTTAATTAGAGATGGCTTATGTGATGTGGCTATGTCACTTAGATACTGAGTCTAAGAGTGAAATACTTAGATTTTAAAATTTATAAATGTAATTGTAAATCTTAAATATAGATAATGAAATCAAGTACTAACTATTAAATTCAAATACTAAAGTAACTAAACCCTATGGGCTACAGCCTACAAAGTACAACTACGAAGCTCCAAAGTCCAAAACGGCAAAACCTGTCGAAAAAATAAAAATATAAACATACATTAGTCATTACTCATTAATCTGTAAATATGATTCTCCATGTTTTTGAAAAAAAATGATTTTCTCTAATTTTTAAAATTATTCCGAAATTTAAACAAATACAAAAAAAATAACAAACCATATGCATAATCTGTAAAATGCACATGATTATGTTCTATTATAAGTAACACATGTTATCCAACCTTTAAACTAGAATTTTTTTTTGAAAATATTAATTTTCCCTAATTTTTAAAATTATTCCGAAATTATAAAAATACAAAAAAAATAGCAAACCATGTGCATAATCTGTAAAATGCACATGATTATGTTCTAAATTTATAAGTGACACATGTCATCCAACCTTTACATCAGAATTTTTTTTTGAAAATATTAATTTTCCCTAATTTTTAAAATTATTCCGAAATTAAAAAAATACAAAAAAAATAGCAAACCATGTGCATAATCTGTAAAATGCACATGATTATGTTCTATTATAAGTAACACATATTATCCAACCTTTAAACCAGAATTTTTTTTGAAAAAAATGACTTTTCCTAATTTTTAAATTTATTCCGAAATTATTCCGAAATTAAAAAAAATACAAAAAAAATAGCAAATCATGTGCATAATCTGTAAAATGCACATGATTGTGTCCTACTATAAGTAACACATGTTATCCAACCATTAAACCAGAAAAAAAAAAAAAAAAAAAAAAAACATGATTTTTACTAATTTTTAATATTAATCCGAAAATAGACAGAAATTAAAAAAAATATAAAAAAAATATAAAAATCAGTTGCATAATCTTGAAATACACATTTTAACATTTTACAATGGCTACAACATCATATCAAGGTGGAAAAAAAGTGATTAGAGGAAAAAAAATGTATAAATACCTATTTTCGGATTTCTTCGAAAAATGGCCCACGGAGCTTCGATTCATCCAAATCGTAGAAATTGGTCGTTTTAATTCTCCAAAATAGACTAATTGTGGTCGTTTTTAGCAAAAGAACAGATTAGAAAAGAAATGGGGGAAGAAAAGTGGGAAGAAAATGCAAAACAGCAAGTATTTATAAAAAAAAAAAAAAAGTGACCGTTTTTTTACCGTTACGGGGGCCGTAACGGCCGTTTTGGGCCGTACCGGCCGTTACGGCCCCGTAACGGACCGGTACGGTCCAAATTTCTGGGGTCCCCGATTTGGACCCCGTATCGCGTAACGGTACCGGCCGTTTCCGGTACGTATCGGCCGGTACGGTTACGTATCGGCCGGTACGGCACACCTTGCTCATCGTTGGTTGAAGGAATTTCAAGTCAGGGAATATGTGATGGTTCGGATAAGGCCAGAACAGTTTCCGCAAGGAACCAAGAAAAAATTACAAGCTTGTAGTGCAGGACCTTATAAAATATTGAAAAGATTGGGATCTAATGTGTATATTGTAGACCTTCCACCTGATATGGGCATTAGTTCTACATTCAATGTGGAAGATCTTGTGTCTTTTAAGGGTCCAGCATCTCCACCCACTAGCTTTCTCCCGACCCACACAGTGACCCAGATCCCGACCCATTCTATGAACCATGGCTCTTGCCAGATCAGCATTCATAGCCTTTGCCTCTTATATCATCCATACCATACCTACTACCTTTAAAAAAATATATATATATCATCCATACCTACCAAGAGAGAAGAGATAGAAGGTATCTTGGATGAATGGGTGGTTTCTACCAAACATGGAGGATACTATAAATATCTCGTCAAGTGGAAATACAGGCCAGAGTCAGATAGTACGTAGATTACTGAGACAGAGCTTCAGAGACTAGATCTGGATCTCCTAAAACGTTACCACAGCTTCATTTTGCCAGAGGTGAACTCTTCTTAGCCGACGGGAGTTGATGAGGACATCCGAACAGCATTCAGAGTATGCCAGAGGGGGAGGAGAGCTTTAACCCCACTTTCAGCATCTTTATGGTTAGATGATCATTATATGAGGACTGGATCAAGCACGTAGCCGCATTGGAAGACTTTATATGCATGTTTATGCATCTTTGAAGACCCCACACTGGGAAGATGCACGTGGGCTGCATATAGAAGCTTATTGGACACATCTAGACAGTTGGATTGAGTGGACACTTTCGTTGGATCGTTGGATTTTGCGCGTTGAATCATCCTGACCGTTAGCCCATCTTGGCCGTAAGACATCATGGGACATTAGTTATTTTATTTGTGGGTTGTTTTGAATTTAGGGGGTATTTTGGATATTTTGAAATTATAAGGGTGTTTTTGTAAAAACACCTCAATTAGTCTGTGAAAGGGTGAGCGTGTAAACCTTAGATGATTATTATGCATTGAATAAAAAAAAAAATCTCCTTTGCTTGAGCAAAGAAAACCTGCGGTGAATGAAGTTGGAGTGATGCTATGGAGTGATTTCAACTTACCATTCTCTCTCATTCTTCTCTTCAAGGTAGTTCTTCCATTTTCCTCTTTCTCATTTGCTTTTTCTTTATTCTTCCTCTTCCTTTTCTTTTGATCCAAACCTCAACCCAATCAAACCCTAACCCATCCAAACCTCAACCCAACCTACCCCGACCACCCTAGCCCAAAGCTCTGTCCGTATGGCCATACGGACACACGAGTACGGCTGCCTGTATAGACGATCCCCTTGTTTCATGGCCCCCTTGCTTCGTCTCTCGTCCTCTTAAACATTAACCCAAACTCCAAAACCCTAAACCTAAATTCTCAATTCCCAAAATCTAAAACCATGATTCCTAATTCCCTAATCCTAAATTAACCCTAACCTACTAAAACCCTAACAAAGCCAAGGGATACCCTTTGAATTAAGATTAATCCCTATGCTACTAGAAGTTCTACCTTCCATAGGTCCTAATTGATTTATATTTTCTTAGATCTGCATTGCGGGATTGTTTATGGCTTTGAAACGAAATATGTTTTGCTATTTAGATTCTTTAACTTTGTGATGGAGTAGTTTATTTTGTATTTTAATTTATTTAATTAATCCATTATTGAGTCACAACACATCATTCTAAGTTAGATCATCCGTCCTGCATCAGTCGAACCAAGAACACCTTCGTTCTTTTATCAAACAATGCCAAGAGATAAAACAAATCCTAAATTAGCCAAAATTTATGGTTTATGTCATAGAAACCTAGAAGCAACACATTCGTTCTTTATCAAACAATGCCAAGAGATAAAACGGATATTAAATTAGCATAAATCAATGGTTTATGTCACAGAAACCTAGAAGCAGCCCAATGGAAATATGAGGAAAAGCAAAGGGAAAGAAAGTGCATGTCCTGTCCTGGATCTATGATGATCCGCACTCAGACCACAATAGATGGCTAAAATTATCCAATTTATGCATGTAATTTAATGATATCTCATAAAGTAAACAAGCCAAACTAAAACCAATTAAGTGGATCAGTCCCCATTCCCCAATGGATGGATCTGTCCAATGTGCGAAAGCATTAGAAAAAACAATAAACAAACCAAAGGGCCTTTTGAATCTGAAATGTCAATGTCTGCTTACTCTAAAATGTCCATTTGCTAAGAGGAATCTTGCTAAAAGGGGTACCATTTTTTCAAGTCTTCTGTATCCCACTTGAAATGAAATGAATTGGGAGAACTGATCCGATTCTATTGGAGATGCAATGAAAAGACGCCCCAAGAAAATCTCCACACTCCAAACTGAGCAAGCCCTAAATGCCAACAACTTATTTGGTAGGGCTGTCAATGGCTTGTATTTGGGTTAGATACTAGTATACCGTATCCAGACCCAATTAAGGGAAATGAATTCGCGTCTTGTAGAGTTCAAATCAAGGTATCCCAAAACGGTTACGTATCGGCCGTATCAGCCGATACGTAAAGGAAGCGGTGGTGACCGTTACGCGTTATAGGGTCGGAACGACCATTACAAAAAAAAAAAACAGGCTGTAACGGCCCCGTAACGGTCTCGTAACGGCTTGTTACAGCCCTGTAACGGTCCTGTAATGGTCATGTAACTGTTTTTTTCAGAAATTAAAAAAGGGCCATATTGGCCGATACGGGGTCCGTAACGGCCGTTATGGCCTGTATCATAACGGTAACGATGGTGGCTGTTATAGCCACCGTTACCGTTATGGAACACCTTGGTTCAGATACGAGTAACATATATGAAGTATAGAACTGGATTTGCATGGATTCAGGTATCAAGTAAGGCCATGAGCCTAGTTTTGAGCATGGACTAGGCATTCGAATGGGGCTTGGACATGCACTTGAGTCTAGTACCAGGTCCAGCTTCAGGTTCGGGTCTGGATCTGGACTCATTTTGCATAAGGTTTTAAAATAATGTGTAATTAAATATAGAAAAAAAATGAAGAAAAAAAAAAAGATATATCCATTAGCCGATGGGCAACTGACCTGACTAGATGCCTAGTCGGATTTGACTTGTTGGTCCAAAATCCAGCCTGATTAGTTGGGCCTAAGATCTATATCCAGATCCAATCAAATCTGATCTAATACTTCAGCATAAAAGGATCCGAGTACCCATTGACCAAGGTATGCCAAAATGGTTACATAATGGCCGTTACGTAACAGTAACGATGGTAACCGTTATGCATTACGGGGCCGGAACAGCCATTACAGACAAAAAGGCCCGTAATGGCCCCATAATGGAGCCGAAACAGATTTTCTTTTTCTTTAAACCATAATGGCCTTTACAGCCCATATCGTAACGGTAACTGCAGTGGCCATTATGGTGGCCACTGTTGCTGTTATGGAATACCTTCCCATTGACGGCCCTTTTTATCCTGCACAGAGCACACATAGATTCTTGAATTTGATATTTTGATGTTAATTAAATGCTGGGTACTGCAGTATGTTCTTGAAAGCACAACATCACTTGCTCACTTTGACAATAGACCTATCAATGCAACAGGTGAAATTGGCTGGTTATTGGTGCTTTGCCTGTGCTTTATTTGTTTATGTTTTTCATATAGTGGACCTTAGAGATATTAATCCCTGAATCGTTAGAGAAGATGAGAACCTAAACACCACAGCATGACAAACTACAGGTCTCTTCTACGCAAAGAATGGGATCTAAGGTAACTATATGTACTTTAAGACAAGTGGGATTAAAAAAATAACCTGAGTATGAGAGCTAGAGTGTGCTTCTACATTAGGCAAGGCTGACATAAATGTTGCATCTGCAAACAGATCGATGTCAGTCGAGGCATTGCTGTTTGTGGTAGTAGTTTTGGTTGGAACAGGAGCATCCATGAGGTCACCAATCAAACTTTCGCCAAATAGATCGACTTGGTTAGATCTTCCAGCAGTTGATCCTGTCAATTCAGTTCAAACAAACAGATGTTAAAGCAGATAATATTTTAGGACATTCTTGATTAAGATGGTGCATACAAATCTTGTTCAATAGATGCATAAAATCTTTGTAATTGGTAGGGGTTGTTTATACCTAAAACCAAAATTTTGACAAATGACATAGAACTCGGCCGACTAACTCAGATTAACAAGACACAAGTACTGAGTCAAAATTTCAGTCTTAAAACTCAGCAGCATCAAATAATTTTTAAAATTTGCGGAGCTTTTCGTAAGCTTAGGAGAGTTGAACTTGAAATCATTGTAAATGGTAAAGGAGAAGCTGTTCATACTGATAACAACAAAGTTGGTTAATGATGTCAAAGTCGGCTGAATAACTCAGGCTAGCCAGACCCAAGTACTGAGTCAAATTTTCAGTTATAAAACTCAGCAGCATCGAATAATTTTAAAACTTGCAGAGTTTTCATTGGCTTGGGAGAGTAGAACTAAAACTGAAAGATTGATTTCCAAGTCAGAGTGCAGATACATGTTTTTGAGCACTAATTATGTCAATTTTGGAAGGTTCCTGCATGTCACTTGTTGTCAATTCTTGCTCGAATTATTCCAACAAGCCAACAACCTTCAAAGTTAAGACTTTTCAGCAACAAAATTTTATTGAAAGAGGAAAAGGAAACAACTCTCTGTTATATATATATATATATATATATATATATATATATATATATATATATATATATATATATATATATATATATATATATATATATATATATATATATATATATATATATATATATATATATATATTATCCCAGCCTCTTGGGGTGAGACTATTCCCTACGGATGCACGCAATCACCCGCAAACCACATGCATCGGGTAAGTGTCAGGGAGGGGAGTCGAACCCACGCCTGTAGGGAGAAAACCCATATTGGAAATCATTTAATAGTGTCAGAGTGTCGTAGATCTGCTATGACGATGACTCCGTTCCATCTCTATTACACTAGGCATCTCCCTCTCTCTTCTTCTTGATCTATTCATCGGTCTTTTTCTTCATTGTTTCCTCCTTCTCTTTGCTTCCTTTTCACCATTCTCTTCTCTCTTCTTCTTGATCTAACATCTGTCTTCTTTGCATGCGTGGCGAGGAATCAGTCGATCATCTTCTCTTGCACTGCCCCTATGCAGTGTTCGAAATATCGGTATCCCGTTACGTATCGCACCCTTGGGATACAGATACGTATCGGTTATCGCATGGGATATATCGGTTGTATCGTGTAATGTATCGTTGTTGTTGGAAACATGGAGAAACATTGGGAAATTGGTCGAATTTTTCAATGAACCTTCAGTGATTGTTAAAAAAGACATCAATACACTTACAAATCAAAACATTACAAAAAACAAGTGCACATAATAGGCTTTCTTTGTATGGGGTCCTAATCTACGCGCTGTCTAATTGAATTGATGTAGGTATATTCAAAGTATATTCATATAATTTACAAATGTAAGAAAACATGTGGAAACACAAGGATTACATTCAAAAGCAAAAGAAGAATCACTAGAGCGGGTTACATACATATTTAATTTTTTGTTTGGACACAGATTGCAACCGATTTGCGAGAAATTGGGATTTTTTTTTTCTTTCAATTTTCCACAATTCAGCCCATCTTCTCCAAATCTCAAAATCGAAGCTCTCAATCATGGATTTGTAACAATTTGATACTAATTTAACATGATTTATAAGAAGAAGAAAAAAAGATAAAAAATCGAAAATGCTCCCCAGATTGAACATGTGGGAAATATCCCACTACTTGTGTGTTTCGTTTCGCACAGGTGGGAAACAAGATATATCGTGGGATATATCGGCTGATATCGTCGATATTTAAAACACTGCCCCTATGATGGTCCCATATCTCCAACCTCTTCGAGGTGCTTTGGATTATGCCACAATCTGTCCCACATAGGTTGTGGGCCTGCCACGATGTCCACCTTGCGAAAGATAGGCTATACGTTTGGCGGCTACTGCTTTTGGCCAGTCTTTGGCACTTGTGGAAGGAACGTAACGCATGGTGCTTCGACAACAAGCGTGCATCTTTGGAGCACATTGTGAGAAGGGTGAAAAGGGATGTAGTGGAATGGACAATTGGTCGCTTAAATGTAGATTTAAATGTGGTTTGCTCTATGTTGGAGATGTAACGCTTCATGTTAGCTGCTTTTTGTCTTGGCTATTTGCCAAGCCTCTCTCAATAAATTTATTCATAATCCTTCAAAAAAAAAAAAAAAAATCGTCTAACTCTAAGCTCTCCTCATTTTTTCTTCTCTGAAATTTCTCAAACTTCTCTCATCTTCTATTATCAACCTTAATCATCTATCCATATTCCCTAAAATTTCACAAACTTCTCTCAAAACAACAAACCTAGCCCCATTTTGTCTTTTTTAAAACAAAAATCAAATCTTCTTTTCATTCCCAACTCATAATCCTTTTTCCAATCCGTAAGGGCATTTCCTCTATCATCTAGGTATAAAAATATAGAAAAATGATACCCCAATTAAATAGATATCGTATATGTATGAGGGGGCAGGTAACAAATGTGAGGATCACTAGTGGAGAGACAAGTGAGTTCCCAATCATTGTAGGCTTACACAAAGGGTCAGCATTGAGCCCATACCTTTTCGCATTTGTTATGGACGAGCTAACAGGGCATTGACAACAAGGTGTCCAAATCGGTTATGTATCGGCTGTAATAGCCAATACGTAACGGTAACGGCGGCTACTGTTACGCGATACAGGGCTGAAATGGAGGGGCCCTAAAAAACGGAACCATAATGGCCGTTATGAGGCCGTAACGGCCGTTACAGGTCATAACGGACGTTACGATCCCCATAACGACTGTTATGCACAGTAACCTTAAGAAAAAGAGGGGAAAAAATGAATTTTTTTTTTTTAAATGTACCTTCTTCTTCTTCTTCTTCTTCTTCTTCTTCTTCTTCTTTATCGGTTGCGGTTGTCGTGGCGCTGTTGCGGCAGCTGTTGCTTCTTCTTCTTCTTTCTTCTTCTTCTTCTTCTTCTTTATCGGTTGTGGTTGTCGCGGCGTTGTTGCTGCAGCTGCAGCAGCTGCTGCTACTTCTTCTTCTTCTTTCCTGTCTGGTGCAGCCACCCCTCTCTATGTTTCCCTCTCGAACTTTCGATCCCCCCTCTTTGAAAAACGAGTGGATGGCATGGCTGTTTCACAGCCACGCCTTTTATTTTTTATGTTTTAAGTACTCCACGGCACATGCCGCTTAGTGCAAGTGCACTGTTTCATCACATGGGGCCCACCTTGATTTGTTTTGGTATCCATGACATCCATTAGGGCATTGTCCCTAAAATGAAGCAGATCCAAATCTTGAGTGGACCACACAATAGGGATTGAATGGCCACCGTTAAAAAACTCCTAAGGGTCCACAGTAATGTTTATTTCCCATCGAACTGTTGATAAGGTCACATAGACCTGGATGAAGGGAAAATGCAGATAACAGCTTGATCCAAACTTTTTCGGTCCCAAATTCCGGTAAGTTTTAATGGTAGGAATTCAATCCCTATTGTGTGGGCCACCTGAGATTAGGATCTGCCTCATTTTTTGAACCATGCCCAAAAATGAGTAGACAAAAGGGATGGACAGCATGGATATACAAAAGTGCATCAAGGTGGACCCCACATTCAAGACGCCACTCACTAGTGGTCCACCTGTGCTATTTGGATCTGACTCATTTTTTGGAACATGGTTTAAAATGAGTCCACTTGATATCTGGATTTACTTTATTTTTGGACCATGTCGTAAAATGAAATGGACAACATGGATATACAATACATACATCGAGGTGGGCCCCAAATACACATTTCAAAAAAAATGTACATGAGGCACATATTAACTCAAAATTAATTAATTAAATTATGGACCGTTGTTGCTAAGTCATAATCCAAAAATTAAATGATTTGAACGATTTTCACCATTAATTTGTAGGCACATGTTTTTTGAAATAAGACCATTTGATATTTTTTCATTCTTTATTGTCCAATAAATGTCCACCAATCCATTAGTGGGATAAGTATCAAACTACCAATAGATTGCATGAATCTAAGGCTGATTTGGGACATCGAGTGGACCGTCAAATCAACACCAAATCGACAATACTATTCACCCGAATTTAATTTCAATTTTCTCTTAAAATCTATTGGGAAAAATGATGTCAAATTGTTAGGTATATGAATTACATAATAGGACACAAAAGTCTCTAACCACCATATGTTGAAATAAAATGTACGAGAGTTGTCGCCAGGTATGTAATACACCAATATTATAAATAATAATAAAATCTACAAATATGAGATTTTTTGGTATCATATTCATTCTAATAAATTTATATTGATATTGTATAGTTAAATAATTAAATATAAAAGATTTGTAGTTAATTCCAGATTATCAGATTCATAAATTCATCAAACAGCCCGATACCACATTTTCACCAAAGAGTGGACTGTTACACCACCATAAACATGTTCAAAATTATAAATGAATGTATATTTGGGATGTTTGGAATTTTCTGAATTTAATCCACATTTTTTT
The DNA here is from genome assembly GCA_003013855.2 of Liriodendron chinense. Lineage (NCBI taxonomy): Eukaryota > Viridiplantae > Streptophyta > Magnoliopsida > Magnoliales > Magnoliaceae > Liriodendron > Liriodendron chinense. The sequence goes on along the minus strand of ML058461.1, from coordinate 9,480,928 downwards.
GGATTTTTTTGGGAAAAAAAAAAAAGCTACCGTTACGGGGGCCGTATCGGCCGATACAGCCCGTTTCCGTATCGATAACGGTGGGCACCGTTATGCCCACTAATACCGATACAGCACACCTTGATTGACAAGAAGAGATCCATTGATTGCATTTGACATAGTTTTGATTGAAAAGATAAGAGAGGATGCAAACACAAAGCTAGAATTACGGAGAGCTGCTTTAGAATCTAAAGGGTTTTAAATTAGTCGGGTTAAAATAGAGTATGTGGAGCACAATTTTAATACCAATAGAAGTGAAAATTATGAATTATTTAAGATTGTTGACCAAGAAGTTTCCCAAATAACCACTTTCCATACCTTGGGTCAATAATTTATGAGTGGAGAGATTGAGAAGGATGTTGCCCATAGAATTCATACTGGGTGGAAAAAAAGGGAGTTGCGCCTTTGGAGTTTTTATGTGACCGAAGTGTACCACTCAAACTAAACAGGAATTTATAGGATAGATAGAAGACCAGCCATGCTTTATGGGACAAAACATTGGGCAATGAAGACCATCAAGATGAGAAAGGACTTAGGAGTAGCACCAATAGGTAATAAGAGAAAGTAGACTTGAATGATTTGGTCATGTGTAACGAAGACCAAGAACTGCTCCAGTTAGGAGTGAGTTGGTACAAATTGCAGGCTCTAAAAGGGCAAGGGGAACACCCAAAAGAACATGGATGGAGGTCAAGAAATTCAATAACGGTAACAGTGGCCGTAATAGACATTGTTGTTACTATTACGATATATTCTTATCTTTTCTTTTTCCCCTTTTTCTATTATTATTTCAAAAAAAACTTCTATCAACCCCATGACGATATTGATAACGATACAAATTCAATAGAGAACCCAGCCAAAAAAACTCACAAAGTAACTAAAATGGGCAACTCGCCTCTTGACTGATCACATCGGTAGTCAAGCCGAGCAAAATGGGGAGGATATTCAGATTCTCAAACATGTAAGTCCCACTGCCTATGTGAGCCAATCAAAGGGCTAGTCCCATTCCTGAGGCAAAGCATAATCCTTGCCCATTTTTTCCTGCTAAATCTCAAGATTGTGCTTCATGTTCTTGATCCCTTTAATTTAGGTCTCCATTGAAAATCATATAACTGAGAATCATCAAGTGGAAGGTATTGTAATCTTACTTTTATTTATTTATTCAGTGAAAAAGTAATATGTACAAGGCATGGTAGCTTGCTTAAGAAAATTCATTCAAACAAACATTTGTCGAGATTCTTACTTGGGCGTACATGACATACTTTGTTGATAGACACAAGCGAAGATCAACCAAAAAGTTCACATAAAAACCCTGAATTTTCTGAATCAGATAAGGAGAACATCCCTGCTCCACTAGAATATAAATGTTGAACACTTACCAGCAGTGGAAGATGCCCGTGGGTCGAAGTCATCAAAGTCATCCTCAGTATTAGTTGGGGGTGCACTCGAGCTTTGAGAAGAGGGGATAAGACCATAATTATCATCTTGACCCCTATTGCAAACAAAGAATACCGGCATTAGACAAACATTATAGTGACTTCCTCGATCAAGTTAACATAGAAACATTAAAAAAAAATGCTAATCAGCATGGAAGCACAACAACACGGCCAAGCCATGTGTCAATTGGTTCAATTTGGGTATGAGAAATGACAATTGAATAAATTCTGTGCCTGTCCAATGCATGCCCACTGCCTCTAGTACAGGCCAGCTGGACTTCATGCTTCAACAAACTAACTGATGATAAGCAGACCTGATAGACTATGTATCATCAAATCATTTTTAGTCGATATTGTCAAATCACATTCTACCATAGTATGCTCACATTGCATAACAATAGGCTAGGCTAATGCAAAAAAATTCCCATATCTCCATTTCATACATGCAGGCAACATCATCTTACCCACATGCAATGTAGTCAAAATTCTACAATTTACGATTTACAATTTGAGTCAAATCTTAAACAAAATGATTTGAATCCCACCTTTGAATCCCTTTTTATATGAATCCTACAATTTTATGATTTGAATCCTATGATTTACTATTCAAATTCTGATTTATAATTCAAATTATATTTATTTTCTTCTACTTCAAGCTTCACTTCACTTTCATTTTGCGTTTTTAAATTGATGGGGGCTTTAAGAATCATTTAGGGAAAAAAAAAAACTTTAAAAAAACAAGACTCATTTAGAAAAGGTAAATTATTTTATTTTGTTCTTTATAAGAGATTAAATTATATATATTCTCTTCAATGGTAAATCGTAGAGCTTTTTTTTATGATTTATTACTTCTTAACTAGTTGAAACACCAAATTGAAGTATGACTTACCTGAAATATTTTTATGGATGGTTACGATCATGTTGACTTATATGTATTGTGGAATGAAAATTAGAAATCAAAATATCTTTTTTCATTGGTCTATGGAATCAATGTCACTTTTCCAATGCGGTTCTACATTCAAGAAAGGTGACAAGAACATAAATTATTAAAGGATCCTTGTATGTTTTTTAAGGAAAAATTCTTGGAAGACAAAACAAAAAAAGAAAGATATGAATCATTTAATTTTTAAGTAATAGCATGATAGTGTTAAAGTTTTTAATTTTTATTTATTTATTTATATTTTCATATTTTTAAAAAATCATAAAAAATAAACACAGCCTCTCAATATCTGGTGGTTTTGCTTCAAATTCTTACAGTTCTATATTAAATACATCAATAGTTTCCATTGCAGTTTGGTGTAGCATCCTTAGGAAAGGGTAAAACATGACGGGATCGCCAGACTTTATCCAAGATCCAAAAACCACAACACATCCGAGAGGATTTTTTTTCTTTTTTCTTTTTTCTTTGAAAGGTAAACACATCCAAGAGGATTGACCAAGACACCATGAACAACAGTGCAGGTGTAAATACCTGTCGTGGCATGCTGATCCCTTGTTTGAGTTGCTTCCTTCATTTTCATTGCTAAGGTTGCTTCGTGGTTGTGGTTTATCATGACCATCTTTGCGGAAGCCATCTCTGTTGCTATGATTCCAGTCAGTTTTATCACCATATCGGTCTCTTGATTTGTAACCATTCTTGAACGTTCCACCCTCTCTTGCACCACTATGGCCTCCATAATGGTCATCCCGGTAGAAACTGCTGCTACCATGTGAGGCTGAACTTGATTTGTAAGTTATTCCAGTTGAGGACAGTCCACAATACCTGAAAAGAGCAGCAACCGTGTATCTCATTCATTGAATACAGACAACTCAAATAAAAGACTTATCTAAATTCGGGTTCCACATGCTCACTTATCACGGTTTGAAGCAGCTTTGTTTCTGACTTCTTGTATTTTATCCTTGCTATTCAAAAGGGCCAAAATGGTTTCAACCTTCTTTCTCACATTGATTCCCATATCCTTTCCATTTGGCTCAACATATTCAAAACTTGATATTGACTTCATAAATAAGAGTAATCAGGAAAACATCTTTTGCCAGGAAAACAAATCCAATCAATGTCACTAGAAAAGTAAAAATTGCACCAACTAGCAAAATATAAAAGAAGTCTTACTGAGATCCGGAAAGTATGTTCTAGGATGTCATCAAGTGCATGTTCAGATCCATTTGCCACTAAATACTCTATTACAGTGAGTGCCTGTGAGGGGGAGATGTTTCTCACTAATTGATATACAAGAATGAAGTCTTGAAAGGAATATAGTCTGAGAAAGGAATAGAAGCTTTGAACTGGACCATTACATAGCTAAATATGGATATCTTTCTTTGTTTGCATAAAATAAAATTTTGGTTGTTGATAAAAGATAATGATGAAAATAGAAATGCATGACACGGAAAGTGGCACAAAGAGTAGCCTCACCTTATAAACAAGGCGCCAGTTTCGGCCAGTTTCAGTCAATCTTGTCCAGAGTACATCCATAATCAACTGCCGTTCGGTGCTGAACAGAAAATGACAATAATCCGTGTTCATAATATAACCAGAATGTTGTGTGCCCAAAGAGGAATGGAAAGCTACATGATTAAGCACACGATAGAACTCAAAGAATACGGTAAGTTGGAGGTTACAATTTTTTGGTGGCCTGTGCAATTTCTGCTAAGGCAGACCCATGAGGACCCCAGGGTTCATTACTTGTTGCATCAAGAACCTGTCAAATGTAATGGCGCCCAGTCAGTATAGAACAAAGTAACCAAGTGCAGCATCACCAGGCTTCAAAAGTTTTAGATTTGTTGCCCATGAAAGTCCACTACCTTTGCTAATGCATAAAGTTCCAAAACCACATCTGAGGCATGATGACATCATAAACTCTTACCAACTCCTAAAAAGGTCTACAAACCCACATCTAATACGTAAGCTGACAAAAAATGACTTGACAGTGAAAGTGGAACATTAGACAATCGTGAGCAAGTGGTAGTCTGGATCTTTGAGGTGCACAAATTTGTGGGATGATCTTCCCTTCTGGTCAGGAGTGTGGTTGGAGAAAGCTATGGTGAAGATGGAAGAAGACCACTAGTGAGTTTGCCAGAGTACCAGTTACAGTCATCTCGCTGACAATTCATTGACTCAATGAACCAGCAACTGGAAAAAGCTTATTTGTGGTCAGAGATAGAAAAAAGTCTGTTATCAGATGAAATTTGCCTTAGTGCATCGGTGAGAATTTCAATGATTCAGTTCTCACTCAAGAGTCAAGATAGTTTCAGATAGCACAGTTTCTATGAGTACATGGTTGATGTTTGTGGGCTGTAAATTGCAATGACATTTTTTGTCTGGGTTCTGAGACCTTGTCCTTTGCATGCTCAACTAATAGAAGCCGGCCATGTATCAATAGGGTCATTTCCTGGTTACCAAGGCTTGGGGTTTACACATAGTTTCTTTGGATGTAACCTCAGAACTTTTGATCAGTTCAATAGAAATTCAATTTTGATGCTTCTGAGTTCAATATGAAACCCTAGCAGTTGAGAATTTTCTCCTGCATTACCCACTTTCTAGGTGGTAGAATATAGAATTATAAGGGATACCAGAGGAACCGACACTGGAAAAGAACCAGTGGTGTAAAAAGCAAGGTGTCCTGTAGCAGTATCGGTGGGCGTAACAGTGCCCACCGTTACCAATACGGATACAGGACGTATCGGCCGATACGCCCCCCGTTTTTTACCCCGTATCGCGTAACGGGCCGGGCCGTTTCCGATACGTATAGGCCGATACGTATCTGTTTTGGGATACCTTGGTAAAAAGAGAACGCTTCCAGACAATTCTTTAAGGCAACATTATAGAGCCAAGAAGTACTGATATAATCCTCAGATGCAAAGGGAGGGAAAGAGGATTTCATTATGGTTTTCCAATTAGTTTAGCCAAATAGCACCAAGACAATGTGCAGGTTCGCATAGAGATAATTGTATACAGTATACTTAGGTCTCTCAATGAGTCAGGTTATGCCGTCATGTTTCTGGGATGAGGCCTCAACTTTAGTCCCACACCCCAGCCTGGGTCTATTTTCAGGCTGACAACCTTTCTGATTTGAGTCAGGCCTTAGCATGGGTCAGGGCCAGTTATGGCAGTTATAGAATGTGCCTGTGTCCTGATTTTCAGGCCCACAGGCCAGGCCAGGGCAGAACCCAGGCCCTAAAACCGAATGACCAGGATCCAACTTAGGTCAGGCCACAACTTGGCCTATTAAAAGCCACATGTATAACACCTCACTGCATTGCTGATGCAAGAAGATACATGGTCCCATGTGTGGATTGATTTGATCACATGTGGGTCCCACATGTCCCACGTGGGCCTCACATGCGCACACATGTAGGAACCCATGATCACACACATAATCCACACTACTCCTTAAGGCCCATTGCTACTATTTTTGCTGCTCTTTTAAATTACAGAACAGATTTATTCCCCTGTGAAAAGATATAAATACCCTTAAAAATAAGTTTCCATTGGGTTACTTAAGGGCCTCTATGCTATAGGTAAGGGACATAAATACCTTTTCTATATAATTCCATTTATTTTTTAGGATTTAAGTAATTAGAGGCACCTATCCAAACCATCTGAACAACCCTCTTCCATGCACGTTAATATACATCCCAGTATAGCCATAGAAAGTGGATCCTAGGGTCATATTAGGTGATCCAAACCATTTATAAGATGGGCCTCACTATCAATGAAGGATAACCAACTATGAAACTCTACAATTTGAAGATTCTGGCATTTTGATTATTTAACTCTTTTTTTTCTATATTCAACAGATGGTCTCCTCAATAGTTGCTTTGTGGGCAGCCTAGGATTTTCCAATTAGAGATTTTTAAGGAAGCCAACTTCGTCTTTGTATTTTGTCATATCAACAGTTTGGATCACTAAATATGAACCTAGATCCATCGGATATAGTCCAGACATCCTACAGCAATAGGAGGGGATGTATCTAGCAAGCCGCAAAACTATGTGGTTTTGTCATTATTTTCATTCTCAACAAGGTTAAAAACCACCAATTCTTTTGGTGAACGCCAAAAGAAGTAATCGCTCTTTACTGAATCCTCTATAAGTTGTAGGGATTGCATACCAAACCATCTCTCTGTGTGGCACACCATCATGTCTGTATAAAATCAAGTCCATTAATTTGTTGCTTCACCTCGTTTTCCCCATGCATAACAGAACTTAGCTCGAAAGAAAATTCAGGTGAACAATACAAAATCATGACTAAAACCTCCAAGTTCACTTGTTATTGTCTACCTGAATTTAAGGTTTATTTTTGGTATGTCTCTTCCCCTTGGTGGGTGACTCTCACCTTATTATGACATATAAACAATATGATGGCTACAAGAAGGTTTCCATGGTGGTGGTGGTGTCTCCAACCCCACTGTTCCCCATGGCATGGCCCACCTTGTATTTGGATCGACCTAATTTTTTGGATTAGGTCCTAAAAGGAAACTTTTCAACTGATGTACAGATTGGATTTCACACACATCTTGATTGGCCCACCTTCATTTTAATAGCTTTCCTGTTAAGTATTTTAATTAGGTTGGGCAGTTAGCATTCAGAAGTTATAAGTATTGCTAAAGGTATTTACATTGATGGAAATAATAATTATCATTATGATAGCGTTAGACATTTCCAAATTCATCTCTTATAAAAGGGAACACTGTCAAATGCAAGACAAATGAGCCTTGCAACTCTCTCTCTCTCTCTCTCTCTCTCTCTCTCTCTCTCTCTCTTGTGATGCGGACATCAGTGGTGCACCCATTAGAGTGCACTAGAGGAAGCGACGTCGCAAATCGAGAGTTGGAGCAGACAAGCTGATGTGGATGGACGTCAGGCCCATTGGGCCCATTTTCTGACGCATTACAAGTACGCGAGCTGCAGGATCGCGCAGGAGCATCATGACCGCTGGACCATGGAGCGGATTTACTTTTAGGCGTTTTTCTGTTTATTTCCTTGTTTCTAGGCATGTTAGTGTCGTTATTTAGTTTAGGCCTTTTATGCTGTTATTTTTTTGTTTTCAGGCACTTTAGTGCACTTTGTATTTTCGTAGTTTATATATACTGTGAAAAACCCTATTTCGAAATTATTGAATGAATAGAAAATTCGTGTGCTTCTTCCTCTTTGTTTGAGAGATTAGGGTTTCAGGATTGGCCCTCGGATGTTGAGGATTCCACCCCTGGAGTTTTCGTTTTTCTCTTCTCTATTTCTTCAAGGTGCGAGGAAAGGTAAGCTTCTTTGGATTTCTAATTCGTACTTCATGAGAACCCATTGTTTTTCAACATCCTTCGTCCTTTTCTGAACCCCCCCTCCCCCCTCCCCTTTTTGGTACGATTGAAAAGAGGGATGCCTAGCCATGAGAACCGGATCCAAACTTGACTGTGGAGTAGTCTATGCTAGATCTGAGATATCCTTATATCTCTACATTCTCCCTGTTTTACGATTTTACGTGCTTTTATGCTAAGGGGCATGATCCGAACGGACAGATCTCATCTTTGTATTGAGATTTGTTAGTTTCCTCTGATTGAAAGTAGTTAGTATCGTAATTTTATTATTTAACTATCTTCCAACTGAATATACATGCATCTAGGGTTAGGTCATCGCATGCCTCTCTCTCTCTCTCTCTCTCTCTCTCTCTCTCTCTCTCTCTCTCTCTCTCAATGCATGTCAGTCCAAAATTTGGACTGTCTGGATTAAGTTATATGCATGGCATATGCAATAACGGGTCAATGCATGTCAGTCCAAAATTTGGACTGTCTGGATTAAGTTATATGCATGGCATATGCAATGACGGGCTGCCACAATTTCATAAACCAGTGGGGAACACACTACCATACGCATCCTTTCTTGGTCTACTTGAGCTTGATAGATTGATGCACCGCTACCTTGGGCATCACCTAAAGAGCCTAGTTTATGGTTAATCAGAACCATTCACCATGTGGGCCACACCAAGGATGGGCCCACAAATTAGAAACCTCACTAATAAATCGCCAGAGCCAAGGTTCTCTGTATCAGTGGCAATGGACCGGTGATCGATACAGTCACCACCATCACTGATAAGGATGTCGACCATAATGGCCATTACACCCCCCATATTAGTTGATTTTTTTCCCCAAAAAATCTGGAAAAATATTCAGAAAATCCCAAATAATCCAAATATTCCAAATATGTATTCATTTTTTTTAAATATGTTTATGGTGGCGTAACAATCCACTCTTTGGTGAGAATGTTGTCTCGGCCTCTCTGATAACTTTATTAACCTAATAGGCTTAAATCGATCTCAAATTGGCCCACAATTCATGCAAGTTATAGCACTAATCACACTAATGCATATCCCTAAGCATGTGACATCATTCCTCCCAAGCAATTATAAGAAAAGATTAAAATTATATTTAGATGAATAGTGTCACCGATTTGGGTGGCCACTCAAATGCCCATAAATTGGCCCCAAATTCATGCAAGCTATGGCACCCATTCCACTAATGCATATCCCTAACCATTTGACATCATTTCCCCCAATAAATTTAAGAAAATTTTGAAATTAAATTTGGATGAAAAGTGTCACTAATTTGGGGCTGATTTAGGGGGCCACTCGATTCCCCAAATTAGCCTCAAATTCATGCATTCCATTGGGCACTCATCCCACTAATGTAATTGACCCTAGATAGATGGACATTTATTGAATGGTGAAGAATGAAAAAATCTAATGGTCCCAACCTATGTAATTGGCCTCAACTTATGCTTATTTCATCATCCTACTATCAGACCGTTTGACATTTATTGGACAATGAAGAATTAAAAATATCTAATGGTCCTATTTCAAGACATCATTCACACATCTGATTTTAGGATTTTGACATAACAGCATTCCACCACCCCCCCCCCCCCCCCCCCAATTCTAATGGATTTAGTTTAATAACATAGACAGATTTCATGTGTATCAAGCTTTATACTCCACTAGACTAGTGGGAGTTGCCCTGACCATGGGGCCCACCTTGATGTATATCCACGCCGTAGTTTTTCCAGCTCATTGTAGGACATGGTCCAAAAAATGAAGCAGATCCAAATCATAAGTGGACCACACTTAAGGATTGAATGCCCAAACTTCTTGGGGCCACAAAAGTTTTGAATCAAGTTGATATTTGGGTTTTATTTTCATCCAAGTCTTTGTGTGACCTTATCAACAAGTTGGATGGCAAATAAAGATTACAATGGGCCCTACGAAGTTTTTAATGGTGTGCTTTCAACGTCCACTTTTTCTTATGGTGTGGTCCACTTTAGATTTGCCCTAAAATGAGCTCAAAAACTAATGGAAGATGTGGATATAAAACATATACATCAAGGTGGGCCCACGGTCAAGAACGCACCTATAAGTGCACATAGCATCACATGCCATCATAGTATTTAGGGGGGGGGGGGGGGGGGGGGGGCTTTAAAAACTTGGCTATGAAAGGGCCACATGTGGCAACAAAATAGGGGGACAGAAAGGGACAGAGAGACAAGAGGGTAGCATAGAAGAAAGGAGGAGGAGGATAACACCAATGGTCAAATCCTTCGATTGTTGGAACGTGATAGAGAAACCAGAATTATAGTAGAAATTTCGAAAACGACGAAGAGATCTATGGAGTCAAAGGAAAGTTGACATCTGAAGTGATTGATGCATTAACGTTGGACGTACACTTGAATTCACTAATGGATCAATTGAGGGATCCAATGATTTTGATAGTCACATTGATAGACATGCAATGGGTCTCAATACTCAAATTGAAACACCTTTGCAAAAGTTGACTGTGGCACAAAAAAGGAACATGTTTCAGGATCCATGAAAAACTTTAAAGTTAAAACAAACAAGTTGGCACCTACAAAAGCGCAGGCAAAAGAGATATCATCTACAGTGGATAATAACAAAGGTTATGCCGAGCCAAGCTTAAGGTTGCACCACCAACTTCCACCAAAGAAGATAAAGATTCATCGTGGAGGTAGTACAAATCTAAAGGTTGAGAGTGGTTTCCAACTTGAGGACAAGTTCTTTCAAAGCCGGAGAATTGATGCAGTCCCATGGCCCACCTAGGCCCAACAATTATGTAAGCCACAGCCTCCTAGGGCCTAACATATGCTGATTTTTTTACTATTTATTTACAGATTGGGGGGGGGGGTTAAGGATTGTAATTTCCATTTTGGAATATATGGGGTGTTGATTTAAACATGTGATTGATGTGATTGAAGATATGAAGGGGATATAATTAGTATGATTGAAGATATGGGTTGGTTTTAGAGATATAATTGCTTTCCAAGTTTGCTTTTTTAGGCTTTTACCATATTAAGAAAGATTAGATTGATTTAAAATAAATTGTGATTATTCAAAATCAATGTCTTAGTTAACAGGATTTTAATTAAAGATTCATTTAAGATCTATAAAAGGGGTGGTGGTGTAGCAGTTAACTTTTTTTTTTTTTTGAAGGATTGTGTAGGAGTTACTCATTTGAATATTTTTCTAAGCATGATTTTTTTTAAGTTTTGTAAGAGAAGAAGGTTGATATCAATAAAGTTCTCTCCTTCTCTACTACATTGCTTACTTTTTTTATTTTTTTATTTTATTTATTATTTATTTTTATTATTATTATTATTATTATTATTATTATTATTATATATATTTTGCAATTTGGATATCAAGATCTTGTTGACTTGATAACCGGGTTGGACCAAGGGAGAGTACACATCCACCCAAGAGAGGGAAAGATAGGAAAGATTTTCGAAGCCAGAAAATCTCTTTTTCGTAGCCAAGCCTTGTAGATTTTAAGCCTCCAGAAAAACAAACCTCTCTCATGTAAGTAAAATAAGGACTATTAGATTAAATTCCATTGTACATGTAATTGAGAAAGGGTCCATGAATAGTGGTTAGGACTTCCAATGTGAGAGATTTTCTGCATAGGATCAGTGGATGCAACAAAACTATAGTCCAGATCAATAGACCATATGCCCCACTTATATAAACTAAAAGCATCCTGTGTATCCTTGGGTTAGATGATATGATTTCTTGTAAAAGGAGAACCCTGTGTTATGTGTATTCGCCACAATTTAGTAAACATTAGCAAACGTGAACATCAATTGAGTCCATACAAATCATGGACCTTTTCATAAACACTCATACACCAAACGTCATATTGATCAATTGGACGCCATAAACTCTTAAGTCTTAACCAAATGGTCAGCAATAGCTGAAATCAAATTATTGAGAACTTCATTTCAGTGTTAGATAACTTGGATATAACGTGCATGTATGCAAGGTGTAGAGTGAAGAAGTCATCACATTTATTGAATAATAGAAAAAAACACCATAATCAAATTGATTCCTGCAGCTGCAATCAGGTCAATGCACTTTTGTTATATCTAAGCTCACAAGTGACAATAGAAACTTAAGGCCTGTTTGGCATCTTTGATCTAATCAAATAAGAACTTTATAAATAAAAGCCACTTTAATAAGACTTTTTCTTCTAGCTCTTGTTTTACAGTAAGCTCATTTGGTAAAATCACTATTGCATAACCGGAAAAAAAAAAAAAAAAAAAAAAAAAAAAAAAAAAAAAGAAGCTATCATTTGAAACAAGCACATTTGGTAAAACATTCAAATAAGAGGTTTTTTAGAAGTAGTTGCTGTCATTTTTAAGAATCACAAGAGGAATGGGTACAGGTGGAATGTGGAGCCCACCTTCAATATGGGCCATGCATCATGTGGGCCCAATTTCGATGTCAATCATCCATCATGTGGGTTCCCATTCAATGTCCACCATCCATCATGCAAGTCCCACCTTTGATGTGGTCCATCCATCATGTGAGGTCTACTTTGTCCATTACACCTTGATGTGGACCATTCATCACATGGGGCCCCACCTTCAATATGGGTCACTCATCATGTGGGCCCACCTTTGATGTCAACCTTCCATCATGTGGACCCACTTTCAATGTCTACCATCCATCATGTGGGTCCCACCTTTAATGCGGACCATCCATCATGTGGGACCCACTTGATGTGGATATTCCATAATGGAATGCCACATTTTGATGCGGGCCATCCATCATCTGAGGCCCACCATTGATGTGAACCCTGCATTATGTGGGTCCACCTTGATGTGGAACATTCATCACGTGGGGTCCCACCTTCAATATGGGCCCTCCATCATGTGGACCCACGTCCAATGTCCATCATCCATCATGTGAGCCCACATTCAATGTCCATCATCCATCGCGTGGGTCCCGCCTTTGATGTGAACCATGCATCATATGGGGCCCACTTGATGTGGATATTCCATCATGCAATGCCACATTTTGATGTGGTTCATCCATCATTTGAGGCCCACCGTTGATGTGAACCGTGCATTATGCGGGGACACCTTTACATGGACCATTCATCAGTGGGTCCCACCTTCTATATGGGTTGTTCATCTTCATGTCGGCCTATCTTTGATGTCAACCTTCCATCATGTAGGCCCACCTTCAATGTCCACCATCCATCATGGGATCCCACCTTTGATGTGGACCGTCCATCAAGGGGCCCACTTGATGTCGATCGTCCATCATGCAGGGCCACACTTTGATGTGGGTCATCCATCATGTGGAGCCCACCTGTGATGTTAACCATCCATTATGTGGGCCCACCTCGATGTAGACCATTCATCATATAGGGCATGGGTCGTTCATCGTGTGGGCCCACTTGAGAAAGAGAGGGAGAGATTGCAAAGAGATATGTGAGGGGTAATTTTGCTATTTAAAAAAAAATGATTAAAGCCCTAACCTCTACTAGCTTAAGCTAAATAAGATCTTAAAGAAAAAGCAAACCCTCCATTGCTTGTGAAATTAGAGCTTAGTTGATAATTTCTAAATAAAAGTTGTATAATTAAATATTTACCAGACAATCTAAAAGTCTTTTTTTTTATATATATAGAAATAAGCCGATAAGCTCTTATTTGTAGAGATGCCAAACACCCCCTTATACAGATCAAATCTGATCACGGCTCATCATATAGATTCTGGATCATTCATAATTCCAATTTGAATACCATAAATATGGATATATCACAAGTAGCCCCAATTTGCTTTTGTTTAGTTTCCTTTTGCCTCGTACCGACCAAGATGCCTTACTCAAAGCCATATTAAAATAAGTAAGCAGGGTATTTTTAGTCTTTCCAATAGGGTTTTCTTTCTTTTGTTTTAAGAATGAAATAGAACTTTGACCATGTAGTATCATCATGCCATTTGCAAATAAAGTTTCTTTTCTCTTTTGAGAAAAATATCCATTCCCTTGCGTGTGTTGCCATCAATCTTGGCTCATTAGCTAGATCGTTTTACCATCTAATCGCATTACAATGCTTTCAGGTTGCACCAATTGCCCTCAGCAGACGTCGCATGGCAGATGCATCATTCACAAATCCAGCCATTGACAGCCTAGATGCATGCACGCACGCGAATCTCTGCATGTATGCATTCATAATTTTCATCATAGATAGCTAGTAATTTAGTTCTACCAGAAGTTGCCTTCAAATTTCAAGAGAAGATCGCTTACCTTCTGCTCGATCTCCGGAATCTTGAGGACTTTTAAGTTTACTTCCCTCTTTCTGCAAAAGAGAATGCAAAACCCATCAAGATCGGATTTTCTGATTCTCAAACGAATGCAATTCACAAAATTAGAAAATGCTTCTCTTTCTTTCTCATAGACACACATTTCTCGTACTGCTTGATCGAAGACTTTCATGAAATCCATAGATGAAATTGCCAGCAGAAGGAACCCGGAATCTAAATCTGCCAATGAAAAATGTTGTGAGAATCGTTGAGAAGAGATCTAGCAGATCTGAAAAGAGAACTAGGGTTTTCATCGTAAAAAGAAGAAGAAGAAGAAGAAGATTTGCAACGAAATGTGGGAATTTTGAGAGTACCTGAGGAGGATCGGATCGGGAGATGCAGATTTCAGATCCTGAGAGAGAGAGTTTGAAGTTGATAAATCGATTTTTTGACGGAATGTGGAAGCTTTTCGGCATTTTGGGTTGGCGACGGACATTGTGCCAACGAGGAATTACTGTCCCGAGAGATGCGTGAATGGTGTTCCTATGCACCTATTTTGGGTTAATTAGACAGAACCAACGAAACAACTTTGGAGCACTTAAATTTTTTTGGCGCGGATTGGGTACTTCTCCCGCCTGTTCCGAGCTCGGGACAGGCTAGGGCTCTGGGGGCCATTGTGATGTATGGATATCATCCACACCGTCCATAAATTTTTTCATGTTATTTTAGAAAATGATCTCAAAAATGACACATATTAAAGGTTTAAATGGGCCACACCACAGGAAGCAGCGGTGCTAATGACGCTCACCGTTGAAACCTTCCTAATCCCACCGTGATGTTTATTTTCCACCAAACTGTTCATAAGGTCATAGAGACCTGGATGAAGGGTAAACGAAAATATCAGCTTGATCCAAAACGTCTGTAGTGAACAAGAAGTCTTCAACGATATAATTTTAATCCGCATTTAGTGATCTACTTAAGAGTTGTATATATCTCGTTTTGGGCATTACAATCTAAAATGACATGGAAAAATGGATGAACAGTGTGGATAGAACACATACATCATGGTGGCCCTCAGAGGGCCCAGCTTGTCCCGAGCTCGATACATGCGGGGAAGTACCCATCCGCGCCCAAATTTTTTGAGCGCGAATTAGGTGTTACACCGGGAACAGCTTAGTGGGTGTTATCCCTACCGTATGGCCCACATGGATGATATTTTGTATATCCACGCCGTCCATCCTGTTCTAAAGCCCATTTTAGAATGAGATTCCAAACATTATGCAGATCTAAATCTCAAGTGGACCATACCACTAGAAACAGTGTGATTGAGTGCTCCACCATTAAAAACTCCAAAGAGCCCATCTTAAGGTTTTTGTAATGTTTATTTTCAATCCAAGCTCTTGATAATGTCAATAAGATCTTGATGAAGGGAAAATATAAATATCATATTGATCCAAAAATTTTGTGGCACACAAAACGTTTTTAATGGTTATTTACCATTGTTTCTGGTGGTATGGTCCACCTGAGACTTGGATCTTCTTAGGGATTTGGATCACATCTTAAAATGATATGAAAAAACAGATAGACGGTGTCGATATATAAAAAATAGATCAATAAGGGCCCCAAACGGTTAGGTAACAGCCACTGAGCTATTCCCAGGGAAACACCTAATTCGCGCCCAAATTTTTTGTGCTATCTTTATTTCAGGGAAGCAGATTGCCTCGTGGTGTGGGCCACGACGATGTGTATGCTTTATCTAGGCCGCAGAATTGTTTCACCAGCTTATGATGTGTATGAATTTTAGGGCATGAGTAAAGTTGTTCATGAGCCAAGCTAGCTGGGTTAGCTCGCAAGACTCGACTTGATTTAAAGGTTGAGTTCGAGCCAAGCTAAATTATTTTTAAAAGCTCGAAATGATTTTCAGGCCGAGCTCGAGCTAACCCAAGCTCAATTCAGTTTGATCGAAGCTCAATTCAAGTAGACTCGGCTCAACTTGGCTGACTTAGTTGGAAAGTATGATTTTAGTCCCGCATCAGAAGTGAGCAAGGAAAATAAGAAGAAAAACTCTTTATAAAAGTAAGTGGGGGATGTAAATGGAATGTCTTTAAGCCCAATTTTTAATTGTCTTAGGCTGGGCTTTGGGATTGGCCTATTTAAAATTTTGTTTTTTCAAGTTCAAGTTTGCTTGAACTTGGCTCGAAGGCTTAGTCAAGCCAGTTCGAACATGTCAGTCCAGTTTGAACAGGGAAAAGCTCGGGTCAACTCGGCTTGTTCACAGCTCTAAGCATGAGTAAAAAAATCTGGCCTTTTCTTCTTGATTGTTGTGTTTTTCATGACCATCTATTCGAAGGCCGTAGGAAGATTGTGCGTCTGATATATTCCTAATCATCCTGTATTCATGCTTGGGACCGTCAGTCGGGTGAACATTGTGGATTACTAAACCACGGGCCCACTTGTAAACTTACCTGAACAAATGACTGCTGATGTTCTAATCCATCTCGATTATAGTTCTTCCCCGCACCAGGACTGATAGGACTGTGCGAATTGCTAGCAAATATGGCAGGTATCATACATGGTGAGCTATTTGATACTCTTGACTCTGTTGCTGGATGGCTCTTGATGCACAGGCAGCCAAAAATTGTAAAGTGGTCATGCCACAACTGGAAGTCAATGGACTAAAATGTGTTACCTGCAGCCCCTAAGTGATGATCATAGAACCATATTTCTTGAACAATCATTACCTCTATTCATGGACATTTATTTGTCAAAATAGAACCATCAGCTGCGTTTCATTCTTTTATCGTCCAATCAGTGTCCGCCAATCCAATAGTAGTCAGGTTAAAATAATTTTAATGTTTGAGCCTATAATGTGGACAGTTTAATTTGAATTATTTTGTATGCCCACAATTTCTATCTAGTTTTGAAGTGCCTCATCTTTGCACAGTCCACAGAGTTTCTACACTGATGACAGGACACATGGCTCAGAAAATTGAGACTGCTGGTGTCATCAGTCCCACACTTGATGGACAATGCCCAAAAAAATCTCTTGGATTGAAAGATCAAGCCACAGAATCAAAGCTAACATTTTCCTATTAAGTTAAGAGTCACAGTTCATGGGCACCACATTTCAGAAGTAAAAACCTGGGTACATCAAGCAAAGATGCATGGTGAATTGTCGTGTAACTTCCACAAGGTTTGTCTTTTGTTTTTCTAGCCACTCATTTTATACGGCACGAGTTCGGCCCACCTAATCATTACACCAACATTGTTCTTTGTCCATGGCAGATTCACGGCGATATCGTACCTCACGTCTCTGACTGGCGCATTGTCTGACCTACAGTTTTTACCCTTCACATGAGGAGCCCTTAATTGAATTAGAGTCCTTTCCATTTCAATTATCCTTAAATATTCATGAATTGCCCAGCTAGACAATGGACTTAATGTAACTTAATACAATGCATCCAGATGGGGCCATGGCCTTGATGGTTTATTGACTTATTAGGGGCATAGTACATGCCATGCACCTATAGAGAGGAAGCAAGAGAGAGGTCATATGAAGGGTAGGGCAAGATGGAGAGAGAGATGCTCTTTGGTGGGAGGTTATTCTTAGTAAATATAGCTTCTCTGAAGGAGACTGGTGGACTTGAAGCAAGTACGGCTCTGTCATTGAGGAATGCCGAAAAGATTCAATTTTGAGAAGATATGTGGAGAGGCAACCAACTTTTCATATAAGGTTTCCGAACATTGCTCACTCTACTTTGAACCATAGTATTACGGTTGATTGTTGCTATAGTTTTACTGGCAACTCAATTGTGTGGACTTTGCCATGTCATTGCTACCTTCGAGACGATAAGGATGTTAAGTTTCGGGCTCTCCTAGATTTCTTGCACTCATTTATACCTATGGTGGGTGAAAGCGACAGGATGGTGTAGACCAGGGAGACAGGATGGTGTAGACCAAGGAGAAGTCGGTGTTTCTTGGTTAAATCCTTCTATATCTTGCTTGATAATGATAGGGAGAAGTGCAGCAGCAACACGAGTCACATTAGGCATTATGGATCCCCCGGGAGCTTTTGGACAGCTGATAGGGAGGAACAGAGTCTTGACAATTAATAACCTTCAAAAGCGCTCTATGTAATTATTGGAATAATTATTGGAGACTCAAATGATGGATATGCAAGCATAATAACTTATATGTTGTTCTATATCTCCATGAATCTAGGAACTTTTGCTTGCATTGTCTCATCTGGCCTACGTATTGGAATTGATAATATTCAAGATCATGCAAGGTTATACATCCTTTCTTCGCTGCATGACTTTCCATCTAGGCATATGATAGGTGAGGGTAAGCTTCTGCACAAGCATGAATTTCATCAGCCGTTATTCCTCTAGATCCTCCTTGGTGACTGGTATTCCTGTGCGAGTTCTACTTAGGATACGAATTCTTCCCCAGTTTGTGACTTGGAGGATGAAGGGATTAACCTAGCAGCTTATTCATCTGAGAAGATGAGCAGAATGTTGGTCGTTTTCTGGAGGATCTGTCAGTATTCCTGGATAGGCAGGAAGCTCCTCGGCCGCTATTTTTTCAACCACAAAATTCAGAGGAATATGAAACACATTGAGAAGTTGTTGATGATACGGCCATGTTTTCATGAAGCCAAGGTCTTGCCCAACTCGAACATCCCTAAATTCCTACATTTCAAACCTGTAATGAAGTTGGGTTGCGCAGGGTTATAAAGCACTAGACCAGAAGGTTGCACAGTACTGTTAAGGGTTTTCAGTTTCCGCAAGTGGATTAGTGCTCAACAGTCCTCACCCTAGATGGACCATCCACTAATGATCCCTGAAAGCAGAAAATCCTAGCTGCATATTGCTTGGCCTTTTCTTTTATACACTGAGTGTGAAATGCCGCCATATTTTCCTTCTTAAATGTCTACTTGTTTCACTTCACACCTATTGAAGAGTTAAATTCTCCCACTTCCGGAGATTTTTTCAGCGCATAATATGAACAGTTAGATTTTCGATCACTGAATCATAAGCCCTGCCCTGCTCGTACAAACTGAAAGCCCGAGCATTCTGAATATTTGATGTTGTAATTTGAAAGGAAGATTACAAGGGACCATGTTCATGTTCCTGTGCAATTCTTCGGCTGTCCCAATCTGGGTATTAGATTACAGTAGCTGGAAATTCCAATGATACATAGCACTTTACTGGCTTTGGCAGTCATAAGAACAACTACCTCAAACTTGTAAAATGAGGTGAACTAATAATCAATCAGCGGACATTAGTTCGCCCGGCAGGTGCATACAACATATCTCTGGCTGAACAAGACAGGCCTGCCTACACGTTAGGTGGGTCACAAGGGTGGAAAGAAATGAATGCTTCAAGCAGAACAGACCTTGTACTGCATTTAAGAAGAGTTTGTAAGTGCGTATTTAGTTCATCTGAAGTACATTGTATCAAGCCTCTTATTCTGACAGAGTATCAATGAACTCCCACAAGCCTGGTCTGATGGGGACGGGCATTTGCCTGGCACGATGAGATGTGGATGGACTGAACCAAAGATCACCCTGATTAATAACCCTTGATTCTTCGGCGTGTTCTCAATGAACAAGGACCTTTGGAGGGTACTGACCAAAAGGATTGGGGTCACCCCATCTAAAATGGGAGCCCATCAGTTCAACGATATGGATCACCATACCACGGGCGTAGGACGCTAATATATTCACTCCATCAAGGGTCCTTGTCCCAATCACCTGCGTTGAGAAATTGCAGATGCCAAACATACCCAAAACCACATTTAAAAAATAAAAAGAAAAAAGAGAAAAAAAAACCAACAATCCAATTTTATAAAAGAATGCAGCAACAACAAGTTCCACCTACCAAGACACCGATATCAGTAGCAATACATGAACAACAAAAGGAAATGTAGAAGAAAGAAAGAGATGATATCAAGATAAGAAGGCAAGGATGAGGGAGGAAGAATAGAGAAAACATGCATATGATACAATGAATATTAGAAACCCAAACATCTCTCGATTTTCTATTTCAATGAATGAGATATGTGAGAACGAGCGCAGCCAACATCAGCACATACGCTATCCCTTGATCTATCGCTACCCCTGCATCCAAAAAAAAAAAAAAACAATTTCATCAAACAAATTACATCAAATTGCCAATCCAAACAAGTAAAATCTTAAAAACCAGAGGTTTTTTTTTTTTTTTTTGGGAAACGAACCATCGCTTGCAGGGGCAGGGGCAGGGCTGCTGATGCTCTGGGCATTTATGGCCAAAACGAGGGCCAAAATAGTCACTACTGTAAACGAAACTCTCATCAACTCCATTGCAAAACCCACCAATCTCTTTCAAAACCCTAACCCTATTTCCCAATCTCTTCTCTCTCTGGCTGTCTTTCCGTCTCTCTCTCTCTCGAGTCTGCTTAAAATGAGAACGGGCCTAAAAAAACACGAATCTGAAAACCGCCAGACTGGCTGACAACTGTTCTTGTTGTATATGTGGGCCGGTCGCTAGTGATTCTGCCTATCGGGTTTCGACGCGTGGGCGGATGGGTTGCAACGCACGTTCTGTGGCATTATTGGGACGGTAGGAGCTGCGACATACACGTTGCGGGAAATGATTGGCTGCCAGGATATTCTCTTTCCCTCTCTTGGGTTTTGAAATTCGAAATCTTTCCGAGAGAATCTTTGGACATTAGAGAAGTTTTTTGATACTCTGATAGAGTATGGTGTATGATACACAGGGACTTGCATTCTTAAGCGTGGCATGTATGTAACTCGAACTAACTCATGGAAAGCTAGACGGGCTGTAAAGTTAAACTAAAAAACAGTAATTTAATGATTGTAAGATATCTGATTTTAACCACTGATCATTTCATATTCACTGTCTATTAGATATACGACTAATCTACCAGTTAAGGCATCGGTTAACCATGTTTATTCTTTTCTGAACCATCTGAGGTGGGTCCCACTGTCTGGATGGTTGAACTCAGGTTATAAATTTTCCACGTGTTCCATATCTGAGCGCTTGAGTATCATCCATCAAGCTCTGCCAGAGTATCCACGGTTTTTCTCCCGTATTGATCGTTGGAGGGGCTCTGGCTTTGCGCAGTGGCACGCGATTTGCCTACACCCCCTAACCACGGAAAGTTGTTGTGGTGGAAGGTTATTGTGGACCCAAAGATGCATGTGACAAATCCACTCCGTCCATTGGTTTCTCAAGATCACAATGGAGTCCAAAACTCGGGTGGGCCACACCACGAAACAATGAGAATGGAAATGTACACCGTTGAAACATTCGTGGACAAGATGTGTCCAAACAGTTCATAGAGTTATTACCTCTCAGATAAACTGTAGGCTCAAATATACTCCTGATGCAGAACTATGGCCCTCACAAAGTTTTCAATGGAGGCCATTTAA
Source organism: Liriodendron chinense (assembly GCA_003013855.2). Taxonomy (NCBI): domain Eukaryota; kingdom Viridiplantae; phylum Streptophyta; class Magnoliopsida; order Magnoliales; family Magnoliaceae; genus Liriodendron; species Liriodendron chinense. Next base: position 9,459,443 of record ML058461.1, on the reverse strand, counting down.
TCCCTGATGTTTACGTATGATGTGTCCCACTTGAGTTTCCCGTTTTTTGAATTTTTGTCCTACCGTGGTCTTGAGAAACTGATGGATGGATTTGCCACGGGCATCACTGTCGGCTCCCACGTAGCTTCCGACCACAGGGACTAGTAGTGGTCGGGGGTAATAGAATAGGTTATGCACTTGTACCTATAATTCAAATTCAAATCAATCCAATCTTCAGGCTCACAATCAGCACCCTTAAATCACGGATATCACCCTTCTGAAAATCAGCAATCATAAACTATGAATATTCTCTTTCTATTTTTATTTTTTTATAATCTCATTAGCTGCACATGTAATCTAGTAAATCTATATATATTACACAGGCTAATGGAATTGCATTTGGCTTGAGAAAGGAATTAGATTAGGTGGAAAAGAATTGCATTTGGTATCATGCAGAATTTCTCATGAATTTTGAAATCCACTGCAGGCCCACATTGATGCATGTGTTTTACTCATGGGTCCATTTATATGCATCCTTTACACCTACATTTAAGTTGTATATGTGTGCAAGTGACTAACATTATTTATGAATATGCTACATTTATTACAAATCTATCATCCACCAAATAAGGTTTTGCTTAATATAGTGTTTTTGTTTGAGGAAGGATATGTTCCCAAACATGAAAATTGGATGGTCAAATACCATGGTATCTCCAGACATGCAATCATGAGCAATAATAGTGTTAATCCCATCCAATGCAATTCCATACCATTTAATCCCGCAGGCTAAACGGGCCGTCAAATTCATGAGGGACACAAACAATGAACGTAGGGTGCAAAACAAACAAGTAGAACATGATGAAGTCTGGCTCGGCTATCTAATATACCTTCATGATGAGTTAGATTTCTTGCATGCAGGTCCTCACCATGGATGGATGATTCCCTAGAATCCTCCTAGACTGAAATATTTTAATGCTAATAGTTGGTCTTTGTTCAGATGAATGTGGATCCTTGCTATGCTTTGTAAAATCAGGCCATGCATTTTTAGGCCACAAAATGAAATTGTTGATATATGAAGATCTCCATCGGTTCCCCATCCATGGCCAATCCAAATCATGGGACCCACATGCACTGAATCAAAGCGTTTATTTACTAACATGCAGGACCTAAAATTCTTCATGACAGAATATAACCGTCATGTGTTGTACAAGCCCACAAACACGTGGAGTATCTAAAGCTCATCAACACCACCAGCACATTTGAGATGCGTTACTTCAAGTGGGTCACATTAAATGGTTCCTCTAAATAAATTTTGGGCTGCTTCATTCCTCAGCTAGGCCAGAACATACAAAACTTCGGGTGGGTACGGCTAGAAAATGGCCCAAGGTTGATGAAGCATGGTTGGAGACTTGATGAGTTTGGACCACAAGCCATTTTCATTTTAACCATCCATTTGATGTCTCCAGGACATTGATGAAGCATGGTTAGAGGCTTAATGAGTTTGGATCACGAGCCATTTTCATTTTAACCATCCATAACCGGGACTACATATGAGAGCATACCTGCCACGTACCATGGTGACATTTTAGCACTTCGGAAATTAGAGAAATGCCCCATGTACTCACCTTGCACGTGGAAACAGGTCCAGGCAATATGGGCCCGTTTCAGGGCGAGTAAATGGTCAACTCACCAAAACCGAAAGCCAACCCTTGCCAACGGTGGATCCCACGTCACCGGTTGCCAGCAGTGGGAAAAAACTACCGCCGCAGCGAGGTGGGTGGATCCCTGAATGTGGGGCCCACTGTGATGCATGTGCCTTAATCCACACTAAACATCCATTTTGACAGCTCATTTTAGGGCACGATCCCAAAAATGAAGAAGATCCAAATCTTAGGTTGACTACACCTCAGGAAACCGTAGTGACTGAATATCCACCATTAAAAACTTCATGGGGGCCACCAGAATGTTTATTTTCCATCCAACCTGATGATAAGGTCACAAAGACCTGGATGAAGGGGCCACACAAATACCAGCTTGGTCCAAAACTTGTGGCCCACAAGAATATGGTCAATCATCACTGTTTCCTGTGGTGTGGTACCTGAGAATTGGATCTGCTTCATTTTTGGGATCATACCCTAAAACGAGCTGTCAAAACGGATGGACAGCGTAGATGTAAGGCACATACATCACGGTGGGCTCCACAACCAGGGATCCACTGAAGCCGTCTTTTGAGAGACTGGCATTTGTAAAAAAATCTCCACTAATTTCTAAGTAAACATTCACACTTGCCGAAATGTGCAACATCTGAACTAATCATCAGGTACGCTCAACTTTGGATAGGCAAAAAACTCAAAAATCACATGTACCAGTCAACAACAACCATTTCATTGGGGACTTTCGAGGAAGGCAAAACGACAGTTGAGATTGGTGTGACCGTTGCACATCCAAGGTTAGGGCCCATATGATGATCAGTCAGGATATCATGCACATTGGCCATGCAGACAACTAAAATTATAAAATTTATAGACCCATCCATGCCAGCAAAGCCAGATTAAATTCAACTGAATCCTAAGGATCCCATGAGCTTGAAAATATATTTCAGGCACTGAAATTGTAGAAGAACCTCATATTAACCACCCACAAAAGATGAGTCATTGACCATAATTAATTGTTTTGAGTTAACAGCAAGTTGGATCATTGTTTTGTGTTTTAAGCAATTTATCCTTACCCTGTCCAATCCCGCTTGCTCCATAGGGACTTTTCTTAGCATCCGTTCAACAAGATCTTTGACATTAATATGCTATGTTCCTCAAAACAGTGATCAATGACAAATCTCACATGGTTAATGTGTGCGAGAACCAAGCTGCTCAGGAAGTCGGCTCCACTGTGTAGATAATCAAGCTGGCCATCTTTGTACAACATGAATGGCTGTTCATGATAAATTAACCAATGGTCCAAATTCAATGTGCTTATATCTGATGATTGGTCAGCTTGATTTTTTGGGAATAGGTATCTAACTGGTGGGATGCTCTTGATGAGCGGTTTGGATCTCACACACATGGGAGCGAAAGTGGCAGAAAAGTGGACAGTTGAGTTCACTTCAGCATTCCTCTTTATAGACGCATCATTAACCAAGCATGGGAAGAAAAATATTACAAAAGAATTTTACTGAAAACATTCACCTTTTCTCTTGGGGGGATCACAAGTGACATTCCCTCACATTTCTGAAACATTTGAAACATCTAGAGTATCGAATCATCGGATTACCTTTTGTTGAGACTGCCAGCAACTGATGAGCAATGAACTTGAAGTAAACCAGTGATCACTCCAAATAATCCAAACTATCTGTTATTCCTACCTGCATTATGATAAATATATAGCAGTTACTTAGCATCCGCAAAGTGATTCTCCTCAAAAACAAGAATGCTTGTTGTAGAAGACAGTCTAGACACACAAGCAAATCACATTTCCCATCATTTTCTCAAGCAGCAGTGACTCAATCCAATGTACACATGGGGCATAGATGGATGGCAATCCAGAGCTTCCAAACCATGGATCCCTTGGTGCATGGAGCATGGCCCAAAAATCAAATTGATCGAGTAATCTTAACCATCTGATTTTGCCCATTGAGTTTTGAAAGCAGACCAATTTTTCATGGACAACAGTTGGACGGTTTCAGCCTATTCTCCTTCCATGATTTATATGGTCCGGATTGAGGTAGTTCTACGCCACATGTACACTGAATGAGTTGCCAGCATTTAAAAATGGTGGTGAACACCCGCCTGGTTCTAGTTTGAAAAGCTGGCCATACTGTGGTGTAGCATGCTGGAGGGATGCCGGTGCTACAGTTACAGATGGCATGGCATTGTCATTGATATTGCCTTTTGTGATCAGGTAATTTTCTGACTTAATGATGTGCCATGAGCTCAGATCCAATACATGGTTTTGTACGTTAAGCTTAACATACAAAGTGCTTCCAAGTACATTGGGGTAAATGGATTGAAGCACTTAGATGCAGGTAGACACACTTGGAAGAACTTACATACACAACATACAAAGCTTTGTATTGGATCCAGTCAGTGTTCACAGTATTGGTATCGCTACAAGTTTTGTTGGCCAGGGATACGGAAACAATATCAATGTCACCGATGATATCGCTGATAACCGAAAATGGGGGGAAACAAGGTGAAAATGGTGGAATTTTTCAGTGAAACTTCAGGATATGCTAAAATACACATATTTGCGTGCTTAAGAATAAAACAATTTCAAAAAGAATGCATGCATAATGAATTTCCCTTTAATAGGGGCCTAAAACCATGTGCTACAATAAAAAATCATTCCAACTATCCCGTCAATCCCAACCATTCATCGATATTTCAGAATATAAACAACACAAGATATTTCTCCGAGAAATCATCGACATTTGGAAAGGAAACGAAAGACTGGTCTCACTATCACCCATGTCGCGATAACGATAATATTGTGATATTATCGATATTATCATCGACAATTTGAACACTGCATACAACCATGCGCCCATAAAAAAATTTAAATAAATTTTTTTTAATAAACAGATTTTTGGTGATATCGATACATTGGTGATATTATTGAAATATTGTCAATACACTGGCGATATAAGTGGCACTTGGAATTTACCTAGTTGAAAATATTGGCGATACATTAGCGATACAAGCAACATCTAGAATTTACACAGTTGAAAATATTAACGATACATTGGTGATACTTAAGTGATACATCATCGATACCTAAAAAAATTTATATTACCATTGTTATCAGAATCACTACCAGTGTTATTGGTATAGTCGAGCTAGAAATACGGACAATATTGGGGATATTTCGATGATATTGGGGATACTCCGAACAATGGATCCAGTCTCATTGCATTATTTTAAATTATAGAAATAAGAGATCACAGAATTTCATTGCATGCATCGAAGTCTAGCATGTGCCTGCAGTTACTGAAAATGGAAATGTTATTTCAGACAAAAAGCAAATGAGGGATGAGAACCCCACATGCATAGTACATGGTTATTAAAGTACTAAGCACAAGTATCCAATAAGGGATGACTGATACAAGTACGCCATAGATATTTGAAACATATACCTAGAACAAAATGAAAGCCAACCACATTTAGTTGGGATATGGCTTATATGATGATATCGACGGCCTAGGTCCAAATGAAGTGCCCCACCTAGAATAGGACACTGTCATAACTTGCATGCCATAGTTTAGTGGTGGAAGCTTCAAAATAACAAGTATGAAGCCCACAGGAACATGGAGCCATGCCTATCCACAGGCAAGCACACGTGGCACAGGTTTGTGGGCCAGACTATGTAGATCTTCTGCTCTATCAGGGCATTTCGCTCTGGTAGACCACAACACATATCGGCATGCTTGTTTGCATGGTACAGGCAGGTGTCAGCTTAGCAAACTTCAGCAAGTACAGTATTTATAGATATCTATCAAGAAAAATAAAGCATATCACCTCCTTGTACATATGTTCAAGCTGCTCTTTGGCCTCGGGGAAATTACTTGAGCACCAATGTTGCACTGTGAAGATGTTGTCTGTGGGATAGTTTCTTGGTAATCAGTTGAGGAAACATGAAAGACTGGAGATTCATTAAAAGAAGAAAAGAAAAGGAGAAAATGTGATGTCAGAAGGAGACCTGTCCATCTATTTGCTGCAGAGTGAGCAATCTCAATCGCATTTTCTGCCATGAAGATAAAAGATAAGAATTCCAGAATAAAAAAGCTTTGTTTGAGCAGCATAAACTCTCAACATGAAGATGTACAAAATGCATGAATGGGGTATGATTCTGGATGAGACGATGAACAGTCCAACTTGATTTCAATCTAATGAAACGATTGATCTGGGCCCCAAACTAGAGCCAAATAAGGTTCCAATAACCGCTGCTAAGGCTAGTCGTGGAAATAGCATTTTGAATCCTACTGTCTGAGAATCATCTGGGCTGTTCATCTGGTGCGCACAAACATATAAGTGCTTTGGCCTAAAGTCAGGCCACTCCGACCATCGAGTGGGCCACGTGTACTCATCCGATGGGGACTGTTAGTCAACTGGGTTCGAGTGTCCATTTTTTGCAGAGCTGAGCCCCACCCGAAGACTGGACTGGACTGGCCTGTTTTGTGGCCATGTCACATACATGGTGGGGTCCACCTCATGAATGGCCAGGATCATGCATGCATGTGTGACAGTGGCAAATGTTGGGAGAGTAGGATCCAAAACACCACTCTCTTGAATTTTGAGTAGTCATCACAATTCTCAGTTCCAAATAGATGCAGTGTCATGAAGAAGTAAATGGGTAGCCATTACTTACTCATTGCTTCAACGGCAGCTGGATCATTGTCTGCGTAAAGCCCCAGATCATCCTATAAAACATGTCACCATCTGATCATATGCTTGCATGATTGTTGACACTTGAATTGCTCATTTCCATTTTGCTTGCGAACATCTGATAAACATAGGATTTACAAGAATAACCAGTACCTTTAGTGTTTTATGCTTCTGCTCAACAGCCTTCAGTTCATCTAAAGCAACCTCTCGCTCATCCTAGAAGAAAGAGAAAAAGCTAAATTTACGAGCCCAAAAGATCCCTCCAAGGGTACTTCATTTCTAAGAAAGGTCCAAGGAATCCTTTGGCTAATGCTATCCACTTACAGATTCCTCTCTGCCCTTCTTTAAACTATCCCGCTGTTCAAGAAGTTCTGCCAAATGCTTCTTACTGCACGCAAGATCAGATTCTAGCTTGCAGTGAGCATTCCTCAACTGTTCGAAATAACAACCAAGGCAAAAGAAGATATAGACAGGCCCATATTTCAGGTGTTTAAGATTACAAATAATAGAAGTATCAATGTTGTTTATTCAACTTTAAAGCTTACCTGATTTCCAGCACAGCTAGGAAGACTCCAAAAGTATATCTGCACGAGAACAGGGGAAAGCCACATCAAATTACTAAGTAGACAAATCTGAATAAAAACATTGAGAAGAACTGGTGGCTAAGACGCTCTTAAGCCTTTTGAGGGATTTTATGCAGATGGCAGGCATGCTTTTGCTTAGGTCAGTCAATACACGCAGTGGCAAAAGAAAGTTCCAACTTACAACAGAACAAGCAACAAAAGCCAGTGACAATCCAGAAGTAGGTGGGTGATACAAGATGAGTGTTCTTGAATGAATTGATGGCATTTTGAAGGATAGAGAGATTTGAAGGAACTGGCATGCATCCTATTTTGTTAGATAGAAACTGGGATTTCATGATTGCACCATGTGGCAGTACTCACAAGCACTGGAATTTCCACAAAACATAAGAGCCACAATTTATTGGACCAGAAAATGTAGCGGCACTTTATTACTTTACCACAATTACTGTAGAATTTCATAATATGTGAAATCTAAATATACACAAATTTGATCAAGTCATGAAGAAATCATGTGTTTTCACATATTGAACATTTTGCTAGAAAGAAGGCAATGTTCATGTTTTGTGCTCGCAAAAAATCAACAAGATTTTGAATTTCAAGCCATCAGCCATTTCAAGAGATGGATACTCACAGAACTGCCAATCTTGTCTTTCAAAACAAGGTCATCATCGACCAGACTTTGGACGACATCTTTTACAGACTGAGTGATGACACCTTTCTTGGGACCCAACTTCTCAAGTTCTCTCAGCTGAAATTAGGAAACATGTGATGCACAAAAGTAAACAATTAACTCCTAGTCATTTGTAGGGCTTCAAGAACACTCTCAGGTTCTGACTCTAGAAGAAAAAGAAGTGGATTTTAAACATGTATAAACATGTAAATCTGAGCCCTTGTCATAAATCACGCATAGCATATTGTGCATCAACAACAATTAAAAGCATTTCACATATTTTGCCATTGAATCCTAGACCACGGAATCTAATCCATGCCAAAATGTGCCTTACGTGGATATCTAAAGTGGCGTGGTTTCATAACCAAAATGAAAAAAGACCAATTTGTGTTCATCTCCTCTTGTTGTGACTCATGATTCTTGATTCTTGGAGATGACCTATGACTCATTATGGTTAGTGAATTATGATTGCTCATTTTATTTACTTGTGAAATCTATGAATATACCTGAGATGTCAAACTAAAAGTAAGGAACCAGTGATGCATGGGAAATGAACTTGTGAAATACAAAGTCTTGTAGAATCAGGTATAATTTTGCATGTTTAGTTATGCAAAGTAGGTTGAACCTTTCACTCTGCAGTGATGGTTTTAACAACCTTCATTATTTATGGATTTTTTTTTTTTTTTGAAGATTTTTTTCTTATAAAAATAAAATGGTTTTTAACCAAAAACTCAAATTTGATCAAACTAGAATGGGTACTTGACTGACTTGATTCACCAGAACCAAAACTCAATTTTCACTTCAACGAATTTGAAATTCTGATTGGTATATGAGTTCAGTTAGACTTGATGGAAAGCAAGAGTGTGGACACATATAGCTCCCTCTCCACATCATGCCTAATGAATAATGATCATCGCAATTCACAAGAGTGTGGACACAAAGCTATCTCTCCACATCATGCATAATGATCATCGCGCACACAAACACATTCGAGTCTTCCCAAAAATTACAAGATATGAAGCACGCACACACATGCACACACACACAAGAGTGTGGACACATAGCTATCTCTCCACATCATGCTTAATGATCATCATAAAATACAAGATATGAAGCATTTACTCACAAGGAAAAAGTCTTGGGACTCATAAAATATTTGAAGAATCTGTTCACGCTTCTCTTCCAATGAAAGACCTCTTTTCTTTGACTGCACAAATAACAAAAGAGATGATTAAACTGATTTTTGCATCACACATTCCATCATTTTCCCAGCAAAAGAAATGATAAAAAGTGTAGACTAGCAAACTCCAGAAGAGTTATCATGCCCATTTAAATCAGTGATCCAGGCGAAACACAGATGGATGAAGTCTTAGGATTCTTAACCAACATACAGATACATGAACAAGGGTTGCAAGTATCATCGGAGGCCAATGCGTATTGCCCAATACATACCGGTTTTGTCCATGAACTATAGCTGCTCTATTGGCTCAAAATAGTCCAATACAGAGCGATACAGGGTGACACAACGCCATATGAATGAATGATGCACCGAAATCGATATTCAATCCTTCTACATGAGAGGTACGAGAAATGGTAGGGGGATTCAAGTGGGGACAGATTGAAGAGGTGATTCACAGAACATGTTCGCACGATCTGGGCCAGTAATCAGTGGGTCTCAATGTGAACCAGCAGTCTATATTCAGCTACACGTCTGGCCCACCTTAGAGTGGACCAGCTTGATTTTTGGGTCAGGGCACTTTCAGGGCAGGACGAACCTGACGAGTGGCCTGGATCTCCCCATGTCTGCTGGAAATGACTACTCAACCTCTCCACTTGAGGATTAGCCTCAACGTTCATCTGATAGGTACAAATGACGCTCAATCAAAGGAGAAGGCATGTTTTCTTTCAACCCAGGAAAATTATAAGTGGGGCCCACCTATTGGTAAACTAAGCTGTCTATGTGGTGGGTTGCATCACGGATAGGCCATGCGCTCTCCCTTGTCGGATGATCCTGGACATCCGAATCGCAGCCCAGAAATGAAAAGTTACATCCAAGGGTCCATATTCAACCAGGAATCCATCTCGCAGAGAGGCTCATCCAATGCGGGAGGTTTCTGTCCAAGATGAGGCCCACTATACCAATGGTTTGGATCGCCTAAATGTAGGCCCTACATGTACAGATTGTTGCTTGGTTGGCCGATCGAAACGCTCACTCCAACATTGTAAAAAAAAATTCCTCAGAGACAAACAGACATGCATTTCCAGATACTTTGATCAAACAACATCTGAATCATTAAACCCTATAAATGACATAATTAGATGCTTGAAACGCAGAGAGAGAGAGAGAGAGAGAGAGAGAGAGAGAGAGAGAGAGGAATTTACCATGTTGAATTTCGGGAGAAGGCTGCAGAGAGGGAAAAGGCCAAGAAGACGAAGGGAAATGGTGTTGTTGGCGGGAGACACGCGTTCCTATAGGGTGAGAAAGTTACCAAAAACCCCCTGTGTTTTTTAGAATTTACGGCGGAAGCCACATGCCAAAATGCCACCGTATGAGGATGATATTTGTTCCTACAGTTTATTTAAGTGATAAGAATTCTATTAACGGTTTGGATGGCATATAAACATCATGGTCAGCTCCAGGGAGGTTTCAACGGTGGATGGACGTTGCTGTTCCCACTGTTTTGTTGATATGGCCCACCTAGCTTTTGGATCTGCCTGACTTTTGGATTATGTCGTATTGTGGTCTTTAAAAACAGATGAAAGGAGTAGAATTGTCACGAACATCTATGTGGCCTCCACACGGCCCCGGGCACAGAGATAACTCTGTGACCCCACAGGCAATCCGCTACCCTCCAGCAGTAGCAGGGTGACAAATTTTGCCGGTATTTTAAAAATAACGCGATAAAATCGTGAAAACCTAAAAAAATAATGAATTTTTATATTAAAAATGTATTTAAATTTTAAATATATTAATTAATTAAAAATAAATATTTTTATTTCCAGTGAGATTTTTCTGAAAATATTCCAAGAAAAACCTCAAAATTTGAACATCTCCCCCGAGATATTACAGCGGAGAAATTTCCAAGAATGGGATCTGTCGCTATAGCTGATAGGCGTTGCATTGGGCCAGACCGTAGCTGATTTACGCCCAGATTTAGCATCAGCTGGACCCGCCCTGCTCAAAATTGCATTTTTGCTTAGCCCATGCCTAGAGGTGGACAACGATCCGATCCGAGTTGAACATGGACCAGATCAGATTGTTCAGTTGCTTGAGTGGGTGTGTTCGAATAATGTTCAAACAAACATTCGAACAGGATGGCTTTGTTCGAACTCAATTGGTCTAACCCAATCATGTTCAACATGTTCGAACATATGGATTTCAAACAATCTTTACGAGTTCGAATAAGTTCGAACAATTTCGCTTTTTTCACTTGAAAATATTTTTTTCTACTACTGAATAGTAAATACCGATTTTTTCGTTCTGTGTATTCCACCATAATATATTTGTTTTATCCACTCCATCCATCCATTTGTACAGCTTATTTTAAGGCATTAAAGAAGAAATGAGGCAGATACAAAACTCAAATGAACCACACCATAGGAAACAGTGAGAAAAATGAGGTCCACCATTGAAACCTTCTTGGGCTTACAGTCACGTTTATTTGTCATCCACCCTTCCTCTCTCTCTCTCTCTCTCTCTCTCTCTCTCTCTCTCTCTCTATATATATATATATATATATATATATATATATATATATATATATATATATATATAATCGAGTCGAGTGAACGAGTCAAGTCGATCCATATTTGAGTCGAGTTCGAGTTCTAGTCAAGTCGAACAGGACTGTGTTTGAAATTGAATTGAATTTTTTTTCGAACACACCATGTGTGTTCGAACAAAGTTCGAACAATAAAACTTTCTGTTCAAACAGGGTTTTATCGAGTCGATCCAAACGATTAAACTCAATTCGTGTCCAACTCTACCCATGCCGAACCCATTGCCAGCCTCACTCGCAGACAGTTCAGGAAAGAAAGATGCTCGGCACCCTCAGAGCACCAAGAGCTTTAGCCTTCCTAAATGTGTTTGGGCAGTCAGACTGTCCATTCCACCAGTATAAATTGATAGGTCCAACCACATTTCGAAGGCTACCATGCAAACGTAACACTGATCTTAGAAATTTTAATAACTTGATTAATAGTCTTTAATGTTGACGGTCAAGATCTTTTACACCCAAGTACATCCAATCAATAATTGGATCTATCTATTTATTAGGGACCGTCATAAATTGCTCATGATCGGAAAATATCACTTTTGCTATATAGTCGTAGCTATCTTATCTATGACTTGAGCTGGGAGGTAATATAAATTAAGGCCAAATGATTCGTGCGCTTTTGCATTGTAGCTTGTGAGATGTGTTTGACATTGAGACATTTTTGGGCATAGTCTATCCATGGTGGTGCCAAGAATTTGCTCTCCAATTGGCAAAATTTGTGATTCTCCTTTTCTTGCTTGTAATTGTGATCTCTATTTAGGGCCCATTTCAATACCACCTAATAACTTACTTTTTTTTATTTACAGCAGTAGATAAGTAACTTATTTGATACCTTACTCATGCATCACTGGTAGACTCACAAGAGTTTCAACACAAAGGTCATGGGTTCAAGTATCTATTATGGTGAAAGCTCACTGTGGTGTGAGTGCATGGGTGTGCGTGGAGTATAAGTGCGTGAATAAATAATAAAAAAGTAACTTATTTAAGATAAGTAAGTTTGATTTATGATCAATTATAAATAACTTTTTTTTATCATTTAACGTTAATCACTTCAATTTAATAAGTAGAAATCAGGATAAGCTACTTGAGGCATAAATAGCTTAAGTAACTTACAATCCAAACACCCTCTTAATGGCTATGAAGATTTTAGTTAAAAACAATAAATCATTGCATGCATATATAAAATTAAAGATATAACTCAGAGAAACTGAAAATAATAACACAAGTACAACGAAGCAAATGATCAAGAAATAGGGTGAAGAAATTTCATCAATGGCTTTGAATTTGTTGTGATTTTATCGCAGAGCACTTTGATCATCCTTATAAGCTTGATTTCACCCATATAAAAGGGTTGTTGAACCCAAATCTCAGGCCACGAGGATTGAACCCAAATCCTTCCCCTTCCATGTAATCTCTACTCGAGACCTCATTAGATTCTTCTTCTTCACGGTTCTCTCTTGCTTGTACTCTCCTTCACAAGCTAAGGCATAAAGAAATTCCAAGATCAAAATCTTATTTTAAAAATAAATAATAAAGTAAGTATTTATAGATGAAATGCATGTTATGAGTGTGATTTGAATTTTTTTATTTTTATATAAATTTTCAAAATGACAAGTGAAAGTACACTTAAATTATTAAGGAACATTGGATAAAGAGATGGGATTGTCGCTTGTATGAGAAAGAGACTGAAAGTCGGTTAAACAAGATTCCCCTCTAAATTTTAAATTTAGGTGATAAAATGGTAATTTCTTAATCATTTCTCAGGAATAGCAAAGTGAGAGGAACACTTTGAAAGTTTTCAGTAAAATTTTATAGTAAATAGATTATAAACATCCATCTTGTGGACCACCATTAATAACCACTCATTGTATTGGAATGATTTTAGTACCGCCAGAAAACTCATCAAACATGCTACATTGTACATCAAATAACCAAACAAAAACTCATTGATGGATGTGGCAGGTCTCTTTTGACAGCGTGTTCTCCATTAATACACGCGTTAGCCTCTCCCAAGCTCTTCACAGGCTCGCTCGGGTAGTACCTAATCTGCACTCACTTTCCACTGTCCACTTGGAAGTCCAGACAGTCGATCAGGACCGTCCCACCTAGCGATCTCTGCATTAGATGGTCCACGGTTCAAAAACCACATTAATAGAACAATCTCAGTGATTCCTTTCTCTCTTTCTATGTTTTACCATCCTTTGAAGACAAAAGTGGATGCTCAGAGCTTCGATGAAGTTTTACCCATGTGCCGTCCATGTTAGGGCCCACAAGGTGTATGGTCCAGATCCAATGTTTACCCGCGTAGACAGTTAAATCATGGCTCTATTATGTTAAGATAGAGCTGGGATCATGGCCTGAACCGTTGTGTTCCCATCCTCGTTGGGATTCGAACAAACTGGTCCTAAACTCCACGGTCAAGATTAGCGGACTAGATTAACCAACTGAAGTAAAATCCGCCCTAAACTCCACAATCAAGACCAAAACGACAAATCTCATCCTCGCTGTTCCTTGGAAGCCACATGTGTGAGCTATATGTGCTACTCATGAGGTTGCTGGACTACTTTCGTAACCGCTTGTTTTTCTCATACGTGTGATCAGATGGATGGTTCGGATCTCTAACACGAGGGACTCGGATTCCTGGGCCACACCACTTGAGACAGTGGGGATAATGAGACTCACCGTTGAAACCTTCATAGGGCTCACATTGATGTCTATTTGTCATCCAACCAGTTCATAAGTTCACACAAGGGAAAACACAAACATCAGCAGGATCCAAAACTTTTGGGTTAGGATATGCGTCAATTTTGGGTTCATAACCTAAAAAGAGTTGGTAAAACGGATGGATGGTGTGGATAAGGCATATATCAAGGTGGGCCCCACTGAGTTTACTCAGTACGCTATGCTATAGTGACTTACTCAGCAGGCTATGAGTATGCGCGTCCAACACCCAGGTCCATAGTGAAGTGGCAGACCGAGTGAGGATAACGGACGCGGATTGGCTACTGACAGGTTGAGTAGCCATCTCGCTACTGAAGTGACGTCACCAACTTCTGTGGGCCCCACTGTGATGTATGTGTTGTATCCACACCGTCCATCAGAGATCATTTTAGGGCATGATCCAAAGAATGAGGCAGATCCAAATCTCAAGTGGATCTCACCAAAGAAAATAGTGGGGATTGATCTCCTACCATTAAAAACTTCTTGGAGCCACAGAAGTTTTCGATCCAGCTGATATTTGTGTTTTTCCTTCTTCCATCTCTGTGTGAACTTATGAGCAGGTTGGATCTCAAATAAACATCATGGTGGGCCTTAGGAAGGTTTCGAGGTCGTGTCACTGTCCCCACTGTTTTCTTTGGTGGGGTCCACTTGAGCTTTGAATCTGCCTCGATCTTTGTCTCATGCCATAAAATGATCTCTCCAAATGGATGGACGGTGTAGATACAACAAATATATCACGGTGGGGCCCACATAAGTTGGTGACGTCACTTCAGTAGCGAGATGGCTACTCAACCTGTTAGTACCTAATCCGGGTCAGAAGATAACCTCGTTTCAACATTACTGAGGTCATGGTATGGATTCCCATAGAGGGTGGCTAACATTGTGATGTAACTAACAGGGGTGGGTGCGGTGTACTAGCAATGAGGTGTGTGAACCAACCCATAAAAGAGGGAAAAAGAAAAAGCATGCGCGTCCTAAAATGAGTGTCAATGGGGCTGGGTTTGGGCCTGAAAATCAGAATTTTTAATAAGCTCGGACCGAAACAGTTCAAAATCCTTACCGAGACCAACCAAGGCCCGGCAGATTGACAGCCCTACCATTAAACGGTGGGAGCAACGGCCCCTCTAGGCTCTAGCTGCGATTCTAGGGTTCTGCATTCTATCGAAACTGTTGTCATTCGGTGGGGATTTAGACAGCTGGGCTGTTCATCAGGTTAGCCCACCTACATTTGGCCTGAAAATAAAGCTTGTCTGGTCATTTCGTGGGGATTGGGCTACACGTACAACAAATGAATGGTTAAAAAATAGTACACGAAACAATCAACATTTGACGTACATACACGTGTGGCAACCTGGGCCTCTTTGGTTAGCAAGATTAAATGGTATGGAATTGCATTAGATGGAATTAACACTATTATTGCATGATGATTACATGTATCGAAATACTAAGTAATTAAAAAAGTCGTAAATGGCAATTTGGGGGGGGGGGGGGGGGGGGGGCATGAGACCAAATGCAATATCATCCCAGGTAAGTCCACATACCAAATATCATCCCAGGTAAGTCCACATACCAAACAGGCCCTTGGAATCACATGATGAACAGCTCGGGTGTTATTAATCATAACCTATCACTCATGCCTTAGTGGTAGGCTCACAAGAGTTTTAACATGACTTCATGGGTTTGACTACCCATTGTGGTGAAATCCCACTGTGGCGTGAGCACATGGGTGCATGTGGAGGTTTGAGTGCGTGTATTAAAAAAAAAAAAAAACCCCTATCACAAGTATAAAGATAATGAATAAATATGAGTTAATGTCATTCCAATTGCCATTACATCCAAAGTACCACTCTAGAATTGCTTAAAAATCAAAGTTTGGACTCATATTCTAAGAGGCTCTCTTAAATTTCCATCTTCATCTAGACTTCACCTTCATCTAGCTACATTGACTCGTAACATTTGCTACAACTATCATTGCCATTTAATAATCACATTGCTCTTGTGAAACTTTAATAATGTTGAAATTCTAACTTCCATAAATTTTAATCTTCAGTTTGGGATAATAAGTGTATCTCCAATCCTTCTTTATATTCGTGTGTAGGGCTGTCAATGGGTCACACTTGGGCTAGGCAAAATCAAAATTTTAGATAGGCCTGGCCGGACAATTCAAAATCTGAGCCAAGCCAACTCAGGCCCGGCTGGTTGATAGCCATACCTGTGCAAATCAGTTTTTTCATATCCACTTTCATTTTCTCATCTATGCTTGCTTGGATGCAAGAACTAACCATTGCTCAAGATTCTAATTTTAAAATTTTTGTGACTCTATTGTATCTAAGATACTTAGGGCTTATTTGGATATTGTCAAATAAATTACTTTTTAACTTATGTTAAGTAATTAAGTTATTTTTTGTCACTTAAATTAGTTTGATAAGCATTATTGTAAAAGTAACTTATTAGCTGAAAACTAAAATAAGTTATTGTTTTTAGCTTTTCAACTTGTAACTTTTCTACTTCTCTCTTATGGTCCATGTCAAAGGAAGCTCTCTCTCTCTCAGGGTACATATCAAAAGAGGCCCCACATGGGGGACAGTCTACATTAGAGGTGGGGCTCACATCATGTATGACCTTATATTAATGTGGGCTCATATATGGATGGTCCACATCAAAGGTCGGCCCATAATGATAAAAAGCCAACATCCTGCTGATATGATAGACGGCCCACTTCAAAGGTGGGGCCTACATGATGGACGATCCACATTAAAGGTGGGCTCGACATAATGGGCGGTGGACATTGAAGTTGGGCCCCACATGATGGATGACCCATATTGAGGTGGCCCCACAAGGTTGATGGTCCACATCAAAGGTCAGTTGCTAATGATGAGTGACACACATCCAAGGCAAGCCCTGCATGATGGGCAACCCACATTAAAGGTGGGGCACACATGATGGATAGTCTACATCAAAGTCGGGCTCCACATGATGGGCAATTAATAATGGTGGACCACACATGATGGATGATCCACAGTAACATGGGCCCCACATGATGGACACTCCACATCAAAAGTTGGCACTAATGATGAGTGGCTCATATCCAAGGCGGACTTTGCATGATGGACGGCCTACATTAGAGGTGAGGCCCAAATGATAGACGATCCACATTGAAGGTGGGCTCCACATGATGGGTGTGGGCCCTACATGATGGACAATAACATTGATGGTGGGCCCCACATGATGGATGATCAACATCATAAATGGGCCCTACATAATGAACAATGCACATAATAGGTCAGCCCCTAATGATGAATGGTCCACATTTAAGACGGGCCTCACAAGACGGACAACCATATCAAAGGTGGGGCCCACATAAATGAATGATCGACATCAAATGTTGGCCCCAAATGATGGATGGTAGATGTGAGGGGGACCATGAAGGCTTGAGGGATATTTTCTTAAGATGTTGGAAGTGAAACATGCTTTTATACTTTTTGGCTGATAAGTATGTTGTTTGCCAAATATAACTATATAATTAATAACTAAAAACCAAGATAAGCTACCTATGGCATACGTAGCTTATCTTAAGTAACTTACAATCCAAACACAGGCATAATGCTTCATTCATGCAACAACTTAAAATACAACTAATAGCTTTTTCATTCTTCTATTTTCATAAAACTTCTCCAATTATTTAATATTCTTAATTTTTCCATCTTTAGAAAGGAGAGAGAATCATTTATATTAACATCACACTTCACTTCTATAGATTCTAATGCATTGGTAAATCCTATTTCTGATCATTGTTTCCTCTTTCCTTCTAATACTAGAAGTGTCATATGATCTTCTCATTTGATTCAATATTGGTTAATCTTGAATTTACCCTAAATTCAATATTGATAAAACGAAATTTTACATACGTGTCCAAATGTCTTGCTCACCATCTTTCTCAAAACCAATAGTGATTTCACATTTTTTTTCATTTCTGAAATTATCCTTAATCAATCACTCCTTGACATCTTGACCTCATTTTTACAAATAAATTTTCAAAGGCTGCAACTCAATACACACACAGACACAAACCTTGATTCTCCAAATTATATGATTAACTAGTATTAGCTTCTCCATTCTTGTGTAGATAACATCATTGATACTTTTAGAAAGATGCTTCCCAATGTCTCTTTTACACCAGAAGCTACTATCAAATATAAACTTTTAGGGGGCATTTGGATCGTGAGTTACTTGAGATAATCTACTTATGCCTTAAGTAGCTTATCTTGGTTTCTACTTATTAAGCGGAAGTGATTAAGTAACTTTTAAGTAAAAAAGTTACTTATAATTGATCTTAAACTAAACTTATCTCAAATGAGTTATTTATTTATTGTTGTCAGTAGAAAAAGTAACTTATATGGTGGTATCCAAACGGGCCCTTAAATTCTCAATTTGCCAATTGTCAAATTTAAGATCCACACCCAAAAAAAAAAAGAAAAAAAAAAAGGAGAGATAAAAAGGTTGGACTCATCTAACTATAATACAAATTATATGATTTGGTACTATCAATTCTAATACCACTCTTAGGATAGGAAAAACCTCAAAACTTGGGATGACAACTCTTTGGATGCAAAACTAAAGCACTCAATATGACTTGGTTGATCAAAAGAACAAAAGAGAAAAAAACTTTAGACCTTATTTGGTAGACATCTAAAAATAAGTTAATCTCATTTTAATTAATAGTAATTATATTGGAGATCTTAATCTCTTATATATAAAGAGTAGTACATAAATATTATGAACTAAAATGAGATGAACTTGGTTTTTATCGTATGGTCAATGGGGCCAAAAAAAAGTAAAAAAGAAAGAAAGAAGAAGAAGAAGGAGAAGTTCAGCTCCCACACTCTACTTCTGCGTAGATCCATGACTATAAAACTAATTCTGACATCACTCAACTAATGACTTACTAGTGAAGTTAGTAACCAGCTTTAAAACTAATTCATGCTAATTCAAGTATGACTCTAAAAACACTTGAAACTCAAGTTTAGACTCAAACCCTAATATGGCACACGTGTGATGCAATGGCACGTGTTGTGAGTAGTGGTAAATGATCTCATCCATGCGTATTAATTGCCTTTCCCCACATATGGGTGGAATATTCACCTGCATGTCATGCCATTAGTATCTTTTACTCTCTATAGCCAGACGTTAAAAGGAACAAATTGATGGGGCGGCCGCTTTAGGTGGGCCAATTTTATTAAAAGGCCGTCTCCATTTAGAAATCCTAACCATAGCTTTAAGTTCTCCCAGCAAACCCAAATGAAGGGAGGGAATAAAATTCATTAGAAGAAGTCAAGAAAGTACCCTTGGCCATGTTTGGCTGCCCATTGGAATAAGAAATAAGCTTCAATTGACAAAAGGAGTACCAACTAATACGATTGGGTTTTCCCCCAAAATAAAATACTAACTGGTGGACCCCACGGTGGGTGGAATCTTTGAAGACGAAGGAAACTACAAACAGGAAGGACGAAAGGAAGGATTCCATAGGTCTTGATTCAAATGTCCCGGAAGCCAGGTGACAGTGACAACAGCAATGCTGTGGCTACTCTCCACACGTGCTAACGTGGCATTCGTGCTGCAGCTCGATGCTGTTCACTGGGTGGACCCCACCTCGTATTTTCCTTGGTCCTAAAAATGGGGTTGTCCAGTCATGATCAAGTGGGTCACGACTCACACATGTACGTTGGACGTGAATAGGTAGCCCCTTTTTTCCATGCACAGATGGCCCACCTGATGAGCGGACTCTGCTGATTTTGGGGCCCACCAGAGTAATGATGCGGGACTTGGACACGTATGCTATAATGGCAAGTGTGGTAAAGTAAGTTTCGATCCGGGCTCACATTTCTCATGTGACGGGACTCTCTTACGTTACAATAAATTCATTAGATGCCGCCCGAGCACTGACATAGCGACAAGTTTCTTGGTTTGATTTTATTTATTTGGTTATTTTTTATTCGTAAAAATGTTGCTAAATTTTTAGAATAGCTGATTGTTTTAGATTTAAAATTGAAATCTTAGGTTTTGTTCTTGGTGGATTTCTCTCTAAAACGTGGATGCAAAATGCAAATTTTTTTAATCATCCCTGACTGTCAGAGGCACTCTTTTCTTTTCTCTGCGAAATGGCCTTTTCCAAGATTTAAATTATCAAACACTATTGGAATTCCACAATATTGAAAAATCCATGTTGCCAAACACAACTAATAAGATAAAAATCCCCGGGATTGAAAATCCTGGATTTGGATTCTTAACATAACATTCAAATCCAAGGTGCCTAATAACTAACCCCTGTCCATTGCCTCTCTCTCAATGCAAATATTGAAACCCTTCTTCCCCAACATAAAATTTTATTTATTTATTTATTTTAGAGGAGAACATCAGAGGACCTACAAGAGCTCTTCCCACGAAACAGGATTGCATTGGACTTGGGCTGGGTCCCTATGCTGGGCATATGTTGGGCTCGGACTGTGCCTCCGGCTTTTAACCCTAGTGCACCCATATTCATTGTCGGCTGAGTGAGCCATGAGTATGGATGATCAGAACCGTTCAAATTCCAGGTCCCTCATGAATAGGCTATGGACAGAGTATGAGGTTCCAAAATGATCCTAGCCATCCGATCTATGTGCATAAAATCATAGAATCTCAACGGTTCACAGTGGAGCCCAATTTTTGAATCGTTAATAAGGCCATCTTTACAGAAAAAGAGGACTGCCCAAGGCCTACCGATGTTGGGCCCCACCTCCTAAAGTGGGTCTTGCACTGACTCATGGTCCAGCTCGCAGAGTATAGGAACGGTCCTGACCCGGACGGGTCGGGCCTGGGGTTATTCCTGCTACAGGCCCAAATAGGAAGGCTCAGCCCAACCTGACATGTTAGACATTGTAGGGCAAATAGTTGCTTTGAAGGGCCCCACAGTGCCTATGGGATGTCTGGGAAATCTACCAGAAGATCTGAACCCTTCAATATTTTGCTCTTTACTGCAGAATGTGGATAATCGCTGTTTCTCATTATAACTGTCTAATTGTAGCCACCAATCCAACGGTTGGGATCATCCAATCTGGAAAATTTCCAGTGCATCCCACCCTAATTGTGCGGCCCATCAGATTTGAATAACAGAACCATAGATGTACAGTGCGTTGCATTTGTAATTTCTCTGAAGTTGCAATTTCAAACTTCAACAGCCTTTAGGTGCATAAATTCAACGGTTGGACAATAACAATTAAGGGAATAGAATCCGCATCTTTAGAAGAGTTATTTGATACTCTGAAAGAGTACAGCGAGCCATACACATGCACTCAGCCATTCACACGTGGCCAACGTGTACCTAAATCCAAATTGTTCAAATAGCTGCCCACTCCTCCAAATTCAAAATTAATAAGATTAATGGACATTCGTTAGTTGATTTCTGAATGCTACCTCTCATTTTAACCATCTACAGTAGGGCCATGATTTGGACGGTTAACATTGACTAAGATGTATGCGACTTTTACATTTTCCAATTGCATGTGCATGGATTATTGGACTCCACCAAAGTATCTATGCTTTTTCTTCACGGTTGATGTCTGATGATGGGTACGTTTTTTTCAGGTTTGAATTGGCCATCCCACGCAAATATCGTGAATCCTGTGTGTTGAGAAAGGAACAGCTTTGCTGATCACAGCCACCACATTCATGAAAACGTCAATGCAAAATCCAAACCAATCAAAACCATAGACATGTCCCATTCTCACAAGTAAATAAAAGAAAATTAATTCAAATTTAAAATAAAACCACCAATTCAAACTAATGTAAGATCTACTGCTT